>CM024712.1:26097673-27363404 GCA_014182895.1 Angophora floribunda
CTTATGGCATTAAACCACTAATCTCTTCTTTCCCAAGTAATAGTAACATCTAAATGAGCATAATTATAACTAAATATGTTGATTTTAAAGCCATGAACTCCAAATATCAAGCAAATAACCCAAATGGTGACTAATGTTCTTAGAAATGTTACCTCTTCCCTTAGAATGGTCTTATGGCATTAAACCACTAATCTCTTCTTTCCCAAGTAATAGTAACATCTAAATGAGCATAATTATAACTAAATATGTTTATTTTAAAGCCATGAACTCCAAATATCAAGCAAATAACCCAAATGGTGACTAATGTTCTTAGAAATGTTACTTCTTCCCTTAGAATGGTCTTATGGCATTAAACCACTAATCTCTTCTTTCCCAAGTATTAGTTTCATCTAAACGAACATAATTATAACTAAATATGTTGATTTCAACCCCATGAACTTCAAAGATCAAGCAAATAACCAAAATGGTGACTAATGTTCTTAGAATTCTTACCTCTTCCCTTATAAAGGTCTTATGGTATTAAACCGCTTATCTATTTTTTTTTTCACAAGTATTAGTAGCACCTAATTCAACATAATCATAACTAAATATATTGATTTTCAACCCCATGAACTTCAAAGATCAAGAAAATAACCCAAATGGTGACTAATGTTCTTAGAAATGTTACTTCTTCCCTTAGAATGGTCTTATGGCATTAAACCACTAATCTCTTCTTTCCCAAGTAATAGTAACATCTAAATGAGCATAATTATAACTAAATATGTTGATTTTAAAGCCATGAACTCCAAATATCAAGCAAATAACCCAAATGGTGACTAATGTTCTTAGAAATGTTACTTCTTCCCTTAGAATGGTCTTATGGCATTAAACCACTAATCTCTTCTTTCCCAAGTATTAGTTTCATCTAAACGAACATAATTATAACTAAATATGTTGATTTCAACCCCACGAACTTCAAAGATCAAGCAAATAACCAAAATGGTGACTAATGTTCTTAGAATTCTTACCTCTTCCCTTATAAAGGTCTTATGGTATTAAACCGCTTATCTATTTTTTTCACAAGTATTAGTAGCACCTAATTCAACATAATCATAACTAAATATATTGATTTTCAACCCCATGAACTTCAAAGATCAAGAAAATAACCCAAATGGTGACTAATGTTCTTAGAAATGTTACTTCTTCCCTTAGAATGGTCTTATGGCATTAAACCACTAATCTCTTCTTTCCCAAGTAATAGTAACATCTAAATGAGCATAATTATAACTAAATATGTTGATTTTAAAGCCATGAACTCCAAATATCAAGCAAATAAAACCCAAATGGTGACTAATGTTCTTAGAAATGTTACCTCTTCCCTTAGAATGGTCTTATGGCATTAAACCACTAATCTCTTCTTTCCCAAGTAATAGTAACATCTAAATGAGCATAATTATAACTAAATATGTTGATTTTAAAGCCATGAACTCCAAATATCAAGCAAATAACCCAAATGGTGACTAATGTCTTAGAAATGTTACCTCTTCCCTTAGAATGGTCTTATGGCATTAAACCACTAATCTCTTCTTTCCCAAGTAATAGTAACATCTAAATGAGCATAATTATAACTAAATATGTTTATTTTAAAGCCATGAACTCCAAATATCAAGCAAATAACCCAAATGGTGACTAATGTTCTTAGAAATGTTACTTCTTCCCTTAGAATGGTCTTATGGCATTAAACCACTAATCTCTTCTTTCCCAAGTAATAGTAACATCTAAATGAGCATAATTATAACTAAATATGTTGATTTTAAAGCCATGAACTCCAAATATCAAGCAAATAACCCAAATGGTGACTAATGTTCTTAGAAATGTTACCTCTTCCCTTAGAATGGTCTTATGGCATTAAACCACTAATCTCTTCTTTCCCAAGTAATAGTAACTTCTAAATGAGCATAATTATAACTAAATATATTGATTTTCAACCCCATGAACATCAAAGATCAAGAAAATAACCCAAATGGTGACTAATGTTCTTAGAAATGTTACTTCTTCCCTTAGAATGGTCTTATGGCATTAAACCACTAATCTCTTCTTTCCCAAGTAATAGTAACATCTAAATGAGCATAATTATAACTAAATATGTTTATTTTAAAGCCATGAACTCCAAATATCAAGCAAATAACCCAAATGGTGACTAATGTTCTTAGAAATGTTACCTCTTCCCTTAGAATGGTCTTATGGCATTAAACCACTAATCTCTTCTTTCCCAAGTAATAGTAACATCTAAATGAGCATAATTATAACTAAATATGTTTATTTTAAAGCCATGAACTCCAAATATCAAGCAAATAACCCAAATGGTGACTAATGTTCTTAGAAATGTTACTTCTTCCCTTAGAATGGTCTTATGGCATTAAACCACTAATCTCTTCTTTCCCAAGTATTAGTTTCATCTAAACGAACATAATTATAACTAAATATGTTGATTTCAACCCCACGAACTTCAAAGATCAAGCAAATAACCAAAATGGTGACTAATGTTCTTAGAATTCTTACCTCTTCCCTTATAAAGGTCTTATGGTATTAAACCGCTTATCTATTTTTTCACAAGTATTAGTAGCACCTAATTCAACATAATCATAACTAAATATATTGATTTTCAACCCCATGAACTTCAAAGATCAAGAAAATAACCCAAATGGTGACTAATGTTCTTAGAAATGTTACTTCTTCCCTTAGAATGGTCTTATGGCATTAAACCACTAATCTCTTCTTTCCCAAGTAATAGTAACATCTAAATGAGCATAATTATAACTAAATATGTTTATTTTAAAGCCATGAACTCCAAATATCAAGCAAATAACCCAAATGGTGACTAATGTTCTTAGAAATGTTACCTCTTCCCTTAGAATGGTCTTATGGCATTAAACCACTAATCTCTTCTTTCCCAAGTAATAGTAACATCTAAATGAGCATAATTATAACTAAATATGTTGATTTTAAAGCCATGAACATCAAAGATCAAGAAAATAACCCAAATGGTGACCAATGTTCTTAGAAATGTTACCTCTTCCCTTAGAATGGTCTTATGGCATTAAACCACTAATCTCTTCTTTCCCAAGTAATAGTAACATCTAAATGAGCATAATTATAACTAAATATATTGATTTTCAACCCCATGAACATCAAAGATCAAGAAAATAACCCAAATGGTGACTAATGTTCTTAGAAATGTTACTTCTTCCCTTAGAATGGTCTTATGGCATTAAACCACTAATCTCTTCTTTCCCAAGTAATAGTAACATCTAAATGAGCATAATTATAACTAAATATGTTGATTTTAAAGCCATGAACTCCAAATATCAAGAAAATAACCCAAATGGTGACCAATGTTCTTAGAAATGTTACTTCTTCCCTTAGAATGGTCTTATGGCATTAAACCACTAATCTCTTCTTTCCCAAGTAATAGTAACATCTAAATGAGCATAATTATAACTAAATATGTTGATTTTAAAGCCATGAACTCCAAATATCAAGCAAATAACCCAAATGGTGACTAATGTTCTTAGAATTCTTACCTCTTCCCTTATAAAGGTCTTATGGTATTAAACCGCTTATCTTTTTTTCACAAGTATTAGTAGCACCTAATTCAACATAATCATAACTAAATATATTGATTTTCAACCCCATGAACTTCAAAGATCAAGAAAATAACCCAAATGGTGACTAATGTTCTTAGAAATGTTACTTCTTCCCTTAGAATGGTCTTATGGCATTAAACCACTAATCTCTTCTTTCCCAAGTAATAGTAACATCTAAATGAGCATAATTATAACTAAATATGTTGATTTTAAAGCCATGAACTCCAAATATCAAGCAAATAACCCAAATGGTGACTAATGTTCTTAGAAATGTTACCTCTTCCCTTAGAATGGTCTTATGGCATTAAACCACTAATCTCTTCTTTCCCAAGTAATAGTAACATCTAAATGAGCATAATTATAACTAAATATGTTGATTTTAAAGCCATGAACTCCAAATATCAAGCAAATAACCCAAATGGTGACTAATGTTCTTAGAAATGTTACCTCTTCCCTTAGAATGGTCTTATGGCATTAAACCACTAATCTCTTCTTTCCCAAGTAATAGTAACATCTAAATGAGCATAATTATAACTAAATATATTGATTTTCAACCCCATGAACATCAAAGATCAAGAAAATAACCCAAATGGTGACCAATGTTCTTAGAAATGTTACTTCTTCCCTTAGAATGGTCTTATGGCATTAAACCACTAATCTCTTCTTTCCCAAGTAATAGTAACATCTAAATGAGCATAATTATAACTAAATATGTTGATTTTAAAGCCATGAACTCCAAATATCAAGCAAATAACCCAAATGGTGACTAATGTTCTTAGAAATGTTACCTCTTCCCTTAGAATGGTCTTATGGCATTAAACCACTAATCTCTTCTTTCCCAAGTAATAGTAACATCTAAATGAGCATAATTATAACTAAATATGTTTATTTTAAAGCCATGAACTCCAAATATCAAGCAAATAACCCAAATGGTGACTAATGTTCTTAGAAATGTTACTTCTTCCCTTAGAATGGTCTTATGGCATTAAACCACTAATCTCTTCTTTCCCAAGTAATAGTAACATCTAAATGAGCATAATTATAACTAAATATGTTGATTTTAAAGCCATGAACTCCAAATATCAAGCAAATAACCCAAATGGTGACTAATGTTCTTAGAATTCTTACCTCTTCCCTTATAAAGGTCTTATGGTATTAAACCGCTTATCTATTTTTTCACAAGTATTAGTAGCACCTAATTCAACATAATCATAACTAAATATATTGATTTTCAACCCCATGAACTTCAAAGATCAAGAAAATAACCCAAATGGTGACTAATGTTCTTAGAAATGTTACTTCTTCCCTTAGAATGGTCTTATGGCATTAAACCACTAATCTCTTCTTTCCCAAGTAATAGTAACATCTAAATGAGCATAATTATAACTAAATATGTTGATTTTAAAGCCATGAACTCCAAATATCAAGCAAATAACCCAAATGGTGACTAATGTTCTTAGAAATGTTACTTCTTCCCTTAGAATGGTCTTATGGCATTAAACCACTAATCTCTTTCTTTCATCTAAAAGTAATTATAACTAAATATGTTGATTTTCATCTCCAAAACGAACATAATTATAACTAAATATGTTGATTTCATTAAACCACTAATCTCTTCTTTCCCAAGTAATAGTAACATCTAAATGAACTAATTATCTAAAAGATTTTCATGAACTCCAAATATCAAGCAAATAACCAAAATGGTGACTAATGTTCTTAGAATTCTTACCTCTTCCCTTATAAAGGTCTTATGGTATTAAACCGCTTATCTATTTTTTTCACAAGTATTAGTAGCACCTAATTCAACATAATCATAACTAAATATATTGATTTTCAACCCCATGAACTTCAAAGATCAAGAAAATAACCCAAATGGTGACTAATGTTCTTAGAAATGTTACTTCTTCCCTTAGAATGGTCTTATGGCATTAAACCACTAATCTCTTCTTTCCCAAGTAATAGTAACATCTAAATGAGCATAATTATAACTAAATATGTTGATTTTAAAGCCATGAACTCCAAATATCAAGCAAATAACCCAAATGGTGACTAATGTTCTTAGAAATGTTACCTCTTCCCTTAGAATGGTCTTATGGCATTAAACCACTAATCTCTTCTTTCCCAAGTAATAGTAACATCTAAATGAGCATAATTATAACTAAATATGTTTATTTTAAAGCCATGAACTCCAAATATCAAGCAAATAACCCAAATGGTGACTAATGTTCTTAGAAATGTTACCTCTTCCCTTAGAATGGTCTTATGGCATTAAACCACTAATCTCTTCTTTCCCAAGTAATAGTAACATCTAAATGAGCATAATTATAACTAAATATGTTTATTTTAAAGCCATGAACTTCAAACATCAAGAAAATAACCCAAATGGTGACTAATGTTCTTAGAAATGTTACTTCTTCCCTTAGAATGGTCTTATGGCATTAAACCACTAATCTCTTCTTTCCCAAGTAATAGTAACATCTAAATGAGCATAATTATAACTAAATATGTTGATTTTAAAGCCATGAACTCCAAATATCAAGCAAATAACCAAAATGGTGACTAATGTTCTTAGAATTCTTACCTCTTCCCTTATAAAGGTCTTATGGTATTAAACCGCTTATCTATTTTTTCACAAGTATTAGTAGCACCTAATTCAACATAATCATAACTAAATATATTGATTTTCAACCCCATGAACTTCAAAGATCAAGAAAATAACCCAAATGGTGACTAATGTTCTTAGAAATGTTACTTCTTCCCTTAGAATGGTCTTATGGCATTAAACCACTAATCTCTTCTTTCCCAAGTAATAGTAACATCTAAATGAGCATAATTATAACTAAATATGTTGATTTTAAAGCCATGAACTCCAAATATCAAGCAAATAACCCAAATGGTGACTAATGTTCTTAGAAATGTTACTTCTTCCCTTAGAATGGTCTTATGGCATTAAACCACTAATCTCTTCTTTCCCAAGTATTAGTTTCATCTAAATGAACATAATTATAACTAAATATGTTGATTTCAACCCCATGAACTTCAAAGATCAAGCAAATAACCAAAATGGTGACTAATGTTCTTAGAAATGTTACTTCTTCCCTTAGAATGGTCTTATGGCATTAAACCACTAATCTCTTCTTTCCCAAGTATTAGTTTCATCTAAACGAACATAATTATAACTAAATATGTTGATTTCAACCCCACGAACTTCAAAGATCAAGCAAATAACCAAAATGGTGACTAATGTTCTTAGAATTCTTACCTCTTCCCTTATAAAGGTCTTATGGTATTAAACCGCTTATCTATTTTTTTTCACAAGTATTAGTAGCACCTAATTCAACATAATCATAACTAAATATATTGATTTTCAACCCCATGAACTTCAAAGATCAAGAAAATAACCCAAATGGTGACTAATGTTCTTAGAAATGTTACTTCTTCCCTTAGAATGGTCTTATGGCATTAAACCACTAATCTCTTCTTTCCCAAGTAATAGTAACATCTAAATGAGCATAATTATAACTAAATATGTTGATTTTAAAGCCATGAACTCCAAATATCAAGCAAATAACCCAAATGGTGACTAATGTTCTTAGAAATGTTACCTCTTCCCTTAGAATGGTCTTATGGCATTAAACCACTAATCTCTTCTTTCCCAAGTAATAGTAACATCTAAATGAGCATAATTATAACTAAATATGTTGATTTTAAAGCCATGAACTCCAAATATCAAGCAAATAACCCAAATGGTGACTAATGTTCTTAGAAATGTTACTTCTTCCCTTAGAATGGTCTTATGGCATTAAACCACTAATCTCTTCTTTCCCAAGTAATAGTAACATCTAAATGAGCATAATTATAACTAAATATGTTTATTTTAAAGCCATGAACTCCAAATATCAAGCAAATAACCCAAATGGTGACTAATGTTCTTAGAATTCTTACCTCTTCCCTTATAAAGGTCTTATGGTATTAAACCGCTTATCTATTTTTTCACAAGTATTAGTAGCACCTAATTCAACATAATCATAACTAAATATATTGATTTTCAACCCCATGAACTTCAAAGATCAAGAAAATAACCCAAATGGTGACTAATGTTCTTAGAAATGTTACTTCTTCCCTTAGAATGGTCTTATGGCATTAAACCACTAATCTCTTCTTTCCCAAGTAATAGTAACATCTAAATGAGCATAATTATAACTAAATATGTTGATTTTAAAGCCATGAACTCCAAATATCAAGCAAATAACCCAAATGGTGACTAATGTTCTTAGAAATGTTACCTCTTCCCTTAGAATGGTCTTATGGCATTAAACCACTAATCTCTTCTTTCCCAAGTAATAGTAACATCTAAATGAGCATAATTATAACTAAATATGTTTATTTTAAAGCCATGAACTCCAAATATCAAGCAAATAACCCAAATGGTGACTAATGTTCTTAGAAATGTTACCTCTTCCCTTAGAATGGTCTTATGGCATTAAACCACTAATCTCTTCTTTCCCAAGTAATAGTAACATCTAAATGAGCATAATTATAACTAAATATGTTTATTTTAAAGCCATGAACATCAAATATCAAGAAAATAACCCAAATGGTGACTAATGTTCTTAGAAATGTTACTTCTTCCCTTAGAATGGTCTTATGGCATTAAACCACTAATCTCTTCTTTCCCAAGTAATAGTAACATCTAAATGAGCATAATTATAACTAAATATGTTGATTTTAAAGCCATGAACTCCAAATATCAAGCAAATAACCAAAATGGTGACTAATGTTCTTAGAATTCTTACCTCTTCCCTTATAAAGGTCTTATGGTATTAAACCGCTTATCTATTTTTTCACAAGTATTAGTAGCACCTAATTCAACATAATCATAACTAAATATATTGATTTTCAACCCCATGAACTTCAAAGATCAAGAAAATAACCCAAATGGTGACTAATGTTCTTAGAAATGTTACTTCTTCCCTTAGAATGGTCTTATGGCATTAAACCACTAATCTCTTCTTTCCCAAGTAATAGTAACATCTAAATGAGCATAATTATAACTAAATATGTTGATTTTAAAGCCATGAACTCCAAATATCAAGCAAATAACCCAAATGGTGACTAATGTTCTTAGAAATGTTACTTCTTCCCTTAGAATGGTCTTATGGCATTAAACCACTAATCTCTTCTTTCCCAAGTATAGTAGTTTCATCTAAATGAACATAATTATAACTAAATATGTTGATTTTCAACCCCATGAACTTCAAAGATCAAGCAAATAACCAAAATGGTGACTAATGTTCTTAGAAATGTTACTTCTTCCCTTAGAATGGTCTTATGGCATTAAACCACTAATCTCTTCTTTCCCAAGTATTAGTTTCATCTAAACGAACATAATTATAACTAAATATGTTGATTTCAACCCCATGAACTTCAAAGATCAAGCAAATAACCAAAATGGTAACTAATGTTCTTAGAATTCTTACCTCTTCCCTTATAAAGGTCTTATGGTATTAAACCGCTTATCTATTTTTTCACAAGTATTAGTAGCACCTAATTCAACATAATCATAACTAAATATATTGATTTTCAACCCCATGAACTTCAAAGATCAAGAAAATAACCCAAATGGTGACTAATGTTCTTAGAAATGTTACTTCTTCCCTTAGAATGGTCTTATGGCATTAAACCACTAATCTCTTCTTTCCCAAGTAATAGTAACATCTAAATGAGCATAATTATAACTAAATATGTTGATTTTAAAGCCATGAACTCCAAATATCAAGCAAATAACCCAAATGGTGACTAATGTTCTTAGAAATGTTACCTCTTCCCTTAGAATGGTCTTATGGCATTAAACCACTAATCTCTTCTTTCCCAAGTAATAGTAACATCTAAATGAGCATAATTATAACTAAATATGTTTATTTTAAAGCCATGAACTCCAAATATCAAGCAAATAACCCAAATGGTGACTAATGTTCTTAGAAATGTTACCTCTTCCCTTAGAATGGTCTTATGGCATTAAACCACTAATCTCTTCTTTCCCAAGTAATAGTAACATCTAAATGAGCATAATTATAACTAAATATGTTTATTTTAAAGCCATGAACTCCAAATATCAAGCAAATAACCCAAATGGTGACTAATGTTCTTAGAATTCTTACCTCTTCCCTTATAAAGGTCTTATGGTATTAAACCGCTTATCTATTTTTTCACAAGTATTAGTAGCACCTAATTCAACATAATCATAACTAAATATATTGATTTTCAACCCCATGAACTTCAAAGATCAAGAAAATAACCCAAATGGTGACTAATGTTCTTAGAAATGTTACTTCTTCCCTTAGAATGGTCTTATGGCATTAAACCACTAATCTCTTCTTTCCCAAGTAATAGTAACATCTAAATGAGCATAATTATAACTAAATATGTTTATTTTAAAGCCATGAACTCCAAATATCAAGCAAATAACCCAAATGGTGACTAATGTTCTTAGAATTCTTACCTCTTCCCTTATAAAGGTCTTATGGTATTAAACCGCTTATCTATTTTTTCACAAGTATTAGTCGCACCTAATTCAACATAATCATAACTAAATATGTTGAATTTCAACCCCATGAACTTCAAAGATCAAGCAAATAACCAAAATGGTGACTAATGTTCTTAGAATTGTAACTTCTTCCCTTAGAATGGTCTTTTGGCATTAAACCACTATTCTTTTGCTTCCCAAGTATTGGTAGCACCTAAATGAACATAATTATAACTAAATATGTTGATTTTCAACCCATGATCTCCAAAGATCAAGTAATTAACCCAAATGGTGAGCAATGTTCTTAGAATTGTTACTTCTTCCCCTAGAATGGTCTTATAGCATTAAACCACTAATCTATTCTCTCCCAAGGATTAGTAGTATCTAAATGAACATAATTATAACTAAATATGTTGATTTACAACCCCATGAACTCCAAAGATCAAGCAAATCACCAAAATGGTGACAAACGTTCTTAGAATTCTAACTTCTTCCCTTATAATGGTCTTATGGCATTAAACCACTAATCTAATCATACCCAAGTTTTAGTAGCACCTAATTGAAGTTAATTATAGCTAAATATGTCTATTTTCATTCTCAAGAACTCCAAAGATCAAGGAATTAACCTAAAAGGTCAGCAATGTTCTTACAATTGTAACTTCTTCCCTCAGAATGATCTTATGGCATTAAACCACTAAGCTATTCTTTCCCAAGTATTAGTACCACCTAATTCAACATAATTATAACTAAATATATTGATTTTCAACCCCATGAACTTCAAAGATCAAGAAAATAACCCAAATGGTGACTAATGTTCTTAGAAATGTTACTTCTTCCCTTAGAATGGTCTTATGGCATTAAACCACTAATCTCTTCTTTCCCAAGTATTAGTTTCATCTAAACGAACATAATTATAACTAAATATGTTGATTTCAACCCCACGAACTTCAAAGATCAAGCAAATAACCAAAATGGTGACTAATGTTCTTAGAATTGTTACCTCTTCCCTTATAAAGGTCTTATGGTATTAAACCGCTTATCTATTTTTTTTCACAAGTATTAGTAGCACCTAATTCAACATAATCATAACTAAATATATTGATTTTCAACCCCATGAACTTCAAAGATCAAGAAAATAACCCAAATGGTGACTAATGTTCTTAGAAATGTTACTTCTTCCCTTAGAATGGTCTTATGGCATTAAACCACTAATCTCTTCTTTCCCAAGTAATAGTAACATCTAAATGAGCATAATTATAACTAAATATGTTGATTTTAAAGTCATGAACTCCAAATATCAAGCAAATAACCCAAATGGTGACTAATGTTCTTAGAAATGTTACCTCTTCCCTTAGAATGGTCTTATGGCATTAAACCACTAATCTCTTCTTTCCCAAGTAATAGTAACATCTAAATGAGCATAATTATAACTAAATATATTGATTTTAAAGCCATGAACTCCAAATATCAAGCAAATAACCCAAATGTTGACTAATGTTCTTAGAATTCTTACCTCTTCTCTTATAAAGGTCTTATGGTATTAAACCGCTTATCTATTTTTTCACAAGTATTAGTAGCACCTAATTCAACATAATCATAACTAAATATGTTGATTTACAACCCCATGAACTAAAAAGATCAAGCAAATAACCAAAATGGTGACTAATGTTGTTAGAATTGTAACTTCTTCCCTTAGAATGGTCTTTTGGCATTAAACCACTAATCTATTCTTTCCCAAGTATTAGTTTCATCTAAACGAACATAATTATAACTAAATATGTTGATTTCAACCCCATGAACTTCAAAGATCAAGCAAATAACCAAAATGGTGACTAATGTTCTTAGAATTCTTACCTCTTCCCTTATAAAGGTCTTATGGTATTAATCCGCTTATCTATTTTTTCACAAGTATTAGTAGCACCTAATTCAACATAATCATAACTAAATATATTGATTTTCAACCCCATGAACTTCAAAGATCAAGAAAATAACCCAAATGGTGACTAATGTTCTTAGAAATGTTACTTCTTCCCTTAGAATGGTCTTATGGCATTAAACCACTAATCTCTTCTTTCCCAAGTAATAGTAACATCTAAATGAGCATAATTATAACTAAATATGTTGATTTTAAAGCCATGAACTCCAAATATCAAGCAAATAACCCAAATGGTGACTAATGTTCTTAGAAATGTTACCTCTTCCCTTAGAATGGTCTTATGGCATTAAACAACTAATCTCTTCTTTCCCAAGTAATAGTAACATCTAAATGAGCATAATTATAACTAAATATATTGATTTTCAACCCCATGAACATCAAAGATCAAGAAAATAACCCAAATGGTGACCAATGTTCTTAGAAATGTTACTTCTTCCCTTAGAATGGTCTTATGGCATTAAACCTCTAATCTCTTCTTTCCCAAGTAATAGTAACATCTAAATGAGCATAATTATAACTAAATATGTTGATTTTAAAGCCATGAACTCCAAATATCAAGCAAATAACCCAAATGGTGACTAATGTTCTTAGAATTGTAACTTCTTCCCTTAGAATGGTCTTATAGCATTAAACCATTGTAACTTCTTCCCTTAGAATGGTCTTACGGCATTAAACCACTAATCTGATCTTTCTCGAGTATTAGTAGCATCCGAATGAATATAATTATAAGTAAATTAGTAGATTTGAAAATTCAATAACTCCAAAGATAAAGCTTTGAACCCTAAAGGTGACCAATGTTCTTAGAATGTTAGTTCTTCCCTTAGAATTATCTTATGGTAACAAACCACTAATCTAATCTTTGCCAAGTATTAATAGCATCTAAATGAACATAATTATAACTAAATTAGTAGATTTGAAAACTGAAGAACTCCAAAGATAAAGCTTTGAATCAAATGGTGACAATGTTCTTAGAAAGGGTAGTTCTTCCCTTAGAATTGTCTTATGTCAATAAACCACTAATCTAATCATTCCCAAGTATTATTATCAGCTAAATCAACATAATTATAACTAAATTTGTTGAATTACATAATCAAGAACTCCAAAGATCAAGCAATTAAGTGAACAATGTTCTTAGAATTGTAACTTATTCCCTTAGAATGGTCTTATGGCGTTAAACCACTAATCTAATCTTCCCCAAGTATTAGTAGCATCTAAATGAACCTAATTATAAATATATTAGTAGATTTGAAAACTCAAGATCTCCAAAGATAAATCCTTGAACCCTAAAGGTGACCAATGTTATTAGAATGGGTAGTTCTTCCCTTAGAAATGTCTTATGGCAATAAACCACTAATCTAATCTTTCCCAAGTATTAGTTGTATCTAAATGAACATAATTATAACTAAATTTGTTGAATCACATGCTCAAGAACTCCAAAGATGAAGCAATTAACCCAAGTGGTGAGCAATGTTCTTAGAATTGTAACTTCTTCCCTTAGAATGATCTTACGGCATTAAACCACTAATCTAATCTTTCCAAGTATTAGTAGCATCTAAATGAATATAATTATAAGTAAATTAGTAGATTTGAAAACTCAATAACTCCATAGATAAAGCTTTGAACCCTAAAGGTGACCAATGTTCTTAGAATGCGTAGTTCTTCCCTTAGAATTATCTTATGGTAACACACCACTAATCTAATCTTTCCCAAGTATTACTATCAGCTAAATGAACATAATTATAACTAAATTTGTTGAATTACATGCTGAAGAACTCCAAAGATGAAGCAATTAACCCAAATGGTGACCAATGTTCTTAGAATTGTAACTCATTCCCCTAAAATGGTCTTATGGACTTAAACCACTAATCTAATCTTCCCCAAGTATTAGTAGCTTCTGAATGAACATAATTATAACTAAACTTATTGATTTTCATTATCAAGAACAACGAAGATTAAGCAATTAACCCAAATGAAGACTAATATTCTTAGAATTGTAACTTCTTCCCTCAGAATGGTCTTATGGCATTAAACCACTAATCTAATCTTCCCCAAGTATTAGTAGCTTCTAAATGAATGTAATTATAACTAAACTTGTTCAATTACATGCACAAGAACTCCAAAGATCAAGCAATTAACCCAAATGAAGACCAATATTTTTAGAATTGTAACTTCTTCCCTTAGAATGGTCTTATGGCACTAAACCACTAATCTAATCTTCCCCAAGTATTAGTATCTTCTAAATGAACGTAATTATAACTAAACTTGTTCAATTACATGCACAAGATCTCCAAAGATCAAGCAATTAACCCAAATGGTGACCAATGTTCTTAGAATGGGTAGTTCTTCACTTAGAATGGTCTTATGGTATTGAACGACTAATCTAAACTTTCCCAAGTATTAGTAGCATCAAAATGGACATAATTATAACAAAATCTATTGATTTGCAAGCTGAGGAACTCCAAAGGTCAAGCAACAAACCCAAATGGTGACCAATGCTCTTAGAATGGTCTTATGGCATTGAACCTATCGGCTAATATTTCCAAAGTATTAATAACATCTAAGTGAAGATAATTATAAATAAATTAGTAGATATGAAAACTCAAGTACTCCAAAGATAAAGCTTTGAACCCGAATGTTAACTAATGTTCTAGAAATGGGTACTTCTTCCATTAGAATGGTCTTATGGCGTTGAACCGCTAATATACTCTTTCCCAAGTATTAGTAGCATCTAAATGAACATAATTATAAGTAAATAAGAAGGTTTGCAAACTCAAGAACCCCAAAGATAAAGCATTGAACCCTAAAGGTGACCAATGTTCTAAGAATGGGTAGTTCTTCCAGTAAAATTGTCTTATGGCAATGAACCACAAATCTAATATTTCCCAAGTATTAATAGCATCAAATTGGACATAATTATAACTAAATTAGTAGATTTGAAAACTCAAGAACTCCAAAGATAAAGCTTTGAATCCTAAAGGTGACCAATATTCTTAGAAAGGGTAGTTCTTCCCTTAGAATTGTCTTATGGCAACGAACCACAAATCTAATATTTCCCAAGTATTATTATTAGCTAAATCAACATAATTATAACTAAATTTGTTGAATTACATAATCAAGAACTCCAAAGATCAAGCAATTAACCCAAATGGTGAACAATGTTCTTAGAATTGTAACTCCTTCCCTTAGAATGGTCTTATGGCGTTAAACCACTAATCTAATCTTCCCCAAGCATTAGTAGCATCTAAATGAACATAATTATAAGTATATTAGTAGATTTGAAAACTCAAGAACTCCAAAGATAAATCCATGAACCCTAAAGGTGACCAACGTTCTTAGAATGGGTAGTTCTTGCCTTAGAATTGTCTTATGGCAATAAACCACTAATCTAATCTTTCCCAAGTATTAGTAGTATCCAAATGAACATAATTATAACTAAATTTGTTGAATCACATGCTCCAGAACTCCAAAGATGAAGCAATCAACCCAAGCGGTGAGCAATGTTCTTAGAATTGTAACTTCTTCCCTTAGAATGGTCTTATGGCATTAAACCACTAATCTAATCTTTCCCGAGTATTAGTAGCATCTAAATGAATATAATTATAAGTAAATTAGTAGATTTGAAAACTCAATAACTCCAAAGATAAAGCTTTGAACCCTAAAGGTGACCAATGTTCTTAGAATGCGTAGTTCTTCCCTTAGAATTATCTTATGGTAACAAACCACTAATCTAATCTTTCCCAAGTATTACCATCAGCTAAATGAACATAATTATAACTAAATTTGTTGAATTACATGCTGAAGAACTCCAAAGATAAAGCAATTAACCCAAATGGTGACCAATGTTCTTAGAATTGTAACTCCTTCCCTAAAATTGGCCTTATGGAATTAAACCACTAATCTAATCATCTCCAAGTATTAGTAGCTTGTGAGTGAATGTAATTATAACTAAACTTGTTGATTTTCATTATCAAGAACTCCAAAGATCAAGCAATTAACCCAAATGAAGACCAATATTCTTAGAATTGTAACTTCTTCCCTCAGAATGATCTTATGGCAATAAACTACTAATCTAATATTCCCCAAGTATTAGTAGCTTCCAAATGAACGTAATTATAACTGAACTTGCTCAATTACATGCACAAGAACTCCAAAGATCAAGCAATTAACCCAAATGGTGACCAATGTTCTTGGAATGGGTAGTTCTTCACTTAGAATGGTCTTATGGTATTGAACGACTAATCTAAACTTTCCTAGGTATTAGTAGCATCAAAATGGACATAATTATAACAAAATTTATAGATTTGCAAGCTGAAGAACTCCAAAGGTCAAGCATCAAACCCAAATGGTGACCAATTTTCTTAGAATGGTCTTATGGCATTGAACCTATAGGCTAATATTTCCAAAGTATTAATAGCATCTAAATAAAGATAATTATAGATAAATTAGTAGATTTGAAAACTCAAGTACTCCAAACATAAATCTTTGAACCCGAATGTTGACCAGTGTTCTAAAAATGGGTAGTTCTTCCCTTAGAATTGTCTTATGGCATTGAACTGCTAATATACTCTTTCCCAAGTATTAGAAGCATCTAAATGAACATAATTATAAGTAAATAAGTTGATTTGAAAACTCAAGAACCCCAAAGATAAAGCGTTGAACCCTAAAGGTGACCAATGTTCTTAGAATTGGTAGTTCTTCCCTTAAAATTGTCTTATGGCAATGAACCACAAATCAAATATTTCCCAAGTATTAATAGCATCAAATTGGACATAATTATAACTAAATTTATTTATTTGCAAGATCAAGAATTTCAAAGATCTAGCAATTAACCCAAATGGTTACCAATGCTCTTAGGATAGGTAGTTCTTCCCTTACAATTGTCTTCTGGCATTGAACCACTAATCTAATCTTTGCCAAGTATTAATAGCATCTAAATGAACATAATTATAACTAAATTAGTAGATTTGAAAACTCAAGAACTCCAAAGATAAAGCTTTGAATCCTAAAGGCGACCAATGTTCTTAAAAAGGGTAGTTCTTCCCTTAGAATTGTCTTATGGCAATAAACCACTAATCTAATCATTCTCAAGTATTATTATCAGCTAAATGAACATAATTATTACTAAATTTGTTGAATTACATAATCAAGAACTCCAAAGATCAAGCAATTAACCCAAATGGTGAACAATGTTCTTAGAATTGTAACTTATTCCCTCAGAATGGTCTTATGGCGTTAAACAACTAATCTAATCTTCCCCAAGTATTAGTAGCATCTAAATGAACATAATTATAAGTATATTAGTAGATTTGAAAACTCAAGAACTCCAAAGAAAATCCTTGAACCCTAAAGGTGACCAATGTTGTTAAAATGGGTAGTTCTTCCCTTAGAATTGTCTTATGGCAATAAACCACTAATCTAATCTTTCCCAAGTATTAGTAGTATCCAAATAAAGATAATTATAACTAAATTTGTTGAATCACATGCTCCAGAACTCCAAAAATGAAGCAATCAACCCAAGTGGTGAGCAATGTTCTTAGAATTGTAACTTCTTCCCTTAGAATGGTCTTACGGCATTAAACCACTAATCTGATCTTTCTCGAGTATTAGTAGCAGCATCGAATGAATATAATTATAAGTAAATTAGTAGATTTGAAAATTCAATAACTCCAAAGATAAAGCTTTGAACCCTAAAGGTGACTAATGTTCTTAGAATGCGTAGTTCTTCCCTTAGAATTATCTTATGGTAACAAACCACTAATCTAATCTTTGCCAAGTATTAATAGCATCTAAATGAACATAATTATAACTAAATTAGTAGATTTGAAAACTGAAGAACTCCAAAGATAAAGCTTTGAATCGTAAAGGCGACCAATGTTCTTAGAAAGGGTAGTTCTTCCCTTAGAATTGTCTTATGTCAATAAACCACTAATCTAATCATTCCCAAGTATTATTATCAGCTAAATCAACATAATTATTACTAAATTTGTTGAATTACATAATCAAGAACTCCAAAGATCAAGCAATTAACCCAAATGGTGAACAATGTTCTTAGAATTGTAACTTATCCCCTCAGAATGGTCTTATGGCGTTAAACCACTAATCTAATCTTCCCCAAGTATTAGTAGCATCTAAATGAACATAATTATAAGTATATTAGTAGATTTGAAAACTCAAGAACTCCAAAGAAAATCCTTGAACCCTAAAGGTGACCAATGTTCTTAGAATGGGTAGTTCTTCCCTTAGAATTGTCTTATGGCAATAAACCACTAATCTAATCTTTCCCAAGTATTAGTAGTATCCAAATGAAGATAATTATAACTAAATTTGTTGAATCACATGCTCCAGAACACCAAAGATGAAGCAATCAACCCAAGTGGTGAGCAATGTTCTTAGAATTGTAACTTCTTCCCTTAGAATGGTCTTACGGCATTAAACCACTAATCTGATCTTTCTCGAGTATTAGTAGCATCTGAATGAATATAATTATAAGTAAATTAGTAGATTTGAAAATTCAATAACTCCAAAGATAAAGCTTTGAACCCTAAAGGTGACCAATGTTCTTAGAATGCGTAGTTCTTTCCTTAGAATTATCTTATGGTAACAAACCACTAATCTAATATTTCCCAAGTATTAGAAGCATCTAAATGAACATAATTATATCTAAATTTGTTCAATTGGACATAATTATAAGTAAATTAGTAGATTTGAAAACTCAATAACTCCAAAGATAAAGCTTTGAACCCTAAAGGTGACCAATGTTCTTAGAATGCGTAGTTCTTCCCTTAAAATTGTCTTATGGCAATGAACGACAAATCTAATATTTTCCAAGTATTAATAGCATCAAATTGGACATAATTATAACTAAATTTATTTATTTGCAAGCTCAAGAATTTCAAAGATCTAGCAATTAACCCAAATGGTTACCAATGCTCTTTGGATGGGTAGTTCTTTCCTTACAATTGTCTTATGACATTGAACCACTAATCTAATCTTTGCCAAGTATTAATAGCATCTAAATGAACATAATTATAACTAAATTAGTAGATTTGAAAACTCAAGAACTCCAAAGATAAAGCTTTGAATCCTAAAGGTGACCAATGTTCTTAGAAATGGTAGTTCTTCCCTTAGAGTTGTCTTATGGCAATAAACCACTAATCCAATCTTTCCCAAGTATTATTATCAGCTGAATCAACATAATTATAACTAAATTTGTTGAATTACATAATCAAGAACTCCAAAGATCAAGCAATTAACCCAAATGGTGAACAATGTTCATAGAATTGTAACACCTTCCCTTAGAATGGTCTTATGGCGTTAAACCACTAATCTAATCTTCCCCAAGCATTAGTAGCATCTAAATGAACATAATTATAAGTATATTAGTAGATTTGAAAACTCAAGAACTCCAAAGATAAATCCTTGAACCCTAAAGGTGACCAATGTTGTTAGAATGGGTAGTTCTTCCCTTAGAATTGTCTTATGGCAATAAACCACTAATCTAATCTTTCCCAAATATTAGTAGTATCTAAATGAACATAATTATAACTAAATTTGTTGAATCATATGCTCAAGAACTCTAAAGGTGACCAATGTTCTTAGAATTGGTAGATCTTCCCTTAGAATTGTCTTATGGCAATAAACCACTAATCTAATCTTTCCCAAGTATTAGTAGTATCCAAATGAACATAATTATAACTAAATTTGTTTAATCACATGCTCCAGAACTCCAAAGATGAAGCAATCAACCCAAGTGGTGAGCAATGTTCTTAGAATTGTAACTTCTTCCCTTAGAATGGTCTTACGGCATTAAACCACTAATCTGATCTTTCCCGAGTATTAGTAGCATCCTTATGAATATAATTATAAGTAAATTAGTAGATTTGAAAATTCAATAACTCCAAAGATAAAGCTTTGAACCCTAAAGGTGAGCAATGTTCTTAGAATGCGTAGTTCTTCCCTTAGAATTATCTTATGGTAACAAACCACTAATCTAATCTTTGCCAAGTATTAATAGCATCTAAATGAACATAATTATAACTAAATTAGTAGATTTGAAAACTGAAGAACTCCAAAGATAAAGCTTTGAATCGTAAAGGCGACCAATGTTCTTAGAAAGGGTAGTTCTTCCCTTAGAATTGTCTTATGGCAATAAACCACTAATCTAATCTTTCCCAAGTATTAGTAGTATCCAAATGAACATAATTATAACTAAATTTGTTGAATCAGATGCTCGAGAACTCCAAAGATGAAGCAATCAACCCAAGTGGTGAGCAATGTTCTTAGAATTGTAACTCATTCCCTTAGAATGTTATTGTGGCGATAAACCACTAATCTAATCTCTCCCAACTATTAGTAGCATCTAAATGAACATAATTATAAGTAAATTAGTAGATTTGAAAACTCAAGAACTCCAAAGATAAATCCTTGGATCCTAAATGTGACCAATGTTCTTAGAATGGGTAGTTCTTCCCTTAGAATTGTCATATGGCAATAAACCACTACTCTAATCTTTCCCAATTCTTTCCCAAGTCTTAGTAGCATCTAAATGAACATAATTATAGTTAAATTCGTTGAATTACATGCTCAAGAACTCCAAAGATCAACCAATTAACACAAATGGTGACCACTGTACTTACAATTGTTACTTTTTCCCTTAGAATGGTCTTATGGCACTGAACCAATAGTGTAATCTTTTCCAAGTATTAATAGGATCTAAAAGAACATAAATGTAAATAAATTAGTAGATTTGAAAACTCAAGGACTCCAAAGATAAAGCTTTGAACCCTAAAGGTGACCAATGTTCTTAGAATGGGTAGTTCTTCCCTAAGAATTGTCTTATGCCAACAAACCACTAATCTAATCTTTCCCAAGTCTTAGTAGCATCTAAATGAGCATAATTATAACTAAATTCACTCAATTACAGGCGCAAGAACTCCAAAGATCAACCAATTAACCCAAATCATGACCAATGTTCTTACAATTGTTACTTTTTCCCTTAGAATGGTCCTATGGCACTGAACCAGCAGTGTAATATTTTCCTAGTATTAATAGGATCTAAAAGAACATAATTGTAAATAAATTAGTAGATTTGAAAACTCAAGAACTCCAAAGGTAAAGCTTTGAACCAAAAAGTGACCAATGTTCCTAGAATGGAAAGTTCTTCCCTTAGAATTGTCTTAAGGCAATAAACCACTAATCTAACATTTCCCAAGTATTATTATCAGCTGAATGAACATTATTCTAACTAAATTTGTTGATTTTCAACCCATGAACTCCAAAGGTCAAGTAGATAACCCAAATGGTGACTAATGTTTTTAGAATTGTAACTTCTTCTCCTAAAATGGTCTTATGGCTTTAAACCACTAATCTAATCTTTCCCAAGTATTAGTAGCATCTAAATGAACATGATTATAACTACATATGTTGATTTTAATTCTCAAGAACCTCAAAGATCAAGCAATTAACCCAAATGGTGAGCCATGTTCTCCGAATTGTTACTTCTTCCCTTAGAATGGTCTTATGGCATTAAACCACTAGTCTATTCTTTCCCAAGTATTAGTAGCATGTAAATGGACATAACTATAACTAAATATGTTGATTTTCAACCCATGAACTACAAAGGTCAAGCACATAACTGAAATGGTCACTAATGTTCTTAGAATTGTTACTTCTTCCCGTAGAATGGCCTTATGGCATTAAACCACAAATCTATTCTTTCCCAAGTATTGGTAGCATCTAAATGAACATGATTATAAGTAAACATGTTGATTTCCAACCCATGAACTCCAAAGGTCAAGCAAATAACTCAAATGGTGACTAATGTTCTTAGAATTGTTACTTCTTCCCTTAGAATGGTCTTATGGCATTAAACCAATTATCTAATCTTTCCCAAGTATTAGTAGCATCTAATTGAAAATAATTATAACTAAATATGTTTATTTTCAACCCCATGAACTCCAAAGATCAAGCAAACAACCAAAATGGTGAGCAATATTCTTGGAATTGTTACTTATTCCCTTGGAATGGTCTTATGGCATTAAACCACTAATCTAATATTTCCCAGGTATTGGTAGTATCTAAATGAACATGATTATAACTAAATATGATGATTTTCAACCCATGAACTCCAAAGATCAAGCAAACAACTAAAATGGTGGCAAATTATCTTAGAATTGTTACTTCTTCCCGTAGAATGGCCTTATGGCATTAAACCACAAATCTATTCTTTCCCAAGTATTGGTAGCATCTAAATGAACATGATTATAAGTAAACATGTTGATTTCCAACCCATGAACTCCAAAGGTCAAGCAAATCACTCAAATGGTGACTACTGTTCTTAGAATTGTTACTTCTTCCCGTAGAATGGACTTATGGCATTAAACCACAAATCTATTGTGTCCCAAGTATTGGTAGCATCTAAATGAACATGATTATAACTAAACATGTTGATTTTAAGCCCATGAACTCCAAAGATCAAGCAATTAATCCAAATGGTGAGTAATGTGCTTAGAATTGTTACTTCTTCCCTTAGAATGGTCTTATAGTATTAAACCACTAGTCTATTCTTTCCCAAGTATTAGTAGCATGTAAATGGACATAACTATAACTAAATATGTTGATTTTCAACCCATGAACTCCAAAGGTCAAGCAAATAACTCAAATGGTGAGCAATGTTCTCAGAATTGTTACTTCTTCCCTTAGAATGGTCTTGTGGCATTAAACCACTAATCTATTCTTTCCCAAGTATTTGTAACATCTCAATTAACATAATTATAACTAAATATGATGATTTTCATCCCCATGAAATCCAAAGATCAAGCAGATAACCCAAATGGTGAGTAAGGTTCTTGGAATTGTAACTTCTTCCCATAGAATGGTCTTATAGCATTAAACAACTAATCTAATCTTTCCCAAGTATTAGTAGCATCTAAATGAACATAATTATAGGTAAATATGTTGATTTTCAACCCATGAACTCCAAAGATCAAGCAAACAACTAAAATGGTGACTAATTATCTTAGAATTGTTACTTCTTCCCGTAGAATGGACTTATGGCATTAAACCACAAATCTATTCTTTCCCAAGTATTGGTAGCATCTAAATGAACATGATTATAACTAAATATGTTGATTTTCAGCCCATCAACTCCAAAGATCAAGCAATTAATCCAAATGGTGAGTAATGTGCTCAGAATTGTTACTTCTTCCCTTAGAATGGTCTTATGGCATTAAACCACTAGTCTATTCTTTCCCAAGTATTAGTAGTATGTAAATGGACATAACTATAACTAAATATGTTGATTTTCAACCCATGAACTCCAAAGGTCAAGCAAATAACTGAAATGGTGAGCAATGTTCTCAGAATTGTTACTTCTTCCCTTAGAATGGTCTTGTGGCATTAAACCACTAATCTATTCTTTCCCAAGTATTGGTAGCGTCTAAATGAACATGATTATATCTAAACAGGTTGATTTTCAACCTCATGATCTCCAAAGATCAAGCAAATAACCCAAATTGTGACTAATGTTCTTAGAATTGTTACTTCTTCCCTTAGAATGGTCTTATGGCATTAAACCGCTAATTTAATCTTTCCAAAGTATTAGTATCACCTAATTGAACATAATTACAACTAAATATGTTTATTTTCATTATGAAGAACTCCAAAGATCAAGCAATTAATCCAAATGGTGAGCAATGTTCTCAGAATTGTTACTTCTTCCCTTAGAATGGTCTTGTGGCATTAAACCACTAATCTATTCTTTCCCAAGTATTTGTAACATCTCAATGAACATAATTATAACTAAATATGATGATTTTCGTCCCCATGAAATCCAAAGATCAAGCAGATAACCCAAATGGTGAGTAAGGTTCTTGGAATTGTAACTTCTTCCCATAAAATGGTCTTATAGCATTAAACAACTAATCTAATCTTTCTCAAGTATTAGTAGCATCTAAATGAACATAATTATAGGCAAATATGTTGATTTTCAACCCATGAACTCCAAAGATCAAGCAAACAACTAAAATGGTGACTAATTATCTTAGAATTGTTACTTCTTCCCGTAGAATGGACTTGTGGCATTAAACCACAAATCTATTCTTTCCCAAGTATTGGTAGCATCTAAATGAACATTATTATAACTAAATTTGTTGATTTTCAGCACATGAACTCCAAAGATCAAGCAATTAATCCAAATGGTTAGTAATGTGCTCAGAATTGTTACTTCTTCCCTTAGAATGGTCTTATGGCATTAAACCACTAGTCTATTCTTTCCCAAGTATTAGTAGCATGTAAATGGACATAACTATAACTAAATATGTTGATTTTCAACCCATGAACTCCAAAGGTCAAGCAAATAACTCAAATGGTGTCAAATTATCTTAGAATTGTTACTTCTTCCCGTAGAATGGCCTTATGGCATTAAACCACAAATCTATTCTTTCCCAAGTATTGGTAGCATCTAAATGAACATGATTATAAGTAAACATGTTGATTTCCAACCCATGAACTCCAAAGGTCAAGCAAATAACTCAAATGGTGACTAATGTTCTTAGAATTGTTACTTCTTCCCTTAGAATGGTCTTATGGCATTAAACCAATTATCTAATCTTTCCCAAGTATTAGTAGCATCTAATTGAAAATAATTATAACTAAATATGTTTATTTTCAACCCCATGAACTCAAAGATCAAGCAAACAACCAAAATGGTGAGCAATATTCTCGGAATTGTTACTTATTCCCTTGGAATGGTCTTATGGCATTAAACCACTAATCTAATATTTCCCAGGTATTGGTAGTATCTAAATGAACATGATTATAACTAAATATGATGATTTTCAACCCATGAACTCCAAAGATCAAGCAAACAACTAAAATGGTGGCAAATTATCTTAGAATTGTTACTTCTTCCCGTAGAATGGCCTTATGGCATTAAACCACAAATCTATTCTTTCCCAAGTATTGGTAGCATCTAAATGAACATGATTATAAGTAAACATGTTGATTTCCAACCCATGAACTCCAAAGGTCAAGCAAATCACTCAAATGGTGACTACTGTTCTTAGAATTGTTACTTCTTCCCGTAGAATGGACTTATGGCATTAAACCACAAATCTATTGTGTCCCAAGTATTGGTAGCATCTAAATGAACATGATTATAACTAAACATGTTGATTTTAAGCCCATGAACTCCAAAGATCAAGCAATTAATCCAAATGGTGAGTAATGTGCTTAGAATTGTTACTTCTTCCCTTAGAATGGTCTTATAGCATTAAACCACTAGTCTATTCTTTCCCAAGTATTAGTAGCATGTAAATGGACATAACTATAACTAAATATGTTGATTTTCAACCCATGAACTCCAAAGGTCAAGCAAATAACTCAAATGGTGAGCAATGTTCTCGTAATTGTTACTTCTTCCCTTAGAATGGTCTTGTGGCATTAAACCACTAATCTATTCTTTCCCAAGTATTTGTAACATCTCAATTAACATAATTATAACTAAATATGATGATTTTCATCCCCATGAAATCCAAAGATCAAGCGAGATAACCCAAATGGTGAGTAAGGTTCTTGGAATTGTAACTTCTTCCCATAAAATGGTCTTATAGCATTAAACAACTAATCTAATCTTTCTCAAGTATTAGTAGCATCTAAATGAACATAATTATAGGCAAATATGTTGATTTTCAACCAATGAACTCCAAAGATCAAGCAAACAACTAAAATGGTGACTAATTATCTTAGAATTGTTACTTCTTCCCGTAGAATGGACTTGTGGCATTAAACCACAAATCTATTCTTTCCCAAGTATTGGTAGCATCTAAATGAACATTATTATAACTAAATTTGTTGATTTTCAGCACATGAACTCCAAAGATCAAGCAATTAATCCAAATGGTGAGTAATGTGCTCAGAATTGTTACTTCTTCCCTTAGAATGGTCTTATGGCATTAAACCACTAGTCTATTCTTTCCCAAGTATTAGTAGCATGTAAATGGACATAACTATAACTAAATATGTTGATTTTCAACCCATGAACTCCAAAGGTCAAGCAAATAACTCAAATGGTGTCAAATTATCTTAGAATTGTTACTTCTTCCCGTAGAATGGCCTTATGGCATTAAACCACAAATCTATTCTTTCCCAAGTATTGGTAGCATCTAAATGAACATGATTATAAGTAAACATGTTGATTTCCAACCCATGAACTCCAAAGGTCAAGCAAATAACTCAAATGGTGACTAATGTTCTTAGAATTGTTACTTCTTCCCGTAGAATGGACTTATGGCATTAAACCACAAATCTATTCTTTCCCAAGTATTGGTAGCATCTAAATGAACATGATTATAACTAAATATGTTGATTTTCAGCCCATGAACTCCAAAGATCAAGCAATTAATCCAAATGGTGAGTAATGTGCTCGAATTGTTACTTCTTCCCTTAGAATGGTCTTGTGGCATTAAACCACTAGTCTATTCTTTCCCAAGTATTAGTAGCATGTAAATGGACATAACTATAACTAAATATGTTGATTTTCAACGCATGAACTCCAAAGGTCAAGCAAATCACTCAAATGGTGTGCAATGTTCTCAGGATTGTTACTTCTTCCCTTAGAATGGTCTTGTGGCATTAAACCACTAATCTATTCTTTCCCAAGTATTGGTAGCGTCTAAATGAACATGATTATATCTAAACAGGTTGATTTTCAACCTCATGATCTCCAAAAATCAAGCAAATAACCCAAATTGTGACTAATGTTCTTAGAATTGTTACTTCTTCCCTTAGAATGGTCTTATGGCATTAAACCGCTAATTTAATCTTTCCAAAGTGTTAGTATCACCTAATTGAACATAATTACAACTAAATATGTTTATTTTCATTATGAAGAACTCCAAAGATCAAGCAATTAATCCAAATGGTGAGCAATGTTCTCAGAATTGTTACTTCTTCCCTTAGAATGGTCTTGTGGCATTAAACCACTAATCTATTCTTTCCCAAGTATTTGTAACATCTCAATTAACATAATTATAACTAAATATGATGATTTTCGTCCCCATGAAATCCAAAGATCAAGCAGATAACCCAAATGGTGAGTAAGGTTCTTGGAATTGTAACTTCTTCCCATAGAATGGTCTTATAGCATTAAACAACTAATCTAATCTTTCCCAAGTATTAGTAGCATCTAAATGAACATAATTATAGGTAAATATGTTGATTTTCAACCCATGAACTCCAAAGATCAAGCAAACAACTAAAATGGTGACTAATTATCTTAGAATTGTTACTTCTTCCCGTAGAATGGACTTATGGCATTAAACCACAAATCTATTCTTTCCCAAGTATTGGTAGCATCTAAATGAACATGATTATAACTAAATATGTTGATTTTCAGCCCATCAACTCCAAAGATCAAGCAATTAATCCAAATGGTGAGTAATGTGCTTAGAATTGTTACTTCTTCCCTTAGAATGGTCTTATGGCATTAAACCACTAGTCTATTCTTTCCCAAGTATTAGTAGTATGTAAATGGACATAACTATAACTAAATATGTTGATTTTCAACCCATGAACTCCAAAGGTCAAGCAAATAACTGAAATGGTGAGCAATGTTCTCTTAATTGTTACTTCTTCCCTTAGAATGGTCTTGTGGCATTAAACCACTAATCTATTCTTTCCCAAGTATTGGTAGCGTCTAAATGAACATGATTATAACTAAACAGGTTGATTTTCAACCTCATGATCTCCAAAGATCAAGCAAATAACCCAAATTGTGACTAATGTTCTTAGAATTGTTACTTCTTCCCTTAGAATGGTCTTATGGCATTAAACCGCTAATTTAATCTTTCAAAAGTATTAGTATCACCTAATTGAACATAATTACAACTAAATATGTTTATTTTCATTATGAAGAACTCCAAAGATCAAGCAATTAATCCAAATGGTGAGCAATGTTCTCAGAATTGTTACTTCTTCCCTTAGAATGGTCTTGTGGCATTAAACCACTAATCTATTCTTTCCCAAGTATTTGTAACATCTCAATGAACATAATTATAACTAAATATGATGATTTTCGTCCCCATGAAATCCAAAGATCAAGCAGATAACCCAAATGGTGAGTAAGGTTCTTGGAATTGTAACTTCTTCCCATAAAATGGTCTTATAGCATTAAACAACTAATCTAATCTTTCTCAAGTATTAGTAGCATCTAAATGAACATAATTATAGGCAAATATGTTGATTTTCAACCCATGAACTCCAAAGATCAAGCAAACAACTAAAATGGTGACTAATTATCTTAGAATTGTTACTTCTTCCCGTAGAATGGACTTGTGGCATTAAACCACAAATCTATTCTTTCCCAAGTATTGGTAGCATCTAAATGAACATTATTATAACTAAATTTGTTGATTTTCAGCACATGAACTCCAAAGATCAAGCAATTAATCCAAATGGTGAGTAATGTGCTCAGAATTGTTACTTCTTCCCTTAGAATGGTCTTATGGCATTTAACCACTAGTCTATTCTTTCCCAAGTATTAGTAGCATGTAAATGGACATAACTATAACTAAATATGTTGATTTTCAACCCATGAACTCCAAAGGTCAAGCAAATAACTCAAATGGTGGCAAATTATCTTAGAATTGTTACTTCTTCCCTTAGAATGGTCTTATGGCATTAAACCACTAATCTATTCTTTCCCGAGTATTGGTAGCATCTAAATGAACATGATTATAACTAAACAGGTTGATTTTCAACCTCATGATCTCCAAAGATCAAGCAAATAACCCAAATTGTCACTAATGTTCTTAGAATTGTTACTTCTTCCCTTAGAATGGTCTTATGGCATTAAACCGCTAATTTAATCTTTCCCAAGTATTAGTAGCATCTAAATGAACATGATTATAACTAAACATGTTGATTTTCAATCTCATAATCTCCAAAGATCAAGCAAATAACCCAAATTCTGACTGATATTCTTAGAATTGTTACTTCTTCACTTAGAATGGTCTTATGGCATTAAACCACTAATCTTTTCTTTCCCAAGTATTTGTAGCATCTAAATGAACATGATTATAACTAAACATGTTGATTTTCAGCACATGAACTCCAAAGATCAAGCAATTAATCCAAATGGTGAGTAATGTGCTCAGAATTGTTACTTCTTCCCTTAGAATGGACTTATGGCATTAAACCACTAGTCTATTCTTTCCCAAGTATTAGTAGCATGTAAATGGACATAACTATTAAATATGTTGATTTTCAACCCATGAACTCCAAAGGTCAAGCAAATAACTGAATTGGTGACTAATGTTCTTAGAATTGTTACTTCCCGTAGAATGGCCTTATGGCATTAAACCAATTATCTAATCTTTCCGAAGTATTAGTAGCATCTAAATGAAAATAATCATAACTAAATATGTTCATTTTCAACCCCATGAACTCCAAAGATCAAGCAAACAACCAAAATGGTGAGCAATATTCTCAGAATTGTTACTTATTCCATTGGAATGGTCTTATGGCATTAAACCACTAATCTAATATTTCCCAAGTATTGGTAGTATCTAAATGAACATGATTATAACTAAATATGGTGATTTTCAACCCATGAACTCCAAAGATCAAGCAAATAACTAAAATGGTGGCAAATTATCTTAGAATTGTTACTTCTTCCCGTAGAATGGCCTTATGGCATTAAACCAAAAATCTATTCTTTCCCAAGTATTGGTAGCATCTAAATGAACATGATTATAAGTAAACATGTTGATTTCCAACCCATGAACTCCAAAGGTCAAGCAAATAACTCAAATGGTGACTAATGTTCTTAGAATTGTTACTTCTTCCCTTAGAATGGTCTTATGGCATTAAACCACTAATCTATTCTTTCCCGAGTATTGGTAGCATCTAAATGAACATGATTATAACTAAACAGGTTGATTTTCAACCTCATGATCTCCAAAGATCAAGCAAATAACCCAAATTGTCACTAATGTTCTTAGAATTGTTACTTCTTCCCTTAGAATGGTCTTATGGCATTAAACCGCTAATTTAATCTTTCCAAAGTATTAGTAGCACCTAATTGAACATAATTACAACTAAATACGTTTATTTTCATTATGAAGAACTCCAAATATCAAGCAATTAATCCCAATGGTGAGCAATGTTCTCAGAATTGTTACTTCTTCCCTTAGAATGGTCTTGTGGCATTAAACCACTAATCTATTCTTTCCCAAGTATTTGTAACATCTCAATGAACATAATTATAACTAAATATGATGATTTTCATCCCATGAAATCCAAAGATCAAGCAGATAACCCAAATGGTGAGTAAGGTTCTTGGAATTGTAACTTCTTCCCATAGAATGGTCTTATAGCATTAAACAACTAATGTAATATTTCCCAAGTATTAGTAGCATCTAAATGAACATAATTCTAGGTAAATATGTTGATTTTCAACCCATGAACTCCAAAGATCAAGCAAACAACTAAAATGGTGACTAAATATCTTAGAATTGTTACTTCTTCCCGTAGAATGGACTTATGGCATTAAACCACAAATCTATTCTTTCCCAAGTATTGGTAGCATCTAAATGAATATGATTATAACTAAACATGTTGATTTTCAATCTCATGATCTCCAAAGATCAAGCAAATAACCCAAATTCTGACTGTTATTCTTAGAATTGTTACTTCTTCACTTAGAATGGTCTTATGGCATTAAACCACTAAGCTTTTCTTTCCCAAGTATTTGTAGCATCTAAATGAACATGATTATAACTAAATATGTTGATTTTCAGCACATGAACTCCAAAGATCAAGCAATTAATCCAAATGGTGAGTAATGTGCTCAGAATTGTTACTTCTTCCCTTAGAATGGACTTATGGCATTAAACCACTAGTCTATTCTTTCCCAAGTATTAGTAGCATGTAAATGGACATAACTATTAAATATGTTGATTTTCAACCCATGAACTCCAAAGGTCAAGCAAATAACTGAATTGGTGACTAATGTTCTTAGAATTGTTACTTCCCGTAGAATGGCCTTATTGCATTAAACCAATTATCTAATCTTTCCCAACTATTAGTAGCATCTAAATGAAAATAATTATAACTAAATATGTTTATTTTCAACCCCATGAACTCCAAAGATCAAGGAAACAACCAAAATGGTGAGCAATATTCTCAGAATTGTTACTTATTCCATTGGAATGGTCTTATGGCATTAAACCACTAATCTAATATTTCCCAAGTATTGGTAGTATCTAAATGAACATGATTATAACTAAATATGATGATTTTCAACCCATGAACTCCAAAGATCAAGCAAACAACTAAAATGGTGGCAAATTATCTTAGAATTGTTACTTCTTCCCGTAGAATGGCCTTATGGCATTAAACCACAAATCTATTCTTTCCCAAGCATTGGTAGCATCTAAATGAACATGATTATAAGTAAACATGTTGATTTCCAACCCATGAACTCCAAAGGTCAAGCAAATAACTCAAATGGTGACTAATGTTCTTAGAATTGTTACTTCTTCCCTTAGAATGGTCTTATGGCATTAAACCAATTATCTAATCTTTCCGAAGTATTAGTAGCATCTAAATGAAAATAATTATAACTAAATATGTTTATTTTCAACCCCATGAACTCCAAAGATCAAGCAAACAACCAAAATGGTGAGCAATATTCTCAGAATTGTTACTTATTCCCTTGGAATGGTCTTATGGCATTAAACCACTAATCTAATATTTCCCAAGTATTGGTAGTATCTAAATGAACATGATTATAACTAAATATGATGATTTTCAACCCATGAACTCCAAAGATCAAGCAAATAACTAAAATGGTGGCAAATTATCTTAGAATTGTTACTTCTTCCCGTAGAATGGCCTTATGGCATTAAACCAAAAATCTATTCTTTCCCAAGTATTGGTAGCATCTAAATGAACATGATTATAAGTAAACATGTTGATTTCCAACCCATGAACTCCAAAGGTCAAGCAAATAACTCAAATGGTGACTAATGTTCTTAGAATTGTTACTTCTTCCCTTAGAATGGTCTTATGGCATTAAACCACTAATCTATTCTTTCCCGAGTATTGGTAGCATCTAAATGAACATGATTATAACTAAACAGGTTGATTTTCAACCTCATGATCTCCAAAGATCAAGCAAATAACCCAAATTGTCACTAATGTTCTTAGAATTGTTACTTCTTCCCTTAGAATGGTCTTATGGCATTAAACCGCTAATTTAATCTTTCCAAAGTATTAGTAGCACCTAATTGAATATAATTACAACTAAATACGTTTATTTTCATTATGAAGAACTCCAAAGATCAAGCAATTAATCCCAATGGTGAGCAATGTTCTCAGAATTGTTACTTCTTCCCTTAGAATGGTCTTGTGGCATTAAACCACTAATCTATTCTTTCCCAAGTATTGGTAACATCTCAATGAACATAATTATAACTAAATATGATGATTTTCATCCCCATGAAATCCAAAGATCAAGCAGATAACCCAAATGGTGAGTAAGGTTCTTGGAATTGTAACTTCTTCCCATAGAATGGTCTTATAGAATTAAACAACTAATCTAATATTTTTCAAGTATTAGTAGCATCTAAATGAACATAATTATAGGTAAATATGTTGATTTTCAACCCATGAACTTCAAAGATCAAGCAAACAACTAAAATGGTGACTAATTATCTTAGAATTGTTACTTCTTCCTGTAGAATGGACTTATGGCATTAAACCACAAATCTATTCTTTCCCAAGTATTGGTAGCATTTAAATGAACATGATTATAACTAAATTTGTTGATTTTCAGCACATGAACTCCAAAGATGAAGCAATTAATCCAAATGGTGAGTAATGTGCTCAGAATTGTTACTTCTTCCCTTAGAATGGTCTTATGGCATTAAACCACTAGTCTATTCTTTCCCAAGTATTAGTAGCATGTAAATGGACATAACTATAACTAAATATGTTGATTTTCAACCCATGAACTCCAAAGGTCAAGCAAATAACTGAAATGGTGACTAATGTTCTTAGAATTGTTACTTCCCGTAAAATGGCCTTATGGCATTAAACTAATTATCTAATCTTTCCCAAATATTAGTAGCATCTAAATGAAAATAATTATAACTAAATATGTTTATTTTCAACCCCATGAACTCCAAAGATCAAGCAAACAACCAAAATGGTGAGCAATATTCTCAGAATTGTTACTTATTCCATTGGAATGGTCTTATGGCATTAAACCACTAATCTAATATTTCCCAAGTATTGGTAGTATCTAAATGAACATGATTATAACTAAATATGATGATTTTCAACCCATGAACTCCAAAGATCAAGCAAACAACTAAAATGGTGGTAAATTATCTTAGAATTGTTACTTCTTCCCGTAGAATGGCCTTATGGCATTAAACCACAAATCTATTCTTTCCCAAGTATTGGTAGCATCTAAATGAATATGATTATAAGTAAACATGTTGATTTCCAACCCATGAACTCCAAAGGGCAAGCAAATAACTCAAACGGTGACTAATGTTCTTAGAATTGTTACTTCTTCCCTTAGAATGGTCTTATGGCATTAAACCACTAATCTGTTCTTTCCCGAGTATTGGTAGCATCTAAATGAACATGATTATATCTAAACAGGTTGATTTTCAACCTCATGATCTCCAAATATCAAGCAAATAACCCAAATTGTGACTAATGTTCTTAGAATTGTTACTTCTTCCCTTAGAATGGTCTTATGGCATTAAACCGCTAATTTAATCTTTCCAAAGTATTAGTAGCACCTAAGTGAACATGATTATAACTAAATATGTTGATTTTCAGCACATGAACTCCAAAGATCAAGCAATTAATCCAAATGGTGAGTAATGTGCTCAGAATTGTTACTTCTTCCCTTAGAATGGACTTTTGGCATTAAACCACAAATCTATTGTTTCCCAAGTATTGGTAGCATCTAAATGAACATGATTATAACTAAATATGTTGATTTTCAGCCCATGAACTCCAAAGATCAAGCAATTAATCCAAATGGTGAGTAATGTGCTCAGAATTGTTACTTCTTCCCTTAGAATGGTCTTATGGCATTAAACCACTAGTCTATTCTTTCCCAAGTATTAGTAGCATGTAAATGGACATAACTATAACTAAATATGTTGATTTTCAATCTCATGATCTCCAATGATCAAGCAAATAACCCAAATTGTCACTAATGTTCTTAGAATTGTTACTTCTTCCCTTATAATGGTCTTATGGCATTAAACCGCTAATTTAATCTTTCCAAAGTATTAGTAGCACCTAATTGAACATAATTACAACTAAATACGTTTATTTTCATTATGAAGAACTCCAAAGATCAAGCAATTAATCCAAATGGTGAGCAATGTTCTCAGAATTGTTACTTCTTCCCGTAGAATGGCCTTATGGCATTAAACAACAAATCTATTCTTTCCCAAGTATTATTAGCATCTAAATGAACATAATTATAGGTAAATATGTTGATTTTCAACCCATGAACTCCAAAGATCAAGCAAACAACTAAAATGGTGACTAATTATCTTAGAATTGTTACTTCTTCCTGTAGAAGGGACTTATGGCATTAAACCACAAATCTATTCTTTCCCAAGTATTGGTAGCATTTAAATGAACATGATTATAACTAAATTTGTTGATTTTCAGCACATGAACTCCAAAGATCAAGCAATTAATCCAAATGGTGAGTAATGTGCTCAGAATTGTTACTTCTTCCCTTAGAATGGTCTTATGGCATTAAACCACTAGTCTATTCTTTCCCAAGTATTAGTAGCATGTAAATGGACATAACTATAACTAAATATGTTGATTTTCAACCCATGAACTCCAAAGGTCAAGCAAATAACTGAAATGGTGACTAATGTTCTTAGAATTGTTACTTCCCGTAAAATGGCCTTATGGCATTAAACTAATTATCTAATCTTTCCCAAGTATTAGTAGCATCTAAATGAAAATAATTATAACTAAATATGTTTATTTTCAACCCCATGAACTCCAAAGATCAAGCAAACAACCAAAATGGTGAGCAATATTCTCAGAATTGTTACTTATTCCCTTGGAATGGTCTTATGGCATTAAACCACTAATCTAATATTTCCCAAGTATTGGTAGTATCTAAATGAACATGATTATAACTAAATATGATGATTTTCAACCCATGAACTTCAAAGATCAAGCAAACAACTAAAATGGTGGTAAATTATCTTAGAATTGTTACTTCTTCCCGTAGAATGGCCTTATGGCATTAAACCACAAATCTATTCTTTCCCAAGTATTGGTAGCATCTAAATGAATATGATTATAAGTAAACATGTTGATTTCCAACCCATGAACTCCAAAGGTCAAGCAAATAACTCAAATGGTGACTAATGTTCTTAGAATTGTTACTTCTTCCCTTAGAATGGTCTTATGGCATTAAACCACTAATCTGTTCTTTCCCGAGTATTGGTAGCATCTAAATGAACATGATTATATCTAAACAGGTTGATTTTCAACCTCATGATCTCCAAATATCAAGCAAATAACCCAAATTGTGACTAATGTTCTTAGAATTGTTACTTCTTCCCTTAGAATGGTCTTATGGCATTAAACCGCTAATTTAATCTTTCCAAAGTATTAGTAGCACCTAAGTGAACATAATTACAACTAAATACGTTTATTTTCATTATGAAGAACTCCAAAGATCAAGCAATTAATCCCAATGGTGAGCAATGTTCTCAGAATTGTTACTTCTTCCCTTAGAATGGTCTTGTGGCATTAAACCACTAATCTATTGTTTCCCAAGTATTGGTAACATCTAAATGAACATAATTATAACTAAATATGATGATTTTCGTCCCCATGAAATCCAAAGATCAAGCAGATAACCCAAATGGTGAGTAAGGTTCTTGGAATTGTAACTTCTTCCCATAGAATGGTCTTATAGAATTAAACAACTAATCTAATATTTCCCAAGTATTAGTAGCATCTAAATGAACATAATTATAGGTAAATATGTTGATTTTCAACCCATGAACTCCAAAGATGAAGCAAACAACTAAAATGGTGACTAATTATCTTAGAATTGTTACATCTTCCCGTAGAATGGACTTATGGCATTAAACCACTAATCTATTCTTTCCCAAGTATTTGTAGCATCTAAATGAACATGATTATAACTAAATATGTTGATTTTCAGCACATGAACTCCAAAGATGAAGCAATTAATCCAAATGGTGAGTAATGTGCTCAGAATTGTTACTTCTTCCCTTAGAATGGTCTTATGGCATTAAACCACTAATCTAATCTTTCCCAACTATTAGTAGCAGCTAAATAAACATAATTATAACTAAATATGTTGATTTTCAACCTCATGAACTCCAAAGATGAAGCAAATAACCCAAAAGGTGAGGAATGTTTTTAGAATTGTTACTTCTTCCCTTAGAACGGTCTTATGGCATTAAACCACTAATCTAATCTTTCCCTAGTATTAGTAGCATCTAAATGAACATAATCATAAGTAAATTAGTAGATTTGAAAACTCAAGAACCGCAAAGATGAAACTTTGAACCCTAAAGGTGACCAATGTTCTTAGAATTGTTACTTCTTCCCTTAAAATGTTCTTATGGCATTAAACCACTAATCTAATCTTTCCCAACTATTAGTACCATCTAAATGAACATCATTATAACTAAATATGTTGACTTTCATCCTCAAGAACTCCGAAGGTGAACCAATTGAACGAAATGGTGAGCAACGTTCTTAGAATTGTTACTTCTTCCCTAAGAATGGTGTTATGGCATTAAACCACTAGTGTAATCTTTCCCAAGTATTAGTAGCATGTAAATAAACAGAATTATAAAGTAAATTAGTAAATTTGAAAACTCAAGAACTCAGTAGATAAAGTTTGAAACATAAAGGTCAGCAATGTTGTTTGAATTGTTACTTCTTCCCTTAGAACGGTCTTATGGCATTAACCACTAATCTAATCTTTCCCAACTATTAGTAGCAGCTCAATAAACATAATTATAACTAAATATGTTGATTTTCAACCCCATGAACTCAAAAGATGAAGCAAATAACCTAAAAGGTGAGCAATGTTCTTAGAATGGTTACTTCTTCCCTTAGAATGGTCTTATGGCATTAAACCACTAATCTAATCTTTCCCTAGTGTTATTAGCATCTAAATGAACATAATTATAACTAAATTTCTTGCTTTTCACCCACAAGAACTACAAAGATGAACCAATTAACCCAAATGGTGACTAATGTTCTTAGAATTGTAGCATCTTCCCTTTGAATGGTCTTACGGCATTAAACCACTAATCTAATATTTCCCAAGTATTAGTAGCACCAAATTGAGTAGAATTATAACTAAATAAGTTGATTCTCATTCTCAAGAACTCCAAAGATCAAGCAATTAAACCAAAAGGTGAGCAATGTTCTTAGAATTGCTACTTCTTCCCTTAAAATGATCTTTTGTCATTAAACCACTAATCTAATATTTCCCAAGTATTAGTAGTATCTAAATGAACATCATTATAACTAAATATGTTGACTTTCATCCTCAAGAACTCCGAAGATGAACCAATTGAACGAAATGGTGAGCAACGTTGTTAGAATTGTTACTTCTTCCCTAAGAATGGTGTTATGGCATTAAACCACTTGTCTAATCTTTCCCAAGTATTAGTAGCATGTAAATAAACAGAATTATAAAGTAAATTAGTAAATTTGAAAACTCAAGAACTCAGTAGATAAAGTTTGAAACATAAAGGTCAGCAATGTTGTTTGAATTGTTACTTCTTTCCTTAGAACGGTCTTATGGCATTAACCACTAATCTAATCTTTCCCAACTATTAGTAGCAGCTAAATAAACATAATTATAACTAAATATGTTGATTTTCAACCCCATGAACTCCAAAGATGAAGAAAATAACCCAAAACGTGAGCAATGTTCTTAGAATTGTTACTTCTTCCCTTAGAACGGTTTTATGGCATTAACCACTAATCTAATCTTTCCCAACTATTAGTAGCAGCTAAATAAACATAATTATAACTAAATATGTTGATTTTCAACCCCATGAACTCCAAAGATGAAGAAAATAACCCAAAACGTGAGCAATGTTCTTAGAATTGTTACTTCTTCCCTTAGAACGGTCTTATGGCATTAACCACTAATCTAATCTTTCCCAACTATTAGTAGCAGCTAAATAAACATAATTATAACTAAATATGTTGATTTTCAACCCCATGAACTCCAAAGATGAAGAAAATATCCCAAAACGTGAGCAATGTTCTTAGAATTGTTACTTCTTCCCTTAGAACGGTTTTATGGCATTAAACCACTAATCTAATCTTTCCCAAGTATTAGTAGCATGTAAATAAACAGAATTATAAAGTAAATTAGTAGATTTGAAAACTCAAGAACTCAGTAGATAAAGTTTGAAACATAAAGGTCAGCAATGATGTTTGAATTGTTACTTCTTCCCTTAGAACGGTCTTATGGCATTAACCACTAATCTAATCTTTCCCAACTATTAGTAGCAGCTAAATAAACATAATTATAACTAAATATGTTGATTTTCAACCCCATGAACTCCAAAGATGAAGCAACCAAAAACGTGAGCAATGTTCTTAGAATTGTTACTTCTTCCCTTAGAATGGTGTTATGGCATTAAACCACTAATCTAATCTTTCCCTAGTATTAGTAGCATCTAAATGAACATAATCATAAGTAAATTAGTAGATTTCAAAACTCAAGAACTCCAAAGATGAAACTTTGAACCCTAAAGGTGACCAATGTTCTTAGAATCGTTACTTCTTCCCTAAGAATGGTATTATAGCAATAAACCATGAATCTAATCTTTCCCTAGTATTAATAGCATCTAATTGAACATAATTATAACTAAATTTCTTGCTTTTCATCCCCAAGAACTCCAGAGATGAACCAATTAACCCAAATGGTGACTAATGTTCTTAGAATTGTAACTTCTTCCCTTAGAACGGTCTTATGGCATTAAACCACTAATCTAATATTTCCCAAGTATTAGTTGCACCAAATTGCGCATAATTATAACAAAATAAGTTGATTCTCATTCTCAATAACTCAAAAGATCAAGCAATTAAACCAAAAGGTGAGAATTGTTCTTAGAATTGTTACTTCTTCCCATAGAATGGTGTTATGGCATTAAACCACTAGTCTAATCTTTCCCAAGTATTAGTAGCATGTAAATAAACAAAATTTTAAAGTAAATTAGTAGATTTGAAACTCAAGAACTCAGAAGATAAAGTTTGAACCATAAACGTCACCAATGTTGTTAGAATTGTTACTTCTTCCCTTAGAACGGTCTTATGGCATTAAACCACTAATCTAATCTTTCCCAACTATTAGTAGCAGCTAAATAAACATAATTATAACTAAATATTTTGATTTTCAACCTCATGAACTCCAAAGATGAAGCAAATAACCCAAAAGGTGAGCAATGTTCTAAGAATTGTTACTTCTTCCCTTAGAACGGTCTTATGGCATTAAACCACTAATCTAATCTTTCCCAACTATTAGTAGCAGCTAAATAAACATAATTATAACTAAATATGTTGCTTTTCAACCTCCTAAACTCCAAAGATGAAGCAAATAACCCAAAAGGTGAGCAATGTTCTTCAAATTGTTACCTCTTCCCTTAGAACGGTCTTATGGCATTAAACCACTAATCTAATCTTTCCCTAGTATTAGTAACATCTAAATGAACATAATCATAAGTAAATTAGTAGATTTGAAAACTCAAGAACTCCAAAGATGAAACTTTGAACCCTAAAGGTAACCAATGTTCTTAGAATTGTTACTTCTTCCCTAAGAATGGTATTATAGCAATAAACCATGAATCTAATCTTTCCCTAGTATTAATAGCATCTAATTGAACATAATTATAACTAAATTTCTTTATTTTCATCCCCAAGAACTCCAAAGATGAACCGATTAACCCAAATGGTGACTAATGATCTTAGAATTGTAACTTCTTCCTTTAGAATGGTCTTACGGAAATAAACCACTAATCTAATATTTCCCAAGTATTAGTAGCACCAAATTGAGCATAATTATAACTAAATTAGTTGATTCTCATTCTCAAGAACACCAAAGATCAAGCAATTAAACCAAAAGGTGAGCAATGTTCATAGAATTGTTACTTCTTCCCTTAAAATGATCTTATGGCATTAAACCACTAATCTAATCTTTCCCAACTATTAGTACCATCTAAATGAACATCATTATAACTAAATATGTTGACTTTCATCCTCAAAAACTCCGAAGGTGAACCAATTGAACGAAATGGTGAGCAATGTTCTTAGAATTGTTACTTCTTCCCTTAGAACGGTCTTATGGCATTAAACCACTAATCTAATCTTTCCCAACTATTAGTAGCAGCTAAATAAACATAATTATAACTAAATATGTTGATTTTCAACCCCATGAACTCCAAACATGAAGCAAATAACCCAAAAGGTGAGCAATGTTCTTAGAATTGTTACTTCTTCCCATAGAATGGTGTTATGGCATTAAACCACTAGTCTAATCTTTCCCAAGTATTAGTAGCATGTAAATAAACATAATTATAAAGTAAATTAGTAGATTTGAAAACTCAAGAACTCAGAACATAACGTTTGAACCATAAAGGTCTCCAATGTTGTTAGAATTGTTACTTCTTCCCTTAGAACGGTCTTATGGCATTAAACCACTAATCTAATCTTTCCCAACTATTAGTAGCAGCTAAATAAACATAATTATAACTAAATATGTTGATTTTCAACCCCATGAACTCCAAAGATGAAGCAAATAACCCAAAAGGTGAGCAATGTTCTTAGAATGGTTACTTCTTCCCTTAGAATGGTCTTATGGCATGAAACCACTAATCTAATCTTTCCCTAGTATTAGTAGCATCTAAATAAACATAATCATAAGTAAATTAGTAGATTTGAAAACTCAAGAACTTCAAAGATGAAACTTTGAACCCTAAAGGTGACCAATGTTCTTAGAATCGTTACTTCTTCCCTAAGAATGGTATTGTAGCATTAAACCAAGAATCTAATCTTTCCCAGTATTAATAGCAGCTAAATAAACATAACTATAACTAAATATGTTGATTTTCAACCCCAAGAACTCCAAAGATGAAGCAAATAACCCAAAACGTGAGCAATGTTCTTAGAATTGTTACTTCTTCCCTTAGAACGGTCTTATGGCATTAAACCACTAATCTAATCTTTCCCAACTATTAGTAGCAGCTAAATAAACATAATTATAACTAAATATGTTGATTTTCAACCCCATGAACTCCAAACATGAAGCAAATAACCCAAAAGGTGAGCAATGTTCTTAGAATTGTTACTTCTTCCCTTAGAATGGTGTTATGGCATTAAACCACTAATCTAATCTTTCCCTAGTATTAGTAGCATCTAAATGAACATAATCATAAGTAAATTAGTAGATTTGAAAACTCAAGAACTTCAAAGATGAAACTTTGAACCCTAAAGGTGACCAATGTTCTTAGAATCGTTACTTCTTCCCTAAGAATGGTATTGTAGCATTAAACCAAGAATCTAATCTTTCCCTAGTATTAATAGCAGCTAAATAAACATAATTATAACTAAATATGTTGATTTTCAACCCCAAGAACTCAAAAGATGAAGCAAATAACCCAAAACGTGAGCAATGTTCTTAGAATTGTTACTTCTTCCCTTAGAACGGTCTTATGGCATTAAACCACTAATCTAATCTTTCCCAACTATTAGTAGCAGCTAAATAAACATAATTATAACTAAATATGTTGATTTTCAACCCCATGAACTCCAAACATGAAGCAAATAACCCAAAAGGTGAGCAATGTTCTTAGAATGGTTACTTCTTCCCTTAGAATGGTCTTATGGCATTAAACCACTAATCTAATCTTTCCCTAGTGTTATTAGCATCTAAATGAACATAATTATAACTAAATTTCTTGATTTTCATCCCCAAGAACTCCGAAGATGAACCAATTAACCCAAATGGTGACTAATATTGTTAGAATTGTTACTTCTTCCCTTAGAATGGTGTTATGGCATTAAACCACTAATCTAATCTTTCCCTAGTATTAGTAGCATATAAATGAACATAATCATAAGTAAATTAGTAGATTTGAAAACTCAAGAACTCCACAGATGAAACTTTGAACCCTAAAGGTGACCAATGTTCTTGGAATCGTTACTTCTTCCTTAAGAATGGTATTGTAGCATTAAACCAATAATCTAATCTTTCCCTAGTATTAATAGCATCTAATTGAACATAATTATAAATAAATTTCTTGATTTTCATCCTCAAGAACTCCGAAGATGAACCAATTAACCCAAATGGTGACTAATGTTCTTAGAATTGTAACTTCCTTCCTTTGAATGGTCTTACGGCATTAAACCACTAATCTAATATTTCCCAAGTATTAGTAGCACCGAATTGAGCATAATTATAACTAAATAAGTTGATTCTCATTCTCAAGAACTCGAAAGATCAAGCAATTAAACCAAAAGGTGAGCAATGTTCTTAGAATTGTTACTTCTTCCCTTAAAATGATCATATGGCATTAAATCTCTAATCTAATCTTTTCCAAGTATTAGTAGCATCTAAATGAACATCATTATAACTAAATATGTTGATTTTCATCCTTAAGAACTCCAAAGATGAACCAATTAAACGAAATGGTGAGCAACATTCTTAGAATTGTTACTTCTTCCCTTAGAATGGTGTTATGGCATTAAACCACTAGTCTAATCTTTCCCAAGTATTTGTAGCATGTAAATAAACTTAATTATAAAGTAAATTAGTAGATTTGAAAACTCAAGAACTCCAAAAATGAAACTTTGAACCCTAAAGATGACCAATGTTCTTAGAATTGTTACTTCTTCCCTAAGAATGGTATTATAGCATTAAACCACGAATCTAGTCTTTCCCTAGCATTAATAGCATCTAATTGTACATAATTATAACTAAATTTCTTGATTTTCATCCCCAAGACCTCCAAAGACGAACCAATTAACCCAAATGGTGACTAATGTTCTTAGAATTGTTACTTCTTACCTTAGAATGGTCTTATGGTATTAAACCACTAATCTAATATTTCCCAAGTATTAGTAGCACCTAAATGAGCATAATTATAAATAAATATGTTGATTTTCAATCTCAAGAACTCCAAAGATCAAGCAATTAACCCAAATGGTGGGCAATCTGCTTAGAATTTTTACTTCTTCCCTTAGAATGGTCTTATGGCATTAAACCACTAATCTAATCTTTCCCAAGCATTAGTAGCACCTAAATGAACATAATTATAAGTAAATATGTTGGTTTTCATTCTCAAGAACTCCATAGATCACCCAATAAATGCAAATGGTGAGCAATGTTCTTAGAATTGTTACTTCTTCCCTTAGAATGGTCTTATAGCATTTAACCACTAATCTATTGTTTCCCACTTATTAGTAGCAGCTAATTGAACATCATTATCACTAAATATGTTGATTCTCATTAAAAGATCTCCAAAGATCAAGCAATTAACCCAAGTGGTGAGCAATGTTCTTAGAATTGTTACTTCTTCCCTTAGAATTTTCTTATGGCAATAAAGCACTAATCTAGTATTTCTGAAGTATTAGTAGCATCTAAATGAAAATAATTATAACTATGTTGGTTTTCATTCTCAAGAACTCCAAAGATCAAGCAATTAACCCAAATGGTGGGCAATCTTCTTAGAATTTTTACTTCTTCCCTTAGAATGGTCTTATGGCATTAAACTACTAATCTATTCTTTCCCAAGTATTAGTAGCACCTAAATGAACATAATTATAAATAAATATGTTGGTTTTCATTCTCAAGAACTCCAAAGATCAAGCAATTAACCCAAATGGTGAGCAATGTTCTTAGAATTGTTACTTCTTCCCTTAGAATTGTCTTCTGGCAATAAACCACTAATCTAGTATTTTCGAAGTATTAGTAGCATCTAAATGAAAATAATTATAACTAAATTTGTTGATTTTCATTCTCAAGAACTCCAAGGATCAAGCAATTAACCCAAATGGCGAGAAATGTTCTTTGAAATGTTACTTCTTCCCTTAGAATTATCTTATTGCATTAAACCACAAATCTAATCTTTCCCAAGAATTAGATGCATCTAAATGAACATAATTATAACTTAATATGTTGATTTTCAATCTCAAGAACTCCAATGATCCAGCAATTAACCCAAATGGTGAGCAATGTTCTTAGAATTGTGACTTCTTCCCTTAGAATTGTCTTATGGCAATAAACCACTAATCTAGTATTTCCGAAGTATTAGTAGCATCTAAATGAAAATAATTATAACTAAATGTGTTGATTTTCATTTTCAAGATCTCCAAAGATCAAGCAATTATGCCAAATACTGAGCAATATTCTTACAATTGTTACTTCTTCCCTTCGAATTGTGTTATGGCATTAAATCACTAATCTAATCTTTCGAAAGTATTAGTAGCATCTGGATGAACGTAATTATAACAAAATATGTTGATTTTAATTCTCAAGAACTCCAATGATCATGCAATTATCCCAAATGCTGAGCAATGTTCTTAGAATTGTTACTTCTTCCCTTAGAATGGTCTTATAGCGTTAAACCAATAATCTAATCTTCCCTGAGTATTAGTAGCATCTAAATGAACATAATTATACATAAATATATGGATTTTCATTCTCAAGAACTCCAAAGATCAAGCAATTAACCCAAATGGTGAGCAATGTTCTTAGAATTGTTACTTCTTCCCTTAGAATGATCTCATGGCATTAAACCACTAGTCTAATCTTTCCCAGGTATTAGTAGCATGTAAATAAACATAATTATAAAGTAAATTAGTACATTTGAAAACTCAAGAACTCAAAAGATAAAGTTTGAACCGTAAAGGTCACCAATGTTGTTAGAATTGTCACTTCTTCCCTTTGAATGGTCTTATGGCATTAAACCACTAATCGAATCTTTCCCAACTATTAGTAGCAGCTAAATAAACATAATTATAACTAAATATGTTGATTTTCAACCCCATGAACTCCATAGATGAAGCAAATAACCCAAAACGTGAGCAATGTTCTTAGAATTGTTACTTCTTCCCTTAGAATGGTGTTATGGCATTAAACCACTAATCTAATCTTTCCCAACTATTAGTAGCAGCTAAATAAACATAATTATAACTAAATATGTTGATTTTCAACCCCATGAACTCCATAGATGAAGCAAATAACCCAAAACGTGAGCAATGTTCTTAGAATTGTTACTTCTTCCCTTTGAATTGTCTTATGGCATTAAATCACTAATCTAATCTTTCGAAAGTATTAGTAGCATCTGGATGAACGTAATTATAACAAAATATGTTGATTTTAATTCTCATGAATTCCAATGATCAAGAAATTATCCCAAATGCTGAGCAATGTTCTTAGAATTGTTACTTCTTCCCTTAGAATGGTCTTATAGCGTTAAACCAATAATCTAATCTTCCCCGAGTATTAGTAGCATCTAAATGAACATAATTATACATAAATATATGCATTTTCATTCTCAAGAACTCTAAAGATCAAGCAATTAACCCAAATGCTGAGCAATATTCTTAGAATTGTTACTTCTTCCGTTAGAATCGTCTTATGGCATTAGATCACTAATCTAATCTTCCCCAAGTATTAGTAGCATCAAAATGAACATCGTTATAACTAAATCCGTCGATTTTTAATCTCAAGAACTCCAAAGATGAAGCAATTAACCCAAATGGTGACAAATGTTCTTACAATTGTTACATCTTCCCTTAGAATGGTCGTATGGCCTAAAACAACTAATATAATCTTTCCCAAGTATTAATAGCATCTAAATGAACATCATTATAACAAAATACGTTGATTTTCATTCTGAAGAACTACAAAGATCAAGCAATTAACCCAAATGGTGAGCAATGTTCTTACAATTGTTACTTCTTCCCTTAGAATGGTCTTATGGCATTAAACGACTAATCTACTCTTTCCCAAGTATTAGTAGCATCTAAATGAACATAATTATAACTAAATATGTTGAATTACATGCTCAAGAACTCCAAATATCATGCAATCAACCGAAATGGTGACCAATGTTCTTTCAATTGTTACGTCTTCCCTTAGAATGGTCTTATGGCATTAAACCACTAATCTAATCTTCCCCGAGTATTAGTAACGTCTAAATGAACATAATTTTAACAAAATATGTTGGATTACATGCTCAAGAACTGCAAATATCAAGCAATTAACCCAAATGGTGACCAATGTTCTTAGAATTGTTACTTGTTCCCTTAGAATGGTCTTATGGCCTTAAACCACTAATATAATCTTTCCCAAGTATTAGTAGCATCTAAATGAACATATTACAACTAAATATGTTGATTTTCAAATTCAAGAACTCCAAAGATTAGGCAATTAACCCAAATGGTGACAATGTTTCTTAGAATTGTAATTGCTTCCTTTAGAATGGTCTTATGGCATTGAACCAATAGAGTAATCTTTTCAAAGTGTTAATAGGATCTAAATGAACATAATTGTAAGTAAATTAGTAGATTTGAAAACTTAAGAACTCCGAAGATAAAGCTTTGAACCCTAAAGGTGACTAATGTTCCTATATTGGGTAGTTCTTCCCTTAGAATAGTCTTATGGGATTAAACCACTAATCTAATATTCCCAAGTATTAGTAGCATCTAAATGATCATAATTACAAGTAAATATGTTGATTTTCATTCTCAAGAAGTCCAAAGATCAAGCAATTAACCCGAATGGTGTGCAATGTTCTTAGAATTGTTTCTTCTTCCCTTAGAATGAACTTATGGTATTAAACCACTAATCTAATCTTCCCTAAGTATTAGTAGCATCTAAATGAATATAATTATAACTAAATATGTTTATGTTCATTCTCAAGAACTCCAAAGATCAAGCAATTGACCCAAATGGTGACAATTGTTCTTAGAATTGTAACTTCTTCCCTTAGAATGGTCTTATGGCCTTAAACCACTAATATAATCTTTCCCAAGTATTAGTAGCATCTAAATGAACATAATTATAACTAAATATGTTGATTTTCATTCTCAAGAACTCCAAAGATCAAGCAATTGACCCAAATTATGGCCAATGTTCTTAGAATTGTTACTTCTTCCCTTAGAATGGTCTTATGGCATTGAACCAATAGTGTAATCTTTACAAAGTTTTAATAGGATCTAAATGAACATAATTGTAAGTAAATTAGTAGATTTGAAAACTAAAGAACTCCAAAAATAAAGCTTTGAACTGTAAAGGTGACCAATGTAATTAGAATGGGTAGTTCTTCCTTTTGAATGGTCTTATGGGATTAAACCACTAATCTAATCTTCCCCAAGTATTAGTAGCATCTAAATAAACATAATTATAACTAAATATGTTGATATTCATTATCAAGAACTCCAAAGATCAAGCAATTAACCCAAATGGTGACCAATGCTCTTAGAATGGGCAGTTCTTCCTTTAGAATGGTCTTATGGGATTAAACCACTAATCTAATCTTCCTCAAGTATTAGTAGCATCTAAATGAACATAATTATAATTAAATATGTTGATTTTCATTCTCAAGAACTCCAAAGATCAAGCAATTAACCCAAATGGTGAGCAATGTTCTTACAATTGTTACTTCTTCCCTTAGAATGGTCTTATGGCATTAAACGACTAATCTACTCTTTCCCAAGTATTAGTAGCATCTAAATGAACATAATTATAACTAAATATGTTGAATTACATGCTCAAGAACTCCAAATATCAGGCAATTAACCCAAATGGTGACAATTGTTCTTAGAATTGTAATTTCTTCCCTTAGAATGGTCTAATGGCCTTAAACCAACAATATAATCTTTCTCAAGTATTAGTAGCACCTAAATGAACAAAATTATAACTAAATATGTTGATTTTCATTCTCAAGAAGTCCAAAGATCAAGCAATTAACCCAAATGGTGTGCAATGTTCTTAGAATTGTAATTTCTTCCCTTAGAATGGTCTAATGGCCTTAAACCAACAATATAATCTTTCTCAAGTATTAGTAGCACCTAAATGAACAAAATTATAACTAAATATGTTGATTTTCATTCTCAAGAAGTCCAAAGATCAAGCAATTAACCCAAATGGTGTGCAATGTTCTTAGAATTGTTTCTTCTTCCCTTAGAATGATCTTATGATATTAAACCACTAATCTAATCTTTCCCAATAATAAGATGCATCCAAATGAACATAATTATAACTAAATATGTTGATTTTCATTCTCAAGAACTCCAAAGATCGAACAATTAACCAAAATGGTTAGCATTATTCTTAGAATTGTAACTTCTTCCCTTAGAATGGTCTTATGGCCTTAAACCACTAATATAATCTTTCCCAAGTATTAATAGCATCTAAATGAACATAATTATAACTAAATATGTTGATTTTCATTCTCAAGAACTCCAAAGATCAAGCACTTAACCCAAATGGTGAGCAATGTTCTTCGAATTGTTACTTCTTCCGTTAGAATGGTCTTATGGCATTAAACCACAAATCTAATCTTCCCCAAGTATTAGTAGTATCTAAATGAACATCGTTATAACTAAATATGTTGATTTTCAATCTCAAGAACTCCAAAGATCAAGCAACTAACCCAAATGGTGACCAATGTTCTTAGAATGGTTAGTTCTTCCCTTAGAATGGTCTTTTGTCATCGAACTTATAGGCTAATCTTTCCAAAGTATTAATAGCATCTAAATGTAGATAATTCTAAGTGAATTAGTAGATTTGAAAACTCAAGAACAGTAAAGATCAAGCAATTAACCCAAATAGTGACCAATGTTCTTAGAGTGGGTTGTTCTTCCCTTAGAATGGTCCTATGGCATTGAACCACTAATCTAAACTTTCCCAAGTGTTAATAGCATCTAAATGAAGATAACTAAATTTTTGATTTGCGAGCTGAAGAACTCCAATGATCAAGCAATTAACCCAAATGGTGACCAAAGTTCTTAGAATGGGTTGTTCTTCCTTTATAATGGTCATATGGCATTGAACCACTAGTCTAAACTTTTCCAAGTATTAGTAGCATCAAAATGGACATAATTAATCAAAATTTATTGATTTGCAAGCTTAAGAACTCCAAAGATCAAGCAACTAACCCAAATGGTGACCAATGTTCTTAGAATGGTTAGTTCTTCCCTTAGAATGGTCTTTTGTCATCGAACTTATAGGTTGATCTTTCCGAAGTATTACTAGCATCTAAATGTAGATAATTCTAAGTGAATTAGTAGATTTGAAAACTCAAGAACTGTAAAGATCAAGCAATTAACCCAAATAGTGACCAATGTTCTTAGAATGGGTTGTTCTTCCCTTAGAATGGTCCTATGGCATTGAACCACTAATCTAAACTTTCCCAAGTATTAATAGCATCAAAATGGACATAATTATAAATGAATTTATCGATTGGCATGCTCAAGACGTCCAAAGATCAAGCACTTAACCCAACTTGTTGCCAATGTTCTTAGAATGGGTTGTTCTTTCCTTACAATGGTCTTATGGCATTGAACCTATAGGCTAATCTTTCCCAAGTATTAATAGCATCTAAATGAAGATAATTGTAAGTAAATTAGTAGATTTGAAAACTCAAGAACTCCAAAGATAAAAAGCTTTGAACCCGAATGGTGACCAATGTTCTAAGAATGGGTAGTTCTTCCCTTAGAATGGTCTTATGGCGTCGAACCTAGAGTCTAATCTTTCCCAAGTATTAATAGCATCAAAATGAAGATAATTCTAACAAAATTTATTGATTTGCAAGCTGAAGAACTCAAAAGATGAAGCAATTAACCCAAATGGTGTCCAATGTTCTTAGAATAGTTAGTTCTTCCCATAGAATGGTCTTATGGCATTGAACCTATAGGCTAATCTTTCCCATGTATTAATAGCATCTAAATGAAGATAATTATAAGTAATTTAGTAGATTTGGAAACTCAATAACTCCAAAGATAAAGCTTTGAACCCGAATGGTGACCAAAGTTCTAAGAATGTGTAGTTCTTACCTTATAATGGTCTTATGGCGTTGAACCTAGCGTCCAATCTATCCCAAGTATTAATAGCATGAAAATGAAGATAATGCTAAATCAATTAGAAGATTAGAAAACTCAACAACTGCAAAGATAAAGCTTTGAACCCTAAAGGGGACCAATGTTCTTAAAATGGGTAGTTCTCTCTTTAGAATGGTCTTCTAGCATTGAACCACTAATATAATCTTTCCTAAGTATTAGTAGCATCCAAATGAACATAATCATATGTGAATTAGTAGATTTGAAATCTCAAGAACTCCAAAGATAAAGCTTTCAAGTACTAGTAGCATCTAAATGAACATAATTATGACTAAATTTGTTGATTGGCATGCTGAGGAACTCCAAAGATCAAGCAATTTACCCAAATTGTGACCAATGTCCTTAGAATGGTCTTGTGGCATTGAACCACTAGTATAGTCTTTCCCAAGTATTAGTTGCATCTAAATGAACAAAATTATAAATAAATTTATCGATTGGCATGCTCAAGAAGTCCAAATATCAAGCACTTAACCCAAATTGTTGCCAATGTTTTTAGAATGGGTTGTTCTTGCCTTACAATGGTCTTATGTCATTGAGCCTATAGTCTAATCTTTCCCATGCATTAATAGGATCTAAACGAAGATAATTATAAGTAAATTAGTAGATTTGAAAGCTCAAGAACTCCAAAGATAAACCTTTGAACCCAAAGGGTGACCAATGTTCTTAGAGTGGGTAGTTCTTCCCTTAAAATAGTCTTATGGCATTGAACCACTACTCTACTCTTTCCGAAGTATTAGTAGCATCTACATGAACATAATTATAACTAAATTTGTTGATTGACATGCTCAAGAACTCCAAAGTTCAAGCAATTAACCCAAATGGTTACCAATGTTCTTAGAATGGGTTGTTCTTCCCATACAACGGTCTTATGGCATTGAACCTATAGTCTTATCTTTCCCAAGTATTAATATGATCTAAATGAAGATAATTATAAGTAAATTAGTAGATTTGAAAACTCAAGAACTCCAAAGATAAAGCTTTGAACCCCAAAGTTGACCAATGTTCTTAGAATGGGTAGTTCTTCCCTTAGAATGGTCTTATGGCAATGAACCACTAATCTAATTTTTCCCAAGTGTTAATAGCATCTAAATGAAGATAACTAAATTTTTTATTTGCGAGCTGAAGAACTCCAATGATCAAGCAATTAACCCAAATGGTGACCAAAGTTCTTAGAATGGGTTGTTCTTCCTTTATAATGGTCATATGGCATTGAACCACTAGTCTAAACTTTTCCAAGTATTAGTAGCATCAAAATGGACATAATTAATCAAAATTTATTGATTTGCAAGCTTAAGAACTCCAAAGATCAAGCAACTAACCCAAATGGTGACCAATGTTCTTAGAATGGTTAGTTCTTCCCTTAGAATGGTCTTTTGTCATCGAACTTATAGGCTGATCTTTCCGAAGTATTAATAGCATCTAAATGTAGATAATTCTAAGTGAATTAGTAGATTTGAAAACTCAAGAACTGTAAAGATCAAGCAATTAACCCAAATAGTGACCAATGTTCTTAGAATGGGTTGTTCTTCCCTTAGAATGGTCCTATGGCATTGAACCACTAATCTAAACTTTCCCAAGTATTAGTAGCACCAAAATGGACATAATTATAAATGAATGTATCGATTGGCATGCTCAAGACGTCCAAAGATCAAGCACTTAACCCAAATTGTTGCCAATGTTCTTAGAATGGGTTGTTCTTTCCTTACAATGGTCTTATGGCATTGAATCACTAATCTAATCTCCCCCAAGTATTAGTAGCATCTAAATGAACATAATTATAACTAAATATGTTGATTTTCATTATCAAGAACTCCAAAGATAAAGCTTTGAACCCGAATGGTGACCAATGTTCTAAGAATGGGTAGTTCTTCCCATAGAATGGTCTTATGGCATTGAACCTATAGGCTAATCTTTCCCATGTATTAATAGCATCTAAATGAAGATAATTATAAGTAATTTAGTAGATTTGGAAACTCAAGAACTCCAAAGATAAAGCTTTGAACCCGAATGGTGACCAATGTTCTAAGAATGTGTAGTTCTTCCCTTATAATGGTCTTATGGCGTTGAACCTAGCGTCCAATCTGTCCCAAGTATTAATAGCATTAAAATGAAGATAATTCTAAATGAATTAGAAGATTAGAAAACTCAACAACTGCAAAGATAAAGCTTTGAACCCTAAAGGGGACCAATGTTCTTAAAATGGGTAGTTCTCCCTATAGAATGGTCTTCTCGCAGTGAACCACTAATATAATCTTTCCTAAGTATTAGTAGCATCCAAATGAACATAATCATATGTGAATTAGTAGATTTAAAAACTCAAGAACTCCAAAGATAAAGCTTTCAATCCTAAAGGTGACCTATGTTCTTGGAATGGGTAGTTCTTCCCTTAAAATAGTCTTATGGCGTTGAACTTCTAATCTAATCTTTCCCAAGTATTAGTAACATCTAAATCTAGATAAGGATAACTAAATTTACTAACTTTCAAGCAGAAGAACTCTAAAGATCAAGCAATTAACCCAAATGGTGACCAATGTTCTTAGAATGGGTAGTTATTCACTTAGAATGGTCTTATGGCATTGAACGACTAATCTAAAGTTTCCCAAGTATTAGTAGTATGAAAATGGACATGATTATAACAAAATTTATTGATTTGCAAACTGAAGAACTCCAGAGGTTAAGCAACAAACCCAAATGGTGACCAATGTTCTTAGAATGGTTAATTCTTCTCTTAGAATGGTCTTATGGCATTGAACCTATAGGCTAATCTTTCCCAAGTATTAATAACATCTAAATGAAGATAATAATAAGTAAATTAGTAGATTTGAAAACTCAAGAACTCCAAAGATAAAGCTTTGAACCCCAAAGTTGACCAATGTTCTTAGAATGGGTAGTTCTTCCCTTAGAATGGTCTTATGGCAATGAACCACTAATCTAATCTTTCCCAAGTGTTAATAGCATCTAAATGAAGATAACTAAATTTTTTATTTGCGAGCTGAAGAACTCCAATGATCAAGCAATTAACCCAAATGGTGACCAAAGTTCTTAGAATAGGTTGTTCTTCCTTTATAATGGTCATATGGCATTGAACCACTAGTCTATACTTTTCCAAGTATTAGTAGCATCAAAATGGACATAATTAATCAAAATTTATTGATTTGCAAGCTTAAGAACTCCAAAGATCAAGCAACTAACCCAAATGGTGACCAACGTTCTTAGAATGGTCTTATGGCATTGAACCTATAGGCTAATCTTTCCCAAGTATTAACAGCATCTAAATGAAGATAATTATAAGCAAATTAGTAGATTTGAAAACTCAAGAACTCCAAAGATAAAGCTTTGAACCCGAATAGTGACCAATGTTCGAAGAATGGGTAGTTCTTCCCTTAGAATGGTCTTATGGCGTTGAACCTATTATCTAATCTATCCCAAGTATTAATAGCATCTAAATGTAGATAATTCTAAGTGAATTAGTATATTTGAAAACTCAACAACTATAAAGATCAAGCAATTAACCCAAATGGTGACCAATGTCATTAGAATGGTCCTATGGCAATGAACCACTAGTCTAAACTTTCCCAAGTATTAGTAGCATCAAAATGATCATAATTATAACAAAATTTATTGATTTCCAAGCTAAAGAACTCATAAAATGAAGCAACTAACCCAAATGGTGACCAATGTTCGTAGAATGGTTAGTTCTTCCCTAAGAATTGTCTTATGGCGTTGAACCTATAGGCTAATCTTTCCCAAGTATTAATAGCATCTAAATGAAGATAATTCTAAATGAATTGGTAGATTTGAAAACTCAAGGACTCCAAAGATAAAGCTTTGAACCCTAAAGGTGACTTATGTTCTTGAAATGGGTAGTTCTTCCCTCAGAATGGTCTTATGGCATTGAACTACTAATCTAATTTTTCCCAAGCATTAGTAACATCTAAATCTAGATAATTATAACTAAATTTGCTAATTTTCAAGCTGAAGAACTCTAAATATCAAGCAACCAACCCAATGGTGACTAATGTTCTTAGAATGGGTAGATATTCACTTAGAATGGTCTTATGGCATTGAACGACTAATCTAAACTTTCCCAAGTATTAGTAGCATCAAAATGGACATAATTATAACAAAATTTATTGATTTGCATGCTGAAGAACTCCAAAGGTTAAGCAACAAACCCAAATGGTGACCAATGTTCTTCAAATGGTTAGTCCTTCCCTTAGAATGGTCCTATGGCATTGAACCTATAGGCTAATCTTTCCCAAGTATTAATAACATCTAAATGAAGATAATAATAAGTAAATTAGTAGATTTGAAAACTCAAGAACTGCAAATATAAAGCTTTGAACCCGAATGATGACCAATGTTCTAAGAATGGGTAGTTCTTCCCTTAGAATGGTCTTATGGCGCTGAATCGCTAATCTACTCTTTCCCAAGTACTAGCAGCATCTAAATGAACATAATTTTGACTAAATTTGTTGATTGGCATGCTGAAGAACTCCAAAGATCAAGCAATTTACCCAAATTGTGACCAATGTTCTTAGAATGGTCTTGTGGTATTGAACCACTAATATACTCTTTCCCAAGTATTAGTAGCATCTAAATGAACAAAATTATAAATAAATTTGTTTATTGGCATGCTCAAAAAGTCCAAAGATCAAGCACTTAACCCAAATTGTTGCCAATGTTCTTAGAATGGGTTGTTTTTCCCTTAAAATGGTCTTATGGCATTGAACCTATAGTCTAATCTTTCCCACGTATTAATAGGATCTAAACGAAGATAATTATAAGTAAATTAGTAGATTTCAAAACTCAAGAACTCCAAAGATGAAGCTTTGAACCCAAAGGGTAATCAATGTTCTTAAAGTGGTTAGTTCTTCCCTTAGAATAGTCTTATGGCATTGAACCGCTAGTCTACTCTTTCCCAAGTATTAGTAGCATCTACATGAACATAATTATAACTAAATTTGTTGATTGACATGCTCAAGAACTCCAAAGTTCAAGCAATTAACCCAAATGGTTACCAATGTTCTTAGAATGGGTTGTTCTTCCCATACAACGGTCTTATGGCATTGAACCTATAGTGTTATCTTTCTCAAGTATTAATAAGATCTAAATGAAGATAATTATAAGTAAATTAGTAGATTTGAAAACTCAAGAACTCCAAAGATAAAGCATTGAATCCCAAAGGTGACCAATGTTCTTAGAATGGGTAGTTCTTCCCTTAGAATAGTCTTATGGCAATGAACATAATTATAACTAAAATTTTGATTTGCGAGCTGAAGAACTCCAAAGATCAAGCAATTAAGCCAAATGGTGACCAATGTTTTAAGAATGGGTAGTTCTTCCCTTAGAATTGTCTTATGGTATTGAACAACTAATCTACTCTTTCCCAAGTATTAGTAGCATCTAAATGAACATAATTATAAATAAATTTGTTGATTGGCATGCTCAAGAAGTCCAAAGATCTAGCAGTTAACACTAATGGTTACCAATGTTCTTAGAATGGGTTTTTCTTCCCTCACAATGGCCTTATGGCATTGAACCAATAGTCTAATCTTTCCCAAATATTAATATGATCTAAATGAAGATAATTATAAGTAAATTAGTTGATTTGAAAACACAAGAACTCCAAAGATAAAGCTTTTAACCCTAAAGGTGACCAATGTTCTTAGAATGGGTAGTTCTTCCCTTAGAATGGTCTTATGGCAACGAACCACTAATCTAATCTTTCCCAAGTATTAATACCATCTAAATGAAGATAATTATAACTAAATTTGTTGATTTGCGAGCTGAAGAACTCCAAAGATCGAGCAATTAACCCAAATGGTGACTAATGTTCTTAGAATGTGTAGTTCTTTTCTTAGAATTGTCTTATGGTATTGGACAACTAATCTACTCTTTCCCAAGTATTAGTAGCATCTAAATGAACATAATTATAAATAAATTTGTTGATTGGCATGCTCAAGAAGTCCAAAGATCTAGCACTTAACCCTAATGGTTACCAATGTTCTTAGAATGGGTTTTTCTTCCCTCACAATGGCCTTATGGCGTTGAACCTATAGTCTAATCTTTCCCAAATAATAATATGATCTAAATGAAGATAATTATAAGTAAATTAGTTGATTTGAAAACACAAGAACTCCAAAGATAAAGCTTTGAACCCTAAAGGTGACCATTGTTCTTAGAATAGGTAGTTCTTCCCTTAGAATGGTCTTATGGCAACGAACCACTAATCTAATCTTTCCCAAGTATTAATACCATCTAAATGAATATAATTATAACTAAATTTGTTGATTTACGAGCTGAAGAACTCCAAAGATCGAGCAATTAACCCAAATGGTGACCAATGTTCTTAGAATGGGTAGTTCTTTTCTTAGAATTGTCTTATGGTATTGGACAACTAATCTACTCTTTCCCAAGTATTAGTAGCATCTAAATGAACATAATTATAAATAAATTTGTTGATTGGCATGCTCAAGAAGTCCAAAGATCTAGCACTTAACCCTAATGGTTACCAATGTTCTTAGAATGGGTTTTTCTTCCCTCACAATGGCCTTATGGCATTGAACCTATAGTCTAATCTTTCCCAAATATTAATATGATCTAAATGAAGATAATTACAAGTAAATTAGTAGATTTGAACACTAAATAACTCCAAAGATAAAGCTTTGAACCCTAAATGTGACCGATGTTCTTAGAATCGGTAATTCTTTTCTTAGAATGGTCTTATGGCAATGAACCACTAATATAATCTTTCCCAAGTACTAATAGCATCTAAATGAAGATACTTATAACTAAATTTGTTGATTTGCGAGCTAAAGAACTCCAAAGATCAAGCAATTACCCCAAATGGTGACCAATGTTCTTAGAATGGGTAGTTCTTCCCTTAGAATGGTTTATTGGCAATGAACCACTAATCTAATCTTTCCCAAGTATTACTAGGATCTGAATGAAGACAATTATAAGAAATTTAGTAGATTTCAAAACTCAAGAACTCCAAAGAACAAGCATTTAACCCTAAAGGTGAGCAATGTTCTTAGATTGGGTAGTTCTTCCCTTCAAACGGTCTTATAGCATTGAACCTATACTCTAATATTTCCCAAGTATTAATAGGATCTAAATGGTGTTGATTGTAAGTAAATTAGTAGATTTGAAAATTCAAGAATTCCAAAGATAAAGCATTTAACCCTAAAGGTGACCAATGTTCTTAGATTGGGTAGTTCTTCCCTTCAAACGGTCTTATAGCATTGAACCTATACTCTAATCTTTCCCAAGTATTAATAGGATCTAAATGGTGTTGATTGTAAGTAAATTAGTAGATTTGAAAATTCAAGAATTCCAAAGATAAAGCATTTAACCCTAAAGGTGACCAATGTTCTTAGATCGGGTAGTTCTTCCCTTAGAATGGTCTTATAGTATTGAACCACTAATATAATCTTTCCCAAGTATTGATTGGATTTAAATTCTGTTAATTATAAGTAAATTAGTTGAATTGAAAACTCAAGAACTCCAAACATCAAGCATTTAACCCTAAAGGTGACCAATGTTCTTAAAATGGGTAGTTCTTCCCGTAGAATGGTCTTGTGGCATTGAACAATTACCCTAATCTTTCCCAAGTATTGATAGGATCTAAATGAATATTATTATAAATAAATCAGATGATTTGAGAACACACGAACTCCAAAGATAAAGCATTTAACCCTAAAGGTGAGCAATGCTCTTAGAATGGGTAGTTATTCCCTTAGAATGGTCTTATGGCATTAAACCATTAATCTAATCTTTCACAAGTATTAATAGCATCTAAATGAACATAATTAAAACTAAATTTGTTGATTTGCAAGCTCAAGAACTCCAAAGATCAAGCAATTAACCCAAATGGTGACAATGTTCTTAGAATGGGTACTTCTCCCCTTAGAATCATCTTATCGCATTGAAGCACTAATCAAATCTTTCCCAAGTAGTAATAGCATCAAAATGAAGATAATTATAACTAAATTTGGTGATTTGCGAGCTCAAGAACTCCAAATATCAAGCAGTTAACCCAATGGTGACAATAGTTCTTAGAATGGATAATTCTTCCCTTTGAATGGTCTTATGGCATTGAACCTCTAATCCAATCTTTCCATGTATTAGTAGCATCTAAAAGAACATAATTATAACTAAATTTGTTGATTTGCAAACTCAAGAACTCCGAAGATTAGGCAATCAACCTAAAAGGTGGCCAATGTCCTTAGAATGGATAGTTCTTCGCTTAGAATGGTCTTATGGCATTAAACCACTAGTCTAATCTTTTCCAAGTATTAATATCACCTAAATGAACATAATTATAACTAAATTTGTTGATTTGCATTCTCAAGTACTCTAAAGATCAAGCAATTAACACAAATGGTGGCCAATCTACTTAGAATAGGTAGTTGTTCCCTTAGAATGGTCTTATGGTATTAAGCCACTAATCTAATCTTTCCCGAGTATTAATAGCTTTAAATTGAACATAATTATAACTAAATTAGTTGATTTGCGAGCTCAAGAACTCTAAAGATCAAGCAATTAACACAAATGGTGGCCAATGTTCTTAGAATGGGTAGTTCTTCCCTAAGAATGGTCTTATGGCATTGAACCACTAATCTAATCTGTCACAGGTATTAATAGCATCTAAATGGACATAATTATAACTAAATTTGTTTATTTGCAAACTCAAGCACTCCAAAGATAAACCATTTAACCCTAAAGGTGACAAATGTTCTTAGAATTGGTAGTTCTTCCCTTCGAATGGTCTTATAGCATTAAACCTATACTCTAATCTTTCCCAAGTATTAATAGGATCTAAATCAAGATAATTATATGTAAATTAGTAGATTTCAATACTCAAGAACTCCAAAGATAAAGCATTTAACCATAAGGGTGACCAACGTTCTTAGAATGGGTACTTCTTCCCTTAGAATGGTCTTATGGTATTGAACCACTATTCTAATCTTTCCCAAGTATTAATAGTAGGGAAACGAACATAATTATAACTAAATTTGTTGATTTGCAAGCTCAAGAACTCCAAAGATCAAGCAATTAACCAAAATGGTGACAAATGTTGTTAGAATGGGTACGTCTTCCCTTAGAATGGTCTTATGGCAATGAACCACTAATCTAATCTTACCCAAGTATTAATAGCATCAAATTGAACATAATTATAGCTATATTTGTTGATTTGCAAGCTCAAGAACTCCAAAACTCAAGCAATTAACCCAAATCGTGATAATGTTATTAGAATGGGTACTTTTCCCCTTAGAATGGTCTTATGGTATTGAACCACTATTCTAATCTTTCCCAAGTATTAATAGTAGGGAAACGAACATAATTATAACTAAATTTGTTGATTTGCAAGCTCAAGAACTCCAAAGATTAAGCAATTAACCAAAATGGTGACAAATGTTGTTAGAATGGGTACGTCTTCCCTTAGAATGGTCTTATGGCAATGAACCACTAATCTAATCTTACCCAAGTATTAATAGCATCAAATTGAACATAATTATAGCTATATTTGTTGATTTGCAAGCTCAAGAACTCCAAAACTCAAGCAATTAACCCAAATCATGATAATGTTATTAGAATGGGTACTTTTCCCCTTAGAATGGTCTTATGGTATTGAACCACTATTCTAATCTTTCCCAAGTATTAATAGTAGGGAAACGAACATAATTATAACTAAATTTGTTGATTTGCAAGCTCAAGAACTCCAAAGATCAAGCAATTAACCAAAATGGTGACAAATGTTATTAGAATGGGTACTTTTCCCCTTAGAATGGTCTTATGGTATTGAACCACTATTCTAATCTTTCCCAAGTATTAATAGTAGGGAAACGAACATAATTATAACTAAATTTGTTGATTTGCAAGCTCAAGAACTCCAAAGATCAAGCAATTAACCAAAATGGTGACAAATGTTGTTAGAATGGGTACGTCTTCCCTTAGAATGGTCTTATGGCAATGAACCACTAATCTAATCTTACCCAAGTATTAATAGAATCAAATTGAACATAATTATAGCTATATTTGTTGATTTGCAAGCTCAAGAACTCCAAAACTCAAGCAATTAACCCAAATCGTGATAATGTTATTAGAATGGGTACTTTTCCCCTTAGAATGGTCTTATGGTATTGAACCACTATTCTAATCTTTCCCAAGTATTAATAGTAGGGAAACGAACATAATTATAACTAAATTTGTTGATTTGCAAGCTCAAGAACTCCAAAGATCAAGTAATTAACCAAAATGGTGACAAATGTTGTTAGAATGGGTACGTCTTCCCTTAGAATGGTCTTATGGTAATGAACCACTAATCTAATCTTACCCAAGTATTAATAGCATCAAATTGAACATAATTATAGCTATATTTGTTGATTTGCAAGCTCAAGAACTCCAAAACTCAAGCAATTAACCCAAATCGTGATAATGTTATTAGAATGGGTACTTTTCCCCTTAGAATGGTCTTATGGCATTGAACCACTAATCAAATCTTTCCCAAGTATTAATAGCATCAAAATGAAGATAATTATAACTCAATTTGTTGATTTGCGAGCTCAAGAACTCCAAAGATCAGGCAATTAACACAAATGGTGACCAATGTTCTTAAAATGGGTGGTTCTTCCCTTAGAATGGTCTTATGGCATTGAACCAATAATCTAATCTTTCTCAAGTATTAATAGTATCAAAATGAACATAATTATAACTAAATTTGTTGATTTGCAAGTTCAGGAACTAAAAAGATCAAGCAATTAACCCAAATGGTAGCAATGTTCTTAGAATGGGTACTTCCTCCCATAGAATGTCCTTATGGCATCGAACCACTAATCTAATCTTTTTCAAGTATTAATTGCATCGAAATGAACATAATTATAACTAAATTTGTTGATTTGCAAGCTCAGGAACTAAAAAGATCCAGCAATTAACCCAAATGGTGGCAATGTTCTTAGAATGGGTACTTGTGTTAATTGCAAGCTCAAGAACTTCAAAAATCAAGCAATTAACCCAAATCGTGATACTGTTATTAGAATGGGTACTTTTCCCCTTAGAATGGTCATATGACATTAAACCACTAATCCTGTCTATCCTAAGAAATGATAGCATCTAAATGAGTGTAATTATAATTAAATTTGTGATTTGCAAGCTCAAGAACTCTAAACATCAAGCGATTAATCGTAAATGTGAGCAATGTTATTAGAATGCGTAGTTCATCCCCTAGAATGGTCTTATGGCATTGAACAACTATTCTAATCTTTCCCATATATTAATAGCTTCTAAATGAACGTAATTATAAATAAATTTGTTGATTTGCAAGTTCAAGAACTCGAAAGATCAAGCAATTAACACAAATGGTAACCAATGTTCTTAGAATGGGTAGTTCTCCCTTAGAATGGTCTTATGGCATTGAACCACTAATCTAATCTTTCCCAAGTGTTAATAGCAAGTAAGTGAACATAATTATAACTAAATTTGTTGATTTACAAGCTTAAGAACTCCAAGGATCAAGGAATTAACCCAAATGTTGACCAATGTTCTTAGAATTGGTAATTCTTCCCTTAGAATGGTCTTATGGCATTGAACCACTAATCTAATCTTTCCCAAGTATTGATAGTATATAAATTAACATAATTATAACTAAATTTCTGATTTGCAAACCCAAGAACTGCAAACATCAAGCAATTCACCCAAATGGTGATAATGTTCTTAGAATGGGTTGTTCATCCCATAGAATGGTCTTATGGTATTGAACCACTAATCCAATCTATCCTAAGTACTGATAGCATCTAAACGAGCATACTTATTACTGAATTTGTGATTTCCAAGCTCAAGAACTCCAAACATCTAGCAATTAACCCAAATGGTGACGATGTTCTTAGAATGGGCAGTTCCTCCCTTAGAATGGTCTTACGGTATTGAACCACTAATCCAATCTTTCCGAAGTACTGATAGCATCTAAACGAGCATAAATATAACTGAATTTGTGATTTGCAAGCTCAAGAACTTCAAACATCAAGCAATTAACCCAAATGGTGACGATGTTCTTAGAACGGGCAATTCCTTCCTTAGAATGGTCTTATGGCATTGAACCACTAATCCAATCTTTCCCAAGTACTGATAGCATCTAAATGAACATAATTATAACTAAATTTGTGATTCGCAAGCTCAAGAACTCCAAACATCAAGCAATCAACCCTAAAGGTGAGCAATGTTCTTAGAATGGGTAGTTCATCCCTTAGAATGGTCTTATGGCATTGAAGCACTAATTTCATCATTCCCAATTATTAATAGCATCTACATGAAAATAATTGTAACTAAATTAGTAGATTTGAAAATTCAAGAACTCCAAAGATCTTATTTAACCCTAAAGGTGAACAATATTCTTAGAATTGGTAGTTTTTCCCTTAGAATGGTCTTATGGGATTGAACCACTAATCTAATCTTTCTCAAGTATTGATAGAATATAAATGAACATAATTATAACTAAATTTGTGATTTGCAAGCTCAAGAACTGCAAACATCAAGCAATTAACTCAAATGGTGACAATGTTCATAGAATGGGTAGTTCCTCCCTTAGAATGGTCATATGACATTAAACCACTAATCCTGTCTTTCCCAAGTACTTATAGCATCTAAATGAGTATAATTATAATTAAATTTGTGATTTGCAAGCTCAAGAACTCCAAACATCAAGCAATTAACCGTAAAGGTGAGTAATGTTCTTAGAATGGGTAGTTCATCCCCTAGAATGGTCTTATGGCATTGAACCACTATTCAAATCTTTCCCAAATATTAATAGCTTCTAAATGAACATAATTATAAATAAATTTCTTGATTTGCTAGTTCAAGAACTCGATAGATCAAGCAATTAACACAAATGGTGACCGATGTTCTTAGAATGGGTAGTTCTCCCTTAGAATGGTCTTATGGCTTTGAACCACTAATCTAATCTTTCCCAAGTGTTAATAGCACGTAAATGAACATAATTATAACTAAATTTTCCAATTTGCAAGCTTAAGAACTCCAAAGATCAAGCAATTAACCCAAAATGTGAGCAATGTTCTTAGAATGGGTAGTTCTTCCCTTAGAATGGTCTTATGCCGTTGAACCACTAATCTAATCTTTCCCAAGCATTAATAGCATCTAAATGAACATAATTATAATGAAATTTGCTGATTTGCAAGCTCAAGAACTCCAAAGACCTAGCAATAAACCCAAATGGTGACGTTGTTCTTAGAATGGGTACTTCTTCCCTTAGAATGGTCTTATGGCATTGAACCTATAGTGTAATATTTCCCAAGTATTAATAGGATCGAAATGAAGATAATTATAAGTGAATTAGTGGATTTGAAAACTGAAGAACTCCAAAGATAAAGCATTTAACCCAAATGGTGACAATGTTCTTAGAATTGGTAGTTCTTCTCTTAGAATGGTCTTATGGCATTGAACCACAAATATAATCTTTCACGAGTATTAGTAGCATCTAAATGAACGTAATTATAACTAAATTTGTTGATTTGAAAACTCAAGAACTTCGAAGATGAGGCAATTAACCCTAAAGGTAGCCAATGTTCTTAGAATGGGCAGTTCTACGCATAGAATGGTCTTATGGTAATGAACCACTAATCTAATCTTTTCCAAGTATTAATAGCATCTAAATGAAGATAATTATAACTAAATTAGTTGATTTGAAAACTCAAGAACTCCAAAGATAAAGCTTTGAACCCTAAAGGTGACCAATGTTCTTAAAATGGGCAGTTCTTCACTTAGAAAGGTCTTATCGTTTAAAATGAACATAATTATAAGTAAATTAGTATATTGCAAAACTCAAGAAGACCAAAGATAAAGCATTTAACCCTAAAGGTGAGCAATATTCTTGGAATGGGTAGTTCTTTCCTTAGAATGGTCTTTTGGAATTGAACCACTAATCTAATCTTTCCCAAGTATTTATAGAATCGAAATGAACATTATTATAAGTAAATTAGTATATTTGAAAACTCAAGAACTCCAAAGATAAAGCATTTAACCCTAAAGGTGAGCAATGTTCTTAGAATGGGTAGTTCTTCCGTTAGAATGGTCTTATGGAATTGAACATTTACTCTAATCTTTCCCAAGTATTAGTAGCATCTAAATGAACGTAATTATAACTAAATTTGTTGATTTGCAAACTCAAGAACTTCAATGATAAAGCATTTAACCCTAAAGGTGAGCAATATTCTTAGAATGGGTAGTTCATCCCTTAGAATGGTCTTATGGCATTAAACCTTTACTCTAATCTTTTCCAAGTACTAATAGCATCTAAATGAACATAACTATAACTAAATTTGTTAATTTGCAAACTCAAGAACTCTGAAGATAAGGCAATTAACCCTAAAGGTGAGCAAAGTTCTTTGAATGAGTAGTTCTCCCCTTAGAATGGGCTTATGGCATTGAACCTCCACTCTAATCTTTCCTAAGTATTACTAGGACCTGAATGCAGTTAATTATAAGTAAATTAGTAGATTTGAAAACTCAAGAACTCCAAAGATAAAGAATTTAACCCAAATGGTGAGCAATGTTCTTAGAATGGGTACACCTTCCCTTAAAATGGTCTTATGGAATTGAACCACTAATTTAATGTTCCCAAGTATTAGTAGCATCTAAATGAACATACTTATAAGTAAACTAGTAGATTTGAAAACTCAAGAACTCCAAAGATAAAGCATTTAACCCTAAATGTGAGCAATGTTCCTAGAATGGGTAATTCTTCCCTTAGAATTGTCTTATGGAATTGAACATTTACTCTAATCTATCCCAAGTATTAGTAGCATCTAAATGAACGTAATTATAACTAAATTTGTTGATTTGCAAACTCAAGAACTCCAAAGATAAAGCATTTAACCCTAAAGGTGAGCAATGTTCTTAGAATTGGTAGTTCTTCCCTCAGAATGGTTTTATGGAATTGAACCGCTAATGTAATCTGTAACAAGTATTAAGAGAATCTAAATGAACATAATTATAAGTAAATTAGTAGATTTGAAAACTCAAGAACTCCTAAGATAAAGCATTTAACCCTAAAGGTGAGCAATGTTCTTAGAAGGGGTACTTCTTCCCTTAGAATGACCTTATGGAATTGAACCACTAATCCATTCATTTTCAAGTATTAGTAGCATGTAAATGAACATAATTATAACTAAATTTACTGATTTGCAAACTCAAGAACTCCAAAGATGAGGCAATTAACTCTAAATGTGACCAATGTTCTTAGAATGGTCTTATGACATTGAACCTATACTCTAATCTTTCCCAAGTATTAATAGGATCTAAATGCAGTTAATTATAAGTATATTAGTAGATTTGAAAACTCAAAAACTCCAAAGATCAAGCATTTAACCCTAAAGGTGACCAATGTTCTTAGAATGGGAAGTTCTTCCCTTAGAATGGTCTTATGGCATTGAACCTATACTCTTATCTTTCCTAAGTATTAATAGGATCTAAATGTAGTTACTTGTAAGTAAATTAGTAGATTTGAAAAGTCAAGAACTCAAAAGATAAAGCATTTAACCCTAAAGGTGATCAATGTTCTTAGAATGGATAGTTCTTCCCTCAAAATGGTCTTATGGCATTCAACTACTAATCTAATCTTTCCCAAGTATTAATAGCATCTAAATGAACATACTTATAAGTAAATTAGTAGATTTGAAAACTCAAGAACTCCAAAGATGAAGCATTTAACCCTAAAGGTGACCAATGTTCTTAGATTGGGTAGTTCTTCCCTTAGAATGGTCTTATAGCATTATGCCTATACTCTAATCTTTTCCAAGTACTAATAGGATCTAAATGCAGTTATTTGTAAGTAAATTAATAGATTTGAAAAGTCAAGAACTCCAAAGATAAAGCATTTAACCCTAAAAGTGACCAATGTTCTTAGATCAGGTAGTTCTTCCTTTAGAATGGTCTTATAGCATTGAACCACTAATCTAATCTTTCCCAAGTATTAATAGCATCTAAGTGAACATACTTATAAGTAAATTAGTAGATTTATAAGCTCAAGAACCCCCAAGATAAAGGATTTAACCCCAACAATGACCAATGGTCTTAGAATTGGTAGTTCTTCCCTCGGAATGGTCTTATAGCATTGAACCTATACTCTAATCTTTCCCAAGTATTAATATTATCTAAATGCAGTTAACTATAAGTAAATTAGTAGATTTGAAAACTCAAGAACTCCAAAGATCAAGCAATTACCCCAAATGGTGACCAGTGTTCTTAGAATGGGTACTTCTCCCCTTAGAATGTTCTTATGGCATTAAACCACTAATATAATCTTTCCCAAGTATTAATAGTATCTAAATGAACTTAATTATAACTAAATTTGTTATTTGCAAGCTCAAGAACTCCATAGATCAAACAATTAACCGAAATGGTAGCAATATTCTTAGAATTGGTACTTCTCCCCTTAGAATGTTCTTATGGCATTGAACCACTAATTTAATATTTTCCAAGTATTAATAGCATCTAAACGAACATGACTATAACTAAATTTGTTGATTTGCAAACTCAAGAACTCCGAAGATGAGGATATTAACCCTAAAGGTGAGCAATGTTCTTTAAATGGGTAGTTCTCCCCTTAGAATGGCCTTATGGCATTGAACGACTAATATAATCTTTCCCAAGTATTAATAGCAATCAAATGAACATAATTATGACAAAAGTTGTTGATTTGCAAGCTCAAGAACTCCAAAGATCAATCAATTAACCCAAAAGCTGACATTGAACCTATACTCTAATCTTTCCCAAGTATTAATAGAATCTAAATGAAGTTAATTATAAGTAAATTAGTAGATTTGAAAAATCAAGAACACCAAAGATAAAGTATTTAACCCTCAAGGTGACCAACATTCTTAGAATGGGTAGTTTTTCCCTTATAATGGTCTTATGGCATTGAACCACTAATATAATCTTTCCCAAGTACTAATAGTATAAAAATGGACATAATTATTACTAAATTTGTTGATTTGCAAGCTCAAGAACTCCAAAGATCAAGCGAGTAACACAAATGATGACCAATGTTCTTAGAATGGGTACTTCTTCCCTCAGAATGGTCTCATGGCATTGAACCACTAATATAATCTTTCCCAAGTATTAATAGCATCAAAATGAACAAAATTATAATTAAATTAGTTGATTTGCAAGCTCAAGAACACCAAAGATGAAGCCATTTACCAAAATGGTGACAATGTTCTTAGAATGGGTACTTCTTCCCTCAGAATGGTCTCATGGCATTGAACCACTAATATAATCTTTCCCAAGTATTAATAGCATCAAAATGAACAAAATTATAATTAAATTAGTTGATTTGCAAGCTCAAGAACACCAAAGATGAAGCAATTTACCAAAATGGTGACAATGTTCTTAGAATGGGTACTTCTTCCCTCAGAATAGTCTTATGGCATTGAACCACTAATCTAATCTTTCATAAGTATTAATAGCATCAAAATGAACATAACTATAATTAAATTAGTTGATTTGCAAGCTCAAGAACTCCAAAAGATCAAGTGAGTAACACAAATGGTGACCAATGTTCTTAGAATGGGTACTTCTTCCCTTAGAATGGTCTTATGGCATTGAACCATTAATCTAATATTTTCCAAGTATTAATAGCATCTAAATAAACATAATTATAAGTAAATTAGTTGATTTGCAAGCTCAAGAACATCAAAGATGAAGCAATTTACCAAAATGGTGACAATGTACTTAGAATGGGTACTCTTTCCTTTATAATGGTCTTATGGCAATGAACCACTAATCTAATCTTTCACAAGTATTAGTACTACCTAAATGAACATAATTATAACTAAATTTGTTGATTTGCAGACTCAAGAACTCCGAAGATGAGGCAATTAACCTTAAAGGTGACCAATGTTCTTAGAGTGGGCAGTTCTTCCCTCAGAATGGTCTTATGGCATTGAACCACTTATTTAATCTTTTCCAAGTATTAATAGCATCTAAATGAACTTAATTATAACTAAATTGGTGATTTGCAAGCTCAAGAACTCCTAACATCACGCAATTAACCCAAATGGTGACAATGTTCTTAGAATGGTCTTAAGGCATTGAAACTCCTCTCTAATCTTTCCCAAGTACTAATAGCATCTAAATGAACATAATTATAAATAAATTTGTTGATTTGCAAACTCTAAAGGTGACCAATGTTCTTAGAATGGGCAGTTCTGCCCTTAGAATGGTTTTATGGAATTGAACCACTAATCTAATCTTTCCCAAGTATTAATAGCATATAAATGAACATAATTATAAGTAAATTTGTGATTTGCAAGCTCAAGAACTCCAAACATTAAGCAATTTACCCAAATGGTGTTAATGTTCTTAGAATGGGTACATCTTCCCTTAGAATGGTCTTATGGCATTGAACCTCTACTCTACTCTTCCTCAAGTACTAATAGCATCAAAATAAACATAATTATGAGTAAATTAGTACATTTGAAAACTCAAGAACTCCAAAGATAAAGCATTTAACCTAAAGGTGAGCAATGTTCTTAGAATGGGTAGTTCATCCGTTAGAATGGTCTCATGGAATTGAACCACTAATCTAATCTTTCCAAAGTATTAATAGCATCTAAATGAAGATAATTATAAGTAAATTTGTGATTTGCAAGCTCAAGAACTCCAAACATCAAGCAATTTACCCAAATGGTGACAATGTACTTAGAATGGGTACTCCTTCTTTTAGAATGGTCTTATGGCAATGAACCACTAATCTAATATTTCCCAAGTATTAGTAGCACCTAAATGAATATAATTATAACTAAATTTGTTGATTTGCAAACTCAAGAACTCCGAAGATGAGGCAATTAACCCTAAAGGTGACCAATGTTCTTAGAATGGGCAACTCTCCCCTTAGAATGGTCTTATGGCATTGAACCACTTATCTAATCTTTTCCAAGTATTAATAGCATCTAAATGAACTTAATTATAACTAAATTGGTAATTTGCAAGCTCAAGAACTCCTAACATCAAGCAATTAACCCAAATGGTGACAATGTTCTTAGAATGGGTACTTCTTCCCTTAGAATGGTCTTAAGGCATTGAAACTCCTCTCTAATATTTCCCAAGTATTAGTAGCACCTAAATGAATATAATTATAACTAAATTTGTTGATTTGCAAACTCAAGAACTCCGAAGATGAGGCAATTAACCCTAAAGGTGACCAATGTTCTTAGAATGGGCAACTCTCCCCTTAGAATGGTCTTATGGCATTGAACCACTTATCTAATCTTTCCCAAGTATTAATAGCATCTAAATGAACATCATTATAACTAAATTGGTAATTTGCAAGCTCAAGAACTCCTAACATCAAGCAATTAACCCAAATGGTGACAATGTTCTTAGAATGGGTACTTCTTCCCTTAGAATGGTCTTAAGGCATTGAAACTCCTCTCTAATCTTCCCCAAGTAGTAATAGCATCAAGATGAACATAATTATAAGTAAATTAGTATATTTGAAAACTCAAGAACAACAAAGATAAAGCATTTAACCCTAAAGGTGAGCAATGTTCTTACAATGGGTAGTTCATCCGTTAGGATGGTCTCATGGAATTGAACCACTAATCTAATCTATCCAAAGTTTTAATAACATCTAAATGAAGATAATTATAACTAGATTTGTGATTTGCAAGCTCAAGAACTCCAAAGATAAAGCATTTAACCCTAAAGGTGACCCATGTTCTTAGAATGGATGGTTCTTCCCTTAGAATGGTCTTATGGCATTGAACCACTAATCTAATATTTCCCAAGTATTAATAGCAACTAAATGAACATACTTATAAGTAAATTAGTATATTTATAAACTCAAGAACTCCCAAGATAAAGCATTTGACCCTAAAGGTGAGCAATGTTCTTAGAATGGATAGTTCTTCCCTTGGAATCGTCTTATAGCATTGAACCTATACTGTAATATTTCCCAAGAATTAATAGGATCTAAATGTGGTTAATGATAAGTAAATTTGTAGATTTGAAAACTCAAGAACTCCAAAGATCAAGCATTTAACCCTAAAGGTGAGCAATGTTCTTAGATTGGGTAATTCTTCCCTTAGAATGGTCTTATAGCATTGAATCTATACTCTAATCTTTCCCAAGTATTAATAGGATCTAAATGATGTTGATTGTATGTAAATTAGTAGATTTGAAAACTCAAGAACTCCAAAGATGAAGTATTTAACCCTAAAGGTGACTAATGTTCTTAGATCGGGTAGTTCTTCCCTTATAATTGTCTTATAGCATTGAACCACTAATCTAATCTTTCCCAAGTATTAATTGGATTTAAATTCTATTAATTATAAGTAAATTAGTATTTGAAAACTCAAGAACTCCAAACATCAAGCATTTAACCCTAAAGGTGACCAATGTTCTTAGAATGGGTAGTTCTTCCCGTAGAATGGTCTTATGGCATTGAACCATTACCCTAATCTTTCCCAAGTATTGATAGGATCTAAATGAATATTATTATAAACAAATCATATGATTTGAGAACACACGAACTCCAAAGATAAAGCATTTAACCCTAAAGGTGAGCAATGCTCTTAGAATGGGTAGTTCTTCCCTTAGAATGGTCTTATGGCATTTAACCATTAATCTAATCTTTCACAAGTATTAATAGCATCTAAATGAACATAATTAAAACTAAATTTGTTGATTTGCAAGCTCAAGAACTCCAAAGATCAAGCAATTAACCCAAATTGTGACAATGTTCTTAGAATAGGTACTTCTCCCCTTAGAATGATCTTATAGCATTGAAGCACTAATCAAATCTTTCTCAAGTATTAATTGCATCAAAATGAACATAATTATAACTAAATTTGTTGATTTGCAAGCTCAAGAACTCCAAAGATCAAGCAATTAACCGAAATGGTGACAATGTTCTTAAAATGGGTACTTCTCCCCTTAGAATCATCTTATCGCATTGAAGCACTAATTAAATCTTTCCCAAGTATTAATAGCATCAAAATGAAGATAATTATAACTAAATTTGTTGATTTGCGTGTTCAAGAACTCCAAATATCAAGCAATTAACCCAATGGTGACAATAGTTCTTAGAATGGATAATTCTTCCTTTAGAATGGTCTTATGGCATTGAACCTCTAATCTAATCTTTCCACGTATTAGTAGCATCTAAATGAACATAATTATAACTAAATTTGTTGATTTGCAAACTCAAGAACTCCGAAGATCAGGCAATTAATCTTAAAGGTGGCCAACGTCATTAGAATGGATAGTTCTTCGCTTATAATGGTCTTATGGCATTAAACCACTAATCTAATATTTTCCAAGTATTAATATCACCTAAATGAACATAATTATAACTAAATTTGTTTATTTGCATTTTCAAGAACTCTAAATATCAAGCAATTAACACAAATGGTGGCCAATCTACTTAGAATGGGTAGTTGTTCCCTTAGAATGATATTATGGCATTGAGCCACTAATCTAATCTTTCCCGAGTATTAATAGCATTAAAATGAACATAATTATAACTAAATTAATTGATTTGCGAGCTCAAGAACTCTAAAGATCAAGCAATTAACACAAATGGTGGCCAATGTTCTTAGAATGGGTAGTTCTTCCCTAAGAATGGTCTTATGGCATTGAACCACTAATCTAATCTTTCCCACGTATTAATAGCATATAAATGGACATAATTATAACTAAATTTGTTGATTTAGAAACTCAAGCACTCCAAAGATAAAGCATTTAACCCTAAAGGTGACAAATGTTCTTAGAATGGATAGTTCTTCCCTTAGAATGGTCTTATGGCAATGAACCACTAATCTAATCTTACCCAAGTATTAATAGCATCAAATTGAACATAGTTATAGCTATATTTGTTGATTTGCAAGCTCAAGAACTCCAAAGATCAAGCTATTAACCAAAATGGTGACAAAAGTTGTTAGAATGGGTACTTCTTCCCTTAGAATGGTCTTATGGCAATGAACCACTAATCTAATCTTACCCAAGTATTAATTGCAACAAATTGAATATAGTTATAGCTATATTTGTTGATTTGCAAGCTCAAGAACTCCAAAGATCAAGCTATTAACCAAAATGGTGACAAAAGTTGTTAGAATGGGTACGTCTTCCCTTAGAATGGTCTTATGGCAATGAACCACTAATCTAATCTTACCCAAGTATTAATAGCATCAAATTGAACATAGTTATAGCTATATTTGTTGATTTGCAAGCTCAAGAACTCCAAAGATCAAGCTATTAACCAAAATGGTGACAAAAGTTGTTAGAATGGGTACGTCTTCCCTTAGAATGGTCTTATGGCAATGAACCACTAATCTAATCTTACCCAAGTATTAATAGCATCAAATTGAACATAGTTATAGCTATATTTGTTGATTTACAAGCTCAAGGACTCCAAAAATCAAGCAATTAACCCAAATGGTGTTAATGTTCTTAGAATGGGTACTTTTCCCCTTAGAATGGTCTTATGGCATTGAACCACTAATCAAATCTTTCCCAAGTATTAATAGCATCAAAATGAAGATAATCATAACTAAATTTGTTGATTTGCGAGCTCAAGAACTCCAAAGATCAAGCAGTTAACCCAATGGTGACAATAGTTCTAAGAATGGGTAGTTCTACCCTTAGAATGGTCTTATGGCATTGAACCACTAATCCAATCTTTCCCGAGTACTAATAGCATTTAAATGAACATAATTATAACTAAATTTGTTGATTTCCAAGCTCAAGAACTCCAAAGATCAGGCAATTAACACAAATTGTGACCAATGTTCTTAAAATGGGTGGTTCTTCCCTTAGAATGGTCTTATGGCATTGAACCACTAATCTAATATTTCCCAAGTACTAATTGCATCAAAATGAACATAATTATAACTAAATTTGTTGATTTGCAAGCTCATGAACTAAAAAGATCAAGCAATTAACCCAAATGGTGGCAATGTTCTTAGAATGGGTACTTCTCCCCATAGAATGGCCTTATGGCATTGAACCACTAATCTAATCTTTTTCAAGTGTTAATCGCATCAAAATGAACATAATTATGACTAAATTTGTTGATTTGCAAGCTTAGGAACTACAAAGATCCAGAAATTAACCAAAATTGTGACAATGTACTTAGAATGGGTACTTCTTTCCTTAGAGTGGCCTTTTGGCATTGAACCACTAATCTAATCTGTCCCAAGTACTAATTGCATCAAAATGAACATAATTATAACTAAATGTGTTCATTTACAAGCTTAGGAACTAAAAAGATCAAGCAATTAACCCAAATGGTGACAATGTTCTTAGAATGGATACTTCTCCCCATAGAATGGCATAATGGCATTGAACCACTAATCTAATCTTTCCCAAGTATTAATTGCATCAAAATGAACATAATTATAACTAATTTTGTTGATTTGCAAGCTCAGGAACTAAAAAGATCAAGTAATTAACCCAAATGGTGACAATGTTCTTAGAATGGGTACTTTTTCCCTTAAAGTGGCATTTTGGCATTGAACAACTAATCTAATCTGTCCCAAGTATTAATAGCATCAAAATAAATATAATTATAACTAAATTTGTTGATTTGTAAGCTCAGGAACTAAAAAGATTAAGTAATTAGCCCAAATGGTGACAATGTTCTTAGAATGGGTACTTCTCCCCTTAGAATGGTCTTATGGCATTGAACCATTAATCTAATCTTTCCCAAGTATTAATTGCATCAAAATGAACATAATTATAAACTAATTTGTTCATTTGCAAGCTCAATAACTCCAAAGATTAAGTAATTAACCCAAATGGTGACAATGTTCTTAGAATGGGTACTTCTCCCCTTAGAATGGTCTTATGGCATTGAACCACTAATCTAATCTTTCCCGAGTATTAATAGCATCAAAATGAACATAATTAGAACTAAATTTGTTGATTTGTATTCTCAAGAACTCTAAAGATCAAGCAATTAACACAAATGGTGGTCAATCTTCTTATAATGGGTAATTGTTCCCTTAGAATGGTCTTATGTAACATCCTGAAATTCAAGCCCTTTGAGGGAGGAATGAACGTGAATTTCGCCAATGCATTGTTGGCTGATCTCACTCGGAACTGATCACTCCTGAGATACTGACCTTGAGGGGAAAGGCTAATGAGGACAGAACTCGTGCGACTAAAGAACTTGACCTGGGAAAAATGACTCGACCGTGAGACTTGCGTAAGGACGATCCTGTAGATATGCAGGCCGATTCCAGGGACGAATAGAAGTCGATTCGCGGACAAAAATAATGGGACGACGGGTGATTCCGTCTATTATTATCGAACCCGCGAACGGCCCTATGTCGATCCTTGATAATCGTGTACTTTGAATTAAGAATCGATCCTTCGCAATTTCATGCAGTCAAGGACGTCCATGTGTCGAGAAGTCTTGAACGTGAATTGGCACGAGTCGGTTACGCGTGAATCCTCAAAGCCGCTCGTCGCCCGAGTAGTACCAAAATGGCATTCGGGCGAAATTGACAAGGCATGTGAATCCAATATTGGACTTTGAATTTTCGGGAATGTCTGGGATGGACTTTTGAACGATGCTTCTTTGACAGTCGACAGTGTCGGTTGAGCCGAGTTTTTGGGAAAGGGGTTTACGGACCGAGGAATTGAGCCTACGAGGACGTGGGCCGGGAAAAATCAGTGTGGGCCTCACGCCCAAGGTGGGATGGCCACCGTGGAAGGCCCGAGGAAAGCAAGTGAGCCCGTTGGGCCAAACCGACCCTGTACCCTTCCGAGCCCGTTATCCAAACTCGAGCCAATTCGAGCCCAATAAATTCCCGAGCCCGTTCCTATTCATTTTCCAGCCCGTTTCCTAGGCCCGCCTTTCACTTTCAGCCCAAGGGCACATTGGGAAATGTGCAAGGTGGAAATGACCAAAATACCCTTGGATATTTTGGAGAAAAGTCAAAAAGGAAGAGAGAGAAGATGAGGTCATGTGCATGGGGAGTTGAAGCAGCCATTAAGGCCATTAATGAAGGGTTTTGATCAGCTCACTTCACTCTCTCTCTCTCCCCTCTTCAGCTCCACAAAATCGCAGCCCTTCTTCCCCTTGTTTCCCTTCTTCCTGCAATTTTCAGCTTCTGACCTTTCACCGAAATTCGAGTTGTTCATGGCCTTCCCGTGTGAATCTCGACCCGTGGCACCCGCCGTTGCGTTCAGAAGACGAAAAACGTTCAGATAGCGTCGGCCGATCGGAGAAAAGAGTCTCCGGTCGATCCGTACGGCCGCCGGAAGCCGGCTGCTCGCCGACCGCCTACTGTTCACGCGGTACTGCACAGTTTCGCCTTTGCTGCTGTTTTCCTCCATTTCCGACCAAACCACCGCCCATCCCAGCCTCCAGCAACTCCCCTCAACCCCCAGGAGCCTCCGGTCACCGGCCACCAGCTCGCCGGAGCTCCGGCCAGCTTGTTTTGCTCCGACCAGCAGCTTCCTCCTACTGCAGTGCTGTCTTTTGAAGTTTGGAGTTTGAGCAGAGGTTGCTGCTGTGATTTCTGCCCCGGGACCGCCTTGGAGTGTCGGGAGAGATGTCCTCAGGTGTCGGGTTCGTCGCCGCCGCCGCGCCCGTGTCACCGGCCCGCTTAACGGGTGAGTTTAGCCCCTAATCCCTATTTAGTGCCTAAACTTGCTTAGGGTTGGGTTAATTAGTGTTAATGCTGGTTTAGGAGGGTTAATTAAGTGCATTAGCCCTAAGATAGGTGGTTAGATTAAGGGTTAAGATTAGATTAGCTTAATCTTGTTTAATTATGCTTAATTGTGTGTTATGTGCTAATTAAGCATGCTTTGCTTGATTAAATTGATTAATTGTTTTAATTAATTGATTTATTTAATTCCTGCATTTATTGATTAAATTATGTGATTTCTGAATTAAATTATTTAATTATTAAATTCGGAAATTTCACTGTTCATGTTCACTGTTCACGATTACTGTTCACGGTACTGTTCACGGCACTGTTCATCCGGAAGTGAAATTGTGCATAATTTCATGTGCCTTGATCATATGAAGTGAATTGGATGTGGCATTGCATAAGCATCCGCTTGAATTGAGTGATTTTCACAAAAGAAAGAAAATGGTTTGTCCGAGGGACACCGGAAATGGACCGCATTTATGAGAAAGAAAGTGATTTGTCCGAGGGACACTGGAAATGGACCGCTTTTATGAGAAAGGTGGGAAAAATGGTTTGTCCAAGGGACACCGGAAATTGACCGCTTTTGTGAGAAATGATTTGGGGTTTCATATGCAAGCGTGTGTGCATTGGCTAATGCTCAAAGATAATAAGTGGGTCGTGATGGTTTGCTTGCGTGATCACTAAATTGAAACCGCGGTCTTGGGAGAGTATCCCTTGACATCCTTTGGGCATGCAGTCTCGGGAGAGTATCCCTTGACGTTCATTAGGCATGCGGTCTCGGGAGAGTATCCCTTGACGTTCATTGGGCATGCGGTCTCGGGAGAGTATCCCTTGACGTTCGTTGGGCATGCGGTCTTGGGAGAGTATCCCTTGACGTCTTTTGGGTACGGAAGGGCACGGTTGCGCCTCTGCGGAGGAAGGGCGCCGTAGCGCCGTTACGCCGTGATTGTAGCCCTGTGGGGCAGTAATAATCGGAACACGTGTGGATGCGAGAATGCATGAGAAAACATGGCATCATTGGTTCCGATTATGCATGAGATGATCACATCATTTATGGCACGCACGCATGAATTGATAACGTGCAGGTTGTGGCAATGGCCGGTGAGATCGCTTGTGACGCGACTCGCATGTGATTGATGAACTGCATCATCTATCGGCCATGTGCATTGCGTGTATTGTGCTGACTTATAACGTGCAGGGTATGGCATACCGGGTAAGGTTGCATTCGAACCGACTTTTGTTTGTTGGTTGACCCTGTCTCGTAGTTTGATTGCGATTGCTGGTTGTTTGTGGTTGGGTTGAGTGAGGGGTGGTTCGGAGAGATACCCCGGGTTGAGTTGGTGTACTAACCGGGCTTAGGGAAGAACTCGCTTAGATTTTATCTCAACCCGTCGTGGTTAACCTTTTTCAGGTCTTTAGAATGGTGCACCCACGGTGGAGAATCCCGCCCCCATTTCTCCAAAGTGATCGACCTGACGGAGTCGAGTCTGATGGGTCCAAGTGATCGCGGTGCTGAACCCGAGGGTTCATTTTGTACAGCTAGATTAGCCCAGCCTAGTTCCTTTTTGGTTTGGCTTAGAGGATGGATCGGCCCCTGTGTCGGGCTTGTAAATCGGAAAACGATCCTCCGTTGGTTAATCTAGTAATTTGTATAAATGAGTAGTGATGGTTGTTCTTGCTGTTCATCCCTCTATCCCTGATTGACTGCTTGATTGTCTGTTTGGACTGGGGATGGTTCGTCTTCCGCTTGCGCATAACGAAAGATTAAAATGAATGGTCGTCGACGAGTCCTGGGACGTCGCTTTCAATCGACCAAGAGAAGGGGTTGTCGCGTGCTCAGGGTTCGGGGCGTGACATCTTATGCCATTGAACCACTAATCTAAACTTTCCCGAGTATTGATAGCATTAGAATGAACATAATTATAACTAAATTTGTTGATTTGCTCACTCAAGAACTCTAAAGATCAAGCAATTAACACAAATGTTGGCCAATGTTCTTAGAATGGGTAGTTCTTCCCTAAGAATGGTCTTATGGCATTGAATCACTAATCTAATCATTCCCATGTATCACTAGCATCAAAATGAACATAATTATAACTAAATTTGTTGATTTGCAAGCTCAAGAACTCCAAATATCAAGCAATTAACCTAATTGGTGACAATGTTCTTAGAATTGGTACTTCTTCCGTTAGAGTGGCCTTTTGCCATTGAACCACTAATCTAATCTATCCCAAGTACTAATTGCATCAAAATGAACATAATTATAACTAAATTTGTTGATTTGCAAGCTCAGGAACTAAAAAGATCAAGCAATTAACCCAAATGGTGACAATGTTCTTAGAATGGGTACTTCTCCCCATAAAATGGCCTTATGGCATTGAACCACTAATCTAATCTTTCCCAAATATTAATTGCATCAAAATGAACATAATTATAACTAATTTTTTTGATTTTCAAGCTTAGGAACTAAAAAGATCAAGCAATTAACCCGAATGGTGATAAAGTTCTTAGAATGGGTACTTCTTCCCTTAGTAAAGTTTTATCACATTGAACATTTACTCTAATCTTTCCCAAGTATTAGTAGCATCTAAATGAACATTATTATAAGTAAATTAGATAATTTGAGAACACACGAACTCCAAAGATCTAGCAATTAATACAAATGGTGACCAATGTTCTTAGAATTAGTAGTTCTTCCCTTAGAATGGTCTAATGGCATTGAACCTATGCTCTAATCTTTCCCAAGTATTAATAGGATCTAAATGAAGATAATTATAAGTGAATTAGTAGATTTGAAAACTCAAGAACTCCAAAGATAAAGTATTTAACCCTAAAGGTGACCGATGTTCTTAGAATGGGTAGTTATTCCCTTAGAATGGTCTTATGCATTGAACCACTAATCTAATCTTTCCCAAATATTAATAACATCAAAATGAACTTAATTATAACTAAATTTGTGATTTGCAAGCTTAAGAACTCCAAAGATAGAGCAATTAACACCAATGGTGACAAATATTCTTAGAATGGGTAGTTCTTCCCTTAGAATGGTCTTATGGCATTGAACCACTAATCTAACATTTCCCAAGTATTAATAGCATCTAAATGAACATGATTATGACTAAATGTGTTATTTGCATGCTCATGAACTCCAAAGATCAAGCAATTAATCCAAATGGTGACAAATGTTCTTAGTATGCGTACTTCTTCCCTTGGAATGGTCTTATGGGATTAAACCACGAATATAATCTTTCCCAAATATTAATAACATCTAAATGAACATAATAATAACTAAATTTGTTGATTTGCAAACTCAAGAACTCCAAAGATCAAGTATTTAACCCTAATGTTGACAAATGTTCTTAGAATGGGTGCTTCTTCATTTAGAATGGTCTTATGGCATTGAACCTTTACTATAATCTTTCCTAAGTATTAATAGAATCTAAATGAACGTAATTATAAGTAGATTAGATGATTTGAGAACACATGAACTCCGAAGATCAAGCAATTAACCCAAATGGTGAGCAACGTTCTTAAAATGGGTAATTATTCCCTTAGAATGGTCTTATGGCATTGAACCACTAATCTAATATTTCCCAGGTATTAATACCATCTAAAAGAAGATAATTATAAGTAAATTAGTTGTTTTTCCAACTCATGAACACCAAACATCATGCATTTAACCCAAAATGTGACCAATGTTCTTACAATGAGCTGTTCTTCCTATAGAATGGTCTTATGGCATTGAACCACTAATACAATCTTTCCCAATTATTAAGAGCATCTAAAAGAAGATAATTATAATTAAATTAGTTGATTTGCAAACTCAAGAACTCCGAAGATCAAGCATTTAACCCTAAACGTAACTAATGTTCTTAGAATGGATAGTTCTTTCCTTAGACCGTATGGCATAGAACCTTTACTCTAATCTTTCCCAAATATTAATAGAATCTAAATGAACATAATTATAAGTAAATTAGATAATTTGAGGACACACGAACTACAAAGATCAAGCAATTAACCCAAATGATGACAAATGTTCTTAGAATGGGTACTTCCTGACTTATGGCATTAAACATTTACTATAATCTTTCCCAAGTATTAATAGCATCTAAATGAACCTTATTATAAGTAAATTAGATTATTTGAGAACATAAGAACTCCAAAGATCAAGCAATTAACCCAAATGGTGACCAACGTTCTTAGAATGAGTAGTTCTTCCCTTAGAATGGTCTTATGGCTTTAAACCACTAATCTAATCTTTCCCATGTATTAATACCAACTAAAAGAAGATAATTATAAGTAAATTAGTTGATTTTCCAACTCATGAATACCAAACATCATGCATTTAACCCAAAAGGTTACCAATGTTCCTACAATGGACTGTTCTTCCTATAAAATGGTCTTATGGCATTGAACCACTAATCTAATTTTTCCCAATTATTAAGAGCATCTAAAAGAAAATAATTATAATTAAATTAGTTGATTTGTAAACTCAAGAACTTCGAAGATCAAACATACGTAACCAATGTTCTTAGAATGGATAGTTCTTACCTTAGACCGTATGGTATTGAACCTTTACTCTAATCTTTCCCAAATATTAATAGAATCTAAATGAACATAATTATAAGTAAATTAGATTATTTGAGAACACACGAACTACAACGATCAAGCAATTAACCCAAATGGTGACAAATGTTCTTAGAATGGGTACTTCTTCCCTTAGAATGGTCTTATGGCATTGAACATTTACTATAATCTTTCCCAAGTATTAATAGCATCTAAATGAACATAATTATAAGTAAATTAGATGATTTGAGAATACACGAACTCCAAAGATCAAGCAATTAACCCAAATGGTGACCAACATTCTTAGAATGGGTAGTTCTTCCTTTAGAATGGTCTTATGGCTTTGAACCACTAATCTAATCTTTCCTAGGTATTAATACCATCTAAAAGAAGATAATTATAAGTAAATTAGTTGATTTTCCAACTCATGAACACCAAACGTCATGCATTTAACCCAAAAGGTGACCAATGTTGTTACAATGGGTTGTTCTTCCTATAGAATGGTCTTATGGCATTGAACCACTAATCTAATCTTTCCCAATTATTAAGAGCATCTTAAAGAAGATAATTATAATTAAATTAGTTGATTTGCAAACTCAAGAACTCCAAAGATCAAGCATTTAACCCTAAACGTAACCAATGTTCTTAGAATGGATAGTTCTTCCCTTAGAACGGTCTTATTGCATTGAACCTTTACTCTAATCTTTACCAAATATTAATAGAATCTAAATGAACATAATTATAAGTAAATTAGATGATTTGAGAACACACGAATTGCAAAGATCAAGCAATTAACCCAAATAGTGACAAATGTTCTTAGAATGGGTACTTTCTCCCTTAGAATGGTCTTATGGTATTGAATCTTTACTCTAATCTTTCCCAATTATTAATAGCATCTAAATGAATGTAATTATAACTAAAATTTTTTATTTCCAAACTCAAGAACTCCAAAGATCGAGCAATTAACACAAATGGTGACCAATGTTCTTTGAATTGGTAGTTCTTCCCTTAGAATGGTCTTACGGCATTGAACCTCTACTCTAATCTATCCCAAGTATTAATAGGATCTAAATGAAGATAATTATAAGTAAATTAGTATATTTTCCAACTCAAGAACTCCAAAGATCAAGCATTTAACCCTAAAAGTGACCAATGTTCTTAGAATGGGTAATTCTTTCCTTAAAATGGTCTTATGGCATTGAACCACTGCTCTAATCATTCCCAAGTATTAATAGAAACTAAATGAACATAATTATAAGTAAATTTGTTGATAAGCATACTCTTAAACTCCAAAGATCAAGTATTTAACCCTAATGGTGAAAAATGTTCTTAGAATGGGTAATTCTTCCAATAGAATGGTCTTATGGCATTGAACCTTCACTTTAATCTTTCCCAACTATCAATAGCATCTAAATGAACACTATTATAACTAAATTTGTTGATATGCAAACTCTAGAACTCCAAAGATCAAGTATTTAACCCTAATTGGTGAAAAATGTTTTTAGAATGGGTACTCCTTCCCTTAGAATGGTCTTATGGCATTGAACCTTTACTCTAATCTCTCCCAAGAATTAACAGCTTCTAAATGAACATAATTATAAGTAAATTAGATGATTTGAGAACTCGTGAACTCCAAAGATTAAGCAATTAACCCAAATGGTGACAGATGTTCTTAGAATGGGTACTTATTCCCTCAGAATGGTCTTATGGCATTGAATCTTTACTCTAACCTTTCCTGTTGACACCTGAATGTTTGTTTTTTTTTTTTTGAAGGCCCATTTATTTCGCATATATAAATACTCATTAATTCATAGAAAAGATTAAAAATAAATTGATTAAAAATAAAAAATTCAAAAAAATTCGAGTGGGCTGGCATAGTCCAGCCCATTCTTTCACTCTTTCAGCCCACCTATTTTATTTCTTTGAAGCCCACCAAAATTACTTGAAGAGCCCAGCCCACACCTCTATTTTCCCTTCTTCCTACACACGCCCACACATGCCAGAAAGTGCAGCACGCATGCATCGAGAAAAAAGGAGCAGAAGTAGAATGTGGGGGAGAGAGCTCGACGATTTCTACTGTGGTTTTTGAAAAACGAAGGTAGTAAGAACAAAAGGAAAAGAGGAAAAACCGAGAGAGGGGAAACAGACCAAGGGTGAAACCGAGAGAGGTAATGACAGAGGAAGAGCAAGAGAGCTTCAGCCAACGCCTTGGCCATGCACTAGCCCCATCCGACGTCTCCTCAGCCGGCGTCCTCAAGCTGAACCAGGTAGGTTTCCCTCGAGCATCCTTGTTTGTGGTTGACGAAGTCGCGAGCCGGAGCTCGCGCCGACCAGTTCAGGCGAGCCTCGCCCTTATCGTACCTCCGTTTGCATCCTTATGTGTACTGGCATGCTCGTTTAGAAGTTTAGGCCCGGTTTGAACTCAGTTCGAGTCGAGAACACCTTTGTTTGCTCATGCACACCGAGTGTTCGATAAAATGCCCAAATGAAGTCCCAAAACCATCATCGTCAAATCGATGTTTACTAGCTTAGCTTGACATGTTTGCTCATGTTAGGTGGATCATTGTGTGTTTTCGTGATCTTCCTTGTGTTTTCTATGAGGGTTTATGGTATGTACGTTTATTGTTTGCGAGTCATCGGAAAAATAGACACTCGTCAGAGTGGGCGGCCAGAACTTGTGGCTGACGGCTGTTGATGTTACCCGGAGTTGGTGAAGTTGTAACATACTGAAAATTGACTCAATTTAGTACGATTTTTAATCCGATTTTGGAACCGATTTCTCAATGATATCAGGACTAAATACTTGGACGTCGCCTCATTTATTTTTGGGATTTTCCGTTGGACACGGAAGCGTCGAAAAAAGGAAAATTGGACCGGGTTTCGGGCTCGCGGGTGGGCCGGCCCAAGACCGGCGGCCCAATGGGCCTTGCACCCATTCAGCCCAGCCCAAGAGGGGCCCAAGTTGGCCCAAGTTCCCCTCCATTTCCAGCCCATGGGCTTCTCTCTTTGGCCTTTTGCTTTTGTGCCCAAGTGGGCATTGTTTTTGCTTGTTTATTGCTTGTTTTTTAAAGGTCCTTCAAGCAAGTGGCAAGCCCACTTGCCTTGGCCTTATCCATGTCTTCAGCAGCTCCTTCTCTCTCCTCTTTCTCCCCCAAAATTCGTGCACCAGCCCAGCCACTCTCTCTCTCCCTTTTTCTCTCCCTTTTTCTCTTCCTTTTCTCTTCCATTTCTGGTGTTCCTTGTTGTCTTTACTGTTTTCCAGCCGGAAAACAGCCTTGCCGCCGTCACCGGAGCCGCCACCACCGCCCAAAGTGTAGTCCTGGAAGTTAGGAAGCCAGCCGCGCACCCCCGGTCACCCCCGGTCGCCCCGGACCGCCTGTTTCGGCCTTTTCTGCACTGTTGGTCAGTTCAGCGTGAACAATAACCAGCAGTATTTTTGGCCCGTTTCGGCCATCGTTTGTCATCCGTTGCCGTCCCCGAGCTTACCCCTCATAGCCCTTGTCCCCCTCTACGCGCCGATGTCGCCGGATTTCTGATCCAAGTAAGTTAACTTCCTAATCCTTGTTTAGGGGTTAATCTTGCTTAGGGGTTAATTAGTGTATTTGTGTGTTTGTGATTAATTAAGGTTGATTGGTTAATTAGTCTGGTTAATTAAGTTGACTAGGGTTAGGTTAATTGACCATAGTTAGTGTTAAAGTAACTAAGGTTAGTTTTAAAGTAACCAAGGTTAGAATTTAACTATGGTTAGGTTAATTTGACCATGGTTAGGTTAATTTGTTAACCATGGTTAAGTTTATTTATTTTTATTTATTTATTTAATTTCGGACGAATTTACTGTTCACTAATCACTGTTCACGGATTACTGTTCACTAATCACTGTTCACGGATTACTGTTCACTAATCACTGTTCACGGATTACTGTTCATGGATTACTGTTCACGGATTACTGTTCACGGCACTGTTCATGCATAAGCTAATTTTTGGCTTATTTTGATGTGTTCTTGGTTGTTATGATTTATTGAAGTGCCGATTGTCAATTATACTTGTGAATATTGATGAAACGCGTGATCGAATGCTGATTGGAAATTGGATTTTGGAATTGTCGAGTGAAATTGCATGACATATTGCGTGGGTTATCAGAAATGGTATGTCGCATGAGCATGAGCGATGTGCATTCACGACAAAGCAAAGAAAAGAACGAATTGATTGATGATGTGTTGCATGGTCACATTAAGAGGAGAACCCGGCATTGCCGGAAAACTGCCAATCCTTATGAGGTTGTGTCGTGGCCAGTGGGTCGCTTGACTTCGGTCGGATGCTTGACAGGGAGGGGTTAACTTTGTGGGACTGCGGTATGGGGGCGGGTCCCGGGCCTCTATCAGTTGCGGGGCTGCAATAGTGGGCGGGTCCTATGCTCCTTCGGGAATGCCGTCTTGGGAGTGAGCCCTTAACGTCGCCGTGCCTCGAGGTAAAGAGGACGAAGCTGGTTTAGCCAGGAACCGCCAACTATAAGGTTGTGCCGTGGCCAAGGAGGGGGCGTAATAATTGGAGCATGTGTGAGTGTGAGACATGAGAAAGTTGTGTGAGATGCTCTGATTATTTGCATGCTCTTGATGTTTGATGAGTTAAATGACAGTTTCTGCAGGTCACGTGTGCCAAGGCCAGGTAAGATTGCCTGTGGTTGTGTCTGCTTATTGAACTGTCCTATGCTTTTGTTTCTCTTTGCATTGTGCTGACTGTTGGATTAGGTTGTATGTTAAACTCCCGAGGCGAGCGAAGTTCCTTACCGGGGCTTAGGACTTTAACTTGCTGAGTTTATCTCAACCCGTTGTGGTTAACATTTTCATGACCTAGATGACGCAGTACCCGGTACGCTTCGGTGCCCCGGTAGGCATGAGCACCACCATCACTGTGCGGCTTGCCCCAGGCCGCAATTTTCTGTTCGAGCACCATGTGACGACCGTGTGGGTGGATGAAAGGTCGAGGCACCATCGCGTGCCCTACGTCTTCAAGGCGTGGTTTATTCGATAGCATGGCATTCTGCACGGTCCCCTCCGAGGTTTCGATGGGCTGGCTCCTCCTGTGGGGCTGACTGAGGAGGTCTGGGATCCTATGGACTTGGATCTCCCTAACGGCGAGATCTGCGACCCGAGGATCGAGGTGAGTGATCCCTCTGAGAAGGGTGATCCCTCTGAGGAGAGTGATCCCTCTGAGGCTAGCGAGTAGGCTGCTGTGGCCTATTCTCCTTTTGACGAGCCCTCCCCCACCTATACAGTGTTAGGTTAGCCAGGCCGGTCCCTTTTTGAGTAGGCCTCAGCTTTTCGCCTGTAGTAAGGCATGTGTATATGTGCTGTAGTTTGGCTAACCTTCATATATATATAAAATGGTGTTTGTCTTTCCTCTACTGCTATTGTTGCTATCCCTATTGTTTCGTTTGGGAGTTGTTCGTTTCCGCATGTGCTTAATTACAAGATAAAATGAATTGGTCGACGACAGTACTTGGGACGTCATACAGTTAGACCTCAAGTGAAATGGGGTTGCCGCGAGCTCGATAGTCAGGGTGTGACAACCCCGTCGATTTTGGTATCAGAGCCTAGTTGGCTGATGGAGTGATAAGGTGCGATGAGTCTTGCGTTGGTGCGTGGTGATAGTTAGTAGGAAAGACAATTTCTTTTCTTGCATGTGATTGACTGCAGGATCCTTCGTGATCCTTTGTTGTAGGGTTGTCTCATTTTCTAATTTCGTGTGGGGGGAATTGGAACGCGGGTTAGGAGAGTCCGGCAAGATGAGCAATCCAGATCAGAGTACCCCTGGTTTGAGGACCCCAGGTCAAAAGTGTCAGAGGAAGAGAACGGCGCAGGTGCCGACCGGTGCAAGGGAGGTAGCACCGGAAGATCCGAGGATGGATGGGATCATGCATGCCATTGAGGCTCTGATAGGTCAGCAAGCTCAAACTCAAGCCAATGTTGCTGCTGCTGCAACTGCTCCTACAGCTAGGCCCAGGACTGGTAACCGGCCTATGCATCAGCTGGTGGAGCAATTCATGAAGCTGAAGCCGCCCAAGTTTTCAAGGGCTGGCAACCATGAGACAGCGACCCTTTGGGTAAGGGAGCTGGAAAAGACGTTCACCTTGCTGCAATGCTCTGAGGAGGAAAAGGTGATCATGGCAGCTTACCAACTGCAGGGTAACGCTGGCACTTGGTGGGAAGCTACCCAAGGATGGGTATTTCCCGAGGGTATAGCCAGGTATGGGATACCTTCAGAGAGGCTTTTTTGAGTAAGTACTTCTCAGACTGTGCAAGAGAGCAAAAACTAGCAGAATTTCAGAGGCTACGTCAGAATCAGATGACAGTGGATCAGTACGAGGCCAAGTTTGCAGTGTTGTCGAAGTACGCACCGCGGATGGTCGAGCATCCTTTGGACAAGGCTAGGAGGTTTCGGGACGGACTGAAAATGGAAATCCGAGACCACTTGGTGTCTGCGAACCTGAAGGAGTACAATGAGCTGTATGAGAGATCTCAGATGATTGAGAGGCACATCGCAGAGAAGGCAGCCGTATCTGGATCGCGGTTTATGCCTAACAGGGACAACCATTGGTTTGGTAAGAAACCAATGGCGGGAGGAAGGTATCCTCTCCCGCCTAATAGAAGGGACGGTGTGGGAAAACCGTCGCCGAGCTTTTTCGGGGGATGTCGAAGGTGTGGAAGAAGGCATGGAAATACCCCGTGTCCCCCAGTAAGGGGAGTTTGCTACGGATGTGGTCAGGTGGGCCACCAAGTGAGGGACTGCCCACGTAGGCCCATGATGCCATTCACGCCACAACCGCCAGCCGGACCACCAATGGGGAACGTTCATTAGGGCAATCAGTATAGACCCCCTGCACAAGGACGGGTGTATGCAGTCACGAGGAAAGAGGCGGAGGACACGCCTGCTATGATTACAGGTACGATATCTCTACACGACCATGCTACTTATGCGTTGTTTGATCCGGGAGCTTCGCACTCCTTTATTGCTAAACGGTTTGTAGAATTAGTGGGATTAAGACCAGAGCCGTTGAAAACGGTCTTTGTTATTTCTACTCCGTTAGAGGATTCAGTTTTATCTACAGTAGGATGTGCTAGCTGTAAACTGATTATAGATGGTCGGGAAGGAAGAATTGATTTGATTGTTTTAGCGATGTATGACCTTGATGTCATTATTGGTATGGATTGGTTGACCAAGCAAGGAGCTACTATGGATTGTCGGGAGAAAAGAATCCGATTTAATCCGACTGGAGCTAGTAGTTTCCAGTTTGTAGGGAGCCGAGGAGGGTCCTCGATTCCCTTGATTTCTTCTATGGAAGCAACCAAGTTGTTGGGGTCAGGATGTCGAGGCTATTTGGCGTCTGTGAGTGATATGTTGAAAGAAGGACCGAACCTGGAGGACATCGTGGTAGTACGAGATTATCCTGATGCATTTCCAAAGGAATTGCCAGGATTACCCCTGGCCAGAAAGACAGATGGCTCTTGGGACGGAACCAATCTCGAAGGCACCGTATAGGATGGCGTTGTCAGAGCTTAAGGAATTGAAGGTACAGATGAAGGAATTATTGGACAAGGGCTTTATTCGCCCGAGTGCATCGCCTTGGGGAGCGCCAGTCTTGTTTGTCAAGAAAAAGGATGGTTCGTTGCGGTTATGCATTGACTATCGGCAGCTTAATCAAGTGACGATTAAGAACAAGTACCCGCTGCCGAGGATTGACGACCTGTTTGACCAACTCCAAGGAGCGTCAATATTCTCTAAGATAGACTTAAGGACGGGCTATCATCAATTGAGGATCCGAAAGGAGGACATACCGAAGACAGCTTTCCGTACTCGTTATGGTCATTACGAGTTTACGGTAATGCCTTTTGGATTAACAAATGCCCCTGCTGCTTTCATGGATTTGATGAACCGGGTGTTTAAGGAGTATTTGGATCGGTTCGTGATCGTGTTTATCGACGACATTTTGGTGTATTCGAAGAGTCTGGATGAACACGAGCAACACCTAAGGACCATGTTGCAAACCCTAAGAAATCACGAGCTGTATGCAAAATTTAGTAAGTGTGAATTTTGGTTGGCTCAAGTGGCTTTTCTAGGCCACGTGATCTTAGGAGAAGGGATTTTTGTGGACCCGGCCAAGATTGAAGCGGTCATAGATTGGCCGAGACCGACTTCAGTAACCGAGGTTCTTAGTTTTCTAGGATTGGCTAGTTATTACAGACGGTTTGTGGAAAGATTCTCTTCAATAGCTATGCCTTTGACACAATTATTGAAGAAGGACAAGAAATACGAGTGGACGGATAAGTGCGAGCGTAGTTTCCAAGAGCTTAAGCATAAGCTGACTACCGCACCAGTTTTGACTATTCCGTCAGGCTCAGGAGGATATGAGATTTTTAGCGACACATCATACAAAGGACTCGGTTGCGTTCTGATGCAATATGGTTCCAGGCAATTGAGGCCTCACGAGCTGAATTATCCGACGCACGACTTAGAGTTGGCGGCCATCATATTTGCATTGAAAATATGGAGACATTATCTCTGTGGAGAGAGATTTCATATTTTTACGGACCATCAAAGCTTGAAGTATTTGTTCTCCCAAAAGGAACTGAATATGAGACAGCGCAGATGGATGGAACTTCTTAAGGATTATGACTGCGATATTCTGTACCATCCGGGTAAGGCAAACAAAGTGGCAGACGCTTTGAGTCGCAAGTCATCGGTTGCTAGTATGATGGTTCAAGAATGGATTCTATTGGAGGGAATCCGTGATTTAGAATTCAGGCTCGAGGTATGTCATCTTTCTAGTTTGATGGCTACCCTTAGGATCGAACCTAAAATTCAAACCAAGATTAAGGCAATGCAACCTTTGGACGCTGAGATCCAAAAGATTCTGCAAATGGACGCGACCAAGAGAAAGTCGGATTTTCAAGTATCCGAGGATGGGATCTTGAAATTCCGTGGACGGTTATGTGTACCAAGCGACACCGAAATTAAGGAGAGGTTGTTATCCGAAGCGCATCGCAACGACTATAGTGTGCACCCAGGCAGTACGAAGATGTATTAGAATTTACGACAGTATTATTGGTGGAATGGCATGAAGCTAGACATTGCCAAGCATGTGGCGAAGTGTTTAACCTGCCAACAAGTGAAAGCGCAGCATTGCAAGCCAGGAGGGTTACTACAACCTCTTGAAATCCCCGAATGGAAATGGGAGCACATCACAATGGACTTCGTGGATTTGGATTACCAAGAAGTCAGCGAGGTAATGATGCGATTTGGGTTATAGTGGACCGATTGACGAAATCAGCTCATTTCATCGCCGTACGCAAGGATTTTGCTTTGGAAAAGTATGCAGAATTGTACATGCAACAGATTATTCGTTTGCATGGGGTGCCAGTGACGATTACTTCAGATCGAGACCCCAGATTTACGGCTGCATTTTGGAAGAGTCTACAGACTTCAATGGGGACAAAACTGCAGTTCAGTACGGCCTACCATCCTCGGACGGACGGTCAATCGAGAGAACAATTCAAACTTTGGAGGATATTTGAGAGCCTGTGTATTGGATTTTAAAGGAAGTTGGGAGGAACAACTTCATCTCGTCGAGTTCGCATACAATAACAGTTATCAGCAGAGTATCAAAATGGCACCGTTCGAAGCTTTTGTACGGCCAACTGTGTAGGACTCCAATTTGTTGGGACGAAGTCGGCAAGCGGAAAATTACAGGGCCAGAGTTAGTGCAACAATCTTTAGACGCCGTCAAGATGATTCGAGGAAGGTTAAAGACGGCTCAGAGCAGATAGAAGAGTTATGGGGATAGACGACGTAGGCCATTGGAATTTCAAGTGGGCGATCATGTGTTCCTTAAAGTATCGCCGATGTGAGGTACATCGCGATTTGGAAAGAAAGGAAAACTGAGCCCAAGGTACGTCGGACCATTCGAGATTCTAGAAAGAATCGGGAATTTAGCCTATCGCCTTGCACTACCACCTCGACTTGCTCAAGTGCATGACGTATTCCACGTGTTAATGTTAAGGAAATACGAGCCGGACCCGACTCACGTGTTGAATTTTGAAGAGATAGAGGTGGACGACAGGGTGTCGTATGTAGAGAGACCCATTCGGATTGAGAACCGAAAAGAACAAGTGCTGAGAAGCAAGACGGTCTGCTTGGTCAAAGTCATTTGGGAGCATCATGGTACGGAGGGAGCTACATGGGAAAGCGAAGAAATCATGAGGCGTCAACACCCCTATCTTTTTGAGGATTAGCATGTCAGTTCAAATTTCGAGGACGAAATTTCTATATGACGGGAAGAGTTGTAACATCCTGAAAATTGACTCAATTTAGTACGATTTTTAATCCGATTTTGGAACCGATTTCTCAATGATATCAGGACTAAATGCTTGGACGTCGCCTCATTTATTTTGGGATTTTCCGTTGGACACGGAAGCGTCGGTAAAAGGAAAATTGGACCAGGTTTCGGGCTCGCGGGTGGGCCGGCCTAAGACCGGCGGCTCAATGGGCCTTGCACCCATTCAGCCCAGCCCAAGAAGGGCCCAAGTTGGCCCAAGTTCCCCTCCATTTCCAGCCCATGGGCTTCTCTCTTTGGCCTTTTGCTTTTGTGCCCAAATGGGCATTGTTTTTGCTTGTTTATTGCTTGTTTTTTATTGGTCCTTCAAGCAAGTGGCAAGCCCACTTGCCTTGGCCTTATCCATGTCTTCAGCAGCTCCTTCTCTCTCCTCTTTCTCCCCCAAAATTCGTGCACCAGCCCAGCCACTCTCTCTCTCCCTTTTTCTCTTCCATTTCTGGTGTTCCTTGCTGTCTTTACTGTTTTCCAGCTGGAAAACAGCCTTGCCGCCATCACCGGAGCCGCCGCCACCGCCCAAAGTGTAGTCCTGGAAGTTAGGAAGCCATCTGCGCACCCCCGGTCACCCCTGGGTCGCCGGACCGCCCTGTTTCGGCCTTTTCGCACCGCTGGCTGGTCGATTCGCATGAATAGTAACCAGCAATGTTTTTGGCCCGTTTCAGCCATCGTTTGTCATCCGTTACCGTCCCCGAGCTTACCCCTCGTAGCCCTTGTCCCCCTCTACGCGCCGGTGTCGCCGGATTTCCGATCCAAGTAAGTTAACTTCCTAATCCTTGTTTAGGGGTTAATCTTGCTTAGGGGTTAATTAGTGTATTTGTGTTTTTGTGATTAATTAAGGTTGATTGGTTAATTAGTCTGGTTAATTAATTCTGACTAGGGTTAGTTAATTGACCATAGTTAGTATTAAAGTAACTAAGGTTAGTTTTAAAGTAACCAAGGTTAGAATTTAACTATGGTTAGGTTAATTTGACCATGGTTAGGTTAATTTGTTAACCATGGTTAAGTTTATTTATTTTTATTTATTTATTTAATTTCGGACGAATTTACTGTTCACTAATCACTGTTCACGGATTACTGTTCACGGCACTGTTCATGCATAAGCTAATTTTTGGCTTATTTTGATGTGTTCTTGGTTGTTATGATTTATTGAAGTGCCGATTGTCAATTATACTTGTGAATATTGATGAAACGCGTGATCAAATGCTGATTGGAAATTGGATTTTTGGAATTGTCGAGTGAAATTGCATGACATATTGCGTGGGTTATCAGAAATGGTATGTCGCATGAGCATGAGCGATGTGCATTCACGACAGAGCAAAGAAAAGAACGAATTGATTGATGATGTGTTGCATGGTCACATTAAGAAGAGAACCTGGCGTTGCCGGAAGACCGCCAATCCTTATGAGGTTGTGCCGTGGCCAGTAGGTCGCCTGACTTTGGTCGGATGCTTGATAGGGAGGGGTTAACTTTGTGGGACTGCGGTATGGGGGCGGGTCCCGGGCCTCTGTCAGTTGCGGGGCTGCGGTAGTGGGCGGGTCCTATGCTCCTTCGGGAATGCCGTCTTGGGAGTGAACCCTTGACGTCGCCGTGCCTCGAGGTAAAGAGGACGAAGCTGGTTTAGCCAGGAACCGCCAACCATAAGGTTGTGCCGTGGCCCAGGAGGGGGCGTAATAATCGGAGCATGTGTGAGTGTGAGACATGAGAAAGTTGTGTGAGATGCTCTGATTATTTGCATGCTCTTGATGTTTGATGAGTTAAATGACAGTTTCTGCAGGTCACATGTGCCAAGGCCAGGTGGGATCGCCTGTGGTTGTGTCTGCTTATTGAACTGTCCTATGCTTTTGTTTCTCTTTGCATTGTGCTGACTGTTTGATTATGTTGTATGTTAAACTCCCGAGGCGAGCGAATTTCCTAACCGAGGCTTAGGACTTTAACTTGCTGAGTTTATCTCAACCCGTTGTGGTTAACATTTTCAGGACCTAGATGACGCAATACCCGGTACGCTTCGGCGCCCCGGTGGGCATGAGCACCACCGTCACTGTGCGGCCTGCCCTAGGCCGCATTTTTTTGTTCGAGCACCATGTGACGACCGTGTGGGTGGATGAAGGGTCGAGGCACCATCGCGTGCCCCACGTCTTCAAGGCGTGGTTTATTCGACAGCATGGCATTCTACACGGTCCCCTCCGAGGTTTCGATGGGCCGGCTCCTCCTGTGGGGCCGACTGAGGAGGGCTGGGATCCCATGGACTTGGATCCCCCTGACAGCGAGATCTGCGACCCGAGGATCGAGATGAGTGATCCCTCTGAGAAGGGTGATCCCTCTGAGGAGAGTGATCCCTCTGAGGCTAGCGAGTAGGCTGCTTTGGCCTATTCTCCTTTTGATGAGCCCTCCCCCACCTGTACAGTGTTAGGTTAGCCAGGCCTGTCCCTTTTTGAGTAGGCCTCAGCTTTTTGCCTGTAGTAAGGCATGTGTATATGTGCTGTAGTTCGGCTAACCTTCATATATATATAAAATGGTGTTTGTCTTTCCTCTACTACTGTTGTTGCTATCCCTATTGTTTGGTTTGGGAGTTGTTCGTTTCCGCATGTGCTTAATTACAAGATAAAATGAATTGGTCGACGACAGTACCTGGGACGTCGTACAGTTAGACCTCAAGTGAAATGGGGTTACCGCGAGCTCGAGAGTCGGGGCGTGACAGAAGCTCCATCGGTTGTGTGGGTGTCGACATTAGCTAGGTCGAACAGTGATCGGAAGCGGGTCGATCCAAAAAAAATTTGCAGGCGTGAGAGGGCATTCGGCATAAGGTTGAAGACGATGCGAGAGGAAGAAAAAACAGCATGCAGAAGTGCACGTGAAATAAAAAAGAGAAAATAAAAAACAAAAATAAAAAAAAAAACAAAAAAAAAAAACAAAAAGGGGGGCCAAAGGTTTAAACAAAGGAGCTGGAATGAGCATTTTCTGAACGGGCCTAGGCTAAGAGTTGGTCCAGGTTTTTACAAATAGGAAATGAGCTTTTTTAATTTCTATTACCGATGGGCCATTTTAAAAATATTTTCGATCGGGCCGTTCGGCCAGCCCAATCGCTTGTCCAGCCCGGACCAATAGGGTCCGAGTCGATTTAGTAGGGCCGAGTCACCCGACCCGGGTCGAGTCAATTTTTGAATAAGAATTAAAAATTTTAAAAATTTTAAAAAATTCTAAAAAATTCAGAAAATCAAAAAATGTTTAAAATGTTTAAAAATCTTTAAAAAATTTCGAAAATATTTTAAAAATTAAAAAACGTTTTTTTTAATTTCAGAAAGGTTTTGAAAGTTTATTTTGATTTGATTTGATTTTGTTTTTCTTTGTTCTTTTTCGAATATTCAAAAATTCCAAAAAAATTAGAAAAAAAATTAGAAAATTCCAAAAACGTTAATAAATATTTTTCTTAAATTTTCAGAAAAGTCAAAAAATATCAAAAATCTTGAAAGCTTATATTATTTAATTTCGGAAAATTCAAAAATATTAAAAATATTAAAAATTCAGAAAAATTCAGAAAAATTGCAAAAACATAAAATAGAAAACCCTTAAAAAAGAAAAAAAAGACTAAAATTGAATAAGCCTTTAGGGCTCTACAATAGGTTTTCCTAGTTTACGTTATTAGGATTATTCCTGCACCTTATTTTCGATGACATTTTGAACGTTATTTTCTTACCTTAGAACGGTTATGATAGATCTTAGAATTCTCGAATACTTTGCCATGATCTCATTAATACATGATCAAATTAGGTACCAAAAGGGCGTTAGTCGCATGACTAACGTAATCAAGTCCCCGACCTTAAACCCTTTGGTTGCGTAAAAAGCGAGACACGCTCCCATGTCTCACCTGGTTCCTAGTCGACCTCAATAGACTAGTGGTGACTCCTTGTTTGAATTTTTTTTTTACGAAAATCCCAACGTCGCGCGGGATATGGGCTTGGGAGAGCCCGAGTTAATTAAGGGCCGTCAACCCGAAATTAATAATACCCCTAAACCTATATTTAGAAAAAATTAGGTTGCGACATTTCCCAAGTATTAATAGCATCTAAATGAACATAATTGTAACTAAATTTCTTGATTTGCAAACTCGACAACTCCAAAGATCAAGAATTTAACTCTAATGGTGACAAATGTTCTTAGAATGGATAGTTCTTCCATGAGAATGGTCTTATGGTATTAAACCACTAATCTAATCTTTTACAAATATTAATAGCATCTATGAACATAATTATACATACATTTGTTGATTTGCAAACTCAAGAACTCCAAAAATCAAGCAATTAACCCTAAAGGTAACCAATGTTCTTACAATGGGTACTTCTTCCCTTAGAATGGTCTTATGTTATTGAACCACTAATCTAATATTTCCCATGTATTAATAGCATCTAAATGAACATAATTATAAGTATATTTCTTTATTTACAAACTCAAGAACTCCAAAGATAAACCAATTAACCCTAAAGGTGACTAATATTCTTACAATGGGTAGTTCTTCCCTTAAAATGGTCTTATGGCATTGAACCTTTAGTATAATCTTTCTCAAACATTAATAGCATCTAAATGAACATAATTATAACTAAATTTGTTGATGTCCAAACTCAAGAACTCCAAAAATCAAGCATTTAACCCTAATGGTGACAAATGTTCTTAGAATGGGTACTTCTTCCCTTAGAATGATCTTATGGCGTTGAACCTTTATTCTAATCTATCTCAAGTATTAATAGCTTCTAAATGAACATAATTATAAGTAAATTAGATGATTTGAGCACTGACAAACTTCAAAGATCAAGCTTTAAACCCAAATGATGACAAATGTTGTTAGAACGGTAGTTCTTCCCTTTGGTCTTATGGCCTTGAACCACTTATCTAATCTTTCACAAGTATTAATAGCATCTAAATGAACATAATTATACATACATTTGTTGACTTGCAAACTCAAGAATTCCAAAGATCAAGCAACTAACCCTAAAGGTGACCAATGTACTTCCAATGGGTAGTTCTTCCCTTAGAATGGTCTTATGGCATTGAATCACTAATCTAATCTTTCCCCAGTATTAATAACATCTAAATGAACATAATTATAAGTATATTTCTTTATTAGCAAACTCATGAACTTTAAAGATAAACCAATGTTGACACCCGAATTTTTATTTATTTTGTTTTAAATGCCCATTTACTTTGCTTCTATAAATACATATTAATTTCTAGAAAAGATAAAAAAAATATTGATAAAAAATAAAAAAATCAAATAAAAAAAATTCGGATGGGCTCAGCCCAGCCCACTCCTCTACTCACCCATCCCTTTTTCTTTTGTTTCCTTCGGCCCACCTCCCTTGGATTTTTGGCCCGGTCCATCCTCCCTTCTATTCTCTCTTCTCTCACACACGCACAGGACAGAGATGCAGACGCACGCCTACGAAGGAAAACGGACACGCACAGAGAAGGGCGAGAAACAAGGGGGCCGTTCGGACGACCCCCACCGCAGAGACGAGGAGCAGAACGTGGGGGGAGAGGGCGACCACGCCGCCTGAATAACCCCCCACCACCGAGAAAGAATCGGGGAGGAGGCTGGCTAGGGAGAGGCAATCTTTGGACAGAGAGAAAAGGGAGAGAGCAGGGAGGATTTTGGGGGAAGAAAAGAGAGGAAAGGAGGAAAAAAACCAGCGAGAAGGAAAAAGGCAGAGAGAGGGGGCGGTTTCTGGAGTTTTTATGAAAAAAAAAAAAAACCAGAGGAGAGAAAGGGAACAAGGATAAGTGAGGGCAGATCGGAGAGAAAGGGGGACGTGGTCGGCAGCCTCGTCTGAACCACCGCCAACGACCTTTCGCCGTGCTTCAGTTGCGGCGCTGGAAACGGAGAAAAACCAAAGGAAAACAAGAGCTCGGTTTGGAGAGATCAGGGGCAGTCACAAAAAAGAAGAAGAAGAGGAAAACGGAGAGGAGGTTAGCCAGGCTTTTTTTGGATTTCTGAGGAAGCTTTCCGGGCGAGATCTGTCCTAGCGTTCAGGTAAGGAGAAGAGAGCGAGAAGGAGTTTCTGTCACTGTCGGAGGCCATCTGCTAGTCGCCGTCCGCCGTAAAGCCTCGACTGAACCAGGTAAGCTGCTTCTAGGGGTATCCCGATTCTGTTTTTTTTGGCGAGGTGGTCGGCCGGAGCTCGCGCCGGTCAGTTCGCGCGAGCTCTGGCCCCTGTCTATCCCTTTTCTAGTTGTAGTGATGTCCTTTATTCCATGTCTCGTGAGTCCGATGCACGTTCGAGTCTCGACGGAGTCGGAAACCTTAGGACTTTATAACGCATATCACTTGTTCGAGGAAATGTCTGAATGAAGCACAGAATTTTTTATCACTGAATCTGGCCCGACAGCTTAGTTTAATGGTTATTTGTCCATATATTGTGAATATGCGTTTTCTTTCATGTTTTCCTTGGTTTTATGACGAATCTTATGAACGGTTCGCGTCGGGTCGGAGTGGGTGTTCTCGGTTCCGACGGGGGAAGAAGATGGGTTGCCGGAGGGCATGGCCGACGGTCAACGTCGATCGGAGTGACTGAGCAATAGCGGTTGTAAGCTGGATGGTCGGTCTTGTCAAGGGTTGTCGGTTTGATAAAAAGAAGAAGAAGAAGAAGAAGTTGCAGGCGTGCATGGGGGGAAGACGTGCATGGGGGCATGCAGGCGTGAAGAAGAAGAAGACCCGTGGAGAAGAACGAGAAAATTGCATGCAGTAAAAGACAAAAAAAAATTAATTAATTAATTAATTTATTATTATTATTATTATTATTATTATTATTATTATTATTATTATTTAAATAGGAGTATAAAATAAAAAGAAAAGAATGAAAAGAAAAACAAAAAGGGGCCGAAATTTCGAGCTGGGGCTGGGCCGAGTTTATTGTTTTCGGATGGGCTTAGGCTAGGTGATTGGGCTAATTTTTGTGGAAAATAAAATGGGTTGTTTTAATTTATTTCGTTAATGGGCCATTTTAAAAGAAAATTCGACCGGGCCGTTCGACCAGCCCGGTTGCTAGCCCGGTCCAGACCATTAGGGTCTGGATCGGTTTAATAGGGCTGGATCACCCGACCCAGTCCGAATTACCTTTTTAATAAATTATAAAAAATCCAGAAATTCAGAAATCCCAGAAAAATATCAAAAAATATTAAAAATATTAAAAATCATAAAAAAATTTCGAAAATTCAGAAAATGCATGGAAAATTCAGGAATGGGGAAATTTTTCATTTTTAAATTTCGATCCAAAATTCCAAAAAAATTAGAAAAAAATTAGAAAATCCCAAAAACATTAATAAACATTTTTCTTAAATTTTCAAAAAAATCAGAAAATATCAAAAATCTTGAAAGCTTGTTTTATTTAATTTCAGAAAATTCGAAAATATTAAAAAATATTAAAAATTCATAAAAATTCAGAAAATGCAGAAAAATTCCAAAAGAAATTAGAAAACCCTTAAAAAAGAAAAAAAAAGACTAAAATTGAATAAGCCTTTAGGGCTCCACAATAGGTTTTCCTAGTTTATGTTATTAGGATTATTCCTGCACCTTATTTTTGCGATGACATTTTGAACGTTATTTTCTTACCTTATAACGGTTATGACAGATCTTAGAATTCTCGAATACATTGCCATGACTTCATTAATACATGATCAAGTTAGGTACCGAAAGGGCGTTAATCGCATGACTAACGTAATCAAGTCATCGACTCTAGACCCTCTAGTTGCGTAAGAAGCGAGACACGCTCCCATGTCTCGCTTGGTTCCTAGTCGACCTCAATAGACTAGTGGCGACAGACTAGTGGCGACTCCTTGTTTGAAATTTTTTTTACGAATATCCCAACGTTGCGCGGGGTATGGGCTTGGGAGAGTTCTAGTTAATTAAAGGCCGTCGGCCTGAAATTAACAATACCCCTAAACCCTATAATGTTTCAAAATTTTAGGTCGCGACAACCAATTAACTCTAAAGATGACTAATGTTCTTACAATGGGTAGTTTTTCCCATGGAATGGTCTTATGGCATTGAACATTTACTATATTCTTTCCCAAGCATTAATAGCATCTAAATGAACATAATTATAAATAAATTTGTTGATTTACAAACTCAAGAACTCCAAAGATCAAGCATTTAACCCTAATGGTGACAAATGTTCTTAGAATGGGTACTTCTTCCCTTAGAGTAGTCTTATGGCGTTGAACATTTACTCTAATCTATCTCAAGTATTAACAGCTTCTAAATGAACATAATTATAAGTAAATTAGATAATTTGAGAACACACAAACTCCAAAGATAAAGCAATTAACTCAAATGGTGACCATTGTTCTTAGAATAGGTATTTCTTCCCTTAGAATGGTTTGATGGCATTGAACCTTTACTCTAAACCTTCCCAAGTATTAATAGCATCTAAATGAACATAATTATCAGTAAATTAGATGAGTTGAGAACACACGAACTCCAAAGATAAATCAATTAACTCAAATGGTGACCATTGTTCTTAGAATAGGTAGTTCTTCCCTTAGAATGGTCTTATGGCATTGAACCTCTACTGTAATCTTTCCCAAGTATTAATAGGATCTAAATGAAGATAATTATAATCAAATTTGTTGATTTGCAAACTCAAGAACTCCAAAGATCAAGCAATTAACCTTAAAGGTGACTAATGTTCTTAGAATTGGTAGTTCTTCCCTTAGAATAGTCTTATGGCATTGAACCACTAATCTAATCTTTCACAAGTATAAATAGCATCTAAATGAACACAATTATAAGTACATTTATTTATTTACAAACTCAAGAACTCTAAAAATCAACCAATTTACCCTAAATGTGACCAATGTTCTTAGAAGGGGTAGTTCTTCCCTTAGAATGGTCTTATGGCAATGAACCACTAATCTAATCATTCCCAAGTATTAATAGCATCTTTGAACATAATTATAAGTATATTTGTTTATTTGCAAACTCAAGAACTCCAAAGATCAAGCAATTATCCCTAAAGGTGACTAATGTTCTTCGAATGAGTAGTTCTTCCCTTAAAATGGTCTTGTGGCATTAAACCACTAATCTAATCTTTCACAACTATTAATAGCATCTAAATGATTACAATTATAAGTACATTTGTTTATTTGCAAACTCAAGAACTCCAAAGATCAACCAATTAACCCTAAAGGTGACCAATGTTCTTACAATGGGTAGTTCTTCCCTTATAATGGTTTTATGGTATTGAACCCCTAATCTAATCTTTCCCAAGTATTAATAGCATCTAAATGAAGATAATTAGAAGTAAATTAGTATATTTGCAAACTCAAGAACTGCAAAGATCAAACATTTAACCCTAACGGTGACCAATGTTCTTGAAATGGGTAGTTCTTCCCTTAAAATGGTCTTATAGCATTGAACATTTACTCTAATGTTTCCCAAGTTTTAATAGCATCTAAATGAATATAATTATAACTAAATTTGTTGATTTACAAACTCAAGAACTCCAAAGATCAAGCATTTAGCCCTAATGGTGGCAAATGTTCTTAGAGTGGGTTCTTCTTCCTTTAGAATGGTCTTATAGCATTGAACCTTTACTCTAATCTTTCCCAAGTATTAATAGCATCTAAATTAACATAATTATAAGTAAATTAGATGGTTTGAGAATACACGAAATCCAAAGATCAAGCAATTAACCCGAATGGTGACCAATGTTCTTAGAATGGGTAGTTCTTCCCTTAGAATGGTTTTATGGCATTGAACCTCTACTCTAATCTTTCCCAAGTATTAATAGGATCTAAATGAAGATAATTATTATTAAATTTGTTGATTTGCAAACTCAAGAACTCCAAAGATCAAGCAATTAACCCTAAAGGTGAGCAATGTTCTTTGAATGGGTAGTTATTCCCTTAGAATGGTCTTATGGCATTGAACCTTTACTCTAATATTTCCCAAGTATTAATAGCATCTGAATGAACATAATTATAAGTACATTTGTTGATTTGCAAACTCAAGAACTCTAAAGATCAAGTAATTAACCCTAAAGGTAACCAATGTTCTTAGAATGGGTAGTTCTTCCCTTAGAATGGCCTTATGGCATTGAACCACTAATCTAATCTTTCACAAGTATTAATAACATCTAAATGAACATAATTATAAGTAAATTAGATGATTTGAGAACTCACGAACTCCAAAGATCATGTAATTAACCCAAAAGATGACAAATGGTCTTAAAATGGTCTTATGACATTAAACATTTACTGTAATCTTTCCCAAGTATTAATAGCATCTAAATGAAAATAATTATAACTAAATTAGATGATATGAGAACTCACAAACTTCAAAGATCAAGCAATTAACCCATATGGTGACAAATGTTCTTAGAATTGGTAGTTCTTCCCTTAGAATGGTCTTTTAGCATTAAACCACTAATCTAATCTTTCACAAGTATTAATAGCATCTAAATGAACATATTTATAAGTACATTTATTGATTTGCAAACTCAAGAACTGCAAAAATCAACCAATTAACCCTAAAGGTGACCAATGTTCTTACAATGGATAGCTTTTCCCTTAGAAATGTCTTATGGTAGTGAACCTTTACTATAATCTTTCGCAAGTAATAATAGCATCTAAATGAACATAATTATAGCTAAATTTTTTGTTTTGCAAACTCAAGAACTACAAAGATCAAGCATTTAACCCTAATGGTGACAAATGTTCTTAGAATGTGTACTGCTTCCCTTTGAATGGTCTTATGGCATTGAACCTTTACTCTAATCTTTCCCAAGTATTAACAGCTTCTAAATGAACATAATTTTAAGTAAATTAGATCATTTGAGAACTCACGAACTCCAAAGATCAAGCAATTAACCCAAATGGTGACCAATGTTCTTAGAATGTGTATTTTTTTCCCTTAGAATGTTCTTATGGCATTGAACATTTACTCTAATCTTTCCCAAGTATTAATAGCATCTAAATGAACATAATTATAACTAAATTAGATTATATGAGAACTCACGAATTCCAAAGATCAAGTAATTAACCCAAATGGTGACAAATGTTCTTAGAATTGGTAGTTCTTCCCTTAGAATGATCTTATGGCATTGAACCACTAATCTAATCTTTCACAAGTATTAATAGCATCTAAATGAACATAATTATAAGTACATTTGTTGATTTGCAAACTCAAGAACTCCAAAAATCAAGCAATTAACCCTAAAGGTGACCAATGTTTTTAGAATTGGTAGTTTTTCCCTTAGAATTGTCTTATGGCACTGAACCACAAATCTAATCTTTCACAAGTATTAATAACATCTAAAATGACATAATTATAAGTAAATTAGATGATTTGAGAACTCACGAACTCCAAAGATCATGCAATTAACCCAAATGTGACCAATGTTCTTAGAATGGGTAGTTCTTCCTTTAGAATGGTCTTATGGCATTGAACATTTACTCTAATCTTTCACAAGTATTAATAACATCTAAATGAAGATAATTATAAGTAAATTAGTTGATTTTCCAACTCAAGAACTCCAAAGATCAAGCAATTAACCTTAAAAGAGACCAATGTTCTTAGAATAGGTAGTTCTTCCCTTAGAATGGTCTTTGGAGTTCGTGAGTTCTCAAATCATCTAATTTACTTATAATTATGTTCATTTAGATACTCTTAATACTTGTCGAGTCAATTGGGTTTAATCGACCAAACTTTATTGGTCCTAATGCGTCATTTTCGCTTAATTTCCCCAAATTATCCTGATTATGTTAAAATAGTTTTTGAACTTAAATTAAGTTTGCTTAATCAAATATAAAATATGCAAATTGATTTTATTGTGAAGGATCAACCATGGCCCTAAACTTGTGTTTGAACGTTAGTTGACCAAGTAAACTTGAAATTGGACTTGAAATCTCAAATTGCCATTATCCCTAGATTGAATAAATTTAGCTCGAGCACTAGATCTCCAATATGGCATTTATGGACTAGAGCCCAAATCATCAGGGTCCTGCACTTGGCTTTTAAGGACCACAATATGCATTCTACTGTTTTGAGCACATGTACCAAGGTCTTGAGCTCGACCTCTGTGGACTTGGGATCAATGCTTGTGCTCTTGCTTGGAACCTAAGTGCCCAGCACTAGGGTTGGGGTCCTTGAGCTTGGCCCCTTATCGTGGTGTTCGTATTTTGGTTTCCCGATTGCTCACACAAAAGTTGTTAGACCTGTATAATTCATGTGTATTTGGGAAAATCAAATCAAATTTTGATAGTAAATATTTTCCAATTCTTTTCCAAGTTCAATCAAATACCAAAAAATATTGTCAAAAAATGTAATATTTTCCATAAAATAAACATAACTTATTCCGTAGAATTATGAATTTGCAATGATCATTAGCACATATGAGTACCACAAGAGGCATATTTCTGATTACTAATTGTTACTAATAAACTAATCATCCCTTCTTTACCAAAAGAAAGAAAAACTAATCCTCTTCCCTTAGTAGATAGTTAAATTATATCTCAAGTTTAAGCCTATCTACAAGACCCCATCCATTTGAAGGATGTGAATCCATTGGTGCATTTTTTTATTATGTTGGAGAAGATAAACATTCACTCCTTGGCTAGTTTGACCGATCAAGTAATGGGTTCTTTAATATGGAAGAAGAATAGGAGGAGTATCATAACTTTCTTACGGCACTCACTTAAATGCCATAATTCTTTTTCACTTACTTAAGTGTCTCATCTGAATAAAATCAACCATTTGAATGCCAATTCATTCTACATGGAATTTTGTTTTACTTTTTCCCTCTTTTTAGGGCCAGCAAGGGTCATCGCCACAAAACCGTCGCCCTCGATCGTGAAGGGCCTCTTCAACCACAGGTAAGGTCGCAAAGGCCCTCGCCAAATCTGGGCAAGGTGAGCCTCGCAACCCAGATTTGGCGAGGACCTTCACAACCTCACCCAAGGCCTTCAAGACCAAGGGCTAGGCGGCCCTCGGCTAGATTGGGCGAGGGTTTTACGGCCAACAAGGGTTGCTGACGACCTTCACCAACCCTTAAAAAAGGAAAATAAAAGATAATTTAAATATTAAAAAATTGTCAATGTCAGTATTAGCGAAGCCACGTAGGATAATCGGGACCCACGTCGGATTTTCCGATAAGGCAAATTATCAATGGTATTCAAATAATAAATTTTTCAAATTTATGACACTTAAGTAAGTTAAAAAAATTGTGATACTCAAATAAACGTTGTATACAAGTTATGGCACTATTAATATTATTACCCATTTAAATGTCATATAATGGAGGACATTTTCAATAGAAATATTGTCTGCTACAAAATAAAAGATTGGGCTCATCAATTCCATAATAATTATTTATGGGGTAAAAAGAAAAAGGTTCACTAGTTCAGAAAGGAAAGAAAGAAAAGGTACAATATAGGGTTTTTACTTTTGCCTCTCTTGTCCTTTTCTAGATCTGCGCCGTGAGTGCGTTTCCTTGAGAAAGAGCCAAGAAGCCGCACGTTGAACCGCACAAATTAGCCGTGTGATAAATAAATAAATAAATACGGGAAAGAGCGTGGTTCATGAGTTTTCTAAGTAAGTTTTTCGTGAGAAATTAAAATATTTATAGATTTACTTGAATTCAATATAAGTATAAAAACTAATCAAGTGTTACGGAGCAGAGGTTTCCGTGGTCAATGGGGCATTCGTAATCAAGGAAAAACGACCAAAACGCCCATCGGAGGATTCAAACACTTCCGGAATATTCTTAGGGGCGGGATTTTCTTAAGTCTTCTAGAATATTCCTAGGGGCAGAAGATACGGTAATTAAGGCAGTTGGGGAAATACGATCTTGTTCGCCGGATCGAAACTAAATCAATGGTTGTAATCTGAGGGCCTCAAGTATAAAAAGGGGTGCCCTTACCCTTATTTGTATCATCCAACTATTAGCAATCTAAGCTTCTTTCTTTTGTTTCAGAGCTTATCCGAAATAGCCTAAGTCGCCGCACGGAACGATCGGCCCGTGACACAAGTATGTAAAGAATTGTAATTATGATTTTTTGATCATAATAGATTATTTATTATTTACTCTCTCCATAAATATAGATATCGATATTCATATCGAATCCCATTAATTTTATTATTTTTATTCCTCATTTATTATTTTAGTGATTTTATGTTGATTTAATTACAATATTTTTCATATTTTAATATATAAGTCCGAATGTCAATCATAATTAGGAGTATCGAAATCAATCATGCTTACCCATGTAAGTGCTGATTTTTCTTTTAAAAAAATTCAGCGTTATTAAACTTAAAACCTTAATTCCACCTCTGCCCATTGCGTCTCTTCTCCCAACTCCTCCTTACCCATCCTCTTCGGCGAGTCACTGCGGAACCGGTTTGCATCTGTCCGGTTGAGCCGACAACAAGCATAGAGACCGGTTCGATGTCCGGCCGGTTTATTACGGCCTTTGCCCGCCGCATGTGCTAAAACCCTTGCGGCGGCGTTCGCGGTCCGGAGAAAAGCTGAAAACCTGGCCTCTTCGCCTCTTCTTCTCCTCCTCCTCTGAACTCCGCATCAGGCTTTTCAGCGGCAGGGTTCCCGTGTTCTTGTCGCTGACCCCGTTTGATTTTCTGTACCGGTGGTGCCGAAGTATTGGAGGGAAGGCGATTTGGGAAGGTGTCCTGGTCACTGAATTCAGGTCATTAGTCTTTTGAAGGGATGATAGCGGCGATATCCTGGGTCCCCAGAGGGGCTTCGAAGGCGGTCCCTGAGGTTGCGGAACCACCTTCCAAGGAGGAAATTGAAGAGATTTTGAAGAGTGGTGTTCTGGAAAGAAGGTAAAAAGAAGTCTCTCTCTAGTGTGTTTGGCCATGTGTTCATTCCGTTTCTAGCGACCTCTATGACTTCTCTTTTTATGATTTTAGTGAGCTGAATGCGTGATGGTGCTAATGAATAATGTGAAGTTTGGTCCATGTGTGTCGGGTTAAGTTCTTGAACTATCTGTTTAGGTCTATGATGTCCTTTAAGGTGGACTGATTCTCGGTTGTTTGTGGCGTAATGAAGTTGAATCAGTGACCAAGAAAAGTGCATTGGAATTGGAGTATTGGGAATTAGTGAGGAGTCCCCAAGAAAGCTGTTTTTGTAGATTATATTAGTCAATCAAGATAGAATAAGGGTCTGTGTATTCGGGCATGTAAGAACTGCATACATTTCCAAGAGCATTGAGGGAAAAATTACTATGATAGAGATGATGGAGATTGTCTTTACATTTTCTTTCCTTCTGGTTAGATGCTGATGTACATTTATTATGAGGAGCCTATCAAGAGGGAAAACTTTCTTTGCTTTAGTGAAATTTTTGAGAGAGAATCTATCGCACATATTCTTTTGTTATAGCTGGTGCTTGATTTTCGTGCAGTGGAGATAGCGATGGCGAGGAGGATGATGAACACATGGCTGCGGTTGCTCCAGAAAAGGCTGATGAAGTCTCCACTGCATTATCTGCTGCTGATGCACTCGGGAGAATTTCCAAGGTGACAAAAGTTGGATCTGGTTTCGAGGATATAGCTGATGGCTTGAGAGAGCTTGATATGGATAATTACGATGAAGAAGATGAAGGTATGTTCCTTTCTATGGGTCCTCTGATCTTATTTTCTTGTTATAAGTAAGTTTCTTAGTTCATCCAAAGGAAGCTGGATGGCTATTCCTACTTGAATCCCAAAAAAGTAGCATCAAAACCAATGGGGAAGCCATTTCATGACACAAACAAATTTTAGGAAAAGAATGGAGTCAATCGGACAAGAAATGATTGATGAACTTGAAATCGCACCATGGATCGATTGACGCGGCTGGCCCGGATCGATCCACATGGCCAGGCCGGTCATATGCAAATGCCCCACCTAACAAAGACTCATTTTAACAGCATGTCAGTCTTCCTCTTTAATTCACTAACAAGAGCCAGTCAAATTCAACAGAACGAGTAATGAACATATGAGTCTCTGTAATATGAGAAATCCTTCCAAGCCAACTTTAAGAGCGAAGAAGGAAGAGCTTTCCCTGTCAAAGTCCTTTTGAGCCAGTAAAACTCAACAATCTGCTCTTCAGTTATCATGCTTAATAGAGCCAATGGATGCTACCAAATCTGCTTGCTAATAGGCAAGTCCATCATGTCGCTTGTTTCAAGAACCATTCTACCATTCTAGGCAGGCCTTTTTCGAATGTCTAGCCACAGAAAAGAAGTCGATAAAGAATATTTAAAGGAAAACATGCTAATTTTATGCCAATCCATCTTATTACTCCTATTTCAAGTTAACTTTACAGAAAAGTGTAATCTTTCACAAAATATAATCTGTAATTCCACGGCTAGGAGTTATAGCTCCATGAATGGAATACTTGTATAGCAACAAGATCATGGGCACAAGTGAGAGTCTTCTCCATTTAATATCTTGAGGTGACTACAATAACTTCTTGGAAAGACTGCACACTGTGTTAGAACTTGACTCAATATTGCCTTTCCACTGGTTCTCCTATATTGTGTGAGTTGCGGTACTAGCTAGCTGGCTTGGCTTATTTCAGAGCTGCTTAGGAAGCAAAGCATCTAAAGTTACATGGACATAAAATTTCGTGCATGGTAGAATAGTTGAGAAGGGATGGACAATCAAATAGAAATTTAGATATGAAAGGTTTTGAATGTACCTTTGATCGACTGATCATGCTAAACCTAGATGCAAACTATGAACAAAACTGCGTAATGACCTGTTAATGGAAGGATAAGAGAGGAGGACACCAGGAGGAAGTCAGGCCCCTGCCCAAAGCCGCATCTAAGGGGTATCCCATTAATTGATTTGAATGATTGAAAATGCTGAGAGCTGTTCTGTTCCAAGCTTGCTTCCATATCTTCTGGACTGGTAGTAACATGATGACGGAATGAAGGGAAGGGGAATATTTTCCTGAGAGTAAAGACTTGGCTTCCAACTATACTCTATTAGTTATATTACCATACATATCTTGTTAAACATGGAACAATAAAAGAGATGCACATCTTGATTTGTTTTCAGGACATGGGCTCATGTGAGTAGGAAACTAATTATGAGAACCAACCAAGCGCCAAAATTCCTCCTGTCTTGTGAAAAACTGAAAACTGCAGGAACAGCCTCAGTCAGAATTCAGTGGATCTTTTTTTGCATTTTTATATCTAAACAATTTAGAAATCTAACTTAAAAGCCTGTTCTGAAAGTCTTGTAACATGGATTTATGCCTTTCTAGTTCTTTAAGTTTGTTTGTAATTAATGAAAAGTGCACAGTAAACTCACCTCATTACATTTTATCGTTTGATAGTCCTAATAGATTTGATGAGGTTTTTGATAAATGAATCATTAGGGACCTTTTTCATCCAACTATCTCACATTAATGGTATGTTGAACATGGATTTCATTCTGTTTTCTGCCAGAGGTGGAGCTATTTAGCACTGGACTTGGTGACGTATACTACCCAAGTAATGACATGGATCCCTACCTGAAGGATAAGGATGTGCGTGTGCTCTATCTGGTTCAACCTTGATATTGTGGCTACTTCAGTTTATTTACATGATTTCGTTTTCCTCAGGATGACGATGACTCTGAAGAGATTGAGGACCTGTCTATTAAACCAATGGACTCTCTCATTGTTTGTGCGCGTACAGATGACGAAGTCAATCTTCTTGAGGCATGTACATTCGTGGGATAATGCATTTTTTTTGCACTTTCCCAGGTTGTACTGGGGTACACATAAAAACAGCTACTAATCGGTCAATATATTGCATAAAGCAGGTCTATTTATTGGAGCCATCCGATAATGATGAATCAAATATGTATGTTCACCATGAAGTGGTTATTTCAGAATTTCCCCTCTGCACAGCATGGCTTGACTGTCCACTTAAAGGTGGCGACAAAGGTTTGATTTTGACCCTTTCAATAAAGACTGATTGAATAGGAAGTGCATTAAGGGTTTCAAATGTACCTTAGGTTCCTAAATATAGACTAGGTTCTTGCATCAGTATGTTTTTCTGATCAAGATAATTGCCTCATTGTTTTAAGATTGGAAAATATTTTGGTTCCATGTATTATTAACTTACTTTTGTTCACATTATGCTATATGATGGCAGGAAATTTTATTGCTGTTGGCTCAATGGAGCCTGCCATTGAGATTTGGGATCTTGATATTGTACGTTAACTATAGATCACTAATTCTTTTTACATTTGATTTGCTTAGGCTGTCTGTTTGACTTTTCATTCATATTTTTGTAGATCGATGCTGTAGAACCATGCCTTGTATTAGGCGGTCAAGAAGAGTTGAAGAAGAAAAAGAAGAAAGGAAAGAAGGTCAGCTAATCTTATCGGAATGTCCTGCCTTTAATGCTAGTGCACATGTATCTTAATAAGGTTTCATTGACTAATAAGAAAATATAGAAGAGAGCATGATTTATGCATGTCTCTATGTTATTGAGATAAGCTTTTTGACTAGTCCTGTCATATATTGCTGGTTCCCTTAATGAATGTTGTCACTTTAAATCTACAGGCATCGATTAAGTACAAGGAGGGTAGCCACACGGATTCAGTGCTTGGCCTTGCTTGGAACAAGGAGTACAGGTTGTTAAAAACTATTACTTATTCTCTTGGTCCTGGTAATTTTGTAGTTTTTTCTTCTAATTCCCTATGCTCAACAATATCCCTGACCGATATCCAAATGTTCAAACAGGAATATACTTGCCAGTGCAAGTGCTGACAGGCAAGTCAAAATTTGGGATGTTGCAGCTGGAAAATGCAATATTACCATGGAACACCACACAGACAAGGCAATTAAATTTCTTTTGTATGATGAACATGCAGCTTCTGCTCATCTTAAGATCCATTCTGTTCTGGCAATTAAATTTCTGGTTCATCAGGGCAGGACCTTTGCATGGTATACGTGAGGGTAATTACATGATGGTATTTTTTAGAAAGAACCGGGGGATATGCATGTCATTTACAACCTGGTATTGAATTCTTGAGAATTTGAGATGTAGTTAAAAATTCAGAAGATGGGAAGTTCCTTCTTGTATCTTAGTTATATGATGTTGACGATTGATCTATTAAAAACAGCTTGAACGCACACAGGGATGTGCATAAGATCTTGGAGTGAGTTCCATCACTAATTGAGAGACATTTGGGCAATGCATTATTTTGAGAAGCCTCTGTTTCTCTCTGTCTGTCTGTATGTTCTCTTTTTGGCTGTTCGGGTATGTAAATTTATTTGCATTCCATCTTGACTTGACTTTTCTCCTATAATATGGACAGGTTCAAGCTGTCGCATGGAATCATCATGCTCCACAAGTTCTTCTTAGTGGATCTTTTGATCATTCGGTAGTCATGGTAATGAATTGTATTATTCAGAGGCTCCCCATCAGTTGCTAGTGTGGCATGTTTGTTATTAATACTATCAGTTTCATGTATTTTGTGCCTACCTCAAACATTTGCTTATAAGACTGGTGAATGCTTATTCTTGGATCAAATTTGACTTAGATATCATTCAGGGTCTTACGGACTCTATCCCCTTTATTGTTCAATTTGTGGTTAGGAATATGTCTCTCTACTTCATTTTTCTTTTTAATCCTTTTTCTGTTTTAAAGTTTAGAACGATTGCAGAGCATTGGCATCAAACTTTAGTGTAAGGGCTTTATCTCTGTTGGCTCATGCCGTATAGTGTACGGCTATGGCAGTGTCATGACAGGATCTTTGCATACTCTGCCGTACTGTGTATTAACATTGCATAGTGTATGTCTATGAGATTTTGATACATTTTTCGTCATTTATAAATTGCAGAAGGATGGAAGAATACCTTCACATTCTGGATATAGATGGTCTGTAACGGCAGATGTCGAAAGTTTGGCGTGGAATCCGCATTCTGAACACTCCTTTGTGGTGGGTTATGAACCAGTGAAAGTCTTCATTGTTTCTTTTTCAAGTTAAAAGGCATCTGAAAGTATGCTCCTTGGACATGTAGATAATGGATTCAGTGGAAAGCTTAAGGAATATTTAATTGTAAACCAATTGGGTTTTTCAGGTGTCCCTTGAAGATGGCACCGTCAGAGGATTTGATATACGAGCTGCTATATCTAATTCTGCCTCCGAGTCACTACCAAGTTTTACTCTTCATGCACATGAAAAAGCTGTCAGCACAATTTCATACAATCCTTCGGCAACTAATGTACAAACCAAGACATTCCTTCACCTTTGTTTTTCGGTGCACATTCTGAATTTTATTTCTAGACTAATTAATGACTATTGCTTCTGCATGTACTTCAGCTTCTCGCCACAGGGTCAACAGATAAGATGGTATCCTTTAGTTCCTCATGCAGTGTTGTTGGCTTGATCTTTCCTGGTGGATGGTACTTATATATGTATGTTCATTGACCAAAATGCAGGTAAAACTCTGGGATCTGTCCAATAACCAGCCTTCATGTATTGCTTCGAGAAATCCCAAAGCTGTAAGAGACCATATTACCATATTGATGTTCTAAATTATTATGCACGTGCCAATTATCAGTTGTAGACAATTGGAATACTGAGCTTTGTCATTGTTCTAGGGTGCTGTCTTTTCTGTTTCCTTCTCGGAGGATAGTCCCTTTTTACTTGCTATTGGAGGTTCAAAGGGGAGACTTGAAGTAAGTGGAAATCTTTCCTGATTTCCTCATTCAACATCATACCACCTTGCAATTTTCCATTCATGGTTTAATAATGATTTCCTATGTGGTTGGGAATCTGTAGGTATGGGATACATTATCTGATGCTGTTGTATCCCGAAGATTTGGGAACCACGGCAAACCGAAAACAGCAGAACCTGGTTCTTGATGCTGCCAAACGAGAACATGGTAAAAATGTCTTAGATCTTCTCAATGTCGGCCTTGCTCAGTTCTTAAGAGTGCAGTGAAAACGCCTGAAGTCAGGGGTTGCTCTGTGAGTCAAGTCATGTTCTTGTAGCCGCATGTTATTTAGAATTTTAAGTGTCTTCATCTTATTTTTGGGTGTTAAGAAGGAAAAAAGGTGTTTTTTTTCCTTGTGGGGATTTTTTTTTTTGGGGGGGATTGCTTCGGGGTGGGGTTTCCACAAGTATGCACAAGGAAAAGGTCCCAGAGAAAAGTGTTACACATGATATATGAAGCTAATGGAAAAGTGTCTTTTTGACTCAGATCCTGTTCAACCAGTTGTTACAAGCATCAATACTAAAATCCACATATCCAGTAGAGCAAAAATCATGTTAAATAAACTCTGTCGAAATGGACAGCCATTCTTGCTTCCTGTCATCTTTATTACTACAAGCTCTTGTAATTAATTGTAATCAAGGCATTAATATTGAATTGTAGGGGAGCCCCAAACCTTTTCTTCTTCTTTTTTGGGTGGGGGCGGAGGAGGTGGATTTCTCTTTCATCATGCAAATGCTCGTGATTTGGTCTTGAACTTGATTAGGACTCACAAAAATCCTAGTACGGTGCTCTTGAAATAAGATCATCAGGCTGTTCTGTTCATGGCTTAATTTCCAAGTTCGGCTCCAAATCTTCCCCATTGTTGAAGCTGTGGGGCGATGAGGAGGGCTGTGGGTGTTGTGCATAAACCCTCGGTAGGCTGTAGTTTTGCTTTCTTCTACATAGAGTGAATTTGCTTGTAATGACCCTATTCACCAGTCGACGCTATGCAATGGTTGGCTACATCTCATTGAGGCAAATCCGTTTGAGGAAGGACAACTCACTGATTATTGCTGGTGATAGTCGCCAACAACACTAGGACCATCGCAGGTGACTTTTATGATGTTGCTCTGTAGGAAGGAAGAATTAGGATCTTATCTTCAGTAACTAAGCGAAGCATAAGATCCAATGATATCAGTGGTACACTTTCTAGGTGATTTGGGATTTCCAAGAACAGCAATTCATTTGGTCCGGCTGTTGTTTGGAAACTAATCAAAATCACGGAGCGCCTTAATATGGTGCTTCTAAACGAGTAATGGAGACACTCCTAGTGATCGTGTTTCCATCTCGACCTGTTTAGTTTGAGCAATGTGACTTATGAACTGATCAAGGAATGTGGCGGGGCTTATACCGTTCGTGGAGAGTCGAGCCATCTTTGTGCTGGTTAGGCACGCTTCTGGTGACAGAATTAGCCGTGCAAAAAACTCAATGCAGTCTTTTGAGGTAAAAAAAGAAAAGAAAAATAGAGAACCGGACTCGCGGTGATCGAAGTGGATATAGACAAAGCATACGCGAGAAAGATAGGTAAGGAGTGATTGACAGGCATATACGCATGCTCGCGGATGACCCCTAGTGGACGGCAGCCAAATACATCGAAAAGACAGGATAGAAATTCTAAATCGACATGCCTGGTGTCACCCTAACTTAGTCCTTGCATGATGTGGCGATTAATTTCTGGCGTCCTAGGTTGTTGTCAAACTAGATTTTTTTTTTATCCGAAAATTAAAACCAGTATGTGAGGTATGTACTATGAGGCATGTGTGGAGTAGTTAAAATGGGGGTAGCTGAATTTAGGATATAACTTCAACGAGGCGTTTCCTCCCTGTCCGAAACAATCGAGGAAAAGCTTAAGCTTTGAAAAATCCCCAAAATAAGGTCAAAAACATGCGAAAAGGGCAAAAACAGGAAAAGTTCGCCGTCCAAAAAGTTTTTGCAGCCATACATCTTCTGTAACATCAAGCCTCCATGTATAAACTACCAGTAAAAGCTACCAGTCTCTCTCTCTCTCTCTCTCTCTCTCTCGCTATACTAAAGGGCCTGATTTTCAAATTTGATGGATACAACGTATTTCAGAAGTCAAGAAAACGGGGCAGGAACACAAGGGAGGTGATGGTTTCACTTGCCTACTTCCAAGTTCAGGATCAGCAGCAAACGTGGAGTTTTAATCTGGTTCTTTGACCAGTGACAATGTCGGAGTTAATCTACTACGTGCCCAAGATTTTGGCCACACGCGAAATGTCGTGATCGTCTTGTTTTATCCTGCCCAAAACCGTAGGAGCACTCGCCCCGGTGTGCGCACTTCCACGAATGCGATCCCCCCTTCCCTAAAAGCAAACAAAAAGTCACGGCTTCGAAAGCGACGCATTTTAACTCAATTTGCCAATTTTTCTTTTTCTTCTTTGCCTCGAGAAATCTGAGGGAGCTAGACCCTGTTCGTGAATTTCTTCACCGTGGATCGTGATGGGTTGATTCGGGTTGTATTGCTGGGAACGCAAGTTAGGGGACACTGACAGTTTTTTTCCGGACAGACGCCTATATATAGCCCCACCTAGCCTTCCCCACTTTTATCCAGAGAGCAAAAGCACAACTCGAAAAAGAGAGGATGAGATCGGGATCTTGTTCTGCTCTTCTTCTTCTTCTTCTTCTTCTTCGTCTGCTGTTAATTCATGGTCTCTTCTTGCCGCTCACAAGCTCAAGAACGACCGTCCACAGAGACCAGTTCCCTCCCTCCTTCTTGTTCGGCACCGCCACCTCCTCGTTCCAGGTTCTCTCTCTCTCTCTCTCTCTCTCTCTCTCTCTCTCTCTCTATAGATGGTCATTCAACTTAAAGCATTGACTTAGGTTACTGAAGCGTTCTTCGCCTGCTTTGCTCATGGGACGGGATGATAGCTTCTTTCTTCTGTCGTCAAGCTTTTGCTCTTCGTTGGCCTGTTTCGTGTTGTTAATTGGTCAGTCATGTCCCTCATTTTTAACATATTCCTTTTGGGTTGGCAGTTGATATCACTGTGCCTCGTGTCGAATCTCCTAGCGAGTCAAAAGGAAAGAGACAACCTTTTTTTCTTCACACACACATATATATAGTTCTCATTTCTGAATTGATAAATGACAAGTTTTCTTTTCTTTTATCTAAATTGAGGTAACTCCTCGTCTCTTTAATCTTTTCTAGAGTCAGGCACTTCTCTTAATTGAATAGTTAGATAAGAAAAGTCATTTACATGGAATTATCACAGTCGCATGCCTCATTGGACTTCTAACTAATATGCGTCGTAAGTCTCCGTACCTAACGTATTAGTCATTTGACTTTTTTCTTAAAAAAATTGTTTTCTACATTTTTCTTCATTTTCGTTAGTTTTATTCGGATTCCCTCGACAAAAAAAAATAAAAATACTCCACTAGTCTTGATGTCATAAAGTGATTTGCTTTACCCATTTTCTCTCTCCAAAAATCTACTCTTGAGAGAAACGAGACAAAATCTTGAAACAGGACAAGAAGAGTCCTTTCTGTTTGCTCGAACCTCTTTGTATTCCCGAATAATTTGGACATGTCGCGAACATGTTCCTTAATTGATAAACTAGCGATGCCTCGAATCTTGCTCCAACTCGACCCTTTTTGTGCTTTCAAGTCTAATCTCGCACGGTTGCATCTCTGAAAATCTCAGTAGATTGGATACAAGAAATACGGATTGTTTCTTCTATTCATATGCATCATGTCCCTATCCTCTTTGGTCAACAAATTGGAGCCATATAAGTTTAGCGCAGCATTTTTCATGGAGCAAATATGGAAAAAAAAAAAGCATGGCTTTTTATCAACATAACAAATTTAAAATGACCTTTCAACCGTACAAAACTATGAACAATTTTTTGTATCGCTACGACAAAAATAACATACTGTAGTATTCCGTCCTTTTTCAACTTATCTTATCCATACGTGAGCTCACACTACTTTTATAGTGTTGATAACTAGTAACAGTTAGTACAAAATAGTATCATCCCCCAATGTGGTCCACTATCGTCATAATATCAATTTTGTAGTGTCATGTCAATATTGAAAGCAAATTATTCGAAAGGTTGTTTAAGTTTGTTTCATTGATAAAAAGGCATTTTGCTTTGCATTTGGCCTTTTTCAAGAGTTCTGCATTCCCTAGTCAACATATGGCTAGCATTCAAAGTACAATTAAGATTTGACTATCGTGCTTTTTGAGTCTCAATTCATGTCACGTGCATTGAATCCAATATATGTATTCTTAATGTTTAACTTTAAAACTCAGGCTCAACAGTAAGTGTCGATTTTTTTTCCCCTACATATAACACAAATTGAGACACACTAAAGCTAATGGACGTTAAGCATCCCAAATTTCCATTTCTCTTGGAATCAATCCGGAAAAAGTCTTTCATTGGCTGTGATGACACGCTTGCATAACTGTCCCCAACATTGCTGATCACCATCTATTTATGGGTCGTTTCATTATCACCCGGGTACTTGAAATTTTCCCTAGGGCGGTTGGTATGGTGAAGTTAGGCAATTGTTAGTGTGGTATATAATATATTAAGAAGGTTGATTTCATATATCATTTCCGATCATATGATGCTTGCAATTGCGTAAGTACATGGAATATGTTTGGTCTTGGGAACATGACATGAATTGTAGGTGGGAAAAATGTGTGAATCATGTGCTATACTTCACTTTCGAAACCCTACTAGTCTTTTTCTACCGACAAAATAGTAATGATGTCTATGAGCTCTTTATTTTCTATTATTTTCGTTTTTTTTCTCGTTTTTGGCCCGCCAAATTTATTAGGCTACGAAGCGAAACAAGTTTAGAAAGAATGAATTCGTTAAAATGTCAAATAAAACATCTAGTTATTTATTTGGGAATTAAGAAATTGCATACCAACAAAGGTCATTTGAAATCACATATCAATTACATGTGTATTTGACCAAAAAAAGGAAAGTGAAAAAGGCCTACTTTAACATGAATGATGGAGTTTTATCTTTATTGAAATTATAGCATATGACCAATATTTCGACCCTATTACTATTAGTTATTTTACACTAGGAAACAATTGTTGCATGCATACATCAAGCGTAATATCCATGCCTGTTTGATTGAATGCTATTCTGTTGTGAATGCATTCGTTCACCTATCGAGTTCGAAATGGAATCAGGCACTTGCATGTGGAATAAATATATGGCTATTTAATAAGAGTAGTTAGTCTTTCGTAATATTGCGTGAAATTTGTTGCTGAAAACCTAATGGCATTTCAAAATTTTCATTGAAAATACCCTTTGTGATTGACAGAGGATCGTCCAGCTAAGATTTAATTATTGGAGTGCATTATTGTTTTTCTTTCACGTGATTGATGGGACTGAAAATTTTAAAATAATCAAGTGGTTTTATCGTACATTTGAGCACTCAATCGCATAATATAGTTGTGTACTAAACCCTTACTCTCTTCTCCTCGTTTAATGAGCTGGTCCCACCGTACGTATCTCTCGCTCCACGTGGAAAATCTAAAAAATTGCACGTTTGTCTTCATTCTTTTCTTTTTTCATTGCCACGACTCCTTTTCTTGCCCTCTCTTCTTTTTCTCTTTTGTCGTCTTCATCTTCAACTCTCTCTTTTTCATTTTCTTTTTTATTTCTTCTTCTGGTGCGGCCATGGTTGATCTCTGTAGCAAAGCTTGCATGGCTGGTCATGACCCTTGCGAACAAAATATTTAACTCAAAAGTAGCTTACAAATAAAGGAAGATCATATATATACATTCAACACTTTTTGTAAGGGAAATTAGAAACGACAAGAGCTTAGCTAACAACTCCAAAATAAATTGAGGTAGGACATGACTTAAATATCTTGTGAAAAGGTCCAACAAAAAATTTTAAACTGTGAAAGGAGCCCACATGTGAAAAAGAAATATATAAGATTTGTAAATAAGCAAATATGAAAGTACTTTAAAAAGGCTTACCTCGCGAAGCTCGCAACGACCGCATGCTCCACATAGGTTGAAAGCCGTAAGTCGCAAGCAAGCCGCAACGAGGAGTAGATGGCATGGTCGGACTGCTCGATGGTCTTGGGAGTCTTGGGCTGGGCGAGAGGAGAGAGAAAAAGATTCTTAATTCTAAAAAAATAATAAAATAAATAATCACATGTACCGCAAACATAAATTAATATGTCTTGAACCAATCCACCAGAGCCGAGAGTCGAAGGCATGGTCAACGTTGAAAGGTGGATGAAAATAAAAGCAGTGGTGGTGGGGCTTGGCCGATTTCTCTGGCGATTCCGTTTGGAAAATGTCAATTGCCTTGTTCATCCACGAGACAGCTCTCTCTCTCTCTCTCTCTCTCTCTCTATACATATATAATTATGTCCATGACTTTCTGGCACGTTTTTATGAGTGCTTTGAAAAGAAATCAAAATGCCTTTTTTTTCTCTTTATAAATATTTATAGTGGTTATTTTTTTGTGGAATTATATGTGAATTACCTCAACAAGTTTGTACTAAGAAATTTCCTATTGTATATGTTCTGCCAGATTGAAGGGGCCTACCTGCAAGGGAACAAAAGCCTCAGCAATTGGGATGTCTTCTCACACATTCCAGGTCCTCACTCTATTTTCTGTTTCTTTTTTTTTTTCTAGGCAAAATAAGTAGAAATTTAGGGTCGAGGCTGTAATGAAAGCGATACAAGAAACAAATAGTATTTCCCTCTCAAATTAAACAAGGACGTGTGAAAATTATTCATTTCTTTCGGTCAAAATCAATTCAAAAAGCGAATTACTGCGTCTAGTCAAATCAACAAAACCAAAAATTACTTTCTAAGCACTTTTGAAATACTAATGGATTTTACCTACCACGTTACCGAATTATATGAAACTTACATTTATTTGGAAAATTGTTAAGTAAGTTTTTGATTGTGAAGTCGCATAAGAAAGAATGCAACCCGATTGTTTTTCATCATATATGTTTAGACAAAAGAAGAAAAATAGAGAAGTCCCATTGATAAGCTTCTCCGATGCAGTAAAATTGAAGTCCTAGCATAGATAGTAATTTAATCGAACAATTTGTGTACATTTTTAACAGTCAATTTACCTTCCACAATAGTTAATTTCACCCTACTATATGGTTATAGAAAAAGCCAACAAGCTAGCTGAAAGAAATATCTAAATAGGTGTAACTTTTTGCTATGTACTTTTCTTTTCAAGAATTTGAATAGGCTATGACTGAAAACAATTAAAGACTGATGACCGGTAGCAAGTCATTGTCATCCTAAAAGGAGGCTGTACAAACTAAGACTATCATATGTGTGATGAATTTTGCATTTTCTTGTGTATTCCTGTTTATGATAATTTTCTTTTATGGGTTGTTGCTAAAGTCCTCTATTTATAATTGTCATTGAGCAATCATTGATTGATCAGTAGTTTAATACAAAGAGATCGTCGGTGGCCAACTAAAAAAATTAGTTCATTTCATATGTCAGGAAAGATTATATGATGTAATGACATTGGGATATAAAATTTGGTCTATAAAACACGCTCTAAAGTGGGGTACTCAAGTGGCAATTAAGGGCCTGCATGGTAAAACTTGATTATGTTCCTAGGAATAACTGATTCTGTTCTTTTGTTCTCGGGAGCAGATTTGGAATAAAAATGCGTTTGGTAAATTTTTTGTTTCTAGGAACAAATTTGTTCCCCGGAACAGGTTAGGAGTGGAATCCAAAATAAATAAAAAAGTTGCTTCTTACTCCCGGGAACAATTTTGAGAATCGATTTTTTTTCTCTCTTTTTTCTTTTTCTTTTCTTTTCTTCCCTTTCTTCTTCTTCTTCTTCTTCTTCCTCCTCTTCCTCCTCCCACCCCATCACCGCCCCATCGCCACCCTTGGGCCGCCGCTGGCAAGCGGCCGAGCGAGGCTCGGCCTCACAAATCTGGGCGAGGCCGAGCCTCGCCCTGCTGCCATCGGTGAGGTTCAAGCTCGCCCAAGCGGCGCGAGGCCGCCGGACCTCGCCCGGCCGCTTGCCGATGGCGGCCAAAAGGAAGTAGGGGAGAAAAAAGAAAAAGAAAAAGAAAAAGAAAAGTATAATAAAAAGTATTAAAAATTAAAAGAATCAAAAGATCGGAAATTTTTACCAAATGCATTTCTATTCTTGGAGTTAAAATTTTAAACAGTTTATCAAATACCTTAATTACTCAGAATTTGTTCTCGGGAGCAGAATAAAAAAAAATCATTTCTGATCAAAATCTATTCTCGGGAACAGAAGTGTTACCATGTAGGCCCTAAGTGTCAAAACATGCTTCCAGCTCACTGGGAATTTTTTATATTTATTTTGAAAAAATTACTTCACTACATGTTTTTATTTGAAATTTTCTTAAAGAGAGAACTTCTTATATTTCAATCTGAGGGACTTGCCTTTGATGACTAGGCAAAATAGAAGATGGAAGCAATGCTGACGTGACGGATAATCACTATAATCTCTTTATGGTACTTTGACTTTCTCTATGCTCTCATTACGGCGTAATCCAAAAGCAATGTCATGATAAAATTGTTTATCTTCCACTTTTACACTAGATTAGTCTGATTGTAATTGTAAGTCAGCTTTTAGGAACTTTAAAGCTAGAAAGCTCTGATAATTAGTGGTGCCCATGTGATATAAACTCAATTTGGGTACTCGAAGAAAGATCAATTTCCTCTTACCAAAGCTTGATGTTTTTTCTTTAATCTCCTGGATATATTAATTTGCAACAGGAAGATATAAAATTGATGTATGATCTCGGGGTGGATGCGTACAGATTCTCCATATCTTGGTCTAGAGTTCTTCCTAGTATGTAATTTCGTTATCTTTCATTTCTTCAGTTCGCATCTTCATGGTTTTTCTATGATTATTCTGTATTTTTGTTTTTATTTTGGCTTTGTATAACTCCAGAGGGAAGATTCGGGGAGGTCAATTCAGAAGGCATTGAGTTCTACAACAATCTCATTGATGCCCTTTTGGTCAAAGGTAAAATCAAAATTCACAAATCTAGTTGACATTCACATTGTAATAGTTCAATATTCTCAGAAATGTTTTTTCAGTGTTTCCATAATCTTCATTGGATGGTTCTGCTTTCCCTAGCCTCATACGGTCATTACTTTAGGAAGAAGATGAATTACCCATTTTGATTATTTGTAATCTGTTCTTTTTGACAAGGTATAAAACCGTTTGTGACATTGAACCATTACGACATTCCTCAACTGCTAGAAGACCGGTATGGTGGGTGGTTGAGTTCTGAAATACAGTAAGCAAAATTTCCACCACCATCCTTTCTAATCTTCATCAATACAACGATCCAGTCAAATCTCAAGATTTTACTTTAAATGTTCCATGATTGTTTGTAGGCTGGATTTCGGCTACTTTGCACAAGTCTGTTTCAAAGCTTTTGGAGATAGAGTGACTTATTGGACCACATTTAATGAGCCAAACGTGTTCATCTATGATGGTTACCTCTCGGGGACATACCCGCCTGGCCGGTGCTCCCACCCATTTGGCAATTGCTCCTATGGCGACTCTGTTCTCGAACCCTACATTGCGACCCACAATCTGGTGTTGTCCCATGCCACGGCCGCTCAAATTTACCGGAGGTATTACCAGGTAAATTAAAGAGCTAGGAATTGATTCTTTTCAATGCATTAACTGGCTTCATTATCAATTTACCATCACCATCTTGTGTTCAAGAGATTTGGCATATAAGAACAAGAAAGAACAGAAATGAACCAATTTCCTCGTTCAGATGTGAAAATGAAATCATAACTTTTGATTTCATACTTTCATGGCTTCATTGCAAATCTTACTTTTGACACTTTTCTTATACATCCATTCTTTCTTTTCTTTTTTTCCTGCAACATGCACAAACATATATTATGTAATTATCGAACCTAAACAAAAAATTATAATCAGGAAAAACAAGGAGGAATGATTGGTATAGTGATTTCTGCCGCATGGTACGAGCCGTACGACAACACTCCAGCTGATCGTTTGGCTGTCCAACGAGCTTTAGCATTCGATTTTGCATGGTACACAGATTCTCTCTTACTCAAATCCATGCTCTTTCCATCTTTGTTGCTCCTATAATTGCTCATAATTTTCCCTATCAATTACAGGTTTGTAGACCCTTTCGTATATGGAGATTATCCGCCGGAGATGCGTCAAATCGTGGGTTCGAGATTGCCGACATTTTCGGCGGAAGAGCGGAAGAAACTCGACACGAAGTTGGATTTCATTGGAATAAATCACTACACAACTAAATACGCGAAGGACTGCATGTTCTCTTTGTGCACTTCGCCTTACTCTCTAGGAGAGGCGCTCGTGTATGTCACCGGAGAAAAGGATGGAGTTTACATCGGCGAACGGGTAAGCGACATAAGCACGTGTGACTGGACATACATTTATAGAATTTTTGCGAAAAATTAACGATGTCATCAAGCTCATCCTATCGTTCCGAGAGATATTGTCGGCTTAATTTGGTGTAACTAGTCGAGCAACTACGGTTACTATAGCCATATATAATGAAGCAGCTAATGATATACAATTTCATCGTTAAGACCCGCTTGGAACATATCACTTTGAGTCGATTTCCCAGTAAGGATTATATGTTTTGGACTAATAGTTGATGATCACATTGCAGACCGCGATGTCAGATTTCTTCGTCGTTCCGAGGGGCATTGAAGGGATCGTCACCTACGTCAAAGAGAGATACAACAACACCCCCATGTTCATTACTGAGAATGGTATTGGTCACTTAAACAACTATAAACTGCGCCTCTCTCTTTTTTCAATATCTAAGTTTTAGCAAGCAAGATGATCGATTGAGTGCATTAATAAAATGAAAGATCCATTGTTATTTTGCAGGGTACGCCCAATTTACAGGTCCGATCGATGATTTGCTGAACGACACAAAGAGAATAGAGTACCACAAGGGCTATCTCGCCGTTTTAAGTGAAGTTGTGAGGTATATCTGGCCTTTCGTACAGTATTGAATGCCTGCACTATTCCTCAATAAACATCAAAAATTCCCACTGATCAAAAAAGTACACCAATATTTTCCAGATCTGTTCATAGTCTTCTTCTTCTTTCTTTTTTTGATTAATAAATGAATGTCGTCCGCCCATACTGAGTCCATATGATTAGTATTTCTTGCTCCCGACTAAATTTTCGATTTTAATAATTTCAGAAAAGGAGCGGATGTGAGGGGATATTTCATCTGGTCTCTGCTAGACAACTTTGAATGGCTACACGGATATTTGGTCCGATTTGGGCTGTATTACGTGGACTTCCAAACACTGCAGAGAACACCCAAATGGTCAGCGACATGGTACAAGGAGTTCCTCTCCGAAGACAATAAAACTCGAGCGATTCGAAAAACATCCACCAACGAAATGTAGCATTTGGTGTCTTTGAAACAATTATTATGTTTGTAATAATGGAACATCCGTGCGATATTGTCTTAACTTGATCACGTGGTACGTCAAGTTGGGGTCCTAATTTTTTTGAGTGCCCCAGGTTGTATTTGAGACACTGAATTGCAAATGCTTTTATACACAATGGGTCTTTTACTTCTAAAATCTGGAACTAAGCTGTATTTTTTGTCCTTCTGATTGCTGTGAACATGCATTTTTTATGGTTTTTTGCGCAAGAAATTAAGAGGGGTTGACCGATCTTAGTGTAATTGTTCGATGATAACTCACCAGAACATCTCTTAGTCCAGCATGCTTGAGAAGATCATAACGGCTGACGTTGCACAAGTTCTCAATATATATGAGGAAGCGTTCGACCAAAGCATAGAAGATGAGTTATCAGCTATCCCCATCTTTCCCAGGCATATTTTCCAGGTGAACCGGGTGCCCATTGGTTCCATGGATCCACCTGGGCTGGTCTGGTCCGGTTTCCAAGTGGGTCCATGGAATCAGTTCCACCAAACTTCACCACTTAGGCCACCATTTTCCAGTAAGCCAAAGTAAAGCAAAAAATAACAAAATATCATATTCTTAATTGCAAGATCAGTAAAAAATTAAGCTCATATTAAAAGTTGAGAGTTGAGGTCATGAGCCGATAGGCATTGAGCTTGAGAGTTGAGGCCATGAGTGAGAGATGGAGAGACGACTTAGACAAGATGAGAATGAGACAAGATGAGCACTCAGTCAATGGGTGTTGAGCTTCAGATTAAGGGTTTTAGGATTTTCATTTTTCTTAATTTTTTTTTGTTGGAAAATTTTCATAAAAATTACACACACACACATCTAGGCAAACAAGCAAGTGGTTCCATACCTAGATCGGGAATCAGACCGATACTTACCAGTTCCCATGAATTGGAACTAAGAAACAAACCGGTCCTCTTGGAAACTACCAATTCCAGTTCGCACGGTTCCCGGTTCCTTTGCATGCCCCTAATATATAGTTTCTATGCTTTTGAAAGAACTTCCCCAGTTATCAAAAGTGCCGCTAAAATGGGAAATTGTATTAATAAGAACGATTTGGGATACTAGGATTAGGGGTGTGCATGGTTCGAGGGGCGATTCCCACCCTAGAACCAGGAACTGCTCACTAAGGACTGGTTCCAAAAAAATTGGATCCAGGAACCACCCATTAGTTCCATGGATCCACCCGAGAACCAGATCGCCGATCTAGTCTAATTCCCGGGTGGATCCATGAAACCGGTCTCACAAGCGATCACACCTACTCAAAATGCATTAATGAACCAAATTCGATTGCAATTACATTCATAAGCACGTAACATTCGGAACTTTTGAAGTCCAGCATGCTTTTATAGTCACCTCTTATTGAATTATTGACCATAAGGTGGTAAAAGAATGATATAAGATTAGAACTAAAATGATGAAGTCTCTTGCATTACCAAATTGATTTTAATGTCGAAGAAACTTGCAACGAAAGAACAAATTGATGTGGCATCCGTGTTGGGCTAAGCAACAAAGTGTTATAACTTCACTTCTGATTCTTTTAGACCAACCAATTAGCTACGCACGAGTTTGTCGAAGTCTCGAAGAGTTGGACGAAGAAGATTTCGAGACTTCGACGAAGAAGATGAAATTGAGAGATGCTATGCAAATTGCTTGTTTCTTTACCTTTGTTGTGCTCTTCAAGACTTCGACTATAAGAATTGCAAGGGCTATTCGGCGAATAGGAAATTAGGGCTCCAAATAGAACAATAAGAATTCTAAACATGGGGCTTCAAAATTTTAATTTTTTTCAACCAAAAAAAATTATTTTTTATAATAAAAATTAATATATATTGTTATTATACTACCAATCCAGTCCGGGTGGGTGGGCAGGCGGATCCGCCCATGGAACCAGAAACTAGACTGGTACCCACCGGTCCGGATGGGTCCCTGTTCTTGTGCACACCCCTTACTAGGATCAGCTTATGATATTGGTTGACAAAGTGAAGTTTTAAGTTATTGTTAGGCGCTTAAATATAGTTTACAAAAGTAATGCCCAAGACTCCAAATATGGTGGTCATGGGAATGTTTCTATATAAAAGGCCCGAGACAAAAGGTATGCATGTTAGGATTACATAGAAGCTTCTGTTAGCCTCCTCTTGAGCCGATGCACTCCTGAATACAGATTTCTCTGGGGTGCTGATGCTGAAAGTTAAGGTCTGTACAAGGTAAATGCTTTGCCTTAAAGGAAAATCTTGCGAATCCCCCAACGCGATGTGTCTTCAAGTCCTCAACACGATCTCTAGGTCATGCATACTCTGAACTGCAACGACCATTTATTGCGAAGATGCATCTTCAATTATATCTGAAAGTCCACGGATTCCCTATTTGATACAATGGTTGAGTGATGGGTTAATATGCTCTGGCATCACATGCGGCCGTGATATGTATGTTCCTGTCAAAGTGTATTATTTATGAGGTGTCTTTTCTTGAACACGACCTTGTAAATGAAAATTGCATGATCACTTTAGAAAAACAACCTACTTGTTAAGTACCGAAATGGTGTTAATAGAAATATTAGCGTAAGTAAGTCCCCGAACCTAGAATCTCTAGTTACGTAGAATGAAGATAATCCTCCCATATCCAATGGAGTTCTAGCCGACCCTCTAATAATGGCTAGTGGCAATTCCTAAAATTGCTTAGGTTATAAAGAATTCCAATAGTCGTGAGGTATGGACTTGGAAAAGTCCACCTTCTTGATCAATGGACCTTATGGAAGAATTAAAGATGATATGATATGTGAATGCTAATGATGGTCAATTATCATTAATCATTGATCAATGAACTTTAGTCAATAGGAGGTTGGGATAGTCGAAGTGTACGAGAATCAAAGGCCGACCTCAAAGCCATTCCAATATTTGATTTGATGAACTTTGTTAATTGTTTGATAGAGTGATTGCAGCTAATGTGAATGAATGAACAGAACAATTGGAAACCAACGCTATTAGTGGGGCCATGTGAGGCAGTCCATGGAGGATGCGGCCGAAACTCTTGAACGTGGCGAAGATCCGACGAGTTGCGGGTTTACTTTTATCGCACTTAAAGTAGCTTGCCTTTTCATTTCAGTAAGTGTTTACATATTGCTCCGCGTTTCAATACATTGTTTGTTAATTTTTCTTTCTAGATCAGAATTAGAACTACTTTAGATTTTCGATGAACCTATCTACAAAAACATTTGCATGGACATTTAGTGGCTTTAAGACCTTTTTGACTAAAAATGGCAAATCAAGACTGCATGATCACTTTCGAAAAACAACCAACTTATTAGGTACCAAAAGGGTACTAATAGAAATATTAGCATAAGCAAGTTCCCGAACTTAAAATCCCTAATTACGTAAAATCGAGATAGTCCTCCCATATCTTGATGGGGTTGTAGTCAACCCTCTAATAATAGCTAGTGTTAATTCCTAGAATTGCTTAGATTATAAAGAATTCGAAAACAATCGCGAGTCACGCAAGGCATGGACTTGGGAGAGTCCACGTTCTTGATCGATGGACCTTATAGACAAATATAAAGATGATGTGTTAGAGCCATCCTTTTGTGATGTGTCATTTGAAATGTCTCTTCAACAATTATCTCTAAACCCACTCGCCAAAGGCAGCCCTTCCAATGGACAGGTCGTGACAAACCCAAATTTGAGTTGAAATAATTGCTCTTTTTAAAAAGTGGCACTTAAGCATCCGACTTTTTAGGTGGTTGTTTGCTGGTTAAAGCTGATGAATGAATTTTAAAGATAAAGCACAAGGCTGAAGAGTTAAGAATATAAAGTTCCCATGTCATTAATTGCATCTCTAAGTTCTTAGATCTTTATTGTGCTTTCTAGCTCCCGTGTCCTTTAATGTTTGGGTAGTTGCCATGTCTATTCCTATGTCATTGTCCTCATATAAATTGAGGAGACTTCTCAGTTCTAACTTATAAGGTAGACAATTTTGGTGAATAAAAATATGAGATTTTCTTCTGTGTGAGTGAATATCTTTGAAAAGTAGATAATCCTTATTTCGGTTTCTTTATCCTTGGAGAGTGGATTACTCCTTGGTGGTGAGCCAAAAGGCGCTTTATCCTCAGTTTGTGATTTTTCTTTAAGTCCTAGTGGTTAGTTTCTCTTATCCCGAAGTTCTATATTCTTGCCAGATGGCTTGTCCTTTAATCCTTGATGGTGATCGTATTCTATCTTGAATTATGCATTTCATCCACCAACAACCATCCCCATACACACCATTCTCATACACTTTCTGAAAATTCCTTATTCCTGGAATCACTCGCCCATGTATGCATCAAAACTTTTGGTACTATAATTAGCGTTATACGAAACTTTTGATACTTCTAGTAACTTTATCCTTAAAAACATATTTGCAATTTTTAGTGGTCTTTTTTTTTTTGGTGACCTGCAATTTTTAGTGGTTTATCCTTGGATTTTTTACAAATCTAATATGGCCCAAGTCGAATCGGTCTTTGATTGTCCTTGCAAGTGAATTCAGTCCATGACTTGATTTTGATATAAGGAACACCGCATGTGACTAATCACGGCAATAATTGCATCAACGGAAGCAATTGCAAAAGAAGGAAAATGTATGAGAGTCAGGTTGGCTTTAGTCCGGACATTCTTTTTGCAATCAAAACAATCTCTAATGACACATGTGATGGCAATGTTTATACTTGCGGTTCCATGTGATGTTATCATTGCTGAAATAAAACCCTTCGTATCGCACGTACCAATAGCAATCCCTGCCATCACATCTTTTCTCATCCCGATGCTCCCAAAATGCCTCAAAATTCTTAAATCGCCCCTCCCAATTGGGCGGAGCAGAAGAAGAGGATCCTCTTGAAGAATTGAAGCCGAAAACGGATCAATTGCTCCTCATCTGGGTGGAGGGTTCAAGCCCCAAGATCGTCATCTTTAGATTTGCAATGCAACGTGAAGTCACCTGACAAGTTGTTGACAATGTGAACGTGATACAACGTGAACAAAGTGGCCTGCAATGATGGAAGAGAGGATAGGAAGGAAAGTGATAGGATAAGGACAAGCATGAATTAGTTTAGAAATTTCATTATTGTGAAGTACTACAATAATTAGAGAAGTTTGGTGAAGAATCGTTGAAGTATATTTATAATAAACATTGTTTGTCCATTATGAACATTTATGGAAGCCCCATGCTACTACGGAGTACCTGTGTACCTTCTACATTTCTCATTATTGTTTGTTCTGACCTCTATAGGCATTGTGCATTCCTCAGTTCCCTAAAAAATCTGCCGTTTCCAATTTATAAGCAAGCTATTTTAGGGAATTTTTCGAATATTTCCTAATTTTACCAATAATTTTATTCAAATATTACCCAATTTCATTAACTACTCCCACTTTATGAGGAAACTATTTTAGGGGATTTTATTCAAATATTTTCACAATTACTCCCACTTCATAAAGAAACTATTTTAGGGAATTTATTCAAATACTACCCAGTTTACCAAAAGCTTCACTTTATAAGGAAGCCACTTTAGGGAACTTTCTAATATTAGCTAATTTTACAAACAACTCTCACTTTATAAGGAAACTATTTTGGGGAATTTAATTGGATAATACCCAATTTTACCAACAACTCCCACTTTTTGAGGAAACTATTTTAGGGAATTTTATTTGAATATTACCCAATTCTATAAACAACTCCCATTTTATAAGGAAATTATTTTAGTGAATATTATTTGAATATTATCAGATTTCACCAACTACTCCCACTTTATAAGAAAATTATTTTAGGGAAATTTCTAATATTACCCAATTTAACCAACAACTCCCACTCCAGAAGAAAACTATGTAAGGGAATTTTCGAGTATTCCTTAATTTTACCATCAACTCTGGTAAAAGTTTGACTGTAGGTAGAAGTAAGTTCATGATGATAATGCAAGACTTGGTAGAGGAAGAAAATATATGACTTTTCGATTTGAAATGGGGCGGTTTATCTCTTGTGCCTATCATATACACTATCGGGATAATTTCAAAAATTGTCTCTAATGTTTATTCTCCTTCAACAGATGTTCCCATTAGGGATTATCGATTTCTGATCCGGTCCGATTCCAAGGTGAAATTGGACCAAGTCGGACCGGACCGAGAGGACCAACTCCCATTTTTTGGGACCAGGGACTGGACCAAACAATCCTAAGACTAGAACTGGACCAACCAACTGGTCCAGTCTAGTCCAATGGAACCGAATATTTAGTAAAAAAAAATTAAATTTTAAAAAATACCAAAATTATTATTATTTTAGAGTTTATTGTATTTTTCAAGAAATTAAATAAAAAAATTAAATAAAAAAATAGTTTGTTCAGTTCCTCCCTAGAACCGAGAACCGGACCGTAAATCACAAATTCCATTTTTATGGAACTAGGAACCAGACTGACGCCCTCGGGAACCGGACCAAATCCCCCAATTTTTGGGCGGTTTCTAGTTCAGGCAGTCCAATGTACTCGACCATAGTTCCTATCACGGATATCACTCCTAGTATTGAACCTCAGGGAAAAGTTAATGCTGAAGAGGAAGCAATTCCTGAAGACATCAAGCCTCCATCGGGATAATTTAAAAAATCATTTCTAATGTTTATTCTCCTTCAATCGATGTTCCCATTACGGACATCACTCCTACTGCTGAACCTACTGCTGAACATAAGGGAGTAGTTACTCTTGAAGGAGGCAATTCCTGAAGACATTGAGGCTTTCAATACATAAATTTAGGACGTTCAAAAGGACATCAGTGCTGGTGCTGGTGAATCTAGCTCTGAAGCCATACCATAATCTGAGACAGGCCAAGTTGAAAGAAGGAAGGATGACAACAACGATTGAGACTATGCTCAGTTTGAACCTTTTCAAGATTTTTAACCTGATCCCTCCTATAATTTTCGTGAATTTCTTTCAAATTCTCATGAACGTCACTTTCTGTCACTCAAAACTCGTGAACCCATTGATATTGGGAACGCGCAGCAGAAGTCCGACACCTTCACCTGAGGAGATCTCCAAGGAATAAACCATAAGTCCAAGCCCATCAATATATCCAGTTAAATACACCTTAACTCAAAAACTTAAGCCAATGAGTTATGGGCCAACTAAGATATATTAACCGCTCTACATTATATCAATTATTCAATGTGAGATTACTTTTCTAACACAGTTCACACATGTATCGTAATAATTGACAATCGTATTGTTGATTTTTCTTATCTTAATAGACATGGCATTTGCATCTCTGAACTTTTTGAAAAGCTTTCGTTGACCTTCTTTTGCACTTTGCAAGAAGAAGTTTACCCCACTATAGTGGCAAACATTACTCCAATCTTCATTGTTCAAATCATGACAACTTCATTTTCAGTTTTGAAAATCAGTTTTATACTTGAAGCCTCAACTCAGCTCATTCACCTTCCTATTACCAATTTTGAGAAAATTCTCATTTCCCTTTTCTAGGCATATGCTTTTATCTTGGAAAGCCCCGAACCTGTCCGTCACGACAAAATTTCTTTGAACATGTTGCCTTTAAAATGAATTTGATATACAAATTCCTGATGATGTCTAGCTCAACCAATCACGTCTCTCGCTTTTTAAGCTTGAATCATTTGGGCCATTGTAAATAGGAGAAATTTTTGCTGGCTCATATGATCATCTTGCACATGGCTCGCGTTGCTCGAAGGAAGACCGGCAAGTTGTTTTATGGAGCCCCTGGTCACTCTCATTCTACGAGTAAAATGCATCATCATCAGTGATGCTCTTGATAAAATGGTCAATGTGGAAATTAGCAAAAAGACCCTCAAGAATTAGAGAAATGAGAAGGAGTGGAAAGGGCAATGCGTGGTAAGGAAAGAGCACCGTCAGTTCCACCTAGGCCTCCAGCCCCTCGTACTTGACGGAAAAGGTCATCAACTCAGGGGGAGCTTTTGTCTAGGAGAAACACGGAAGTCATCTCCAATGCTGATGTGATTGAAGCTGTTAAGGAACTCCAGAGCTCGGTCCAATCACTTGGACAGTATCTCAAGCACATCGAGCGGACTACTCTCTCTCTCTCCTCCCCAAAAAAAATGCTATAATCCTGTTCGCCCTGCTCCTCAATCATCTACTGAAACTCCTCCCTCTACAAGAGAGAGAATCCGTCACTCTCAGATCACCTTAGGACATGCACCTTTCTCTATGTTTTATATATTTGATGTCTTATTATATTTTGTTCTCTAGGTTGTATCGTTTCATCAATTGCCCCTACCCTCTATTTAGTTTCACTATCTTTTGTTGGGTAATCTTTTCTATTATGACAAAAAGGGGGAGAGCCTTTATGTGAATTATGAAATGAATATACCGAATGCTCTACTAAAGACCATCTTATCATTTTCATTGCGTTTTATTATTTATACATGCAATGATCTCGGTATGATGAATGCAGATCACAGGCAATTTAACTACCATAGATGCTAATTCTACTATTAAGTAGCTTTTATTCATTTTTGTTACGAATGTCTCTATACTGACTTTATTATTTCATATCTATAGAATAGTTTTATCATCATAAAAAAAATGGGAGATTGTTGAAAAGCATCCCTGTGAAATTTTGATGATCGCTAAACTATCCTTGCTATTAATAATTACAATGATGCATGCAAATAGTGGAACAAGTTGACATTATCAATGATCCTTCATATTAGCAAAGAAGAGATACTAGTCTCTCACTTTAAGGAGAACAAGTACCAGTGATGGTAACTTGAAAGAACCAATCGAGATAGTAATCTTGGAAGTCCTCAATACTAATGATCATTGATCCTAACATCATGCATCTTAAGTTGGTATCACAACTGAAGTTGGTTAGCCTAGTCACTCATAATCTACACTAGCAATAGTGTGCAATAGATAGTGGTTCTGATGTATCAATTCTAATGATAATGAGATGGCTCAAAATCTAGCTATTAAAGCTTTGGATTCCATAGTTGAATAAGGGTGCATTTGGTTCAGCTTTGGGTAAATACACTTGGGAAAATGCAAATACTTTTGGGCTAGAGGGGTTTTCCGAAATACAAATACCGTTTGGTAAATTTTGCATTATGAAACAACTTTGGCCTAAATGCTTTTTGGTGAATACCACATATTGCTAAGGGACTTTTGCGAAATTATTTATTAAAAAAAATTGTAAATATTCTTTTTTTCGAATCCACCTTCTAGCAACCAAAATTGACCGCCGGCCACCCTTCGATGGCCAGATCTGGCCGCCGAAAGGCCTTGCTTGAGGTCACACAACCGTTCGTTGGGTCACGCGACCCAAGCAAACGCCTCCGTCGCATGGGTTCACGCGGCCCCGGTAGACGGTCACCTAGGTCGCGTGAACCCACGCGATGGAGGCAGCCGCCTGGGTCACCTCCATTGTTGGGTTCGCAACCCAGACATGCGACCGCCTGAGGTCGCCTAACCTCAAGCAACGCCTGAGTCACGCGACCAAGGGCGGCGGTCGGCCCCCTTGGTCAGCGGTCGCCAGTGGTTGTCGACTTTGTTTGCCAACAAAGAATATGAACAGTACAAGTTGCATTCTAAAAATGCACCTCCCACCCTGCAATCAGCTAAGGGACTTTGAGGAGCCTTGGAGATGCAATTGCATCTCCCCAAAGTGAGTCCAAAAGCTGAACCAAACGCATAGACAAGATAGCAGCCAGTAACCATTTTGGTTTACCTCCTCATCCTATTAATTGCCAAAGTCTCTCGATGTTCGTAAAATTCTAAACACAAGTAAACGTGTCGAACAAGTAATACAATGATAAGAAAAGATATCATCCCACGAAGATTTTTTTTTTTTGGTAAGGTAAGATTTTTATAAAACAACCGGAGATCTGTACAACAAAGGGGCGGAGACACGGTACCAACAAACACTCATCTGGACAAATTGTCACTGGAGTAAAAGGGTACCGTGGTCACTAAAAGAAAGATACAAACAGGCTAGAAGCCCAATGAACTAAAAGGACCTATGCCATCCTATACTAAGTCGTGGACAGCTCCATTCCAAAAATCTGAGGGTCTATCCCCCAACTACGCTGCATCCTTCTGTTTCTGGGGTTGTCTTCAACTGATTTAAAGGCTAGAGCCTTGTCTTTGACCGCCTTATAAAGGTATTGCTTCATGGAGGAAATACATAGTATATGGCCATTGAAAAGGATGTCATTTCTGGTTTTCCAGATAATATAGCATAGAGACCCAAAGGAGAAGAGTGCTATCTCCCGGTGAAATCCTTTTCCAGACAAAAAATTGATAGCCTAAAGAAGATTATCCGTCCAAGAGGAGTTGCTCCAAGGGAGATTACACCTGACGGCCCAAAAATTAACCATAGAATTGGAGATGTGACAGTCAAAGAAGAGGTGGTTGATTGAATCTGGCGTAGAGTTGCACAAGGCGCAAACCGAATTAGGAATTCTACCATAGGACATGAGATATATTTGTGTGGGGAGATGATTTTTGGTAATAAGCCAGAGGAGAAATTGATGTCTAGGGGTCAAAACCTTGTCCCAGACAAAAGAGGACCAGTGAACTGGGTTGCATTTGCACCGAATTGTAGCCCAAGCTGAAGCTGTTGAAAAAATACCGAAGGAGCCCTCTAACCATGTAAAGGTGTCTTGATCGATTGAGAGATGGGGGATCGGTATTTGCCACAAGACCAGCTGTTGGAGTAACTGAGTCCCTTCTGGGGAATATAGATCCTTCACTCTCGCTCGTCTAGTAAGGTCTTGATGATTAATAAACCAATTAAATACCAAAAATAGATTAATTCTAAAATTTATCTAATAGATTAAAATAGAATGGAGAATAAATTAAAATTGACAAGATTAAAACTTTTATATGCACGATGTTATTGAGTGATTTTGTATAATTTTATTGTTCAGTCGCTTGTTTTGGCCAAAAAAAAGAACTTTTTCTCGAAGTCGATAATATCCATGATCGTCTAAACGACGAGCAAACACTCGAACATGAGAGCAAGGGATCACCCGACGAATGGACGAGCTCCAAGGAGAGAGGAGAGAGGAAGGCAAGAACCATGCTTTCAGAGAAGTGGCGGTCTTAATCTTATTTGAACTGCGAGAATAACTGACTAAGCCGTGCCATAAGGGGTCATTCTCCAAACGGGACGGGGCCAAGCCTTTAGGTTGTTTAAGTAGGTTGGGTGACAGATCGGCCATAGGAGTACTTCCGGGATATAAACCAGGGCAACAAATGTCGAGCATACGACGATGCCGCCCCTTTTCATTTCGTGGAAGCCCCCGGCAGAGGAAAGGGCTGTAGGTGATGGTGTGTTCTGCTTCTTATCTAGAGAGGGGCAGGGGCGCTGAAATCGTTCCTATTGGGTCGTGCATGGCAGCTGGTATAGATGAATAAAGGCGGGGCCGCTTGAACTGAACGGGACCTATTCTCAACATAGGCGGCAAGGCTGAATAGTAAAGGGGGCGAGCTGACTGATGAGAGCCTTTTTATTTTTCTAAAGGCTAAAAAAAGGCTCTCATGTTTTTTTCTAACATGGCTGGCTACATACAAGTATAGCCAAATCAAGATGAGACGGGGTGGACGGTCAGAGGCCGCAGTGGGACTACCATCGGAAAGCCCGCCCCCGATAGCTAACATAGAAAGAGATTCCCGGACAGCAGTAGTCTCTATGTGAATCTCTTCCCGACCGGGCTAGGCCGAATCGGGCCACCACTTGGGATGGGAATGGCTCAGCCCACATACTGCTTACTTGCTTAGTCAAGCTTGACATTAGAATACAGGAGGGCGTCCCTTCTTAGAGGCGTACTCAGAAGGAGATTGATCTGCACATAAGCAGAAAGAAGAGTGATTAAACGGGCCTCCACAAAAAGAAATTTGGCTTTCGGGCAATGAAAAGTACTTGGCAGCGTAGCTTCAAAGAATGGAAAACGAAGTAGGCCACTTCAAAATAATAAATTGTACCCCCAAGAAGTGGGAATGTAGCTTTCAGGTCAAATCTTTTCGTCCTTTTTAATATTAACTTCAACAAGGCGTTTCTTCTCTGGCTGATACCGTAAGGCCTGGTTTCCATATCCGATTGGTACATATTTCAGAAGTCAAGAAAACAGGGCAGCGAACAAAAAGGGTGTAAAAGTTTCATGTGACAACAAATTCAGAACTTTATGCTAACCAATGACAATGTCCGAATCAATTAATTGCGTGCCCAAGATTGGCCAAACACGAATTGTCATGATCACCAATTCTTTTTTGCCCAAACCCGAAGGTGCACATGCAGAGTTCGTCCACTGAATGTGATTCCCCAGGGAGCAACAAGAAGTCAAGCTTTTGAAAGCTGACACATTTAGTTGAGAATTGTGATGAGACAGATATCAAATTTTATACATCATCAAATGAAGAGTATATAAGCTTATTTACATGCTTTATAGTATAATTATTTAAAATAGGAAAATGTCAATTACAATTAACTAGGACCATTCAATCACTTTTTTCTAAATATAAGGGAGAAGATAGGATTTTTTTTTTTAAGAAGACAGGATATTGAAAACAAGAAATCCTAGAATTATTTCTTACATTTTTACTTATCGTATCCCTATCCTATTTGGTCTACAAATTCAAGCAACACAATTTCAGCCCAGCATTTTCACGGGCCAAATGCACAAGAAAAAGGTTAGTGTCGCGTGCATTTAATTTAACATATGTTATATGAATGTTTGACTTTTAAAACTCAAGGTTAGTAACACGTGTCGGGATTGGGACAAGCTAAGATAATCGACGATGACCATCCCAAAATTTAATCTGTTTTCTTTTGGAAAATGTCTTTCGTTTTGGCTGTGATGACTAGTCCCCAGAACTGTAGTCAACATTAATGATCATCATCTATTTATAGGGTATTAAATTATCATCCGGGTACTTGAAATCACCATGGGGCAGGTGGTAAAAAAACAAAATTTAGGCAATTATTAGTATGGTACATGATATCTTAGACAGTTGATTTTATTTATAATGCTTGCAATTGTGTAAGTATATGAAAAATGTCTGGTTTCAAAATAACCATCATGAATTGTAAATGGGATCATGAGAAAATAGGGATCTAAGTATATTCTTAAATTGTTTCGTCTGAACTCCGAGACGTAAAATACATGAGCATTCCCACCTTATTAAGGAAGAAAAATACAGAACAAAAGATGCAATGTGTGTAGACACCGACATTTTAAGATAAAGAACGTAGTCAAGCTGGGTGCTCTCATTAGAAGAACTACCACCGGCAGCCCTCGAAGGCGGAAACACTCCTAGAAGAGAAAGAGAATAGGCCAGTGAAGTCAACCTCAATTTCACTTTGTTATAAGCCATGACCTTTCAACAAGTCCCGAATATTAAACATTATATCTTAGACAATTGATTTTATGTATTATATCACATTATAGAATGCTTGCAATTGTGTAAGTACATGAAAAATGCTTGGTTTCAAAAGACCCATCATGAATTGTAGATGGATTCATGGGAAAATGTGTGAATCATGTACTACACATCGCTTTCAAAACCTGCTAGTCTTTTTTAACCTACAAAATAGTTATCTTGTTTGTGAGAACTTTCTTTCCTTTTCCCTTTTACTTTTTTTTGCCCACCAAAAATTTATCAGAGTCAAGAGCGAAACAAGTCAAGAAAATAAATTAAAAATTCAATTAAAACATCGAGTTATTCAGTATGGGAGGAAATTGCATATCAACAAAGGCCATTATAAATCACGTGTGTTCTTTAACATGATAAATGGAGTTTTGCCTTCATTGAAATCATAGCATGTACTCAATACTTCGAACCTGTTAGCCGTTTGACACTAGGACATAGTTGTTATTCTAGTATTAAATTCATGTACTTTTAATTAAATGTCATTTTCTTTGGGGACGTCGACAGTTATATCCAAGAATAGTCGCCTTTATAAAGCCCCCCACGCCCCTCCCATTCATATCCACAAAACCCAAGAAAAAGAAAAGGAAAGGATGAGATCACAAGCTTGTTCTGTTCTTCTTCTTCGTCTTCTGGCGATACATGGTCTCTTCTTGCCACTCACAAGCTCAAAAACCACCGTCCACAGAGGCCAATTCCCTCCCTCCTTCTTGTTTGGCACTGCCACCCTCTCTCTCAGAGATCATTCGAGTTAAAGCTTGACTTAGGTTTTAGAAGCATTGTTGCCTGTGGGAAGGGATAATAGGCCCTTACAAGGGTGAGCGTTGGTCCCAAGTTGAACCGAACCAAAGAAGCCAATTTTGGGTGGATCCCATGGGACTAATCCAGTTCCAAACTTTTGGAAACAGCAATAACCGGTCCAGTTCTTGATTTCTAACGCGGAACGAGACCAAACTAGCTTAGAGGAAGCAGCCCAATTCCTTACTTATTATTGGTCCTTTCTTTTAGATTGTCACGTATTTAGGATAGATAACAACTGCAAAATATGAAAATAGTTCTTTTCAATGAATTATGAACATGAGTTTCCATTATCAATAGTTGAAATGATGTCTCCTACCAGATGCTTCACGTGGAAATTCTTATGCTTTTTTATAAGTTAAAACAATGCATGGGATCAAGCATACATCAACACTGATGGGTATTTGCAAATTTTCATGCCACTCTTCAGCTTAATGTGTTAATGAAGACTGTCATCAAGTAGTAAAAGATGGCAATGTGTTTGCAAGAAAGTGATCAAACCATCAAACATTCCCCCTAATTTCTACAACAAAATTCTCCACCTTATTAATAAATTAAACCAACTTGCAAATAGAAGAAACCCAAAAGCAAAACCTAACCAACTAGAATGACCTTGAAACTAGATCAATCAGGTGGGGTGCAGTTTCAAGGTCAATAGGGTCAATTCCTAGTTCTATAAATGGATAATTGACCTTGACGGAGTAAGTTATAGGTTTCAAGATGATAATAACTGCAACTATGAAAATAATTCTTGTGGATGAATTATGAACAGGAGTAAGTACCCATCCTAAAACCCATCACTTTTGAGGGCCTTATTTGTGTTTTTTTAATTGGCCTTTCTGGGTTTGTCAATTAGTCACATTCCAGTGAGTCATTTCTTATGCATGGTTGCCTTCTTCTTCTTGGGGCCACATGGCTCTATTGGCAAAACTTTTTGTGCCTCATGTCAAATCTCCTTGCGAATTAACAGAAAAAGGCAGAAATATATGTTTTTTCCATCGTCTAATTATTGAGGGAGTCCCATTGGTTTGATAATTCTCAATTCTGGATTGATAATTTGGTCTTTTTTCATTTTGTTTTTAAATTGAGATAGTAGTTATTTTCTTTAATTGAATAGTGGAATAACGAAAGAGAAAAAATCAACTACTCACATAGAATAATCACACTCATGCACCTCGTCGGACCTATCATTTAGCAAACAGCATAAGTCTTTACGCAATGAATCAGTCATTTGAATATAATTTTTTCTACACTTTTTTAACCAATGAGGGAAGAAACGAGACAAGAAAATATGTCTTGATTATTAGCAAATGGTTTGAAGTAAAATATTGCATGTCGCTGCGTACCAGAATCCGCTTCACGATGACTGACCATAATTTGCGATATGAGTATTCTTTTGCCTCTAGCCCTCTGTCTCCAAATGCTCGTATCTCTTCTATTCTCAAACCATTTGGAGATGTGTTTTGTGTGTTCCGTAATTAAAAAACTTTCAATGACTCAAATTATGCTCCAACTTGGCGTTTTTATGTGCTTTCAAATCTAGTCTAGCAGACGCATTTTTGAAAACCTTAGTAGTTTGACCAAGTTCAATTACTTGTTTCTAAGCCTACAAATATATAAAATATCTATGAAGGTTATTTATTTTATTTTTCCCATCATAGGCTTGTAATTGCGTAAGTACATGACAAATGTCTGGTTCTAGGGGACGTAACATAATTGCAGATGGGAACCGTGTGAATCATGTGGTATACCTCACTTTCGCAACAATAATACTCTTCTATTTATAAAATAGTAACTCATATTATTGAGGGCTTTCTTTTTTTCTTCTTTTTTTGGCTCACCAAATTTATTAGGTTAAAAATCAGAACGAGTTTAGAAAGACCAATCTCATCTCCAATCTGTCGTAAATTTTTCAATTATTTCCCAAAGTCATCTCTGAAGAAAGAATTCATTAAAAAGTAAAACAAAACATCTAGTTATTTAATGAGGAAGTAAGGAAACTGCATATCAATGGAGGCCATTATAAATCACGTTTGAAATTTGGCCCAACAAAAAAGAGAAAGTAGATAAGTCGCCTGAGGTACTTTATCTTGATTAATGAAGTTTAATGTTCATTCAACTCATAGTATGAGCCCAATATTTCGATCGTGGTAGCTGTTTTGGATGTGGACGGAGTCATTGCATGTGTACATGAGCTGTATTGATTTTGGCATTGGATTCATAATCATTTGATTGAATGCTATTTTACTAGGATCCACCTTCATATCGAGGTCGGAATTGAATCAAGTGTTCTTACTTAAACAGTTAGTCTATAGTAATATCATGCAAAGTATGTTGCAGAAAATTAGTGCTATTTCAATTTCTCACTGAAAATCTTCTTCACGACGGACGAAGGGAAGTCCAGCACAAGAATTTTCTTGTTTTTTTTTTGGGAATAATTTTGCAATATTCTTATTCTTTCATGTGATTTGATAGGAAATAGTAGTGGGAACTATAACTGTTATTCAACTGTCAAAACTCAAGAAGAGTAGTTAAAATAGCACAAATTATAGTATTGCAGGGCCAATCATGTGTCAATATTTTTCTTGTTTTTTAATTCAAATTATAGCTAGACCCCCTATCTATAACAAATTCTGTCATATCCAAGCTATGATTAATACGAGGCCCCATTAAAATTCATTCTAGGAGATAAAGGTAGATCTCACATGCTTTTTTCAGCGTCGGGAGCACTTTAGGGCGACATTTTATATGTATCACTTGACGTAGAATAGTGCACTGTTAAAATTACATAGTCAATGGATTGCAGTTTTATTGTATATTTGGGCACTCAATCGCATGAAATGATGTTGCATTTGACACTGGCTCTCTCTTTCTCCGGGAGAATTGCCAAAAAAGTCCTAAACCTATTGCAGTTGTGCCAATTCAGTCCTAAACCTTTTTTTTAAACCGATTTAGTCCTAAACCTTTTGCGATTGTGCCAGTTGAGTCCATCCGGCCAAATTTGGCTGGCCGAAGCTGACGTGGACGCCGGCCGGCGCCGGCGACTATAATTTAATAATTTTTTATTATTTTTTGATTTTTTTATTATTTTTCGAATTTTTTATTGTTTTTTTAATTTTCTGTTTTTTTTTCTTTTCTATTTTTTCCCCTCCCCTCCCCCCGCCGGCGGCAGTGGCGGCCGGCCGCCGACGAGGCTGCGGCCACCGCGCGAGGGCCGCGAAGCCCTCGCCTGGACACTGGGGCCGCCGGCGAGGGTCGCGGCCCGGCTCGCCCGGATCCGGGCGAGGCCGGCCGCGGCGAGGGCGGCTTCGCCCGATCCGGGCGAAGCCGGCCGCGGCGAGGCACCTTCGCCCGATCTCGGGCGCCGGCCGCGCCGGATCGGGCGAAGCCGCCTCGCGCGGCCGGCCTCGCCAGATCGGGCGAAGGTGCCTCGCCGCGGCCGGCCGCCGATCGGGCGCAGCCGCCGCCGCGGCCGGCTGGGCGGCCGGGCCGCGACCCTCGCCGGCGGCCCCTGTGCAGGCGAGGTCGCGGCGAGGGCTTCGCGGCCCTCGCGCAGTGGCCGGCAGCCTCGTCGGCGCTGGCCGGCCACTGCCACCGGCGGGGGGAGGGGTGGGGAAAAAAAAAAGAAAAAGAAAAGAAAATTTTAAAAAACAATAAAAAATTTCGAAAAATAATTAAAATATTGTCGCGGCGCCGGCCGGCGTCCACGTACCCGGCTCCGGCCGGCCAAATTTGGCCGGATGGACTCAACGGCACAATCGCAAAAGGTTTAGGACTAAATCGGTCAAAAAAAAAGGTTTAGAACTGAATTGGCACAACTGCAATAGGTTTAGGACTTTTTTGGCAATTCTCCCCTCTTTCTCCTCGTACAATCACCACCTCTTATCTCTCCTCTCCATCCATGTGAAAAGAAAAAAGGAAAAGTCGCACTACTCTCTCTCTCTCTCTCTCTCTTCAACTTTTTCAAATTTCCTCTTTCTGCTTTTTCTTCGGCGATAATGGCAGAGCTCTCACGTCCATGGCCACTAAAACTGAGCTCCCGTCGCCATAACCGATGGCCAAGCTCTATACAATATCTCTCATGGCCATGGCTGAGCTCTTCTATGGAACTGACATGGCTAAGCGTGCGTAGTAGGCAGGCACTTGACATCACAATCGTGCAGCACTCAAGCTTCCCTCTGACTAGTTCACCTTTTATTAGAGTCACCTACGCTTAGCCTTCCCCTCGATATATTACTCACCTGGTTCACCGGATCTAAAGAAGAATTTCAGGAGTCCTTTGGGGTAGGATGCTCTATACACTTATTGCATTGGAGTTGTGGAATAATCTAAATGAAAGAAGGAAAGCTTAATTTGTGCACAAGACACTTTTAATTGTAACCATGAATCCTTGATCTAAGGTGGGGGCTCAGTCTTCCTATATGTCGAACTACCCACATTATTTCATGTCCATGACTTTCTAGTACGTTGTTTTGGTTGCGTTGAAAAGCAATTCAAACTGCTTTTTTTTTTTCTTTCGTAAATTTTTATGGCGGTTTTTTTTTTTTTTTTTTTTTGGTGGGATCATAGGTTTTGTTGTACTGCAATAATTTTCAATTTCTGTATTCTGCCCAGATTGAAGGGAGCTACCTGCAAGGTAACAAAAGCCTCAGCAATTGGGATGTCTTCTCACACATACCAGGTTCTCTTTCAATTTTAAAGGCTCGAACGAAACCGACACAAAAAAAAAAATGAATTCAGAGAATAAATTTCTTTTCTTATCAATAAAAATCAATTGAAAAGTGAAATATTCCGGCCAGACAAAATCAAGAAAGCCGAAAATTGCTTTCTATTCGGTTTTGAAATAGTGATGGGTTTTGTCTTCCAAGCTAATGAATGATATGAAGCTTACACATATTTGGAAAATAATAAATAAGTTTCTGTTTGTGAATTGCACCTAGGAAAAAAATGAATGCAACTGACTATTTTTTGTCATATGTGTTTCTTTAGAAAAAAAAAATAGAGATTTCCCATTGATAAGCTTCTCCGAAGTGATAAAACTGAAGTTCTAGCCTAGCCAGTAATTTAATCAAACACCATGTGTATATTAAACAGACATTTCACCGTCTACAATGGTTAATTTCATCCTGTTGTATTATTTTTATAGAAAAACTAGAGATTTAGCAAATTTAGATATCCAAATAAGCGTAATTATTTGCTACGTAGTTTTCTTTTCAAAAATTTTGAATAGGCTATGAATGAAAACAGGACCAATTTACCATAATAAAAGAGTTATAGAATGACAATAAAAAATTGTATTTTTGAGCTCCTTTATTTATAGGATGACAATGACTTGCTACCCGATCGTCAGCCTGAAAATTAGGAATATCGTACTCTTAGTGAATCTTGCATTTTTTATGTAGTCAGTTTATATATCTATTTGTATGGTTGATCTCTTTTTATAAATGTCATTGAGCAATCATTGACTGACCAATAGTTTGATACCATTTATCGGTGGCCAGCCAAGAAAATTAGTTTATTCCATACGTCAGGAAAGATTGTACATGATTTAATAATATCAAGATATGAAAGTTGGTTTATGAATCCCGACCCCAAAAAAAGTAGGTTTATGAAACAGATTTTCTTTTTTAACAAGGATAATGCGACGAACTCTTACTCTTTACTTGGCTATGTTCCGCTCGTATCCATTAAAAGTTCGCAACATCACTTCGTAAACTAATTCTCACAATATTTTTTTGCATATATAATTAAATATTGGAAAAATTACCAAATCGATCATAAACCTATTATTATTAATCGTGGATTGATAAATTGGTAATATCCCAATCAAAAGAAGAAACTAAAAACATGCTGATTGTAAGATAATCATGTTACGGTTTGCAAGATTTACTTCTTAAACTACTGATTTTGACAATTTACTGCTTTTTTGGGCCTAATTCCCTAAAAGAAGCCCAAAACTTTAGGTCCAATTTCAAATTTGTCTCAAATTTCTTTTTTGTCTTAGAAAAAACCAAAACTAGAGGTTTAATCCCAGATCTACCCAAACTTCTTCTTCTTTTTATCTTACAAAGAATATCAAACTTTAGGTTTAGTCTCAAGTCTATCGTAAATTAAGTTTTATCTTTAAAAAAATCACTAACTTTTAATCTATTCTCAAATCTATCCTATGGTCTAGTCCCAACTTGACATGGCATTTCTACATTGATAACAAATCAACATTGACAAGGCGACATGAAAAATAATTTTCAAAATAAAACCATTCTATTGTAAAAATTGATCATTTTTCTATTGTACGGGCCTGAACATTTCAAATGACATGACCAGATCTGCCCCTCTTGACGTCGCCATCCACATTGAGGTTTGCCCTCCCCCTCCCCCTCCATCTCTTTCTCAATTCCTGTGCAACCACCCGTTGTTCCCCCCCTCACGGTATTGGCTTTACTAATTAAAGCCTGTATTTTAAACATTTCGAAACAATTACATGTTGAATGAATTTTAGGTTTAGCATTGTCTAAAAATTTGAATCCATGAAGAATACCTTTATACTGAATAATTATACTGTAGTCAAATTTTGACTTCAAAGTTATATAATATTCTCTATTATTGCCTATTGAGGACAAGACCAAACATCACATTAGCGATCATATTCCATATTTTTCTATGCTCCATCAATGAGTAAGTATGCTTCCATCTTTTGAACTTGCCTTTAGTTGTGATTATTTATTGTGGAAGGGTCCCTTTTGACACACATGGATGCAACCATCCACAAACTTGGGGACTATGAGCATCCCACGAAGTGGCATGTAATGTCACGCCCCGACTCTCGAGCTCGCGGCAACCCCATTTCACTTGAGGTCTATTTGTACGACGTCCCAGGTACTGTCGTCGACCAATTCATTTTATCTTATTATTAAGCACATGCGGAAACGAACAACTCCCAAACCAAACAACAGGGATAGCAACAACGGCAGCAGAGGAAAGACAACCAGTATTTTATATATCGAAGGTTAGCCAAAGCATACCAAAGCAAATACATACACGCCTTACTACAGGCGACAAGCTAAGGCCTACTCAAAAAGGGATTGGCCTAGCTAACCTAACCCTGTACAAGTGGGGGAAGGCTCGACAAAAAGGAAATAGGCTACAGCTGCCTACTCACGGGCCTCAGAGGGATCGCTCTCTTCGATCCTCGGTACTGCATCATCTAGGGCCTGAAAATGTTAACCACGACGGGTTGAGATAAACTCAGCAAGTTAAAGTCCTAAGCCCCGGTTAGGAACTTCGCTCGCCTCGGGAGTTTAACATACAACCTAATCCAGCAATCAACACAATGCAAAGAGAAACAAAAGCATGGGACAGTTCAATAAGCAGACACAACCACAGGCGATCCTACCTGGCCTTGGCACACGTGACCTGCAGAAACTGTCATTTAATTCATCACGACAATAAGAGCATACGAATAATCAGAGCATCTCACACAGCTTCTCATGTCTCACACCCACACATGCTTCGATTATTAACGCCCCCTCCTGGGCCAACGGCACAACCTTATGGTTGGCGGTTCTGGCTAAACCAGCTTCGTCCTCTTTACCTCGAGGCACGGCGACGTCAAGGGCTCACTCCCAAGACGGCATTCCCGAAGGAGCACAAGACCCGCCCACTACCGCAGTCCCGCTACTGACAGAGGCCCGGGACCCGCCCCCATACCGCGGTCCCACATAGAACCCCTCCCTGTCAAGCATCCGACCGAAGTCAGGCGACCCACTGGCCACGGCACAACCCCATAGGGATTGGCAGTCTTCCGGCAACGCCGGGTTCCCTCATTTAATGTGATCATGCAACACATCATCAATAAATTCGTTCTTTTCTTTGTTATGTCGTGAATGCACATCGCTCATGCTCATGCGACATACCATTTCTGATAACCCACGCAATATGTCATGCAATCTCACTCGACAATTCCAAAATCCAATTTCCAATCAACATTTGATCATGCGTTTCATCAATATTCACAAGTATAATTGACAATCGGCACTTCAATAAATCATAACAACCAAGAACACATCAAAATAAGTCAAAAATTAGCTTCTGCATGAACAGTGCCGTGAACAGTAATCCGTGAACAGTAATTAGTGAACAGTAAATTCGTCCGAAATTAAATAAATAAATAAAAATAAATAAACTTAACCATGGTTAACAAATTAACCTAACCATGGTCAAATTAACCTAACCATAGTTAAATTCTAACCTTGGTTACTTTAAAACTAACCTTAGTTACTTTAATTAATTAACCTTAGTTACTTTAATACTAACTATGGTCAACTAACTAACCCTAGTCAGAATTAATTAACCAGACTAATTAACCAATCAACCCCTAAGCAAGATTAACCCCTAAACAAGGATTAGGAAGTTAACTTACTTGGATCGGAAATCCGGCGACACCGGCGCGTAGAGGGGGACGAGGGCTACGAGGGGTAAGCTCGGGGATGGCAACGGACGACGAACGATGGCCGAAACGGGCTAAAAACACTGCTGATTACTGTTCACGCGGAACTGACCAGCAGTGCGGAAAAGGCCGAAACGGGTGGCTAATGGCGACCAACGGTGACCGGGGATGCGCGGCTGGCTTCCTAACTTCCAGGACTACACTTTGGGCGGTTGCGGCGGCTCCGGTGACGGCGGCAAGGCTGTTTTCCGGCTGGAAAACAGTATGGACAGCAAAGAACACTAGAAATGGAAGAGAAAAAGGGAGAGAGAGGGGGGCTGGGCTGGTGCACGAATTTTGGGGGAGAAAGAGGAGAGAGAAGAGGCTGAAAACTTGAAGGAGAAGCCAAGGCAAGTGGGCTTGCCACTTGCTTGAAGGACCAATCAAAAACAAGCAATAAACAAGCAAAAACAATGCCTACTTGGGCACAAAAGCAAAAGGCCAAAAGAGAGAAGCCCATGGGCTGGAAATGGAGGAACTTGGGCCAACTTGGGCCCCTCTTGGGCTGGGCTGAATGGGTGCAAGGCCCATTGGGCCGCCGGTCTTGGGCCGGCCCACTCGCGGCCCGAAACCCGGTCCAATTCTTCCTTTTTCCAACTCTTCCGTGTCCAACGGAAAATCCCAAAATAAATGAGGCGACGTCCAAGTATTTAGTCCTAATATCATCGAGAAATCGGTTCCAAAATCGGATTAAAAATCGTACTAAATGGAGTCAATTTTCAGGATGTTACATGTAAAATGCACGAAAGTTGCACGTGAGATGCACATTTTATATAAGTAATTGAAAATATTTTCTTCTTTTGCTTCTATGATTGTTTTTTATATTTTTTGTAATTGATTATGTTGTTATTGTTTTTTCATCCCAATTTCTAATGCCTAAAGAATCTTATGTGATCTCAATTGGATTGTGTAGGACTTTCATGAGTAAAGCTTTCTATTGTATGGGCCTGAACATTTCAAGTGACGTGACCAAATCTGCCCCTCCCAATGTCGCCACATCAACACTGATTTTCGCCCTCGCCCTTATCCTCCCTCTCTTTCTCAATTCCTCTGCCACCACCCGTTGTTCCCCCACCTTGTCATTGGGGTTTGTCAAAGTGATAGAGTTATGTATTTTGATCAAATAGGATTTGTTGGTGAAGGTCTTCTTAGATTTCAAGCAATCTCTCACGATGTAATTTAACTGCTGGCTCCTTTTTTTTTTAACTGATTAAGCCTTGTTTTACTAGCTGAGCATTGTCGCGACCTCCCTCTCGTGTCCCGGGAGGCTAATGGCTCGGCTAAAAGCCTTTCATTAGGGCTTTAGCCAGGGCTCTCCCAAGCTCACCAATTCACGACTTAAAATTTGAGTTTTTAACCTGCAATTCAATTTCACTTAAAAAGGAATCACCACTAATCAGTTGGGATGGGTCGATTAGAAACCCAAGTAAAATATTGAGAGAAATATTTTACTACTGCGTAACTAGAGAAACTAGGATCGGTGAATTAATTACACTAGTTAATTACTAACGCTCTTCCGGTACCTAATCTTGTTTAAACCCTTTAGGTTTGGTATTTTTGAACTTTTCAAGGATTTTTCCATGCATTGTTGAAATAAACTCTTTTTTGACTTTTTTTTTATTTTTTGAAAAATATAAAAATTTCTGGATTTTCTATTTTTTGGAAAATATAAAATATTTCTGGACTTTCTGATTTTTTTCTAGAAAATCTGAAATATAAAATATTTTTGGATTTTCTGATTTTTGGAAATTATAAACTATTTTTCGGAATTTCGGATTTTTCTGAAAAAAATATTTTTTATTTTTAAAATACTTTTATAATTAAAATAATAATATATTATTATAATAAATCGACCGGACCCAGCTCGGGTTCGGCCTGGCGCGAGGCCCAGGCTCCAAATGACCTAGGGCCCTCGACTGGGCTGAATTTGGCTAATGGGCTGAATTCGCTTGGCCCGCGAGGAGTACCTGAAACAAATAGAAATAAATAGTCAGGCCCATCTAATAAAATTAAAACAAGTCCAGCCCAAGAAGCGGAACAAGCCCAATAGGCATGATTCATCTCAGCCCATAGCCCATGAAATCAAACCCTAATGGGTCGACCGGGTCCTCGTACCCGGCCCGGTCATGACCTGACTTCCCCCGCCACTTCTCTGTTGCAGGGTCTCCTGCGGCGTCGATGGGCGGCATGGCCGCGGCAAGTAGCGTCAACGGTGATGGGGGTGGCCGACCGCGTCTCGTTCTGGCCGGAACAAGCAATGCCGGCCGTCGCGAGACAAGCCGCAATGACGAGGTGGCAAGGAGCAGTGAGGCCGTCAGCAGACAACGGCAAGGACGACAGTGGGCTTGATGACCTGAGGCTTGGCGAAGACCGGAGCGATGCGAGTAGGGGACTTCGTTAGTGGCTGAACAGCAATATGTTGGGGCACGGGCGGCGACGGGGGGGCCTACCGGCATGGGGCTTCGGTTGAGATTGGCGAGTGGTTGGGTCGTCGTGGGGTAGAACGGCGACGACTATGGCTGCAAGCGACGACGAAAACCCGAGCAAATGGCGTCGTTGGTGGCTGAACAACAGCAGCATTGAGCCCAGCAGCCAGCATCGCATGCCACGGCGGGACTCAGCCCCGCAACTCATTTCTCTCTAGTCTTCTCCTCGTGATTCTCTCTCGGGACTTTCTTCCTCAAATCTGTCTCTCAGATCTCACTCCCCTCTTTCTGGCCTCTTCCTCCACCAAGCTCGTCGTCGGCTTGCCCCCCTCAGATCTGGATTTTTTTTTTCAGAACTTTCACTCTCGCTCTCGCTTAGATATCTCTCTCAGATCTATTTCGGATCGGCAGTCGCTCGGGATTCCGATCTCCTAGATGTCTCTCCAAGGAAACCTTCCGAGCTCTGGCTTCTCCTCCAGATCTCTCTTTCTCACTTAGAGATCTCTCTCAGATCTTTTTCCCCCCTCTCTCTTAGACCTCATTTCCCTCTCTTTTTTTCCGCCCTTTTTTCTCTCTCTCAAATCTCTCTTTCTCTCACAGCTCTCTCCGCCCTCAGATCTCTCTCTTTTGTTCGCTCCCCTCTCTTCTTCACCCACTGGCCTCTATTTATAGGCAAGGAGTCCGGTCGACGGAGGTGCGCCGACCGCCGGTCCTCAGCGCGCCAGCCGGGCTCTCTCTCAGCTGAATCGGCGTCCCATCCCTTCTTCTCCGCCAAGGCCATCTTGGCATTGAAGAAGTCCCTGCCAAGACGTCCCCTCCGCCCAGGTTTTGCGCCGGGTCTCGCACGACAGCATTGATGGCGCATGCGAGACATCCCTTTCGTCGCCGATCTACTCTCCTCCACTGTCCAAGTTGTCTTCGCGCATGAGTTGCAGAGGTGGAGACGTTAGGAGGAAGGAAGGAGGAAGAAGGAGGAGGAGGGGCCGAGCCACGGGGCTAAGGAGGCCAAATGGGCCTGGACCCAAGCGGAAGAAAAGAATGGGGAAGACAGGCCTGGGCCTGTGCGAACAAGAAGAAAGAAGGAAGGAGAGGGCTGGGCGCGAAAGCCTAGCCTCTCTATGGGCCTCTCTTTTTTCTTTTCTTTTTTACTTGAAAATAAGGGAAAAAAATAGGAAAAAAAAACTTAGTAAATGTAAACAATATTAGTACTTTAGGTGATGCAAAAAATCTTTTTTGTTAGGGTCAAATTGAACCCTAATTTTCTATGGAATTTAATCTTAATATTTAGTCAAAATTTAGGTATCAACAAGCATGCCCTAAAAAGAGAGATTTAGTTGATACTAAAGTATAGACTATGGGTGGAAAGCTTCTCACATTTTGTATTGTTTGAAGTTTTATTATCTTTTGCTAATTACAACATTCGTGTCTCTTCTTGTCCCTCACAGTCGAAAAAGATCAACAGAATTTAGAGATCGAGAGAGAAGAGAGAAGAAATGGCGTGCTCTAATGTGATGGCACTATTGGCGATGGTGTTGTTGCAGTTTTTGTTATTAGAGATGGCCCTCACGTCAAAGCTGGCCATGGACAAGGGCATGGACCCTCTCGTGCTTACTATCTACCACCAGATTACTGCCACTGTCGCCACCATCCTGTTCACACTTCTCTTTGAATGGTACGTAGTAGTTAATGCTTAATCATAATCTCAAGAATTTAGAGTACTAGCTTTACCAATTGAAGTAGTCTATTCTAAACATTACAAACCCATTATATGTTGAATGAATCTTAGGGTTAAAATTATCCAAAAATTCCTTAGAGGCCTTTGGCAAATTGAATCCATGAAAAATACCCTTATACCAATTAACTATTGTGGAATGACCCCTTTTGATACATATGGATGCAACCATCCACAAACTTGGGACTATGAGCATCTCACGAAGTGGCACGTAAAATGCACGAAAGTCGCACGTGAGATGCACATTTTCATATAAGTAATTGAAAATATTTTTTTCTTTTACTTCTATGATTGTTTTTTATATTTTTTGTAATTGATTATGTTGTTATTGTTTTTTTATCCCAATTCCTAGCGCCTAAATAATCTTATGTGGTCTCAATTGAATTGTGTAGGACTTTCACGAGTCAAGATTTCTATTGTATGGGCCTAAACATTTCAAGTGACATGACCAGATCTACCCCTCCTGACGTCGCCATCTACACCAAGGTTCGCCCTCACCTTTGTCCTCCCTCTCTTTCTCAGTTCCTCTGCCACCACCCGTCTTTCCCCCACCTTGTCATTGAGGTTCGTCAGAGTGATAGAGTTATGTATTTTGATCAAATAGGATTTGTTGGTGATGGTCTTCTTAGATTTCTAGCGATGACTCTCACGATGTAATTTAATTGCTAGCTCCTCTTTTTTAACTGATTAAGCCTTGTTTTACTGGCTAAGCGTGCCCTACAAGGAAATAATTAGTTGATACCAAACTATAGACTATGGGTGGAAAGCTTCTCACATTTTGTATTGTTTGAAGTTTTATTTATCTTTTGCTCATTATAACATTCGTGTCTCTTCTTGTCCCTCACAGTCGAAAAAGATCAACAGAACTTAGAAATCGAGAGAGAAGATAGAAGAAATGGCATGCTCTGATGTGATGGCATTCTTGGCGATGGTGCTGGTACAGTTTTTGTTATTAGAGATGGGCCTCACGTCAAAGCTGGCATTGGACTAGGGCATGGACCCTCTCGTGCTTACTACCTACCGTTGGATTACTGCCACTGTCGCCATCATCTCGTTTGCACTTCTCTTTGAGTGGTACGTAGTAGTTAGTGCTATATAATCTCAAGAATTTAGAGTATTAGCTTTACCAATTGAAGCAGTCAATTCTAAACATTACAAACCTATTATATGTTGAATGAATCTTAGGATTAACATTATCCAAAAATTCCTTAGTGGCCTTTGGCAAATTGAATCCATGAAGAATACCCTTATACCAATTAACTATTGTGGAATGGCCCCTTTTGACACACATGGATGCAACCATCCACAAACTTGGGACTATGAAGATCTCACGAAGTAGCACGTAAAATGCACGAAAGTCGCACGTGAGATGCACATTTTCATATAAGTAATTGAAAATATTTTCTTCTTTTGCTTCTATGATTGTTTATTTATATTTTTGTAATTGATTATGTTGTTATTGTTTTTTTATCCCAATTCTTAGCACCTAAAGAATCTTATGTGGTCTCAATTGGATTGTGTAGGACTTTCACGAGTCAAGATTTCTATTGTATGGGCCTAAACATTTCAAGTGACATGACCAGATCTACCCCTCTTGACGTCGCCATCTACACCGAGGTTCGCCCTCGCCTTTGTCCTCCCTCTCTTTCTCAGTTCCTCTGCCACCACCCGTCTTTCCCCCACCTTGTCATCGAGGTTCGTCAGAGTGATAGAGTTATGTATTTTGATCAAATAGGATTTGTTGGTGATGGTCTTCTTAGATTTCTAGCAATGACTCTCACGATGTAATTTAATTGCTAGATCCTCTTTTTTAACTGATTAAGCCTTGTTTTACTGGCTGAGCGTGCCCTACAAGGAAATAATTAGTTGATACCAAACTATAGACTATGGGTGGAAAGCTTCTCACATTTTGTATTGTTTGAAGTTTTATTTATCTTTTGCTCATTACAACATTCGTGTCTCTTCTTGTCCCTCACAGTCAAAAAAGATCAATAGAACTTAGAGATCGAGAGAGAAGATAGAAGAAATGGCGTGCTCTGATGTGATGGCATTCTTGGCGATGGTGCTGGTACAGTTTTTGTTATTAGAGATGGGCCTCACGTCAAAGCTGGCATTGGACCAAGGCATGGACCCTCTCGTGCTTACTACCTACCGTTGGATTACTGCCACTGTCACCACCATCCCGTTTGCACTTCTCTTTGAGTGGTACGTAGTAGTTAGTGCTTAATCATAATCTCAAGAATTTAGAGTATTAGCTTTACCAATTGAAGCAGTCAATTCTAAACATTACAAACCTATTATATGTTGAATGAATCTTAGGATTAACATTATCCAAAAATTCCTTAGAGGCCTTTGGCAAATTGAATCCATGAAGAATACCCTTATACCAATTAACTATTGTAGAATGGCTCCTTTTGACACACATGGATGCAACCATCCACAAACTTGGGACTATGAAGATCTCACGATGTGGCACGTAAAATGCACGAAAGTCGCACGTGAGATGCACATTTTCATATAAGTAATTGAAAATATTTTCTTCTTTTGCTTCTATGATTGTTTATTTATATTTTTTGTAGTTGATTATGTTGTTATTGTTTTTTTATCCCAATTCCTAGCGCCTAAAGAATCTTATGTGGTCTCGATTGGATTGTGTAGGACTTTCACGAGTCAAGATTTCTATTGTATGAGCTTGAACATGTTAAGTGACATGACCAGATCTATAATCAACAATTTATGTGGACTCTATATGACCAAGGTGCGAGAAACTTTTGGGTACATAATACTGGACCATTGGGTTGTCTTCCTTAAAAGCTTTCATTAATTGAGAAGAAGAATCTGGATGAAAATGGGTGTCTTTCAAGTTATAATTCTGCTGCCAGAATTTTCAATCAAGGACTACTCAAATTATGCCAAGAGATGAGATCTGAATTGGCTGATGCTACTATCACACATGTTGACATCTATGCCATCAAATATGATCTCATTGCTAATGCCTCTAAATATAGTGAGCTTGTTAGTGTCGCCCATCTCTTTTCTATTAAATCATTTGAAAAGCTATTGAGAGTTTTCTGAAAATTTTAGAAGTAGTATATTAGCACAATGACTGTAACTGCTCATCCCAGCAATGCATGTAGATGGTTCTACCTAATCCTTCTTTTGGTTTAAACCTAATAAGATCATACCATCAGCAAGGAATTTTGAATGTGAGTCTAGCAATCATTTTCAGGAGGCAATGACTACTTATATCACTCTGCAGGTTTCTCGAGTCCGCTAATGACTTGCTGTGGTAATGGAGGACCTCCATATAACTATAATATCAGGGTCACCTGTGGTACACCAGGCTTTGAGGCCTGCAGTAATGGATCTCAATACATCAGTTGGGATGGCATTCATTACACAGAAGCTGCTATCTCCATCATAGCCTAAAAAATATTGTCCTCGTCTTATTCAACGCCACAAACTCCATCAATTTTTTTTTTTGCCGAGGACGACATGTTTGGGTGAAGCACATTTAAGTGCACAACACGTTTCCATGTGCTTTATCGTAGCATTTCTTCACCTCATAGCTATGAGATGCATGTAACGACATTTATAGGAGAAATTAAGTTGATCATGTCACTGATTAGCGATAAGACAGATTTAGTTCCTTGCTAAAGCTACTAAACCGGGCAGTGAGCCACTAACCATCTGTCAAGTGGCGAACTAGAAGGAGTTGGAGCACGGGACATCATATTGATGGTTAAGATACATGGCCAAAAGAATATGTCGGTCGAGAGTTGGCTATCGTCGTGCAGGGTTCTCATGTTGTGCTTGTCCATGGTTTTTGCTGTCCCAGAAATGGGTGTTGTAATTTTGTACTGTTTTGATAGTGATTGTAATGTCGTTCGCAAAATGATGGGGGTAAAGGTGTAATCAGGTTCGTGTTTGTTCAATGGCACACGTACATTAATTTTAGAGGAAGCTGCTTGCCTCAACGTCAAGAATTACAGGCTTCACAGGTACAACTGAACATTGAGGAGAGCCGTACATTTCAGTTCTTCACTTATCCAATTAGCGAATGGCGATTTAGCTCCCCGAAAAAATACGAGGTCTCACGTTCATTTCCATTGGCATAATCTCTTTGGAGACTTGCTTCGCCAGGGAATAAGGGATATCACATAGTATGATAACTTTAATAGGATGTTCATTTGAGGGTCATAATTTTTTTTCCCAATCAATTAAGGATCACATTACTGAAACAATACATTCACTTAAATATTATGAATTTAAAAAGCAAAATATTCACTTGAGTATTATGACTTTTAGTTAATGATTTGAGTGTCAATGAAAAACATTAATCACAAGTGCCTTATAACACGTCAAAATTACCAACATTGTGATCAATGTTTTTTAAGAATTTGTGACATAAAAGTGAATTTTTAGAGCTCATACCATTATAGTGATCGAAAAAATATTTATGGCACTTAACGAGTGTGTATCTATTTGCTTCATAGAAAAGATTAAAAATTTGGAAAATATTTTCATAAAACTGATTATTTATATCGCTTATAATTATTAACAAATGAAAAATGTTTTCATTAATACCTATAATTTATATCTAGATATTTTAACCGATGATAAAAATATTCTTCGTTTATTTATCTTTATTTGTAATAAAAGTTATTTTTTAAAAAAAAATTAAAATTATTCATTTTCAAATCAAATGGAGCCTTATGGTGTTCTTTTTTTCATTAAGAGAAAGTAAATGTTTCCACTTGTACAAAGTAGGCATATGCACATGAACAAAACCGAATCAAACCTACTAGTTTCAAGGGTTGTGGAACCGGGAAATATCAATTCGATTCTTGATTCTAAGTACAAAATTGAATCACTTGGACCAAATTGAAATATTTTTTTTTAATTTCCTTTTTTTAGAAGAGTAAAGAAAGGAAATTGCCAAAATCCAAAATTGAACTGATTCAATCCGGGAACTAGACCGACCGATTCTAAGATGGCACCGGCCCAACCCGAGAGCCGATCATCCGACTGGATTGTTGAAATATTGAAGAAAGTCCATCTAGCAAAAGGCCATTTCTTGCCTACTCAACCCTCAAAGTCCCCATCCATCAAAAGATCGGCCCACGATTTCTCGTACTGAACAGAAACGACTGCAATTGCCCGACTCCAAAGGATTATTTCGGACCTAGACCTGAAATTTAAGGTTATCGATGCTTAGGTAAGTGGAAAGACCACGCATCAGCTGAAAGAGAGAAGAAAAAGTTCCGACCTTTTGCAGTCTTGGAACTTCGCCTTGCCGATTTCATATGCGGACGAACTTCGTAACGGTCCCACGTCGTGCTTTCTGTACCCATGCAGCGATCTCCGGCACTTCCCACATCGCCCGCCTCGCGCGTCTAGGACAGATTGAAAATGCGCGGAGGGTGTTCGACCAAATGCTTCACAAGCCCATCGCGTCCTGGAACGCGGTCATCGCCGGGTATTTCCAGAACAGCAGGCCCCATGAAGCGCGGCAGCTGTTTGATAGAATGTCTGAGAGGAACACGGTTTCGTGGAAGCGCGGCAGCTTTTGAAGATACCAGAAGGCATGCCTATCCGAGTAATGAAAAATCTTCGAGTTTGTGGTGACTGTCATTCTGCAATCAAATTGATTGCAAAAGTCACCGGAAGAGAGATAATCTTGCGGGATGCTAACAAATTCCACCATTTCAAGGATGGCTTCTGTTCCTGTAGGGACTATTGGTGACTCTTAATGTTGATGCTGCTAGGAGAGAATGATACCCAACCTAAAGTTTTCTAGGTGTCCTGGCTGATTCACCTGAAGATGAGATGAGGCAATCCTTCTTTGCTCTGAAATTTGAGCATGGGAGGTGCCAAATTTCTAGGTATGTGTGTCTATACCCTATTGGCAGAATCATAAGACTTGGTTGGGTACCAAATTGAACTTTATTTATGGACTCTCTAAAAAAGAATTTGGAATATAAATTGATTGACCTGTACAACTTTTTTTGCACAGTGTCTGAGGCAATTTTTGTGGCAGAAGAATCTTGCCTAATGTGTGCTTCTTTTATTTCAAATCTTACGTAGAAATGCATGATTCAATCCATAATTATGCTTAATGATACATATATAGCAGAAATTATACCACCTATGTATCCTCTGTTCACTGGGAACTGCTTCCTTGCAGTGACATGAAAAATTTGACGCTGAATTGGCTAGATGCATGAATTGATTGGAGAAATATAGCAGCCTCAACCAACAGAAGGTAAAAAGGCGAACAACTGTGGAATCAAGGTCTCATATTGGGTGTCTAAGCTTTAAGTAAATAAACTTTTATCACCAGCAAAGGGTATTCAAATTGGGAAAGCTAGAGTTTGCGCTGTCTGCTCTGGTACTACTTTGGCATTGGTGGTTTTGCTCCAGAAACCTAACATTGACACCTCCCACGTCTTTCTAGTCTTAAGTCTTTCTACTCTCTTCATATTACACTTGCTGATGCACCAGCCACTGGGATGTTATGGAAGTATCAGTTGCAACAATCTTCAAAATATCAGAGTAGTTGGTCAAAAGTTGGTGGGTTCACCTCATGGAATTTTGGAGGTCAGGCAGCATTCTTGCTGTATCACTTGGTATTCTGCGTTTGTTCTAACACACGTGACTGATCAACTTCATTCGTTTTCCCTCTTCACTAAAATTGACTTTCCTTCTTTTCTAGGCAATGCTACCAATTCGAACTTGATGGTCTTGGAAGATGCCGTATCTTCTGCCGCTGCAATGAGTGGACTCTGACCTTCCTGATCTTTGTTTCAATCTTGCCTTGGAGTGATCAAAGTGCCGAAGAATTTACCTATGTTATCCGTTTCTTAATGTCAGAGTTGTTGAGTTTTTTCTTTTAGTTGGCTATATAACTTCCAACTTATTTGCCATAGCACTAATTGTGTATGACAAGGGTACTTTCAAGGCAATGTAAAACGTTGGGTGCTCAAGATAATTTCAGTGGGCGTGACTTCATGATCGACCTTAATCTAGGAATTTTTTTTTATTTTTTATGCATCATCAATGGTTAAACCTAGAACTACAGTTTAAAGAAATGTTCACAACTTCTATTTTTTCTCTAGATATCTGAGAAACAGACATGATGGATTCTGCTTGCTTTAGTGTGGTGAAAACTTACCTCAATGTTTAAAATGCCTTTTGTCGCATAGTCATTCGTCTTTTGCATCGGATTTTTATCGCTTAGTCCAGAACACAGAGTATACATTGCATACTCATTTCATGGACTGGGCTAACAATAAAACCTTACAAATAGAGTCGAATCCCCACAGGGCTCCAACAACAAAGTTATGGGCTTTGCTTCGCCAATTTCGTGCGATGTGATTGGTTCTATTTACACGTCGGTGATATAACGAGTCCATCTCGTGATTTCGGCCTCCCCTCTACAGAAGCCAATGTGTTTGCAACCACATTCAGATTCAAAAAAATATATGAAGTGGAACCCTCGTTATAAGGTGTCATGTCCAACGTGTCCCCTGAGCAATGTTTTGACATGAACCAACTAGCATCCGCTTGCTCTCCATTATCAGAACAAGCATCAATGGTGGGTGGCCCCTCTGATGTTATGACTTCTGCATCATTCTGACAGGGCTGCTTCTTTTTTGCATCGAGCTTCACTTGGTTGGTTTCTTCTCCTTGACCTCTCTCCTTTCGGCTATAATGCCTGCCCTCACCCTTTTCGCACGGATCCCGCTCCATTACCCATAATTATTAAGGAGATATTTTGAGGCCGTGACCCTGTGCATGATTAGAAAAATTAATGGCGTACACTCAACCAGGACCGTTTTCCCGTCATCTGCATAAGGTAAGGATTAGGAAGGGGAAAGAGATGGGATTCTGAAAAGCTCGATGGTGCTTGGACGGAGGGGAACAGACCGAGGGAGATGACCGGGAAGGGAAAATGATAGACAACAAGGCAATGGTACTTTAAATCTCTCTATAGAGGGATATGCAGGGATTTATTTATCATTTAAACAGATTCTTCTTTCTCATTTGGAACTTTGCTTTACATCGATTTACAAATTCTTCAAAGATAATTATGTTGTAATGACATCTCATCCTTTCTTTTCCCTCATCGGTATCTAGACATTGGTATACACTGACACTTTCAAGTTGTATCTTTTTCTCTTCTCTTATAAGTATCAAAATTTCTTCCTTTCCTTCCTAATCACTCCATCGAAAATTGAGCATGATGCAATATGTGGGCGTAGTGGAGTCCAATCAGTCTATTTCAAACATCTTTTACTTCGATTATTATTATTGTTATCATTACCCTTTTTTTTTAATCTTGCGACTAACGATATAATTTTGGTTAAATATAAAATACCTGAAAGCTTTCAAAAGATACTTTGCTATCATGAATCATTTGCGAAAAGTTTTCTTTTCTATTTTCGTAAGTAGAAGTAACAATCTGCCTAAGAAAAAGAGCTCCAAGTTTTTGCATGAGTAGTAAAGACCTTATTGTGATCTTTATATTTCAGGGCCATAGGAACAAACTAGAAATGTTGGTGCATCTATATACCTTGCATGTGTTCTAACATTTTTATAGAAAATATCTCAACACTCATTAGACTGCAAGAACACGATCACCCTTTCAAACATTTTTGGAGGTCAATAGACAAAGCACAAACTACATGCCTTGATCAGTTTGAGTAGAAGCTAGAAGCTCTCTCCCTAGAGAATGGGCGACGCTTTTCATTAGTCTTGGCAACCCTGAACAGAACACGTGCTACACGCATGACTTTAATGAGCACTCAAGAAATTATCGCTGAAGTTGAGTGGATCATCCTAGCTGACAATGCTTGCGTGCGTGTAAGAAACGATCGAGAAGGACATCGTCTTCCTCACGAACCAAGATGGAGTTGTTTCGAGATACCTCTCTAGGAGAAGAGTGAAAGGGATGGTGGCGAGGGTGGCAAAGATCTGACAGTAGGTGACAAGCACGAAAGGGTTCATCCCACTGTCCATGGCCAGCTTCGATGTGATCATCATTCTCGCATAAACCATTTGCACGATCACCATGGCCAGGAAGGGTACGAAATCTGCCATTGCCTTTGTCTCTTGGGGTTTTCTCTATGCAACGGAAAGTTGCACTCTTTTTCGGGTTTCAGGGAGAAAAAAAGAGAGAGATGGTTCCGTGATAAATTGAAAGAGAGAGAGAGAGAGACTTGCAACACTTGGGCGCATGCATGTATCAAGGACAGCCACTGTAACCTACAAACAGCTATTGTGCCTTTCAGTTGTAATTTCCTTTGTTTTATCAACGCTCGGTATCATGGAAAATCGATACACTAAGTCATACGATGGATCGAATGTAATCAGATCTCCAAACGATTTGGCCGTAATAATGCATCATTGCATCATCGCATCATCGATCGATCATATCATGCTTCCAATAATAATCCGTTACATCTTTTGACATGTATCGAATTCGTTAATCATCGTGAGTGCCCTCACCCTTTTTTAATTTTTTTTAGTCTTTCTCCTACACTCTCTGGCCCCTCCCATTTTCAAGCCTTCGAGAAACACCAAACAAAGCTTCAGTGCGTAGCAAGGTATGGTTGTTAGAACTAGTATTAACACCTAGAGGGGGGTGAATAAGTGTAGAGGAATTTTATGCACAAGCAATAACAATCTTTTGCAATCTACAAACAGAAATTAAATAGAGAGAGATAGAGAAGATTGCAAACACAATTTATAGTAGTTCAGCTTTGTCCACTCTCCAGGCGATCAGCCAATAGGCTGGATTTCACTATATGATCAAAGGTGATTACACACTCTTGAGTGTTAGCACTTGGTGATGATATGTCTCACAAAGTCACTCTTTTTGGTAATTCACTAGGATCACTCGGTTTCGCTCTTTTTCAAACAACTAGTGAAGAATTGAATCAGCCTTGGAATATATTTATCCACCTTAGTCTCCTAGGTCTCATCCTATCCTTATATACTCTCCAAGCCACACTCGACCGTTGACTCTTTCCTTGAGAGTTTCGTATTCCCTTTCCTGGACAGATTTTATAAGGTAAGTCTTTTTGACCGTTGGAGATAGATTGGATCCCCTTGGATTCTGTTCATCCATACAATCAGAATCCGGGCTTCCATAAGTGTTCTATTCTTCTTTGGAAGTTGTCCGTTGATTGATCCTGCCAATCAGTTTGATATAATAGAATCAATATAAATAAAGTAAGTGAAACACTTGACCGTAGGTGATCTTATCCTATAGTTTCATTCTAAGTCTGACTGACTCAAGTTCTGAGTCTGCTCAAGATTTTCGTCTGGTACGGTCATACTCAAATTTGCGCATGGTACGGACAGACTCAGAATCTGTCAGACTGAAGTTCCTGCATCTGCTTCATCCAAACGCAAAAGCATAAGTTATTAGCCTTTGATTTATTTTGTCATCTTCAAAATTTCATAAGGGATTTTCCTAACAATCTCCCCATTTTTTATGATAACAAAACAATCTCTGAATATGCAATTATGCTTTTAAATATATTGATAAATCAAAATATCATAAGCACATAATGCAATCTCCAAAATTGAGCAAAAGAATATATTGAAATAATTGCAGCTCAATATTATGCACTAAATAATATAAATCAATTAGCACATATGCATATACATATTTTCTCCCCCTGCTTGTCATAATCAAAATGCAATAATAATTAAAAAGGGGGTCACGCGGAGAATAAATTCACATAATATCTTTAAAAATATATGAGGCATGAAACACAAACTTTAAAGATATAATGTTGATACAAACATAAAGAATATTCAATATAGCTCATATATATCAACAAAAATCTGCCAAGGAAAGAAATTGATAATATACTTACCAAATTATGTAGAACACAATTTACCTTTTCTTTCCATAGTAATCAGGGTCAAGATCAATTCAAAAAATTTGCCATGATAATCAATGCTCCCCCTCAATTTGTTGCCTTTTCGAAATGATCACGATTCTCCATTTCTTTTTATATTCACTTTCTCCCCCTATCCTTATGAAAGTATTTGCGATAATACTTATCACAGCTTGTACACATTGAATAGAATGTTTTCCCTTTATTTTCTTTGTAGTAGCAACATTCACAGCATTCATTTGTTTTTGAAATTTGAGGTAGAAGTTTGTTTTCTTCAATCAAGCACGCCTCAAATTAAATCTGCACAAACTTAACAAACTTTCTGCACAAATGCATTGTTATAATATATAATGCCCTTTCTTACGAAATAAATTGAATAACATATATGACAAAAAAATTTCAATTCAAAGCTATTCAACCTTACATATGACACATTAGTGGCCTGCTCAATAATTTCTGAAAATTTTGTTCAATGAATAGAATTTTTGAGCCTTAAGAAATCTCTATAATTTCGGATCAAGCTTTCTCAACCTCCTATGGAAATATATTTTGCCACCTCCAAATCCTTGTAAAATAGATAATAATCTTTGCAAATTATAGAAAATATCACGCACATACCTTCTTTCAATTTGTGGATCAAACTTGCCTGATATAAAATATCTTCTAAGATTATAGCAAGTGAATCCCAAAATACAACAATATCTTTCAAGATTAAAGGGATTTCCCTAAGCATAAATTTCAAAAAGATATTATTGATGCAATATGCAAAAGCGAAGTAGAATTTATATCATGTGCCAAATCAAGTAATAAAAATGTGCAATATCTGACAAGAGATTTTTTTTTTCAATATAAATCACACGTGAGTCATAAAAATCATTCAGCATCATAAATTTTTGTGTAGAAATTTGGAAGGCGGGATGATAAATATGAAATACTTTATTTCCTTACCCAAGGTATATATATTTAAAATATACCATTGATTTAGAAAACAAATCCTCGTCAATCATCGCTTGAGATATTCTTCTGATTGCTCAATGATTTGCATAGATTTGCAATCACATGATTAGTAAAATTTCCTGCAGCAAGCTCTTTTTCTTTTGGTATCCATGAAACATTAGAGCACAAATAAGAAATTTCATAAAAACTCAACGATGCTTTGCTGACTCATTTCAGTAGAAAATTTTAGGGAGAATATCTTGTATAATATCTCGTAAAACAAAGATATAACAAAATAAGAGAGCATAAAATCTTATCAAATAATCATAATTATCTATAAGCAAGATATCAAATTTAATCACACGTATCAAATTCCAACTCACAAAACTGCCAAAAGTATATCACACGATTCTTCCTTCAATATAACCAATTATAGAATATAATTATTATAAAATCTGAATCAACTGAAGCATAAAAAGAACATTATGCACAAACAGATTCTTGCTTCCTTACCTTTATTACCTACAAGAAAACAACTTATCTTTTCTTTGGTACCCAAATGAATTTGGGTCCATTTCGGTTAGAGGAAGCATCAAATTTCCAATTGATTGACTTGGATTTCTTCCAATCAAATGGACATTGTTGCTTAAAGTGATTATGATCACCATAATTCAAGCAATTAAAAAATTGAGATCCAACAGGCTTAACAAATTGCTTACCAAAATGATTTCGATAATGGTGGATCGAAGGTTTGCGCCGCAATCTCTCCTTTACTTTTGGCTTTTGTATGGAGAGGATATGCTCTAATGTCTTTGAGCCAATAGAAAATTTCTTCCAAATTTTCGGAATTTCTTCTTTATAGGAATCATTTTCCTTTTGCAAAAAATCTTTCTCTTCCTTAAAAAAAGAATTCTCTTTTTCCAGCTCAACGATGCTTGTCTCATTTGTAGAATTTTTCTCTTTCAATTTAGAGATTTCCTTCTTCAATTTAGAGATCTTCTTCAACGCTTTCTTATGTTTTGCGCATAATTCTTCAAAAAGATTATCATAATCAAGAATAGGATTTGAATATGTTACCTCATCTTCTTCAAATTCAATGTCCGCTTTTAAGCATAAATTCTCATCATCACTGGATTCACACTCAATGTCGCTCCACGTCTCGGCTTTCAAAGCTTTATTCTTCTTTTCGAATTTCCCTTTCCTTTTCTTGAATAAAGGACAATCGGGTTCGTTTGTGGACTTCTTCCCTTTCGAATTGCTTCTTTTTTGTTCAAATTTTTTGATCAACGACTTCATCTCCTCATCGTCATCTTTTTCATCTTCCTCAGAATTTTCTTCATCAAAATCAGCATTAGATTTTATAGCAATTAACTTCTTACCTATCGGATCTTCGTCATTTATACGTTCTGCTTCATATGATTGCAAAGTTCCAATAAGTTCATCAACAGATAAAGGCCAAATCCTCAATGTTTCGCCGATGGAAGTTTTGACGTTGTTCCAATCCTTCGATAATCCTCTCAAAAGCTTATTCACTTTCATGGGTCATGAGATTGGTTGTCCTTGATATGCCAGTCCATTCACTATTTCAGTGAATCTGCTGAACATGTCTCCAATGGGTTCTCCTAGCTTCATCTTGAATGATTCATATTGCAGGAGAAGAATATTGACTTTGGTCTCCTTTACACAATCAGTCCCTTTATAAGTAACGTGCAGCCTATCCCACACTTCTTTCGTTGTTTCACAAGAAGAGATTCGGTTATATTTATTTGGAGACAAGGCACAATAAAGAGAATAGATAGCATTTGCATCTAAAGCTTCTCTTTTTGTTATCTCCTTTTGAGATAGAGTGACAGATGATTGAAGCGTTTTGCCATCCTCTTTTCTAGTAGATGCTAACACAACATTAGAATTGATTCCTTTCTCAACAACGTCCCATTCCAACAAATCCTTAGATCTTAGGAATGCCTTCATATTGTTTTTCTAGACATTGTACTCTTTCCCATCAAAGTAAGGTGGTCTGGTGATGCTTCGTCCCTCAATCAGACCTGGTGCAAAAATACTATCCATGAAAGATCTTTAGCTCTGAAGTAATAAACGCTTCAAGATACTGAGCACGAGGCTCTGATACCAATTGTTAGAACTAGTATTAACACCTAGAAGGGGGTGAATAGGTGTAGAGGAATTTTATGCACAAGCAATAACAATCTTTTATAATCTACAAACAGAGATTAAATAAAGAGAGTAGAGAAGATTGCAAACACAATTTATAGTGGTTCGGCTTTAGACAAGCCTACGTCCACTCTCCAGGCGATCAGCCAATAGGCTGGATTTCACTATATGATCAAAGGTGATTACACACTCTTAAGTGTTAGTACTTGGTGATGATATGTCTCACAAAGTCACTCTTCTTGGTAATTCACTAGGATCACTCAGTTTCACTCTTTTTTAGACAACTAGTGAAGAATTGAATCGGCCTTGGAATATATTTATCCACCATAATCTCCTAGGTCTTATCCTATCCTTATATACTCTCCAAGCCACACTCGACCGTTGGCTCTTTCATTGAGAGTTTCGTCTTCCCTTTCCTGGACAAACTTTATAAGGCAAGTCTTTTTGACCATTGGAGGTAGATTGGATCCCCTTGGATTTTGTTCGCTCATAAAATCAGAATCCGGGCTTCCATAAGTGTTCTTCTTTGGAAGTTGTCCGTTGATTGATCCTACCAATCAGTTTGATACAACAGAATCAATATAAATAAAGTAAGTGAAACACTTGACCGTTGGTGATCTTATCATGTAGTTTCATTATGAGTCTGCTCAAGATTTCTGTCTGGTACGATCAGACTCAAATTTACGTCTGGTACGGACAGACTCAGAATCTGTCAGACTGAAGTTCCTGCGTCTGCTTCATCCAGACTCAAAAGCATAAGTTAGTAATCTTTGATTTATTTTGTCATCTTCAAAATATCATAAGGGATTTTCCTAACAATGGCGAACGAGGAGAAGCCCCAGAATTTCGCTTTTCCTCGTGCCATTTCCATGTGTGCATCGTCATTGCACGTAGCTTAGATAGGCGGATGATAAGAATCTTTTTTATTCATGAAAAATAGTGAGTTCATAATGATCTCTCCCGGAGCGAAATTCATGTGAATCGGCCATTCATTTCGTTTGCAATTATGACATAAATCTGATAGTCGGGCATTAACTCACATGATTAGTGATCTATTTAGCTCAATGCAGACGGCAACTCCTATATGGACTAGATATTTGGAAATAAAATATCAAGAGCTCATTTATTAGGATTAATACCCTTAAACCGGCACTTTCATGACCCTTTACCAAAAAAAATTAATTTCCATCTCACAAAAAAGTCAAACTAGTACCCCTAACACTTTCCTCCAAACTAATTCTCGCCTCATAATATTACAAATTGGTATACCTAGCCCACCCTCGACGTTTGATCCTAAACTTATGATAGATAGTAGATTTGTGTTAGGGTCTCGTTTTGGAATTTTTTGTACCGACGAAAATTATTTTAGCATAAATGCGTCATGGGATACCGGTTTGGAATCTTTTGTACATGTCATAGGGCATTGGTTCGAGTTTTTAATGCTGTTGACCTTATTTTATGCTTGCAAGAAAAAAATATGAAGGTATTTTGCAAATGTTCACTAATCCAGGAGAGAATGCAAAAAATAAGAAGTTTTGAACCGATACCTACCTTGGTTGGCCAAAGAAGAGGACCAATACCCTACACGGTTGCTTAAACATCTATCTGCTCTAGATTTCGAAGAAACAAAACACTCTTGATCAATTACTTGAACCTTGTAATTACTTCATTTGGGATTCTGTTGCGGCAGTAATGAAACATCTTCCTCATCGGTCCTCTCAAAACCTGGCTAGAAAACAAAGTTCACGGAACCAACCTCCTTCCGTCTGTCCCGTCCTAAAAAGTAGGGCTCAACGAGCCGCCTCCCCTTTTGCCTTCCCCTGATTTTCCTTGAGATCGAAATCTCAGGTCCGAGTTTTGTTCTAGGAAAGAAGAAAGGAAACGATGAGACTGAAATTTTTTTAGGGGGAAAAAATAGGAATAACACGAGTGAGGAATAAGAACTATCATCTTCACGTATTCTCCAAATGTGAATGAGGGAGAGAGGGAAGAGAAAATACAGAGGCGAACAAAGTGATAAACTAAGGTGGAAGAGGTCTCTTGAGCCCCACCATCTTCATTTATTCTCCAAAAGTGAAGAGAAAAATAATCAGATTATACTAATGATAACCCCATTAATCTTCTATCAACGTTTATTAAGTTCAGTACACTTTCATGTAACTTTCCCCACATTTTACGCAGTGCCCCCAATTCCCAGGGACAAGCATGTCCAAGGATGATGGTGTTGAACTTTTCCAATTTGGTAAGATTCTCCCTTACCCATATAGAGAGCATTAACATATGCAAATAGCGAATCATCCATCTGTATATTCGCGTTTATTATATTTTGGACTTTTTATATTTGTAGATTATTAAAAAGCTAAGCATATTACTTGTAAAATGCATTTACCACTTCACTTTTTCTTCTCATAGGAAGTTGTCCATAGGTGCATGGCTACATGTCAATATTGGGATCTCATTTTCATTTAACTTGTTTATTCTCGGTAACCTAAAAAGGTCTCAGGATTCATGCAACTAAACAATTGAAGTACTGTGTTATAGGGGTGAGCATGGTTCTAGTGGATGATTCTCACCCTAAAATCGGAAACCACTCACTACGGACCAATTTTGAAAAATTGGAATTGAGAACCGTTCGTTAATTCCATAGATCTACCCAACCGATCCAATTGGTTCTCAGGTGGGCTCATGGAACTAGTCCCACTAAGCTTCACACACTTAGTGCAACATTTTCCAACAAGTCAAAGTAAAGTAGAAAAAAGAACTTCCCTATTCTTAATTGCAAAATCAGTAAAAAATTGCGCTTATATTGAAAGTTAAGAGTCAAGGCCGTGAGTTGATGGGTGTTGAGCTTAAAAGTCAAGGTCATGAGTGAGAAATAGAGAAACAACTCGAACAAGGTTAGAGTGAGACAAGACAAGTCCTCAATCAATGAGTGTAGAGCTTCAAATTAGAGATTTTAGGGTTTTCATTTTTTCCTTATAAATTATATATATATATATATATATATATATATATATATATATATATATTACCGGTCTAGCCCATTTGGACAGTTTTATACTTAGAATTGAGAACTGGACCAGTCCCCTTGAGGACCGTCGATTCCAATCTGATCTAGTCCGGTTTGGGGTGGTCCAAGTGATTCCTAGTTTCTTTGCACACCCTTATCATGTTACTCAAAAGGGATATGTTCACTACAAATTCTAAAACTTGTCACGAAAGTGCAATTGAGTCCTAAAATTTACAAAATGTGCAATCAAGTCCTAAAACTTATCAAATACGTGTAATTGAGTCATAAAATTAACACTGTCAATTTGACTAGCGGAAAATGCTGACGTTGCATTTTAATTATTTTTTTCCGAGTGGCATTTTTTAAAGTAAATTTTCTTTTCCACATGGCATTTTATATATTTTGTATTCAATTATTTTTAAATTAGATTATAAAAAACTAAAGTTTTATTAAAAAACAAAATTGGAAAAAAAAAAGAATGGTGGGGCACTTTTGGGCTCTTCAGCCGCCGCCGCCCATGGTGGAAGGCCCGAGGCTGGCCCTCGTGGGGGGGATTGGTGACCATCGCCCAATGAGGGGGAGTCCTCGCCAGCCCTAGGTGACGACTGGTGACCCTTGTAGCGAGCGTGAGAGCACCTAGATCTAGGCACGTTGGGCTTCATGGGGGGCTAGCAACCATCGCTCACCTTAGGTGAGGCCTTGCAGGCCCCAGGCAAGGGCCGTCGACCATTGCCAGGCCCGGGTGACCCTCGTCAGGGGCTTGGTGATGGTCGTCGGCTCTTGCTTAGGGCCGGCAAGGCCTCACCCAGGGCGGGCGATGGTCGTTAGCCCCCCGCGAAACCCAGCATGCTCAGATCTAGGTGCCCTTACCTTGGGTCAAGCGATGGTCGTCAGCCCCTCGTGAGGCCCGGGCATGCCCAAATCTAGGTGCCCTCACCTAGGGCCGAGCGAGGGTTGGCCACCCTCGTCACGCCAAGCTTCACGAGGGGTCGGCAACCATCACCACCCCCTCTCCCCTGACGAGGCCTCGCCGGCCCCAAACGAGAGCCGACAACCATCGCCAAGCCCCTAAGGAGGCTCACCTGGGCTTGGCAACAATCGTCAGCCCTTACCTAGGGCCTACAAGGCTTCACCCAGGGCGGGTGATGGTCGCCAACCCTTCATGAGGCTCGGCGTGCCCAGATCTAGGCGCCCTCACCTGGGGCCGAGTGAGGGTCGGTCGCCCTCACCTCGGGCCAAGCGAGGGTCAGCCACCCTCGCCCAGGACCATCAACATTGGCCCTTCTGGCAATGGGTGGCGACAGTGGCTGAAGCCCCTACCCTTCTCTCTCTATTTTTTTTTTTTAGTTTTTTTAAATAAAATTTTAGGTTTTTTTCCAATTTTTTAATCTAATTAAAATAAGATTGAATAAAATAACAATTAAAAATGTTGATGTGGAATTAAAAAATAATTTTAAAATGCCACGTCAACTTTTTCCATTAGTGAATTTAACGGTGTTAACTTTAGGACTTGATTGCATCAATTTGACAAGTTTTATGATTTGATTGCACTTTTTGCAAGTTTTAGGACTTAATTGCATTTTCGCAATAAGTTTTAGGACTTCTAGTGAACATATTCAAAAAAAAAAACCAATTTACTTATATATATGCAACATATGAAATGAACCTATTGATGGCAATATTCACGTTCAAGCTTTACACCCCAATTTTCATTCTTGCGACCATAATGATTAATTCCAACCACCTCCAAACAAGAAATACCTCCTATTTCAAAATCAAGCTCAAATTCCTTTCCTTTTATCGCCATTTGAATTTATTTCCAAAGCTAAATCTGCAAACATATTCTCTCTTCAATTAAAACATCTCTTTTCTTTTCTTAGACGCACATGATGTGCTCTCTTGTTCGTGTAAAAGAAAAATGCGAACATAGATTGTTCGTCTTGGTAGAATCCTGAACCGTTCTCGAGTAAAACCGGTTTTTAGCTTCCTCTTTTTCCTTTTTTGGTTAAAAAAAATGAATCCGTTGGAGATTAATTTCGAACCTAGAAGTTTAGGAAATCCATCAATCCACTAATGCCTCAAATCACCGTGTCATGGGAAATTCTTTTTGTTGATAAATCAAACATGAATAAGAATAAATAAACAAATAAATCATAAAAAATGTCATGAGAAAAAAATGAGAGAAATAAACAGAACTCCTAATGCCATAACTAAAAAAATAGAGCTTTGATTCGGCCCAAAGCCTTAGCCCGTGGAATTCTGAAGTTGCTGGTTCTTTGATTTCCGGCATTGATGTAGAGGACCTCTGGAAGAGATAACAACGATACTGGAAATACAAGAAAGATGGAGAATCAGTACTGTTAATCTGAGTTGAACATGAAAACCAGACAGGAAGAACTTTGCTTTCGCAGTCATAGGACTTACCTTTCATTCTCGTTGCTTCGCTCAAGCGATGCATAGCTTGGAGCCATAAATCCAAGCTTTGATTGAGCCTCATGGTATGGGGGAGATGGATCCGAAGATGGAGGAGACGAGGAGTAGCTTGCGAGGAATTTCGGGTGTCGAGGTTGCCGACAGAGTTAAGAGAGGAATTTTGAGAGAGATCTTCTGGATTCTCGAGAAAGAGTTGGAGAGTTGAAGGAGGTAGAGAGGGAGAGAGCGAGAGAGTTTCTCCTTCCTCGATGAGAAAAACCTGCCGCCCTCTCCATGCTTGGTTCGGACAAGCTTTCCTTTGGAAGGAAATCGGAGGGAATTTTAAACTCGCTTCGATTCTTAGCCCTTTGAGGCACATTTTTTGATCCTATGGTCCAAGTTAGATCCCTAATGGCCAAGGATTAATTTGATTTGTTCATTTGATATTGACAGAAAACTTCTTTGTATTCTCTCTTTATTTGTCGATCTTACAAATATACAAGCCTGAGGCTGTATTTATAGTACACGAAATGAAATTGGAAAAAATATACATGATATTGTCATTCTCAAAATATTCTATGCCTATGATTTACTGTATCATCCATGAGATCAGAGTTGCAATCAGGGACCAATCAAGGATCCAATCATATCCTTTCTCCAACACTCCCCCTCAAGCTGGCGCTTATATATGTCAAAGACGCCTAGCTTGTTCAATAAATATGTGTGTTGTCTCTGGCATAATGGCTTAGTGAAAATGTCTACAGGTTGCTCCACCGTTCCAATTCCTCGAGTCACAACAATCCCTTCTTGAATTTTTTCTCGAGTAAAATGGCAATCAACTTCTATGTGCTTCGTTCTTTCATGAAAGACTGGATTAGCCGCTAATTTAAGCGCAGCATCATTGTCACAAAACAGTTCACTTGCGCCATCAACTTGTACACCAAGGTCTAATAGCAATCCTTGTATCCAAACTATTTCGCAAATGGTTTTTGCCATGGCTCGATATTCTAATTCGGCCGATGACAACGAAACTGTTGATTGCTTCTTTGTCTTCCAGGAAATCAAGGATCTTCCCAATTTGATGCAAAAACCAGTAATGGACCTCCTCGTCATCGGGCAAGTAGCATAATCCGTATCACAATAGGCCGTCATCTTCATGTTGCAATCACGAGATAAAAGAATTCCGAGTCCTGGACACCCCTTTAAATACTTTACAACCTTCAGCACCATGTTCATATGAGATTGCTTTGAGTTGTGCATGAATTGACTAAGTATCTGTACTGCATAATATATATCAGGCATAGTCATGGTGAGATAGATTAATTTTCCAACAAGTCGTTGATATCCTGATGGATCCTTCAGTAGTGGATCTTCATTTGGTGAGGAAGAATCCATATCATAGCCAACTGTCATTAATTTGACATTTTTCTCAATAGGTATGACAACTGGTTTACACCCTGACAATCTTGCTTATGATATAATTTCCAAGATAAACTTTCGCTAGCTAAGGCAGATTCCTTTCTCAGATCGAGCTATTTCAATACCAAGAAAATATTTGGGAGGTCCTAAATCTTTATGTGAAAAGTCGAATGCAAGTATTCCTTAAACTGTCGTATCGCGACATCATCATTGCCCATAATAAGTATATCGTCCACATAAATCAGCAAATAGATCGATGAAGTACCTTTACTCCATGTGAACAGGGCATAATCATGCTTGGAGTGTTGGAAACCTGCATTTGTGAGAGAAGCGGTAAATTTTGCATACCACTGTCGAGAACATAAATCAGCAAATAGATCGATGAAGTACCTTTGCTCCATGTGAACAGGGCATAATCATGCTTGGAGTGTTGGAAACCTGCATTTGTGAGAGCAGCGGTAAATTTTGCATACCATTGTCGAGAGGCTTGTTTGAGACCATACAGGGATTTACGGAGACGACATACTCGAGACTCCCCCTATCTGCGTAAACCCTATGGAAGTTCCATGTATATTTCTTCGTCTAGATCACCATGAAGGAAGGCGTTGTTGACATCCATTTGATGCAAGTTCCAATTACGAAAGGCAGCAACTGACAAGAAAGATCGAACAGTAACTTCTTTAGCAACAGGAGAAAAGGTTTCATGATAATCAAAACCTTCACGTTGTGTGAATCCCTTAGCAACGAGGCAAGCCTTATAACGCTCCACAGAACCATCTGCCTTGTACTTGATTTTGTAAACCCATTTGCAGCCAATGGGCTTTCTATAAGGAGGCAATGGGACGATGTCCCACGTATCATTTTCTATAAGAGCAGTTAATTCATCTGCCATAGCCTTTTGCCAACGTGTATCACGTGCTGCTTCTTCATAAGAGGAAGGTTCTTGTTCTTCAGATATTTAGCCAATGCAACACATATGTTGTGATGATAGTCGACTAAAAGAAACATATGAAGATATAGGGTAATGTGTACCTCGAGTGTCCACGGTAGGGCAAATATAATCCTTTGTCCATGTGGGAGAACGAACATGTCGTCTTGATCTTATAGGCCTTTCAGCAAGTATCAATTCAACACCTGGCGATGAGGATTCACTATTACTTGGTTGTGAGAAGAATCGTGTGAATCACAAGAAGCAATAGGAGACTTGGCCAATGTGCTTGAAGATCTAGGACTTGCCGTTGTAGGAGACAAGGTAGGCAACGACTGATTAGATGATGGCTGCTCAGGTGCAAGCATAACATATTGTGGCGTCATGGAAGTATCCTCCACTGATAAGAATTGCCGATGATCTGATGTAGATATCAGTGGTTCATGTGAAGATGATGTTTCCTGGAAAGGAAATATATCCTCATGGAAGATAACATCTCGGCTAATGAAGAAACGACATGTTGATATCTCCATAACTCGATATCCCTTTTGCAAAGTAGGGTATCCCATAAACACACCAAAGAGCGCGATGATCCATTTTATCTTTATAGCCCACACTCGCCACATAGCATAGACAGCCAAAAACTCGAAGATGATTAATGTTCGGTGGTTTGCCGAAGAGCATTTCAAATGGTGTTCGCCCATCAAGAATTCTAGTTGACATGCGATTGATTAAATAGGCAGCCGTGACCACACAGTCTCCCCAATAAAATTCAGGAATGGAAGCTTGATATTTCAATGCTCAGGCTACTTCAAGAAGATGTCGATGCTTGCGTTCAACAATCCCATTTTGTTGGGGAGTATAAGTACAAGAACTCTCATGAAGAACTCCATGTGAAGACAGAAAAGATTGGCACTCAGTGGAGAAAAATTCGCGTCCATTATCCGTGCGAATCCTTTGAATAGATTTATCAAACTGAGTATTGATCATGGAGAAGAACTTTAACAAATAAGAAAATGTTTGGCTTTTGGATTGCATGAGAAATACCCAAGTAGCACGAGAATAATCATCCACAATGGTAAGGAAGAATCGAGATCCATCATGATGTGGAGTATGATAGGGACCTCAGATATCCATATGAACTAAGGAAAAAACATTAGTGGCCCGAGATACACTAGTTGGGAATGGTGCTCGTGATTGTTTTGCCAAAGGACATATTTTGCAATTAGGACAAGGAAAACGAGCACTATGCCCCAAACGTCTATGAGAAAGAGAGATTTTATCACTAGTAGTGGCATTATAGGAAATGTTTTTATTTAATGAGGATAAATGAAAATCTCTTGGAAAGCTGATCCAAAAATATAGCCCTTGTGCCACACTACCGAAACCCATCAGTTTCCCAGTCGAAAGGTCCTGAAAGAAACAATTTTTAGAATTGAAATTAGCACGATAGGAATTATCTTGACAAACTTTGGAAACTGATATGAGATTGAATTCAAATTTAGGGATATATAGAACATTTTTAAGAGTAATATCTGGGCTAAGGTGGACGGTACCAATTTTCGTGACATCAATGATATTCCCATTTGGGAGACGAACTAATGCGGGAGAATGAGAATTTTTATGAATATCAGAAAATAAGCCATGATCGCAAATTATGTGATCACTGGCGCTTGAATCAATAATTCATGTATCAATTGAAATATTTTGTACCTTGCATGATGAAGTACCTGAAAAATTTGCAGTTTTGTCGACTATCTTTAATTGATTCAGTGCCTTCATGATATTCTGATATTGGTCTTGAGTAATTGGTTGGTGAGCTCTATCAATTCCTAATACCTGATAAGCAGAAAATTCCTTCTCTCCTTTTTCTTTGTCAGTAGGCTTTCCATGCAATTTCCAGCATGTTTCAATAGTATGATGTGGATGATGGCAATATTCACAATACTTACCCTTAAATTTAGAAATTTTTTCTCCCCTTTTTTGTGATGGCGTGGCATTATAAGGGGCATTTGCTTCAGTTCCATTAGAGAACATGTAAGGGCCGTCCGATCTGCGCCCCCTCCTATGATCTGAGCCGTCAGATTGGAGAAAATATTGGCCATTAGATCCACGCCCACGCCTTTGATCTACACCATCAGTTCGAAGGGAAGGAGAGCCGTCTGATCCACGTCTCTGATCAAGGCCATTGAATTGCAAACCTTTAGGGTTTGTGGTGTCTTCTTCATCCCAGTGAGGGATTTTTGCATCAAGAGCTGTCCCGAAGCTCTATTTTGGCTGCTGTGTTCGGAAGCCACCATGAGATTGGTCTTAGAGTCTCCCTAGTGCAACAAGAGCCACGCCTTCTACTCCTTTCTCATATCATGTGGTTGCGAGTCACTGGTTTTCTTCTTGGACGGCTAATTGGAAGATTCGGTCGAGCGGTGGTACGGGCTCCATAGCAAGGATCTGTGAGTGAAAAGGTATGTAGCTTTCATTTAGAGCTAAGAGAAACCGAGTTACCTTCTCCCTCTCCTTGATTTTTCGATATTGCTGGAGAGTTGCTTCCAGCCCTTTGAGTTGTTCCTCAGCAACCTCCAGTTCATTCCATAGGGTGGAAAGTCGATTAAAACAAGTGGTAACCGAGAGGTTCCCTTGTTTTATCTCCACGAGGGCTTGGGTGAGTGAAAAAATTTTAACTCAGTCAAGTTTCCCATACATTTCCCGAATATTATCCCACATTGCCTTCGAATCTTCGGTGGGAGGGAGGCCGGCCGTGACCTCGGGAGCAACGCAATTCCCAATCCAAGTGCATATGAGTTGGTTGCATTTGCGCTAATGTCGCCGCATTCGGTCGTCGGCCGGGTGTCGCGACCTAAATTTTTGAAAATAGTAGGTTTAAGGGTATTGTTAATTTCGGGCCAACGGCCTTAATTAACTCGAGCTCTCCCAAGCCCATACCTCGCGCGACGTTGGGATATTCACAAAATTTTCAAATGAGGAGTCGCCACTAGCCTATTGGGGTCGGCTAGAAACCAAGCGAGGCATGGGAGTGGGCCTCACTTTCTACGTAACCAGAGAATCTAGGGTCGGGGACTTGATTACACTAATTAGCCAATTAGTGCCCTTTCGGTACCTAATCTTGTTCATTTCAAAAAGATTTTTTTTTTCGTCAGGCAGTTTGAATCGATTTTAGAATTAACCACTAACATGTGAGGTGATCATGCAGGTGCGCAATCATCAAAACAACATTCAAAGAATTGAAGAAAGCATTAAATAAATTGCAGGCAAAAGTAAATACCTAACATTAAGAGATAAATAAATGAAAATCCTAATTAAACTAAAGGGAAACTACAATCATTTCATCCTAAGAGTGCATTCAAGGGCAATTGCATCCGAAGATAATTAAAACCCTAAAGTGAAGCCGTAAAGGCTTGTTCAATTTTAAGCACAATCTTAGACTGATGATTTTCCGACACATTTTAAGAGAAAATGGTCCAAGAATTATTTTAGAGCTTTTTAGGGAACTCTAAAACAATCTCGGAATTTTTGGGATTTTTGAATTTTCTTTTTGGAATTTCTAATATTTTAATATTTTCGATTTTTTTAAAAACATTTCGAAAATTTTTATAAATTTTCAGGTTTCTGAATTTTTCGTGAATTTTCTGAATTTTCGAATTTTTTATGATTTTTTTAATATTTTTAATATTTTTTGTATTTTCTGAATTTTCTAATTTTTAATTTTTAATTTTTTTTTATGAAAAATGCTTCGGACCGGGTCAAGAGACCCCGCCCTACTAAACTGACCCGAACCCTATTGGTCCGGGTTGGGCCGCAAAATAATGGGCCGGCCCTAAATCACTAGGGATTAAAAGAAAGCCCACGAAAATTCATTTTTTTTTTTTTTATAGAAAAAGCCCCTTTCTGATTTCTGTCTTCAGCCCACTCCATTCCCGGCCCGCGAAAAATTCGACCCAGCGTGCACAGGCCCGGGGCGAAGCCCAACTCCTTATTCCCAGCCCGTGACAAATTTCTGTCTTCAACCCACTCCCTTTTTTGTCTTTTTTATTTTCTTTATTTTTCCTTTTTTATGGTCTTCTTCCTCACGTGTTCATGCAGCTCCTGGTCTTCATGTAGCCCCCCACGCCCGACGTTGCAGCGTGCCGAAGCTTCGCCGGACCGACGCCGACTCCGCCGCAAGGCCTACCCGTCCTAAGGGAGTCGCCGTGCCATCTTCCGACGTCGGACGTTCCGTCCGACCGACGCCGGGTGCCGGTGACCATGAACGCTCCCCATCGCCGAAATCAGGGACACCCCCACCCGACTCGACGCGGCCCACTAATGAAGAATCGTCGTAACATGAAGGAAAGCACGACGGCAAGGGCAGATTCACAATATACTAACGAACATCCACGAAACTAGGCTACCGAGCACGGATCCGACGATAAAAATTTCTGAACTTCATTTAGGCATTTCAACAAACAAGGGATACGCATTGTCGAAACGAATGCTTTTTGACTCGAACAAGAATCGACTCGGGCTTAAGCTTCTAAACGAACATGCTAGTGTGCACAAAGACGTAAATAGAGGCACAGCAGGGGCCGGGGCTCACCCGAACTGGTCGGCGCAAGCTCTGGCCCGACGCCTTGCGAAAACAGCGCAGAAAATGACCCTAAAAAAGAAACTACCTGGTTTGGGCGTGGCGTCACGGCAGGCGTCGGCTGACGAACGAGCTCCGGCGGCGTCCAGACACGCTTCTGGCTTTGATCTCTCACCTCTGACTTCGCCCCGTCTCCTCGCTCCAGCCACGACTAAACGCCGGCCGGCTTCAAGCACAAAGAGTGGAGGCACGGCGGCGGGTCGTGGATCGCGGGTCAGACGTGGCCGCCAGCGGTCTCTCACTCTCTTCCTCTGCTCTCTCTCTCGTTTCTGCGTTTTTCTCCGGTCTCCCTTCTGGTTTTTTTTTTTAGACCTCCTCGGCTCTCTCTTGCTCTCTCGTTCTCAGTCTCTCCGTCCCTCCATCTCTCTTGATCTTTCTTCCTTTTTCTCTCCTGCTCTTTTTTTCTTCCCTTTTCTGCTTGCTCGCGTGCTCTAACTTGCTACTTCTGCCTTGCTGCTGCTTGCCTTTTCTTGCTGATTTGCTGCTGTGTTTGACCTCTCTTTCGGCCCTGACTTGCTGCCGCTTCTGCTCTGCTTCTCTCTGCTGACTTGCTACTGTTGCTTTGCTGCTGCTATTGCTTTTCTGCTTCTGCTGCTGCCTCTGAGTTTTTGCTGCTGACTTGCTGCTGTTTCTGCTGCTGACCTGCTGACTTGCTTCATCATCATCATTTTTCGTCCTCCTGCAGATTGCCGCTGCTGTGTGCAGGGAAGAAGAGAGATGGACGGGCCGGCCGAGGAAAGAAAATAGAAGAAGAGAAAAAGGAAAGTGGGCCAAGCCCATGCGGGGGGGAAGAGAAAGGGCCGCATGGGGGGGCCAGCGGGCCCAGCCCTAGCCCGGCCTCCTTGTCTCTTTTTTTTTAATTAATTATTTTTTAATTTTTTTAATTTTTTAATTAATTTTTTTTAAAATTTTTAATTTTAAAACCAGTGGTACAAATGCTCCTAATGTCTATATGCAATGCAATTATAATGAAAGAAATCTTTGTTAAGGAATTAGAAACTAATCTCTAATTTTCCAATGCAATTAATAAATAATAAAAAAAATTGTCAAAATTTAGGTGTCAACACCGGGAAGGGGACAGTCCCGTCGAGGAACCCATCCTTATCCTTGGTTACAAGGGCTCGCCGAAAATCTCTTACCCAAGTAGTGTAATGGTCTGGTCTAGTGAGCTGAAGCGTTATAAGGCGTAACTCCGGCCCATCCGCCAGTGATGTGTAAAGAGGGTCTCCTGGTTCTAAACGGCCGCCGATGGCCAGAAAAATGAACGGCGTGAAATCTAGTTGAGGACCCAGGTAGGGATTCGTCCCTTTTGGGTCGGATTCGTCTCTTTGACCCAATGAATTCAGGTCTGGATCTCCATTCGGTTGGGGCCCCGAACTGGTGTCTTGTCTAGATGAACTGTAATTCGCCCACTGTTGATTGAGACCAGCAGCCCCCCATGGACCCTGGATTGGAACCCATGACATGAATGGCCATTGGGATAAGGCAGGGAAATGTGTTGTGACTACAGGTGGAGCAGAGGTTGGGGCGGATTCTCTTTCTTCTTGTCCTAGATCCATTTGCTTGGATACTTGGTTGGACAATTCCTCCCCTGCAGGTAGGATCGGATCTTGGCCTTCATTGCTAATTGGATTTTGCATGTTGAAAAAATTGAATTCCAATCAGAGGTGCTAATTTGTTTTGTAGGACGTGATTTGCAACAATAAACTAGAGGACGATCGGAGGCAATTCAAAAAATATTTACGGAAGCTAGGTCAGAAACGCTGCTCTGATACCATGACAGAAAACTTCTTTGTATTCTCTCTTTATTTGTCAATCTTACAAATATACAAGCCTAAGGTTGTATTTATAGTACACGAAATGAAATTGGAAAAAATATACATGATATTGTCTTTCTCAAAATATTCTATGCCTATGATTTACTGTATCATCCATGAGATCGGAGTCGCAATCAGGGATCAATCAAGGATCCAATCAAATCCTTTCTCCAATAGATATCACATGGATTAAGGATGGGGCACATTACATGGTTAGGATTTAAAGGGAAATGGAAGGCTAGAATTAGTGCTATTAAGGATTGATGACATGGAATTTTATCATTGTAATTGAGGATAATGGTAATTTTGTAATTCTTGGGGAGATGGGGCTAGCCGATGGGCTTAGTTGGCTAGATAGACTGAATTAATTCATCAATTGGGCTAGGTCAACCCTAGTCAAATTGGATTGACCTTGGACGACCCTAGACCTCCCGATTGTCTTATTTTCCTTTACATTTCATTAAGAACTTGACCATTTCAATTAGTTTGGCTAGGCCAAATTGAGTCGGGTCAACTAAGTTGACTCGGCCTACCCCATTGGTCCCAACTCGTCATTCTTATTAAATTTCACAAATATCTCTAATTTTGCCAAAATTGATATTGGAATTGAATTTATTTGGCCTAATTGGATTTAAATTGCATCGATTGATCTTATCGTGAAGGATTGGCCAAAGCCCTAAACTTGTGCTCGAACATTGACCAATGCACTTGAACTCGAATTCTTGAAATTGGGCTAGATATGTCAAATTGCCATGGTCCATTATCAAATGTTTACAAAAGGAATCGAGTTTGTGAATTTTAGAATTTTTTTCAATCAAGGGTCAAAGTCCTCAATTTGACCGAGGAGTAAACTCTCGATCAAGAATTACAAGTCTAATTATGTTTGCAAAGATAGAATTGATATGTTTTATTACCATTTTCACAATTTTATGAAATGTTGATCAAGAGTTGGCTTTCTAGTATTTGATAAAAAAAAGTCAACCTTTGACTTATTAAGAAAACGATACCTTAGTACTAAGGAAATAAAATGGAACTTCAAAGACACTACTATGACTCTTTTTGTCTAGAAACGGGTCCTGTCACAATAAGAAACCTAAGTCCAAGTTTTCACCTTTCTCAGACTTGTTGACGAAATTTAAATGTCAACAATACTTAGTTGTCCATGCTTGTCTCCATATCCTGCTTTTGCATGACCTGCTTACTAGAGTAAAATCTTTTTCCCACTTGTATTGGTCAGGGTTGTACTCTGCATTGTACATAGAGTGATATGTCAGGTAACAGAGAGGGCACATAACCATCAACACGTTCCTTTAAATTCTGTCCATTAAAAAAGAACAAGCGCACACGAGCTATTGATTCTAACAAAACAACAGCCATAGAGCTTTTTCATTTGAGACAAACCCAAAAGATGCTACTCTCAACTTGTAGACAAGAAGAGATGGAAACCTTAATGAGTTTCTAAGACCACAGATTGCAAATTTTGATAAGAGGGGTTCCATGAATAGTAACACAGTAAGATGCAATGTAAAGATAAATATAAAGGAAATGATAAGTGCAAAATGAAGGATTTAGAATTCATTTAAGAATATACTTTCAGAGGGAGAAAAACAGGTGGACGTCCTCATTTAACTTCATTTACTGATCAATCAGCGAAGTAATCAGCATCAAAAGAAAGCAAGGTCCGGCTTCAGCAAAATCCAGTAATCAAAAGAAAGGCAATGGCTACGACAACATATTTAGAAACCATGATAGCCTTTAAGCCTAGAGAGAAATTATATGATCCTCCTCTAGAGAGATCGAATGTTCCTTTCTTCTTATTTTCCTTTTTGTACTCCTTTTCTCTTAACTCAACCCCTTTTTGTTAATAAGGAAAGTCGATCAGTATAGACATCAAACTATAATTGCCATATTAAAATAATGGTCAATACAAATGAACCATATCCCGTGCCAACCCAGGATGACAAATTCACCATCTGATAAGCCAAATCTAGAAAAATCAAGCTTAAGCATGGATAAAGTTCCTGCCTTTATAAAATGTCCTCATTGTTAAGCTGAAAATATATGCTTCTATTATGTTGTCTATGCGAATATAACTTGTGATCCCATGTATACATACCTTGTGCCAACCCAGGCTGACAAATTTACCATTGGATAAGCCAAATCCAGAACAATCGAGTGTGAAAACGGTGATATTTGATGGAAGCAGAATAACAACAGCTTCATTTGCATCTTCCTACATCCACTGCATTATTTACTAGAGTAAGACACAGATTTTACATGCCGATCTCTAAAAAAGCTCATATGGATTTCCAACCATTCTAAATAGACATCAAGGTTGTTTCCCTGGAAAAAGAATGAATCTTTACCTCCCTTAATAATTCCTAGTAAATAAAAGCCATGGCGCAGAAGACGAGCCGATTTAAAAGTAAGCAAGAAGAGGGTCCATGAACAAGACATCTAGTCCTCCACAACTCAAGAGGCAAACTAAGTACTAATTTTCTCTTAGGAAAAATAAATTCAATTCAAATTTTATGATATTTTATACCTGTTCATCGCAGTAAATAACACAAGGAAGAGGTGTTTCCCCTGGGAAAGATGAAGGAGCATACTGACTACACTTCAGAGTATGGCCGCTTTTGTTGGTAAGCTAAAATAGAAGCTTCATGACATAAAATATCAGAAACCATCGAAAAATGTACATTAAATTGTGGCAAAACCGAATAAAACAATTATTATTTTGTTGGTATTGCTGTCAATACTTGTCTCCAAATCTTGCCTTTTGTATGACCTGCCTACTAGAGCAAAATCCTTTTCCCACTTGTATTGGTCAGGATTGTACTCTGCCCTGTACATAGAGCAGTATGTCAGGTAACAGAGAAGGCACGTTAACCGTCAACATGTTTTCAAATTCTATCCATTAAAAAGAACAAGCGCACACAAGCCATTGATTCTAACAGAAAAACGGCCATAAGAAAATTTTCTTTTGAGACAAACCCAAAAGATGCTACTCTCAACTTGTAGACAAGAAGAGATGGAAACCGTTATGAGTTTCTTAGACCACGTACTGCAAAATTTTGATGAGAGGGGTTCCATGAAGAGTAACACGTGGTCAATACAAATGAACCATAGCTTCGCCACTTTAAAACATTTGACACAGCTAAAGAACATTAAATGGGAACTTAACCCACTAGTTCCATTGCATCAACAAAATTAAGTTACATGCTAGAGTCCACGAAGTAATGATAAGATTGACAAAAAGATGGCAGAGACAACAAGAACGACAAAGTACTTGGGAGGCCAAATGACAAAATTGATGAACTGTTTGATCATGATTCATTTTCCTCTTCAATTCTAACCCATTTAACTATTTAACAGAACACGTACAATCCTAGCCTGAAGATCAAACAAGAAAGAACCATTTGCATATCTAGTCCGAATCATCCAGTATCAATGGAAGCGCAATTTTTTTTCCAAAATATGCGGAAACCCACTAACAATCATTAATAGCCATTCCCGTCCCAAGAACGCCAAGAGCTCATATCTTTCGCCTCAACAAACATTCAACAACTGACCAGTGTCACTGTTCATCATCCTTAGACGACACCCTCAGACAAACAATTCGCTCCCATGTAAAAGATTGCACCACCAAATAACAAAATCTAGAAGCGGTTCGTGAAACAATTGAACAGAGAGATGGATCCGTCGATGAATCCATAAGAAAAGGAAACCTGCTAGCGAGCATTTTCCTGTTAGCTACGCAAAAAGAGACAAAGGAAAAAGTTGGAGAGTTGAATGAGGTAGAGAGGGAGAGAGCGAGAGAGCGAGAGAGTTAGTGAAGAGCTCTTTTCTCCTTCCTCCATGAGGCCGCCCTCTTCATGCTTGTTTCGGGCAAGCTTTCCTTTTGAAGGAAGTTGGAGGGAATTTTAAACTTCCTTCAATTCTTAGCCCTTCGAGGCATATTTTTTATCCTGTGGTCCAGATTAGATCCCTAATGGCTAAGGATTAATTTGATTGGTTCATTTGATATCACATGGACCAAGGATGGGTGACCTAGCACATTAGATTGTTAGGATTTAAAGGGAAATGGAAGGCTAGGATTAGTGCTATTAAGGATTGATGATGAGGAATTTTATCATTGTAATTGAGGATGATGGTAATTTGATAATTCTCAAGGAGATGGGGCTGGCCGATGGGCTTAGTTGGCTGGATGGGCCGAATTGATTTGCCAATTGGGCAGGACAACCCTAATCAAATTGGGTTGAACTTGGATGACCCTAGGCCTCCTGATTGTCTTATTTTCTTCTAAATTTCATTATGAGCTTGCCCATTTTAATTGGTTTAGCCTAGGCTAAACTAGGTCCGATCAACTAGGTTAACTCAGCCCACCCCTTTGGTCTCAATTCGTCATTTTTGTTAAATTTCACAAATAGCCCCAATTTTGCCAAAATTGATATTTGAATTGAATTTTTTTGGCCTAATTGGATTTAAATTGTGCCGATTGATCTTACTATGAAGGATCAGCCATAGCCCTAAACTCATGCTCAAACATTGACCAGCACACTTGAACTCGAATTCTTGAAATTGGGCTAGATATGTCAAATTGTCATAGTCCGCCTTCAAATGTCTACAAAAGGAATTAGGTTAGTGAATTTTAGAATTTTTTTTCGATCAAGGGTCAAAGTCCTCAATTTGACTGAAGTGTAAACTCTTGATCAAAATTTCAAGTCTAATTATGTTTGCAAAGATTGAATTGATTTTTTTTTCACAATTCTATGAATTGTTGATCAAGAGTTGACTTTCTAGTATTTGATAAAAAGCCAACCTTTGACTTATTGAGAAAATGATACCTCAGTACAAACGAAATAATATGGAATTTGAAAGACACTATTACGACTCTTTTTGGCCAAGAAATGGGCCCTGTCACGATTAGCAACCTAAGTCTCGAGTTTTTACCTTTATCAAACTTGTTGACGAAATTTATATATCAATATTGCTTGTTAAATTTTAACTAGTGTTAACAAGTGAAGGCACATAAGGACATCTTCACACATTCAACACCATGAAAAAAATATCCACCAACTATGTTAATTCCATCCAAAGGAGAAGCTTATATCTTATTCATTGCCAAATATCATATTGGTACAAATTGTTATTGGCTTAGATTTCCCTAGGATATTTTACGATTTCCATTTTTCACAATAAAGTCAATAAAGACATGGACTAGTAGGTTGTACAACCAATGACACATATTGTCACATCGATTGCCATCTCTTTCATCATCATATATATCAACATAGTGAAATTGACTAGCCCGTTGCATCTTAAAAAAGAAAAGGGTGGTACCCCAAAAGTTTGGATTGAAATGAAATTCCCATGAGCCACTGGGAGTGATCTGATGAACACCAAGATCGTCATCACTAGATTTGCTATGATCAGTGAGTGTTACTGCTCTAGGTAAGTCATTCAAGATTCTGACATGGGTTTTTTTGGAGCAAGCTTGTACGAGGGCAGGAATGATTATGAATACTACAAAAAGTCTAATGGATGAGTTCATATTTGTAACTTTTGTTTTTCTTTTGACATATGAATATATAGGCACAATGAACCAATCAATTTAAAAAGGAATAAGGTGGCTTCATTTGTTAAGATTGGATAGGGCAATTGCCACCTCTTATATGAGTAAATTTATCTAATTTTTAGGGAAAAATTCTAAGTAAGGGCTCAAAGTGCCCTCATTTTCTGAAAGCCTGGTTATAGCCATTTCAAATAAGGGCCTAGTCTTGCCAGTCAGCAAGAAGTTTCGGCCGATTAGGGATATTTTTGTCCAAACACATTCGATTTATACTAAAAAGACAAAATAGTTCCCAATCATTCAAGTGCAAAGCGATGGCCCCATTCCTTCTTTTTTCTATCTTTTCTTTTTTCTATATAGAATCTAGTTGCCATATTAAGCATTTCATTGTTTTTTTTTTAGTGTTATTAAAGAAACTTTTCAATGTATTCTTATATATTCCTATAACATTTTGCATGCTCCATGTAAAAGTATCTCCGCCTATAATAAGGTAAAAAGACAAAAAAAATTATATTTAGTAAAAAGTGAAAAGCCTCTTTTTCATCGTTACTATTATAATAGTTTATCTAATTTTTATCTCTCTTATCTCAAAACTCACTTTCTTGGTGATTTTTGTCTTTTTAGTATAAATTGAATAGATCTACTCGTATAGGGTATAGAAATAGTGCCACCATAAAAAAATGTAGAAAAAGTTGAAATATAGATGCAAGACAAGAATCGAAACAGTAAAGGAAAAACCCGATGAAGATATGAAACAGCCATAACAATCCAACCAAAAATCTGTGGGAACAATAGAGAAGCAACTGCATATACTAAACTTTCAGGCGAACGATCACTTTGCAAATGATAAATATCACAACACTGGAACAGTTCATGGAAAGGCGAAACCGTTCAACATGCTTATTATCCCACGAGCAATTTCACTCGCATGAGTAAGTTCCTCTTTTGCTAAAGAAAGAGGACTTCCAAGAAGCTTTTAAACACCGCAGCATGTTCGAAGTAAGAACAAAAGCTTGCTTGTTGGAGGGTTTACAAGAAAGACGGAAATTGGCGTTGCAATCGATCAACCACAAAGCACATCAAATGGAAACCAAAATGAAGCATATGTTGAGAACCAAGAGCCAAAACAAAGCCATGCAAAGCCCACAAGCCAAACGATTTCCCACCAATACACAACTCAATCGAAGACGGCATCTAAAGGCTCCTAATTCCAATAGCAACTCCATCTCAAAGCTGAGAATTATCAGACAATTGTGTCCCCATTTTTCATAGAGCGATTCAGACCTTAGCAACAAAAGCAAGCAAACCAAATCATCCAATGGCGCTAACATCACTCGCCTCACCATCTCAATCCTCATCTCCGAAGAGGAGCCGAAGCCTCAAGACCAAGAGTCCGGTGAAGCCCAGGGACGCCTCACGTCTGATGTTGCTTATGTGATCGGCGAGTGTCTCCCGCTCCTCCCCAAGAGCGGAGGTGTCCTTGAGGAGGTCATGGATCCAGTACTTCTGGCCCAGCAAACGGAGGCTAAGGAGGAGGTTCCTGGTCGTAGTGGCGAACCGTATGAAGCTGTTCTTGTGCTTCCTTGCGTTGGCAAACAAGCCCAGGGCTCTCCTAGGGTTTCGGGCAGTTGACGAAGATGCCGAGCTCATGAGCACTATGGGAGAGGAAAAATGAAGGTCAGCGAAGAGTATGAATTGGGGGCAAAACCGGCGTGGGCGAAAGACACCGAAGGAAATGCCGGCTTGCGACGTGTAATTTCAATCACCACTTTCCCTTCAAGAGAAACAAGCTGCTGGATTTGCGTAAATAAAAAGGAAAGAAGTTTGGACAGAGGGTTGCCTCACATGTCCATAAAGCGAAATTATAAATCGCACGTCTTTCCTCCTTTTCATCCTCACCGCACATGTTCTCTTGATCTTCGGCCCATCTTTCTCCAAGGGAATTTTACTGTTTCGTTACAGTCTTCTTCTCTTTTTTTTCACGAAAAATAAATAATTTGAAAATTATTTTTATCACTTATATCGATTACAAAAATGAATTAATAAAAAGTATTTTTATTATCCATGAAAATATTGATATAAATCAGTGTAAAAAATAATAATATTTTTTATCGATTAATTATTTCATGTGTTACAACTGATCATTTTTAGGAAATTTTTTTCCAAATCATTCATTTTCCATAAAATAAACAGAGCCTACTTTTACAAAATATTAGCCCTCAATTGCTTTGAAAAACCGGTGTTACAAAGTTAGGATAATACTAGAACTTTTGCATATTGGTATGACTGAATTGGTGGCGGCATTGGCAACTAGAGGGCATTGACCAGCCACATCAATTACCGACGACCAATGGAGGCGGCCATCAAGATCCGCTAAACAGGATGCCAAATATAGATATATGTAATACAAGATTAAGATATAGATTTGTTCTCCATGTATTTTTGCATTGCCATAGTAAGTAGCTTTCGTAGTTGTCATCTTAGCGCTTGAATAGCTAAAATATATACTCATACATGTTTTAGCCAACTTACCAAGTAAAGCCACCTTATTACATATAGAAATATTTAATACAAGATATAGATATAGATCTTTTGTCCACGTATTTCTGCTTTGGCATAGTGTGAGACCTTCACAGTCGTGATATTAGCGCTGGAATACCTAACCTCATCCATGTTTTAACCATCTTACCAAATGAAGCCACCTTATTACAGATCGATATATTTAATAAAAGATATAAATACAGATGTTTTTATTAATCTTCTTATGCATTGCCATAATAAGTGGCCATCTTAGAGCTTGAACAACTAATCCTACCAAATGAAGCCACCTTATTCCTCCTTATATAGACTTGTCCGCAAATCCCTATATTTTTATTTCAAAAGAAAAACAAAGGTTACAAATATGAATTGGTCCGTTAGACATTTTGCGGTGTTTCTGATCATTGCAGCCCTCCTACAAGCTTGCTCCGGAGAAACCCATGTCCAAATCTACAACAACTTACCAGGAGGAGTAACGCTAACTGTTAATTGCAAATCCAACATGGGTGTCGATCTCGGCTTCCAACAGATTACTCCTAGTGGCATGTGGGAATTTCATTTCAGGCCCCGTGGTGTCCGCTACTCTTGCAGCTTCCAATGGCCTGGTCAATTTCACTATTTTGACATATATATTGAGGAAAGAGATGACCCGCGGTGTTATGACAAGTGCCAATGGTTTGTATTCCCTACTGGTCCTTGTCTTGAGAGGACCATGTGTGAAAAATGGAACTCCTAAAATTTCCTAGAGAAATTTGAGCTTATTCCAATTTGTATCCATTTGTTTTTTGCCTATGAATATGATATGGTAAGCTCCTCCTCTGGATGAAATTAATAAAGTTGGTGGATATCTTTTCATGGTGTTGATGTGTGAAGGTTTTTTTTTTTTGTGCCTCACTTGTCAACACATAACAAGCATATATGCGCAATTGACAGCACTAACCGACTATTGAAGCCCTTAATAAGAAGATAGATTGAAGTTGGAAAAAAAAATATGATAATCCTTTTTTGGTCAAAGATAATAAAAAAAAGTTGATAGTTTGAGGAATAATAATAAATATTTTTAAGTAACTAAATGAGATTTCATAACTCAAAGTACTTGGAAACTTAATTGAAAAAAAAAAAGTTCATAATCACTGTAATTGAGATTTGTAATTTCTAAGAAAGGTTTGTAAAGTTAACATCAATTACGATTTTATCCATCATTCGATAAGAATCCATCTTGGTTTTTGTCCGTCAAAATCTCCCTTCCATTGTTGTAGAAATTGCGATTTTGTCCTTGCAAGTCGGAAAGAAAAATTCTTTCTTTCCCTCTATGGGTGTTGACCAATTAACGCTTGCCACCAATCTTTCCTACCATAATTGTTCCCAAATCCATCTATTGAAATTCTTTCCATTCAAATATCTCACCAGCGCATTCACAATTCTTTCCTCAAAATTCTCTCCATTCAAATAACTTTTGACCATATTTGTTGCACTTTTTTCTAACCTGTGTTGATAATCAAATGCAATCAAATCTCCAGCCACACATTGCTCGTGCAAGTTTATCCATCACTAAATTTCTATTGATTCTTGGTCAATCATTATATTGTGCCCATCTCAATTCCCATATTTGACAGTATCACTGCCAAATTTGATGCAAAAAATGGTATGTTTTTTGTGATTAAATACCCAAAAATGCGAATGCACAATATTACCAATCCAGGAACCAGACTTTTTCCCTTAAGAACCACCAGTTTAAGTTAGGGCCAGTCCAATCCGGCTCCGAGTGGTCTGGGTGGGTCCCTTCCACACCCATATTTATAAGGTTCATGGACATGTGTGTGTGTGTGTATATATTATTCAAATGTTTAATTGAACTTCTCTATTTAGGACAAACACATTTGAATTTATGGCTAAGCATGAAACTAAAATTAGCATTCAATTAGTAAGGAAGAAAATCCGTGGAGAAACATCTTAGGTAGAATCGCAAACCATTCTCCCTGGTAATTAGCCTTTCTCGGGTGTAAACGATAATTAGCTTCTTCTTTTTAATATCTTTTTTCTCTTTATATAATGAAATGACATATATGTTGAAGATGGTCTTCAAATCTGAAAAATTAGATAATCCATTAACCCTTTAGCCGTTTTGCTACATATTGTTCACATGACATATTTTCCAAAATTAATAATAATATTACTTGAAGTTTGGCCTAGTTCAAGGTCAATCCTAAAGGAGCCAGCCAATTCTGTTCCATGAGCTTTCATTGTCTATTAGGAGTAAGTGTTTTATTTGAACCTAATGGATTCAAGTGTCTTTTGTTAATAGCAATTATAAGGGTTGCATAGCGATTCCTTCTCTCCCAATGGGTGAGCTCTCCTCTATCCACATGGTGATAGCTTCCTTTGAAACCCTAGCTTCCCTATCCTAACTCCTCAATGAGTTTCTCCATCGATCGAATGCTTAATTTCCCCATCAGAGGAGAGCACTAACGCTTCACCAAACCTCGGCCCCACTGGAGAACCCTAAAAACCATCCTTGCGCTCTGCCATCTTCCTTGAGAATTGCTCTGAGCCACTCAATCCTTCTCTCAGAGGGGATCCCGCGGCTGACGAACCACATTTCAAAACCTAGTTCAAGCTAGCTCCCAGCCTCAACAAGTTACGGTAGTTTGGCCACCATGGCAGACGCAACGGCAAACCACCTCAAATTGATGACACTTTGCAGGAAAATGGGCGACTTGTGGGCAGAAGACGAGTTTACGGAGCTGTCAATTGATTTACCTGAGGTCGGAACCAAGAAGGTGAGACATTACTATACGGTAAGTTATTCTCTAAATAGAATGTCAACTTTCAAGCATTTTTCAGCACCATGAAGAGAGCCTGGAAACTGGAGGATGTTAAATGTGAAATCTTAGAACCGGAGTTTTTTCTATTTACCTTTAACTCATCGGAAGAGAAACAAAGGATCCTACAATCTAGACCTTGGTCTTTCACTAGCAACCTTCTCGTATTGCAAGAGGGCGATCCCAACATGCCAGAACACTGTTATGAATTTTCACAATACCCTTTTTGGGTGCATTTTATGGGGCTTCCTCAGGCTACTGTGGTAGAGGATTTTGTGAGGAGGATAGCGGGAAAACTAAGCTTAGTCAAGGAAGTCAGAATTGAAGCTCACAATAGCAGTTCTCGGAAAATAGCTAAAGCAAAAGTGAGACTAAACCTACTGAACCCTCTCAAACCAGGGACGATTATTAATGGGGGGAGGGGAGAAATGGTGGATAGATTTCAAATTTGAGAGACTCCCACATTTCCGCTATTCATGGGGGTGTATTGGACACTATGCCAATTTCTGTCCAACAATTCCCTACGAAACAGTTGGATTAGTTCACGACCAACCTGGAAAATATAGAGCTTAGCTTAAGGTAGAAGTGCAAGACTATAGTCCCTATTAGAAGACTTCTATGGAGATATTGTCCAGGATATGGAGGAAGATGTTATAGTGCCCGCCTCTCCTCCCTCCTCTGCAACCAACAGTTCGAACACTGAAATCCTAGGGGCCAACAGTCAAGCTATAGTACTTTACAAACCAACGGCACCAAATTTAGCTCACGATGCCAAATTGTCATCCAATGATCCCACAAGCAAAGGAAAACAAACTATGCAAGCCCAAAAACCAGTAGGGTCCGACTCCAAAGCTACCAAAGGGATAAAGCATCCCACAATTGAGAAATCAATCATCAAGAGACATGTTGCAAAGAAACTAAAGCGCTTTGCCCCGTATGAGAAAAAGGGAGCGTGGGTCGTTATTTTGGATGAGGAACACCTTCTAGACACACCTATACAGGTCTGGGACGAGGTAGTGACAGGGGTTCTAGTGGTTCGCCATAATGATCCACCAAAGAAGATATGAAAATATTGAACTGGAACTGTCAAGGTGTAAGCTCTCCCTTGACAGCGCAGTATCTTCGAGCCCTAGTGACTTGCGAGAGGCTTAACCTGATTTTCCTTATAGAGACCAAAAACAAAGCAGAAGTGGTGGATCGACTCAGACACAACCTGAAGTTAGATTACTCCTCTATTGTCAACCCTAGAGGGATCGTTAGGGGTTTAGCTTTATTTTGGGATACAACGGTGGAAGTGAGGGTGGAATATAGTTCAGGGGAGCTCATAGAGTTTGTCTGCACGGATCAAGATGATGGAATTAAAAAGAAAATCTCCTTCCTACATGCACCAACCAATTTTCAGGAGAGAATTCATCTATGGCACACACTACATTCAAGGAACCTCTCCAATGACTTGCCATGGTTGTGCATCGGTGACTTCAACAACATTTTGTACCACTGGGAAAAGGTAGGACATCGGGCTACTGACCGAAATAGAATAGCAGCTTTCCGAGGGTTTGTTGATTCTTGTTCGCTCATGGATATAGAGAGCAAAGGTTGCACTTACACGTGGAGCAATAATCGAGAAGGGGATGACCTAGTGAAGGAATGACTAGATAGGGGGTTATGCAACATGGAATGGCGAGTATCCTTCCCAAATGTTGAAGCATTAACTCTTCCTATGATCAGCTCAGACCATAGCCCACTCATCCTAGTTCTAGACTCAGTGAAGAGGAAGAAACAATGGACATTCAGATTCGAAGCTTTTTGGTTAGATCACTCGGAATGTAAGGAAGTAGTTGGGAAAGCTTGGAAGGATGCCTACATGCACCGACTAGACATCGCCCACAAGAGCTAGAAAGTAGCAATTGAAGTTAGTAGATGGAGCTAGAAAACCTTTAAACATGCCTCCAGACAGTTAGATATACTAAGGGGGGACTCACAGAATTAACAAATAGGGGGGAAGGGGAATCCAAAGGGGAAGAGTATAGGGATATTGTAGTTCAAATCGAAGCCTTTTGGAAGCGGGAAGAGATATACTAGTGTATGCGGTCTCAGATTAACTGGCTAAAATGGAGTGACAAAAATACCAAATTCTTTCACACGACCACTATCCAAAGGAGACTACGTAACATAATATCTATGCTTCGCACCGACAACTGAACATGGAGCCAGGATCCGACTTTCCTCAAACAACACATTACAACATTTTACAAGAACTTGTACACTTCTGAAGGGGCATGGAACTACCAACGTATTTTGGATCAATGTTCATAAGTGGTGACTCTGGAGATTAATGAAGCCCTAATGGGAAGAATTTCCAAAGAAGAAGTTCAGGCAGTTGTCTTCCAAATGGGAGCAACCAAGGCACCAGGCCCAGACGGTTTAAACGTGTTATTCTACCAACGTAATTGGAATGTGGTTCAAGTTGGTGGACTCTTTCTTCAATCAAGGTACTTTAGACCCTGCCATTAACAAGACCTAACTTATCCTCATTCCGAAAACTACCAACCCCAAAAGCATAATAGAATACAAGCCTATTAGTCTATGCAATTTTAACTACAAAATAATTGCAAAAGTTATGGCCAATAGACTAAATCCTTGGCTACCAGAAATCATCTCTCATGAACAAAGTGCCTTCATTGGAAGTCGCCAAATCCAAGACAATATCTTTATTGTTCAGGAAGTGAAGCATCAGTTACGGGTGAGGAAAAGGAGACAGAAATTTCAAGCTGTCCTTGAATTGGATATGCAAAAAGCATATAACAAAGAGCATATGACAAAGTTGAATGGGATTTCCTATGTGATTGCATGTTAAAGATGGGCTTTTGTAGAAAATGGGTAAGCTTGGTCAGATTTTGTGTATTGTCGGTAGCCTTTAGTGTTAAAGTTAATGACAAGGCAAATGAAGCTTTTCAACCATCAAAAGGGATACGACAAGGAGATCCCCTATCACCCTTTCTCTTTATTATTGTGGCAAACGTGTTATCTTGCCTCATGTCAAAGGCGGTAGTAGACGGAAGTATAAGAGGCATTCAACTAAACTCTAACTATCCTACACTTTCCCACCTACTATTTGTAGGTGATGTCATCTTCTTCCCACATGGCACTATTAGAGAAGCCCAAAATCCGAGTAACGTCTTGAATCAATACTGCTTTGCATCTAGATAGGCCATCAATTTAAACAAATTGGGTATTTTTTTGGGAAAGATTGCAACCTAGCATTGAAATCCAACATAGCAGCGGAATTACAAGTTCCTATATTGGTGAAAACAGGGAAATATTTAGGCTTCCCGTCGGACTGGGGACAAACTAAGAAACACATGTTCTCTTGGGTGCTGGCAAAGGTCGATCGCAAGCTCGAAGGTTGAAAAGAACAACTGATATCAAAGGTCGGCTAGGAGGTTCTGTTGAAAACAATAGTCCAAGCATTACCCCAATACGCAATGTCAATCTTTAAACTTCCCACCTCTATTTGGAAAGCAATAGAAAAAATAATCTCTTTATTCTAGCAGAAACAAAATGCGAGAAAGCAAGGTATTCATTGGAGGAGATGGGATGTCTTGAAGACGAGGAAAGACCAAGGGGGCCTTGGCTTTAAAAACCTAGTAGGTTTTAACAAAGTTATGTTGGGGAAACAAGTTTGGCTACTTTGTCAAAACCCACACGTATTATGGAGTAGACTTTTCAAAGGTCTATACTTTCCTTGAATAAACTTGTGGGATGCTAACAAGGGCTCGAGACCCTCCTAGGGGTGGCAAAACCTACTATTGGGGAGGGATGTGACCGCACCAAACACTAGATGGGCAATGGGTGACGGGAAAAGTATTAATATCAGATAAGATGCTTGGCTAAAATCAAGAATAATCGGAGGGCCAGCTAATCTACATGAGCCTAAGTATGTGGCGGACTTGCTACATTCGAACACAAGGGAATGGAATGTTCAACTCCTGAAGGTGTTGTTCATGGACAATATCATCAAGGAAATCCTATCAATTCCACTAAGCCTTAACCTAGTACCAGATCAGATCATTTGGAAAGCCAACAAATTAGGCAGTTACAAGGTTAAAAGCGGCTATAATAGGCTACATTACCTAGAGTCAGCTAACACGGAGCAGCCAGCGTCATCCTCGTACTAAACCCCCAGCAGACTTTGGACAAAAAATCCGGAAACTGCAAACATCCCCAAGAGTTAGATTCTTCATTTGGAGTTTATGTGACGAGGGACTTCCAACAAAAGCCAACTTCCATAAATGGAAACTTATACCTAGTCCAAACTGTCCAATATGTCACAACACACTGGAAACCACAAAACACCTCTTCGCCTTATGCGCGTGGATGGGCCAGATCTGGACAGATCCCAGAATTGGTGTGATTTCCCCACCAAACAAAATCCAACAGATCGACAAATGGATATGCAAGCACCTCACCTCAAGTAGATCGAACACTGCGAAATCTCTCTTTGCAGGGGTACTGTGGCTCATCTAGAAACAGCATAATGCGCTTACTTTTCAAGGCCGAACTCCAACCTCGGATCTCCTAATTGACGAAGCAATCACAGGAAGACTACTCTATGAAAAGTGGAATCAAACTTCAGCAACTACAGCACAAGACATTACCTCCCAAATGCAGGAAAGATGGCCCTCGAATGGGCAACGCAGGCCACAAAATAGCTGGGAATGGTAGATGAATGTCGACTGCTCCTGGAACTGCACCACCATGGCAGGTTCAATCGTAGGCCTCCTACGAGACAATAGCGGCGCAATGGTGGCCAGCTTTGCAAAACTATTCAGGCCCCCTCAGCTACAATAGCAAAAACACTAACAGTCAGGGAGGGCTTGCTCTATTTAAGGAGGATTCGGGAAAGCAGAAACAAGGCCGTACATTCTATTCCCCCAAAGGTAAAACTGATCCATGACAATTTGGTAGTGGTCAATGATATTATGGGCTAGGCCAACGTACAATGGGACTCCAAGTTCATGACAACGGATTGCCAAAATCTGCTAGCCCAACAGGAGAGAACTCAGCTCCTTTTTTCTTCCGAGAGAACACAACCGAGTCGCTGACTGGGTTGCAAAAGCCTTATGTTCGGGAATACTTCCGCCTAATTGGGTCACTCGCCCACCACATTCTTTGTTGTCAATTTTGTATTTAGATCTTGAAACTCGTCATCTACCCTTGGGTTTAGTTTAATGAAAGTTTACGCATTACGTCCAAAAAAAAAAATTATGTTCCATGATGATTTGTAAGGAATTGATTTTGATGGATCATGTTTTGCGTTTTATATCTAGAACTTATTCATCTTAAAATCAACCATCACAATTTCACAAATGATTAAGATGACCACCATGGTAGTATCATCGTCAACATGTGACCGCTGATTTGATGGTTTTCTCTGACCGAGTCAATATTGCACTTTTGAGATTCAGAGAGGGCAATCATTAGGGGTCCTATACTTATAGTTAATTTATATGATTTTTCCAGAGACTTTCACCTGATAAATTCATCCTACAAACAAAATGTAATACAATTTCATATGATGCTTGGGCCCAATTAATTACGCAAAGAGATGAGATCTCAAATGGGTGTCCCTCTAGCAAATGACTTTTAATGAATGACTGCTCTCCAATTATGCTAGGAGTTCTGATTCTTGAGGTGTCAAGATGTCCAATCGTAGGGAATATAGGGAGTACCTGACCCAAGAAGTCGAATCGGATCGGATCATTATTTAAGCAGTTCATCAACATCAGTTTGGATCTTGCCGACTTTCATCATTCATGTGAGGATGAAGCTATAACTCCAAGTCTCCCTTCTCGCAGTACTTGCTCGATGCTATCATCTCGTCAACAAGTCTTGCTTGCTCTGCTTCCTTGCCCTTGCCCCACAAAACAGAGTAGAGCCCGACAATGATGAACGCAGCCCCTACCAATCTAACATTCGAAAGGAAACAAAGAAATCTCAGTGAATGCACTATTACCAATTTGTAGATAGTCCTCAAAAAGTGTATAACTTCACATTTCATATATCTCAATCTAACATTATTATATAAAAGGGATACATACGTTCCGACATAGTTTCTCGCAAAGGAGTGCCCAACTCAAGAGGGTCAACATGACAAACATCAAAGGGCTAAAGACGGAGGTATAGAGTGGGCCTTTTCTATGGACACACCAGGACATAATGGAGAATGCGAGTGCAAAACACACAATACCCTGAAATTGAAAAACCATCAGATTACCTTTGCACAAAACATGTCCCATGCTATTGATGCACAAAGAGCCGGTCATTCTACTATTTGTTGAAGTTCATTAAATGTCTAGAACACATACCACATAGAGAACTACGATGAGCCAGATCCTAGATCTCAATGACCATTCAATAATATTTCATTTAGTAGCAGCACAAACAATCAAACATTCAATGCTAGCCATGAGACACATTAGAGTTGTGATAGTGTAAGGAGCTGAAAATTTGACACTCGACTTTGCCTAAATTTGTTACAAAACAAACATCAGGAGATTCAAGTGAACGCTCAAACTTCCTCTTTGACATAAGTTTGTCTCCCATAAGAGAGATAAAGAGAAAATTTGTAAAAGGAGAAAAAAAGGAAATGTTTCGCTTACTGGGATGATGAACCATAGTGCTGCGCTAGAAACGCTACAAAAGAGAAGAAAATGTCCCAAGATGGAGTGTTCCAATCACTTTCGCTCGCCTTGCCTTGGTCTTGATACCGAACGATTCTTGTCTATCCAAAAAAATTTATTGATTATGTGATTGCATTTTGTTTAGTAGTTTTGAATGGGTTCGAATAAATAGATTAAGGATGAAAATATACAATACTTGAAGAGGAGGGCGAATAGAAACATCAAACAGCTGGGAGGGTATTGCTCATTGCTCCTGCGATCGTGGGACTCAAATTGTTCAGGTTGATGAAAAAGAAAAATCGGTTTATGAAAGCCCTGCATAATTTAGTTGAACTTTCAATTCCAAAAAAATCTTCTTCTGTTTTTTTCCTTTTGATTCCTAAGGTACAGAGAACATGCATCAACCCATTATTTTTTCTGGATTTGCATTTGTGTTTCTGATGGTATAAGAATTGATGAATGAGGTCGAACTAGTGACTCCAAGCACACGATGGAGAATAGAATGGCAACAACATAATTAATTCCAAATCAATGCAAGATCAAGAGATGGAAGCTTACTTACCCAATAAGCGAACTCAAAAAAATATAAACCAGGATTGGCACTGTAATCTTCGGTCTTGTCTTCTTGTGATGGACAATAATCGGGAATAATAAATAACCTTAAAGTCAAAATTCGACTATGGTATGATAATCATTATAAGGATACTCATGTATTTAATTTTCCAAAGAAGAGAAACTTCTAATGTAATGAAAATACCTGAATTGGTCTCTCCTTGTTCATAACTCTTTTGCTTAAGGAAAGAACCCTAAAAATATACACATGCATCTGATCCAGGAGAAATTCTTCAATTTTTCTATTTTTCCAGATATTAGCTTTGCTAGTGCATTTTTCCTCAAATATATGCACAGCTTTATTTCATTTCTTAAGGATGCTACACAACAAATTTAAAATGAAACTCGAGGAGGTGAACGCCATATTTTTAGAAAACCTTTTTTTGAAAAATAGATAGATTGCCTAAGCCCAAATATAGAAGAAAGGAGAAAAATTTAGAGATTTGATTCGGGTAAGTTTGTCCAATTGGTCAAGACAAACCACCCATAAGTGGTAAGCAAAATTTTCACAAGGTTAGGTGGTTTCAATTGGTATATTAGTTGTCATATCTAGGAAATCTATAATCATTTCAATTTTAGATTATTTGTTTTCAAGAAATCTAGAATGTCTTTTAATAGATAAAAGAAAAGATATTTTTTTCTTAAATTTTTGCATAATAATTGTTTTTGTCCCACGTTACTTAGAGTGCGACTCCACCCCCAACTTCTCCCCTGAAGTACGATTTGACGTGGCACCCGTGCACGGCCACCTCAATAAGCCGTTTCAACTAGTAACTAATCTTGGCCAAACGGAAAAAAAGAAGAAGAAGAAATCATTGGAGTTTATTCCAGTAACCATCCTTTTCAGGGAAGTGGGGATTCAAATCTTCACCTTCTTGAGAGTTAAGATGAGGATGGATTAGTTTTAACAGTGAGTTTCGACTCTCAAACCCTATAAGAAGACACGATAAAAGTCTGAACATGTTAGAATAAGAATAAAGTAAGACCAACCTAAAATAAAAAGTCTGAAACTCCTTCACTGAACCTTAAATGGCCTCATACTACAGCCTCTGGCTTTGCTTTGCCTAGGGTTTTGACCTCACTCAAAGCTCTCATCTATGTTTTTGATCAAGTTTGAGCAAAAGTGAAAACACAATCCAGAGAGCATGCCTAGTCTCACATCACATGATAGTTCTTGTGAACGAAGAAGCATGCGAGACGACTGAACCCTAATCGTAATAACCAAAGTTGACTCACCATCATCACCCGAAAAGCAATGCAAGACGCAATCATGTAAAAAAGGAATAAAAAGAACAACATTTTTCGCATACATCCGAGTACTTTTCCTTCCCCGTAGAGAAGCCATTTGCGTTGAAGATCATCAGAATGAAGTCGCTCGGTAATTTTAATTGTATACCTCTCCAAGAGAAGAGCGACAGGGGCGGTGGCAACGGTGGTGATGATATGGCAATAGGTGACGAGCACAATAGGGTTTATTCCGTCGTCCACGGCCAGCTTCGATATGAAGCTCAATCCTGCGAATCCCACTTGCACAATCACCATGGTCAAGGATGACATCACATCAAAAGTTGCCATTTGTTTTATATTATCTCTCTCTTTCTCTCTCGCAAGCTATATCGATCTTCTCTGGACTGATTCCAAAGATCAGAGAGAGAGATGGAAAGAGAGACGTGAGAGAGACCTTCAATACGAAGAAGAGAGAGATGCAAAATGCAACAGAAAGTGATGGTTCCACAGTAAATGAAAGACGGAGAGAGACGGAAAGAGGGATGTATTGCAACACCTGGCGGCATGCGTGGGACCAGGTTGCCAGATTGTAAAAATTAAGTGATACATGGCTTTCAGCTGTGATCTTTTCTTTAATTTTGGCTTCTTCTTTATCTTGTTCCCTGTGGCTTGCATTTCCTTCTAGAAACATTCATGCGACCAAGCAGCTTTGCTAAAATGGCAAAAGGGATGAGACCCAGAATTGCATTGAAATGAACGAGTCACTTGGAAGATGAAACACAAAGCTCGGGCAGCAGAGCTGGCAAAGAGAAGGAAAGGTCAGAAGAAAAAGTTGCTTTTTGTTGGAGAGGGCGTTTGTCTATCATTTTCTCTGCATGCGTCCCATGAATGCCCGAGTTACCGTTTCCTATGTTGCGTCCATGGTAAAACGAGAGTAGCATCCCTCCGCTCACTTAAACAAGTGTCCCGATCACTTTCACCTTCGATTTGATTCCAAGCAATTCTCTTCTATTCAACACAAAAATCACGGAAAATGTGAACAAAAGCCGATTGCATAATGACTAGTAGTGTACCTATTAAGCTTGTGAATACTACCAAATGACTAATTTCATAAATTAGGGATTAGATTAAATAAATTAAAATTTTAGGAACTAAATTGAACATTTAAGAATAGGGTCATATTGAATGAATAAAAATCAAAGGATGACATTGGATGGTTGGGATAATTGTTCAAAAAGTCTTAACCCATTGTACGGCGGCTAATTTAATTATAACAGTTTCAATTTAGCCAATTTAGTTTTAAACCATTTGATAATTTTCATTCTCGCCCCCCTCCCTCGAACAAATAAAATTAAGGAATGACATTGCATAGTTGGGATAATTGCTCAAAAAGTCCTAACCTATTATATGGTGATTAATTCAATCATAAGAGTTTCTATTTACCCAATTTAGTTTTAAATCATTTGACGGTTTTCATCTCCACACGCGCACGTGCGCACACACATGGGACTCACTCCTTCACCTCAGTCACATACACACACTTTGACATGGATATTGGTAAAATGTTGCCATGTCAGATTTTCCGGCATTCTAAATCGGAGTTGGCACTTAAATAGTTCTTCTTCCTATTCATGTTCCTCTTCAGGTTCCTCCTCATCAGACACAACCACATTTGTTGCATCTTTTTGTGGATCCTCATCTTTGTGACCTTTTGCTTTTGATTCTTGTGGAGTCCTTACTCCTTGTTCACCTTTGCTTATGCTTCTGCTTCTCTAGGTCGAGCAGATGCAATACGAACTGCAGAAGCAATGATGTCAAATAGAGTCTCCTCTTCGTCTTCATCCTACGGCAAAAGTGTTCTCCTTCTTCTCTTGGTCTGTACTGAGGATACAACTTTCTTTTCCTTCCTCTTTTTCTCACTAGCAGTGTCATGCCCGACCCTCAAGCACGCAGCAACCCCTATTTCACTTGTGGTCATTTGATTTGTGACTCCCTAGGATCCGTTGCCAACCGTTATTTTTATCTTTTAATTAAACACATGCAGAAACAAAACACAATCCCCCAGTCAATTACAAAAGTAGGGATAGCAGGAAAACCCAACAAGAACACATCAATAATAACACTTTATTTGTTTACTGATTAACCCTAGGAAGTTTACAAGTACAAGTCCTTACCACAGGCATCTTCCTATCGAGCTAGTGAAACTAACAAGTCAGGGTTAATCTACTCCCTTCGAAAACAGCCACAAGCTATAACACGCGTCGATCCTCCATCCTATGGACCTGAAAATGGTTATTCAACAACTAGTGAGATAAAATCTCAATAAGTCAAAATCATAAGCCTCAATTAGGAATTCCGCTCGCCTCAAGAGTAGTCTAACCATGCAACATAGTTTCAGCAAACAACACATACCACACCTGAAGCAGTATTATCATACGACAGTTCAATAAGCGGATGCAAACACATGCGACCCTACTTGGCCTTGGCACACGCAACCTGCAGAAACTGTCATTTCATTTATCACGACATTAAGAGCATGCTAATAATCAGAGCATCTAACACAACTTTCTCGTGCCTCACATCCACACATATGCTTCGATTATTACGACCCCTCCTCCTGGGCCACGGCACAACCTTATGGTTGGCGGTTCCTAGCCAAGCTAGCTTCATCCTCTTTACCACGAGGCACGGCAAAGTCAAGGTCCCACTCCCAAGACGGCATTCCCGAAGAAGCATAGGACCCGCCCACTACCGCAACCCAGCAATTGACAGAGGCCTGGGACCCACCCACTACCGCAATCCCACATAGAACCCCTCCCTGTCAAGCATCCAACCGAAGTCAGGCAACCCATTGGCCACAGCACAACCCCATAAGGATTGGCGGTCTTCCGACAATGTCAGGCTCTCCTTTTAATGTGACCATGCAACACATCATCAAACAATCCGTTCTTTTCTTTGCTCTTTCGTGAATGCATATACAATTCGTGCTCACGCAACATACTATTGTAGTTGGCACACGTATAATGAAATGCAATAGTGTCCAGCAATCGCGCACAACAGCAGCATTCCAATCACTTACGAAAGTTGCAACAATCAGCAGTTTAAGTCACAGTCTGACAATCAATTCCAATCAATCAACATCACAGTACTTGCATCATGTACCTCAATAAATATGGTACCCAACCACACGTCTCAATCTTCAATAATAAATAAGCATGTGTCCTCACAACTATGGTAATCAACTATTCCCATCAATACTCGATTATCCCAAAATAAGTAGAAACTATAATTATACTCAAAAATACTCATTTAAGAAGTATGCTATAGTCGATTGTTCCCATAAAATAATTTACTCCCACAAAATACTTATAATTATTTTCCAATCCCATAATTAATTATCCAGCCCAAATAATTTCATTTAATAAAATCATTATTTAATATCAATGTCATTTGATAACGTAGTACATGAATGCTATTGACATTAGAAAATTAGACCATAGTAATTTTCCCACAAAAATTACTCAATTAAAATCATTTCCCATAAATAATCACAATTAATTATTTTCTCCAAAAATAACTAATTTCATAAATGAATAGTAATAAAAATATTAATAATAATAATTCGAAATTATAAATTAATTTAATTAATTAATAATTCCGAAAATAATAAACTATTATTATTTATTCCCAAAAATAGTAATAATATTTAGTAATACTAACTATGATTAACACTAAACAAAGCTTAATCAATAGTATTAAAACACTAATAATCATCATCCAAAGCACTAATCAATAATTAAACTAATTAAACTACTCCTAAGCAAGATTAACCCCTAACTAAGGGATTAGGAAATTGACTCACGGTTTAGCGATTCCGACAACACGGGCGCGATCGTGGCAGCAAGGGGAACGTCCGAGAACTTCTGGCACGTCGAGACAAAGCGGCTCGAGACCGGATCTCGACGGCTGAGGGCGGCTGTTCATGCGGCGAGAAGCTGCGAAACGGAGGAACCAGCGGCTGTGGCGGCACGGGGTTGACTGGTGGGCGGTCCAGCAACTCCAGACAATGGCCAGCAGCTCCGTCGATAAGGCGGCGGCTCCGGCGAAGGCTGGACAAAAGCTAAGAGGGAGAAGGAGAGGCAGTGTAGCTAGTTCGTGGGTGGCAAAGGCTGGCTGGTTAGTCGGCTGGCCTCCGACGACGACTAGGGCAGAGGGACGACGGCGAGGCAGCAACTCGCTGCTCTAGCGTCCAAGCGGTTTCGGCCAAGATCGAGAGGAACAAGAAGGATGGGGGGCAGCGGCAGCTCGGTCCGGGGTGGTCAAGCGAAGGGCGGTGGTGGCCGAGCAACGGCGAGGCGGCAGCTCGCTGCTCCGGCGTCAGGCGGTCGGCTAGTCGGCGTTGCAGCAGCGGCGGACAAAGGAGAAAGAGAGAAGGACAGAAGCTAGGTGGGGCCAATTCAGCTGGAGGCCGTCAAGCAACGACTCACCGGCGACCGGGCGAAGAACAGGAGCAGTGGCGGTCAGTTCTGGTGGCAGTAGCAGCAACAAGCCAGGGACGTCGGCCAAAAAAGAATAAGAAGAAGAGGAAGCTACTGAGGGGGGGGCTGAACATGCAGGGGAGCTGCACTCACGAGAGAGAGAGAGAGACCCACATGGGGTGTCAGACAAGTGGGGAAAAAGAAGAAAGAGATAAGAGAGAAGACTAGTCAAAGGGGGAAAAGATGGGCAAGCAGGGGAAGGGTTGTCGACAGGGGGAAGAAAACGTGGGGGAAAGAGAGAGAAAATGTGCGGGGGAAGGATAGGGGGAAAAGAAAAGAAAAAGAAAAAGAAAAAGAAAAAGAAGACAAGATAAAATCCTAAAAAGCTTCTAGAAAGGGGTATTTTGGTCTTTTTACCCCTAAAGCACAAACTCCCAAATTTTTGGCTCCAAAACTCGGCCCATTAAATCCTTTTTCCAATATTTCGGGCTTACCGATAAATCCGAGAATCAATGAGACAACGTTTAATACTTTAGTCTCGACATCTTTAAAAGTTCGATACCCGATACCGGATTGAAACTCGTGGTTAACATCGATCAATCGCGACTTTAGTACGACCTAACTTTCGAGCGGCGTTTAGGGATTCTCACGCGTTTGACCCATGGTCGATAGCTTTTCAATCCACGATCGTGCATTTAAATCAGGGCGATCATCGATTGTCATGTAATCACAAGAGGTTAATTACTCGCACTAAGTACAGGGCCAAAAGGAAATCGATTTAACGTCGTTCACAATTAATATCGAAGTCGTGTGGAATCACCCGCAATCCGACCTCGTATTTTTGCCGAATCAATTTATTTCCGTTCGCTAGTTGGCCTGCAACAGTGTAGTATCATTCATCTTTGATCCTTATGGTCGAGCGGCCTATCCCTAATTAAATTCACTAGTCGTACACGTATCGATCCTTAATTGCCTTGCCGAACGGTTAATTAACTCATGAGGGGCCAACTCAGAGTAAACGTAACTAACAGCGCATTAATAAAATAATCATTTCATATATCTTGAAATGGGTGGAAATTCATGATGTTACAACTTTTCCCTCATTATAAAAATTTCGTCCTCGAAATTTGCCGAACTTCCAATATCCTTAAACAGATGAGGGTATTAATGCCTCATTGCATCATCACTTCTCCAGGTCGTTCCTTCCGTACTTTGATATTACCAAATTACTTCCAATTCCTTTTTTTTTTTTGTTCCCATAGGCTAAGCATTATCCGATTATGCCAAAAGCAACTTTGCTGACACCTCCCAATTTCCATTTCTCAGTTGGACCTGTAGAACTTTATCTCGCATACCACTAAGCCGAGGCACTAGTAGTGTCCAATCGATATATCCCTCTTATCGATGACACCTCAAGGGAAACACAACACTGAACTTAATAATCCAACAGCATCCACTAACTGCTAGACCATTTATGAACCAATGATCATCCTTTCTCTGATCTTGTACAAGCTTGACCATACGTTGGTTACACTTTTCTGATGATGATCTTATCCTTGAAACATTCTCTTTTTGCTCAGTCATAGTTCAGTTCATTTCTACCCCTTTCGATATCCTAGAAGCCTGCCAGGAGTCGCTCCTTGCTCAGGCACTTTAGCCCCGACGACCACTCCTTGCCCTCGTCGAATCAGTCGTCACTGGCATCTGCAAACTGCACCACTACCAGCAAAAGTCCCTTTTTGACATGCATCATCCCATAGAAGTATTATCCGCTTTGGCCTATCCCATACCAAGTCTCACGATTGTAACCTCGTTTGAGCACCTCAAAGCACAATTACTGCTCGTTAGATCACATGTCCCACATAAAAGCAGAACTCTTTTTACCAATGGCAGAGATGTAGTTTCAGAGAAAAATCAGAGGTATGACGAAAAGAAGAATAACAGAATGGCCAAGCCCTGATTATTTTAGTCAGCATCACATTCATATAATGGGGCACTGAAGAGCACGCAATCTCAAACCACGATCATATACAACGCAGACAATGAAACAATAATTGCATCTCTCATGACTTAAAGGCAGTCCCCAAGCCTTCCGGTTTCAAAAATAAAGCCCCATTAGCTACAGAATGTCCGCTCAGTACTAGGAGAACTAAGGAACCCCCTTCAATATGGGATGTTAACGACTACAATGAGAAAGGGGTTCCAATAAAACATAATTGGACCAAGATCACATAGCACATATAAACAGGCCTGGCTTTGGCACATTAAATAAGGTAATCTTCTCCAAGTCGAAAATATCAATGACTGCCTCTACTGCTCATTTGCTTAGTCAAGCTTGACATTTGAATACAGGAGGGTGTCCCTCGTTAGAGGCATCTTCAGAAGGAGATAGACCTGCACATAATCACGAAGGAGAGTGTTGAACGGGCCTCCACCAAAAAAAAAAAAAAACATGTGGCTTTCGGCCAATGAAAAGTACTCAGCAGCTTAGCTGGAAAACAAAGTACGGAACTTCAAAATGATGAATCTTACCCCCAAAAGAGTGGAAATAAGAAGAATAAGCCCAGTTACCCAAGCAAGAGTCAGTCTAACCAACACCACTCCAGCAGCTGCAGTTGCCCTTGCTGAGGCTTCAGTTTCTGCCAACCATCGCACTGATGGCCGAGAAGTAAAAGTCACGTCTAACAAAGAATCTGACTGGGAAGAGGCTGCATTGCCCAAAAGAATTACCCCAACAATTTGACCTGTCCATGGCAGTATGCATTGAGTATTTATGAACCAAAATTTGAAAGACACTTGCATGACATCAGCGTGCATGGCAAGGACTGTCATGCATGTGAGAACCACTATTGCCAATGATTTCTGCTTTTAGAAATTCCATAATTGCCCACTTGATTCCAATCTTTCTAAACAAAAGGACTCATTGACCTTTCTGTCAAAACGTAAAATTTTATTCAAACTATAAAGAATATAATGAAAACATTAATACGTTTTGAAAGGTTTTAAAGTGTTCCTTGTTGACTAAAAATAAAAGTGCGTGAGCACGAGATTTGAGATAAAAAAAAGTTCAAAACTAAAAGTCACTTTATATGGAAAAATTACAGATGAGAATGAATGAGTGCCTACTCAAGATTAATAGCAAGTTTGAATTATCAATTCATTATCATCATTTTTCAGAAAGGAAAAATTCATTTTGGGCCATAGTCAACTAACTAGATCATGTATGCTAGGGGTCACAGTACAGGAAGTGGATACACCACTTGTTGTGAAAGTGGTACATTAGGGTAGGCTTGTTTAGTTCACCAAAACACTGTAAAATTGACTAATTTTAATCAAATCAACTAAGAGAATTAGCAATTTAACTTGTCCTTTATGATTCCAAAAGCCTAAATTATGTTTGAGATGCAGAAGGTCTTCTTTTAAGCAAACCTAGCCTACATTCGTGTTGATACTTTAAGAATACGTGGTGAGCTTGGTCCATTTGCCAATTTTGGCAATCTATGTACCCAAAATTGGACGCAGGAGTATAGATACACCAGTAACATTGTTTTGGACCAAGAACCATGCTAGCATCTGAGTAGATTGCTTGCTTTTACATTAAGTTTCTCATCACTAGACTTGTTATCACCAAATTATCGAAAACTAGAGTCACCACGTAAATTTTATAGGTAAGCAAAACTGACCTTTGTATGCTTCATGCAAAAGATTATATGACCTGGACAAGGTAGCAAGTAATACAAGTAATCCTTGTTCAGTAACACCTCCAGTTCCATGCTCCTCTTTTAAGACCTGCACCAATAAGGTTGAAATAACTGTGACACACTCTTACAAGAATAAACATCAGCTAAAGCATTACTGCATGGTGGACGGCTTCATTTCCCTTTCTTCAGACTAATTTCTGAAGTGTGCACAGGCATGAGAGAGAGAGAGAGAGAGAGATTGGAGGGGTTTTTTTTTTTTTTTTTTGGGGGGGGGGGGGGGTTTACAGAAATACACAGGCAGGCATACTTAGGCATTAAGTTACATTGCTACATCACAAGCATGATAATAGAACAGCAGAAATGTTTAACGCATTTTTCTTTGTACATACACTAAAGCATAATCAGTGGCACACCCAATTACACCTTACAAGTGATGATGACAGGAAATCAATCTTTTCTTAATCCCAATCAAAGCACCATCTTAAATCAAAAGGAAACATTCTTCCATCATTACTATGATAGCCAAACAGGGAACTCCCAATAAAAGTATCCAAAGAAATCATACTTCCTCGTGATTATAACTGAAGGAATAGCACCTTATGCCATACTCTAAAACAACAGCCTGTCTCATGAGAAAACCGAAAACTGCCAGAGCAGGAGGCTCATGTGAGTGAAGTTTCTTCCTTTCTAAGGCAGTAAATGAAGGAAGCAAGAAGAGCTGCGGAAGAAGATCAATGCAAGGTAGAGCAGAGGACAGTGCAGCAACAAAAGAAGGCAGGCAGCGAGTGAAGGTGGAGGAAGAGGAAAGCTATTAAGATGACTTTTAACTACAAGCCCTGGTGCTTAAAAAGTTTTGTGCTTCATTGCATCAATAAGAGTGCAGTTCAAGAATAGTTTTGCAATCCTAAAACAAGTTTGCCAACAGCTAAGTTCTACTTTAATGTTTGGACATTATACATGTTACAAAACATGAGTCTTAACAAAGCCAAGATAAGCTCTCCACTGAGATTCACTTTCAGTATATCTATGTGCATCAATAACTTCATTTTTGACATAATACCACCAAAATTCACATCAAATAAGAACTAGCTTCCACTATGAAGCAATGCACCCTCATTATTAGCAGGCTTCTTGGCTTTCACAAACACTGTCTCATAGATAATCTCAAAGAGAGAAGACATATCGAAAGTAAATTATTACCTTAATACCATCAAAACAGCCTTTGATCAACTCGGCAGGTCTTCTTGTGCCTTGTGAAAAATCTTCATGCATTTCTATAGCCCTTCTTACACCATGAACAAGAGATATAAGACTAGCTATGTATTTCCTATCTGCTTCCTGCAGGAAGAGAAAGAATGTACCCCTTGCAGATTAGAAAGCAAATGCTAGCTCAAAACCATAACTCGCCAAAAAAATTTGATTTAATTCAATAGCTTACAGGCATCGTAACTTAAGACAAGCAATGTAACTTATAAAGTAATATTAAAAAACAGAGGCAATTTCAAACATTTGGATTCTGTACAAAGACCTTTGACATATGAAGATTCATCTTCTCGTTATTTCCTAGAGGGAAAGTCAACTCCCCTTTTAATGATTCTGACACATCGGTGACATAAGATCCACCCATCCAGGATGCCTAGACAGATGCAGAGTTTAAATCATTCATTAACATAATAGTCCAGAACAGAAAAAGAAAGAGAAGAAAAATAAAGCCAATACCGGGATTCATAACTCCTAACTTACAAATTTGCCAATTTCATCATCACTGAGAGATGCAAAATCAGACACTGAGGGCTCGTCAAGGGAAACTAACAATGCTTCCTCCTCTGCAATAAAATAAATAAATGATAATTGAAAAAACAAACAAGAGTATTTAGCAGGATGGCCTTTTTTTGGCTTGGAAAAGTACCCTTATCCATTCTAACAAAGAAATCGGTACCTGGGAGTCGAATTTCAGCTTTATCTGAACCAGAAATAACCTTGTCCGCGAAGGCATTTGTAAATAGATTGGATTTGAACAAGGGAAGAAGATCTACAAAGGAAATAGACATGTTGTAGCCCAAAAAAATCAAGACAACAAGTTACATGGAAAACAAACAGCCAACCAGACCTTCAACTCCTGTCACCTCCAAAACAAAAGCAGCCCGAGGTCTATCGAACGGATTCGGCATGAGAACCTCATTCAACTATCAAGGTATTGAAAATTTGTCAAAGATATTTTCACTAAAGAGATTGACATCAAGAAAGAAACTAGAATCATCATATTGTCTGCATGAGTAGAGAATAAACCTTGGAAGAACCAGTAGTTGAAAGTGAAACAGGGGGTGCCAAGCCAAGCAGTACTGACACTGCAGCTCCAACTTCTGATGGCGACACTGATTTGAACTGCCAAAGGAGTATGATATGTAGAATCAAAGAAATGTATGCCAACATGGATATATCACAAAAGCTAATCAAATTCAGAAACAAAGATAGATAATAGTCGATTTTAATACAATTATGGATGGATAACTGATCAGCGACTGAATTATGTCAGACTTGCTAAATACTAGTAAATCACAAGTCACTGCCATCCGGATCAGTGGCACAACAAAGGGTTCCAGGAAACTTACTCCTCCAAAATAATTTCGCAAATAAAGCTCAAAAAGAAACGATATGATCAGATCACTTTCGACTTCACGGTGACTCATCTCGAAGTTCGCCTACTTGTTCTTCCAACCACTAGTAGAAACATAAGTACATAACCACGATCGAGCAGATACTGATTATTTATCAATTTGACAGAACGCCAGAAGTTCTATTCCACTTCCCCTTTTCTCCCAGCAGCCAAACAAAGCCTAACACCATCGGATTTCTCAGCATAACCCAACCAACAAAATCGACATCTACAAAACCCAGCGGCAAGTAGACCTCCGCAAGCAACTACCCATCTAAAACGAAAAACGAATTCAGTCATCACTCCATGATTGAATTACCTCAGAAGCATCGTCAGGGGATCGATGGCGAAGATACTGGTGATTGGAGCTATCCACGAAGAAGACAGAACCACGGAATTCAGCCTGGCGAAATCAACCGATTCATTCAAAAACAGGAGCGTATAGATCGATACGACGGCAGGCAAATCGAGAAAAGCACAAAAAAACACAAGCTTGCGCACACGTGAATCAGCCACGACGAAAGAATGCAAAAATTTGGACGCACCTTCGCGGTGAGGAAGAGAGAGGAAGAGATTGAAAGGAGCAGAAGAGCGCCGCGAATTCGCATTTCCATCATTGGGAGAGAGAGAGAGAGAGAGAGAGAGAGAGAGAGAGAGAGAAGAGACGGAATATGGTGAGGCGATCTCGTTTTGCTGGTTGATGAAGAAGGAGAAGGAGAATTCGGAAAAAAGAAAAAAGAAAACAAAGAGTAGAAGGAGAAGAGGAAGGAAGCGACGTCGTTTTGGGGAGGGGGAGGGATTCAGTTGGGCCGAACACTTCGTAGGCCCGATTGAGGAATTGACTGAGACACGTGCAAAAATAAATAAATATATATATATATAACCTATAGCCTATTCAAAAATATTTAGAAGAGTTAACACTACTAAAAATTTCGATTTGGTATACTTGAAATAATTTTACTTCAAACTAATTTTTTTATTGCAAAAAAATTCTAAACTGATATATTTATAACAAATTTACTATTCATTAATATTTGTTAAAATTTACCATCAAATCACTGAATTAAATGATACATGATAATTGACAAATATGTCAAGTAGGGGTTTTACTTCTCATTTATCATAGGTAGAGATGTAAACGGTTCAGTTTGATTTGGTTTTCTAGAAAAATCGAATCGATAAGAGGTGATACTAAACCGAACTGAAATCGTCCTGAACCAAATACGAACCAAACCGAATATGTGATTTAGTTCGGTTCGGCTCGGGATGGTTTTTCGGTTTTCCTGTTTTTGCTATGCTTATTGGAACATAAATGAAGAAAAGATAATAAAGAAGAGAGGTTGTTCGGTTTTTATTGAGAATTCTGGTTTGGTTCAATTCACCAAATCGAATTGAAAATCGAACCGAACCAAAAAAATTAATGGTTATTTTTCAGTTAACCAAACTGAACTGAAAACGCATAAAATTTCGATTCAATTCAATTTCAATTTCAATTTCGGTTTGGTTTTTGATATCCCTAATCACAGGTATACTAGTTTGCGATTTTTTATAGTATTAATATAATTTAAAAGAAACTAACGGAGGGGGTAAACTTGTCGTAAACGTACCGATTATTGGTTTTTTTATGGTCAAAAAATTAATATTGGGTAAAATTGTCACAAATGTAGCAATTTATGATTTTTATGATCAAAAAATTAATTTGAAATAAATTTATTACGGATATATCAATTTAAGTTTTTTTGTACTATTAATGTAATATTTAAAACTCAAATATAGCATCGTGTTTATCTTCGAATTTGGGAAGAAGTCACGAGTAACAATTGAGAGGTAGCTCATAAACGGCGGCAGAGTTCATCTCGAAATTTTCCCAGATTCCGATCCCTTCTACTTCCCCATTTGAGTACGAAGTTTCGCTTTGTGTTTCTTCGGCTTTGTCTTTTCGTAACACACCGGTCAATAATTGCTCTGATTTATGCTGTCCCAAACTCATGGGCCCTTTCCTCGGTATAGGCCCAGCGGTTTATGCTGTCCCAACTCACGGGGCCTTTTCAGGACCCAACCAGTTTAGAACTCGCCTTACATAAAACCTTATTTTAAAAAAAAAATAGAAGTGAGATGCAATCTACGGCAACTCAACTAATGAGACTTCACTTATAGTATGTTACAAAAATATATTATATTAATTATTTGTTTTTCACAAAACGAACCCAATTCACTAGTAGATCACGAATCGGCTTGGAATCAACCAGTTCCAAGTATAATTAGTTTGATTCCTAATTCTAATTTTTCAGGATCAAGACCTATATGGTAGGTTCTGAGATTTGGTCCTGAAACCAACCCACCATAGAAATGGTCAGCCGTAATTTCATAGGGCCCACTTTATTAAGCATGTCGTGTTTGTGTCAACAATTCAAAGTGCTTATTGAAGGCATTGTGTTCGGGTTAGCCACATTCGAGTTACCCTCTTTCAGCATTAGCACAATCGACATGACGTGACATGTCGACCTATATATAGACATGGATTTACTTAATGCAGCCACGATCTCCATTCCTTGTCGCACAAGACAAAGCCACTTCAGATTACAAGTTAAGATGCTACCGCACACTAGAAGTGCCATCGGAGGATAACCACGCAATGACAATGAGGATAACCAACTATGAATACCAATCTCCAAAATCTAACTACCGTTATTCCGAAAATGTGAGTTTGTAAAAAACACAGTACAGTATCCGGGAGAAAGAACAGGCATTGTTCAAACAAGAATTCAATAGAAAACATAAAATGGCAGATCTCCAAAAAAATCTATTAATCTTGGTTTTATTATGAAGAAGATTATTGCAAAATAGATGTACAAAGAGTAAGAATTTTTGTCAACCTTCCCATTTGATGTTAACTAATCCTCTATGTAGCAGCCAATAAAACAGAGCAAGAGACAGATTCAGAGAGAGGTTGGCAATTGGCAGTACCTGCAGCCTTCCATCCTTCAGATGGCATACAATCGGGGTTGCAGGAAATATCTATGACTTGAGAAGCTTGCAGACTACCATTGTGGCCCATATGTAAGTAATCTTCCTCTAGATATAAATTGATATCGCCTTAGTAGCACAAAAACGATCTCCAGCCAATGAGAATTGTCTCCCAACACCCATCATCCCAAGGGGGGCGAACAACATAGATACCAACTCAATCACGAGAATTCATCAGCTCGTTGCATTTAACTTCTCGAGAAGAACCTTATTTAGGAGTCCTGGGTTCGCTTTGCCCTTTGACGCTTTCATTACCTGCATATGGGAAGCTAGTCAGAATGTCTTGCCATCCATTGATAAAACAAGAATTTCAACTGAAGTAACAAATTGGACAAAACAAAACAGTCGAGCTGCTTTGATTGGGTAATGAACTTTCTTATACCTGGCCGGCAAAAAAGCCTTGAAGCTTAGTTTTGCCTCCACGATACTGTTCCAATTGCTTAGGGTTATCTAAAAGCACTTTGTCCACCATCTCCTCAATTTCAGCTGGATCAGTGATCTGTTACTTTACACAGTAAGTGAAACATCCGAGGGGATAATGACACCAATTCCAACACAAAATATTTGAAGACGCACTCTTCTGCTAATAGATTCATGAAGAACTATATTTGACGCCAATCATCTCAATATGGCAATGGAAGGGTTGTGGTGAACACCCTAGTGAACAGGATTATCACTCACCGATAGAAGTCAAACATTACATGTAATACACGATACACCAAAAAAAAATTTCCAGTAACTAGTCACATTTTTGTATAAAGAAAGACTAAAAGAAAGTGCAAAGAAGCAGCTGATCCTGGATGATTGAGAAGGCTTCTACACAATACCCTGTCATCTCCTAGGGAGCACTGACTACCTTTAAAAGCCATTGAAGATGCATTCTAAGATTTACTTTTTAAACTGATGCTTAGTTCTTACAGATAGAATGAACTTTGTGCAGATTATAAAAGACCAAAATTGGACCACAACAGAAGAGCGGCATGGTAAGAATTGTGAATGCTATTGACAGCAAACTATTAATTCATCCAAATCACAATGGCACAGAGAGTTTCAGTTGGAGTAAATGTCACAAACTGTTCAATTCCAAGACATGCAAAACTCCAGATACTGATTCAAGAATCACAATGGCAAAACTATAGACAAGACTGGTTGATCTCCACACCAAATTCACCACATATACCTATAGAATACACTGCTATATGGATACCTACACAGTACACACACACACACACACACAGCAAAGCACATGCTTGTATCAACAACCACGCATGCCTGCCTGCACCCACATCCACCCACACAGGAAAAAACCAGTGTCACATAAGCATGCATGCATTTCCTGTTCAGAAAACCCGTTTTAAATATGAGTAGCTTAGTTTGTTACTTTGTACCACAGCCTCATTTACAGATTATCCCTATGGTCTTTTTAACCCTAGTTCTGAATCTGTTAAACGAGACCCAAGGTCTTAAGAGTGAGAAAAGAACTTGCCTGGACCAGGTCCTTTTCTTCAATCATTCCCTTCACTGTTCCACCTTTAGCCATTAGCTCAAACAATATCTGCACCAAATTGAATGATAAAACCAACATTGAGATCTGTTCTACCAAAAAAAAAAAAAAAAAAAAAACTTTCTAACAGCCCAACCTTTCCATTAATCAGGAAAGACAAAGAACCCTTAACAATCAGAAGATGGATCTGTCCAACAAAACTAACATAACATTCACTAACAAAAATGGTATTCATATTCAGTTCTACTAGTCAAAGAAAATAGTAAATCCCCTTCCCACAAATCCTCAAGATTATTAGTTAAACATAACAGGAAAATCAATTATTACGTTATGGTAGATCCAACCACAATTGTAGCAAATCCCCCATATATTTGACATAAGCTGCTAAGCAACAAGTTGAAGAAGCACAAGTCTCAGAACACAATAACTATCTACTGCAAAATTAGTCAAGAAAATAGTACTGGGAATTGGAAAGCATATATTGAGAGCATGTTTTACCTCTTTTCCTATCTTCCCACTAATAGTCCCTCGTTTAATAGAAGCTATCAGCTCAGCCAACTCTTGAGGCGTAAGTTTAATCTCATCGATGGACAACTTCTCATTTTTCATATAGGCAGCAATATCGCCCATTATCCAGTTGGCTGCCAGCTTCACATCAGCACCCTTCGCAATAGTGGCATCAAAAAACTCAGCTACCTTCACCAGTGAAAAGGCAAAACAAATGTCAAAGAGAGGTTAGACTAGCAAACACTAGTACCACTCAAGGTCAGTAATCAGTGATCAAACCTTGAATTGGAAATACAAAAGCAAACACGGCGCATGCAGAGACTATCATTCGAGGTCAGTAACCAATGTGTGTTCCATCCTTCCTCGACATGTTTCAGAAAGTATTAGCCTTCAGTATGAAATATGAAATACCGGTAAAAGATTTGGACAAGATTTTATCAGGAAATCACATTCAAGGAAAGTTTTCTCATCGATGCCAAGTGGAGTCTTAGTAACAAACGAAAAATAGAACTCACATCTTAAAATATTGTTCTTTCCCCTTTATTAAGTCAGTCTGATATGGAAATAGCATTTCTTCCTTAGCCACTGGCTTACATTTCATTCTTTCTAGACTGGTATATTTTTGCCTTAGGCATTTCACAGGAGATCACAGCTTTAGGAAAGAATTGCATTAGAACATGCCACGATAAGTAAGATCCTTCACAACTGCATTGGAAAGCAAGAACTTACATTCACATCGTTCGCGAGGAAAAGGACGTCTTGCATGCTGAGTCCCATCTTTTCATACCTTCTGCGCTTCACTTCTGGAAGTTCGGGCAAACAATTACGAATGCTATCAACATAATCTTTAGTAAGAGTAACCCCAGGCAAGTCTGGCTCTGGAAAGTAACGATAATCTGAAAGTCCTTCCTTTTTCCTCATTGTAACTGTTTTCTAGACAAAGCCCAAGAAGTAAGAAAAGGACATGAAGGATAGAAATCACTAATGTCAAGTGCGTATACTGAACTGTCAGCTTGCAAATGAAAGAGCATAATGGTGAACCTGAGAGCCTTCTTCCCAAAGACGAGTTTCCTGCACAATCTGATCATCCTGACCTTCACTTAGGAGAAGAGCCTGCCTTGCAATCTCAAAGTCAATGGCCCTATTCACTGAAGAAAAGGAATTCAGATTCTTTATCTCAACCTGCCAAAAAGAAACAAAATCAAAAACCACTTTAGCAATAAATTGTATGCATTTACTTGAGAAAAAGCTACATTAATCCTGCTATTTTAAAGCTCTATTCCTGATCTTATAAGCGAATGTAATAGATCTACTCAAGCATGAAAATAACAACGGAAAAGATACACAAGCAGTGATAGTATTTTTCTTGCTCATTGATGATGTCTGATAGTATTTTTCTTGCTCATTGATTGCAACAGGTATAATTCCAGCCTATACTTTTTTTTGTTCTTTTAACAATCCTGCATCAGGAATAACAGGAAGAGCTGCTGTCCATCACAATCACCACGGGATTATGAGTAATCTTGAGCAGGACTTTCACATTCCATTTTCGATTTAGAATGTAAGTTGCTCTCTTAGGCTCCAATATATCCACATAATAATTAGGCCGAATCAACAGCAGGAAAAGAAGAAAAAAAAGTTGAAAGTGCCCTTAAGAGGGAAGTAGCACGATGAAATTACTTCCTTTTTTATTATTCAACACGCTTCAGGAAAATTTTTATTATTGGCTCACCCACAGAAAAATAACCTAAGAATACTTCTAACCTGCCTATCACAGAAATGTATAATAGTCATATTGAAAAATCATATCTTAAAATGAAACATTGCACCAAATGCACCAAATGCACCAAAGATAGGCCAGTCATATATGCATTCGGAAGTTTAAATGGGTATAATCAATCTTGTACTCGAATTGACAAATCATGAGTCACAAAATTACAGATACGACAGAATATTCTTACCTTTGTGCCAAATTTCGCTTGCCCAATAGGCCGAACAGAAACATTAACATCGCAACGCAGTGAACCTTCTTGCATATTGCCATTACTGACACCAAGATACCGAACCAACCTCTGTATTTCTGTTGCATACTCTGCCGCTTCAATACCATTTCGCATGTCAGGCTCAGAGACAATTTCAAGTAATGGTACTCCTGCTCTATTTAAATCAACCTGCATGCCAGACCATTACACTTAGCATCAATACCACCCACTCATCAAACCAAATCCAGAAGAACAACCCTAGGCAACAAAATAGCTGTATCTGGCTAGAACACCATACACTAATGAGTTACAAAACAATTATCAACACATTGCCAACCAAAGGGGGCCAAAATGTTCTCCACTTGAAAAAATAAACCAAATTAATGAACCATGACTTAAGTAATTGAACACAAATTGCCAACCAAAGGGGGTCAAAATGTTTTCCACTTGAAAATAAACAAAATTTATGAACCATGACTTATGTAATTGAATCTCACAGGCATGACAAACACTTGGCTAGACAGATTTCGGGCGAAGAGGCTTTCAAAATTACGGAAACAGCAAGGCTTACAACTTTTATTTTTATTTTTCGGTCAAAAGGCTTACAATCAAAAAGTACAAAAAGAGTTAAAGTAATTTCCTGAGAATAACTCCCATTTCCAGAGTGAAGTAGCTTTCCTGCATCCTCTTCCATATGAACCCTAGTTATGCCAAACCGCCTATGTCCACCACCAAATTCCACTGGGAGATCCAGATCTATGTGACCGCCATAAGCAATCGGGACATCAAACTGGGATATTTGATAACCTTTTGGGAGATCTGGATAGAAGTACTGCTTCCTGTCAAACTTTGATTTTAAGTTCAACTTGCAATTGAGAGCAAGACCCAATTTCACAGCACATTCAATAACCTTGGAGTTCAGAACTGGCAATGCACCAGGCAAACCCATGCATACAGGGCAGATATTGGTGTTCGGTTGAGACCCGTAATTGTAAAGGCAACAGCAGAAGGCCTTGGTAAGCGTTGAGAGCTGTACATGAGTCTCTATGCCAATTATTGCTTCATAATCTTTTAGTATATTATCAAGTCCTTTCTTCTTTCTGTGTGGGGAGATTTTGATTTGCGTCGACTGGCTTCCTTGTGTTGCTGTTTGAGCTTCTGTAGTGCTCATTGTGCAATAGAATACATGACTCTTTCTTCTCAAGAATGCAGCATAATTCAGCAACGGAGGATACATCAGGATCCCTCTGCATAATAACGAAGCCATACTGATGAATGGATGTTACAATGTTGAGCTGCTAAAGAGAGCCACACCTGCAAGAAAAATGAAGCATGTTTAAAACAGTCGCCGAAATCGAAACTTGAATGATTCCATGACCTAACAAACCCCTTAAACCACCACCAAAAGAAAAACAGGAAACTTTTTCTTAATTTGTCATGTCTACAAGTTGTACCAAATACTCTGAAAGCTAACCTCTAAGTAATTTGCATATCCGACAAAGTTGTATCATGTCTACACAATTTCAAAACTTTCAAACCAGCATATTTGCAATTCAAGAAATGTCATATGGGAGATTAGACCAGCAGAATGATAATTGGCATGATCAAATCAACCAAATGAGATCCCCGAACTGCCATGATGTCAAACAAAGGAGAAGCCAACTTGGCAAAAATAACCAAGCTGCTATAGATGCTCAATAAAGCATGTAGGCAGTAACAAAATGCAGTTCCATCAAGTCAACAGTAATCACATTTATCACAACCCCATGTAAGCAACTGGTTTGTAGATATATTTCAGCTAGATTACAAGTCAAAAAGCACACAATCATCGGTCACAATATAGCCAATAATCTGGTCCAGAATCCAAACACTCGACACCATCTTTACTCAAAATCTATCCAGAGAGCTAAAGATTGCCCACATTGGAGAGAATCTGCCAACTAACCCTCAAAGTTCACATTCTTCATTCTAAAAAGTCCATGCCATAGCATCAAACCAGAGATTCACCGTTAGCTATACAAGTGACGGTGCACCAGGACTGTCCAATTACCAGTACCAACACCATTGAGGCCATGTTCGGCTCATGGTCATGGAATCAAGAAAGGGAATCCGACTCCAAGAAATCAAATTCCTTAAATTAGTTTTTCATTCTATTGTTCGGTTCATCTTTAAGAATCAAAGGAAATTGTTCAATGTCAATTCAAAAAGACGCTAAAACAATGGGAAAACGGAGCTTGATTAGTTTGATTCTAAATGGGTTGTAAAAAAACAAATCAATAAAACATAAGGTGGTGAAACATATTCGAAGGTCCCTCTGTAATTCCTCTGACCGTCCGCTAAAAAGCATATCCAGAGTTCACATGAACATTTAAACAAACACATCATTTGCACGCGGCAAAGTCTCCCCATGACGAAGAAAAAGCAACTCTAGCCCTTCGCACAAGCATTCTAGCCAATTCACTTCAACAAAACGGCAGTAACCCAGCTCGAGTTCACAGTCTGAATTTCATATCCCGACTCCGACGCGACTGTTCTTCGAGTCGCAGAGAGAAATAGAATAGAGGGTACCTGGAGAGGAGCGAGACTGAACTCTGTACGCGACGAGGTGGCTAAGGCCGCGACATTTGAGAGGCTCTGCGCTCGTGACTCGTCCCCAGAGCCAACAACAGTCCAACGTTGGCGATAAGGCTCGGCTACGAGTCGTAGCCTACGACTCGGGAGAGTGCTTGCTTTCGAACGAAACTGTCGATCAGATTTTGGGCAAGAGGAACTCTTTTGGGCTTTCCCTTTGGGCTTCGTTCTTCGTGGGGGCCTAGAACAACACGCCCAAGTTCTGAACTTTCCACAATGTCAAGGTTATTGTCGGTGTTGATAAAAAAATAAAACAGTCTTTGCAAAGCTCAGATTTTGTGATCCTCAAGCTGAAAAGGTCAAGAAAAAATTATTTAAACAAAGGTATATTGAGTGAGGAAAAAAAACATTAATGAAGGAAAAAATGGAAATATTGTAACTACAATGGGAACATAATTGTCAACTCTAGTAAAGGCTGACTATCCCAAGTAATGAGATTATATAACCGGATTTTTCCAAACTAAAAAGTCTACTTGATTTAAGTTAAGACTAGACATACATTTAAGATTTTCGAAAAATCATATAGGGGTGTGCCGAGAATAATCGACCCAATTTGACAATAGGTCTGTGTTAGTGTTGATACTTTGCTTATTTCGCACGTCGAAGGATATAGAGAGAGCAATATCTTTGTAGAAATTCATCATAGTAAATGATGCATAAGGATTTGATGGAATGCTTAGAAAAGTTTATTCTGCAGACAATGAGATGGACTAGTTATGCGTGCTGATCGCGTTTATCATGCCGCATCACTTCATGCATCAAGTCTATGAATCTTTTCGGTATACTTAGAATTACACTTACTCAAATACCTAGAAAATTGGGATTGTAAGATTAATGCATTAATCATAGGCCCTGTATGTGTTGTTTGCAAAAGTTTCAATCAACCTTGAGAACTCAATGACTATAAATGGAAAAAAAATTATTGGGAGTATTTGTTTTGCAGTAAATAAATAATTTAAATTTTTTTAAGTAGTGAAAATATTTTTCATGAATTAATTATTTTTAAAAATATAAGTGATTATTTTCAAAAAAATATATTTCAAACCATTCATTTTTTGTAAAATAAACGCCACTCGATTATAAAAGTCATATTGATAATATCCATTTTAGGTTATCTTCTACGATCCAAGAAAATGGGGGGCAGAACTGTAATTTCTCTCTCTGTGATTTGTGGATAAGGAGACCATTTTCTTTTTCAGCTGCGTGAGGAGAGAAGATTCGTACCGTTAGGGTGATTGGTCGGGCCCAAAAGCGAACTGACCGTACGCACGTGCATGCCACGTGGTACCCGCGACACGCGTCTTTTCCGTTGCTCCCTTTGCTTCCTCCTCTCTTTTTTTTACGGTTAAAGAAATTATCGATTGGAACTTCAATGCGTTTCTTGTGTCTTAGGCTGAGCGGTATTTGGATCTGACGTTATTACATAGATCGAGCGTTTAGAAAAGAAATTTCATTTTCTTTCCAAGGCTAAAAAATTATAAAAAAAGGTATTTCGGATATTAAGTAAATTCCAGATAAAATATAATAAGCCAATCAAAATGTCAATTCGATAAATTATAAAGATCTTATCTTAGTTAGTGATGTTCAATCTTCAAAAATCTCGCCTTAGATTGGATTTGGCTTATTATATACCGTTATCGTGCGGTACAATCAAGACAAATGTATTAAATATTTGGACTCGTGACTTGTGGTGGGCTTGATACTTTAGAGGGGAAAATAGAAAACTTTCCATTCACCAATGATGTACAAACCCATTTACAAGCGAGCCCACTTAACTACCATTTTTAACCTCTCTTTTTTAATCATAGTTATTTGTAGTAAATTTTAACCGTTTCTGAACATCAAGGATTGTTAAATTTTTACTGCACACAAATCATTCAGATCTCTTCTTTTTGGCAACATATGCCAATCTGTTTAATCATAATTAAGTTAATCATCATATAAATTCAAAAGCATATATCTCCGAAAATTTCCTAAGACAAAGATTTATCTTTAAAAATGGCGAAGTGTATTTTCCAAATTTTTTTTCTACCTCACACTTTGCATTGGGATTTAACTTGAATTTTTTTCTTTTTCTTTGTCAAAGTGCCGGCCGATGTTCCATTATTGAACATCTGATCTAATTTTGCTAGACTTTTGCAAAAGTTTATAATCTGAATAAAAGAGAATACTCATTCTGGTTATTTCCCATTGCATAAGAACATAAGTAAATTGATAAATAAATAAATAAATAAAAGATAAGATCAGCTCCCTTTGAGTACTCAATATCTAGTTGGGACCGTCCAATTATTGATTGACCAAAATGGAATCACTAAAGAGAATGCCCATCAATCACTCCGCGGACATGCAATTTTCGCTTGAGAAAGAAATCTGTAGAGAACCTCAGAAAATAAATAAAACATTAGAAAAATAAATAAATAAATAAATAAAAAGAAAGTGACGAAAGGATGAAAGTGGAAGCCAGAGAGACGAGAGATCGAACGAGATTTGGTACGTCTTTGGGCTTTCGTCCTTAATGAGCGGCGACCAACGACACCAGCATGTGCGGTCGGCGATTGCGCTTCTTTGATTGGTGATTGGCGGAGACTGGGAACAAATTGCTTAGCTGTCACCCAAAAAATAAAAAATAAAAAAAGTGGAAAAAAACATAGAGATGATTCCAAGCAAATGGATCAAAGTACATTCGAGGTACTTAAGCATCGGATTGACCAGTTCTTTAGATGGAACGGACCACTTGGCTTAAGGTACTATGATTCGCCACATAATCACAAAGAAAATATAAAGTAAAAGCGAGAAAAAGAATTTGGGATGCAAAATTTTAATTAGATACTTCATTGTAATTAGCACTTATCACGTCTCTACTACATTTCTCAATTATAAAGTTCGTATTGAAATCACTAACTTTCAATTATCACGTTATCTTTAAAGCATATCTTCTGTGAAAAAGGGGCATTGTCTCACCAAAAAAAGCACCATTCGTTCCATAAACTTTTCCGGTCTTCAAATGGCAGGATCTATACGAATGTCGCAGTCTACATGTCTTTGACGGGAAGTTATTGCTAAAGGAAATGACCAAACCTCTCATTTAATCGGAAAGTGCCTTCACATGGTTGTACCCATACCAATGAGATGATAGAGTGTCTCGTCTGCTATTTTTGATTTCAATGTTCTTGGTCATTTACTCCATTTTTCCAATTATGCGACCTTCTTAAATGCATTGAATTGTACGGATGATCACCCTTCACAAAAATAGCTCAATAGCTAATATATATATAAGAGATCTGAGTTGAAAAGAGCACTTTTTCAGGGGGCCGTTAATTTCTTAAATTATTGAATTTTCCCAAAAAAAAAATTAAAAGAGAGAGAGGAAAAAGGAAAATAGATAAGTCTTCGATTAATGATCATAATTTCATTCCCATCGAGAGAACATGGGCACAGCTGGAGTTACTAATGAGTTTTGTCTTCTGGAAGGATTGGGTCCCATTGTTGCATCTACCTATTTTTTACCTGTTTTTTCTTTTTCCTTTTTTCATAATTAATAGCACTAATTGGGCGGCTAATTTAACATGGACACATGATGTCCCAAGGTCAACGTTTGATAGAGTCTAGTTCAATTTGCTTCCAAATTTCTTTTTCCTAGCTTCTTTTTTTTTTTTTGCAATAATTTTCCTTTTCCTAGCTAGTTAATGAGCATCATTAAATTTTCGAACCAAAAAAAAAAAAAAAAAACTCACATCATTAAAAGGGCATTGACTCTCTCTCTCTCTCTAGCCCACTCCAAATTATACATCATCACTTATCAATAAAAAAATTATAAATCTAGTGTGCTAATATCAATTCAATCCTAGCGAACATGGTGATCTATAAATTGTCTACATCAACATGCCCCGTAGAATGGCTAGTGATGACTAAACACCACATCAACAATTCCTGGTAGTAATTGACTAGAAGGATTTCATTAGAATTATTTATAAAAGTTTAGAAATACATTGATAAAATTAAAATATTTAGAATTGAATTGATATTAATATAATCAGTTTAAAACTGATTTCGTTATTATACTCTTGTTAATCAAACATATTAGCCATTACTGCTATTTTGTGGATCATATGCACTTTTCTCTCAGACATCATTTTCAAGTTTATTTTGAAAATAACGTACAAGAAAAACAAATGTTTTGTTTTATGAATAAATGGTCGGAGGAGAAAGTAAGCAACATAAGGTCAAAAGCAAGCATTGGTCGACGGGCACTCATTGTCCATTCAATTGCCACTCTCTCAGGTTGAACGATGGCATTGATCGACTTGACTAAATAGAAGGGGGGACTGCATTGAGAAATTAATATCTAGACTTTACTTCTTCTTCTTTTAAGAAAGCAACGATAATATTTATATTGATACTTAGGAGTTCTTAAATAAAAAACCTGACAAATGAACATGCAAACATAATAAATCCCGTAGAAATTGGGGGGATGGGCCACCCAATTGACACTTTTTTTTCCGATGTAAATGATATCGGATGCACCTTACTTATGAACACATGCTAAATTGTCCTTCGTAAGACCCAACATACATGGGAAAGTACCCTTATAAGAATTTGATGCATGGTGGCTCGATCCAGAGTCTTTGACTCTTTAAAGCCACGTCGTGTCTTAATTTATTAGAAAAAGGGTATGTACTCTAAAAATCATAAAACTTGTTAAAAAGTGTAATTGAATTCTAAAATTTACAAAAAGTGCAATTAAGTCATAAAATTTATCAAATTAATTCAATTGAGTCTTTCTGTTATCCAATTTGGCTAATGAAAAACGCTAACATTATGATGATGTAGTTTATTATTATTATTTTTATACATTTAATTAAAATTTAAAAAGATGAGCTAATATGTTTATAGAAAAAAAGAAAAAAAAAGAGAAGTTAGGCAGGAAGGGTTGTAAGTCCTCACTAATGCCGCCTCACCATCGCTGAGAGGGGCTAGCGAGGTTGGGGGAGAGCTGGCAAAGGGTTGTCAAACCCCGCTTGACTTCTCTTTTTATTTATTTTTTAAATGTAATTTAAACAAAATTAGTATTAAAAATCATATGTAGGCCAAAATGATGTCGTTTTAATCTTATACTTTATAATTTAGCCATGTCATTGCCACATAGGAGAGAAAATATTAAAAAAATTCATGTTAGCATATTTCGTTGGCTAAATTGGATGAAATTAACGACATGACTCAATTGAACTAATTTTATAAGCTTAAGACTTGATTGCACGTTTTGCAAGTTTTAAAACTCAATTGTATTTCATGACCAATTTTAAGACTTCTAGTAAACATATCCCAGAAATAGAAAGAGAGCAAAGTCAACCTAGCATAATGATATATCGATATCCTTAATTTAGTCGGTGATTAAGTTGGTCGATTGACAATGACGATACAAGGGAAAAATCTAGGTTAGGGTGCCATACTATGGCCAAAACCTAATCCCGAAAACCCTTGCGGGTGGATGCCTAGCAGCATATTTGCTTCTTTTAGCTTTACAAAGATGTCTAGGCTAAATCAACTCCCAATTAAGGCGAAATTGTAAGTCTTTACAAAGATAGCCCTATAAATGGGAGAATTGCCAAAAAAGTCCTAAACATATTGCAGTTGTGCCAATTTAGTCCTAAACCTTTTTTTTGACCGATTCAGTCCTAAACCTTTTGCGATTATGCCAGTTGAGTCCATCTGACCAAATTTGGCCGGCCGGGGCGCGTGGACGCCGGCGGCGCCGGTGACAATATTTTAATAATTTTTTTTTTTTTTTGATTTTTTTATTATTTTTCAAAAAAATTTATTGTTTTTTTAATTTTCCTGTTTTCTTTTCTTTTCTTTTTTTTCCCCTCCCTCGCCGGCGACCTCACCGGACACAGGGGCCGCCGCCGGGTCGCGGCCCCGCCGCCCGGATCCGGGTGAGGCTGGCGCGCGGCGAGGCGGCCGCCCGATCCGGGCGAAGCCGCCCGCAAGAAGGCACCTTCGCCCGATCCGGGCGCCGACCTCGCCATGGCCTGGCCGCCTCGCCACGGTCGGCCTCGCCCAAATCTGGGCGAAGCCGGGGCCGCGACCCTCGCCGGCGGCCCCCAGGTCAGGGCGAGGTCGCCGGCAAGGGCTTCGCGGCCCTCGCGCAATGGCCGGCAGCCTTGTTGGCACTGGTCGGCCACTGCCGCCGGCGGGGAGGGGGGAGGGGAGGGGAAAAAAAGAAAAGAAAAGAAAAACAGAGAAATTAAAAAAACAATAAAAAAATTCGGAAAATAATAAAAAAATCAAAAAATAATAAAAAATTATTAAAATATTGTCGCCGGCATCCACGTCAGCTCCGGCTGGCCAAATTTGGCCGGATGGACTTAACTGGCACAATCGCAAAAGGTTTAGGACTAAATCGGTAAAAAAAAAAGGTTTAGGACTGAATCTGCACAACTGCAATAGGTTTAGGACTTTTTTGGCAATTCTCCCCCTATAAATGGGGAAAAATATTGTAGCTGCCAGATACTTGCAACTTGTTCCTCACTAGCATGATGATGCTGTTGAACTAGATGAAAACAACTGTTCCACCACATTGAGAAATCTTTAGGCAGCCTTTCGTTTGAGTTTACTCAATCGATTGCGGATAAAACTGAAGAATTAATATAGAAGGCGGCTTAGAAGAAAATAGTTTCTTGTATTTTGGTCGATTTTGTACGTGAAAAAAAAAGTGTCTTGTTTTTAAACATAACGCCTCAAATTTTCAATGGTTTATAAAAGTTTCATATGTGTAGTTTTCCCTTTAGATAAGAGTTGTTGAAATCTAACTCAACAACGTTTCCACCCATAGTAAGAGGAGCTCGTAGAGGGATTTTATCATGAAATATTAGGGCGAGATTTCCGAAATATGTGTCAACCTCTCTCTTAAAAGACATTATCAATCTGAGAGTCCATAATTTCTCTTTCCTCAAAAATTTATTGATGAATCACATCCATATTCATTCTATTATGACATGCGCATTTATAATTAATACAATTTCAATTTTGAAACTTGCAATGTCTTGTGTTCTTAAGGTTTGATTTGGCTAATTATACTCGGATTATTCTAAGCAGTAGAAGTCATTTACACTACATTAACATGTCTACAAATTTTGTTCTATATATATTCTAATAAATTTTTAATCAGAGTTTGGACTTGATTGACAGAAATTCACGAAGCCGGAGACGTGTGCGGCCCTCGATTCGTAGTGTCACACGTGTCCAAATTCACTCAATCAATCAAATAATTGTTTAAACCCATGATGAGGGTGTTTAGTCTTGGTTTGGCGAACAAAGTTTTGAGACCATGTCTTGTCCTAGTCAATCCCCAAAGGCAACGTCAATGTTAGAGTGGGTAGATAAATGGATGGTGTCGGGGTAGAGATGTAGGAGGGTGAGGTTTGTAGGGATTAGACCCAAATAATTCTTTTTTTTTTGGTAAAGTAATTAGACCCAAATAATTCACCCGTGTATAACTCATCGTATTCAATCTTTTTTCACGCAAATACAAAATGCATGCATGTGGCTTATACCCATGTGAAAATATTCCAACCTACGCCCCACTCAATAATTCACGTAAATTAGGGTTCCGAAATTTCTTGGAAAGATGGTGTTGTCCACTTCATGCGGCCACCACCGCCAAACCTGGGGAGTATGATTAAATCTGAGAATCAACAAAAAGTTTAAGATTAAATTGACCTAATTCAAATGATACACTTCATCCTCGAGAACTTTCATTTTGTTATAACGGTTAACTTTTCGTTATATTTTTCATTAACACATGCAATACATGTGACTTTTAATAGATGAAAACGTAAATTTTTTTTTAATCTCTTTTTACTTTTAAGGAAATGTCTCTTTTATCCTTGATTTTGTAAAAAAAATGAAAAAAGGGTCAAAATAAATCGATTCAAATACTGATACGACAAAAATAAACGCCTATAATAATATTAAAAAATAAAGTTTTAAAACATGAATATTCATTATATATTTTTAAATGAATAATTAAATTAAAAAAGTGATTGATCAATAATTTAAAAATATTACCTTAGATATCGGTTAATCATTTCCTTTCGTGAGTTGAGGAAATCCTGTTATAATTTTCTAAATATTATTGTTAATCAATCAGTTTTTAATTAACTAAACCTTTGTGTATACATAGTAACCAATCTTTGTCATTTGGCCTTTTCCCCTTTTTATTTGATTTGTGTTTGTCCTTTTCCTTAAAATATAGAAATAATAACACAAATAATTCATAAACTTAAGCCCATAAAAAATAACAAGAAGGGTCAGCACCGTAACCAAATAAAAGCTCGTATGATCATTGGTATGTAACAGGTCGACGGTAAGAGAGCGAATAAGTACAGCCCTAAAGTTATCAGGGGCTTTTGTGTAATTTCTCAAAATGATAATAAAAAAAAACTCGGGACATTCTTTATTATAAGCAGCCTTAAAAAAGGGGCAGGCCGGTCAAGAGCTGTCCGAAAAGCTCCTCATTTCAACTGCGTTTACGGAATTTGCATGAGACGTGCGCGTCCGTCGCTTTGAGATAAAGCAAATTAGCGAGAGACCAGACCCGCCAAATTTCCGGTGACCAACCCCCCACTCCCCCCTCGACCCTACAAAATCTCCCTCCTTTTTTCCTCCCCCTTTTACTCTTTATCCGAAAATTAAAGATGCAATTGAGTGAAAAAGCGCCCCAACAAAAGCTGTCTCTCTCTCTCTCTCTCTCTCAATGTGGCGTGTGTTTCAAGAAATTGAGGATTTTGTCCGAAATTCTTGATGGGTTTTCGTGGGGGGACCCCAGGAAAAATTGCGTTAGTCACTAATCAAGGCGTTGCCCAGGACACGAGAGACAAGAGAATTGTGAATCATGAACTCCTTTTTCCCCAATGGGTTTTCGTGATCTGGGGATGTGAGTGAAGCTTCTAACATACCAAGGGACAAGGTGGTTACCTCTTATCATACGTTGTGTGCAATTGCGGGTGATCAAGTGATTATTGATTCTCTAAAGATGTGTCCAATAAGCTTTGGCTTATCATAACCCTGGTTCCACCATCTTAAAGTATTGTTAGTGTTTGGCCATGTTCTAGTGTATCGAGGGATAGAGGAGGGTAACTAAGGGTGTGCTCATTTTGGGAAAAATCTAATGATATGGAAAAATGCTATCTGCAAAATTGTTTTTTAGAAAAAAAATATGTTTTCCCTAAGTATGTATAGTTTCTTTGGTGGTATATGATATTCTGTTGACTGATATTTTCAACAAACTAAATTCGCGAAAGTCGAGAAAATTAATTCGCGAAAAATCCTGACTTCAACAAACACACCATAAATGAGATCTTGAATGACAATATTTCCTTTTTCTCATAATAGTCCAATTTGTGATGTTAACTCATGGCTAAGGCTAATTTCCCAGTTCAAGAACAACAAATATGTATTAGTTTATTTGGGTAAATACTGTTCAAAATCTTGAACTGATACCCTACGACACAATTATCCCAAACTAATTTTCATCTAGTACATTTATGACACATTTATCCCGAGCTAATTTCTATATCATTAAAAAAAAAACCAAACTAGTTACCCTAACCCAAATCTATCTTTTATTAGCATTCCATCCAATATCTCATTTGGACGTGATGGACAATTACAAGATACATTTGATGTGATAATTACAAATCTGACATGAAAAATCCACATGTTTTACATGTATGCATTTTGATGGAGGGTATGTGGGTTAGTGGTACCAATTCAAGATGTTTTGTGAGACGAAATATTAGTAAGGCTAAATACATCATAAGAGAATTAATTTGGGATTTTTTGCAAGACGCAAATTAATTTTGAGTAAATGGGTCATTGTCATAGCTAATTTGTGATTTTTTGTAAGGCGAATATTAGTTTTTGATAGAATCTATAGGGGTATACCGATTCGAAATTAAATTAACGGTGGGTTTATTCAGAATAAGTAAAAATCGTAAAACCCAACTAAATCATCATCACACAAGATTCCTCTAGAATCTGGACCGTCGGATGGCGGGACCCGGAATGATCATCCGCGGTTAAAAAGTCAATGCGCGAAAAAGCCATAATAACAATACCGAGCCCGTGCCGAGCTGGTCCACGCAATCGATGGTCCCTGTTCTACCCCCCGAAAGTTTGATCATGATGGAGGGCCGAGAAGGGCGCAAACAACTTTTTGTATGTACGCGTATGATGGCGGATCATGGAGAGGGTAAAACTGTAAATTCAAGCCGAAGTCACGATTTTTCTTTTTCTTTTTTGCAATTTACTTTTAACTTAGAGGCGTGAAAAAGAAAAGAAAAGAAAAACTGCCATGATGGGAGCCACTTGGGATGTTGCATGGGGACATAATCCTGCCCCCCTCCCCCCAAAAAAAAGGAAAAGGATTAGAAAAATAAAATAATAAAAAGTTGATGGGGGCGATGATCAGGTGAGAGTAAAAAGTGTGAACCCGAAGGGCACCAAGAAGTCGAATTGACTGTTCTTTATCTTTTTTACTTTTACTTTTTTTTTCCTGTGAAAAAAAATAAAATTTGATTTTGCCTTTTCTTTAGGCGTTAGGGTGAAAATCAATGGCACAGTTGAGTTTGAACACGCGATTGGCGCTCCTCTCTCAAAATGGTAAAGACAGTGAAACATTTTTATTTTATTTTATTTTTAGAGACTCTCTTCATTTAAAAAGATAAATTGACCTTTTCAGATTATGTAATTTGTCATTTGATGGCGCATTTCAAGACCCAATTGTCATAATTCAATCCGTCTCTATAAACCACACAAGAATTATAAATTTAAACTCCCAAATTAGAATACGGCAGAATTTTTTTTTTTTTATGCATTAAGTCCCAAACTCCAAAATAGACTCCGTTCACGTATATGGAAATTAATGATCCTACTCAACGGTCCCACAAGATAGGTTTTGAGGAAAAGTTGTTAGATGATTCGGGCGAGTCTAGTGCATCCGAACTTTTAATACTAATTGATCTCATATGAAATTGACATGATTTTAAAAATTGAGATGCATTGAATTGACACATCTAATGTATCCAAAATTATCTAGATTCTAATTAGAAGGTATGCGTGACAAATTAACCAATGCGTACACCCTCGTACCTAAAGGCAAACAAAAGAACCATATCGAATTGGCCGATTGTTACAAAAATGAGTATGGTTCTCGATTACTAAAATTTTGAACTGGTGAATATTAGTTCACTTCTAAGTGTAGAACCATCTACCTATACCGATTTTTTTTTAATTCTTATTATTTCAAATTCAGAAATCCTAATTCAAATTTTTTTCTCGTTTAGACTCATCCACGCACACTCCTCTCACTTCTCTCGGTCTTAGTCACACAATGCTCATGTCTCCTTCTGGCTCATTATTGCTTTGTTCATGGAGTTGACACAAGCTTGTTCTATTAACAACTCGTGTATTAGTTTAGACTATGCAACAACACTTATAGTCATGCAGGGAATAGGTAAAAAAAGAAGAAGAAGATACGAGCTGGTTCTTGGACTCATTTAGAACTGCACTGGACCAATTCCCTAGTGAGTCTAGGACCAGGTGGGCTGATTTCCGATTCAAGGTGGGAGACGATCCACCTTGAAACTAATTACCCTAATCCATACTCGATAAAGAGAGTAAAAAAAAAAACCCTTGCTATATAACAAGAAACCCGTAAACATTGTTGAACAATTAGAACGGATCTGTGATCTATCCATAAAGAAAAATTCGCCTTTATATCAATTCAAAGATCCAGAAAAAAGAAACGAAACGCTCTCATTGATTCCCCTCTCTCTCTCCCTTTTTCTTTATTTATTTATTTATTTATTTTGTTTGGGATAATATTTCCATATGCAAATAATGCAGGGTTGCTTCTTGGGCATGCAACCAACCCCGTCCGGGCTCGCCACAGGCACGCAAGATCACATGCCCTTTCCCTCTAGATAATAAAAACACCTACTCATTCCCCGTTCAGAAATCTCTCAATCCCCCAAAATAAAGCTGATGATAGTTTGACTGGTCTCGCCTAGTTTGACCTAAATTTTTATGTAGTAACAAAAAAACTATAATCCCCAAGATCTTCGAGGGTCACATGCGACCTTGGACTTGCATGCATCGAAGACTGTACATATTTAAATCATGGCATGCATGGATTTAAATTAAGAGCCGAAATGGATAGGCATGGCAGGCTAAGTAAATTATGTTTCGTCATGCAGAGACAGCAAATTTGAAGCTGCTTTGCTCATTGTCAAGAGAGTGATGAAATTGATTTAAGATGCATATAGCTAAGCCAATATAAACATAGAAGAAATTGCTTTGACCTACAAAAATTTCCCAAATCGTTGTCTTCTTTTTCCACGCCCTAAAATTTGTCAATTTAACTCACCGGAGCGATATAATGTGTGATTTTAGTAGAGACGGAGGAGGGAAATGAGGGCAGAGAATAAATTTAAGGTTAAATTTTTATCAAGAGCGTTGAGCACAAAAAAATTGGAAAAGTATCAAAAAAATATGGTCGCTCCTCACTTAAAATTCATAATTTTCACCAAAAAGAAAAGAAATCCGCACGTTCTAACTTTGACATAAGAGAAACCTTTTACAGCTCTTTTGAAATTTCATGGTTAACTAATTGTTTTTGGAAATTGTAATGAGGATTATAATTAGTATATGACACCGCTTCACAACCTCCGACCCCGGTCTACGTTCTTCAAGCTCCTCAATAGTCACTCCTTCCACTACCCTCAACCTCGCGTCTTCTCTAGATTCACGTTCTTCCTTTTCTTTTTCTTTGTTTCATTACGATTGGTAAAAATAGATCTATCAAACGAGCAGGTCGGATCGAAAATGATCTAATCCAAATTTATCAATTTCCATTTAATACATATCTAATGACCTATATTGACTCAATCCAAATTTAACACATATCCAATATGATCCATATTATTAAAATACTTTTATATTTAATAAAATTTATGAAAACTTGTATTGAAATAAAGGTGAAAGCACCAAGTGAGCGAACATGAGATCGAGTGAGGGTGCAAGAGAGTGAAAAGAGTGTCATAGCATTTAGTTGGCTCTAAAAAATTTATGAATCCATTTAACACTCATATCATTTTGGATTTTGCCATTTTTAAACCATTTATAACCATTTTACTGAATATCCTAATTCATATAACAATTCAAATAATCAAATATGGGTTAAGATCTTCGACGTAATTGTAGTGTCGATCATGTAAAACTAGAAAATCTCATGTTCTTTCCTTGCTTCTCCATTTACTAGAGTATTAACTTGGCTTTGTCCTAAAATAGATTAACACACATTTTTTATTATTTTAAATTGTATAGTTATAATATCGAAATTAAATATTCTAAATCTTTTCACTTTGAAATATTCGCATACACAAGATGAAAAAACTTAACAACCAAAAATTGATCGATAATAGCGCTAAAACTATTGCAATTCAAGTATGTATGCTATGATGTATGACTTTTACAAAATGGCATTTGTAATACCACGATTTAGTGAGAATATTATCATATCATAGTTGTAGAAGAAGTATTAAAACTACTCAGTTACTTTCTCGATGCAAAAAAGAAAATGCAACTTTATGCGGTATTGTCAATCAGATTCCTTTTGTTATTAACTTATTAACTTTTTTTTTGTCTCGTAACTTAGCGGTTAACTAAGAAACATAAATACAAGTCTCAGCTAACCAAAACAAGGCGAAAACAAAATCAAAATGAACAAAATCAAAAGCTGGAACTCTATGACTAAAAGCCTATTATAGATGCAATTGTCACTAGCCTTTCATCGATAATTTGTTTGTTAATCGATCCATTAGTGCTTGAGCACATAAAAATGTAAAAAGAATCTAACTAACCAATATTAAAAAAATTATGGATTGGAAATTGGGTAATTAAACATCTCATAAGTTTGATTCTCGTAAAAAGTACACATTCGCCTAAAATAAAAAATAAAGACAAAACTTCAATATACATAAATATAACCTAATCCTAGAATCATGCTACTTCATACCGATATATGATTCTCTCAATCATCCACATGCATCTTTGCAACTTTCACATAACCTATTCACCGTGAGAAAAAAAGAAATCCGTTGGTCATTGGGCATGTATTAATCTAGGAAAAGTTTACTCGTAATGTGCAATAAAAATTGAGAGAAAGTAAAAAAGTCTTCCATAGAAATACTTAGCCGGAAGAGTTATGGGAAATGCTATAAATTTTCATAATTGTTAACTCGTAACATTAATCTCATTAAAACTTATATACATTTTGCTGTTGAACCAAATAGCGATCTGCTTTGAAGGAGGCAAGCCACGCACCGCATTCTAGTCGAACTAAATGAAAGAAAAAGTGGGAAATGCAAGAAAAGCATTAATTGCCAGGGGGATGATCAACCTCGAGAAGATTTTGTTATTATATATTTATAAATGGTGTGCTATTTTTATTTATATAAAAAAAGGAAAAGGCAAGAGGTAATTAGATAGAGCGATAAATCTTACGAAATTAAAAAAAGAGGGGGTTCGCCAAAAGTTCAAACGGCGCACTTCATCGGTAGCACCACCAAAGGCGGAGGATTACTAAGGTCAGAAAGAAAAATACAATGCAATATTCTCTAGGGCTAGCGCGGCAATTCCAGTTGCCAAGAGAACAGAAAAACTATAAAAATTACTCGAATATAATAATCCAAAATTCATACAATTTAAGGATATTTTTTAATTAAAAAACTCAAACTTTCGTCTATATCAAACTAAATTTATATTATTCATTAATTACAAGAAATCATATTAATTACTGTCACGTGACTTGAGAAAGAAACACGATAGCAGTATAAACATTTCTAAAACGTTTTAGTAATAACATTTAATGATGTTAAACAATGACACCAATAACATTAAATGATAAAAATTGTATACAATAACTTTAATTGATATAGACATAATAAATTATGAAAATGAAGTTGCAAAATAAGGAATTTTGAGTAAGATTCGTGATGAAATGCAGATGTATCTCAATTTCAAAAACATGCGAAATGCACACACAAAATATTGCAGCATATGAATTTTCTTAAAGAGTATGATATATGGGTTGTAAAGATGAAGTTTATGTGCCATAGTATTTGCGATTGGATAGTAGTTTACAACTCTTAATTTGTGTTTGGTGAAACTCGTAGATTTAATATACACCATGAAATTAGAATGAAGCCTCTGTATTAGTCGGTAGATAAAATATAATGAATTAGGAATCTATAAAAAAATAACAGATACGATCAATTGATAAATCAAATTCTGAAATATAAAATGATTAATACCATAAAAAACTCAAACTAATATATTTGTAACAAATTTAGCCTAAAACTACTTTTTTTATTATAAAAAATCTCAAACTGATATACACGTGACAAATGTATCCTAAATTACTAATCATCAAAAACCTCAAACCGATACATTTATGACAACTTTATCCTTAATTAGTTTCCATCAAATTAGATTAATACCACAAAAAGTCACAAATCAGTACATCTGTGACAAACATAGAGTAAAACCCTAAACCAACACATTTGGCAATTGTATATATCACCCAACTCGATAATTTGACGATAAAATTTAATAATAACTAATGGAAGGTAAATTTGAATTATTGGCGATCAAAAATTAGTTTTGAATAAATTTATCACATTCAGCAATTTGATGGTTAAATTAAATAGAAACAAATAGATGGTCAATTTATAATAAGTGTACGGGTTTGAGGTTTTTAATGATATTAATTCTAAATAAAACCATTTTAATGTTTCCTAAATTTGTTGGATAGGAAAATATTCTTCCGACCCACCGAATCCTAAGATACGAGTCGAGATCCGACGACATCGATAATCATGCATGGTGTTGTAACGTGCTCAGCGCATAATTTCCTCCAAGGATGATTTAAGTCCAAAAAGCTCGAGCTTCCTCACCAAACCACATGGAACGCAAAAGAAATTTCAATGCCGTGTCCACTTTTGAAAGCTGTCGAGAGTCAAAGGCTCGAACGGCCGTGATTGGCGCTTCAGACACCATATTCATTTCCCTTCCGACATTTCTTATTCTCTTTTTTTTCTTTTTTGGCGTATAAATAATAAATAATATTATTCTTGGCAATTATTTTTATCATTATTATTATTTATACCCATTGAATTTCCTTTGTGCGTAATTCAATGCGGTGCCGCGATATCAGCACGGGAACCGTGAACTCCGTACAGAAAACTCGGAAAAAACATTCCCTTAACGGCATCCGTTTCCCCCACCCGTAACGGACCTGCCGACGTGGACTCCGGAATCCCTCTTCATCTAAAATCCGGACGTGATTGACGGACGCCGTCAAAGGAGGAAAACGGTCATTAGAGTTAGTTGGTGCGGGCCTGTGTTGCGCATGCAGAGACGGAGGTCTTGCGTTTTACGGTGAAGCGAAGCGAGGAGCAGCACGTGATCGCCGACGCTGGGCACGTGCGTGGCAGGGATGGTTTGATTGGACTGGAGAGAGAGAGAAAAGGAGTTGTTAAGTGGCGGTTAGGGAGGTTACTAAGGGGTGGTTAAAGTAGTGGTTAGTGTCACCTTCCGAGATTAATTAGTTGCCAAATTTCCCCCCCTCCCAAAAAAAAAGGCTATTTTCCTTTTGGTGCTGGCGTTTTTTTTTTATAGTACTAATTATTTCAATAAACTTATTTTGGTTTGTTGTAATGAAAAGTAGAAATTTTTCATCAAATTGGAACTGAATCATTACGAAAAAGGGAAGTAAATCTAAAACTCGCATCCTGATTCCATTTGTTGCTTTTATCGGTCATGATATTCTATGTTTTATGGTTATTTAATTTAATTAAACTAAATTTGATTATTGACATGTAATTTTCGATTTTAAAGTAGAATTGCACAAAGCACATCCTAATGCCACTAGCTATATGGTTTTATTGATGTCCTTGTTTTTATTCACACTGAGTAAATTTCACTTGTGCTTACTTGAATGGCTCCTACAAAAGAGTTTTATTCTTTTCTCTAGAATTTTTGCCCACATATATATTTTTCCATTTCTTGTAAAGTGTGTTAAAAAATTGAAAATGATGGAAGACTTGACCGCTTCTTGACTTCAAATTAATACCGGTTAATTTTCGAAAAACCCAAATTGATACACTAGTAATAAATTTACCTAAAATAATCTCAAATTGTTATGCTTGTGACAAATTTACCATAAATTAATTTTTTTAACCGCAAAAAACTCCAAACTAATATAGTTATGACAAATATATTCTCCACTGAATTGGATTAATATCATAAAATATTATAAAACTAATACAATTGTGACAAACGGATAATGAAATCCTAAATTTGTATATTAGTCAATTAAAATGTGTCACTCAACTCAACAACTTGACAATAAAATTTAATGAAAACTAACATAGGGTAAATTTGTAAGAAGTATATTAATTTGGGGTAAATTTGTTAAATGTGTACTAGTTTAGAGTTTTTTATTGTAAAAAAATTAATTTGGGATAAATTTGTCATATATATATATCAATATGGGATTTTTCGCGGTATTAACCCAATTAACAATGATGTCATAATAAGAGTCCAATTTATGAACTTACCAAATCATCGTTAAAAAATGATCAAATTAGACAAAGTGGCAAAAGAGAGAATCAACTTCACAACTAATATGGCGGTAGATTCAGTTAATAATAATTAATAGACAGACATAAAATTCATCAATTTGCAATTGCAATTAGTCATAACAATATCGTGAACATGTATTTTACATCACATTCGATCTACGTCTCAGTAATTTTAATCGTAAGGTTGTTTTCTATCCCCACCACCAATAAAAAAGGGGGAAAAACCCAAAAAGAACAAGCTTTTCGTTGGCTAACGGCGTTACCCCCCAACCCCCCTACCGGTGGGTTAACGGCGTCGGGGCGTTTCCGTTCTGTTGAAAACTTTAATTGGCTAGAAATTCTATAAAAGCGCCCACTTTGCTGCACCTTCTTCTCCGACTCTCCACTTCTCTGCTTTTTCTTGCTTTCGCTTCTTCCTTCTCTCTGCATCACCGTCTTCTTCACTGAGAGAGAGAGAGAGAGAGAGAGAGAGAGAGAGAGAGAGAGAGGGAGGGAGGGAGAGTCTGAAACTTTCGACGGCAAATGGCGGCGACGAAGAGCCTTGTCTGCGTGAGCGCGGTGGTGCTCCTGATGCTGTTCATCGTAGCAACAATCGCGAGAATGTCTCCGCTCGGGTACCCTCTCTCTCTCTCTCTCTCCCCCTCCCTAGGTCGAGCTCACGCGAAATGCAGATTCCCCTTGTACGAAGAAAAGAAAAAACAAATGCAGGTTCTCCTAGCTCTGTTTCTAGGCATAAACTGCTGCTTCTCAAACGATTTTCGTTCTCTAGATGCGTGAAAACTGAGAATGCGCTCGCATGTACTCACTCTCCGAGCTCTGTTTCTAGGCATAAACTGCTTCTTCTTCTTCTTCTTCCGCAACGAAATTTACCCACCTGCATTGCGTTATCGCTGCACGAATCGAGAGATCCTCGGGGTCCGGTGAACGACGTACACTCTCACGTCTCCTTTTGACTACAATGCTTTTGAGCAGCTTCACTCTCCGTTTCCCCCCTCTTTTTGCACTTTCCGACCGTAAATTGGCGTCAATGAGCTTTTCCTCTTTCCTTCTCATCGAGAAATACCGCTTCTAATCGCTGATCCTGTGCATAATTCTCTAGTTTCCCCATAGCCACTATCTCGGCACATTCAGGCTTTAAAGCTCCTGCATAATGTAGCGACTCCATTATAGGCTATGTCGGCGATCTCTCTCTCTCTTATTTCTCTACCCTCATTGAGGACCACTGGCATTTTTGGTACGAAAAGGCGAAACCAGCGCACAAAGCACTTTTCTGAAAACTTTTCAATGTCTCCTTGTCGAACTCCCTGATTTTCGGCGAGGCTAGGGACGGTAATTCATAACATTCTTCTGATTTCGTTTTTTTTTTTCTCGCAGGAATGTGGAAACAGAGAAGATGCAGAGCTCGAACAACTCGTCAATGGCCGCGAGGTAACTCACTGGGCTCACTCGTTACTCGTCGTTATTAACCTCACAAGACCCTGCCCGGGGTCGAACCAGATCTGGACCGTCGAATCTGAGATTTAACGTCGATTCGCGGCCGTCGGATTGGCCTTTCACCGGCTCGTAACTGGAAAAAGGATCTCAGCCGATGAGTTCCGGATCCCCGGATCTGGACCGTTTGTTCGGTTTATCTTAGGTTCCTTAGGATTCCCGCAGTAGCCAATAACTAATCCCCATGGCCGTCTCACCAATAACTGTTAACTCCTAGTCCTACACCGTCACCAAAAAGAAAAAAGAAAATCCGGTTCTGGTAATTTTGGTGAAATCACGTGGTGTGTCGCCTGGGTATTTTCTCTCTCTAGTTTTTCTTCTTCTTTTTTATTTCATGGTTCTCTCTCTCTCTCTCTCTAGACTAGGGCCTTTTCGAAACGGTTTTCCACTGAGCCTAGCGAGACTAGCGACCATCAGCGGCCGCCCTCGTCCTTGGGCAGCGCACTCTATACACTACGCGCACTACCCATTCTCATGAAACGTACTATTTTTTTTCAAAGGCAATTAGCGTCTATTAATGGCTTCCGAGAGGACGACACGTGTCCCCCCCGCCCCATCGTTCTTGTCTTGCACTGTCGCATGCGGTTTTCATGACCCGTTTTCTGCTTGGCCCGTTTTCAGCTCGGCAGAGGAGGAAGTGGACCACTCGAGCCGGCACGCGGTGGAGGATCCGGAGGAAATTGCTTCCATGGTGGAAATGTGAGTGTTTCTTTCGTAAGTTGTTTAAATGCGATATGCGATTTTTCTGGCGACGATGCTCCAATCTTCTCGTCCGGAGAGAGTCCCGACTGCATTAACATGGTTTAAGGTTGTTCGTTGGGGGGTGGGTAGGGGTTGGTTAGGGATCCGGTGGAATTTAGTGTTACCACTTACAGATCTTAAACACACAAGCTCGCCAAACATGCACAACCCATCTGACCCATCAATGTCAAATTTCTTGAAATCGCTAAACTTCCCGTTCGTTTCTTGGAATTGTGAAAATTGGCTTTGTCCTACATGAAATCCCGGCAATGAGGGAATCTTGAGGAAACCAAACCTCCTCCTCGTCCCCCCACCCTCTCACATGCCCGTCGGTTGGGGGCGGTGAGTTCCCTTTTTCCGGGTCATAATTTCTTCTGTCCCTTTCCCTATCCATCGATTTCTACTCGCGCTCTCACCGACGCTCGTGTATACGTGGCGTCTCTGTCATCTCTGCTAAAATCACTCCCCTTCTTTCACAGCTACCAGAAATGCCCTTGATTGCTGAGGGCGAATTCCCCTTGGCCACGTTCAAGTCTACGTTCGACTTCGTTTTCTAATGTTTTTGGCGTGGAAGGGGAAATTTGATTGAGCGACTCTAGCAATGACTTTTCTGCAGAAAATAAAGACCACCCCCCGCCCCCCGCCCCCTCCCCCATTTCCCCCTCTTTTTCCGCATTTTATGGCGACTCTCGAGAGGCACCAAGCATAAATTCCTTCGATGTGTTTTGCATGTGAAAATTCTTAGAACACACCACTAGGAGAATGACAAATTGGGAAAAAAAAAAAAAAAGGACTTCGCGCCAGTGAAGACTATGGGTCCTAGCACCCATGTGTGTGCAAGAAGACAAATGGGGAACTCGGTCTCGCTTGCCACTTCTGAAAGCAAGCGAGTGAAATTCTATCCGTTATACTGAGTAGTAGATCCAATTGTCCTCATATACCGACGAAATGCCCTACTTTTCTGGGCATTTGTAACTTACTGTTACCCATCTGTTCGGACATCTGGTTTTTTGGACCGTTGAAGAGAAAAAAGGAAGTCATCTCCACCGACACAAATGATTGGCCATTCCCACTGTCCTAATATTACTTTTTTACCTCTACTGTCTCTAACCAACAATTTGTTTGCTCTTTCTTTTTCCTGGCACATTTCCTGAACTAAGAAGGGGATAATTTCTTGCTACAATCACTGGACGTCGAACTAAATCATGAGATTAAATAAATATATCCCGATAGTTTAAAAATTCAGAGAAATCTTCCAGTTTCTTTTCCTTTTCTCATATAGATCTTCCTACAAGAAGAGTCTTCTTCATTTGTGATTAAGAACAATGGGTTTGTTTTTTGTAGGAGCATCCGCAATAGCACTGAAAGGCGTAAATTGGGTTATTTCTCTTGTGGAACTGGTAATCCAATTGATGACTGTTGGCGGTGTGATCCTAACTGGCACAAGAATCGCAAGCGCCTGGCTGACTGTGGCATCGGCTTTGGTCGCAATGCCATTGGTGGCCGTGATGGCCGGTTCTATGTTGTCACTGACCCAAGCGACAACGACCCTGTCAACCCAAGGCCAGGCACCTTGCGCCATGCTGTGATCCAGGACAAGCCACTCTGGATTGTCTTCAAGCGGGACATGGTCATAGTATTAAAGCAAGAGCTGATCATGAACAGCTTCAAGACCATAGATGGCCGCGGTGCCAATGTCCACATTGCCAATGGAGCATGCATCACCATTCAATACGTCACCAACATTATTATTCATGGTCTTCACATCCATGACTGCAAGCCCACTGGCAATGCCATGGTCAGGAGCTCGCCATCTCATTACGGCTGGAGGACTATGGCCGATGGCGATGGCGTATCCATTTTTGGGGCGAGCCATATCTGGGTGGATCACAATTCACTCTCCAAATGTGCCGATGGCCTCGTGGATGCTGTCATGGGCTCAACAGCCATTACCATTTCCAACAACCACATGACCCACCATAATGAGGTGCATCTGAATTTGATGATTGTTGCTTGATTGTTTGGAGCAACCCGCTTCTTGCTAATCAAATGCTGGTACCGAAAAGGACGTGTCCTGATTGATGATGTTACTTTTACTCGTTGAAACAGGTGATGCTGTTGGGCCATAGTGATTCTTACACAACCGACAAGCAAATGCAGGTGACCATCGCATACAACCATTTTGGCGAAGGCCTCATCCAGAGAATGCCAAGGTAGATTCTGACTTTCAACCCCTCACATTGAATGACTTTATGTAGCTCACCAGAAGTAAACAAGAAAACAGCAGCTGCATTGGATTCTAATAGTGATGAATGCTATATGTACAAAGATCAGAAAATGACAAATTCGGATTCCCCAAGATTAATATTCGAAATCGGATTCCCCAAGATTAATATTCGAAATGAGTTAATCTAAAACACAATTGATTGTTGCAAATGCAGGTGTAGACATGGTTATTTCCATGTGGTGAACAATGACTACACGCACTGGGAAATGTATGCAATTGGTGGTAGTGCCAGCCCCACCATCAACAGCCAGGGCAACAGATATGCAGCTCCGTCCAACCCATTTGCAAAGGAGGTAACAATCCGTCAAACTGCAAACTGAGTATACCTTTCAGTTATCTCCTTGTGGAACCGCAAAAAAAGCAGGCATTAGTATAAAATCTACAGAGAATACATGTTTCACTCTCTCTTTATTGACATATGAACGGTCAAAATACTGCAATGCAATATTACAGTCATCATGTCAATTTCTTTTCTAGTATGATGTCTAGGACAGATCTCACATAAAGTTTGAAACGTCATCTGCTACATCGACTAAACTAGATCCAGCAAACGGTAACGGGCAGATGTCAAACTGTCTTTGCAGGTGACTAAAAGGGTGGATACAGCAGCAGGCCAGTGGAAGAACTGGAATTGGAGGTCAGAGGGAGACCTGTTGCTTAACGGTGCCTACTTCACTCCATCAGGAGCTGGAGCCTCTGCGAGCTATGCTCGTGCTTCAAGCCTTGGAGCCAAGTCCTCCTCCATGGTCGGCTCCATCACTTCCGGTGCCGGCCCTCTTCCCTGCCGCCGTGGTCGGCAGTGCTAATATCTACCAAAGTAGCCTCCAAATGGGGGTCAATTTTCCCTATCGATTGATTTCCCCAATTCGCAGTATCATATAATATATTCCCTTCCACATCCATTGTTTTCACATTCCCCATCTACATGATTTGGCAAGTGTACAAATTCTACACATTGTCATGGTATATCACCCAAATTCCTACCCCACTTTCAATTTCCCCTGTTTTCAGATTCTCCATATGTTTCCAACCTCGGCCTGCTTCGAATTCAACAAAACCAAAGCCATACTTAGAAGCAGGCGCGGAAGCGTTGTTGATTTGTTCTCATCCTTTTACCTGATTCGTGTCATCCCCCCAGTCCATCGTCCCCATGTTCTGCCTAACCATCATCATTCAAATCAGTCCATTCGTGTGTCTCTCACCGTCAGTGTCGGTTTCTACATATCCTCTCGCCTTTCGAGTCTATAGGTTGGTTCCGGACGATTCCTGAATTTGTTTACCTTCTTTGTCTTAGCAATACGGGCGATTAGTACGAATGTGAAACCTCGACTCCTGGAAAGACTTCTGTCACAGTTTGATGCATAGAAATAGCAGTGTTGTTTCCTTGGCTTTTTTGTTCTCTGTCAAACTTTTTGCGTTCTTTGCTTTTGGCAACGGAAGCCATCTTTCTTTCTATATAGCTTTTCCCTTTTCTTTTCTTGGTCATGCGATTGTGTGTGGTTTTTGTTGGATATCGTAATTTATTCTCTCTTGGTTTGTTCTTTCATTCAGCGGTAGCCTCGATTCTTCCATGTGCACGTCCGCATGCACATGCACGTTAATCATTGCTATTGACGAAACTAAATTTTACTTTATCTCATAAGATCGCCCTTTCGAATAAGATCCTTCCCTCCTCTCCCGCGATCTTCACGGCCCCAATTAATATCATCCACTTTTTGGCCAGCTGGGGAATTTTAATCATTTCGCTTTTTACCCTGCAACTATTCTTACCTTCCCCTTGCATGAGTCGGGACAAGCCGTCATCATCATCATCATCAGTGAATGCATAATTTCAGGCATCATCTCATAGTTGCCGTAGAATCTATCCCAATCTCTCAAAATTAAAAACAAAAAGAAGTGCAAATCCTGAGAAAAGCTTCACAGAGAGAGAGAGAGAGAGGGAGAGAGATGATAATTACTGGAGTTCACGTGGTGTATCTGGCAAAAGCAGGAACATTTGTCGATGCATGTGGTGGATGGGGTCCATATGGCATGAGATGTTAGACAGTCATCTCCCGTGCAAAGCCAGCTTTGCGCAACGAATGTTTAACTTGCGACATCTTCATTTCATTTTCAATCAATTCTGTCGCTTGGCACCTGTCACTTCATCAGCACTGGCACTCCCCATTCCCAAGTCCCAACCAGAGGAATTAAAAGTCAAGCTTCTTGCCAAAAAACGGTTCTTTTCCTATTTATCGCTACAATTTTGGACGCAATGCGGATGCAATTTCAGGGGAATGACTCCATTCATTCTCACGTAGTGGTTGGTTTCCCAACAAAGGACACTTCTTGAATTCGAGGTCCAGGAATTAATTAGTGAACAAAGGGGGACCCGTCGAAACAGGTTTGGTGACGGACGTAATTTATTTAATTAAGACTTGGCGTTCATCACCGAGTTGGTAAAAGAGCAAAGAAAAGTCGCCGGTCTTTGGATTGGAACTGTCGAACTGGGTCAGGTTTCGGCTAATTCTAGTCTGGGGTCGCCTTCGTTTAATGCACAAAACCAAGAACCGGGTCCAAGATAATAGACTTAAACATCACATGCAGAGGTCAAGAGTTGCCTGTCTGAACGGGAAGAAGAGAAGGACCATTTGACCTTTTACCCAAATGCAAGCCCCCTGTTAAAAGTCTCTTTCCAACAGCTTTAGACGTGGGGAAAAAAGCGATCTTGGAAAAAGGAAGGTGCTTTTCCCTTATTTGTACTGGTCGGGTTGGTGGTGAAGATTGAAGGAATCAAAAGCAAAGTGTCGAGCCATTGCTGCTAATTGGCTGGCTGTAGAAACTATAGAGGAAAAAGAAAAACTGTATAACATAAAAAGGGAGCAGGTTGAATTGACTTGAGAAAGCAAAAGGGCATCGATCCTTTTCCCCTTTCGTAATGTCTGAACATGTACCCACCTGAGAAACTTCTGAGCAGTCTCGAATGAGGCCCGCTAATTGCGCCGAGGAACCTCACTCGAAGATGAATCGAGCGAAAGGGGGTGGTCTCCCCTAGTGTGGTTTGAGTGGGGGCCAGAGGCTGGTTGGTGCATTTTGGAGGTCCTCTTGACCCAATCCGATTCCGCATTCACTTCCCGGATTGCAGTTCAGGATGGGGCTTTGGCGTAGGTTGGGTGTCCCTTTTCGAGTGCGACTTTCAGTTGCCTCAAATTAATTATAGCGTGCGTAGTTTTAGCCTATTGGAAAGAATATGAAGAAAGTTTACGGCATTTAGTTGGATGGAGATGTGTTCTAGGAGCACCCCGTGACATCCGTCTTGTAAATTTTTCCTAGTCTATATTCCTGGATGAATTCTAACTCCACCAAGCCGTTTTCTTTTCCCTTCCTGAAAGGTGATTCTGGGTCTAAAGAAGTCAACTTCCAGCACTTTGTCCTGTAATTTGCAGCGGGTAGTCTGCTTTGAAGTCGAAAGTTCCTTTATCTTGTACACATGAAGAGCATATGCCAAAAGGTGTATTGACTTAATATGAGGGCAGCTTCCTTCAAGCATCACTTGTTAGCGTACCCAATTATCTATTCGTAAAATTCATGCAAATCTGTCTCGCACAATGCATAGCGATCAATATGTATAAGATAACATTACCAAAATACAAGGGCAGTTTCCTTCAAGCAAACAAAAGTGTCTTTTGGCCTTGAGGTTTCAAAACGAAAGCCGCTTGGGTTTGTAGTTTCTTCTTTTTCTTTTGTACATCTAACACCCAGATCTTGTACATGGAGAAAGAAGTTTCCCTTTGATGCAGGAGAATGGTAAAAGACAAATTTGTAAGCAAGATGGAGACGGGATCAAATGGACTCGCGTATAGATCAAGTCGAGTGTTGGGTTTAGACGTCTTTATTTTGGCTCATCCACAGTTTTTTTTTTTTGGGACATCCATAATTTAATAAAGTTATTTTAGAGTAGCTTCCACTTTTAACCTGGATTTTTATGTAATTTTCTTTTGGAAACTCTCATTTTTTTTTATTTAACTCACAATACTTGTAATCTTTAAAAGAAATTTCCAATATTAGCATTTAAAGTCGCATATGATTTTTGCATTATTTTTTTGAAAAACTTAAATAGCTGCATAAAGGTAGTCTGAACTTCCACGTCTTTATGCTTTGTATTATTGTTCATGTATTGCAAAGACGCCCATAAGAATTTCTAGAGCATAGTATAGAAGTCCGTTTCCTAATAAGTTCATTTATCGAGATGAAATAATGTGAGTACAAAGAGAAACATTTCACTTTGTTTGATTGAAGCGGCGGTTTGCTTTTGTTGTTTGATTAGACTGAGGAGAGGACTGCCAAATACTTGGGTGAATACTCTTTGGATCATCTTACGGATCGCACCCTAAAACTTAAAACCAATAAACATCAATTCAGTTTCCGATTTTAGGCGTGGACACTTCCACTTGGACCAAACCGATTTTTTTTTTAATTTTTATTTTTTCCAAATTTCTAAAACCTTGATTCCCATTCTTTTCTCGCTTAGACTCAATCAAGCATACTCGTTGCTCATGCCTCTTACTCTCACCACTCTCAGTCTCAGTCAAGCGATGCTCATGCCCTTGTGGCTCGATGCCTCTTAGGCTCGGTTCTTGATGATTATTATAGCTTTGTTCTTGGTGATGAGATATAGTCGATTCTTGAACCCACTTGAGACTGCCCGGTCCGGTTCTCAAGTAGGTCCAGAACTAGGTGGGCTGGTTCCCGATTTCGGGTGGGAACGGGTCCACCCTGTAACCATTGGCTGGATGCGAGTCCGATCAAGTAATAAGAAACGGAAAGATAACGTATAAATTAGTTGGGCCAGGCCGAAGCTGACTAAATAATATTGCCCAGGGTTGGGTCGAAATGCTCTTTGGGCCATTTGGCTGGAGCGGGCTTAGACGGGCCTGTGAGGGGAAAGTGAAAAGGTTGGAGGAAGGTGAACCTTGACTGACCTTAATAAAAGGAGCTCAACGCTTAGAAGTAACCATAGCAACGATGGTATCCACCCCTTCATCATTCGTTTATATAATTACCCTTCTTGGTTTTAGGCTTTAACTCAACAGTCAAGCGGTTCTCACATTGGTTTAGTCTTCTGCGAGTGCACAACTTCAAATCGACAGAGTGAGACAAATTTTACGAGGAGATCTATTTATCATAAAAGAGAGAGATTGATAGCTTGTTCACGCATTAGTGGTGTTGTGGAATGAGTTATCGACTTAGACCTTTGGGTCATATTAAAATAAAGTTATGACTAAACTTGAACCTCTATAACGGTGGTGTTAGACTTTTATGGTTAAGGATGCACGGGTGCAGTTCTTGTCCTTGGTCCGATGAGGCAGAGCTTTGCCTTGGCATCGCACGTGCCTTGTGCCCTATGTGGGCACGGCCTTGCCGGGCCTGGCGCCTTGCATGAAATTGTGCCTAGCAAGTGAAAAAATTACATTAAATTTTTTCAATAATTAAATATTCAATATATGTAATGCTAGAGTTTTCATAAAAATTATGAATCGTGCTACTTTAATTTTATCCAGATTGTTATTTATAATTATTAAAGTATCATAATCTTATGAAAGTTAGTCTATTTATTTGTTTGTTTGAGATAAATTCTTTCTCACCAAAAAGATTAATCATTAATCAAACCTTACAAAGTTATAACTTTTTTTTTTTGAAAAAGTGACAAATTTATCATGAATTTTTTTTTGTGTCACTAAAAACTCCAAACTATGCTCATTGTGACACATTTATCCCAAACTTCCTTTTGTAACACAAAAAAACCTTGAACTAGTATTCGTGTGACATATTTATCTAAACTTTTTGGTGGAAGGGCATTTTTGTCTTTTTTTTTTAACCTTCTTCTCTCTTCCCTTTGTTGGTTATGGTAGAGGGAAGCTAGGGAGGGTGGCCCTTGCTAGATCTAGCAAGGGCAGCTCTTGCCTGGCTCAAGTAAGCACAACCCTTGCTTGACAAGGTGAGGGCTACCCTCACTAGCAAGTGAAATTGTGCCTTGCTCACCTAGTTGAGCAAGGCTGCCCTCACTAGATCTGGTGAGGGTGACCCTCGCCTGATGCCGACGAGGGTGACCCTCGCCTGATGCCGACGAGGGTCGTCATAGCCTGGGTGGGCGAGGGCAACTCTTGTCCAACTTTGATGTCAATGAGGGTGGCCCTTGCCGGCTTCCCTCCGTGATAGTTGACGATAGGTAAGAGAGAAGAAGGAAGAAAAAAGGAAAAAGGAAAAACGATGAAAATGTCCTCACACGAGTACATGTTTAGGGTTTTTTGTGTTATGAAAGAAAATTTGGGGTAAATGTGTCACGGTAGGCATAGTTTTGGATTTTTAATAATAAAAAAAAAGTCTAGAATAAAATTGTCCCAAGTGACATAGTTTGAGATTTTTGGTGATATTTTTTTTTTTGGTTGAATTGACATGTTAATATTTGCATTTCTTGAAAGTTTCAATTGTTTTAGTTTTTTAGAAAGTCAATGTGCTTGTGCCCTAAACTTTTGATTAAGCACAGAGTGAAAAAATAGAACTTACATTAATTCGCTTGCATAATTTACTTGATAACACACACGATCCTTTTTGATAAACTTTAGTTTTGAATTAAGCGGTTGATAAATTATAAGGAGCTATAACAAGACAATTTATATAAAATGTCACTCGGATTCAATATACATAGAATTGTATAATGCGAACAAGATATAAATCGAATAAAATTATACTTTAGCCCCGCGTGGTTATTAACCTTCGCTTGTCCATCCCGCACCTCTTCTGGCAGTTAAAAATGTAAAAGTGCTATGAGGGGACTCTAGGGCTCAATTCCTCATGCGCCTCTGTTTAGTGCTAACAGGTTTAGTTTGACATTGGGCTCCACTTTGCCAATTCGTCTCTACTGATATTGGGCCTGGTGACGTGAAAGGGAGAACAAGTCATGACGGGAAGTTTAATGCGAACAGGTTTACCCCAATTCTTCGTTTATATCAACTTTGGCATTGTTTCGACCCAAAAAAGAAGAAGAATTGACATCGCATGTTTTACTAATCCCACGATGAAAACCTAAATTCTCAGAATATTTGCTGTACAATGTGTTTGGGCCACTCTTTCTTGCCACTCAAACAATTGAAAAATATACCATTACTACTTTAGCAATTAGAATGTTCTCTGAAAGTGGTTTAAGCACGTGTTTCAATTTACTTAATAACTTAAACCTTTTTTATCGGATTTCCTAATAAGGTATCGCAGTATGGTTCCACATTCCCATGGCTTCAATGAAATTTGCATATGATTGAGAGAATGCGTCATATATCGGATTTCTATATATAGTCCCCAACTACAGGGTCCCCAACCACTTGGGTCCGAAAGGGAGACATATATGGTCCCAAAAAACATCTCTGCTGGGAACTAGTATTTATGTGTCCCAAAACATCTATTTAATTATTCTTCGGTTGGAACTATTTATATCAAAACCACATATGTTTCGCAAACCTAATTTGCCAACTCACCTAATTTGCACATGACTTTAATTTTTCCCTCTTCTTTGTCAATACTCAAGATTAATTAGATAGACATTTTGGGACCCATATATAGTCCAACTGAAGAATTACTGTATCTTTTGTTTGAGAAGATTAAAAAAGTTAAGATTACGCTTGGTCATTTGGATTTCTAATTAAGATATGATAGGATACAAAATTTAGGGGATTTTGCTATATCCTATCCATTGCTTGACAATAGTAGTAATAAATTCGGATATATTCAATTCATATCATATATATTATTTGGTATAAATGACATATTAATATAAATGAGCCACAAATTGTACTAATAGAGATGGTAAAAATCTCTCTTGATTTTTAAAATTTATTTTACTCTCTTTTTTAATTGATTTCTTTTTAAAATTTTTTTCATCCCCTTTCATCATTCTCTAATAGAAATTTATTAAATAGAAAAATGTACTAATATACCTAAAATATTAAATTACCAAAAATATGTAATAAATATATATTTTTATATTGATTTATATTATAAGATAGAATTAAATCAAATATATAAATAAAAATAAGATTAAATTAAAAACCAATTTTTTTTTTTTATTTTGAATTTCTTATATTAGAATTCAAATATTATTTATATTGAAATATAGTTTTAGATTTGTTAATTTAAGAAGTTGGTTTTTGAGAAAAATAAATTTTCTATCATAAAATTAGAAATCTTATTTACCTTCATTCCACCTTCCCCAAGGGATAATTTTATTCAAATTATATCTTTTTTATCTTGTCTTGAGCAAGCACTAAATGCATGATAGGATAAATTTTATCCAATTCTAAATTTTATCCTAATTGCCAAATGTAGCTTAATTATCATTAATGCGGTTGATCCTTAGTTTCTTTGGTTTCAACAGTACTGCCGCTAGTTGGAGGATTGAGAGTTGATGACTATAGTGGTTCAAGCTCATATCAAAGGTTGGAAGTTCATATTCCTTTGGACTAAGAGAGAAATTGTGCTGGTTGTGTAGATCTCTGATGAAAACGGGAGATGAGTCTTTGTCCGCGTCGGCAAAGTGGACGAGCGGTGGACAATCCAAAGGTTGAAGATGATGACGGTAGGATTTCTAAAGGTGGAAAATGATATGCTATTGTTGTAGAGGAAAAACTAAATGAACAGTGGAAAGAAAGGAAAATAGAAAGAAAAAAATGAAGTAAAAAAAAAGTTGTTTTGATTGAGTTTGCTAGAGTCAAATTGTCGGCCATAGCACGTAGGATGCTTGACTATAATTGGATTGTCACGTTAGCAATTTCAGGAAGAGATTGGCTGGAAGGACAACATTGCAATTTCACACAAACATTTATGATTGCATTGGAATAATTGAAAGAAGAGTGTAATTTAATTCACATAAGATGCAATGGGTTTAGAATTGAAATAACAATTTTCCTTAGGAAAACACTATCGCCTACAAGTGTTCTAAATGTGCGCCACTAAACCCACTTGTGAGGGTTATATACCGTTCTAATATGTTATTGACCCTAAGTTATTTTTCAATTTTGAAAAATAAAAACAAAGGGAGGTGAGTTAGCAACCATCTAATGGGCCACATGCCAACTTTTCATGAGGCCTCTATGTAGCATCGGGAGAATTACCCAAAGTCCTAAATCTATTTTAATTGTGTTAATTCAATCCTAAATCTTTTTTTTTTGCCAATTCAGTCTCAAACTTTTTGCAATTGTACCAATTTAGTCCATTCAGTGAAACTTGGCCGGTCGGTGTTGATGTGGCCACCAACCAACATCGACCATTCGGCGAGCAAATTATTAATTATTTTTTCTTTTTTTCCTTTTCATTTTTGTTCCCCTCGTCTTCCTCCTTGGCTTCTTCTCCATGCAGTGCCCAGCGAGGCTTCAGTGAGGGCTTTGCAACCCTTGCCTAGTGTTTGGTGACCTTTGTCGGAGCCTCGTTGGCCACTGTGTGGAGAAGAAGCCAAGGAGGAAGAAGAGGGGAAAAAAAAGGAAAAATAAAAACAGAAGGAAAAAAGGAAAATAAAAAAAATTATTAAAAAATTTCTTGTCAGACAGCTGACGCTTGTAGATGGCCATGTCAGCATCGGCCAGCCAAATTTCGTTGGATTGACTGAATTGACACAATTGCGAAAGATGTAGGATTGAATTGGCCAAAAAAGAGCGTTTATGATTAAATTGACACAATTGCCATAAGTTTATGACTTTTTTGGTAATTTCCCATGAAGCACCAAAAAACCGGAATAGTGCTAGATTAGATTAGAGTGGTGGTTTTCAATAAATCTTGGCTCTTGCACGCTTGCTTAGCTTAAGATGAAATACTTGTTCTTTTGGGGTAACATGTTTTATACATGTATTGAACACATTTCTTATTGTATTTAGGCAAAATACTTCATTTTACTCATTTTATATATTTTTGCTAGTCATATAAATATGTAACATGTCAATTATAACATATGTTCTGGACTTCCAGGAAACAATTACATCATCTCATATTCATATAAACAAATAAAACATTTTTTTGGTATTGTCATTTAATAGCATGAGGTAACAATAAAATTCAATTGACATAATTGATATTTTCATGAAAATATTACAATCGAAATAAATATAATTTATATGCAAATTTTACTCGTTTGTAACACAAATTAATGTAGGCTCACGATAAAATTAATTTTAGATTTATTATAATGATACCGATTATTCCAAGTACTGTAACAAAAATGATTTATGCCCCTCCGTATAGAAGACATTTAATTTTTGTACCATTCTCTTGATTCAAGTATTGCGCACAAGTCACATGACCAGGTGTACCAGGTTGGCAATCAGTCATGTGACTTGCGCTTAGTGTAGCCAACCCAGCAGGTGCCCTTTCAAGCACCACCTCTTCAATCCAAGTGTAGATGGCTAATATACCATCCCATTTGGCGGTAGCCATGTTAAAGGTATGACGTGGTGTCTACTTTCACCACCACAAGCCCCCTCATTCAAGGGTGGATCATTTTCTTCCCCACCCAAGAGAGAATATGAGAGGTGACATTGGGAAGTCCTATCCTTTAGGAGTTCTTCCCATTGTATATTATTTTTTGAGCCTTTAAGGACTTGTTTAAATCCAATGCCCCTTTGTGTAGGAGACCCGATTAATTTCTGCACCAGTCTCTCGATTTCAATCTTAGGAGAAAAGATTGGCGCACTCTGCGGATGCACTTGTTTTGAATTTGTGCGTGTGCACAGAGGAGAAGGAAAGGACTGAAATAAGGATGTTGTGCCTTGAAGAAACAAAAACTTCTGTATACTGAATCGAACCGAAAAATTCAGGTCTTCTCGGTTTGAGCAGCAAATGGAAAAGTTCGTTCCTCGGTTTGGTATGGGTCATAAATACAAACCAAACCGAAACAAAATAATCGCTAAACACTTTACTGGGAAAGACATGTCAAATAAGGAAAGGGTAAAGCTTAATCTAAAGAAAAGGGCCTCAAGGACATCATCCGATAAACCATTGTATCAACCGAATGATAATACCTCATTCCACCGATGATTGACAGTTCAACACATGTTCCATAATTTCACAGATTCGCTCGGGTCACTCTTCAATTAAGAAATGTGATGGCAACAACCAACCAAACAAACACATAAAGAGCACCCGAGCTATTGCCCCACCAAATACTCTCTCATCCTACTTCAAACTAGGGGTGAGCATGGTTCAGGTGGATGGTTCCCACCCTAGAACTAGGAACCACCCATAGTCCATTGGGGTTTAGTTCCTGAGTGAATACATGGAATTAGTCCTACTAAGTTTCACGCACTCAGTGGAAAATTTTCCAACAAGCCAAAGTAAAGCAAAATTAAAAAAAGTTGAGAGTTGAGGTTGCGAGTCGATGGGTGTTGAGTCTGAGAGTCGAGGCTATGAGTAAGAGATAAAGAGATGACTCCGAAAAGATGAGACGAGTACTCACCTAATGGGTGTCGGGTTTTAGATTGGGAATTTTAGGATTTTCCTTTTTCTTAAATCTTTATTTTGGTCAGAAATTTTTCTTAAAATTTAAATAAATATATTTATATATTATCTATCTAGTTTGGATGGGCGGGTGGGCGGTTCCATACTTAGAATCGGGAATTGGACCGATATCCACCCGTTCCAATTTATTGGAATTGAGAACCAGAATGGTTCTTTTGGGAACTGCAGATTTCGATTTAGTCCAATTTGGTTCCGGGCAGTCTAGGCGGTTGTCAGTTTTTTGCACAACCCTACTTTAAGTGATAGTCCAATGATATAACTCAAGTTCACATTAATGCTGAAATTAGCTCTTGAGTGGTAGAAAGCAACAATTAATCTCAATTGAAGTGCCAAACATTACTCGGTTGAACCAAATGCGATTGTAGAGTGAGAATCGGAGTGGAAAATAAACATTGAAACACATTCAGAACTGAAAATGAGATTCGGAAACTCATTGGAAACAATCATCTAACACACGGATTCCAAAAAAAGACAAACTAGGATTGAAATCATGAATTGCTTATGTTGATACCTAAATTTTGATTGATCATTCATAATTTAATGCACAAAAATTTAGGGATTAATTTTAACCCCTAAACAAAAAATATTAGGATTAAATTGCATAGCATATAGTTTTAGGAGCATTTATTATTATTGCATTTGCATTGGACAGGTGGAAGATGGGCTTTAATTGATGGTTCTAAGCTTTAATTTAACAAGTTGGACTAAGCCCACGGTGAAAAGAATTTGGCTAGGCGCATTGGGGGTGACGAGTTGGAATATGATAATATTCCCGTGAATATGAGAATGTTCCCGATAATATTCACATTATTCTTTCAGTATTCGGGGAAGGTGTCGGATGAAATATTCCCGTTAAGGGGTGGCGAGTTAGGATATGAGAATATTTCCGAGAATGTGAGAATGTTCCCGATAATATTCTCATTATTCTTTCAATATTCAAGGAAAGTGTCGGATGAAATATTGGAAAAATATTGTACATGGGATACAATAGCTAAATAGGCAACGTGCAGATTTATCATATTTCCTTAAATAACAAAAGTCCTCTCACCTATAAAAGGGGGTCACACATTGAAGAGACACACAAAAATCCATAGAAAAGAGAGAGAGGCAAGAGAGGAGAAAAAAGAAGGGGATCCGGATCACGACTTCGGATCTTGAGGCAGCGACCGGTGATCACGGCCACAATTTTCACGAGAATTGTGAGTGGTGATTTGGTAATTCTCACGTCTCGGAAGCCGCATCTCCGAGACCAAAGTCAACGAGCCCGTCCTCGCTCACTCCGCGGCTTTCCCGTGTTTCATCCAGCGATTCCAGCGGTTGCCACATAAATTCCAGCAACGCCCAGCAAATTCTATGCATGTTCAATTCGTGAAAGTCCAAGGGTTGGATTTGCCTTCTTTGGGTGACGTGCAAATTTCGGAAAAGAAGCTGTTGCCAATCCAAGCTTCACCACCGAGAACCTGTTGTTCTCGGCCCACACCGTGCGACGATCCACCATTCATAGATTAGGTAAAATCTTGTATGATTTGATTTTTCCGAATATTTAGTTTCCTTACTTGAAATATCGCGGATATATTTGATTGGACTCATTACTGTATTATCCAAATTTCAAGTAGCCTTTTTTAAATTAGGGATTATTCCCTAATTTCTTAACGTGTCATAATCGCCAATTTGATCTCATGTCCGAGATACGATTCGCGATTGCACGGAAAAATCGTTAATCCGATCTCATGCCTGAGATACGATTCGCGATTTTCTTCTAAAAAATTGGCCAATCCGATCTCATGCTCGAGATACGATTCGTCGATTTTATTTATTTCCAAAATTAAATGGATGTGGAAAATATCTTGCATGATTTGTTGCCATGCTTTCTTGATACCTTTCTCGAATTGATTTTGCTTATAAAAGAAAACCCAAAAAATATAGTTGAGTTAGATGTTAGAATATTTTCTTTTAGGATAGTTTGCATGTTTAATATATGTTATTTTTAATTTCGAATTTTGGTCATAAAAATAACAAAACAAAAATTGTCATGCTCATGTCATGTAGAATTAGGTCATTTTCCGTGTGTCATCTAGTCATTGCATGTTTAGTGTCATTCGAATGCGTGACATGCTAGGATAGTTGCATTAAATATTTTTTAGCATTAGATTAAATTATTGTTGCGTGACATATAGTTTGCATATTAGGTTGCACATTGCATTATAGTTAGGCACTTTCGTATGTTATTACATGCATTGCATGTAGTTTTAGGCTTCATTAAATAAGTAAAAACCTTAAAAAATATTTGAATGAGTGCGTGTTAATTAGAAATCATATCTAGGATCATTGATGTGATTTTTTAAGCTAACATTGCAGATGCTTTCGTTGCTTCGAGGTAAGTATCTCTTTCCCGTGCTTGCAATTTATTTATTGCTTTGCTTTATTGAGTGTTAAATAATGATTGCGCACTCGCATGATCACATTGCATGTTAGGGAATAAATTAAAATCAATCCAAACTGCCTGCAAAATCATTTTCTTTAAATAAAAGAGAAAATGTACTGAAAGGGCGTTAGAGGAATCTAACATAATCAAGTCCCCGATCCCATAGTCTCTGGTTCGTAGGAGTGAAGTAACTCTCTCGTACTTTACTTGGGTTTCTAATCGATCCACCAAAAAAAGATTAGTGGCGACTCCTAAGTATAAATCATTGGCATGTTAAAAAACTTAAACTCTAAGTCGCGAATTGATATGGGCTTGGGAGAGCCCGAGCTAAGTTTAGGCTTAGTAATCCATTAGCCAAACCCTAGGTGGTGCACTCGAGGTGAGGTCGCGACACTTAAATTGGAGGAGAATCCAATGAAGTGCGAGCACGATCAACTGCGGTTGTGGCTTTGTCGGTCGTTGCAACAACCTCTGGAGATTCCCTGACGAAAGCTCTAACTCGAATCCTTAGCTAAACTCTGAAACAGAACCCCCAGACGAAGAAGAAGCTCTCACTCCAGCATTACTTGAGCTCTTATCTTGGAATTCAGCTACTATAAGGTTTATGTTTTCATTTTCTTTTTTCTCAACAATTCTAGAAAAAAAAAATCCCAAAAAACCAAACTAAATCAAACTGTTTTACTAGTGGTTCTTAGATTATATCCGGTCAAAGTATGCTTTTGTCCTTCGGGTTTGGTTTGGTTTAGGTACCCACAATACTTGAATCGAATCAACCCGTTGATACCCTTACAGTGGCTAGTATATATATTTTTAGAGACTTTTATTTGTAGAACCTTATATTTCTCATCATAGGATGTCACCATTAGTTGGCTTTGAAAAAATTGTCGTGATTGCAGTACTAGTTTATGTATGAATGTATGCTTTGCTTTTGTTTTATCTATCCCGGGAGAAATTTATCTAGGTTCTGCCACTCAAATCTCCACTCGAGAGCTAAGGCGAAGAGTCATGACCAGTGACAACGTGGTGATGATATCGGTTCATGCATAGTCTTTAAGTGGGTAATTAGATTGAGGGACGAAAAAATTAAAGGACCGTGGATGATAGGAAGTTCCATTTAGACACACATCTGAGCAAAGAAACCGTCGCCGCCGGGAGGATCAAGAAAACTCACTCTTGCTTGCACAAAGATGAAATTGGTAGAGAAGTCGATAGGAGGAGACCGTCAAACTCTTGTTCGATCCCACCTCTAAGGAGAGCGTTTCGGTTGTGTTTTGATAGGTGCTAAAGGAAATCTAGGAAACACTGAGCTTGCTCAACTAGTGTACAACGATGGGAAGGAGAGAACATTGCAAGCTTATGTTGTGGGTTTGCGTATATGATGTCTTTGATGTGGATGATTATCAAAGAGACACTGAAATCTGCACTAAATGAATCTAATTGGGATCCTAGGGATGGGAAGAAATATTTGTTTTGGATGACTTATGTTGGAATGAAAGTCGTGAGGGATGGTCAAAGCTAAGAGGTTTGCTAATGGGCGGTGTATGGGAAGCAAGATGATTGTGACCACACGCAATCATACAGTTCTCTAGAGACTGTAGATGTAAAATCAGCCATCCACACTCTAGATGGCCTTTGGGCGTGCAAGTCATGGGATTTATTTAAGAAGACGGCCTTTGGAGATGCGGATGGCGCAAAATCATTAGACTAGAGACTAATGGAGATTAGAAGAGAAACGTTAGATCGACCAAAAGGGATATTTACTGTTCATCTCTCTCTTTGCTCTGAACTCTTGCCCTCTGTAGCTCGGGCTCTGTGGTGGCCTGGTTTGGTGGCTACTAGCTCCAGTGAAAGCGCATTTCCGGTGGAGAAGCTGACCTGAAGCGATTGTCAAATCTGTTCACTTCTCAGCTCCGATAAGATCTCTCTTAGTGACTCTGTTCTGGGATGGAGGGTTTTGCTAGGTTTAGCTAGGTGGTTCTCGTTTCTCTGCTAATTTGATGGAAATGAGGTCTGCTGTCCCGGATTCCCGTCCGGGTAGGGGTGGTGGTTGTCAACGCAGCCGGAGTAGGGCTCCTGTTGTGCGTTATGCGCCAGGCGATCCGATGCCTAAGGGCAAGATTGCTGCCCACATTTTTGCTGCTGGGGAACCCATCGTGGACATTAGAACAAGTTTGCCCCCCTCTGTTATGAATGCTGCTAGGTCTAGCAAAAGTCAGAATCACATTGCAGCAGTGCAAACCCCAAACATGCTGCCTCATTTAGATGGAATTCCGGCTTCAGCCACTGGCTCTTAGGCTAATGTAGCCAAAGTGGCTATGAAAGGGTGCTCTTTATCTTTTATTGAGCCTTGTTCTGATGGGGTAAATGAAGTACATTGTTCTAAGGAAGACCTTGATGCTGCTGATCCAATTTGGCATGAATGTCTCGTTGGATACTTTGTTAGGAAGAAACTCCAGTTTAAGCTTGTCGAGATGGCCCTTAAACATCTTTGGGGCCAACTTTGCTAGAAGTCAAGGCTAGGATTCTTTTTTTTTTTTTTTTCCATATTTCAGACCTTGGCTTTAGATGGAAGGTGATTGAAGGGGGTCCATTGACAGTGGCACAAGTGCCCTTAATACTTCAGCAATGGCATCCCATGCTAGAGTTGAAAAAAAGAGATCACTCTTCTATACCAGTTTGGATTAGACTGAAGAACCTCCCTTATGGGTTGTGGTCTGCTATAGGTATTAGCAAAGTTGCTAGTGTTGTGGGTAGACCGCTCTATGTAGACCAAAGAACGGAACATTTGAATATGATTTCCTTTGCTCAGGTATGTGTTGAACTAGCAGCCACCAAAACCTGTTGTGATGCTATTACGGTCCACTTAAATAGGCAAACTCGGATAGTAGATGTGGAATATGAATGGAAACCTGTATCATGCCATAGCTGCGGTACTTTTGGACATTGGTGCCCTGATCAAGTCCATTGCCCTCCTGAGTCTGAACCGGTGAGCATGGCTACTGTGCAACCTTCTGAGCTTCCTGCTGGAAGAAATGGTCAAGGCTCCATCCTTAATGGAGCCCCTGTCTCAGCAACGTCGACTAGACCACCTACTGCTGTTGAGTAGACACAAGTCAGCAGAAAGCACAAACGCATGTCTGACAGGAACAAGCTGCCAGCTCCTACTTCTCCACCCTCCTTTGACTCAACTGACAATCTAGATAAGGATACTAAGGTTCCTGTAAATTCTGGAGATGCTAGTGTTTGCTGTGATCAAGACAGGCTTGCTGTTGTTGTTGCCTCAAAGATGGCTGGTGCTGGTGCTAGCTGGATAGGACAGAAGACAGTTCCTGCTACTGCTTTTCTAGCGGCTGGTAATGGTGCTGCTGCTTCTTCCTTGGTTGCTTGCGGTGCTGTTTCTGATGTTGAAGGCAGGTCTCTTGTGGCTGTTGGCGTTGGCCCCTCTCTGCAGGGTATTGTTGCTGGTTGTTCTGGTCAAGGAATAGATCCTGCTGTTGGTTGTGGTGCTCTAGATGCTGCTGGTGCTAATCTAGCTGCTGTTATGCCAGACCTGAATGCTGCTGTTATTCATGCTGCTGGTCGGGTCAAACCAGCCTTTGTTGGTGCTGTTATTTCTACAACTACTATACCAAATTCTGCTGTTGAAACCAGGTTCCCCTTGGCTGGTGTAGTGGCTTCTTCTTTGCTTGATGAGGCTGGTGCTGTTGCTGGTTGTGGCCCCCTGGTTTTGACTGGTGCAGCGTCTTCTGTTGTTGCTGGCTGCCCTGTAAATAATGTTGTGACCCTTATTGCTAGATGGGCTATCCCAGCCTTTGCTGATGCTGCCCTTCCTGCTCCCAACAACCCATAATTTGTTATCACTATTCGTCCAGGTCAAAAGATGAGACCACCTTCTGGGCTTTTAGAGACTAACACACCCGAACTTTAACTTACTGAGATGAAGATTGAGCAGGCTAGTAGGCTAGGGCTTCCCCCTGCTACCCCTCTTGCCAAGGCAAAAAATTATGTACAGGATAACATGTCTGAATCTTCACCCAGATCAGCTTCTGTCAAGGCAAAACCTATTGCCAACAGAAGACGCCCAAAAAGAAAATAGTCCACTTGTCTTTTCTTAAAAGTAACCTATGTCTTTTGGCTTTTGGAATGTAAGGGGTTTGATGAATCCTATTAAGCAAGCTGGAGTTTGATAGTTTGTGCGCCTCAATAATATATGCTGTATTGGCCTTTTGAAAACCAAAGTACTAGCTACTAGTTTTCCTAATTTCTCTTCTGGTCTACTTCCTGGCTGGATGTGTGTATCTAATTATGAGCACTCTTCTTGATGGCGTATTTGGGTTGGATGGAACCCGCTTTTGGTATGTTTCAGTACTTGGATTAGTACTGACCAAATTATTCATGGAGATCTAAATTTTTTGAACTCAAGATCTACATTATTTCTCTTTGTGGTGTATGGGGAACATACCTTTGTTGCCCGGAGACCCCTTTGGAATGAACTTATTAGTCTGAGCTCCTCTCTCAAGGATTGCCCTTGGATGGTTACTGGTGATTTCAATGCCATCAAGGATTCTTCTGATCGCATGGGGAGCCCGGATGTTTGGCTTCCCGCCTTTGATGATTTCAAGGAATGTTTGGACCAGGCTGAACCTTTTGATCTTCGTTATGTGGGTTTCCGGTTTACTTGGTTCACCTCCTCCGGTACTCGAGGGAAGCAACGAAAAATTGATCGGGCCTTAGTCAACAACTGCTGGTGCATTGCTTTCTCCTTCTTGGAAGCATCTTTCCTAGCCTCGGGCCTATCATACCATACTCCTATGGCTGTGAGAATACTTGCTCCTAGTTCCCGGCGTATTCCCTTCAAATTTTTTAATATGTGGATGAGCCACCCTGACTTTTCCATACTAGTTACCCAGTCTTGGGAGGTCCAAGTCTCAGGCTCCCCTATGTACAAACTCTATTATAGACTCAAGCTACTAAAGGGTCGGCTTAAGTGTCTAAATAGAGATACCTATTCAGACATTTCCATGAGGGTAGCTACAGCTAAAAGGGTCCTTATGTCTACCCAAGAGGCACTTCATTTAGACCCTAGGAGTAGCTCGTTGGTGGTAGAGGAACATGCTCATCTCAAGGACTACTATGAACTCCGAGCTCTTGAGGAGGCTTTCTTCAAGCAAAAATCTAGAGTTCGCTAGCTCAAGGAAGGGGATCATAATACCAAATTTTTTCATCACTCTGTTAACCATCGACACCTTCGTAATTGTATCATCTCTGTCTTGGACAGCTTAGGTCAAATGATAACTGATTTGAAGGAAGTACCGAAGGTCTTTGTCTCATACTTTCAGGACCTCTTTACTTCCAGCTAACATGGCGGTAAGACCCTCTATTTAGGAGCTCAGGGATGTTATTCACTCCACTCTCAAGGAAGATCAGATCAACTTTCTCTCCCAACCTTTTCTACTTGCTGAGATCCGAGAGGCCATGTTTTCTTTGGCTGGAAATAAAGCCTTTGGCCCTGATGGCTATAATGCCAATTTTTTTAAAAAGAATTGGGACAAGGTTGGCCCTACAGTCATTGAAGCGGTTGTGGATTTCCTTGAATCCAAGTGTGCTTAAGGAAGTCAACAATACTATCATTGCCCTGGTGCCTAAAATCCCCAATGCGACATCAGTGTTCGATTTTCGTCCTATTGCCTGTTGTAATACAATTTACAAGTGTATCACTAAGATTTTCTCATCTAAAATTGTTGCGGTTCTCCCATATTTGATTAGTTCGGCTCAAACGGCTTTTGTTAAAGGTAGGAGAATCAGTGACAATATCCTGCTTGCTCAGGAACTTTTTGGCGGGTTTCACAACAAGCCTAATGTTCCAAAGTGTGCCATTAGGGTGGACTTCAGGAAAGTCTATGAGATTCTTGAGTGGGACTTCCTAGAGTCAACTCTTCAAGCATTTGGATTTCCCACCCATCTCACAAGGCTTATTATGGTGTGCATTCGTACCCCAAAATTCTCTTTATCCATAAATGGCGAACTACATGGTTTCTTTGCAAGTGGACGGAGCATAAGACAAGGTGACCCTATGTCTCCATACCTTTTCACTTTGATCATGGAGGTTTTTTCTAGGGTCCTCAACTCTTATACTCGGCATCCGGATTTTCGATACTACTGGCGGTGCAAGGCTACACGGCTATCCCATCTATTTTTTTGCAGATGATGTACTTCTCTTTAGTGATCTATCTCGTGCATATAAGGCGGGCTCACGTTATTCTCTTCTTGGAGTGGTCTAGTCCCTAATACTAGTAAGAGTGAAGTCTTTATCTCTAGAGGTTTTGAGACTACTAAGCACCATATATTACAAGCGCTCGGCTTTAATCTTGGGTCCCTTCCTGCGCGCTACTTGGGTATACCCATCATTACATCGCGGTTGAGCAAAGTGGACTGCAATGCCCTAATATGCTGTCTCACGGCTAGAGTCCAATCTTGGACTCACCAGTTTCTTTCCTTTGCTGGCCGGCTACAACTTATTAAGTCGGTGCTACATGCCATCCAAGCTTATCGGGCCTCCATATTTTGGCTCCCTTCTTCGGTAGTGGATAAGATCGAGCAAACTTGTAAAAAATTCCTCTGGAAGGGCCCAACCATGGGTCCGAGAGGTGCAAAGGTGGCTTGGGATGATGTTTGCCTCCCCTATTCCGAAGGAGGTCTTTGTATAAGAAGAATCAGGGACAACAACAAAGTAGCCATGGCTAAACACATCTGGTTGCTATTCACTGATAAAGAATCGTTATGGTGCAAATGGATTCATGCTACATATCTCAAAAGGCAGAATTTTTGGATTTCTTCAACCCCTTACCCACTGTTCTTGGGCTTGGCGAAAGATCCTTGCTCTAAGAGATGACTTTAAACCCCATTTCAGATCGAAGTTAGGAGATGGGGAATCAATATCGTTTTGGCTTGATCCATGGCTAGACATTGGTTCTCTAGACTCAATATATTCAGACAGTTACATCTACCAATCGGACCTTCTTAGACAAACAAAGGCAAAGGAAGCATACTCCTCTGATGGGTCCCAGATATGCCAAGAGCTATTATTGTGGCCAATACCGATTCCCCATCTCTTAGTTGGTTAAGACACCTTTACATGGGTTCAGGATTCCGTTGGGAAATTTTCAACTTCTTCGGCCTGGGCCATAATCCAATGCAAATCAAGCCCGGTTCACTGGTTCTCTTTTGTTTGGGACAAGGCCTTAGCCCCTAGACATCAATTTCTTCTCTGGTTTATAACCAAGAATCGTCTCCCTACTCAGTCTTATCTCATGACATTTGGCAGGATTCCTAATTCTGTTTGTGCCTTGTGCAATTCTAGGCTTGATTCAGTTAATCATCTCTTTTTTGACTGCTATTTCTCTAATACTCTGTTAAAATTCTGGGTCGCTAAATGTAACCTTCCATGGAGTAACTCCTCTTGGTCAAATAAACTTCTCTGGGCTATAAACTCTATGTTTGGAAAGGGATTCTACCGAGAGATAACTCGGTTCTCTTTTGGTGCGCTTTGTTATATCTTTTGGAAGACCAGGAACGATATTCTCTTTCGTGGTCAAAACCTTTATGTTCCTTCCATGAAACTATACCTCTTTAAGGTGGTGAAGGATAAATGCCTCACTTACAAGTTGGTTGAAGACAACCCTAGAAATAGAAGGATGCAGAGTAGCTGGGGGATAGACCCTCGGATTTTTGGAGTGGAGCCACCCTCGGCTTAGCTTAGGATGATATGGGTTCTCTTTAACCTGTTCTCTTTGTCTTTTTTATACTTTTTGGTGACCGCGGTACCCTTCTACTCTAGTGACATGTCGTCTAGTTGAGTGTTTGTCGGTACCGTGTTTCTCCCTCCTGTTGTACAGTTTTCTGGTTGATTCTATTACAATCTTACCTTACAAAAAAAAAAGGAGATTAGAAGAGACAATTTAGGAAGAAAATGTGGAGAAATTTTCCAAAAAGTCCAGAATTTATTGTGCTTTTATTCATTTATTTCTAAACCTTTCAATTTTGCTAATTGAGTTATAAGAATTTTTATTTTTTGCTAATTAAGTCCATCCAACCAATTTTATCGGAAATTGCTAATGTGGACAATTTTTAATTTTATCAATTTTTTTTTATATTTTTTCTTTCTTCTTCATTTTATCGGTGGTTGCCTGGCCTCAGGGGTGATCAGTTCCAAGGTGGGTGATGCTATGAGTAACAAAACATTCGAAGTAAAATATGAACAATAGAAATCTTAATTTGCCAAAAACAACAATCCATAAGATGAATATACGACACGTATAATTATAAATGATAAAAAGTTTAGACATGCAACATAAAATATAAATTATAAAACTCAATTCCCAATTCATCTATAAAAATTCAGGGGAAGAGAAAAGATTAGCAAGGAGTTCTAAGGAAGGACAAAAGACAAATGAATGCTAATGTTATAATTTAAAGAAAAAAGATATTATGATTTTGGCTTTTTAACTCATAAAATCGATTTCAAAACCCGTTACAAAATGGGCGGCTCGGTCAAGTTCTTGGTTGGGTTTTCACTCAGAACTTGTTCTTGGACCAGTTACAACCGGTTCCAAAACCTTGGAACCTGTTCCTAGATCGGTTCCATTAGGAATCCATTCCCTGACCAATTTTTCGATGGTTCGGTCCGATTTCCAGGTGGAACTGGTGTGGTTGCACACCCCTATCTGGCCTTGTCTAAGCCAGATTTAATGAGACCGACCTTGCTTTGCTTGGGTGAGATTAGCCTTTGTTACGGCCCACCCTCGCTCTTGGTTGGCCACTGGCCAAAAGGAAGAAGAAAAGATAGAAAAAATAATAACAAATTGATAAAATACTATTAAAAATTGTTTACGTTTGCATTGACCGTGTCTCGTGAAATGACTGACGTCCTTGTCAGTGAATTCCAGTTAATCTTGGCTAGATTGACTTAATTGACAAAATGTGGAAAAAATTTAGTACTTAATTAGCAAAATTAAAAAAGTTTAGGATTGAATTGACAAAAACATAATAGATTTGGGACTTTTTGAACAGTTTTTCCCTAAGAAAATGAAGGCGCAAATGATAACATTTCTGGCCAGAAATTGATTTCTCGAAGAGAAATAGATTTTTCTATTTCTATTATTGGATGAGTTAAAAAACGCATTTGATAACGATACAAAATTTCTATTATTGGAATAGAAATTTGTATGATAATGAATAAAATTTCACTTTTCCTAGTGGTGGTGGTAATGGGAGGGATGGCGGCGACCAGCGGCAACGGCGGGCAAGTGGAAGTGGTGGTGAGCGACGGACGGCAAGAAACTTCTTCGGGGGTGAGAAGTAAGAAAGAGAAACAATTTCTGATTTCTATTCCATAAATAGAAAATGACAATTTTTTTTGTTTCTGATTTCTTTTTCAAACTTATTTCTGGAATAGAAATATGTTCCAGAAATACAAAAATGAAATTATTTTACCAAACGGTTTTCTATTTCAGAAACAGGTCTGGAATAGAAATTTGTTCCAAAAATAGAAATAGAATGGTTACCATATGCAGCTTGAGTGGTGCTGCTCCAAAGAGTGAGCTTTCCAAAATAGATGAGGTGAATGATGGACTTATGCAAATTTGTAGCTAAGATACATCTTCTATCTTGCTTGAAGCATTGCTTTGCATAATACGATTTGTTTCTAGAAGATTTATTCTAATAGACAAATAAAAGTACAACTTTGGGCGGCACAAGACTTTATTAGACCATCAAATGCGGACGAGAATCTTGGAAAAATTAAGGATCTCGTTGGTTTCGCAATGTCGGTCATAGGGTGTGCAACCGAACCAAGTTTATCAGGGAATTGGACCAAACCACTTGGAAAAAACAGGTTTGGCAACCATTTTCAGTTTTTGGGAACTGGTTGAAACTGGTCGAAGACCCACTTGGAACCAGGCCGGTTTTGAAACCGGTTTTTACCCTATTAAAAAAATCGGTTATCATGCCCAAGACTCTCTTAGCCATGGGAACATGACCGATGATTGTTATTTTTGTGACGTCCCTAGAGGCGTTGCCAACCCGTTTCTTTTATCTTTTGATTAAGTACATGCGGAAACGTACATAAACAACTCTCAAACAATTAGCATAAGAAGGATATCAATTCAAACACTTAAGAAATACATCATATAGTTACATAGCATCATTAGCATCGGAATTCATATATTTACAAACTCAGTACTACGGGCCTTTTCCAATTTCATTTAAAAGGGTTGGGAGGTTAGCCTAGCTCCTCTATCTATAAGGGTGACTATCAAAAAGTGATTTCCCCACAGAAAATAGGTTTCCTATGGTTCAAGCTCGGGATCATATTCCGAATTTGACTCAAGGTCACTGTTGGCACCATTAGTAGGGTTCCTCGTCATGGGATCCATTGGGGCTCCACCAAAGTCACCGAGTGGTCCGTCAAACCCATGAATGGGATTGAAAAGATCCCACCGAACCATAAGTACCATGGTAAAAAAATTGTGAGGAATCAAATGCGGCAGTCCCTCATCGACCACCCACGCCGTAGTGTTGTACCAATGAAAGGTCTTATCATTCTCCACATTCACGATTTCGATAACATTCACTTCATTGGTTACAGGCAAACTGAAGTGAACATATTGAGCATCCATACCTAAGGACTTGAAAAAGTTTAAACAATAGCAAATGAGTTGAAAACTCAGTAAGTAGATCACCTAATCCTTGTATAGGAGGATACCTCGTACTAGAAACATGCAAACACTGTAGCTCAACATACGATTAGAAGAACCACTTCTTATGTGTAAAATGTATGATGAAATTTACACATGAATAACCGCATTCCTACAACATGCAACAATTGTACATAAATAATCAACAACACATTTTATATCACATAATCATGCACAAATGCATCCACAAACTTTCCTACGTATTTCGATTATTACGACTACACAAAGGCCATAATTGAACCCTCTGTCGGTGTTTTTTGGCTTAAGCAGGCATCGTCTCGCACCATCAGGCATGGCAATGTCTCAACCTTCCCCGATGACTACATCCAATAAAAGGGCTTTGTTTTGAAATCCATCTATGAACAACATTTGAACCCCGCCGGGCATCCTAAATCCATCGGGTATTGTGTCGAAAACCTTTGGTAACGGTTCTTTAATGTGATCACACGTACAATCAAACATGCATACTAGTTCTTATCTTTCATTTTAAGCCCAGTCAAGAACCTTAATAGCATGCAACAAATGTATATAATGAGATATGATCACAAATGTTTTAATATCATTACCACTCACAAAACAAACACCAAAATCACCCATTAATGATGTGTTGTAACTTTAACTAACAACTCTTCTTTTTAAATCACTACTTGCAAAACAAGCCTTAAAATCATCCATGATGATTCCTTGCGGTTAAATAGGCAAGTAACAAGGCATAAAACTCAAACTATTCATGAGCCAACCTTGCAAAATTTATACAAGAGATACCTTTTCCTAAACAAGCAAAAATAACCATTTAAATCCATAACTAACAACTTAAGTCAAGAACACTCAAAATAAAGAGCTAAAGTCATAAACAAATCAAGAGCGAACAACCATATAAATCAAGAACTAACAACTTAAGTCAAGAATGCTCAAAAAGTAGTCATGTGCCCCGAACACATTGAGTAACGTCCTAGCCTTACAAAATAGGTCAAGTTATACAGACTAATGACGGACAATGAATAACGGCACTGGAGGATGGCGAACAGCGGAGACAAGGATGATGTGGCGGTGACAGTGGTGAGAGGCGGTGATGGTGGATGGTGGTGCTGGTGGTGGGGTTAGAACAAGGTGAGATGGAGAGAGGGAAATGGCATGAGAGAGAGGGAGAAAGAGAGAGAAATGAAATACTTTCTTAAGTGTTCTTGCAAAAGAAAGTCCAATAATGCAAGCACACTTGATTGCTATCCTAAGCTATCCAATTGCTTGCAAGACTTCTTCAAAAGCATGGATGGGAGAGGCACATTTGAGCGCCTAAGATTTGCCATTAACTCTCTTCTTTTTCAAGCCCAACTTAGGCCATCATTCCTATCAAGAGAGCATTAAATTGGAAACAACTATGTAGTTTTCTTGCATTCTTTCCCTTCTATAAGTGGCGCTATCTCATCCCATGCAAAGCCATCATCATGCCTTCCCTTTAGCCTTGAATTTAGAGAGACAATTAATTGGATAGGAAACTACCAAGTTTGCTTCTTATTATCCCTCTACAAAAGTGGTGCCTACTTGCTCCATTTCAAGACAGAAGTCAAGCTTTCAACTCATCTTTTCTTCTAAAATGCATTCATGAGTCATAAAGAGCATTAAGAGGCATTTAAGAAGAAAGACTTTCAAGGCAAGTCTATTTTTAACACTATTCAAGCCCATGGATATTAATTAATGGGCTTGATTTGGACTTAAGTTTGGGCCTAACAACTTGGGCTTGGGCTTGAATAATCTAAATGGGCTTTTTAAATAGGTGTGAGGCCCATTAGGCTTTGGATAGGCGTAAGGCTTAGTGGGCTTCCCATGGGTGGCACACTATTCCAAACCCAAAGATTCGGGGGCCCCAAACCACAACCGAACCAAGGCTTGTGGCTAAACTTCAATGGAAAGTGCTCTTAATACAGTCTATTTGAGTTTGGCGGCTTCAAGGGTATTGCATTGCGTGACTCGTGGTTTAGTCCAACTAATAACAAAATGAAAACTTAAGCCACTATTATTTGTTGAGATAAGGTTCGAATTGAGGATGATATAGGTTTGTTTATAATATTTATGCAATATGATTTTTGCTTTGTATTATGATGTTTGTTTATGATGATTAGCATTGTGGATCCTTAGTTTTTTGTTTAGTCAAAAATTTCATGTACTTAATTATTACATGTGCTTTGTGTTTCAATACAAATTAGGAGGATCACGTTATTATTTTCTCACGAATTAATATAAAATTCAAAGCCATATAGGATGTTGGATGGTTGCAAAACATGTTTCGATGGAAATAGGGTAGTCCCTATTCCCAGATTGGAAAAACAAGGTTGGGTCTAAAATAGGGTATAGTGCAAATAGGGTAGGGTATAAAGTCCAAAAAAGGGGAATTGGTTATAATACTATTGGGTACAGTGTTTAGGTCTACACCCTATGGTCCCTAGGACACGTTATATATTAAATGTGTGTGTGTGTGTATATATATGATAAATTATCAATTGAATAAATTGATTTAAATAATAAAAGAGAGTCTAGAATGAATTTATACTAAAAATGTTAATCCACAATTTGTTAATATCATTTATTATTTTAATTTGACAAATTCAACTATATTCCACTAATCCATAAAACTAGGAGAAAAAAAAAACTAATATTATTATTTTTTGTTTGAAGAGGAGAAAAAAATGAACTTAAGAGGAAATTGTGTGTCATGGGAAGTGAAAATCAAAAGAGAAGAGAAGATTATATTTTTCTTTTTTTCCTCATTTATTATTATTATTATTTTTTATATATTTACATTTTGACCTCTTATTTATTGCAAATTTTTTAAATAAATCCTGTGGGTGTCGGAATTGCAGGTCGGAATTCCCAACTCAAGTGTTGGAGCATGTTGCAAGAGGTGACCACGTATTGGATTTTCCGACACCTCTTAATTACACGTCAAACATGTTTTAGAGTGTTCGATATGATACGAAGGCTCTTGAAAAGTGTTGGTACTTCCTAGGTCTTTGCTTTAAGCAACCAAAGTACCGATATTGCTGTTTTTGCTATTGATATGGACGAGGTTTCTCCCATAATCAATATGAAAGGATTTTCTTCAAGATAAGAAATTTTTGTGGGCTAGGATATGGCTATACCGATACTCCATTCCTACCTTCTTCCATATGAAAATTGAAGCATTTAAGATTCCTCGATCTTTCATGAAATCACTCCATCAACGTGTTACTTCATTTTATCACAGACTTGATGAATCATTCAGACTCTTAATTCTCTAAAAATAGAGAGGAGTAAATGGAAGAGAGAATTAAAACCACTTTACACTCAAGAAAATTCTTCTCAAATAATTCACATTAAGCCAATGGTGCAAAGGTGAAGATTCCATTCAAATTGTATAACCATATGCCCTTGGGCCACTGTCCACTCTATTGATATTATGTGTTGAGGGCAACGTTGTTCTTTCTTTTTTGATCAGTCCTATTTTATGTCCTACTCTAATCTTACTTCAGTGCTTAGATTTTTGCCTTGCCTTTATGTATGGCGTGTGAGTCGAACCCATTCTTGAAATTATATTTTCACTCTAACCCTCTTGAGAAGGTGGGGATTCAAACCCCCACATCTCCTTTCTCATATAAGAACGGTGTCTATTGAGGCAAACTCTAATGATTTTAAGGGGAAAATTGTTCAAAAAGTTCTAAATCTATTGAATTTTTGTTAATTCAGTCATAAATTTTTCACCAAAAAAAAATCATAAACCTTTCAATTTTATTAAATGAGTTCTAAACTTCTTCATGTTTTATCAATTGAATTTATTCGATCAATTTTGGTTGGAAATCGCTGATATGGACGTTGGCCATTTTACGTGGTACGGTTGGTATTGAGATAAATAACTTTGAATAATATTTTAATGTAATTAATTATTTATGTTTATTTTCTCTTTCCTTTCTTTGTGACATCCAGGTTTTCAAATATTAGATTAGTATACTAAGTATTGAAGTTTAGGTGATCGAAATTGACATCCATTGGAATGGTAATAATTTTAGTACTTCAGAACAATAGCGCTTGGCCGTATACCAGCCAAGTAATGTTTGTTTGTTTTGTTTGGATGCGCTCTAGACCTTAGGGGATATTATTCGATGTACGGGAAGGCATGGTACGTAATCGACCTATGGCGGAGGTGGGACGCCAAGTGGCAGCTGAGGCAAGCCACCCGGCGCCCCTATCGCCTCTCCCCCCAAGGCTGTCATCATTTCTCTCCTCTCCCCCTTATTTCCTCCGCCGAGCCCCTCTCTCTCCCCCTCATTTCTCTCAAAATCTCTCTCTCTCTGCCCGTGAAGCCGACGCCGTGAAGCTGCTTTTTCGGCGACTCCATGTTGATACTCAATCTTCAATTCCCGGCGACCCGTGAGCTCGATGACTTGTCGCTGAAGCTTCGGAAGCCAGCCACGACTCGTTTCTCTTCCCCGATCCCACCCCGCGCAAGAATTTGATCTTCGAGGCAAGTGGAGTTCCGCTTTTCTATGATTCTCGACTGTACTTGCCATGCATGTAGCTTAGGACCATTCTTGAGTTTCGTGCTGTTTTGGTTGCTGTTGTTGGTGTCAGGAAAGGTGAGGTCCGCGGTTCGACGCGGAGGAAGTTCCGCGGGTCGAGTCGTGCGGGGCCACTTGATTTTTTTTTTTAGTGCGTGCGGTCTCACGAGGCTACGAGGGACGTACAACGACGCCGCGAGGCCTAGATAGCCCAGGCGTGTGTGTGCATGACGTTGCGGCTGCTCGTGAGGCTTAGAAAACGCTTGGGTTTTGCTGTTTTGTGCGGGTGCATGTGTTTGCGAAGGTCCGAAAATGGTCGTGAGGATTCAACGCGCAGATACAAGGACAGGGAGGTGTCTCATGTGGTCGCGAGGCCGTGAGATGGAGCCACGACGGAACCAAGTTACTGCCGGTCCGTGAGTGGCCGAGAGCGTTCCATGTAGGTCCGTGAGTGGTCGTGAGGTGTCGTGAGGATCGTGAGACATTTTGAGTGTTAACTGCGGTCTTGAGGAAGTTGTGAAGGTCACGGAATTCGTGGGCCCGCGATGCCGTGAAACTGAGAAGATACACTTGGAGTTATTTATGAAGTTAGTTGAGCTAACTACGCGTCCGTCCGTTGTTCGTGAACTAAATGGCTTTTGGACTGTCTGTAGTTCGCACTTGTGTGCTGTACATACATACATACTCGACGATTTAAGTGTGTCCGGGAGTTATGTCGGAAGTTCGGAAGAGGTTTGATTCAGTCCTATGTTTCGGCCAGGGCGAAGGGACTGAATCTCTTCGAATAAATGAGCCGTTGAGTCATTTGCATGCCTAAATTAAAGATTTCACGTGTTTTGTGACTACCTGTTCAATATAAGAATGAATACCGTTGGTATGTCTATCGGGCATACCATCTGCGATGCCTTGAGGAGCCTGTCGAGAATGTGGGATATCCAGGGATCGTGTGAACTAGATGCCTAGCAAGAGTAGTGCCCTAGTTGCCTCATGAGTGTGACCGGGATGCCGTGATTAGTGGATCACGAAGTCCTATGCGGGCCAGAAAGTACACTGGTGGGCAGACTAGAGTGTGCACTGGACCCTTCTAGACGAGAATTGTTCCTCCTTGCATGATTGGCGATCGCATTGGACACTTTTCTTGGAGTGAAAACAAAAAGTGCAAGCGAAAAGATAAATTTTGTGTGATAAATTTTGCGTGATACGTGTGTTGGAAATTTTCTATAACGGGCTTACATTAATTAATTAATTTTTTATTTTAAATAATTGAGTTAATGGATATTCCAATATATATTAAATCCTTAAGTGATTTTATTGAATTGGGTTATGGCATCTATTGATAACGATCTTAGTTGAGTAGCAAAGTGTATGCAATTGTGTTTAATTGAAACCCGTAATGGGAGGGGCCCAGTTGACACTCTATTGATTATGGTTTGCTAGGTCCCCTCTCTAGTCTATAAAATGATAGATTATTTCTATCAGTCGCTTGAATCCCATTAAAAGCTGCTATACTGAAATAAGTCATAAAGAAGAAGATCTCGCATTCTAATAAATCGCTGATTACCATCGGTTTGATTTATTTTTCTTTGAGTGAAGCTCAAACATATACGTTTTTAATTCCGCTGTACATGTAGGTTTTGTTTTGATGTTTTATAGTCATATATTGATTTAATTATTCTTGATTAATTAGTTTTTTATGTAGATAATTTCTACACGTGTATTAGAGCAGGTCATATATGATTGTAGAACCCAATTTTTTTTTTAAACAAATATGGTATGTTGTTTACCGTGTTTGTTCCTTTTGATTTTGAACTTATGTTAGTTTGTGATTTACAATTTCTTATGTGATTTTGATCAATCAAAATATTTTTTTTGTGAAATCAAATCAAAGTACTCATTAAATAGGTAAAAATAATGCATTAGCATGGAAGAGATAAGCTATGATGATGATATGTTTGATTTCTTGGATGATCATTGTTCTGCAATTTCGGATCTATGATTGATCTCTGTGCATACATCTAGAAACGAGCTAGTAAACAAGCTTTTTAGTGTTTTATGTCTTCATAACATTCGAAGTCGACTTAAAGAGCTTTCCAACGAGCCATAGAACGCCCTGATCCACTGTCAGTTGCTATCTGAAATCATCGTTCAAAGTCAGTTCAGTAATCTGTAATAATGTTCTATTTAGTTCTGATATGCATGTTATCCGCCTGTTACTTTTGTCGATTTTTTTCAAATTTCTGTGTTGAGATATGGAGGTCGACTCCTTCATGAGAAATGTTCATATAGGTCCTAACTTCAACATATAATTGTTTTGAATTTTTTGGAGCATGATTAGTGGATGAAAACCTTTTGCATAGATCAATCAATTTTGGAATTTAGAGCTTTTGTTCTACATGTTCTCACCATATATAATTTGCATATAGTTTTATTGAGTATTGAGTGAGCATTTCAAATTTGAAATTCTAGGGGTTCATAATTTTGAAAGGTTTTAAAAATTTCGAATTTTTTTTCTATTGAACGATGTATATTAGAAATCGTTACATGAGTATTGTTATATAAGCTAAGTTTTTGGGCTCAAAATTGAGAAAATCAAATTTTCAGCCATGGATGGTAGATACGAAATTTTGAATCTTGAATATGGACGATTTAGTTTGGTTTTTCTTCAATTAATTCATCTTGGATTTTGATTAGATGCAAAATTGTCTTAAATACATGTGAATTCACTTTCTTGATTTTGTTGAACTCGCCGTCAAGAAAAGAGAAATTCCAAGCTGAATTTGTTGACCAAATCGTATGGTTTCCTACTCCAAGTTGCGGTCGGTCTCTGCAAGTATTATTTTTGGCAACATTGATTTCGATGTTGTTGCAATGGGAGTGTTCAATGACTTTTTTTTTTCTTTTTCTCTTCATGATTGGTTGCATGAACTCAGAATCAAATCGGAGTTGGATTCCTAGAATTGTAGTAGAGAATCGTATGTTCTTGCTATTGAAATTTGCAAATTTTTTTTGAAGTTTTTGTGATTTTGTGAATTGGATTCAAATGGTTTGGGCATTAACAAAAACGACAAAGGGAATTGGGTGGTCACGATGATTTTCATCCTCTAATGGTCAAACTTGATCGATTGATGGTCTTGGAGGTGAAGTTTCAATATTGTAAAGATAGCATAACGGTTGGGGTTTTGGGTTTCCTATATATCACACTATTTCATGCCAAACCATTGCTATGAATCGAACTTTGTTTAACTTGGTGGTCTAGCCAAGAGGAAGAATCGCGATTGTACTTCTAGACTCTTCTGAAATCCTACTCCAAGTTGAAGTAGCAAATCCGAGTAAAGATGAGATTATTAATTTGACTATGAAAAGAATATTAATCCAAAATAGGTCCTTCATAGGGACTATGGAGCAGTGCGGCACTTGATTTTCATGAATGATTTTGTGTTGTAATTGGGACTTGTTCATTTAGTCTCATAGTTGATGTTCTATGATGAGCTTGTAGCAGGATTATTGACCTACTTGTGGTTTTGCTGCGATTAAAATATAAATTATTTGACAAAAAGGATAATTTTCATGAAGGATTGGTAACATTGTCGCTATTTGAATAAATATTGACTTCATTAATTTCTTGGGCTGCATTAGTAGGGATGGACTTACTTTTTACTTGGCTTTTGTCTATGCCTAATATAAAGCAACGTATGAGAAGTGGTCAATTGCCCACTACTTCCTAAAACATTAGTATAACATAATACCGTAGAGAAAATAGTGTTATATAGTGCTAATAAGTGTTATATTGCATCAGTAAATTTATTCATGTGCATTGACAAGCTCCTTTTATCTTTCATTGTTATCGTCGTATCTCCATCAGGCTATCAAATTAGTTTCGTTTCAAGTCTCTCTATTGATTGGTGTTAATGAGATTTAACTAATTTGAACAAGCACTTGAGATAACGGATTTTGGGTTGTCCTCACTTCTCCTTTGGACATTGTAAATTTTAGTTGTCATGCTCATGTCTATAGCTAGTGTAGGATTGCGTTCCTCCATGTGTTTGCCTCCATCATTTGTGAAGTGCAAGGTTTTAAATGAATTATGACGTTCTCCAATAGTTTGCCTTGATATTAGCAAAGCTTATTGATGCAGTACAACCAAACTGTTAGCCCCATGTGCACGGAATGGCACGTAGGGCAAGTGTAGGGTCCTTCATGCCTGTTTTGTTCAAATTTTTTTTAATATGTCAAATTTTTAATTTAATGAATATTTGTTATGGTTAATTTTAATTTTGGCATATTTAAATATTTATTTGGAATTATTTATTGTTATCCATATTTAATTCCATAAAAAAAATTGTGCCTATTTTTTCAATTTTTAATTTATGAAAATTTATTATAGTGTATAAGGGATAGGAAGACAATATTCACTTTCCTTAATTTAGCATAGATTATCTATACTTTCTTGTTTTAGTTTAACTAGATAATCTTAGATGCTTAATTGTAGAAATAAGAATATAAAATTATGGCAAAAATTGTTGTTTCATAAATGCAATATGATCTTGGGAAGCACATGTCGTAAAGTGTTTCATATTTTTTGATGAATTTTTGGGCATTAATTAAATGGAACATTATTTACAAATTGTTAAAGTTTGTAAATTATTGAAGTTCTTTATTGATAAAAATTAGTACATACAATTACTTGCCCTAAGGGGGTTATCGTGTATATTAATTTGAAAATTGCATGAAGATAAATTCCAAAATTAAAAGATGGGGATGTATGACTCAAAAAGATTTATCTTCCCAAAGGGGATAAATTTTTAAAAGTTATGTGTAATTCCCCTGATATATTAGAGATGATTGATGATAATGTGTGACTCAAAAGGTTTATTTGTCTAAAGGGGATACATTTATAAACTTGAAAAGAAAAAAGAAGAAAGGAATAACAAAAGAAAGAATAATTAATAAACTCAAAATAATATTGAAATATTATTAAAAATTGTTTACATAAGTCAATGCTAACCATGTCACATGGGACGATCGACTTTCACGTTAATGATTTTGATTTCCGGTGATAATTGCAAACCAAAAATGGTTTAGAATTCAAATTGGCAAAAAGTACAATATATTTAGGATTTTTAGATAATTTTTTTGTGCTTGGGCCACTCGAACAATTTAATATATATCATTTCACTACATCAGTAATAAAAGTGCTAAGTCAAAATGGATTAAATAAGTGTTTCAATGGATCTCATATTCATGCATCCTCCTTTTATTTATTAACTTAAGCCTTTTTTTTTTCAAATTTCCTAACAAGGTATTATGTTCTGGTCTCACTTCCACTTGTCTTCGATGAAATTTGCACTTTGGAGAGGGTGTTATATATGGGATTTTCCTTTTATCTTATGGTTAAACATTTTGGGTGGGATATTGCAACAAAAATGAATATTCTAACTCTCGGCCAGCCAAAAAAGGAAGAAAGAAAAAAAGAACATTGCAAGTCATGAACGATGGATGACAACATAATATTAATTTTTTTTAATGGTAGTAAAGAGTATCGCAGAGATTATTTCTTAGCAATGAACAACAGGCCTGGGCCTCCTTTGACAATCTCTAGGCCCAACAACATTTCATATGTGGAAGATGTAGGTCGATTCCCGTCATCTTAGAAGGCTGAGAAGATTTCTGGTTCAACTTTAGTCTAGCAAATTCATTCTTCTCTTTTATTTTGTTTTTAGGCTTAAATCCCAAACAAAGAAAAAGGAGGTTAGAATTTTGGAAAGGATGAGAGAATTTTCAAGGAAATAATACATTTTTAGCGAGAAAAAAAATTGAACTGAGGGTATGCACTCTAAATTCCTTCGAGTTCAATCTTGAGTATAAAGTAGATGAATCGATTTGAAAGTTCTGTTTAAGTGCATGTCCCTCACTTCATATAATAAACACAATAAAAACTTGTAGGCAGACAAAGGAAGATTTGGGTCCCCATATAAGATAATTCTTTCATAACCGGGAGCGCAGAAGAGAGATGAAAAACTAATTTAGTTTGAAAATATTATCACATAACTTTCCTCATTTTAAGTTAACTCACCAATCATATACAAATGGTAATATTAGTTTCAGTCATCAATTCACACAATTGCCAAACTATTGCAAACCAGTTCGAACTCATGACTTCCTGGATGAAAATATTAATGTCGCATAATTAGGCCACGAAGGTGAGATTGTCAATTATCTTTTCAATGTTATTTCATTTCAACCATAAAGAATGTAGTTTACTACTGTTTCCCCCGTTTAATGCTTCCAATTATTTACCAACACCGACAATGAAAAAAAGAGAGCACTCCAGTAAATAATTAGTTCAATTTCATCCCTCTTATTTGTTTCCATTTTCTGTAGGAATGCAAAAGATTGGTCCTATAATTCCCATGCACTAGGAGCCAGCCTAGGAACCTTTGTTCTTTCAGCGACATGAAGTGCGTCTTCAGTGAGATGTCAAAATCATCATTCCTAAGGGTTGACCGGTCAAAGCCCCAAGGCTTTTGACCAGACAAATGGTGGGCCTGAGCTTTAGGGTTATTCCAGAGATCAAAGCCTCTGCAACAGCCCCACACGTAAGTGATGGACATCATTCTGCATCCATCTTCAGTATACGCGCAAATACACGTATAGAATATTCAATTGATTGATGATTGATCAGAGGAATAGATAAAGAAAATCAAAAGCAGTCTCTCTCTCTCTCATATGATAGTCTTCATTAAATTTATCATTCTGCCCCACGTTGGACTTTCTTTCAAACTAAGTTTGGACACATATGTAGCTCCTTTTTTCTGCGTCTTATGTAGAATATTGACAAAGAAGAGAGAAATTGATTTAAATGATACGAGTCCCTTGTTTACGAAAGGCTCTCTCTCTCATGGGTTGGATGGAAATTATTGGATGCAATGGTATAATTTAAAAATGGGCAATCTAAAACCCAAAATATAATTGGTTGGGAAATCAATTAATCATGCACCAATGTATTTTAACTAGAAACACAAGAAAACTAACTATTCAATAAGTTGCCATTTCTAACATGATAGACACGACACAAATCTTTGGGCTCTCTTAAGTTTGTTACTTTTTTGTGACACTATAAGTTTGATAGATATTAAAGGGCCTTTTGCTCTCCACATTGACAATTACATATATAAAGGAATATGTGTGGTAGGATTAGGAATAATATGTACTTTGAGCCTTTGATTAGGTTGTCATTTCATCAATTGCAAATCAATTTTTATTTATTATAACATACAAATATTGCAATATGAAGTCATTTAAATTCTTTGAAGATTCTTTTGAAAAAGAAAAGAAAAATATTGTTGAAGAAAATGACATTGTACACATTTCAAATCACTAGCAATGAAAGCGAGTAGAAGAAATTTTGACTAGAAAAGAGTCAGGATCTTCGCATTTGCATTAGGAGATTGCCGTGAATTGAAGAAATTTTTGTTGATTTAGAAAGTAAATTGATATGAATTTGGATAGCGAAGAGTAAACTGGCCTTTGATGTTCATTTTAGGAGGGCAAATTGATAAATTCCCCATAAAAAATTTAGAAAATCATTCTTCTTCTTCTTCGTTTTCTTTTTAATAATAATACAAAATTGCATTGTTGGGCCGATGAGCTTAAAGACACAAATGCCAACGTGGATAGATTCCACTCGTGGAGTTTCCCAAGGCCACGACCCTTAAATTAGGGTAGCTGTGAACTGCGCCGTTTAGCTTTCAATACTGCCATATACTTTACAATTTCCTCCTTGGACTTTTTGGTCCTAAAGTGAATAGTTTTAGGGATCTTTAGGTCCTTATGGAATATTATACACAACTTTAGGCCCTTATAATTTATAATATTGGGGTCTGATATCATAAAATATTAAGAGACTATTAAAATGGGGTTATTGTAAAAGTGGGTTTGGTTTGGTCAGGCTATCAGTGAGAGGAACATTTTTTGGATTCCCATCCTCACGTGATGTGGTTGCCTCAAAATCAGGGATTTTGTTAAAGCTACCACTCCACTCACTCCATACTTTCTTCCAATTTTTCTTTAGTTAATTCATTAGTTAATTTTTTCGTTTTGAATTATGTTCTACTTAGGGTTTGGATATTATTAATGTAGGCTTTGTTTTGATTCTTCTTTATTCTCTATTTTACCCCAATTTTTTGATGTGCTTATTGATGGGAATTTACCTACTTGAACTTATAGGTTTGACTGTGGAGAAATTGTTCACATGATCGATACATGTCACCGTCACATAATTGTCAATTAAAAGTGTAATTTAGTGGTATGAGATTCATAATATGCAATTAATGATCATTGTTTGGTTACATCACCTCATCACCGTTACGTGATTTATGTCAATCATTTGAAATACTTTCACCTAATACTTTGTATTCCATTTTGATTACTTAAAACACCTTAAAAAGTGACTATATGACTGTTTGCCAAAATTACGAGATGACACCCTTCTATGATTTTGACACTCGTGATTATGCAAGTAATAGGATTAGCTAGACAGTCATTATAAGAAATTATCTAGGTATTATTTAGAGGTCAATGCATCAAGTACAAATGGAGTCTAGTCATCAAAGCGAGAGTCATCTTACAAGATAGTGACTAGTCATAGAGTATAGTACAAAAAAGAAAAAGATGTGGAACCATAAGAATTAATTTTAGGAAATGTGATAATTTGGATCTTTAAAAGTCATAATAGAGAGATTTGTTAGCTATGCACGGAAAAAATCGATGTTGAGAGCTCAAATTTTTTTTTTTTTGAATAGAAAAGAGTGTTTTTGACAATATAAATTTCAATGCCACAACAAAATATGGAAGAATTATGCAAGATATTTCGTTATTGGATGATGACAAGTTAAAACTACTAAAATTAGAAGATGAAAATACCAATTACAAGATTTACGAAACCTTTCAGAATTAACATTACTATCGTACTTGTGAATAAGGTCAAGTTAACATCATACAAATCAGTAAAACTAAGAGTAGATGGTGCATGATTTCATACATGGTGGATAAACCCTTGGAGTAATCATATTTATCAGTAAAAAAATAGATACTTTCTGCGAAAAATATTAATGTAGAAGGGATAACATTTAACATAGGATCAATATAGTTTGTGTTCAATTTAAGATCAACCCTTCGAATTCAATGAGGTCGGTGACTCCGATGCTCCATAATGTTCCTGCCAAGCACTATTTAACAAATTAAATAAGGATTATTTTTACCATAAAAAAAGCCGTCTTATTAAGTGAGGTGCCTTCCATCTAACTCTCAAATTATTTATGCCTCTCCCTCTTACACACACATAAATAAAAGAAACTACTCCCTTTTCAAGAAAATTTTGTACCTTGCTTTGGAATATTAAATGGCCGTACAAGGACAGATGCCATTGGATCCAACGGCAGTCTGAGCCCAATCTCCATTTTCGATGGATACTCTCATGTTTTGTCAGATTTCTTTTAACAAAAAAATTCAAACTATATTAATAATTAGGGGAACCGCATTTGCGACCATACCGTTTCATAATGCTTTCGTGCCCCCCATTATGTCAATTTTTGTTTCCTGGACTTGGCCACGAGATATGATTGGATGCATTACAGTCCCAGGATTAAATTAGAATTCAATGTGCAAAAATTAACCGCATTAACATTCTAATAAATTATACGACGAAAAAAAATTCTAATAAATTATTGAAATGCTAAAGTCTCATTCTTACTTGATTACTTGCTTTATAAATTGTTTAAAACCACTTAAAATTTGGATATATCAGGAGGAAAAATCAGTGAAAATAAAAAGAGAAGATGACGCTGTGCAACTTGTGGAAATTACATGTTCGCATATTATATCTAAAACATGAAAAGGAATAAATGGGATAAATGGTTACCTATAAAATTATGACTTTATTTTCATTATAGATAACTAGATGAGTTTCATGTGAAGCTTATATAATCTAAATGGGGTTGCTTGTGGGTTGCATATTCTGGTTCCTTGAGTCCTTAATTATGTGGTATATAGGTAAGAAATTTAAATGAATATTATAACAATGCAAGCAAAATGTCAGGCCATACTGACAAAATCATTATTTATATTCACGATTCAAACATGAAATTGAGCAAAATACTTAAAAGAACTGGAATTTGATTCGAGTCGTTGCCATTCTACCCAATTCCCTCTGCTTTATCGCTTTAATTCACAAACATGAGGTCACTTCAGTAAACCGCGGCCAAAAACTTTATCCCAGAAAAAAATGTAATTCGGTCATCATAAATATGGCAATGTAATTGAATCCAGACCCTAACCAAGCTTAAAGTTAAATGCACAATCATCTCATGCACTTCCATTTTCAGAAACTGTTTGTGTCTTTCCACTGAAGAGAAGATGATGCAAGGGAGGTTTCAAGGAATGTCTCAAATAATCCAGTCAAGAGGCTTTTTCTAGGCAATTGAGTCATAATTGGAGATGGGTGCAACTTCTGATGAGCAGGGTTCAAGATAAGTCAAAAATAGAAGTGATGTTGAGAGATGGTCGTAGTTTAACACCTTGCAGACTACAATTTTGGATATGCCTGACATGAGTATCGTTAGCGGAAAAAAAATTATAATTCGAGCAATTTGGATTAACTTAAAATACCACCAAACTCATCTAAGAGCCAGACTTTGCCACCTCCGTTTTGCCTCAGTCACATGCTGCCGTCGTCAAACTATATATTTCACTGAGATTATATCGAATCTTAATCCTGGCTATGTACATTTGCCTTTACTGGCAATCGAAATTGACTTAAATCAGATTGTTTGGCACGCAAGAACATGATGCAGAAAAAAATTGTAGATGCATCTATATTTTTCCGATGAGGGAAGTAGTATTTATCAGAACCATGTAATTGGTCCAGCTGTGAATAATTGATGCACCACGACAAATTCGTGCATAATCGAGATTTCTAAATGATTTATCTTGGTGGTCTGATATTTCATTATCCAACTTTCATAACCTTGATTGTGAGTAAGCTGCATATTTCCTCTGATCAGTTCATCAAGTTGCGCAAGCACATGTTAGATAGCACTGCATGTCTAGAAGACAGTATCAACAAATGAAGTTAATCAATCTTATTTTACTCATAACACCTGAATTACTGCTCACTGCACTAACTCATCCTTCATTCATTTGATATTGGTAGTCTCTTACTCTGCATTCTTCATTCATTTCTTTGTTCATTCTTAAAGAAAGACAAGTTGATAAAATGACTAGATTTGAAGACCATAACTTGATTTTATTATAGGACTCAGAAAAGATTGATTCGCATACATAAATACAACTAAGGTACGAAAAGAATAGCTTTTATTATCATTGGAAAATTTTTATTTCCTTTTAAAGGGTAAAAGCACTCGCTATTTCTAACTGGCTTGGTACGTCGCAGGGTTTCATTAGCTTCCCTCTCTCTAGACATTTCCATATTCATAGAAGGCATGCACTTCTAATATTTATTCCATACTTAAAAATTGATCATCAAATATCAAAGTTTGTGTTTAGTTTCGATTATGGCCTCGAGATTTGTTCCAAAATTTCACGGGTATTATGTACTCAACCAAATCGCATATGATTTTCAAAAAATGACCTCTTAGGGTTTGCAGTATAGTTAAGCAAATTAAAATTATAGAAAAATCCTAACATTACAAAACACAACAGTATATGCACATTTTATTTGTTAGCCAAAACTGACGTGTTTACTATAATAGATACGGCGCTTTAGTGCTAACATCAATTTATAAGAAACCTAACGAGTGCCAAATATTGATGCGGCGTGATGATGTGTCAAGTTTTATTGACATATGTAACAAATCACAAAAAATACTTTACTCTTATGAGTTCTTACAAGAGCGAAATATATACTAATTAGAAGAAATGATTTTAATTAGTAAAACAATTGATTCGTAGAGTAGTAACCGAAAAGAATTATTCGAATACAAAGGGGAGGGGGGGAGGGATTCTCCTGTACTCTTGGGAGAGAGAGATGGGGGTTCTCCCATACCCTTGTGCCTTGAAGAGTGGGGCTTGCGGCATCATGGTGAAAAGTATGTGATGCAAAAGTGATGATACAACTAGTTTGTAAAAGTGGTATCACAACGATTGTACTAAGAGTTAGGATAGAACAATTATAACTTTGAGGAGCTTTGAATGTTGAGTTGGCCTCCCATGTACAAACTACTCAGGTACTAATGTCGCTCTTCTGTTGAGGCCATGATAGGTCAAAACCAATTGTTGTCTTAAAGTGTTTTTTTTTGTCTCGCTCGAGGGATTGGATGCCCTAGCTAAATTGGGCATGGTACGATCTAGTGTGACAATGCAATTTGTCATATTATTTTTAGGAACAATTTTTAGAATGAATGTTGTCTCCATGTTCTTGGCTTACTGAACGACACATAGTCTATTCCACATTTAGGAATTTGTTAGCCCATGACAAATAGTGTCAGAACCGGATCCTTCTAGTAGGTGGATGATTTGGGGAAAGCCTGCGGTCTACCTAATCTCTAAGGGTGGGGAGTGATTGTTGCAATAGGATGGCCCACACGAAGTGCGGCTCGTCAAGCTTTTAGGTTGGCAATTTGGGAGGGGGGGCGGGGCACAAAAAGGAATTGAATTGCTCTTCGAATAGAGAAAATGTTCATGGATTAATGGGCTAATCTCAAGAGGAGGTCTGCTACCACGTTTCTAACAAGGAGAGAAACTCCATTGGTTTGTCGATATCATGGGAAGCTTATTAGGCAAAAGAAATTGCCATTGAAGGTGTGCAATTGGCTCTAGATGCCACACTTGTTAGAGAGAGCACAAGTGACAAGAGATGCAAGAACAACTTTGATCGACGGAAGCTACCAATGAAGTGGAGTTCTCTGTTCTATTAGGTGAGTCTTGGCCATTATGTAAGTCCCAAGGGAGTGGCATTGATGGTTGTGAAATGTAAGAAAGCAACAAGGTAGCCCACAATAAAGGCATTGCAGAATTAGGTGGGGGAGAATGTCACCAACCAAATTCTCTCAGAACTGTGTGAGCTAAAGAGTGGAGCTTGTGGCATCGGGGTGAAGAGTGAGTGATGTAGAAGTGATGATATAGCTGGTTTGTAAGAGTGACGATAGAGTGTTTTGTGCTAGGAGTTCAAGGATAGAACGGTTATAACTCTAAGGAGTTCTAAAAGTGAGATTGACCTCCTATGCATAAGCTTGTTAGGAGCTGATGCTACTTTTCAGATGAGCTCATGACCGATTGAAATCAATTGTCATACTAAAGTGTTTTGTATGTCTCGCTCAAGGGACTAGATACTCGAGTTAAATTGGGCGTGGTACGATTTGGCATGAGGATACGATTCGCCATACTATTCTTAGGAACAATCTTTAGATGAAGGTTGACTTAGTATTCTCGATGCACTAGGTGTGACACGAGCTATTTCGCAGCTAAGAATTTGTTGGCCCATGGCACTAGCACGTGGTGGTCACACCCTTAGTAAAGACTACACCACATCCACATGCATGTACCAAGCGAGGGCAGGAGGACCCTCGTTTGAATAAACAAAATCCTTCTCCCATGAAGATTAGATTAAAAAGAAATGGTCAATATCACCGTCAAGGTATTTTGAAATTCATCATCTCAATACTCTAAGGGGGGAATTGAAAAAAATTTAGGGGCAACTTGCCATATGTATCAAAATCTAATATGTAAAATATAATTCGCTATTTGTTGCCCTCCATAAAGAGCAATTTAATCACGTGATAAGCGTATGGTCGGAGCTCAAACTTAAAAATGATCGGAATAAAACGAAATGGGGCATTACAACTGATTTCAAGACTTCGGAGGGGACATTGCAAAAACTGAAGTCATGGGGAAACTTGCAACAAATGTCAAAATCCAGGACAAAAATGTCATTCACAAGAATTTGTTTGGTCTATTGCTTTGAACAAAATGATAGGAAAAGAGCGCACACGATGGCATCTAAACGTGTCTCTGCACAAAGATAAATGGCAATATGAAATTATGAATTACAAATTCGGCGGTTTCCCAAATGTCCCAAACCTCTCAATTGTTGGCAAGAAAGTCCCTTAATTGTGGGGGTAAAGTACTAAAAACAACCTCAACCCTAATGTAGCAAGTCCAAATGATAAACCTCCCAAAAGTCAGATTGTTAAAATGATCTTAGGGGCAATGTGACATAGAAGTTAAATGATGAACAGACGACACTACCAAATGCAAATGTGGCTATAAGATGGAGACAAAACACAAAAAAAGAGAGTAACTGAACCCAGAAACCCTTCTCTATCAGCCAAAAATAAACCGAACGAGAACCCCGGAAGCCCATCCATTGCTCAAGTAAGTGGGAGGAGTTCCTGTTGTCTCATTGTGTCCGAAAAGAACAATTAAAAAGCGGGGCACTTAATGCCCAACAGGGGATTGATACACTGCATCATCGAATGCAAATAATCTTCTCATTTGATAAGTTTTCTGTGTTTTGACTCCGTATCTTATTTGGTTAATGAGATTAGTAACATATTAATGTGTTCGGTTATTAGCTGTATGGGGCTTCTAGACTATAAAAATAATAAAAAGCCAAAAGAATATGCAGAAAAATAGGAGAGACAGTGCTGGAGAAAAACACTGAATTGGAGTTGGAACTAACTCATTTAAGCTTCCCCTTCTTTTTTATGGTTCAGTCAAAAACTATTATAAACAAATCTTGCACCTCCTCCTCCTCCTCCTACGAGAGAGAGAGAGAGAGAGAGAGAGAGAGAGAGAGGCATCCTAGGAGTGAGGTGGTGGTCGCCGATCTCAAGGCCATTGTCGTTCAATTCAATTGTATTTTAATCTCTTTTTTTTGCAATTATTTTTGTGAAATATTATTTTACTTCCAGTGTTTGTAGTGCATTTTGCAACGCACGCTACATGAAACAAAGAGAAAGAAGAGGCAAGAGTGCTGCTGCCGTTGTTCTTGCCTCCTTAAGCTGGAGTTCATACCAAGAAACCCAACAAAAGGAAAAAAAAAACACAGCAAGAAAGAGAGCGAGAGCGAGAGAGAGAAAGAGAGAGAGAGAAGTCGGGAAACTCAAATGGTGCAAACCCAAGAAGAATGGTGAAGAAATTGAGGCAAATGTCTATGCCTATGCCGACTCCAAGAAAATCTCTCTTTTTCTGCATCTTCTTCTTCTTTTGCCCTCTTCTCTGCTCATTTCCCTCCATCTCTGCAACCCAAGAAGCGTCCCTCCTCTTCACATGGCTCAACTCATCTCCCTCACCACCTCCTCCTCTCCTCTCCTCTTGGAACAGCCATGACACTTCCCCATGCAAGTGGGCCTCCATCACATGCTCTCCCCAAGGCTTTGTCACAGAGATTAACATCCAGTCCGTCACTCTTCAGCTTCCTGTGCCAACCAATCTCTCCTCCCTCAAGTTCTTGAAGAAACTTGTCATTTCTGAGGCGAATCTCACCGGGACTATCCCTGATGACATAGGCGACTGCATTTCTCTCTCAGTCATTGACCTGAGCTTCAACTCTCTTGTTGGAGCTATTCCTGAGAGGATTGGCAATCTCAGGGACTTGGAGGAGCTGACTCTGAATTCTAATAGGCTCACTGGAAAAATCCCAGTTGGGCTAAGCAATTTTAGAGTATTGAAGAGTCTCCTGCTTTTTGACAACAGGCTTGGTGGGTCTATTCCTCCTGAGTTGGGGAAGCTGTCAAGCCTTGAAGTCTTCAGGGCCGGAGGGAACAAGGACATTGTTGGGAAGATTCCTGAAGAGCTTGGAGAATGCACAAATTTGACAGACCTGGGCTTGGCCGACACACAGGTCGCGGGCTCTTTGCCTCCTTCATTGGGTAAGCTCAAAAAGCTCCAAACTTTGTCCATATACACCACAATGATTTCTGGCGAGATCCCTCCTGATATTGGGAATTGTTCTGAGCTTGTGGACTTGTTCCTCTATGAGAACAGCTTGTCTGGTTCTATTCCACTCGAGCTTGGCAAGCTCCAGAAGCTTGAACAGTTGTTGTTGTGGCAGAATAGTCTTGAGGGCATCATTCCTGAGGAGATTGGTAATTGTAGCAGTCTCAGGATGATTGATCTTTCCTTAAATTTTCTATCTGGGACCATACCAACGTCTCTAGGAGGGTTGTTAGGGCTTGAAGCTTTTATGATTAGCAATAACAACGTGTCTGGTTCAATACCTGCTAATCTTTCCAATGCCATGAGCCTCCAGCAATTGCAGCTTGACACGAATCAGATCTCGGGGCTAATTCCACCCGAGCTCGGGAAGCTGTTGAGGCTCAATGTGTTCTTTGCCTGGCAGAACCAGCTCGAAGGAAGCATTCCTTCAACGTTGGCTTCTTGTAGTAATCTTCAAGCTCTAGATTTGTCGCACAATGCCCTGACTGGTGGGATTCCTCCGGGGCTGTTTCAGCTCAAGAATCTCACCAAGCTGCTCTTGATTTCTAATGATATTTCCGGGATGATACCTCCAGAAATTGGTAATTGTAGTTCTCTGGTGCGTCTTCGGCTTGGGAGCAACCGTATCGCTGGTGGAATTCCTAGAGAAGTAGGAAACCTTAAGAATCTGAATTTTCTCGATTTTTCTGGGAATCGTCTTTCTGGGAAGGTGCCTTATGAGCTCGGGGAATGCACAGAGCTACAAATGATAGACCTGAGCAACAACACCCTAGAAGGACCCCTCGCCGAGTCACTATCGTCCCTCTCAGGCCTCCAAGTCTTGGATGTTTCCGCCAACAGGATCACGGGTCCAATACCTGCGAGCTTGGGACGCCTCATTTCACTAAACAAGCTTATACTCAACCAGAATTCATTCTCAGGCTCTATTCCTTCTGCACTTGGCCTGTGTTCAAGTTTGCAGTTGCTCGATCTTAGCAGCAATGAGCTAACAGGAAGCATACCGCTGGAACTGGGCAGAATTGAGGCGCTTGAGATCGCTCTTAACCTCAGCTGGAATGGCCTCACTGGGCCAATTCCAGTACAGATGTCTTCTCTGAGTAAGCTATCGATCTTGGACCTTTCTCATAACAAGCTTCAGGGAAGTCTCAGTCCACTGGCTTCCCTTGATAATCTTGTGTCCCTTAACATCTCCTATAACAACTTCTCTGGCTATCTTCCTGATACAAAGCTTTTCCGACAAATCTCGTCCAATGATCTCGCTGGAAATGAAGGCCTTTGTTCCTTGAGCCATGCCTCTTGCTTCTTGAATGCTAGTGATGGCAAAGATATGATGGGTAAAGATGAAGACATCAGTCGTTCACGGAAGCTGAGACTTGCAATTGCCCTATTGATTACGTTAACAGTGGCTATGGTAGTGATGGGTATATTTGCAGTTATCCGGGCCCGAAGAACTATCAAGGACGATGACGAATCGGACTTAGGAGATTCTTGGCCGTGGCAATTCACCCCTTTCCAAAAGCTGAATTTCTCGGTGGATCAGGTGCTTAAATGCCTAGTGGATACCAACGTGATTGGAAAAGGGTGTTCTGGGGTCGTCTATCGGGCCGATATGGATAATGGGGAAGTGATTGCCGTGAAGAAGCTGTGGCCCACGACCAAAGCCCCTGCCAGTTCATTTGATGATGAGAAAAGTGCAGTCCGTGATTCTTTCTCAGCAGAGGTGAGAACGCTTGGCTCCATCCGTCACAAGAACATTGTGAGATTCTTGGGTTGTTGCTGGAATAGAAGCACTAGATTGCTCATGTATGACTATATGCCGAACGGGAGCTTGGGTAGCCTCCTGCATGAGAGGACCGGAAATTCATTGGATTGGGAACTCCGGTACCAAATACTGATCGGGGCAGCACAAGGACTGGCTTATTTGCACCACGACTGCGTACCTCCAATTGTTCACCGTGACATCAAAGCAAATAATATTCTCATAGGCCTTGAGTTTGAGCCGTACATTGCCGATTTTGGCCTGGCCAAGCTTGTTGACGATGGTGATTTTGCCCGGTCCTCAAACACGGTTGCTGGCTCCTATGGATACATCGCTCCAGGTCAGCTTGTCTATTACACATGACACATTCTGTTTATTGCTTTGTGTCAAAGTCTTCGTTTCTTTTCAAGCATTCAGTGTTATTTAAGCATCTGATCCGAAGTTCTTGTTGAGTTTTCAAATGGCTGGTACAATTGTTTCATAGTCCTTCCATTTTCAATATTATCTGACTGCGTTGTATTCATGACAGAGTATGGCTACATAATGAAGATAACAGAGAAGAGTGACGTATACAGCTATGGTGTAGTGGCATTGGAAGTCTTGACGGGTAAGCAACCTATTGATCCGACCATACCAGACGGCCTTCACATTGTGGATTGGGTCAGACGAAAGAGAGGGGCTGCCGAATTGCTCGATCCAAACTTGCTGTCTCGGCCTGAGTCTGAAGTGGGAGAGATGAGGCAAGTGTTAGGCATCGCATTGCTGTGCGTAAATCCATCCCCCAATGAGAGGCCGACCATGAAGGACGTTGCTGCGATGCTCAAGGAGATCAAACACGAAAGAGAGGAGTTTGCCAAGGTCGACGTTCTCCTTAAGGGGTCTCAAGCGACTGAAAATCAAGGCAACAGAAAGAACAATTGTGTCTCGGCGACCTCGTCCTCGAAGCCGACAAGCTTGTACTCGAAGAGCAATAACACAAGCTTCTCGGCTTCATCACTGCTCTACTCATCCTCGCAGTCCAATGCCGGGTTCAAGTAATGTGATGGTTAAGGCTAGAGAGGTTGGGTCATCTTCATCAGTTGCTCTAGAGTTTCCTACATGTTTGTTTGTTTGTCTCGTGTAAAGAAAAGAAGTGTCATTTGTTGGAGGAAGATGCATAAGAATTGAAGTGCCAAGAGTCGATCGAGTTGGCATTTTGATGTTTCATTACATGCAGAGTAACCAATTCACTTGATTTGGTCCTGAAAGAAAATTTGCATCGAATAGTTTGTAGACAAAATCTCCCAGTTAATCTATCAAATTTGGCCAATCATGAATCATATAGAGAGTCTACAAACCTCACTTTAGCAAATCTTATGTTAGTATCAACTAGGAAAAGTGTTGCAGGCTTACCCAGAAAAAAATAATTGCAGTCATAGAAAAAGACGTAACAGATACATACCTTTAATAGCTGTGACCAACTACTGAAATAATCAAAGAAAGTTGATGCAATAAAAGAATCTACTGAGGAGGTCAGGGGAAAAAGCCACTGCAAGACTATTAAAAGAGGGGAACTGATTTGAGGTTTAAATTCTGTGTTCCGGCCCTGAAATTGAATCAGTGGGGTCACTTGTGATGTCTGCAGATGTTCAACTTTTTATTGCTATGTGTTATTTATTTATCTATCTATTTATTTGCTTTTGCTTCGTTCACAAGTTGGCGTGTGCTTTTGCTTCGTTCACAAGTTGGCGTGAGAGAATTGAATATTGACCGGCCTGTGTGGAAACCTTCACTACATTTTGACTGCCCTTCTGCTTTTCCTTGCCACTTCTTTTCGTTCCGAAAAGGAAAAAATGAATCTGGGGTTCTCAGCATCAACAAGTGTCCTCGACAATGGTTTTGGATTGAAAAAAAATATGGAAGTAATTGAAATAACTAACATTTCAGACAAATCTTTCTTTAATAGGAGATAAAAATCTTTCCAATTTCTCTTATCTTTGATTAAAATGTGAATTTTTGTTTGTCTTCAATGAACAACCCAACATGAGAAGGAGATTAATAACTTATTCGGTTTGGATAAGTCCGTTATGCTTTCAATCTATATGAGAATAAAAATGACTCAAAAAGATGATTGTTTTTAGAGCTAATGATACATTGATAGATAAAGTTTTCGAAGACGAGGACCTTGATCTTGATAGACAAAAATGTTAAGGTGTGGTTCATACTCTTCTTGATAGAATGGCACGAGGATCCTACTCCTCGACGAGCAAGCAAGGATTTGAAGGGGGTCTCGAGGGCAATGCCCCCAAACCGCTAGAAAGGTTTTTATAATTTGGGTCCATAATGAATAGCTATTAGAATAGAGAGGTATGGTGTGCTAGTTATAATAGAATTCTCAATTGAATATAACTCTAGTTTAAGGGTGAACCATGATTAAAACCTTATGTCTCCAATTATCTTTCTTGCTTTTCTATTGTTGTTGTGCTCATGTGCCGAATCCTCACACAAAGAAGTTTCTTACAATTTTTCTTAAAAGGTACTCCGATGCTTAAGTAAAGGATAAGGAGTCGGAAGAGAATTGAGATGATAACTTTATTCTCTATTATTCAGAAGAAATCACAAACTTTGTCATCATAAACGCCTATGGAATCTATTTGTTTCAATCTCTTTTTTCGACCTGCCTTGGATGCTTGAGTGATCCGGGCCGGAGTGAGCCCCATATAGGCTTCATTATTGGGTTGGTCTCCATGGGCTTTCTCAAGTTGGTAGATTTGGGCTTATTACCACTTGTCCTTAATTAACACGTTTCTCCCAAGGCAGAGAATTTCATAGTGACGAAAACCCGACAAACAAAGATTTCAAATTAAACATAGGGTAGTAACTGCCTGAAGATATTTCAAATCAAATTTTGATAGATTGAAATTACTAAAATTAGTGGAAATCGAGACCAATTTGTTTTTGCAATTTAATTGGGAAAGCCCTAATTTTACTCAGCCTCTATGTCTACTTGATTATATTATTCCACTTAATGAGGTGGGGATAACACACGGCCCAGTGGCAAGGGAATTAGGTGAGGTGGAGACGTTTAGTTTCAGTTGTTGAGTTCAATTTTCACGTTCAATAAATAGGTACAGTAAAAATTTCAAAGAGAGGAGAGTTAAAGTAGGACAAAAAAATAAATTAATGAGATGGGTTTTACTCCATCTAGCTTAGCTATACAATAAAGCTGAAGAGGATGATTGACCATTGCATATATAATAAATATTGTCATTTGGGATCGTGGTAAGGGCAAAGTCACTAAAAAAAGAAAATTACTCTTCCACCCACCATGTTTACCTTGGGTTTGTCATTGATCGGGGATGCATCCAGAAGGAGCTTGGGGGACAAGTCGACCAATTTAATCATAAATTTTTCAATTTTATTATCATCCGGCCTATTTTTGCTGGAAATCGATGAATTGTTGACATAGGTATTTTGAAATTTCGCATAATGATTTATGATTAAATTGCCAAAATGGAACAGTTTAGAACTGAATTGTCACTCGTACAATATGTTTAGGATGATTCGGTAATTTTTCCTTCATACTCATAAGGACCAATCAAATATCTTGATAACGCAATTCTTATGTATCAAAAATACATGACTTTAGCCCATCATATAGTGGAATCTCGATTATATGAATTTATCTTGGCGAGAGAAGTGATGAAATTTTGGATAAAATAAATATATTGCAGTTTCAAGTATTTTATGAATGCATAACGTACTTGCCGTCATAATATTGCAATTGGTATTCAAATTCAAATTAAATTGTATTCCGTCAGCGTGCAAGGCATATAAATTCACGATTTTCAAGTTATGGCATGATTTCAGATGCATGAAAGTAACTTTGAAATAGCAGAGCGGGTTTTATCGATCCAATTGTCATTTTGTGAGAAGCACAACGTTGTTGTTTTGACGAGGAACAAATTTGAAGTTTCAAAATGACTGATTTTTTTTTTCAATCGAAAATGCTGAAATTTCAAGTTCAAAAACATCAAAAACTAAAATATCCAACATAAGTTTCGGGGGATACGACAATCAATTAGTGAGGAGTTCTTTCCTCTGCTGGACTTTAGCTACCCAATTTGTAAACTTGTTCACCTCTCTCGGGCAATGGGTTTAGGCATATGGCATTGAGGTGGGCCAATCAAGCAATTTGAACTTCCTCGAGTACATAACTTAGTGCTCAGAGTTCAACTCAACTGTTTGGGGGCATTACCAAAAAAAGAGGTGATTGACTGAATCAGGCCTACAGTTGCAGAGGGCATAGACCGAATTAGGAATCCTACCAATAGACATGAGGAAAGCCTGAGTAGGAAGTCGATTCTTGGTAATAAGCCAGAGAAGAAATTGATGTCTAGGTGCCAAGGCCTTGTCCCAAATAAACGCGGACCAATGAACCGGGTTTGATTTACATCGGATTGTGGCCCAAACCGACGCCGTTGAAAAGTTTCCTCCGGTGTTCTCCACCCATGTGAAGATGTCTTGACTAGTTGAGAGATGAGGGATCAAAATTTGCCACGATAGCAGCTCTTGGAGTAACTGACACCCATTAGGAGAATATAATTCCTTGGCCTTTGCTTGTCTAAGTAAGTCTGATTGGTATATGTAGCTATTTGAGAATACTGAGTTAATGGGACCCAATTCTAGCCATGGATCAAACCAAAGCGATATAGATTCCCCATCTCCTAGTTTCCATTTAAAGTATTAATTGAAGGTCGAACACTCGAAGGAAAAGAAACGGATTAGACTTGGCAACATAAAGCATTTTATTTCCTCGACTTCAACTTAACTCAACATCGAATAAAAAGAAAATTAATCTAAAATGCATGAAAAGTTAAATAAACTCATGGTCAAATCCAATCGGAATCCGGTTCGTAGCAGCAATTGAAACTGGAAAAGAATTCAATTAATCTCAAATAATCAGCCAAATGATATCGGATAGCTCATGAGGAGCTTGAGTCGTCAATACCTTTCTGGGTGAAAAAAGAGAGAGTCATGCATTGCTTCAAATTAGGAATCGCGTTGAGTGTGCATATTCCATTATTTACTAGCCAACATTGTGCGATATCGCTAAAAATCGTTAACTCTAGTCAATAATGGGTTTACATTTGTCAAAATTGCGAATGAATTTGCCAAGGGCACAGAGCGGTGGTTTTATGATGTCTAGGACTTTGCATTTGATGTAAGTGATAGCAACAAATTAACATATTGCAGAAAATAAAATTATTGCAATTTAAAGTATTTTATATACGCATATTTATACATCACCATTCTATTATAATTGATATTTAATCCACGTGTAAGGCATACAAAATTTATGCATAAAACTTTGAAATGGCGAAGCCAGTTTTAATCGAACTTCGATTATGATTTCGAAAATGCATATAAAAATAGTCACATACGTTGGGTTTTTGGTTTAAAGATCGATAGCCTTAGGGGGACGATCAATGCAGACTCACGGAATTCTGGAGGTGACCAAACTTCCGAGGTTGGGGCTGCGTGTTGAGCAGGGATAATAGCGAGATCAAAATTTCTAACCCGACAGACTGATGGCTAAACTACTCAAATTTCTAGGCTAATTTATATATTACAAAAACTAACCTTAAGAGAGGGATCCCTGGCGTTCTGTATGCTTCTCGGATTTTCCTTCGCTAGCTAGGATTCATCGAGAATTACGAGAAAACACGGCTTTAAAAACTCAAGACAATAATTTTTATGAATAAGCGAGAGAGGAATCCACTTATATCGAGAAAAATAAGTTCAGGCTAGAATTAGGATACGAGCATAAGAAGATGATTTTTTATGAGATAGAAAAAAACTCTTGAGCTAAAATGAGGACCTGGCATAAAGTTAGTATTTTTTGGTGAGACAAGGAAATTCAGGGCAGAATTAAGACCTGACCAAGGTCGGTACTTTTTTTTTATTTAAGGAATTGGATTTTTTTTGAAGTAAAAGTAACTTCTGACCCCACTTTGACCGCCCGTTTCTCTCTCATCCGAAATTTGTCGACTTGATTTTTGTGCGCACGGAAAGCTCACAACTTGTACTTATAAAAGTATGATCGGGTTCCTTAAAAAAGTGTTGACATCACAGATTTTCGCATAGGGTCGAATGGATGTTTTGAAATGAAATGATATGATATTTCCCTTCAAAACATTGATCCAAGTGATTTTCGAGGTGTTGGAAAGCTCTCAATGAAATTTTTGTGATCTCATCACTTGATTTATGATAATCACTATTTTATGACACCTTTAAGATTTAGTAAGTATGGTAAAAAGTTATGATTTTTCACGATTCGGACTATTTGATTTGATCAAATTAGGTATGATTGGAATGCTTTCATAGAGCACAATCTAATTGTACTATCGATTGAAGTATTGACAAGGCTGACTTTTGGTCAAAATTTGATGAAACCCAAGTAAAACCTTGGTAACCATAAGAGACTAGGACGACAAAAAAAATTGACCTAAGGAAACAATTATTTTCATCGCCTTAGGCCAAACGTTTTATGGTTTTAGATTAATTTTGTATCAAACATTAGCTTGAGATTAAGCTTCATTTTAAATTCGCTAGTGTTTTGTCCAAAATATTCATCACTGTATGAGCTTATCGAGCCATACACCTCTAAATAGTTAGTTCTCCATGTTTGTGGATTTTATTCATAAATATTTTTTAAAGGAATATTTTGTATATTACCCATCAACTTTTCTACAAAAATACCGAATATAGGATTGGAAGAATGCATTCTTACATCTCTCGTGATCTAAATAAAATATATTGGTCATGGATACATTGGTTAGTGATGTGGAAGCATTCGACATAACTACATCAACAAATTCGGCATCGGTATTATCGATATTGACCCAAGTTACGATAAACTTTGGGTATAACATGCTTCAATAAATCAAGGTTGGAGTTTCCAAATAAAACCGTTTATTTGAAATAAGTTCTCTTGTATTTTAGATGGAATGATTGCTTTTCGAGATTTGCCGAGATATTGTGAGATACGATATGATATGATTAGATAAAGTGAGATATTGTGAGATATTTTATTAGATTCTAGAGATTTACTTTCTTGATATACTAGTTGTATTTTTGTTAAGAGCCTAGGTAAGTTTCTCCTATAAATAGAGGAAGCCTCTCAATTGTAACACAAATGATTTAATGAATGAAAATTTGTGAGATTTCCTCCATGAGAGTGAATATCTTTGGGAGAGTGGATTACTCCTTCATCGGTCTCTTTATCCTTGAAGGGTGGATTACTTCTCGATGGTGAGCCAAGAAGCACTTTATCCTCAACTGTTGGGTTTTCCTTTAAGCCTTGGTAATGAGGTTCTCCTATCTCGAAGTCCTTTATCCTTGGCGGGTGGTTCGTCCTTTAAGCCTTTATGGTGAACTTTGTTGATCCTGATCTTCATCCTCAAGTGGTGGTATGGCCTTTATACCTTGGTGGCAATCATAATCTATCTTTTATTTCGTTTTCTTTAACCTTCAGCATCTATTCTCATGTACATCATTCCGATACACTTCACCTGAAATTCCCCCGTTTAGGAATCACTTGCCCATGCACGCATCAAGTTGGTATTAGAGCTCAAGGTTGAACTCAGTTTTGAGTGATTCATTATGTTACCTCATTCTTGTCTCACCAATTATTTTTGTCAAAAGAAGAAGAAGAATGGATGATCCAATTCCAAGAGGTTTAACTTTGGAGCAAGCACATAACGAAAGACAAGATCGTACTATCCAGAATCTTCAGCAACAAATGGACAGTGTCCTCAACCTTTTCAAGGACCTAGCGAGGTAAGGACAACCTATAAGGCATCCTAACGATCGTTGTCGGCGTGATGATGCTAATTCTCGTCAAAGTTTGAGTGGTGATTTTGATTCCACTGGCAGCAACTCTAGTGATTCTGAATATCGAAATTGAAGATGAAGAGGGAGGTATAAGGAGAGTGAACGTGGCACCAAAGTGGAGGGATATGAATTTGTGAGTAGTCTCAATCCCAATGACTTTATTGATTGGCTACACACAACCGAATGAATATTTGACTTCAAGTCCTACTCAGACGAAAAGAGATGTAAGTGTAAGGTTGTTGTCCTGAAGTTAACATAATATGCTTCTCTATGGTGGGAAAATCTCAAGCATCAACAAACCCAAGAAGAAAAAGGTCAAATCAAGTTTTGGGAGCAACTAAAGAAGTTAATGAAGAAGAGGTTCTTGCCCGACAATTACAAGCAAGATTTGTTCTTTAAGCTGAATTCCTTTAAGACAACAAGGGATGAGCATTGAAGAGTACATCTGCGAATTTGAAGAACTCAAGATGAGGTGTGAAGTTCCAGAAGTTCCGAAGCAAACCATCACTTGATTTTTTGGTGGAATGAATCGAGAAATTGTGAACCTTATTGGTCTTTTGAAGACATGCAAGTGGCTACAAAAGTTGAGAAACAATTGAAGGGTAGCAAGAGGTTTTCTTCCAAAACGTCGACAAAAGGGACGTCCTACCTTAAGGGTGCTTCCTCAAGCAATGTTGAGAGTGCGTGGACAAAAGATAGAAGCAATGAGAAATTTGTGGAGTCCTCCAAAGAACTCCAAAGAACTCCAAATGAAACCTCAAGGTGATGCAAGAAAATACTTTAAGTGTCAAGGCTATAGGCATTTACAAGCTAATTGTCCAAACCAAAGAGTTAAGACACTTCAAGAAATTGAGGAGATCAATTTGGCACTTCAAGAAGCTAAGAATAATCCAGACCAAAATGGTTTCGAGTCTAAAAAAGAAGACGAGATCGTGGAGAAAGCTGATGATGGGGAGTTATTGGTTATCCGTAGAGCATTGCATGCGGAAGTTTCTCCTATTGAGAATAAGCATCTTTCACACCCATTGTACTATTAATGAGAAGGTTTCTTTAGTCATTATTGACAGTGGGAGTTGTACCAACGTCACTTCAATGACCTTGGTCGACAAGCTGAAGCTTTCGACAACTAAACATCCTCAACTGTACAAGCTCCAAAATGGCTTAGTCAAGGAAATGATCTCAAGGTAAAGAAATGGGCTCTCATATCATTTTTTCTTAGGAAGAATTATCGAGATCAAGTTCTTTGTGATGTGATTCCTATGGATGCATGTCACTTGTTATTGGGAAGACCATGACAGTATAATAGAAATGATGTGCATGATGGGTGTAAGAACACATACTCATTTAATAAGGAACAAAAATGCATTACTATTGTACCCTTGAAACCTCCCATGATATAGAAAAATCAACCTGGGGAGGGTAACACAAGTAAGTAAAATCTTTTCTGGAGTGAAATACAGGTTGGGAGAGCTATTAGCAAACAAAAGAATGTTTATGCTTTGCTTACGGTAGAAAAAAGAGAGTGAGAAAGAGTCATTTACATCCCAAAATGCATTTCTTGTTGAAAGAATTTGTAGATGTGTTCCTGGAGGAATTGCCCCCAGATTACCTCCCATTAGAGGAATTGAGCATCCCATCGATTTGCCATTCGGTGCTCCTCTGCCCAACAAACCAACGTATCGATGCAATCCGGAGAAAATGAAGGAGTTGCGAAGACAAGTCGATGAACTTATCGATAGAGGGTATATTCGAGAAAGCATGAGCCCATGTTCCGTTCTAACTCTACTCGTGCTCAAGAAAGATGGTTCATTCAAAATGTGTGTCGATAGTCAAGCCATCAACAACATCACTATTAAGTATGGGTACCCCATACCTAGACTTGACAATAATCATGTTCTCGAAGATAGATTTGCGGAGTGGCTATCACAAAATCGAGATGCGAGAAGGTGATGAATGGAAGACAACTTTCAAAACTAAAGGAGGCTTTTATGAGTGGTTGGTTATGCCATTCGGATTGTCAAATGCTCCAAGTACCTTCATAAGGCTTATGAATGAGGTTCTTCATTCATTTATTAGTTGATTTGTTGTTGTTTATTTTGACGATATTCTTATTTATAGCAGGAATGAGGAGGAGCATATCTCTCATTTGAAACGAGTTTTCAATGTCTTGAGAGAACAAAAAACTTTATGCTAACATGGAGAAATGTGAGTTCTTCTCTTCAAGTGTTGTATTTCTTGGATATGTGGGATCTCCAATGATCAATCCAAGGGAGAAGCTACAAAGACCTTTCTAGTTCCAATGTCCATTTCTGATGTAAGGAGCTTTCATGGACTTGTTTATTTTTATCAGTGATTTGTGAAGGACTTCAATAAGAAGGGTTCTTTCGATTAGATAAAGGCTGCTCAAAACACCTTTGAGGTAATCAAGTAGAAGCTTTCTGAGTTCCCTATTCTTGCCCTTCTTGATTTCAAAGTTTTTTTAGTGTGATGCAAGCGGAGTTGGCATTGGTGCTGTTCTTGTGCAAGAACAAAAGCCTTTGGCGTATTTCAGTGAGAAGTTGATCGATTTGAAGAAGAACTATTCAACTTATGACAAGGAGTTCCATGCCATTGTTCGAGCTCTTGATCGTTGGAGTCATTATTTGAGGCCAAAGCAATTTGTCATTCATTCTGATCATGAGGCTGTCAAGTTTATTAGCGGGGAACACAAGCTTAATTTGAGACATGCCAAATGGGTAGAATTTTTTCAATCTTCTCAAAATATAAACTTGGCCACATAAATGTTGTTGCAGATGCATTATCGAGAAGATATTCCATGCTTGCCGCTCTAGATTCTCGGATCCTTGGCTTCCAATCGATAAAGGAGTTATATTCTAAGGATCCAGAATTCTCATTGATTATTGACAATTGTAAGCAAGGAGTTCAAGGTATTTATTTTTTGCAAGATGGGTTTCTTTTTAAAGGAAATCATTTATGTGTGCCGAAGAGTTCTTTTCGAAAGTTGTTGATTCGAGACACACATGGTGGTGGTTTGGTTGGAAACTTCAGTATTAACAAAACTCTTTTGGTTCTTCAAGAGAATTTTTATTGGCCAAAAATGAGTGGAGATGTGCATACTATCATCTCGAGATGTGCAACTTGTCAAAGAGCAAAGAGTCAATTCCATCAGGGATTGTATAATCCACTTTCGGCTCCATTGCAACCTTCGCAAGACGTGAGTATGGATTTTATTGTGACTCTTCCAAGAACTCAAAGGGGAAAAAGATGCCATCATGATGGTTGTTGATCGGTTCTCTAAAATGACTCATTTCGTGCCATGTCACAAAACCGATGATGCATCTCATACTGCTGAATTATATTTCAAGGAGATTATTCGCCTTCATGGAGTCCTGAAAACCATTTTGTTAGATCGTGATTCCAAGTTCTTGAGCTACCCATGGAAAACAATGTGGAGAATGCTTGGTATGTGGCTCTTATTCAGCATCACATGTCATCCCCAAATTGATGGCCAAACGGAGGTAACCAATTGCACTCTCGCTACTATTCTTCAAAGCATGGTGAGTAAGTCTTTAGAAGATTGGGATTTGAAGCTTGCATAGGCTGAGTTTGCTTATAATTGATCTCCGAGCTACACTACGAGTCGATCACCTTTTGAAGTTGTGTATGAAATTAACCCCTCACACTAATTGATTTGATTCCAATTCCATCCAACTCACATGTGAACTTCAATGGCAAAGTAAAAGCTTAATCAATGAAGAAACTTCATGAGCAGATTTGAGCAATGATTGAGAAAGATAATGAGTTCTACAAAAAGAAAGTTAATTAGTATTGGAAGAAGGCTCAATTTCAACTGGGAGATCTTGTATGGCTTCATTTGAGAAAAGAAAGGTTTCCATCTTGTCAAAAGAATAAGCTCATGCCAAAAGCTGATGGCCTATTTCAAGTTATTGAGAGAATTAGTGACAATGCTTACAAGATTGATATTCTTGGAGAGTTTGGAGTTTTGACAATTTTTAATGTGGGAGACCTTTCTCCTTATTTGGAGGATGAGATTTCTCAGACTTGAGGACAAATCTCAAACAACTCAAGGAGGATGATGCAAAAGCATCTGACTTAGCTCCATTGACAAATTTGGCATTGGCATTATTGATGTTGATCCAAGTCATAATAGACTTTGGGTACAACGTGTTCCGGTGGATTAAAGCTGGAGTTTTCAAATAAAACGATTTATTTGAAATAAGTCCTCTTGTACTTCTAAACAGAATCATTATTTTTCGAGATTTGCTGAGATATTATGAGATATTGTGAGATATTTTGTTAGACTCTAGAGATTTGCTTTCCTAATATACTACCTGTATTTTCGGAAAAAGCCTAGGTAAATTTCTCTTATAAATAGAGGAAGCCTCTCAATTGTAATGGAGACAATTTGGTGAATGAAAATTTGTGAGATTTCCTTTGTGAAAGTGAACACCTTTTGGAGAGTATATTACTCATTTATCAGTCTCTTTATTCTTAGAGCTTGGATTACTCCTTGGTGGTTAGCCAAGAAGCTGTTTGTCCTTAGTTGGCGGGTTGGTTCGCCCGTTAAGCCTTGGTGGTGAACTTTGTTGATCACGATATTCATCCTCAGTTGGTGGCCTTTATACCTAAGTGACAATTGTAATCTATCAATTATTTTGTTTTTTTTTTATCTTTCGATAGACCATCCCCATACACATCTTTCTGGTACACTTAGCCCAAAATCCCCTGTTGCAAAATCACTCGCCACACATGCATCATTGTTTATCTTGGGGGCTCACAAGCTTGCAAATCATCTACTTATAATTGGGTTCATTTAGATCATATTACTTTTCAAGAATGATTATAGCAAAGGTTGAGAGCCATAACCTTATTCTAAGGGAATAACTAACCATTGAAAGAATGTTTTCACCATTTGGGATTATTATTTCATCTTGCAAGTTGACGAGCACAAAATCATATAATTGTCTTATAATTGTCTTCATTGAGATACTAGAATTTCTTGGTAGTGATTAGCGATGTGGGAGCATCTAACTTAGTTCTATCGGCAAATTTGGCATCGGCACTATCGATGTTAACCTAAGCCAAGATAAACATTGGATATAACATGCTTTAATGGCTCAAGGCTGGAGTTTTCGAATAAAACGGCTTATTTGAAATAAGTCCTATTGTATTTCTTAATGGAATGATTGCTTTTTCATAATTTGCTGAGATGTTGTGAGATATAAGGAGATATAGTGAGATTTGGTGATTATTTGGTGAATTTTTAGTGACTTACTTTCCAGAGATGGTAGCTATATCTTGAAAAGAGCCTAGGCCATTATTTTTCCTATAAATAAAGGAAACCTCAAAATTATAACATAGGCAATTTGATGAATGAAAATTTGTGAGATTTCCTCTATGAGAATGATACCTTTCAGATAGTGGATAACTGCTTTACCGGTCTATTTATCCTTGGAGCGTGGGTTACTCCTTGGTGGTGAGTTGAGAAGCCCTTTATCCTCAGCTGGTGGATTTTCCTTAGGCCCTGTGGTGAGCTTCTCCTATTCCGAAGTCCTTTATCCTTGGTGGGTGGCTAATTTTTTAAGCCTCAGTGGTGAAGTTCGTTGATCTCGATCTTCATCCTCGGTTGGTGGCGACTGTTTCTATCTTTTATTTCTACATTTCGTTCTTCAACATCATCTTCTTATACACTTAACCTTAATACCCCACTTTATGGAATTGCTCACCCTCACATGCATCAATTAGCGCACAGGTTGAGAGCTGACACGTTGTTCTAAATGAAGAACTTCCAAATGCAAGAAAGTTTGTCACCATTTGACTTTATTGCTTTATTCTGGGAGTTCACGAGCTTGCAAATGATGTAATGGACTTGTAAGGGTCCTTACTTATAAGCTATTCAATCATGGAAATCATCAGAGCAAAAGCAAAGAGCCATAACCTCGTTCTATTTGAAGAGTTTCCCATTGTAGGAATGTTTGTCGCCATTTGGATTTATTGTCGGATATTGGGCGTTCACGAGCTTGCAAATAATCTAATTTACTTATAATTATCTTCATTTAGAAGCTATTAGTTCTCGGGAATGATTAGAGTAGAGATTGACAGTCGCAACCTCATTCTAATTGAAGAACTTTCCATTGTAAGAATGTTTGTCATCATTTGGTTTTATTGTCTGATCTTGAGGGTTTATGAATTTGCAAATTATCTAATGCACTTATAATTTCGATGTTGCATGTTGTTTTGTAGGAAGGAACATTGAATGGGTATTCTTTACAGCAAAAGGTATGTTTTCGAGTATCTTATTCATTTTTTGATCTTGCTTGGCTTTTTGAGTGTAATCATCTCACACATGAAATTACATTAATATAAAGCCATCACATCCCACTTGCTCGATGGTTTGGGTGCTACATGTGGTTTTAAAGGGAAAAAACATCTGAAGGGTATCTTTCACGGTAAAAGTAATCTCGTACATGTGAAATTGTGAGATCCCACTTTCCTCCCCATTTGGGTGTTGCATGTTGTTCTATAGGGGAAAACATCGAATGGGTATTCTTCACGACAATTGGTATGTTTTTTAGTGTCTTTTTCATTTTCGGATCTAGCTTGACTTTTCGAGTGTCATTATCTCGCGCGTAGGAAATCACATGAAAATAAAGCTATCTAATCTCACTTTCCAGACATTTTGGCTAGTACATGTAGTTTTATAGCGAAAATAATTGAAAGGGCATCTTTCATGGCAAAAGGAATCATTTCATGTATCTTTTTTGTTTTCTAACCTCGCTTGACTTTTCGAATGTAATCATCCGGACATGGGAGATACCCTTTTGATTTTTTTTCTCTGTAGAACAATTTGCAACATTGAGATTGTTAGGAAAGTGGGAAAATCATCGAAAGAGTATCTTTCATGACAAATGGTATATTTTCGAGTATCTTTTTCGTTTTCCATTCTTGTTTAATTTTTCGAGTGTAATCATCTCGTATGCACGAAAGTCCATGAATATAAAGCTATTAGACCACACTTTCCCGACAGTTTGGCTGCTCCGTGTAGTTTCTAGCGAAAATCATTAAAAGGGTATCTTTCGAGGCAAAAGGTATCATACATGTGAAATTACTGGAATATAAAGTTATGTGATCCCACTTTCCTGACAATTTGGATGCTGCATGTTACTCTAATGGGAAAAACATCGAAATGGTATCTTTTTAATTTTTTGATCTTGCTTGACTTTTCGCGTGTAATCATCATGTACATATGAAATTACATAAATATATAGCCATCACATCCCACTTTCTCAAGAGTTTGGCTGCTGTAAGTAGTTACTTAGGGAAAATTATCGGAAGAGTATTCTTCATAGCAAAAGGTATACTTTCTGGTATCTTTTTCTTTTTCTGTTCTTGCTTGATTTTTAGAGTGTAATCATCTCATACACTCGTAGTTTATAGTGAAAATCATTGATAGGGTATCTTTTGTGGCAAAATGTATACCTTTTTCTGTTTGGAATGCTACATGTTGTTCTAATGGGAAAAATATCGAAAGGATATCTTTTTCTTGTTTTGATCTCACTTGACTTTTTGACTGTAATCATCACGTACACATGAATATATAGCCATCACATCCCATATTCTCTAGAGTTTGGCTGCTGCATGTAGTTTCTTAGGGAAAAACATCGAAAGGGTATGTTTCATGGCAAAATGTATCTTTTTCTTATTTTGATCTCGCTGAACTTTTCGACTGTAATCATCACGTACACATGAATATATAGCCATCACATCCCATATTCTCTAGAGTTTGGCTGCTACATGTAGTTTCTTAGGGAAAAACATCGAAAGGGTATTTCATGGCAAAAGGTATCTTTTCGGGATCTTGTCGTTTTTTGATCTTCCTTCCCTTTTCGAGTGTAATCATCTCATACACATGAAATCACATCAATATAAAGCCATCAAATATCACTTTCCTAGAAGTTTGGTTGCTACATGTTGTTCTACAAGGAAAAACATCGAAAGGGTATGTTTCACAGCAAGATGAATCTTTCAACCAAAAAAAAAAAAAAAAAAAAACAGCAGAATGAATCTTTTCGCGCATCTTGTCATTTTCTGATCTCGTTTCCCTTTTCAAGTGTAATCATCTCATAGAAATCACATGAATACTATCATATCCCACTTTCCCGAGAGTTTGGATTGTTGATGTTGTTCTACAAGGAAAAACATCAAAAGGGTATGTTTCACAGCAAAAGGAATCTTTTTGTGTATCTTGTCATTTTATGATCTTGTTTCCCTTTTCAAGTGTAACCTTCTCATATCCATGAAATCACATGAATACAAAGCTATCAAATCCCACTTTCCTGAGAGTTTGGATTGTTGATGTTGTTCTACGAGGAAAAACATCAAAAGGGTTTGTTTCACAGTAAAAGGAATCTTTTCACGTATCTTGTCATTTTTTGATTTTGTTTCCCTTTTCAAGTGTAATCATCTCGTATACATGAAGTCACATGAATACAAGGCTATCAGATCCCACTTTCCCGAGAGTTTGGATTGTTGATGTTGTTCTACAAGGAAAAACATCAAAAGGGTATGCATAGCAAAAGGAATCTTTTCGCGTGTCTTGCCATTTTCTGATCTTGGTTCCCTTTTCAAGTGTAATAATCTTGTATACATAAAATCACATTAATACAAAGCTATCAGATCCCACTTTCCCGAGGGTTTGAATTGTGGATGTTGTTCTACAAGGAAAAACATCAAAACGGTATCTTTCACAGCAAATGCATCATTTCGTGTATCTTTTTTGTTTCCTAATCAAACCAGAATTTTCGAGTGAAAACATCTTGCACACACGAAATTACATGAATGTAAAGCCATCAAATCCCACGTTCCCAGCAGTTTGGCTATTGCATGTTGTTCTATAGGGAAAAACATTGAAAGGTGTCGTTTTCACGGAAAAGTTATCTTTTTGGGTGTCCTTTTCATTTTCTATTCTAGCTTGGCCTTTCGAGTGTAATCGTCTTGTACACATGAAATTATATCAATACAAAGTTATCAGTTTGGCTTTGCATGTGGTTTATAGGGAAAAACATCGAAAGGATATCTTTCACTGGAAAAGTTATTGTTTTGGTTATCTTTTTCGTTTTTTGACCTTGTTTGACTTTGAGAGTGTAATCATCTAGTCAACTCAAAATTATGTGTATATAAAAGCTATCATATGCCAGTTTTCGAATAGTTTACCCATTGCATGTAGTCTTACTGGGAAAAACTTGGAAAGGGCATCTTTCACCACAAAGGTTATCGTTTCAGTTATCTTTTCGGTTTTCTGATTTCACTTGACTTTTCAAGTGTAATCATCATGTACATACGAACTTACATGAATAGGAATCATCCACTCTCCATGGACAAAGAGACCAAAATAAGAGTTATCCACTTTCCGAAAGATATTCACCCACATAGAGGAAATCCACAAATTTTCATTCATCGAAATCATCTCCTTATAATGGAGAAGTTTCCTCCATTTATAGGAGGACTACTACATGGGAAATAGCTTACATTAAAGGCTTAGACACTTAGAACTTTGACTCTCAAAACTTTACAAAACATTAATGACACCTATGAACTTAGAAATGCAATTAATAACATAGGAACTTGCATTATTGATTCTTCAATTTTGCAAAATTCGTGTTCCCCATAGACTAGAACATACCATCCTAAAAGTACATCAAATTGTCTAGAATAGCCTATTATGGCATATCGAGAATTTGAAAACTCTTTATTTGTCAGGAACTCTCTAACTTCAATATTGATAACTCAGTAGAAATAGTTCAGTACCACTTTATTCGGAATCTCCACTCTTCACACATTGAAGTACATTCTGCCTAAATTCTATCTTGGCTTAGTTCACCATCAATAGTGTCGATGCCGAATTCATCAATGGTGCTAAGTGAGATGATCCTGCATTAGTTTTGGGTATATTTTTCATTTTCTAATCTCCCTTGACTTTGCGAGTGTAATCATCTTGTAGGGAAAATACCACCAAAATCTCAAACTATGCCATTTCTGGCAAATTTACCCTGACTTTTTTTTTTTGTGATATTAAAAATATCAAACTATACCCATTGTGACACATTTACCACAAACTTTCTTTTGTGATAGAAAAAACCCTGAACTTGTACTCGTGTGATACATTTATCCCAAACTCTTTAACTAAATGACATTTTAATATGTTTATTCTTTTTTCCCCTTTTTCTTCCCTCAGTTTCCTCTCTCCCCCCCATGGTTGGCAGAGGGAAGCAAGTGAGGGCTGCCCTCGTTGGCGTCAGAGTCAAGAGAGGGTAACCTTCTCCTTGGGTGGGGTTGGGCTAAGGCCGACCTTGTTGGATCACGCGAGTGCCTCCCTTCCTAGGGTGAAGGTTGCCCTTGTCTGATCCGATGAGGGTGGCCCTTACACGACTTAGGGGAGGGGCACCCTTGCCAACTCTAGCAAGGGAGGCCTACGCCTGAGTTAGGCAAGGGAAACCTTTGCCTTGGCAAAGGGGGCAAGAGTAACCCTTGCCTTCATGGGGTAAGGATTGCCCTTGCTTGGGTGGGTGAGGGTAGCCCTTGCTTGACCCTCATTGGCTTTTGTTTGCCTGCCATGGTAGAGGGAAGAGAGATGAAAGAGAAAAAAAAAAGACAATGAAAAAGGAAAAAGACGAAAATGCCCTTTGATCAAAGAGTTTTGGGGTAAATGTGTTACACGAGGACAAGTTCAGGGTTTTTTGTGTCACAAGAGAAAGTTTGGGATAAATGTCTTACAATAGGCATATTTTAGGGTTTTTGATTGTATTTTCCCAACACAAAACTATTCGATCTCACTTTCCTTATAGTTCAGCTACTGGATGTAGTTTCATAAGGAAAAAACTCGAATGGGTATTTTTGACGGCAAAATGTATCTTTTTCATTTTTGATCTCGCTTGGCTTTTCGAGTATAATAATCTCTTGCATGTGAAATTAAACGAATATAATGTTATGACATCCCACTTTCCCAGCAGCTTGGATGCCGCATGTTGTTCTAAAGGGAAAATCATCGAAAGGGTGTCTTTTTGGGTATCTTTTTCATTTTCTTATCTTGTTTGACTTTTCGAGTGCAATCATCTCGTATATGTGGAATTGCAAGAATATAAAGTTATGAAAACCCCCTTTCTCGACGGTTTGGATGCTACATGTTGTTCTGAAGGGAAAAATGTTGAAAGGGTACCTTTCCAAACGAAAGGTATTTTTTATTTTCTTATCTCACTTGACTTTTCCAATGAAATCATCTCATACACACAAAATTACATGAATACAAGGCTATTAGATTCCACTTTCCCGATAGTTTGGATGCTGCATATTGTTCTACAAGGAAAAATTCCAAAACAATATCTTTCATGGCAAATGTTATCTTTTTGAGTATATTTTTTATTTTCTTATCTCACTTGACTTTTCTAGTGTAATCATCTCATACACACAAAATTACATGAATATAAGGCTATTAGATTCCACTTTCTCGACAATTTGGATGTCGCATATACAAGGAAAAACTCCGAAACAGTATCTTTCAAGGCAAAAGTTATCTTTTTTGTTTTCTTATCTCGCTTGACTTTTCAAGTATTATCATCTCATACACATGAAATTAAGTGAATATAAAAGCTTTCAGATCCCCTTTTCTTGACAAATTGGCCTTGGTAGAGAGAAAAAAATCGAAAGGGCATCTTTCACGGCAAAATGTATCTTTTCGGGTATCTTTTTCATCTTCTAATTTTGCTTTACTTTTTGAATGTAATCATTTCATAGACTTGAAATTAAATGAATATAAAGCTATTGTATCTCATTTTCCTAGCAATTCAGTTGTTGCCTATAGTTTTTGATGTGCGCGTGGGGGTGAGTGATTCTGAAACATGGAATTTTGGGTGAAGTGTATTGGAATAATGTGTATGGGATAGATGTTAAAGGAAGAAATACTGAATAAAAGATAGAAACACTCACCACCAAACTATAAAGGTTGCGCCATCAACTGAGGATGAATACGGGGATTGACGAAGTTTACCACCAAGGCTTAAAAGAAAGACCACGTCCAAGAATAAAATATTTCGGGATAGGAGAAGTTGACCACTAGGGCCTAATCGAAATTTCCACCGGCCGAGGATAAAGGTCTTCTTGGCTTACCACCAAGGGGTAAACCTATGCTCCAAGGATAAAGAGATTGGTAAACAAGTACTCTACTATGAAAAACTTCCCCTAGTTATTGGAAAAATATTGTCCAAGGCATTTCCCAAAATGCAGCTAGTATCTAGAGAAAGTAAATCACTAAAAATTTATAAAATAATTACCAAATCTCACTATATCTAATCACATCCCATCGTATCTCACAATACCTCAACAAATCTCGAAAAAGTAATAATTCCTTCTAGAAATATGAGATGACTTATTTTTTTAAAAAAAAAGCTATTTTATTCAATAACTCTAGCTTTCATCCATTGAAGCACATCATACCCAAAGTTCATCTTGGCTTTCGTCAACATTGATAGTACCAATACCAAATTTGTCAATAGAGCTAAGTTGGATGCTCTCGCATCATCCTGCTCGGGTTGTTTGAGATTCATACTCAAATATGAGAAATCTTCATCCTCCAAATAAGGAGAAAGGTCTCCTACGTGAAAGTTGTCAAAACTCCAAACTCTCCAAGAAGATCAATTTTGTAAGCATTTACACTGATTTGCTCGATAACTTTAAATGGGCCATCATCTCTCTGCATGATCTCACTCTTTCGACGAGATGGAAACTCTCCCTCATTCAATAAAGCCATACAAGATCTCTCGGTTGAAATTAAGCTTTCTTCCAATGCTGATTGGCTTTCTTCTTGTAAGACTCCTTGGCTTTCTCAATCTTGGGTCGAATATGCTCATGAAGCTTTTTCATCGCTTCAGCTTTTTCGTTGCCACCAAAGTTCACTTGTGAGTTGAAATCAAATAAATCGGTGTGAGGGAGTTAATTCCATGCACCACTTCAAAAGGTGATCGACCTTTAGTATAGGCCGAAGATCGATTATAAACAAATTCAGCATGTGCAAGCTTCAAATCCCAATATTTTAAAGACTTACCATGCTTTGAAGAAGAGTTGTGAGAGTGTGATTGGTTACCTCTATTTGACCATCGATTTGGGATGATAAGTGGTGTTGAATAAGAGCTGCATACTAAGCATTCTCCCTAGTGTTTTCCAAAAGTAGCTCAAGAACTTAGAATCATGATCAAACATAATGGTTTTCGGAAAAACATGAAGGCGAATAATCTCTTGGAGACGCACCATTGATCTTGTGAGATAGCACGAAATGAGCCATTTTAGAGAACCGATCAACAACCACCATGATAGCATCTTTTTCCATTTGAGTTCTCGGAAGAGCCACAATAAAATCCATACTCACATCTTTCCAAGGTTGCAATGGAATCGGAAGTGGAGTATACAATCCTTGATGGAACTGACTCTTCGCTATTTGACATGTTGCACACCTCAAGATGATAGCATGCACATCTCCATTCATTTTTTTTTACCAATTAAGGCTCTTGAAGAATCTCATGAGTTTTGTTAATACTAAAGTGTCCAGCCAATCCTCCACTATGTGTCTCTCAAATCAGCAACTCTCGAAAATGATTTCCTTTAAAAACAAACCCATCTTGCAAAGAATAAGTACCTTGAACTCCTTGCTTATAGTTGTCAATAATCGATGAGAAATCTGAGTCTTTGGAATATAATTCCTTCATCGATTGGAAGCCAAGAATCCGAGAATCAAGAACGGCAAGCATGGAATGTCTTCTCAATAATGCATCTATAGCAACATCTGTGTGGCCAGGTTTATATTTTGAGACAAAAGAAAATGATTAACGAAATGTTACCCATTTTGCATATCTCGAATTGAGCTTGCATTGGCCACTAATAAACTTGAGAGCCTCATGATCCGAATGAAGGACAAATTGCTTTGCCCTCAAATAATGACTCCAATGATCAAAAGCTTGAGCAATGTCACAAAACTCATTATCATAAGTCAAATAGTTCTTCTTCAAATCGGTCAACTTCTCGCTGAAATACGTCAAAGGTTCTTGGGCTTGTACGGGAATAGTGCCAATGCTAACTTTGCTTGCATCACACTCAACTTCAAATACTTTATCGAAATCAAGAAGGGCAAGAGTAGGGGACTTGCGAAGTCTAGACTTCTCTTGATTACCTCACAGGCATTTTGAACAGCCTTTCTCCATTCAAAAGAGCTCTTCTTCATGCATTCGATAATAGGGACCATGATGGTATTGAAGTCCTTCACAAATCGTGGATAAAAAGAAATAAGTCCATGAAAACTCCTTGCATTAGTAATGGACTTTAGAACTTGCCAAGTCTTCATAGCTTCTATCTTAGATTGATTGACGGAGATCCCATCTTTAGAAACTAGGTATCCAAGGAACACAATCTTGGAGAGGACTCACATTTCTCTATTTTAGCATGGAGTTGTTGTTCTCTTGAGACATTGAAAAACTTGTTTCAAATAAGAGATATACTCCTCCTTCTTTCTGCTATAAACAAAAATATCATCAAAATAAACAACAATAAAGGAATGAAAAACCTCGTTCATAAGCCTTATGAAGGTACTTGGAGCATTTAATAATCCGAATGGCATAACCAACCTAATTTGCTAATAGCCACTCCTTAAATGTATCTTTGAGATCATCATCGAATCATATAACTCGTCAAGCATATCATCAAATCTAGGTATGGGATACCTATACTTAATGCTTGACTATCCAAACACATTCTAAATTAACTATCCTTCTTGGGCACAAGTACAGTTGAAATGGAACATGGGCTCATCCTTTCTTAGACATACCATCTATTGATAAGTTCATTGACTTGTCTTTATAACTCCTTCGTTTCCTCTGGATTACACCGATATACCAGTTTGTTGGGTAGAGGAGCACTAGGTAACAAATCGACGGAGCGCTCGATACCTCGAATGGGAGGTAATCCAGGTGGCCATTCTTTCGGGAATACATTTGCAAATTCTTTCAACAAGAAATCCATTTTGGGATGTTTGGGTCGCTCTACCTCACTTTCTCTACCAGAAGCAAAGCAAATACATTTTTCTGGTTGCTAATGTCTCTCTGAACTCATGTTTCACTCAAGAATTTTTTTTTCTTACTGGTGTTTCTCTCCCCAAGTTGATTCTTTTGTATCATGGAAGGATTCAAAGGCACAAGAATAATGCATTTTTGTTCCTTGTCAAAAGAGTATGTGTTCTTAGGCCCATCATGCACAACATTTTTGTCATATTGCCATGGTCTTCCTAATAACAAGTAACAAGCATCGATTGAAATAACATCACAAAGAACTTGATCTCGATAATCCTTCCCAATCAAAATGGATGCGAGAGCTTGTTTTGTTACCTTGAGATATCATTTCGTTGATTAAGCCATTGGAGCTTATATGGTTGAGAATGTTTAGTTTTCGAAAGCTTCAACTTGTATACCAAGGTTGTTGAAGTAACATTGATGCAACTCCCACTATCAATAATCATCGAACAAAACTTTTCATTAATAGTATAATGTGTGTAAAAGATGTTCTCCCTTTGCATATTCTCATTAGGAGAAACTTCAGCATGCAATGCTCTACAAATGACCAATAACTCGCCATCATTAGGTTTCTCCATGATCTCTTCTTTTTTTTAGATTCAAAACCATTTTGGTCTAGATTGTTCCCAGCCTCTTGTAGTGCCAAATTGATCTCCTCAATTTCTTGAAGAGTCATAACCCTTCGATTTGGACAATTAGCTTGGAGATGCCCATAGCCTTGACACTTAAAACATTTCCTTGCATCACCTTCATGTTTCTTTTGTAGTTCTTTGGAGGACTCCACAAATTTCTCATTGCCTTTGTCTTTTGTCAATGTGCTCTTGACCTTGCTTAAGGAAGCACCCTTAAAGTAAGATGTCCTTTTCATCAAGGTTTTGGAAGAAAACCTTTTGCTGCTCTTCAATTGTCTCTCGATTTTCACGGCTAGCTTGCATATGTCTTCAAAGGACCAATAAGGTTGAAGTTCAACCAAATCAACAATTTCCCAAATCATTCTGCCAAGAAATCAAGTGATAGTTTGCTTTGAAACTCCTGGATGTACTCTTCAATGCTCATCCTCTATTGTCTTAGGGAATTTAGTTTGAGGACTAAATCTTGCTTGTAATTGTCGGGCAATTACCTCTTCTTTATCAACTTCTTGATTTTTCCCAAGATTTGATTCCACCTTTTCCTTCTTGGGTTCATTGATGCTTTAGAATTTCCCAGTGTAGAGAAGGATATTTTTTTAATTTCAAGATAGCAACCTTGCATCTCTCCTCATCTGAGTAAGACTTGCAGTCAATCAACTAAGTCATTGGGATTGAGACTACCCTCAAATCCAAGTACCTCCCTTTGATGTCACGTTCATTCTCCTTATGCCTCCCTCTTCATCTTCGGTTTCCATATTCAGAATCACTAGAGTTATCGCCAGTGGAATCAGAATCTCCACTCGAATTATGATGAGAATTAGAATCGTCATGTCAACGACGATTGTTAGGACAATTTGTGGGTTGTCCTTGTCTTGCTAGATCCTCGAGAAGATTGAGACACACTCCATTTTGTTGTGTGCTTGCTCCAAAGTTAAACCTCTTGGAACTTGATCATCCATTCTTTTTTGACAAAAATAAAAGGTAAGATGGGAATGAAGTAACAGAAGGAATCACTCAGAGCAGAGTTCAAAGAGGTTTATTATTTCTCCTATAAATAGAGGAAGCCTCTCAATTGTAACACAAATGATTTGATGAATGACAATTTGTGAAATTTGCTTTGTGAGAGTAAACATCTTTTGGAGAGTGGTTTACTCCTCTGTTGATCTCTTTATCCTTGAAGCATGAATTACTCCTTGATAGTGAGCCAAGAAGCCTTTCAGCCTCGGCTAGTGGGTTTTCCTTTAGACCCTAGTGGTGAGCTTCTCCTATCTCGAAGTCCTTTATCCTTGGCAGGTGGTTTGTCCTTTAAGCCTTAGTGGTGAATTTCGTCAATCTCGATCTTCATTCTTGATTGGTGGCACGACCTTTATACCTTAGTGATGATCATAATCTATCTTATATTCTTATTTCTTTAACCATCAATAGACCATTTCCATACACATCCTTTGGATACACTCAACTCGAAATCCCCCATTGTGAAATCACTCGCCCACGCACGAATGAATTTTGTATTAGAGAACAAGGTTAAACTTGATTTTGAGTAATTCCTTTTGTTACCTTATTCCCTATTTCACCTCTTATTTTTGTCAATAAAAAAAGAGGAATGGATAATCGAGAGGTTTAACTTTGGAGCAAGCACACAATGAAAGGAAAAATCATGCTATCCGAAATCTTTGACAACAAATAGAGCATGTCCTCAACCTGCAAGGTGTCCTAACAATCATCAATAGCGTAATGATGCCGATTCTTGTCAAAGTCCGAGTGGTGACTCTGATTCCACTAGCGGCATCTTTAGTGATTTTGAATATCAAAACTGAAAACAAAGAGGGAGGCATAAGGAGAATGAACGTGACATTAGAGTAGAGGTACTTGAATTTGAGAGTAGTCTTAATCCCGATGACTTTGTTGATTGGCTACACACAACCAAATGAATATTCGACTTCAAGTCCTACTCGGATGAGAACAAATGCAAGGTTGTTGTCCTGAAATTAATAGAATATGCTTCTCTATGGTGGGAAAATATGAAGCATCAACGGACCCATAAAGGAAAAGATTGAATCAAGTCTTGGGAAAAACTCAAGAAGTTGATGAAGAAGAGGTTCTTGCTCAACAATTACAAGCAAGATTTGTTCCTCAAGCCGAATCCTCTGAGACAACAAGGGATGACCATTGAAGAGGCAAAGTACAGCCCAAGTGCCAAAACTTGACAAGAGGGGATACTTAAGTGCTAAAAGTTACGAAAGGTACACTTAAGTTCAAAGATTAGAGCAAAAAGGATCAGTAAAGTGCCAACAGCGAGAAAATCTAGCCAAAATGTTGACATGGTACTTTTTCGGCAAGTTGGGGTCGAAATGGCATCGTTTTGGGTGCTGACATGACCAAATAAGCCCAAAACAATGTCGTTTGAGTACTGATGTGGCTAGATCAGCCCAAAATGACACAGTTTTGGCCAAAGTTTATTTTTTAATATAAATGTTAATTAAATAATATTAAAAGAGAAATTAAAAAAAAAAAGAGGCAGTAGCCTCGCTTGTGGCTATTGCCCTATCGCCGGTGGGGCGGCGACCCTCTGCCAGATCTAGGTAAGGGTCAGTTGCCCTCGCCCCGGCCTAGGCGAGGGTCACCAGCCCTCTCCATGGCGCCAACGGCTCTTACCCAGCACCGTTAGAAACTTAGCGATGTTGGGCGAGGGTCGCCGACACTTGCATGAGGGCTGGCGACCCTTGCCCAGATATGGAAGAGGGGCATCTGGCAAGGGTCGCTAACCTATGTCTAGGCGTTGGTGATGCTTGTCGTTCGTTGCCGTCGCCCCACTAACGATGGGGCAGTGGCCACAGGCAAGGCTGCTACCTCTTGTTTGTTTGTTTTTTTTTTTAAATTCGCTTTTAATATTATTTAATTAATATTTATATTAAAAATTAAACTTTGGCCAAAACAACGTTGTTTTGGACTGACTTAGCCACATCAACACTTAAAATGACGTCGTTTTGGGCTTATTTTGCTATGTCAGCACCTAAAATGATGTCATTTTGACCCTAACTCGCTAGAAAAGTGCCATGTCAGCATTTTGGTCGGTTTTCTTACCATTGGCACTTAACTGATCCTTTTTGCTATGATCTTGGCACTTAAGTGTACATATCGTAACTTTTGGCACTTAAGTGTCCCATTGTGCCAAGTTTTGGCACTTTAGGGGTCCGGTTGTCCCATTGAAGAGCACATTCGGGAATTTGATCAACTCAAGATGATGTGGGAAGTTCTAGAACTTAAATTTTAAGATATTGAAATGCATGATTTAAAATACAAGAGCCACATGGAGAGTTAAGTAATTAGGGACTAGAATTCAAATTTGGCCTCAATGCTCATTTCTTTTTCTTTCCCCCTATTTCTTCTTGCACAACCAACCCTCCCTCTCTTCAATTTTGTCTCACTTGCAAGGATGTAACCTTTCTCTTCTCTTGATCACTGGCATTGAGTCTCACACCTACGGATCGCATGTAAAAGACAATCATGAGATTGCCTAGGGAAGTTGAACACCTTTTCTCTTTATTATTGAGGCGAACGTGTTATCTTGCCTCATGTCTAAGGCGGTAGCAGACAGAAGTATAAGAGGCATTCAACTAAACTCTAACTATCCTACACTTTCCCACTTACTATTTGCAAATGATGTCATCTTCTTCCTACATGGCACTATTAGAGAAGCCCAAAATCCGAGTAACGTCTTGAATCAATATTGTTTTGCATTTGGACAGGCCATCAATTTAAACAAATTGGGTATTTTTGGGAAAGATTGCAACCTAGCATTGAAATCCAACATAGCAGCAGAATTACAGGTTCATATACTGGTGAAAACAGGGAAATATTTATGCTTCCCGTCAGACTGGGGACAAAGTAAGAAACACATGTTCTCTTGGGTGCTAGCAAAGGTCGATCGCAAGCTCGAAGGTTGGAAAGAATAGCTGATATCAAAGGTCGGTAAGGAGGTTTTGCTGAAACCGGTAGTCCAAGCGTTGCCCCAATACGCGATGTCGATCTTTAAACTTCCCACCTCTATTTGTAAAGCAATAGAAAAAATAATCTCTTCATTCTGGTGGAAACAAAATGTGAGAAAGCAAGGTATCCATTGGAGGAGATGGGATGTCTTGAAGACAAGGAAAGACCAAGGGGGCCTTGGCTTTAAAGACCTAGTAGTTTTTAACAAAGCTATGTTGGGGAAACAAGTTTGGCGACTTTGTCAAAACCCACATGTATTATGGAGTAGATTTTTCAAAAGCCTATACTTTCCTAGAACAAACTTGTGGGATGCTAACAAGGGCTCGAGACCCTCCTAGGGGTCGCAAAACCTACTAATGGGGAGGGATGTGACCGCACTAGACACTAGATGGGCAATGGGTGATGGGAAAAGTATTAATATCAGAGAAGATGCCTGGTTGAAATCAAGAATAATTGGAGGGCCAACTAATCTACATGAGCCTAAGTATGTGGCGGACTTGCTACATCTAAACACAGGGGAATGGAATATTCAACTCCTGAAGGTGCTGTTCATGGACAATATCATCAAGGAAATCCTATCAATTCCACTAAGCCTTAACCTAGTACTAGATCAGATCATTTGGACAGCCAACAAATCAAGCAGTTACAAGGTTAAGAGCGGCTATAATAGGCTACGATACTCGGAGTCAGCTAACACAAAGCAGCCAACGTCATCCTCGTACTAAACCCCCAGCAAACTTTGGACAGAAATCTGGAAACTGCAAACGTCCCCAAAAGTTAGGTTCTTCATGTGGAGTTTATGCAGCGAGGGACTTCCAACAAAAGCCAACTTCCATAGACAGAAACTTATACCTAGTCCGGACTGTCCAATATGTCGCAACGCATCGGAAACCACAGAACACCTCTTCGCCTTATGCGTGTGGACGGGCCAGATCTGGACAGATCCCAAAATTGGTGTGATTTCCCCCCCCAAATAAAATCCAACAGATTGCCAAATGGATATGCAAGCACCTCACCTCAGGTAGATTGAACACTGCGAAATCTCTCTTTGTAGGGGTACTGTGGCTCATCTGGAAACAGTGGAATACGCTGACTTTTCAAGGCCGAACTCCAACCTTGGATCTCCTAATTGATGAAGCAATCACAGCAAGACTACTCTATGAAAAGTGGAATCAAACTTCAGCAACTACGGCACAAGGCATTACCTCCCAAATGCAGGAAAGACGACCCTCGAATGGGCACTGCAGGCCATCGAATAGCCGGGAGTGGTAGATGAATGTCGACTGCTCCTGGAACTGCACCACCATGGCAGGTTTGATTGCGGGCCTCCTATGAGACAACATCGGCGCAATAGTGGCCAGCTTAGCATAACCATTTAGGCCCCCTCAACTGCAATAACAAAAACCCTAGCAGTCAGGGAAGGCTTGTTCTATTTGAGGAGGATTCGGGAAAGCAGAAATAGGGCAGTACATTCTATACACCCAAAGGTAGAACTAATCCGTGACAATTTGGCAGTGGTCAATGGTATTTTGGGCTAGGCCAACGTACAATGGGACTCCAAGTCCATTACAACGGACTGCCGAAATCTGCTAGCCCAACAGGAGAGAACTCAGCTCTTTTTTCTTTCGAGAGAACATAATTGGGCCACCGACTGGGTTGTGAAAGCCTTCCATTCGGGAATATTTCCGCCTAATTGGGTCACTCATCCACCACATTCCTTGTTGTCAATTTTGTATTTAGATCTCGAAACTTGTCATCCACCCTTGGGTTTAGTTTAATGAAAGTTTATGCATTACGTCCAAAAAAAAAATTCTGTTCCATGATGATTTGTAAGGGAATTGATTTTGATGGAGCATGTTTTGCGTTTTATATCTAGAACTTATTCATCTTAAAATCAACCATCCCAATTTCACAAGGGTAGTATCATCGTCAACATGTGACCGTTGATTTGATGGTTTCCTCTAACTAAGTCAATGTTGCGCTTTTGAGATTCAGAGAGAGCGGTCCTATACTTATAGTTAATTATATGATTTTGTAGAGACTTTCACATGATAAATTCATCCTACAAACAAAATGTAATACAATTTCATATGATGCTCAGGCCCAACTAATTACGCAAAGAGATGAGATCTCAAATGGATGTCCTTCAAGCAAATGACTTTTAATGAAGGACTGCTCTCCAATTATGCTAGGAGTTATGAATCCTGAGGTGTCAAGATGTCCAATCGCAGGGAATATAGGGAATACCTGACCCAAGAAGTCGAATTGGATCGGATCGTTATTTAAGCAATTCTTGAACATCAATTTGGATCTTGCCAACTTTCATTGTTCATGTGAGGATGAAGCTGTAACTCCAAGTCTCCCTTCTCGCAATACTTGCTCGCTGCTTCCATCTCGTCAGTGAGTCTTGCTTGCTCTGCTTCCTTGCCCTTGCCCCACAAAACAGAGTAGAGCCCGACGATGATGAACACAGCCCCTACCAATCTGACATTCGAAAGGAAACAAAGAAATTTTAGTGAATGCACTATTACCAATTTGTAGATAGTCCTCAAAAAGTGTATAACTTCACATTTCATATATCTTAATCTAACATTATTATATAAAACGGATACGTACGTTTCGACATATAGTTTCTCGCGAAGGAGTGCCCAACTCAAGAGGGTCGACATGACTAACATCAAAGGGCTAAAGAAGGAGGTATAGAGTGGGCCTTTTCTATGGACACACCAAGACATAATGGAGAATGCGAGTGCAGAACGTACAATACCCTAAAATTGAAAAACCATCATATTACCTTTGCACAAAACATGTCCCATGCTATTGATGCACAAAGAGCTGGCCATTCTACTATTTGTTGAAGTTCATTAAATGTCTAGAACACATACCACATAGAGAACTACGATGAGCTGGATCCTGGATCTCAATGACCATTCAATGATATTTCATTTAGTAGCAGCACCAACAATCAAACATTCAATGCTAGCCATGAGACACATTAGCATTGTGATAGTGTAAGGAGCTAGAAATTTGACACTCGACTTTGACTAAATTTGTTACAAAACAAGTATCAGGAGATTCAAGTGAACGCTCAAACTTCCTCTTTGACATAAGTTTGTCTCCCACAAGAGAGATAAAGAGAAAATTCGTAAAAGGAGAAAAAAAGGAAATGTTTCGCTTACTTGGATGATGAACCATAGTGCCACATTAGAAACACTACAAAAGAGAAGAAAAGGTCTCAAGATGGAGTGGCTTTTGTAGGTTGAGCGTTTATTTGTCATTTTCTCTGCAAAGTTCCAATGAATGCCAAAGTTACTCCCTGCAATGATGTGCCCATGGTAAAACGAGAGCAACATTGCTCCACCCACGCATAGGAGTGTTCCAATCACTTTCGCTTGCCCTGCCTTGGTCTTGATACTGAACGATTCTTGTCTATCCAAAAAAAATTATTGATTATGTGATTGCATTTTGCTTAGCAGTTTTGAATGGGTTCGAACAAATAGATTAAGGATGAAAATATACAATACTTGAAGAGGAGGGCGAATAGAAACATCAAACAGCTGGGAGGGTGTTGGTCATTGCTCCTAGGATCATGGGACTCGAATTGTTCAGGTCGATGAAAAAGAAAAATTGGTTCATGAAAGCCCTGCACAATTTAGTTGAACTTTCAATTCCAAAAGAATCTTCTTCTTCTTTTTTCCTTTTGATTCCTAAGGTACGGAGAACATGCATCAACCCATTACTTTTTCTGGATTTGCATTTGTGTTTCTGATGATATAAGAATTGACGAATGAGGTCGAACTAGTGACTCCAAGCACACGACGGAGAATAGAATGGCAACAACATAATTAATTCCAAATAAATGCAAGATCAAGAGATGGAAGCTTACTTACCCAGTAAGCGAACTCGAAAATATATAAACTAGGATTGGCACTGTAATCTTCGGTCTTGTCTTCCTATGATGGACAATAATCAAGAATAATAAATAACCTTGAAGTCAAAATTCGACTATGGTATGATAATCATTATAAGGATACTCATGTATTTAATTTTCCAAAGAAGAGAAACTTCTAATGTAATGAAAATACCTGAATTGGTCTCTCCTGATAGTACTAATTCAACGGCAAAGCCATGCGTCTGATCCAGGAGAAATTCTACGTTCATAACTCTTTTGCTTAAGGAAAGAACCCTAAAATATACACATGCGTCTGATCCAGGAGAAATTCTTCAATTTTTCCAGATATTAACTTTGCTAGTGCATCCTTACCAAAAAAATAACTTTGCTAGTGCATTTTTCCTCAAATATATGCACAGTTTTTATTTCATTTCTTAAGGATGCTACACAACAAATTTAAAATGAAACTTGAAGAGGTGAACGCCATATTTTTAGAAAACCTTTTTTTTGAAAAATAGATAGATTGCCTAAGCCCAAAAATAGAATAAAGGAGAAAAATTTAGAGATTTGGTTCGGGTAAGTTTCTCCAATTGGTCAAGACAAACCACTTACGCATAAGTGGTAAGCAAAATTTTCACAAGGTTAGGTGGTTTCAATTGGTATATTAGTTGTCAAATCTAAGAAATCTATAATCATTTCAATTTTTGATTATTTGTTTTCAAGTATAAGAAATCTAGAATGTCTTTTAATAGACAAAAGAAAATATATTTTTTTCTTAAATTTTTGCATCATAATTGTTTTTGTCCCACGTTACTTAGAGTGCGACTCCACCCCCAACTTCTCCCCTGAAGTACGATTTGACGTGGCACCCATGCATGGCCACCTCAATTAGCCGTTTCAACTAGTAACTAATCTTGGCCAAACGGAAAAAAAGAAGAAATCACTGGAGTTTATTTCAGTAACCACCCTTTTCAGGGAAGTGGGGATTTAAATCTTCACCTTTTTGAGAGTTAAGATGAGGATGGATTAGTTTTAATAGTGAGTTTCGACTCCCACGCCCTATAAGAAGACATGATAAAAGTCTGAACATGTTAGAATAAGAATAAAGTAAGATTGACCTAAAATAAAAAGTCCAAAACTCCTTCACTGCACCTTAAATGGCCTCATACTACAGCCTCTGGCTTTGCTTTGCCTAGGGTTTTGACCTCGCTCAAAGCTCTCATCTATGTTTTTGATCAAGTTTGAGCAGAAGTGAAAACACAATCCAGAGAGCATGCCTAGTCTCACATCACATGATAGTTCTTGTGAACGAAGAAGCATGCGAGACGACTGAACCCTAATCGTAATAGCCAAAGTTGACTCACCATCATCATCCGAAAAGCAATGCAAGACGCAGTCATGTAAAAAAGGAATAAAAAGAACAACATTTTTCCCATACATCCGAGTACTTTTCCTTCCCCGTAGAAAAGCCATTTGCGTTGAAGATCATCAGAATGAAGTCGCTCGGTAATTTTTAATTGTATACCTCTCCAAGAGAAGAGCGACAGGGCCGATGGCAACGGTGGCAATGATCTGGCGATAGGTGACGAGCACAATAGGGTTTATTCTTGTCGTCCATGGCCAGCTTCGATATGAAGCTCAATCCTGCGAATCCCACTTGCACAATCACCATGGTCAAGGATGACATCACATCAAAAGTTGCCATTTGTTTTATGTTATCTCTCTGTCTCTCTCGCGAGCTATATCGATCTTCTCTGGACTGATTCCAAAGATCAGAGAGAGAGAGATGGAAAGAGAGACGTGAGAGAGACCTTCAATACGAAGAAGAGAGAGAGATGCAAAATGCAACAGAAAGTGATGGTTCCACAGTAAATGAAAGACGGAGAGAGACGGAAAGAGGGATGTATTGCAACACCTGGCGGCATGCATGGGACCAGGTTGCCAGATTGTGAAAATTAAGTGATATCATGTCTTTCAGTTGTGATCTTTTCTTTAATTTTGGCTTCTTCTTCATCTTGTTCTCTGTGGCTTCATTTCCTTCTAGAAACATTCAAGCGACCAAACAGCTTTGCTAAAATGGCAAAAGGGATGAGACCCAGAATTGCATTCAAATGAACGAGTCACTTGGAAGATGAAACACAAAGCTCGGGCAGCAGAGCTGGCAAAGAGAAGGAAAGGTCAGAAGAAAAAGTTGCTTTTTGTTGGAGGGGGCGTTTGTCTATCATTTTCTCTGCATGCGTCCCATGAATGCCCGAGTTACCGATTCCAATGTTGCGTCCATGGTAAAACGAGAGTAGCATCGCTCCGCTCAGTTAAACAAGTGTCCCGACCACTTTCACCTTCGATTTGATTCCAAGCAATTCTCTTCTATTCAACACAAAAATCACGGAAAATGTGAACAAAAGCCGATTGCATAATGACTAGTAGTGTACCTATTAAGCTTGTGAATACTACCAAATGACTAATTTCATAAATTAGGGATTAGATTAAATAAATTAAAATTTTAGGAACTAAATTGAACATTTAAGAATAGGGTCTGGGCGGCCGGTGGCCCTTGGCTCGGTGGGGCGAGGGCCGGCGACCCTTGCCGGATCTGGGGGAGGGTCGCGACCCTCGCCCCAGATCTGGGCGAGGGCCGGCCGGGGCCCGGCGACCCCAACCGACCCTCCCCACCTTCGCCGGGCCCTTCTTGGCGAGGGTGGGACGGTGATGGCGGCGGCGGCGAGGGCTGTGCAGCCCTCACCGATCCCCTCCTTCTTCTGTTTTTTTTTTTTAATAAAATCGATTTTAAATTTTTTAAAATCTGACGTGGACAATTTTTTTTATTAAAATTGCCACGTGGATTTTTTATTTTGAAAAAAATGCTCCGTCAGCAAATGAAGTCGCCAGAAAATGGACACGTGGCAATTTGGCCGGATTTTCTCGCCGTTGGCACTTAAGTGATCCTTTTTGCTTCGATTTTGGCACTTAAGTGTACCGTTTGTAAGTTATGGCACTTAAGTGTCCATTTGTGCCAAGTTATGGCACTTATGGGGTCCGTACGTCCTTTCACAAGATAGTGATTTTAGGCTTCAAAAACAACTGCATGGTGATCTACCATTAGAATTAGGAATCAAAGGCTTTCGCCATATGAACTTGGGATTTGATATGATTTTTTTGCTCAAAGTACAAGGACAATGATATTTACTAAGCTTCGTTCCACATCCCTAGCTATTGTCCTTTCCATCTTCATCGGAATCATGGTTTTCTTGGAGAAAATTCAGGTTTATTAGTATTTTTAGAATCACGATCCTTGTTAAGCAAGGGACTAGTGCGAGCATGTCTTTGTCTTTAACCAAAGCCCAATTTCTAGAAAGAGACCTAGGAGCAACAGTAGTAACGCTTCCTTTCTCGTCTCTTTAAAAGGAACAAGCCTGCATCTAAAGAACTTCACTAATTTGCATCAAAATGATGCCACAAGCAACGACAGAACTAAGTACATGAAGTCTCCAATATAGCAGACTACAAATATTACATATGGACTATCCGAGAATGCCCAAAAACTGATGAAAAGATTTCCCCCGATTTTGGCAGTGCACTGAGGACATTCCCTATCCTAAGAACTACGCAATCTTCTTATTCAGTCTCTTGCCCCTCACAGAACATTCAAAAAAATAAACAGCACCTTCTTCCAATGGCAATCACATGGAATATAGACACATTTAATTTAAGAGTTCCACTTTTTCTTTTCAAGAGGAATAGGTCCGTGGCACCTAATCTATCAAACTAAGCTATTAATAAAAATATTGTTGTTGGAATGCAGGAAATACACTCTAATATGCTCCAATTTAACATCTATGATCACTGCCAAATTGCATTCCCTAGCTTAAGCAAAGTGCCCTCATCTTCTTTCTCTCCCTCTCTCATTTTCACCCGTATACTTTGGGCCATCTTTAACCTTTCTTGGATTATCTTGACATCATTCAAAGATTGTTGTACTAACTTTGGGCCTATAATCTTTCGCTCGCCAACTTCATCCCAACAAACTGAAGTTTTGCAAGCTTGCCATATGATAACTCAGAAAGTGCCATCTTGATACTCTATTGATAGCTGTTGTTGTAAGCAAACTCGACAATGTGAAGTTGCTCCTCCCTAACTCCCTTTAAAATCCAACACAGAAACTCGTAGCAAGTCCTCCAAAGTCTGAATCTCTTTAACTGACTTTCTATCTGAGGTTGATAGGCTGTACTAAACTACAACTTGGTCCCCACAGTTGTCTGTAAGCTTTTCGAAAATATAGCCGTGAAATTTGGGTCTCAATCAGACGTGATTGTCACCAATCCATATGAAGGCGAACAATCGTTCGCTCATACAATTCCGCATACATTTCCAAGGCAAAGTCTTTGTGTATGGTGATAAAGTGTGCTGACTTTGTCAATCTGTCCACTACAACCCAAATAGAGTCGTTGCCTTATTGACTCCTCGGTAATCCTACTACAAAATCCATCATGATGTGTTTCCACTTCCATTCGAGAATCTCGAGGGGTTGTAGTAGTCCACTCAGCTTACAATACTACACTTATACTTGCTAACATGTCAAACACTTAGCCACATGCTTGGCAATATCCAATTTCATGCCATTCTACCAATACTACTGTCGTAGATTTTGATACATCTTCACACGTCCTGGGTGTACGCCATAATCACTGCGGTGAGCTTTTGATAATAGTTCCTCCTTAAGCTCGGCATCAATTGGCACGCATAATCGTCCACATAATTTCAAGATCCCATCCTTGGACACTTGAAAATTTGGCTTCCTCTTTGCAGCATCCAGTTGCAAAATCTTTTAGATTGCAGCGTCTGAAGATTGCATTGCTTCAATCTTAAGGGTAGCCACTAGATCGGGAAGATGGTTTACCTTAAACTTGAATTCTGAGTTTCAAATTCCTTCTAGTAGAATCCATTCTTGAATCATCATATAAGCAATTGATGACTTGTGACTCAATGTATCCGCTCTGTTGTTAGCCTTACCCGGATGGTATAGAATGATGCAGTCATAGTTCTTGCGAAGTTCCATCCATCTGCGTTGCCTCATGTTCAGTTTCGTTTGGGAGAATTGGTACTTTAAACTTTGATGGTCCATAAAAATTTGAAACATTTCTCCACAAAGGTGATGCCCCCATATCTTTAACGCAAATATAATTGCTGCCAACTCCAAATCATATGTTGGATAGTTTAGCTCGTGAGGTCTCAACTGCCTGGATGCGATGCAATTACTTTGCCATGTTGCATTAGAATGCAACCGAGTCCCATGTATGATGCATCACTATAAATCTCGTATCCTTTAGAGCTAGACGGAATCATCAAAATCAGTACAGTAGTCAGCTTACGCTTAAGCTCTTGGAAATTACACTCGCACTTGTCTGTCCATTTGTACTTCTTGTCCTTCTTTAGCAGCTGTGTTAACAGAATAGCTATCACAAAAAATCTTTTCACAAACCGTCTATAATAGTTAGCCAATCCCAGAAAACTACGAACCTCGGTTAACGTAGTAAGTCTTAGCTAATTCATGACCGCTTCGATCTTGGTTGGATCTACCGAATCCCTTCGCCAGAGATCACGTGGCCAAGGAAAGCTACTCAAATAAACCAAAACTCACACATGCTAAACTTTCCATATAGCTTGTGTTCTCATAGGGTTTGCAACACAATCCTCAAGTGTTGTTCATGCTCTTCCAAATTCTTTGAATACACCAAAATATCGTCAATGGACACGATCACAAATCGATCTAAATATTCTGTGAATACACGGTTCATTAAATCCATAAATGCAGTAGGGGCATTCGTTAGACCAAATGGCATCATCGTAAACTCATAATGACCATAGTGCGTACAAAATGTCGTCTTAAGTATATCCTCATTTTTTATCCTCAAATGATGATAGCCTATCTTTATGTCTATTTTGGAGAATATCAAAGCTCCTTGAAGTTGGTCAAACAAATCATCTATCCTTGGCAGCGGATACTTATTCTTGATCATCACTTGATTAAGCTGTAGATAATCAATGCACAATCGCAACGACCCGTCCTTTTTCCTAACGAATAGAATTGGCGCTCGCCAAGGCGATGCACTTGGGTGAATAAAACCCTTATCCAACAACTCTTGCATATACACCTTCAGTTCCTTCAATTCAGACAACGCCATTTTATAAGGTTCTTTGGAAATTGACTCTGTCCCAAAGGCCAATTCAATCACAAACTCTATCTCCCTTGTTGGGGGTAGTCCTGGTAATTTCTTAGGAAAAACATCAGAATAGTCTCATACTACAACAATGTCTTCTGTCCTTGGTTCCTCTGCCAACGTATCACTTACTGACGCTAAATAACCATGGCAACCTTCCCTCGACAGCTTAGTCACCTCAAGTGAAGAAATCAAAGGAATCGAAGATCCTCCTCGATTCCCGACAAATTTGAAACTACTAACCCCGATCAGGTTAAACTGGATTCTCTTCTCCCAACAACCCATTGTGGCTCTTTGCTTGGTCAACCAATCCATTTCAATGATGACATCAAAGTCATACATCGCTAAAACAAACGAATCTATCTTTCCTTCCTAACCGTCTATAATTAACTTGCAACTAGAATAACTTACCGCAAACATTACCGAATCCTTTAAGAGTAGAAATAATGAAAATCACTTCCAACAATTCCGGCCTTAGCCCCACTAATTCCACAAATGGTTTAGCAATAAAGGAATGTGAGGCTCCCAGATCAAACAACACATAAGCAGCATTGTCATGCAAGGATACTATACTTGTATGGTAGGCGCATCCTCCCCCACCTTTCGAGTAACAGCATAGACCCTTCCTTGCACCTAGGGTTTGTTCAAATTGCTCTGCAGGGCATTCCCTGTTGGTGGTCCTGCCTACTATCGTGGCACTGGTGGCATCATGGTTCTGCATGGATAATCCCTCACTCGATGGCCCATCTGACTGCACTCGAAATAAGCTCCTAATTGAGTGGAGCATGGGGCCTTTCCATGCCTTTTCCCACAAGTTCGGCACATTCCAAACAAGCTTGGTGTCGATTTTCCCATGTTGTTCTTCTTATTGGGTGGGAGAGAATACCTTCCTCTAGTCATCGGCTTCTTCCCAAATTGATGATTATCCCTATTAGGCACGAATCACGATGCAACTGTCGTCTTAGCCAAGTGTTTCTCAATCATCTGAGCTCTCTCATATAGCTCATTGTAGTCCTCCAAGTCCAAGGACACCAGATGGTCCTTGGTTTTCAACTTCAATCCATCCCTAAACCTCTTAGCCTTGTCCACAGCATTCTCGACCAACCTTGGCACATACTTGGATAGCTCGACAAACTTGACCTCGTATTAATCCACCGTCATCAGGCTTTGACATAGCCTTTGAAATTAAGCCATTTTCTGTTCCCTAAGCGCAATACTTAACTAGAGAAGCCTCCATGAAGGTACCCCACACCCAAGCCATACCTTTGGGAAATACCCTCAATTTGGTTGCTTCCCACCACGTATTGGCATTACCCTATAATTGGCAAACGGCTAGTATTACCTTGTCCTCCTATTCACACTGCAGCAGTGTGAATGGCTTTTCCAACTCCCTTATCCAATGAGTTTTTGCCTTGAGATCGCCTACCCTAGTGAATTTGGACGGCTTCAACTTCATGAACTGCCCCACCAATTAATGCATAGGCAGGTTACCATTCTCGGGCCTAACTACAGGAGCATCAGTAGCGGTGGCGGCGGCTGTAGTAGTAGTGACAACAACTTTAGTAGCAGCGATAACGGCTTAAGTCTATGCCTATTGTCCAATCAAGGCCTCTAGGGCGTGCATGATCCTATCCATCCTTGGATCTTATGGTGCTCTTTCCCTTGCACCAGTCGGGACCTGCGCCGTTTTTCTCCTCGGGGCCCTCTACCCAAGAGTTCTCAACTCAGGGGTACTCTGATCTGAGTTGCTCAAGATGCAAGATTCACCTAACCTGCTTTCCAATTCCTAATAGGGAATTAGAAACTAAGACAACCCTATGATAACAGCTTCTACAAGCAATCACATGCGAGCAAAAAAAAAAATCTTTCCTACTAACTATTTACCAAGACCCATCGTACTTATCACTCTATATGTTAACCATGCTCTAATACCAAAATCGACGGGAATGTCACACCCCAACCCTCAAGCTCATGAAAACCTCAATTCACTTATGGTTGAAACATGCGATGTCCTAAGTTCTGTCACCGACCAATTCATTTTATCTTATCATTAAGCACATGCAAAAATAAAACTAAACACACCCAACCAATAACAAGTAGGGATAGCAGAAAGATGTAACTATAAAGCAATAGCAACACTTCCTTTATTTATTTGCCAAGGTTAGCTTGGGGAAATAGTATATATACAAGCCCTACTTCGGGCAACGTTCCAAGGCCAACACAAAAAGGGACCAAACTTGCCTAACCTATCATAACAAAAAGGAGGGGAGGGTTAGTCAAAAAGATATTAGGCTACCAATGCCTAATCATTGGCCTCCGAAGGGTTAGACTCGCCCGACGAGAGGTCCATCACCGCGCCATCAGGAGGATCGAGGTCCATTGGATCCCATACCTCGTCACGCCGACCCCTCGTGTGGTGCAGGCCCATCATAGCCTCTCAAGGGACTGTACATCATATCCCCTTGCCTGACGTATCACACCTTGAAGATGTGTGGCACATAATGGTCTCTCTCTCCCTCATCGACCCATGTGGTCGTCACTTGCTGCTTGTAAATGAAATCAATACCTGAAACGAGCCGCGTGATGACAGAGGTGCTCATGTCAACGAGGACACCGACCCTCACTGAATACGGCATCATACTAGGGTCCTGGAAATGTTAACCATGACGGGGTGAAATAAACTCAGTAAGTTAAAATCCTAAGTCTCGATTAGGAACTCTGTTTGCCTCAAGTGCAGCCTAATCATGCAACTTAACATCAATGGTAGATCAATTGCAAAATGACTTTCACTTTGTCTAATCTATAAACATTCTAGAAAATACAGCCATGATACAACTCAACAGCCATTAGATACAAATAGAGGTGATCTCACCTTGCCGGCACATGTACCCTGTAGAAACAATACAATTCAAGCCATAACAATTTCAACAATTATTTCACATTATAAAATACTCAATGAACTTTCTCATGCATCAGTACTCACACATGCTTCGATTATTATAACCTCCTGGGCTACGGCACAACTTTATGGTTGGCGGTCTACCGATCCAAAACCAGGCATCATCCCCCGTGGAATGTCATCCGGGGGGAGGTCTCGGATGACATTCCTCTACCATAACTCATCAATCGACCACTGTCAAGCATCCGATCGAAATCAGGCGACCAAAAGGCCACAGCACAACCTCAAGGGTTAGCAGTCTTTCGACTGCGCCGAGTATCCCTTTATGTGACCATGCAACACAACCATCAACCATTTCAATCTTTCTTTTCTCTATCGCCAATGAAACCATGATTCGTGCTTATGCAACATGCTACTGTTGTTAACACACGTATAATGCAATGCAATAATAATCAACGATCACATGAACTTGCATAATTCAACAATTCCAAATAAAACCATCAAACATCAGTTCAAGTCATAACATACCCATCAATCTCAATCAATTGACATCACAATGATTGCATGCTTTTCCAAAATAACCATTTCCCTCGACTATTCTCGTTACAGTTGTCACTTATCAAGAAATTCATCCACAATCGACACTTTGATAATTATTCATGTGCCTTAGCTAATTATTGATAATCAAACATGTACCTCAATAATTTAACAATACCCAACCACGTGTCTCAATATTCAATAATATATCAACACACGCCTCCACGACTAACGATAGTTAATTATTCTAATCGATAATTAATCGTCACAACACAATCATAGACTAAGATTATCTCCAAAAATACTCATTTATAAAGTATATAATACTATAATTCATCATTCCGATCAATAATTGAACTCCCATAAAATACTTATAATTATTTACCAATCCCATAAATAATTATCCTTCCTTAATAAATCAAGGTCCATCACACTATAGTATATAAATACTATCAAATTTAGAAATATAGACCATAGTTAATCTCTCACAAATATTACTCAATTTAATCAATTTTCATAAAATAACCATAATTAATTATTTTCCCCAAAAATAATTAATATCCATAATTAGGCAATAATTGGAAATTACTTTAATGATATAATTAATTAACTAATTTCCACAAAATAATATAACATTTCCATATATAAATAATTTCCATAAAATAAAATAATCATAATTAACTAAGATTAAACCTTTATTAACCAAATCAATCAACCATAAACAAGCTTATTAATATAATATAATGTTAATTAACCATAAACCTAGCTAATTAACAACTAAGCACAATTAAGCCACAATTGGCTTATCATAATCTTACTTAAGCATAATCAAAGCACATGGACCATACTTTAACCATGAGCAACCTTGATTAACCACTAATCACGCTTAAACTAATTAAAATACTCCTAAAGCAAGATTAACCCATAACTAAGGGATTAGGAAATCAAATTACTAACTCTAAGATTCCAGGGACATCAAAGCGGTGGTGAGGGCGAGGACTACACAGGACCGGCTCGAGGACAGCGATGAACGACAGACAGCGGCTATTTTTCGGCGAAATAGTGCCAATGGTTGTTTTCTCGTGGAAACAGCGAAGGCGGCTTCAGCGTTTGGATGGGCAGTTGGCGGTGACAGGCGACAGCCGACGAGTGGTGGCTAGACTCTATGCAGCAACAACTACATGGTGGATGGTAGCAACAACTCCAATGGACACCAATAAGGGCGGCAGCAAGGGCAATCAGCAAGGGGCGAGAATAGAGAGAGAGAGAGAGAGAGAGAGAGAGAGAGAGATGGGTGGCTGCTAGGGGTAGAGAGGAGAAAGAATGAGTTAGCAAGCTTGTCCAAGAAGCCATGCCAACTTGTTTTACAAGCTTGAATAACAACCAAGGAATCCTAAGCAAGTTTGGGCCACACAAAGCAAGCTTCTAGAAGAGAAGGCCCAAGAGCCAAAGAGAAGGGAGAAATGGGCCAGCTTAGGGCTAGCTTGGGCCCACCTTGGGCTATCCTTGATGGGCGCAAGGCCCATTGGGCCGCCGGTCTTGGGCCGGCCCACTCTCGGGCCCAATTTCTCGGTCTAAATTTTCTTTTTCCGACACTTTGGGACTCACCAAAAAACCCGAGAATAAATGTGGTGACATCCAAAATATTTAGTTGTGAAGTCCCTAAAAAGTCTATAGCCAAAATTGGATTAAAAATCGGGATTAAATTATATCAATTGCGACTGTAATATTGTTTAGACTTTTAGGCAACTCTTTAGGGTTTTCCTCATGTTTGACCCGTGATCAATAGCTTTTCAATCCACGTTTAAGAAAATTCTCGAACTAGGGACGATCCTCGGTTGTCATATAATCTCGAGAGTTCAATTAATAATCCTGAGTACAAGATAAAAATGAATCGGTTTAACATCATTTGTAGTTTGTATCAAAGTCGTGTGGAATCACCCACAATCCTGCTTCATACTTCTTATAAATCAATTTATTTATGTTCGCTAATGGTTTGTTACAAGATGATATTGTTCCTCCTCGAATCCTTATAGTCGAACAATCCGTTCCTTATTGAAACTGCTAGTTGCACGTATATTGTTCCCTAATGGCATTTCCAAAAAGTTTATTATCTCACAAATGATCAATTCAGAGTAATTGTACTAACAAGGCATTGATCAATATTATCATTTTATATAATCCCAAAATAGGGTCAAAATTCAGGACATTATAATAAATGTACTCACTGGTCGCATGGCTTTCTTGCAAGTATAAGTTGTTTCTAAAATAGATGAATGTTGAATACCTTATATTATTGACAGAGCATTATCAAGCCCACCATGTCCAAGTGAGAGATATTATATCACAATGGTTTGTCCATGATGGGGTGTGTCCAAAGGGCACCATTTGCTCGAATGGAATGTGAGTCTAAGAGACATTTTGAAAATGTGTGAGGCTATCTTTTATGAGAGGTTTAACTACCTTCTTGAGATAGCCGTCAAATGTGGGAAAAAAAGAACGTTTTGTAGAAAATAACACCCCCCTCCCTCCCTCCCATCACTGGACAAAATACAAAAGATTTTCTTCATTATTTTGAGAAACGATCAGCACTAACGTTACGGAACAGAAATACCTTCCTCGTGATTATATTCGGACCAACGTAAAGTCGTATTATTTATTATTCTCTGGTTGTTCAACATATGTTCCTAGGTAATTCGTTTGTCGTGCATCATAGAGATTACTCATTTCTTCTCAACACGTTTTCTCCTACAAAATCAAACTGCGACTGGAATAGCTTTAAGTGGGATCACGCTGCATTTTGTGCACTCACACTCTGTGAATGAGAAACTCGTCGAGGAAACACCATGGCCTTAAGTCACTCATGAATGAATTGGTTAAATTCCTCTTCTACTCTTTCCTAGCATATTCAATTCTTCTTTCATTTGATCTTCACAATGAAATCAACCAAGGATTTACCGAACTAACATTGCAATGACCTCCGTGAGTTTCTATCATATCCAGGGAAAAACAGGGCCCCCCGTTACGACTAATCATACATTAATCCTTTAATTACCAAGTAATAACTACTTCCAAGACCTCAAGAATAAAGACATCATTCTACCCTTCTCCCTACCCGACAAACATTGTTCTTGAAGGGTACACAATTTTGTAACACTGAACTGGAAGAAAGAATGAAAAGAACCATTGCAGTCATGGGAAAAAATCAAGATACTCGGAACAAACCGTCTTTTATTATTAATATCTCAGAACAAAATATCATGTTCATTCAACGTTAGATCCAGCTTGGAGAATTCTAACACATAGCACTGTAAGAATCTTGGACCATGTGTTTGAACTAATCGGAATCGGAATGAAACTGCAACCGTGTTCACGATGATGAGATTCGAAGGCCAATAAAGCTTCAAAGAAGAAAAATGCGTCTGTGCCTAGGCAAAGTTCTCAGCAAATAAGCCTCATTTTACATGCTCCAAGCCAAGCTCGTTTGTAGTTGTGGATATACATGAAAACAAGTGACAAAGAAAAGAAGGCCTATGGTGAATCTTCAGCACCTTTATTTCCAACCTATTTAGATCATGTCACTCTAACCAAGCTATGCAAGCAATATTACACCTCACAAGCTCTGAGCTCACTCTTTTAAACAGTCTGAAAACCTCTAGAAAACTCCGAAGAATGTCGCTATTGCAAAAACAAGAAACAGCACTCCACCCAAATAGCCAACCTGTTTGAAAACATTAATGACAAAAGCCAGTTAAAGTCAAAACAAATGAGTTGCTTGTAGCATGGATCTTTTCATAACATGCAGCAAATACAGCTACTTGGGTGGAACATTGAGATCACTTGGAGCAAAATATGACCATTATTCATCTTGCTGTAGGCAGTATAGTGCACATCTTAGGCCTGATGTTGTTGGTACTAAAAACATACTGCATAATGAAGTAGAAGCTTTTCAACCAAGAGCAACAAGTATGTGGAATTCTTTGATTTTTTTCAAAAGTGGAAATTGGGAACACACTTCCGCATTTAGATTGACAATGTACTATAACACAGAAAGGGTAGTCAAATAGCAGGCCACCAAGAAGATAGCATATTCTGGATGAAGATACTCTACAACCATATGGCCCCCATTCGTGCTGTAACCCTTAACTGCTTACAACTGTTGATGCATGTGAATGAGGTAAGCATCATCAGCAGACAAATGTGGAGACACACATGGCAGTATGGTGCAGGATAGAGGATACACATCCCTGATGCTTAGAGGAGTGCATGTCGAGAGAGAGATAATAAATTGTCAAGATTCGAATTTGTGTCAAACTCACAAGCTTTTCAGATATGTAGTTGGCTAGAAATCCACCCCCGAGAATCGCAATAGATGTTGCCACAAGGTGTCCAACGATAGCTCCGCTCGCAACGCCCCATGGAGACTGGAGGTGAACGAGGAAGAAATTAGCAGGATATATCAGCCAACATCTATAGGACTGCACTGCAGAATAATTAAAATCTAACTGACCTGTGCTGCACCAAGGGCTATTGTTGCAAGCATTGAGCGGTCTCCCCATTCCTGATTGTAGCTCATAGGTCAGAAGACATCTTTATTGAAGGAATTACCATTCAAAGTACCAACATAGTGAATAACTTCATTAAAATTGCAAGTACTAAAAAGAGGAAGGAGGATCTCCATATCTGCCGAATGCATATGAAAGATTGATAAAGAACAAGGTAAGCCAAGACAGGTTCTTAAATGGCAATGTAAGGTTTTCTGGTGGCAAATTTAATAATTTCATTCAATGCAGTGAGCGAAAATCAATCCTGACCAGTAGAGGAACAAAAGATGCTTACAGCAAAGAATACAAGGCTGAAGGACTTCCAGACAATCTCAAGGGGATTCGAAAGCCGTTTGGAGACCTAATAAACATATTGAGTCAAATCAGGTACCACAAACTTTCTCAAATGCCAAAACCTATGATAAGCATGCTGAGAGATAGATCAGCAAATAGCCAAGTGAGAATGTATATCCAGTGAAGGATGACAAGGAAGCAAGCATCTAATTTAAGAAATAACCTTTTCTTTCACAAGCTCTTCAGCTTCGACATATTCATCTAGTTCAGGACTGCTCTTCTCTCCACTCTTATCTACACTTGATGGAATATCCCAAGCATCTTTTATTGATTTGAGACCAAAGAATATAAGCAAAGTCACAGCAGCATATTCCCCAATTGGTAAGGCTGTTTCAATAACCACATAGAGCAGAGACATGAAAGATCTTGTAAGAAAAGGGCCAAAGGATCAAATGGATTCTCTATAAGCTAAGGAAAAACAAGATGCAGAGACCTAGAACTAGTAGATTCAATAATTGATAGTTATGTGCATCCAAGTTGATGCAAGTTCAAACAGATGATTTTTACAATAAAATGCTACTGAGCAGATAAGTTTTCAAGATTACATTATGATTTACATTGAAATGTCAGGAATGTTTATTTTTGGTTCCCAAATCTCTGATGAACTCTAAAACACAACGCGCATTTGTAATCATGGATTGCTAGGGAAATTGTGTATTTTAGTATCCCCTCATTTGATATCTAAATCCTACATTAGTCTGTGATGGACAGACACAAAGTTCAGACTTGAAGCAATGACAAGCTATCAGCATCAGCATGTGGCAGAAATTTCATATGTACAAGCAACATTTACTTGACAGGTGATTTTTACTGCAGTTAAGCATAAGAAATCTCTTTGTACTTTAATCGCACATCAAGAGACTGAACTGCACCCTAAGTCTCCTTTTAGTATATATGGGTATGTATGAGAATCCTTTGTAGCAAAACATACAAAGGAAACATAACCTTTATCTTTTGTTTGCTCTTTCTTTCCTTTTCTTTTGCTCTTTTTTCGTTCTTTTTTTTTCTCTGCCAGGTTACAACATGAATAAAGGCATTGTAACATAAGCTTTTTCAGAGCTCTTCAATCCCAGCCAGAGAGTGGCTAATTGTCAGAGAATTAAAGACTAGCAGAACGGCTTTATCCTGAGTTCTGGCCCGTGATTTGAATTTGCAAGTCCATAAGTCCAAAAGCAAGACTGACAGAACAGACGTTTGGGATCTTGAGTGTCCAGATGTCGATGAGGAATAAAGCTAATGAGAAATATCAGAAGGTAATGCAGACATGCCATGACCCTGCCTTGAGTGCAAACAATGTGACAGGCAACTATGTCAATTTGCAACCACATAGTCAATGAGGAAGATCCATACATTCACCAGAGGCAACAAAACTCTATTTGCACAAGAATTCTGCTTTTGTATACTACTGTTTAACTAATGACATTGTTTACAGCACAAGTCTAAGTTTATCGTAGTACAGAGGATATAATATCATCCAGAAAGTAGTTTGAGGGAAGATATAAATGTCTTATCGGATAAGGGATGTCATGTCATCCATCCTCACTAAGGACTATTTTCGACTAATGGGAGATGCATGGACTCCAGTCGACCAAAGCAAAATATTAGGGCCACTTCAGCACAGGAGGTATGCGAAAAAGCTCATTCTACTGAGCTAATTCAATCTTCTCATATCTTTTGAATGATGCAGCAGTGATACACATTATAACTGCTGTTGAAGACATGTATCAAATGTCCAACTTAGTTGCAACCTATAAGATGATACTTCAAGCACATTCTGAGAGTCTCTCTACTGAAGCTCTTTCCAAGTCCATGGACAAGCCGACAGGAAAACACAATGGAACAGTATAACTTACTGGTCTGGAACTGAGCAGGTACTGACTGAAATATCTTTCCAATCACAACAGACAGGATTGTCATTAATGAAAGAGCACCCATTGATCCTAAAAGAACCTGTTCAAATATTTTAAAGAGCATCAGAACATGTAGTTTTTAGACATTATACTACAGGCTGTCCAGCCAAGAACTTGGGAAATATCAGACAAACAGATAATTTAGAAACAGTGTCACTTCATGCATCGTTTGATCTGTGAATATTGTCCATGCTCTAAAATCAGTAAAGAAGGTAAACAAGCCTGTAAAATAACAGCACTGAGTTTTCAGCACTACAATTTATCGCCCATCATGGGCAGAATCCTGTCAAAGCATCTGATATTAGTTCACATGAAGAGTAAATTCTCTAGTATTGTCAAGCAGAAAAAAAAGAAACTTTGACAGGTGTAAATGATTGGTGAATCCCAGATGACATTTCCTTCATACATTTCAGGGTCAAATCTACAGGTCAATGACAATATTAGATACTTATCTGTGCTAAATCAAGTTCTTACGCCACTAGCATGTGTGTGCATGAGAGAGAGAGAGAGAGAGAGAGAGAGAGAGAGAGAGAGATTACCAGTCCCTTTTTGTATTGCATGGCTAATAGTGCAGCAATGAAGAATGTCTGGGCAACAGGAACAACCATACCTTGAGTTAATACATAGTTTAACCAGTATCCGCTAATAAGCAAGCATTAACTTCTCTCATCAAATAAAGTTAAAAGATTAAAGAGGTCCTATCATATACCGAATGTACAATTAAGACAAAGCAGGTGTTATTAGCAAAAATGAGAATACGAATGCACAAGAAAATTCAAATCTCCAAATGAAAATATTTGATTTTCTGGCAGCAGAGATAGGTTAACTAATCAGATTTTACTGAGACATAGAAGAGCTCCAGATATATTAAGCTTGAGAAACCATGCAATTGACCTCAACAGGAGCCCCAGGCAAAGGGACACTGCACTCTAGCATTTCTAGAATCTGAGCAATGACAAGAGATAAACAGGATCTGTTACATAGACCATCACAAGCACATAGAATGGGTAAAGAGGGGAAAGTTAATCGATGTCAACATGCAGTGAGATTAGTATCACACTTAAGTCATAAGTAATTTAGGTTAAAAATACTTTAGCATGATGAATAGGTGCAAAGCCTGTATAGCATCATTTTTTATTAGCCATATTAGTAGACAACAAGCTGGTCTCAGTTTTGTAGATTTCTTATGCTTCAATGGCAAATCTTTCCTCTTTACTGGATCATCAGTCAAATAGGAGGAGCTGGCTTTAGTAGTCAATAACACTTTAGTGGGTAGTCATCTACATCTCAAGTTGACAAAAGTCCAAACAGGCATTTGTATGTCCAGCCACAGGCCATATGTTATGACTCTTCTGAAGTATTAGTGAAATTAGACTGAGAAAGCAGGATGTTGCAAAGCAAAAGAAAATAAATTGACATTAGACAATTAATAAGCCAAGAGATGAGAATTTCTCATATGAATGCTTTGTGACAAAAGTATCAGTCTGTCAATAATTAACTACCTTATCCCCGATTTCAGAAACAAATATTAATGCGAATGCAGCTGTGAAGCCTGACTTCGCGATAGCAGCTAATAGTGATGAAGGTCCGCCTTTGACAAACACAATCAATGAAAATACCAAAGCGCATCCAAAGACAACCAATGCAACAGAGAGAGGATAAGGAATTTGGCTAGGGATCTTCTTGCTGCAAATCACCAAAAAAAAAAAAAAAAAAACAAACGTTAATTAAGTTCACAGATTCCAGCATCACTGTTCAAATGATGAGAGAGAGAGGGCGAGAGAAGTCCATTCAAACCATGCACATTTTTTTGGCTGAAATTTAAAACACAATTTAAGAGACTGAAGGAAGTATAGATATTTAGTCACAGCATCACCTATTGCCTTACCAAACAAAGTTTATTACAATGCAAATATGAGAGGACTTTTGCAGAAGAGAAAAAAGTATAGGCCAAAAGCTGCTACAATATTGAAACACAGCAAGCATACTTTCTAAAAACTTCTTCTTTTCCTTTTTGTTGAACATATAAAATATCTATAGTAAGAGGTTTATACAGAGATACTATACCAATCCTACAAGGAAAATGTTGAAAGATAGCAAGGGTGGAAGGACAATACATCTTTCTATAAGATCTTGAAAGATCATGATGATTAGGACTACTGATCTTTCTAAAAGAGCTTTAACTCAACTCATTCAGATAGCATATCATGTTCAATAGAACTTCTACCTCAAGTCTCATTAATGATGATTTCTCTTTTCCTCTTGACAAACAAACAAGATACTGAAAACCCAAATTAGGAATATTATACATGCCTATCCAGTGAAGCTAGAACTTTGTGGATCATTATATCGCAACTACTGCATTGGATTCATACGTCAAGCATCCACTCATTATTACTGCAATCTAACAGCAACATATTTAAAACATTCTTAGAATCAAAATAATAACCCATCATCATCGTGAAAGGGATAAGCTATCGAATAAAACAAGATTTTGCAAATACAAATCAAAAAAAGGGATGAGCTGTCAATCAATCAGTTAGAACTCACATTGTTGACGAACTGCTTCCAGGTGGATTCTCTCCCAAGGCATCCTGATTTGCATTTTCATCCCTACCTTCGTATCCGCCCGATCCGATACTTACATTGGATGCACGTGCTGGGAATGGGCTGCATGTTTGTTTCCTTCTTGATAATCCTCTCCATCTAGCTAAAATAAGAGAAAGATTAGCTTAGTCAGTATAGCCTGATTTTCACTAAGCCAACCCAACCTAATGTGCACTCAGCCCAAAAGAAAACCCACGCTAATTTGTCAAAATTAGTGCAGCCCAAAGTCCACAACAATTTGGAAAAAGTATGCAACCTTCTGAAAGAAGTGTACCTTCATGCTTATTTATGTCTCATTACATAGAAAAGTACCAAACTTTTGTAACTCTTTTTGGCGTACAAGGAGTACATTTTAAGCTCAGATGTAAAATCCAAGAAGATAATTTTCAGAAAGCTTAAAATTTTCAGTATAACATCATTCTGGTCAGTAAGGCGATTTGGAGGAGAAGAATCATACAGTTTTCAGGGTCCAGACTATGACAAAGATGTCATGAAATTGCATATACTAAAGAAGCTGCCATCTTCTTTTCCATACCTGTGTTGCATTGTGTTTCATACTTACTCACCCGTTTCTTTACTGTACTTCTTATGTCGTTCATTATATAGCCAAATCTCTGCAGTTCAAGGAAACATCACCAAAAATAGTTTCTAGAAACACTAGCTTTGATAAACCCCAGTGATTGTACAAGTTGAAACGATTAGTTGGAACAAACTGCACCGTTTTCAAGTGGCTAAAATGGCAGAGAGGGAGAAATCTAATTAATTGCCCACCCACCACTTAAATCCGCTTAAAATCTTAATCAGAAAAGGGCGAAGATCTATCATTTCATCAGCGATAAGCCCCATATGCATCGGACAACACCAATCATAAGGACAAAGATGCCAAAACTTCGCTCAGTTCTCACCACAGAAGCTTGACTAGAAAAGGGTAAGCATCAAACTATGAATCTCTCAACTCAAAGTCTTCCTTTTTCAACAAAAGCTTGACCCGAATTCAGCCGTCCAACGAAGAATCGATTGCATCCGGATATTAACTTTTCGTACCCGCAGTAATGTTCCCATAACATTTTTGCAGACACTATAAACGACTGAAGACCAAAGAAAGACAAGGTACAAGAAAAGAGGGAAAACTCACGAGGATACGAGGTTTGAGCTGTGGGCGACGTCGCAGTGCAAGGCAACGAGTCCAGACCAACTAACAAGGGAAGCTTGACTCCCGAAATTAAAGGTCTACGAAGCACCGCACCCTTCATTATCTCTCTTTCTTCTTGCTTGTAGCAGCAAAGCTAATACAGTTCCATCAGCAATTCCAAGAAAAGAGGAAGATACCCTTCGCGGCTTTCGATATTCTCAGCCCAAGAATTCTCAGGACTTTTAGACTGCGATTTATCTCACCGAGTTCTTCCAAATATGGTGGTTTCTCAGGTTTGGCCTTGGCAATGCTATGCTTTTTGATTGTAGTAATGCGTTCATTGTTTCCCAGCCGATAAAAATTTCTCCTTGGGGGGGCTTGTTTTGGTTTGCCACGTGTGTAGTGGGTAATGGATTGGGGCAAAAGCCAAAGCTCGGACAGGCAACTAGCCGATTCGATTTTACGGTTCACGAGGGAGTTGTCGTTTTTCTTTAAGAGTGTCTATTTTTTTGTTTCCCCGAAGGGACGACGGCTGGTATAACTTTTGAATTTTGACTTAATAAAATGTAATTTAAGCTTCATTTATTTTATGAAAAGTAAGTTTTAGGAAAAAGTTTTTCAAATTTTTGACATTTATTTCATGAAAAATAAATTTATTAGAAAATTATTTTTCATAAGAGAAAAAATTCTTTTAAAATTGGGGAAAATGTTTTTTACTTTTCAAGTTGGGAAAAATAGTTTCTACACTCACTCTCTCTCATCTCACATCCCCCATTAATCCCCACTTCTTTCTTTTTTTCTTTTCTAAAAAAATTCAAATTTTTTAATTTATTTTTCTCTATTTTTTATTTTCTTCTTCTTTTTTCTTTGTTTCATCTTCTTCCTTAGCTGGTCGCCAACGATCCACCACAAGCCTCAGCTCGCCAAAGGTGGGCAAGCTTAGGCTCATTGCTCACCGGCAAAGCAAGCTCAAGCTCATCAATTTAGCAAGGCCCTAGGACAGCAATCTCATAGGCTTGAGCTCACCGATTTGGCAAGTCTCAAACTCACTAGCCTTAGGCCTTGCTAGATTGGCAAGCCGAAGGTTTTAGCAAGCGGCAAGCTTAAGCTTGCCCATCCCTAGCAAGCTAAGGGTTGCTTGTGGCCATTCACCGACCGTTATCGTGGCTGGCAACCGGTCAAGGAAAAAGATTAAACAAAGAAAAAAAAATTGATAATTGGGTTTAAAAAATTAAAAAAAATTAAAAGTAAAAGATAATTAAAAATTGCTTTTAAAAAATAAAGTAATAATAAAATTATTGAAATAGAGTGTATAGAGGAAAATATTTTTTTGCTATTTTCCCTTTCTAAACAATAGAAAATATTTTCTACTTCACTTTCAATTTTCACCTGAATACCGGAAAATAATTACATTTTTCTGGAATATGGTTTCTTGGAAAATATTTGCCGATAATGCCACATTTTCCATGAAATGAATGGAGCTTTAATGTATAATATCATTCATGAGCTTTTAATTTATTCGATGTAATTTTTGAACTTTTAGTAAACTTTCAAACTAGTTATTAGACTATATCAAAATATATAATGTTATGCTTCCATTTATTTAAGTTTAGGTAGAATAACAAATATTTTCATATAATTTACAGATTAATTTGAATATGTACCAAAAATTGAAGGATTATATCAAACAAATTTGTCTTACTTCCTTATAGGGTGTAGGAGTCAAAATCCATACATAAAGTGAAATCATTCCCACCACAATCTCCTCGAGAATGTGAGGATTCAAACTCCCCACCTCTCCCTTCCCATATGAGAAGAGTGGTTAGTGGAGAGCCCTAACATCATTCTTATGGAAGAACTTCTCATTACAAAAATGTTTGTCGCATTTCGGGTTAAATGCTCGATCTTAACATTTTCTGAGCTTTATAGTATTAGGCCAATTACTATAATAGTATATGAATAGATTTCAACCAAATTAAGTATTATCATTCAAAAAGAAAATGACATAAATAGTCATTGAACTTTGACTCAATATGCAATGTGGTCCTTTAACTTTTGATTTGGTCAATGTGACCCTTAAACTTTAATCTAATCTATAATATCACCACAAGGAAAGATAACTTTTGCCGTGAAAGATACCCTTTCAATGTATTTCCCTATAGAGCTATGACACCTTGAAAATTCTACAATTTTCGGATACCGAAAGGTTAGAGTGTGGACTTTAAGAATTGGCTAGTGGGCTGAGTGATAAGCCCACATACCGAGCGGCAAGCTTATGGGCTGCATGAGGGGCATGGGCTCGGCCTAATAGGCCAAGTGGAGGTTTGAACATAGAATAACTAGGTCATGAATTGGGTCAAAATGGAGAAGTTGGATTGTAAGGCTTGTGCCTTGAAATGAATAGGACTATGAGTTGGGCTCGGAGTGAATGAAATGGGCCGTGAAGTTGGACTACAAGACGAGTGGGCTCGATAGGCCAGGTGTGTACATTCAAGGGCCAGGGTTAGGCAAAGGAAGCCTACATCGAAAGAAGCCAGCAAAAGCAGTCATGTGCATACCGAGATTAGGAGTTTATTTTATAAGGCTAGAATTTTAACTAGATTAGTTCCTCATATTCGTTTAGTGGTGATTAAATTGAGGATATCCAAATGAATGGTTTAAAAATATAAATGGGCGAGCGGACTTAGAGACCTAAAACAATTGAGGATTTGATTTGAGTTTAGCATAAGATTTTATTTTTCTTTTCCCTCATCCTTTCCCTGTGCGTGACGGAAGACCCCTCCCTCCTCTTCCTTGTATTGTCTTATTTGCATGGCTGATTGCTTTTCTTTTCTCCCTCGTTATTATGCCGCCTAAGGAAAACACACATGCAGAACTTAAACTTGCAACAAACCACCTCCCTCTCTGTCCTCTCTCTTTTTCCTTTGGCTCGTCTCTTTCCCTTCCTCGCTATCCTCTCTCTCTCACTTTCTTCTTCCCCGACAGCACCCTTTCTCTTCTGCCCCATTCTTCTCCTATGAGCTTTAATCTTTGAGGTTCGAAACTTGGAAATCCAGCAAGGTCATAGCTTGAGAGGAAGGTTGTGGTTGAAAGGTAAGGGAAAATGGTAAGTTTCAAGCTTCAAAAATCTACTAATAGCTTGGGAAGGGGGAAGAGTTGGATCGATTGTTGTTGCTTGTTGAATTTTTGTTAGACGATTCTTGTAGATGTGAGATCGATAGTTTAAAAAAAGGATACTTAGAACTTTGGGGTTACTATAGCAAAGAGTTTACAGGATAGGAAAGGGAAATCGATTGAAGGAGAAGAATGCGCATGCTGGTTTGTTGTTATCGAAGTACTGGTTACTATCTTGTGTGTACGTAGTTGCTATGGTGCATTTCTTGGAGGTCGAAGGGCTTATTGGAGCTGTGTACGTGAATTCTTGATGTCTAAAATGCCATGCATGCGACTGTAGCAGACAATAAATGCTCATATAGAGGAAACCTTAGATTGGTGCTGTGAAGATCTATGCCGTTTTTCCCTTGCACTCTTGCTTTGCTAATTTCATACCGATTGACTAAAAGAGAATCAAAGGAAGCATTCTACATGAAGTTTGCTCTAGAGATCCTGAACTTTAACATATGTTTTTCGAGGAATTTGCTGAAGTCACAACAAATGTGCAAATGGATAATGTTTGCCATGATAGAAACTGACCTGGAGGGAAACAGAGCGGGTTTGGTTATTATGTGATTTTTGTGGTTGAGTTGGGCTATGTGGTCTTCATAACAATGGTGGAGCACGTCTTCATGTATAACATATGAAGTTACGTAGCTATTAAACAAGCACCGATTTGCTTTATTCTAGGATTTCTATTCTGGAAACAAACCCGCAGGATTGTATGTCATGTTCATTGAATTGTTTCTCCTTGTACGTGTAGAACCGAACTTAGGTCCCTCCACAGAAAATGTTTGTTAATGTCTCTTTATAGCATACTAAAATTTTGTAAATTTTCGAGGTAAGTTACTATGTTTTTGACCTTGATATTCCTAGTCGCAAAATTCTATCTATATTGCCCCGCTCCGAATTTTGGAGGGAATGCTCTTATGATTATTGATGAATTGTGAGGAACCTTATGATAATTTGTTATGTGATTGCTTGAACATCTCGCATGCATATGTGGTAGTGTCATGATATTTGGGAGACGTGTATTCATGCGAATGTTTCATGTGCGGAAATTGAATTGCACCGTTGAGTTCTACATACTATGTTGCAATTGAGGCTTTGTGGGTGCATTCGTATGTTGGTAGAATGTGGAGAATATAGGATTGCATGTGTGAAATGCATAAATGAACTTTAATGGGGGATGCCCAGCAGTTGTAAGAAACTGGTGATGCCCTAGGGAGTGGGATGCCCATGCTATGTGTTCTTGGATGCTCCGGTGAGGTGATATTGGGATGCCTTGGAGTTGAGATGCCCCTGCTATGTGTTATGGAATGCCTTGGTGAAGTGATATCGGGATGCCTCAAAGTGAGATACCCGTGGAAAAGATTCCATGGAAGTCTGGTTTGGGATCAAAAGTGACTTAAGCAGATTGGCTAGTGATTGGTGGATAACCATCTCGAGGGTGGATCATGAAATCACATAAAAGATAAACCTACTTGGTGTGTGAGTTTGTATGCGAATTATGGTCCATGTGCAAGTCAAAGGTGCATGAGGAGTGTGGTTGTATGTTTCGATTGGCTTAGGTCATATGTGCATTACATAATTGCCATGAGTGAATGTCAATCTTGAATAGTCGCTTGATGTTTCGATACCACTACAATACATTTGTTTTTTTTTCTTGTTGTGGATGATGTTCCTTTATACTAGTTGCTTGTGGATTTTGTGGTTTAAAACCTACTTGTTTTCCTTTATTGGGCAATGTTGCTCACCCCATTCTATTTTCATTTTATTGAGATGGATGTGCCACCTATAGCTACGTACAAAGCGTCTACTCTCCTCAAGGGTTCCTTCTATGACATTACCAATGAGGAGACTAGCTTAGTATTTACTTGTTATATTTGCACTATCTAGATAGACGATGGATGCCCAATTGGTTTTCTATGCGTTTCGTGGTTTTTAAATAATGAATAGCAAGCTTATTGGACCCCTGGTCTAGTGAGCTGTGATGTTTGGGTGGAGCTAGGTGTCAAGACGGTTCGCATGGAGAAGGCCCAAAGCATGCTGTTTTTTGGAGGCCCATGGGGAAGCTCGGGTAAAGGAGAATTAGGCACTGTTTTGACCTCTTCCTAGAATTTGTTTTTTGCATGAGTTTGTAACTATGTAACTAGTTCTATATGCATGCTGAGATTAAGAACTTCCCCTTGTAAGTGAATCTTATAAATGGCTAATTGTTTTCTCTTATTCAATAAAAAAAATGGGGAATATATATGTATGCTTATATGTGCTTAACTCTACTCACAAACTAAGTTACTATTTTACCCTTGTTACTCACAATATTTTCCAACACTCCCCCTTAAATTGGGGTGTAGTTATCAAATAATCCCAACTTGTTACATAAGAAGCTCACTCTATTCCCCTGTAGAGATTTCATAAAACTGTCTGCGAGTTGATCCTCCAACTTTGTGCGTTGAAGAATAATCTCCCTTGTTTGAACTTTTTCTTGCATAGAATGACAATCAACCTCAATGTTCTTAGTTCACTCATGGAAAATGAGATTAGATGCAATATGAAGAGCAAATTGATTATCACAATACAAAACTAATGGATTTGAAAGTGACATTTCAATCTCTGATAATAACATTCTCAACCATAGCAATTCACTTATCACATGTGCCATAGCTCGATATTCAACTTCAATGCTTGACCAAGAAACTACATGTTGTTTCTTACTTTTCCACGCAACTAAATTACCTCCAAGAAACACACAATAGCCTAAAGTAAATCTCCTATCCATAGGACATCTAGCCTAGTTAGCATTAGAGAAGCCTATGGTGTTTAGATAGCCATAACTCTTGAACTGTAGTCCTTTACTCGGTGCTCCCTTCAAATATTTAACAATTCGAAGCACAGCATCCCAATGAGTAGTAAGAGGAGAACTCATGAACTGACTTACTACACTAATTGCGAATGATATATCAGGTCTTGTGATGGTAAAATAGTTTAACTTACCAACTAATCTTTGATAATTTGCTAAATCATGTAGTAATTCTCTATGTTCTCCATCAAGTTTTATATCGGGATCCATATATGAGTATCGACTGGCTTTACTCCAAGAAATGAATACATACTTCTATTGCGATAAGTTGATACTAGCATGTGAATATGATACTTCAATACCAAGAAAATATTGAAGATGTCCATGATCTTTAGTATTGGATTCTCTATGCAAAAATTTCTTAAGCTTTTCAAAAACACCCGAATCATTGCCAATAATGATGATATCATCCACATATACAACTAAAAGAATACAACCTGCTGAAGACACAAGGTTGAAAATTGAATGATTTACTTGACACCGCTTTAATTTAAATTTGATAACCACATCACTAAATTTACCAAACCAAGCACGAGGAGATTGTTTAAGTCATACAAATCTTTGTGTAAACGACATACCATATTCTCCCTCCGAGCAACAAACCTTGGTGGTTGCTCCATGTAGACCTCCTTAGCTAGATCACCATGTAAAAAGGCATTTTTTATGTCCAATTGATGAATGATCCAACCAAATCTTACGGCCAGCGAAATACAGACATGGATAGATGGAATCTTGGCCACTGGAGAAAAGGTGTCATTATAGTCAATACCATAAGTCTAAGTATACCCTTTTACAACTAATCGTGCCTTCAATCAATTAAGAGTGCCATCTGGATGAACCTTAACAGTGAAAACCTAACAACAATCAATAGGTTTTTTTATCAGTAGTTAAGGAAGTGAATTGCCAAGTTTGGTTTTGAATTAGTGCCTGCATTTCATTCTCCATGGCATGACGCCAACTCGGATGAGCAAGAGCTTCAGTAACATTGCTAGGCACAAAAATAGAAGACAATGAGGAGGCAAAGGCAAAAAAGGTAGAAGATAAACAATCATAGGACAAAAAATTAGAAATAAGATGACGCATACTAACACAATCAGAAAGACTGGAATAAGGAGCTTAATGATCAATAGGACGACCAACACAAGAACGTCTACCTTTTTTAGAAGCAATAGGCAGATCAAGATTAAAGGCTAGCACTAAAACTGATGGGAGAACAGATGAATCATGTGCTGATGAAGACTGTTTTAGCATAGGTAGAGTTGTACTACGTCAATGATAAGTGCGATCAGCAAATTGAAATTTTGTGGATGTAACTGGAGAAATGGAAGGTAGTGGAACCATCGGTAGGACACAATTGTCACCATCACCATGTGTTGGTGAAACTACCGAGAAGAAAAATGGGATTGATCTTCAAAAAACGTCACATCTGCAAACACGAACATATGATGACAAGTAAGATTATAATATTTATATCCCATCTAAGTCTGAGAGTATTCCATAAAGACACATTTTTCAACACAAGAAGCCAGTTTATCAAGACCTAGAGTAAGAGAATGTACAAAACATACACACCCAAAGACTCGAAGAGTAAGGAAAAAGATGATGATTTGGATGTAAAATTGAGAATGGTGTCTCCCCCTAAAGGATAGAAGTTGGAAGTCTATTAATTAAATAACATGCTATAAGAATAGCATGGCCCCAAAAACATTTAGGTAGATGCATATGAAACATTAAGCAACAGGCAACATCAAAAAGAGGGCGATTTTTATGTTCAGCTATGCTAATTTGTTGTGAAGTGTATGAGTAGGAAGTCTAATGAATAATACCATGGGATTCAAGAAATGCCTAGAAACTAGAAGTGGCTGCTAGGTATTCTCTAGCATTATTTGATTGTAAATATTTGACAAAGATATTATATTGATTAAACACTTTGAAATAGAACAATTGAAAGGAACAAAAAATCTCTGTGTGGTCTTTTATTAAGAATAACCAAGTCATTCGGGAAAAATCATCGACGAATGTAACAAAATATCTAAATCTAGAGACATCAGACACACAACACAAACCCCATACCATTGAGCAAACCAACTCAAATGGACTAGACACATGACTCTGAATGTGAGAAGAAAAGAAGCTCTATAATGTTTACCAAGTTGACAAGCTTCACACTAAAAGGAACTCACAAACTCAAACTCAGAAAATAGACGCCAAAGTATGTTTGGTGGTGGATGACTAACACAACAATGCATCTAATAAACATCAGTGGATGTATGCTTCATAGCTACAACTGCTAAAACCTTCTTATCAAGATAGTACAAGCCATTTGATTCATGTCCCCCACCAATCATCTATCCAATCCTCAAATTCTTAAAGACACAATGAGAAGAGGAAAATTTAGTTCTTTGGTCAACAAACTAACGGGAATCAAATTATAAGGAGATTTTGATAGGTGAATGACAAATAAGAAAGAAAAACGAGGACTCAAATGAGCAACTCCTATACCAGTAACCTGAGATTGTGACCCATTTGCTAATGTAACTGAGTTTGATAATAAAAGAGATGTAAAGTGAAAAGAAGACAATAGGTTAGAGTTACCAATCATGTGATTGGTAGCTCTAGAGTTTTTAACCCAAGAAGCAAATGCTGCAAACAACAAACAAGACGAATTACCTTTAGAGGTTTGTGCCTGAGTTGTAATAGGAGCTGAAGATCCTATCACTTGTTGGGAGCGAACCAATGTATCATACTCAACATGTGTCAATGTAACAAAATCACCTATCTTCTCAACTTTAGTCGAATTTGGTGGAACCATTGAGGGAGGACCAAGAGAATCTTCAACCTTTGCATATGCTACAAGGGGTGGTTTAAGCTTTGGGTGAATCGTATAACAATAGGCTTTTGTATATCCGGCTCTTTGACAATGATGGCAATAGCGAGAACCATGAACATTCCCAGAACTAATGGTACCACAAGTTCCAACTCCCACTTCACGAGCTCCACTATGAACAGAACCGCATCCACTAGAACCTCCACGACCTCGACTTTCCACGTCCACTAGGACCATGGGAAAAAAGAGCATTAACCTCCACCGATGGTGTGGAAGGAACTTAGGAATTGTAGAATGAAGAGCCTGGGAGAAGACTTCATCTATTGTGGGAAGACAACTTTGAGATATAATATGTTCACGAAGATATGAATACTCAGGCCCCAATGATAAGTATTACCCTCAAATCCTCTTGGTGCTTAGCCAAAACATTCAGATCATTTGAGGCAAGAAGATAAGTATCCAATCATTCGCAAAGAGTTGTGAACCAAGCATAATGATCGAATAAAGATTCTCCACGCTGAATATCGAATAACTTTTCCCACATATCACATACTCGCATCATATTATTCTAGCCCAAATAGAATAATGTGCATTAATCCCAAACTACCTTAGTGAAGTTACATTGAATAAAGTGAGGACTGACCTTAGGGTCCATACTATTCTATAGTAGGGTTCAAATCATCGCATCTCTTGCAATCCAATCTACGACTTTACTCTTGTCAAACGGTACTACATACGTGAGATATTCAAGTTACCTAGTGGCAGTAAGATAGATCTCAACCGCTTTAGACCAGGATGGATAATTAGTTCCATCTAGCTTGACATATGTTAACTGAAGATGGCCAAAAAAGGATCCAAAAATTGATCTAGAAGTCGATCCATTGTTCGCCATTAGTGAATAAAGAGTGTAATTGAGCCCAAGAAATGAACTCCACAGTCACCAATACTTAATTTCAATGATCTACTCAAATAAACAATAATTATGAATAGAAAGGCCTCAATTTAATCACCACTAATTTCATCAATTTGATAGCATCTAAAAAGAATCTTATGAATGGCTAATGAAAAAGAAGAAGTGGTGCCTATGATGTTGTTCCTATCTATCCTTGTCTCATTGCTTTGGTTTGCAAGTCTTACTATATGTTCCGCTTGTCGTCGTCCCCTCCCTGCATGCATTTAGTGTCAGTAAGAACAAGATGGGCCATAGTCCCATTAATTAAAATTTATATAGACTTAATTGAACGTGTTATAAATACTGACCTTCTATAAGCTCAAGATAGTTCGAACAGGGGAAGTTGCTCGTAAAGATCCATTATTTACTTTTGATGCTAAAATTCCATGCGCAATAGACAATGGCGTGCCTAAGGCATCACGAGAGCAACACGTTGCAGTCAAACTATTGGGAAAGTAGGATCTCATAGTTTTTTACACATGTAATTTCATGTGTACGAGATAATTACAATTGAAAAGCCAAGCAAAATCAGAAAATGAAAAAGATACCTGAAATGATAACTTTTGCCATGAAAGATACCTTTCAATGTTTTTTCCTGTAAAACTACATGCAGCAGCTAAACTATTGAGAAAGAGAAATCTGAAAGCTCAATTTATGTCATTTCATGTGTGTGAGATGATTACACTCGAAAAGTCAAGTGGGTTCAGAAAATGAAAAGATACCCAAAACGATAATTTTGTCATGAAACTCTCTCGATAATTTTCCCTATGAAACTACATGCAGTAGGCAAACTCTTGGGAAAGTGGGATTTGATGGCTTTCTATTCATGTAATTTCATATGTACAAGACAATTACACTCCAAAAATCAAGCGAGATCATAAAATGAAAAAGATACCTAAAAAGATAACTTTTGCTAAGAAAGATACTCTTTTGATGTTTTTCCCAATAAAACAACACACAGTTACCAAGCTGTCAGGAAAGTGGGATCACAAAAACTAAAACGATACCCTTTTGATGTTTTTTCCTGTAAACCTATATACAGCAGCTAAATTATCGGGAAAGTGGGATATGATTTTGTGTGTATGAGATGATTACACTCAAAAAGTGAAGTGAGATCAAAAACCAAAAAGATGCCCGAAAAGATACATTTTGCTGTGAAAGATACCCTTCCGATGTTTTTCCCTCCAAATCTATAAGCTACTGCCAAACTATCAGGAAATTGTGACCTTATAGCTTTATATTCATGTGATATCATGTGTATGAGATGATTACACTCAAAGAGTTAAGAGAGATCAGAAAACCAAACAGATACTCAAAAAGATAACTTTTGCCATGAAAGATACCATTTCGATACTTTTTCTTGTACAACAACATGTAGCAACCAAACTATCGGGAAAGTGTGATCTGATAGCTGTATATTCATGTAATTTCGTGTGTATGAGATGATTTTACTCAAAAAGTCAAGTGGGATTAGAAAACAAAAAAGACAACCGAAACGATAATCGAAACGATACTTTTGTCATAATAATCCCCTTTCAATGAGTTTCCCTATAAAACTACATGGAGCAGCCAAACTATTGAGACAGTGGGATCTAATGGCTTTAAATTAATGTAATTCCGTGTTTACAATATGATTACACTTGAAAAATCAAAGCAAGATCATACAACAAAAAAGATGCTCGAAAATATACTTTTTGTTGTGAAAGATACTCTTTTGATGATTTTCCCTACGAAACTACATGCAGCAGCCAAACTCTCGGAAAAGTGGGATTTGATGGCTATATATTTATGTAATTCCATATGTTCATGATGATTACACTCAAAAAGGCAAGCGAGATCAGAAAATGAAAAAAAATGCCCAAAATGATAACTTTTGCCATGAATCATTTCAATGTTTTTCCTTGCAAAACTACATGGAGCAGCCAAACTGTCGACAAAGTGGGATCTAATAGCTTTGTATTCATGCAATTTCGATTTTATGAGATGGTTACACTTGAAAAGTCAAGCAAGATCAGAAAATGAAAAAAATACCCAAAAAGATATCCTTTGCCATGACAGGTACTCTTTCGATGATTTTCCCTATGAAACTACATACAGTAGCCAAACTCTTGGGAAGGTGGGATATGATGGTTTTGTATTCATGTAATTTCATATGTATGAGATGGTTACACTAGAAAAGTCGAGCAAGATCAGGCAATGAAAAAGGTACTCGAAACAATACCTTTAGTCATGAAAGATACCCTTTCGATGATTTTCCCTATAAAACTACATGGAGCAACCAAACTGTCGGGAAAGTGGGATTTGATAGCTTTATATTCATGTAATTTTATGTGTACAAGATGATTACTCTTGAAAAATCAAGAAAGATCATAAATTGAATAGATACCCTAAAACATACCTTTTACCATGAAAGATACTTTTTTGATGATTTTCCCTATGAAACTACATGCAGTAGACAAGCTCCCAAGAAAGTGGGATCTAATGGCTTTATATTCATGTAATTTCATGTGTATGAGATGGTGATGCGTACATGGGTGAGTGATTCCGAAACAGGGCAATTTAGGGTGAAGTGTATCGAAATTATGTGTATGGGAATAGATATTGAAGGTTAAAGAAAACAAAATAAAAGATAGATTACGATCATCACCAAGGAATAAAGGCCACGCCATCAACCAAGGATGAAGATTGGGATCGACGAAGTTCACCACTAAGGATAAAGGACTTCAAAACAGGAAAAGCTCACCACCAAAACCTAAAGGAAAACCCACTAGCCGAGGATAAAGGACTTATTGGCTCACCGCCGAGGAGTAATCCACACTCCAAGGATAAAAAGACTGAGAAAGGAGCAATCCACTCTCCAAAAGGTGTTTACTCTCATAGAGGAAATCTCACAATTTTTTATTCACCAAATTGTCTCCCTTAAAATTGAGAGGCTTTATTTATTTATAGGAGAAATAATAACCTAGGCTTTTTCCAAAAATACAGTTAATATATCTAGAAAGTAAATCTAACCTAGACTCTTTCCAAAAATATAGCTAGTATATCATGAAAGTAAATCTACCCTAGGCTCTTTTCAAAAATACAGCTAAAATATTAGGATAGTAAATTTCTAGAAACTAACAAAATATCTCACAATATCTCACTATATCTAATCATATCTCATTGTATCTCACAATATCTTGGCAAATCTCGACAAGCAATCATTGTATCTAGAAACACAAGAGGACTTATTTCAAATAAATTGTTTTATTTGGAAACTCCAGCCTTGATCCATTGAAGCACGTTATATACCCAGAGTTTATCTTGGCTTAGATCAACATCGATAGTGCTAATGCTGAATTTGTCGATGGAGTTAAGCCGATTGCTTACGCATCAGATGGTTACACTCAAGAAGTTAAACAAGATCAAAAAACGAAAAAGATACTTGAAAAGATAACTTTTGCTGCGAAAGATACCCTTTCGACGTTTTTCCCTAAAAAATTTCACGCACCTACCAAACTGTCAAGAAAGCGGCATTTGATAGCTTTATATTCATGTAATTTCATGTGTATGAGATGACTACATTGGAAAATTCAGGCGAGATTAGAAAATGAAAAAGATAGCTAAAATGATACCTTTTGTCGTCAAAGATACCCTTTTGATGTTTTTCCCTGTAAAACTGATGCAGGAGCATCCGACATAGCTCTATCGACAAATTCAACATCGGCACTATCAATGTTAATCCAAGCCAAGATGAACTTTGGGTTTTGTGCTTAAATGGATCAAGGTAGGAGTTTCGAATAAAACGATTTTTAAAAAAAAAAAAAAGTTATCTCGTATTTCTAGAAGTAATTATTACTTTTTCGGGGTTTGCTGAGAAATTGTGAAATACGACGAAATATGATTAAATATAGTGAGATTTGGTGATTATTTTGTGAATTTCTAGTGATTTACTTTCCCGAGATGCTAGATGCATTTTGGCAAAAGCGTAGGTCATTATTTTTCCTATAATTAGAGGAATTCTCTCAATTGTAACATAGACGATTTGATGAATAAAAATTTGTGAAATTTCCTCCATGAGAGTGAATACCTTTTAGAGAGTGGATTACTCCTTTATCAGTCTCTTTATCCTTAGAGCATGGATTACTTCTTGGTTGTGAGCCAAGAAGCCATTTATCTTTCGTTGATGGAATTTTCATTTAGGCCCTAGCAGTCAGCTTCTCTTATCCCGAAATCCTTTATACTTGGTGGGTGGTTCATCTTTTAATCCTTGGTGGTGAACTTTGTCAATCCCGATCTTCATCCTCGATTGGTGGGCAAGTGATTCCACAAAGCAGGATTTCAGGTTGAGTGTATCGGAAGGATGTGTATGGAGATGGTCTATCAAAGGTCAAAGAAAACATAACAAAGGATAGACTACGATTGTCAGCAAGATATAAAGGCCACGCCACCAGTCAAGAATGAAGATCGGGATTGACAAAGTTCACCACCAAGGCTTGAATGATGAATAACTCGCTAAGGATAAAGGACTTCGTGATAGAAGAAACTCACCACCAAGGCCTAATAGAAAACCACCCAACTAAGGATAAAGGGCTTCTTGGCTCACCACCGACGAGTAATCTATGCTCCAATGATAAAGAGACCAATAAAGAGTAATCCACTCTCCAAAGGTGTTTACTCTCATAGAGGAAATGTCACAAATTTTGATTCATCAAATTGTCTATGTTACAATTGAAAGATTTCCTTTATTTATAGGAGAAATAATAATATAGGCTCTTCCCAAAAATTTAGCTAAGCATATCAGAAAAGTAAATCTCTAAAAACTAACAAATTAATCACCAAATCTTATTACATCTAATCATATCTCATTATATTTCACAATATCTCTGCAAATCTCAAAAAGTAATATCTCACAATATTTCAATATATTTAATCATGTCTCATCATATCTCACAATATCTCAACAAATTTCGAAAAGTAATTATTCCATCTAGAAATATGAGAAGACTTATTTCAAATAAATCATTTTATTGAAAAACCCCAGCCTTGATCCATTAAAGCACGTTGTACCCAAAGTTTATTTTAGCTTGGGTCAACATCGATAGTGTCAATATCAAATTTGTCGATGGAGCTAAGTCGAATGCTTTCACATCAATTACCTCCCGTTAAAGTTATTGAGCTTTATATCAATTTGCTACCCGATGCTCCTCTACCGAGGGAAACAAAGGAGTTGCATAAACAAGTCAATGAACTTATCGACAGAGGGTATGTTTGAGAAAGTGTGAGCCCATATTCTGTTCCGGTTCTACTTGTGCCCAAGAAGAATGGTTCATTCAAAATGTAAGTCAATAGCCGAGCTATCAACAACATCACTATTAAGTATAGGTACCCCATATCTAGACTTGATGATATGCTTGATAAATTATATGGTTCTATTGTGTTCTCAAAAATAGATTTGTAGAGTGGTTATCACCAAATCAAGATGCGAGAAGGTGATGAATAAAAGGCAACTTTCAAAACTAGAGGAGGCCTTTATGAGTGGTTGATTATACCATTCGGATTATCAAATACTCCAAGTACTTTCATGAGGCTTATGAACAAGGTCCTTCAATCCTTTGTTAGTTGAATTGTAGTTGTTTATTTTGACAATATTCTTGTTTATAGTAGGAACGAGGAGGAGCATATCTCTCATTTGAAACAAAAACTCTATACTAAAATGAAGAAATGTGAGTTCTTCTCTCCAAGCATTATATTCCTTGGATATATGGTCTCTAAAGATGGGATCTCTATTGATTAATATAAGGTAGAAGCTTTGATGCTTCTTCAGAAATGCCATCTGTGGAGAGGCCCATGACGTAGTCATGCCCACGGGAGAGACGATGCTTGGTTTTGGACCAGTGGACCACTAACCATAAGGTTGTGCCATGGCCTAAGGAGCCATAATAATTGGACCACGTGTGGATACTAATGCATGAGAAATTTTATTGGATGCTTTGATTATGTGAAATGATTGTTGAAATTGTCATGGCTTGAGCTGTATTGTTTCTGCAGGGTATGTGCGCTAAAGCAAGGTGAGATCGCCTAATTTGTATCTAATGGCTATTGAATTGTATTGTGGCTGTGTTTTCTGGCATGTCGATAGATTAGGTAAAGTGGAGGTCGCTTTGCAATTGATCTACCATCGATATTAAGTTGTATGATTAGGCTACACTTGAGGCGAACTGAGTTTATCTCACCCCATTGTGGTTAATTTATTTTTCAAGACCCTAGTATGACGCTGTACATGGTGAGGTTCAGTGTCCCTATTGACATGAGCACCTCTGTTACCACGCAGCTCGTTCTAAGTTGCGATTTCATTTACGAGCAGCACATGATGACCATTTGGGTCGATAAGGGAGAAGGGAACCATCACGCACGTCTTCAAGGTATTATACGTTAGGTAAGGGGACATGATGTACAATCTCCTAAGAGGCTTTGATGGACATGCACTGCACGAGGGGCCAAGCGATGAGGTATGGGATCTGATGGACCTTAATCCCCTTGATAGCGCAATGATAGCCTCATCGGGCGAGTCTGACCCTTCAAAGGCTAGTGATTAGGTAACTGTAACCTAATCTCTTTTTAACTAATCCTCCCCTCCTTTTTGTTATGATAGGTTAGCTAGGCCTAGTCCCTTTTTGTGTTGGCCTTGGAACGTTGCCCAAAGTAGGGCTTGTATATATATTGTTTCCCTGAGCTAACCTTTGTGGATAAATAAAAGAAGTGATGATGTTGCTTTACTATTGCCTCTTTCTGCTATCCCTTCTTGTTGTTAACTGGGTGTGTTAGTTTCATTTTCGCATGTGCTTAATAATAAGATAAAATGAATTAGTTAGCAACAAAACCTGGGATGTCGCATGTTTTAGACCACAAGTGAATTGGCATTATTGCGAGCTCAAGGGTCGGGTTGTAACACTTATATTAGGGAACTCTAATTATGCACCTATTAGGGATAACATAATAGCTATAACCTCAAAAAGAAATAAGCAATTTGATGTCTCACGATGTCATACACATATTCGGTAACATCAGTTTACGTATACATATTTCTTAAAGGCTATATTTGACTATTCTCAAAATACCATGTATTTAAAATTATAATTGAAATGACATAAGGCGATATAATTGATCGACCAATAAATACATATGATAGATGTAAAATAATAATAGTCTTTCTTCGCATTCATATCTCTCTCCATTTCAAAACAATTGTTTTTTTAGACATGTCCTATAAAGCAATATTTATTCATGACCTCCAGTAATATGCTAAAATAGCAACTAAGTAACATAGGTACAAACATGAGGTAAATTAAGCTTCACTGTTCATATCAAGAGTGACTGATAAAAAACAAGAACAAAAAAGTTCCTTATTGAATACATCAGATATACTAAAGAATGTGTTTTACTAGAGCTCAATCACTCAATTGTCGGCTCCTATTTTGCACCCGAAAAATGGGAAAAGATCTCAAACCAGGCATTACATTCAGATTTTCTAAGAAATGCCCCAAACTCGATGAGGTAAGTTGTGGGTGTATGCAAGGATGAACAGTAATCATATGCAATTACAATTTAAAATAGAAAGATCAATCATATGTTCTTTATGGAATTTGCCTTCATCTTCCACAAGATATCGAGCCATCACCCGCATTAGAGTACTAGCTGAATGAAGTTTCTTTCTAGATTCTCAACACAACATTGCATCTTTTTCACCTTCACAGCGAGTAATGTAGCTGACTAAGGATTCGTTCATTCGTTCAGAGAGGAAACGAATATAGCCATGCAATTCATGCATAATTAACTTGGCGGTTAATCACTGGTATAGTTGACATTGCCGTGGCAGTCCGTATCAGCATTTTCCCCCATGTCCTAGAAGAAAGAATCTGGAAAGAAGAAGACTATATTTTGGAGATTTAAGTGAATAATGGAAAATATCGAGGATGATATTGAATAGAGAAAAAATAGTTCGAAGAACACGAAGTGCCATTATCCTCCTATACCGTTATCTTATTGTAAGTGTGCAAAAATTCTTTGGTCCTTCGAGGAACCGATCTTCTAACATTGTACATTGTACTCAAACTTTGTTTTGCCATAACTCCAACACAATTTGTCATATCTGTTGGAGCAAAATCGCTCTACATAGGTCGAATAAGAAGAAACGATTCGAAATTAAGCATGAGCGAGAGCAAAAAACTAGGTACTTTGCACAATATTAAAGGAAATTAAGCATGAGCGAGAGCAAAAACTAGGTACTTTGCACAAAATTAAAGGGAATTCAATGCAACACAAGGAAGCTAAAGTGCATAAGAAATTAAAGGGAAAATTTATGATTGATTTGGCATTTACATAATATAGGTTTAGAACTGATTAGACAATTTCCCATTCCCAAGACCAAATCTTTTGACTGTTTCTCCTGGAGTACTCATTCGCGTTCAAAATTGCTTAAGCTTTATAACAATTCCTCAAACAGATCGAATTCCTATCATCTCCACTTTTAGTTGATCGAATAGCCTTATTTTGGTTGGTCGAATAACCTTTTCACTTGTAACGGGTGGAGCCCGAACTCGACATATCTCGATTCTCCTCTTCTCGGACCTGTCTCATTTGCTTATTCTCAAAATTGACTTCAACCATAGATCTGACTCGTGACCTAATGCCACTAACAATATCATATTTTCTAGATGGAATCTATATATACATTAGTAATTTATGTATAACAACTAGAGATTTGCTAAAGTGCCAAGTAAATCAATGGGTAAAGCTCCTACATGAATGTGCCGCACGGCATAATCTCCTGCAGATTTTTATTGCAACATAAAATGAAACTTCAGAGTTACATAACAAAATGGGAAATCTTCAAATTAGGGTTTAAAGTAGAGTCATTTTCTCAAAAGAGAGCCCAAAATAAAGCTTATTTCAAATAAGGGCCAAAGTGGTCAATTTAATATCAATTAAGGATCTTAACTTGCCGGTGGGCGAGCATGTGCAGCTCACATGCTTTGATCGAGGGCATTTTTGTCATGGTCTTTTTTTTTCTTCTTTTCCCTACTCATCTTTTTCATCCTTCTTCATCCTTCTTGTTCACACCACGCCTAGCCACTTCCACTGAAGGCCTGAGTGGCTTTCACAAAAACAACGGCAATTGTTCTCAGCATGGTGCAGCTCAGTCCGTATCCTAAGCTCAATTTGGCGGTGATTTCCTCACAGCATCCCAGCGGCTCCAAAATTCGACGAGTATTACCCTTTGATAAGTACATTGCATGCGTGTGGCATGATTTTAGGCGATTGTCAGGCTTGGATGCGTGATGTAGTTTCAGTTTGGGATCTGCTGTTCGGGGCTGAGACGTGGCTTCATGGAGGGGCTCATGGGAATGAGCTGCTCCACTTCTATGGCAACCATGGCCCCGATTGAGAAGAGATAGAGAGAGAGAGAGAGCGTGGTCATGTCTTCTAGGAAGCACCAGCGGTGCCTTGCTGACTTGAACGAGTTGATCGGCTTCTTCGACATCGCTGTGGCATTGGGGGTCAACCACAGCCTCTGTTGGAGCAGGGCTGCGTGTGCAGGATCGTGCGGCATGGGATCTCAGTGAAGAAGGTATTGAAGGGATGGATTGGTGTGTCCGCAACATCCAGGAGTGGCCATGGTCTAGGGGTGTCAAGAACCAAACCAAACTGAAATTTCGTGCGTTTTTTGTTAGTTTCGGTTAATCGAAAAATAACTATTAACTTTTCTAATTCAATTCGATTTTTGATTTGATTCAGTTAACTGAACTAAACCGAAATTATCAATAAAAATTGAACAATCTTTCTTCATCACATCTTCTTTACTTATGTTCCAATAAACAAAGTAAAAATAAGAAAACCAAACTGGATTTTCAGTTCAGTTCGTGTTCAATTTGGAGAGATTTTAGTTCAGTTCGGTATCATAGCCTATCGGTTCAGTCCGGTATTTTAGAAAAACCAAACTGAACTGAGCCATTTACATCCCTTGAGCTTGGAATTTGGGAACTAGGGTCAAGAGCTCAAGCAGCCATGGCCATGGCTGAGATCTCGAAGATACAGCAGCCATGGTTATGAGTGAGAAGAAATAGAATGTTCATCTGCATCGTTGAGCCAACAATGGATGGAGAAGCGAGAGAACAGCCATGGCAATACCTGTTCGATTAACACAAGACTGCTATTTGATGTCTGCAAATACGATGGAGAGATCCTGGAAATGAGCTGCGACTTGTACAAAAACCATATATGGAGCTTCCTAATGTCGTGTTCACAAGTTCATCAAAGCTAAACTGTGCTTACTCCCAAAAAAACGAAAGCAGAGATTTCAACCGGCAATTCTCAAGTTCTTTAGCATTAAAAATGTACTCGTGAAGCTTCCTCCGCTGTTATCAGTGTAATATCATTTTTTCTAAGTGTTCTTGAAGATGGAGTCATTAAACCCTATATCTGATTCATGCTAAATCAACATGGTATATTACGAAATGCATGCATAGCATTTACTTGACCAATTTGGATCAATGATCAATCTACCTGACATTCAAGAATTATGAGATTTCTCGACAGTTGCGAGGGCAACTGGGGGGAGCGAGAGAGCAAATCCTTCATGGAACCAAAATGAAGATAATTCAGTTCTAATATGTATTCTCTTGGCATCAAGAGCTTCTGAGGTGAGTTCCAAGACCAAAAAGAATGACATGATTAAGTGGAGACCTAGCTAGTGGATTGAGGATTCGCACCTCTGAAATCCTGTGATGAGCGGTTCGGACTTGCCTTTCCTCCCAACGTTTGAGCTTTTGCTCCTCTAAACTGGCTATCTCGTGCTATCAGATGTGTATGGCAAGGCAACAATCACAATCTTTGCTAACTCGATCAGATATCTCACTGCACTCTTGAAAATCTGTACACATTTTGATGGCTGCAATCCCTCCCTCATCTTTTGACACAGAGAGAAACCACATGAGCTTTCAAGTTTAGACGAAACGTCATCGTCATCAGCACCTCGGATAACTTCGAGCTTCAGCCAAATGAATCTACCATCTTTGATGTTAAGGCTTGATTTGCCATCACTGGTATTCTGAAGTGGATTTTACGTGAGATGCACTTTTATCGAATATGAGTTACATGGAAAATAGAGTAGCCTTCAAATTGAAGACTGAAATGATACATGCGTGGGTGAGTGATTTCGAAATGGCAGAATTTCAAGTGAAGTGTATCAGAATGATATGTATGGGGATAGATGTCGAAGGTTAAAGAAAACCAAATAAAAGATAGATTACAATCGCCACCAAGATATAAAGGCTGCGCCACCAACTGAGGATGAAAATTAGGATCAATGAAGTTTACCACCAAGGCCTCAAGGATGAACCACCCGCCAAGAATAAAGTACTTCGGGATAAGAAAAGCTCACCACCAAGGCCTAAAGGAAAACCCACCAGTCGAGAATAAATGGCTTCTTTGCTCAATTATTGAGGAGTAATCCACGCTCTAAGGATAAAGAGACCAAGAAAGGAATAATCCACTCTCCAAAAGGTATTCACTCCCACAGAGAAAATCTCACAAGTTTTCATTCATCAAATTGTTTGTCTTACACTTGAGAAGCTTCCTCTATTTAAAGGAGAAATAATAACCTAAGCTCTTTCCAAAAATATAACTAGCATATCATAAAAGTAAATCTAACCTAAATTCTTTTCAAAAATACAACTAGCATATTAGGAAAGTAAATCTACCCTAGGTTATTTCTAAAAATACAGTTAACATATCAGGAAAGTAAATCTCTAAAACCTAACAAAATATCTCATCGTATCTCACAATATCTTCGCAAATCTCAAAAACAATAATTCTATCTAGAAATATAAGAGGACTTACTTCAAATAAACCATTTTATTCAAAAACTTTAGCCTTGATCCATTGAAGCACGTTTTACCCAATGTTTATCTTGGCTTGGGTCAACATCGATAATGCTAATGCCAAATTTATCGATCAAGTTAAGCCGATTGCATCTGCATCATCCTTCCCGGCTTGTTTGAGATTTGTCCTCAAATCTAAGAAATTTTCGTCCTCTAAATAAAGAAAAAGGTCTCCCACATTAAAAGTTGCGGGAACTCCAAATTCTCTAGGAATATCAATCTTGTAAGCATTGTCACCAATTCACTCGATAACTTTAAATGGGCCATCAACTCTAGGCATGAACTTATTCTTTCTGATAATATGGAAATCTCTCCTTCCTCAAATGAAGCCATACAAGATCTCCTGATTGAAATTGAGCCTACTTCCAATATTGATTAGCTTTCTTCTCGTAAGACTTGTTGGCTTTATCAATCTTGATTCGAACCTACTCAAGAAATTTCTTCATCGATTTTTTCTTTGCCATCAAAGTTCACTTGTGAGTTGGATGGAATTGGAATCAAATCAATTGGTGTGAGGGGGTTAATTCCATACACAACTTTAAAAGGTAATTAACCCTTAGTGTAGCTCAGAGATCAATTGTAATTGTCACTAAGCTGATTAAAGAACCCGCTGTGAATGGCAAGAGAGAAGAAGGAAGAGAGAAGAAATAGAGAGGAGAAGAGGAGAGAAAGAAAAAGATCGTAAAACCCAAAAAGGGGCTTTGGGATTCCGTGTGTGTCAAAAGCCTTACACCCATTGCGATATATTTATATTAAACATAAATTGTATATGACCATAATACCCTTATTATGTAAAAAGAAATAAAGCTAAGAAAATAAAATAAAAACTAATCTATAAAAGTAACGTAACACTCCCCCTCAAGCTAGAGCATATAGGTCACCCATGCCCAGTTTGGAACAGCCAGCAACAAACGCAAGACAAAATAGTGCTTTAGTGAACATATCAGCAAACTGATCTTTAGAAGCAACATAAGAAGTAGCAATCAACTTCTGCTTCACAGCATCACGAACAAAGTGACAGTCAACTTTTATATGCTTAGTTCGCTCTTGAAAAATAGGATTCCTAGCAATATAAATAACTGCCTAATTGCCACACATCATATCAATAGGTTAATTAATAGAAAATCCAAGTTCCTGGAGAAAAAACTTCAACCACAGCAATTCAGCTACAGTATGTGCCATAGCACAATATTCAGCTTTTGCACTAGACCTAGCAATGGTAGTTTGTTTCTTACTTCTCTAAGTAACCAAATTACCACCAAGAAAGGTGCAATACCCAGTTGTAACACCAATCACACGTTGAACCAGCCTAATCAGCATCAGAATAGCCAATTAGAGTGGAAGAACTATTCGGTTTATAAATCAATCTCTTACCAGGAGAGCTTTTTAGGTAGCTAAGGATGTGACAAACAGCATCCCAATGAGCCTTCTTGGGTGATTCCATAAATTGACTCATCACCCCCAACAGCAAAAGAAAAAAATAGCGGGACATGTAACAATAAGATAAATTAGTTTCCCAACTAGACATCGATATTGATGCTTGTCTTCAATATCATCTCATCATCAACTCCAAATTTTTGATTTGGATCCATAGGAGTATCAATTGGCTTGGAAGCTAGTATACCAATCTCAGATAAAAGATCAAGAACATACTTTCGCTTAGACAAATTGATGCATTTTTTACTTATTAAAACTTCAATACCTAGAAAATATCTAAGAGCACCCAAGTCTTTAATTTGAAAATGTTGCTGAAGAAAAGATTTAACCTCAGAAATGCCGATCACATCACTGCCAGAAATTATGATATCATCCACATACACAACAAGAATGACCACTCCTGACTCCTTGCAAACAAAAACAAAATGATCAAAATAACATTGGTGGAAACCACACTTGGATAACTGAACTAAATTTCTCAAACCATGCTCTTGGAGACTGTTTCAACCCATAAATGGCCTTATGCAGTCGGCATACTTTATTACTATTCTCCCCCCTGAGCAACATATCTGGGAGGTTGCTCCATATATACTTCTTCTGACAAATCACCATAAAGAAAAGCATTCTTGACATCCAATTGATATAATGGCCAATCAAAATTCACAACAAGAGAAATAATTACACGAACATAATTCAGACGTGCTACAGGGGAAAAGGTCTCAAAATAATCCACTCCATAAGTTTGAGTAAAACCTTTAGTGACAAGTCGAGCTTTAAGACGTTCAACTAAGCCATCCGGGCTGTACTTGATACTGTACACCCAATGACACTTCAACACATCTTTTCCAAGAGAAAGATCAACCAAAGACCACGTTTGGCAAGATACCAGAGCTTCCATTTCTTCATCCATAGCTCTCTTCCACTCAATGTGGGACAAGGCCTTAGTGGTAGAAGTAGGAATTGTGTGTGTATGCAATGATAGAGCAAAGTCATGTATTTGAGAAGGAAGATGTGCAAGAGACACATAACGCTCAATAGGGTAAGCAAAAAAGGATTTTTGTGTACAAGAACGAGTACCTTTGCGAAGGGCAATCGGTAAATCATATGAACCAAGAGACAAGGAGGGAGATTGAATGGAGGGCATGGAAGAGGTGGAGCGTCCCGACCTCACCTCGAGTGTACCACATAGGGTTTGGCTAATGGATTACTAAGTCTAAACTTAGTTCAGGCTCTCCCAAGCCCATACCAATTCGCTACTTAGGGTTTAAGTTTTTAGTATGCAAATAATTTTTACTTAGAATCGCCACTAATCTATTTTTTGGTGGGTCGATTAGAAACCCAAGTAAAGTAACAGGAGAATTACTTCACTCCTACGAACCAGAGACTATGGGATCGATGACTTGATTACCTTAGATTTCTCTAACGCCCTTTCGGTACATTTTCTCTTTTATTTGAAAACAATGATTTGTAGGCAATTTGTATTGATTTTAATTTACTCTATAATATGCAATGTGATCATGCAAGTGCGCAACCATTATCTAACACTCAATAAAACAAAGCAATGAATAAATTGCAAGCACAAGGAAGAGATACTTACCTCGAAGCAACAAAATTATCTACAATGTTAACTTAAAAATCACATCAATGATCATAGATATAATTTATAATTAACATGCAATCATTCAAATATTTTTTAAAGTTTTCACTTATTTAATGAGGCCTAAAACTACGTACAATGCATGTAATAACGTACGAAAGTGTCTAACTATAATAGCATGCAATGTGCAACCTAATATGCAAACTATATGTCACGCGACATTAATTATTTTAACTTAATCTAATGCCAAAAACATATTTAATACAACTATCCTAGTACATCACGCATTCAAATGACCCTAAACATGCAATGACTAAATGACACGCAGAAGATGACCTAATTCTACATGACATGAACATGACAATTTTTATGTTTTCTTTTTTATAATCAAAATTCGAAAATAACCTATATTTAAACATGCAAACTATACTAAAAGAAAATATTCTAACAAGAATCACATCCAACTCAACTATATTTTTTGGGTTTTCTTTTATAAGCAAAATCAATTCAAGCAAAGGCATCAAGAATAGCACGGCAACAAAACAGGCAAGATATTATCCATGTTCGTCTAATTTTGGAAATAAATTGACGAATCGTATCTCAGGCATGAGATTTGATTGGTCAATCTTTCATGAAATCGCAAATCATATCTTGGGCATGAGATCGGATTAACGATTTTTCCGTGTAATCGCAAATCGCATCTCGGGCGTAAGATCAGATTGACGATTATCGCACGTTAAGAAATTAGGAAATAATTCTCAATTTAAAGACTACTTAGGATTTCATGGATATGACATCATTTGAAGATTTGAATTCGATCGCAATATCAACGAATTAAGAAATGAAATAACCAAATCAAATTTGAATAATATCATTACCTATTTGGTGGATATCATTCTTGAATTTGGGCTGGTCAGATGGTAAGAATGGGATGACTCACCCAACGGCAAGAGATCACACGGCGGGGATGTTCACGGACGCGATGGCGAACCGCGGTCAGGACAGGGGTTCAACTGGAATCATGCAAAAACCCAATGAAATTACTTGGGCCTTGGGCTGATCCGGAATTTGTCCAAAAAAAGAAACCCTAATTTGTGGACTGCGTTTTCTAATTCAAGCCGATATACGGCGGCCTTTGAGTTTAGGGATCGCCGGTGCCTCTCAACCGTCAGTATGCAGATCCTTTCGTGAATCTATTCGTCCGAGCGTCCACCGAAGACTTGATAGTTTGACCAGAAAATCCACTCTGGCCTCATCATCTAATTCGAATATTTGCCTCTGAGTTTGGCAATTTGCGAACCTCGATCGTCGTGATGGATCGGCGGGGGCTTACTCAATGGTGGTGATTTCGGCGGCGGCTCCACGTTGGCCAATTGGAGCAACAGATCGTGGCTAGCTCACTAGTCATGGTGACGGATGTTCACGGACAAGGAGGACTTTGTGTACTATTTGTACGCCGCGGGTGGACTTCACGGCACAGTGGGGGACTCACGATGGAGGCTTAGTGCTCACTGGACAAAATCAAAGACATGTAAAATCAAAATTGGATGCAATAACGATGAGTGGATGCGATGCGGGCTGCTTTTTTGTCGTCGGTTTTTTTGGAGTGGTGATGGCAACGAGTCAACTCCTTGGAATTCTTGGCACTGTACTCAGCACTCAGTAGAAAAGTCCTCTTTGATGGTCTCAGCCGAGAATGTAAAAAGCAACATCCCTCAGTTGGGTATGAATTCAGCAAGAGCTCGAGACGGGATGGCGATGCACATCACGGCCAGAGTAGCAGGGACCACCGCGGTAGAGTGGTGTCGGGACAGGATTTGTCTCAGTGAAGCAGCATCGGCCCAACGAGCCTCGAAGTCAGGTCAAGGGGAGCAACATCGTCAGGAAAGAAGCTCTAGCGTCACTGGTACAAGTGGTATCGCCGTGGCTCGGACACAACAGTAGGAGGTCGGCACCAGATTGGCAGCTTGTTGCGGTATCAGTGAGGTCACGGCAGCAAGTCTGTTGTTGCTGCTGGGGGCGACGCAGCAAGAGCGGTGCAGCGATGGCAACTCAGGTGGCTTGGGTGCAGTGTCACGGCAAGGGGTCTCGCGCGACGTGGGGTCTCCTTGGTTCAGCCGAGAGAGGACTTTCTCTCTTCTCTCTCTCTCAAGGGCTGCCGTTCTTCTTCTTTCTTGTCCTCCTCAATCGTGTGGCCTCTCCCTTTTATATGCAAAGCAACGCAGCCCATGAGAAGGAATTAGAATACAATCAATTTTTCCTTCGACAAATATGTGTTCTTTGCTTTTCTTCTTCAACGGAATATTTTCTTCTTGACTAATCTCACGCATTTCCTTTCTGTTCATGGGCACGTGAAGATCTTCATGCTGACTGAGATATTTGGTAAAGATATTCATTTTTCGTCTTTTCTCTTGTTTCAAAGCAAAGATATAATGCTCAAAGAATCAAATATTCCCCCTATTCGTGATACTTCTTTCCTAAGCACAACACTTCCATTCAAAATCCAGTTGTAATCCTATCGAATTCCAAAATCTGCTCCAAAATATGCACTGCTTTTACTGGGCTGCACTTGATTTTTTATTTTTCATTGAAAGGTTAGTCCAATTAAACCATTCAATCGAGTCCTCCACCACCGGTCCAAAAAGTATGCAGTTAAATGAAATATGCTCCTAAAACTATATGCTATGTAATTATAATATTTTTTTAGGGGTTAAAATTAATCCCTAAATTTTTGTGCATTAAATTATGAATGATCAATCAAAATTTAGATGTCAACATGGAGACTGGTGGTGCCGTGGACTGCTTTCACCGCTGATAAACCTGCAAGGGAGGAGGTGCAGGAGAAAGACTAACAAAATCTAAGGGTATATGTTGTGAGATAGGAGGATTGACTACAATGTTAGTTGAAAAACTCTTTACCCTCAGCAGAATAATATGGTATGCCCTCGAAAAAAGTAACATAAGCACTAACATATTGGGTACAAGTCGTAGGATCATAACACTAATATCCCTTTTGAGTACGTGAATATCCAAGAAAAACACATTTAGTGGCACGAGAGAATAGTTCATCAGTGTCAGGACATAAGTTATGGACAAAACAAACACACCCAAAAACGCTAGGGGTAAGAGGTAATAACAGTTTATCAGGAAATAAAATACCGACTAGTGACTAATGATTGAGGATAGTGGAAGGCATACGATTTATGAGGTAACAAACAGTAAGAACGGCATCACCCCAAAATGATTTTGGAACATGCATATGAAACAAGAGTGAACAAGCAAGTTCTAAAAGGTGACGGTTCTTTCTCTTAGCCACACCATTTTGTTGAGGAGTATAAGTACAACTTGTTTGATGTATAATGCCAAGATTTGAACATAATAAAGAAATCGATTTTTGTGAATATTCTAGAGCATTATCTATTCACAAAATTTTAAGGGATGTATTAAATTGATTAGTAACCTCACAATGAAATAATTCAAAAACATGTACAAATTCAGAATGGTCATGAAGCATGTAGTCATGTTAGATGAGAATAATCATCCACAAAAGTAACAAAATACTTAAAACCATTTCGACTAGCAATACGGGAAGGTCCCCAAATGTCTAAATGGACAAGTTTAAGTAAAGTAGATGCACGGGAATCACTACGACTGGGAAAAGAACTACGATGATGTTTCCCAAGTTCACAAGCTTCACACTCAAGAGTAGAAGTTGATTTACACTTAGGAATTATTTGTTGTAACTTAAATAAAGATAAATGCCCTAAACGAGAATGCCATAATAGGGGAGTAACAAAACTAGTAGCTAAACCATTAGTGTCAATAGTGGAGACACCATCCAGATAGTAAAGTTCATCACGTTCATGCCCTCCGCCAATCTTCTTCTTTGTCTGAAGGTCCTGAAAGATGCAATAAGAGGGGTAAAATGTAACTAAACAACCAAGAGCTTTAGTTAACTGACTAACAGATAACAAATTCAAAGGAAGTTGGGGAACATGTAAAATAGAGGACAAAGACAAGGAAGATGTAAGTGGAACAACCTCTGATCCAATGACTTGAGTAGAGGAACCATTAGCTAAAATAACTTCAGATGAAGGACTAAAGTCACTGTGGGAAGAGAGTAGGTCTTGCTTACATGTCATATGACTATAAGCTCCTCAGTCAATGACCCAAGAAGTGTGAATAGACAAAGTAGAAAGAAAAGCCATGTACCTATATGTGCAAGAGTGGCAGTGGATGAAAAATTGGAAGCCTCTAGTTGTTGGACACACTAGATGAGTTGTGTAACCATATCATCTCAAGTCGAGAATTCAAAAGAACTACCCCTAGTTGGAATAGATGGATTTGTGTTGCTAGAAGACACATTTCCAACACTTCCTTTAGACAAAGCAAATTTGCAGTAACTAATCGTTAAGCCCACTCAAGCTTGCCATGCTTGGCCCAACAAGTGTCAACAATATGACTAGGTTTGCCGCAATATATACACTGATGACTATCTCGATCAAAAATTTGTCTACTACGTCCACCACCACGGCCACGAACTCCCCCTACACTATGGCCTCTATTAGAAAATCCACCACAACCACGACCACCACTACTAGCCACAAATGTTGAATTGTCTTTAGATGATATAAAAGACAGAGGGACAATGCGTTGAATCCGACAAAATGCTTCATTCATAGAAGGAACTCTTTTTCCAGCAAGAAGTTGACTTTTCACAAGCTACAAGTCAGCATTCAAGTCGAATAAAAACTTGGCCACTTGAAATTCAGCGCATTGTGTTTTCGGTGTCTCAAGATTAGTAGTGATGGGCTGATAAAGATTGAGTTCTTCCCACATGCCTTTCAAAGCACTATAATACTCTCCAAGAGACTTTTCCCCTTGTTTAAAATTAAAGATCTTCTCATATAGTTCATAGACTCTAGACATATTTTTGTCTTGTAAATAACTCTCCTTAAGATCATCCCACACTCCCTTAGCAGTTTTGTGGAACATAACATTAGCAGCAATAGATGGTTCCATGCTATTCCATAACCATACCAAAAGTGTATCATTCTCTCTCGTCCAATCATAATCTTTCAAGTTTTCAACAAGGGGGTCTGAAGTAAGATAATTGAGTTTCCCTTTGGTATTAATATAGACTTTCACAGCTTGAGCCCATAACAAGTAATTGGATGATCCAATTAATTTAATGGTGGTAATCTGAACATTGAGATTGTCTATGGAAGACTTAGTGTCACTCATGGTGATAATTTCAATATAAATATATATCTACCACAGATCAAGAAGGCTGAAACTTCAATGCAAGAAATAAGATAACAATACCGATACATAATCAGGTGCAATTGGCTTCATCAATTAAACAAAGGGATGCTCAAATCTCATAAATATAGGCTGCTGTATAAAAGGAAATATCTGATCAGAAATCTCAATTTAATTAATTATATCTTCGATGGAAATGCAGCAATACCAATCAGCCATAATTGATGAAGTACTCTAATTCTTGAATCCGTTGATCAATAAGTGTTATAACCTATAGTCACAAACAGAACTTGATGAATCTGATTTTTATTTATCTTTATATGTATGAGATTTGGTGAGAAAATAGATAAAAATTGCAGCTCTAAGTGGCTACATACTAGAGAAGGAAAGGATTATAAGGGGACTCTCAAATTAGCAATTGGATCAAGGAATCAAGTAGTCAGAGCGCTCTGACACCATGTCACTAAGCTGATTAGAGAACCCACTGTGAATAGCAAGAGAGAAGAAGGAAGAGAGAAGAAATAGAGAGGAGAAGATGAGAGAAAGAAAAGGATCGTAAAAGCCAAAAGGGGCTCTAGGTTTCTATATGTGTCAGAAGCCTTACACCCATTGCAATATATTTATATTAAACATAAATTGTATATGACCATAATGCCCTTATTATGTAAAAAGAAATAAAGCTAAGAAAATAAAATAAAATAAAAACTAATCTATAAAAGCAACGTAACAGTAAGCAAACTCTATATGTGCAAGCTTAAAATCCAATCTTTTAAAGACTCACTCCCCATGCTTCAAAGAAGAGTAGTGAGAGTATGATTGGTTGCCTCTATTTGGCCATTGGTTTGGGGGATGACAAGTGGTGTTGAATAAGAGCCATGTACCAAGCATTCTCCATAGTATTTTCCAGAAGTAGCTCGAGAACTTGGAATCACGATCTAACACAATGGTTTTCAATACTCCGTGAAGGTGAATAATCTCCTTGAAATATAATTCAGCAACATGAGATGCATCATTGATCTTATGACATGGCACGAAATGAGCCATTTTAGAACCGATCAACAACCACCATGATGGCATCTTTTCCCCTTTGAATTCTTGGAAGAGCCATAATAAAATCCATGTTCACATCTTCCCGAGGCTGCAATGGAATCAGAAACAAAGTATGCAATCCTTAATGGAATTGACTCTTTGCTCTTTGACAAGTTGCACACATCGAGATGATAGCATGCACGTCTCTATTCATTTTTTTCCAATGAAAATGCTCTCGAAGAACCTCAAGAGTTTGTTAATACCGAAGTGCCCAACCAATCCCCACCATGTGCCTCTTGAATTAGCAACTCTTGAAAAGAACTCTTAGGCACACATAAATGATTTCCTTTAAAAAAAACCCATCTTACAAAGTATAAGTACCTTGAACTCATTGTTTTTTTTTTTTTTTTTTTTGGTCAGGAACTCTTTACTCACAATTGTCAATAATCGATGAGAATTCCGAGTCTTCAGAATATAACTCCTTCATCGATTGGAAGCTAAGGATCTGAGAATCTAAACTGGCAAGCATGGAATATCTTCTCAATAATGTATCCACAACAACATTTGTGTAGCCAATTTTATTTTGAGACAAAAGAAAAGGATTGAAAAAATTCTACCCATATTGCAAGTCTCAAATTGAGCTTGCATTGGCCGCTAACAAACTTGAGAGTCTCGTGATCAGAATGAATGACAAATTGCTTTGGCCTCAAATAATGACTTAATGATTAATAGCTCGAACAATGGCATAGAACTTGTCATGCCCCGACTCTCGAGCTCGCAACAACTTCATTTCACTTGAGATCTAACTGTACGATGTCCCATGTACTGTCGTCAACCAATTCATTTTATCTTATAGTTAAGCACATGCGGAAATGAATAACTTCCAAAACAGAAACAACAGAGATAGTAACAACAACAACAGGGGAAAGACAAACAGCATATTATATATCTGAAAGTTAACCTATACACCAACAAATATGTACACGCCTCACTACAGGCGATACACTAAGGCCTACATAAAAAGGACCGGCCTATCTAACTTATTACTACACAAGTAGAGGAGGGGTTCGCCAAAAAGGGATGTAGGCCACAGTTGCCTACTCGCTATCCTCCAAAGGGTCGGTCTCTTTGGTCGTCAAATCTAAAAGCTCCCCATCAGGGGGATCCATATCCATAGGATCCCAAACCTCATCTGTCAGCCCCATAAGAGGGATTGGTCCATCGAAGCCTCGAAGAGGACCATATAGGATCTCTCCCATCTTAATAAACCATGCCTTAAAGACGTGGGGGTGCATAGTGGTCTCTCGACCCCTCGTCCACCCAAACCGTGGTGACGTGGTGCTCATACACAAAATTACGGCTCGGGACTAGCCACGTGGTAATGGTGGTACTCATGTCCATCGAGACACTAAAGCGTACCAAGTACTGTGTCACGCCTCGACCCTTGAGCTTGTAGCAACCCTATTTCACTTGAGGTCTAATTATACGACATCCCAGGTACTGTCGTCGACGAATTCATTTTATCTTTTAATTAAGCACATGCGGAAACGAACAACTTTTAAACCAAACAATAGGGATAGCAACAACAACAGTAGAGGAAAGACAAACACCATTTTATATATCTTAAGGTTAGCCAGCACACCAGCAAATACAAACACGCCTTACCAAGGGCGACAAGCTAAGGCCTACTAAAAAAGGGACTAGCCTGGCTAACACTGTACAAGTGCCTACTCGCTGGCCTTAGAAGGATCGCTCTCTTCGATCCTCGGGTACTGCATCATCTAGGGCCTAAAAAGGTTAACCACGACGAGTTGAGAAAAACTCAGCAAGTTAAAATCCTAAGCCCCAGTTAGGAACTTCGCTCGCCTCGAGAGTTTAACATACAACCTAATACAGCAATCAATGCAATACCACCTCAAAGAGAATGACAGCAGAAGACAGTTTAATCAATAGGTGAAATCACAAGTGACCCTACCTAGCCTTGGCACACGCTACCTGTAGAAACTGTCAATCGCCTCACAACAATAGTAAAAGTCATGCAAATAATTAGAGCATTGTACATAGTTTTCTCATGTCTGAACATTTACTTATGCTTTGATTATTATGACCCCTCCCCCTTAGGTCACGGCACAACCTTATAGTTGGTAGTTCCTAGCCAAGCCAGCTTTGTCATCTTTATCTCGAGGCACAGCGACATCAAGGGCTCACTCCTAAGATGGCATTCCTAAAAGAGCACAGGACCCGCCCACTATTGCAGTCCCGCAACTGATAGAGGCCCAAGACTCGCCCACTACCACAATCCCACAAAAAACCCCTCTCTGTCAGGCAATCGGCCGAAGTCAGGTGACCAACTGGCCACGACACAACCCCATAAGGATTGGCGGTCTTCCGGCAACGCTGGGCTCTCCTCTTAATGTGACCATGCAACATATCATCAAATAATCCATTCTTTTCTTTGCTCTGTCATGAATGCACATACAATTCGTGCTCATGCAACATGCTATTGCAGTTGACACACATATAATGTCATGCAGTACAATCCAATCACTCGTGAAAATTAAGACAAACCGAAATTCAATTCCGACCAATCAACAATCACATACATTCCATAATTCTTGGGAATAATCAACAATTTGCACTTCAAAAAGCCTTAATAATTAAGAACACAACAATTTGAAACCAAAATTTGCTTCTGTATGAACAGTAATCGTGAACAGTAATTATGAACAATAAATTCATCCGAAATTAAATAAATAAATAAAGCTAACCATGGTTAATCAATTAATTAACCATAGTTACTTTAACACTAACTATGATCAATTAACTAACCCTAGTTAGCCTTAATTAACCAGCCTAATCAACTAATCAAGCTTAATCAAACACAAACACACAAATATACTAATTAACCCATAAACAATGATTAGGAAGTTAACTTGTTTGGATCGGAAATCTGGCGACACCAACATGCAGAGGGGAACAAGGGCTATGAGGGGTAAGCTCGGGGATGACAACGGGCGACAAACGGTGGCCGAAACGGGCCAAAATAGCCCCGGAACACTGTTCACGCGGAAGCAATGCAGCAAAGTAGAAAAGGCCGAATGGGTGGCTAGCGGCGACCAAGGGTGACCGGGGATGCGTAGCTGGCTTTCTAACTTTGGGGACTACACTTTGGGCAGTGGTGGCGGCTCCGGTGACAGCAACAAGGCTGTTTTCCGGCTGGAAAACAGTAAAGACAGCAAGAAATAGTAGAAATGGAAGAGAAAAGGAAGAGAAAAAGGGGGAGAGGGAGGTTGGGCTGGTGGACGAATTTAGGGGAGAAAGGAGGAGAGAGACAGAGGGCTAGAGACTTTGGATAAGAGGCTAAGGCAAGTGAGCAAGCCACTTTTTGAAGGACCAATCAAAACAAAGCCAAAAACAAGCATAAACTAAGCCCACTTGGACACAAAAGGAAAAGGCCAAAAGAGAGAAGCCCATGAGTTGAGAAGGGAGAGGAACTTGAGCCAGCTTTGGCCCCATTTAGGCTGGGTTGAATGGGCGCAAAGCCCATTGGGCCGCCAGTCTTGGGCCGGCCCACCCACGGACCTGAAACTTGGTCCAATTTTTCCTTTTCCGACACTTCCGCGTACAACAGAAAATCCCAAAATAAATAAGGCAATGTCCAAATATTTAGTCTTGATATCAATAAGAAGTCGGTTCCCAAAATTGGATTAAAAATCGGGGCTAAATTGAGTCAATTGCGACCGTAATACAATTTGGATTATCGGGCACCGTTTTAGGACTTTCCTCACTTTTGATCAGTGGTCAATAACATCAATTCTTGAGTTAGAGATGTCCCTCGATTATCGTGTGATCTTGGGAGCTCAATTGATAATCCCAAGTACTAGATGAAAAGGATTCAGTTTAACATTGTTCGTAGTTCGTATCAAAGTCATGCAGAAATCACCCATAGTTCGACTTCGTACTTCTGTCGAATCGATTTATTTCCATTTCCTTAATAGTCTAGTACTTAGAGGATATCGTTCACGCCTATGTCCTCATGGTCGAAGGGTTCGTTCCTAATCAAAATTGCGAGTCGTACGCGTATCGTTTCCTATCAACGCCTCCTTGTAATCCATTATCCCAAGAACACAAAGCTTGGAATATTTGTACTAACCAAGCATTCGACTAATATTGCCACTTTATAAAATCCCAAAATTGGGTCAATTTTAGGATGTTACATACTGCGTCATCTAGGGCCTAAAAAAAATTAATCACGACAAGTTGAGATAAACTCAGCAAGTTAAAGTCCTAAGCTTCAATTAGGAACTTCGTTCGCCTCGGGAGTCTAACATACAACCTAATACATCAGTCATTGCAATTCAAAGATAAACCAAAAACATATGATAGTTTGATAAATAGGCACAACCACAAGCAACCCTACTTGGCATTAGCACACGTAACCCGCAAAAACTGTCAATCATCTCATAATAATGTTGGAAGACATGCAAATGATCAGAGCATTGCATAACGTTCACATATCTCAATGTCTACACGTGCTCCGATTATTACAACCCTCAATGCCACAGCACAACCTTATGGTTGGCGGTCAACTAGTCGTAGACCAGGCATCGTCCTCTTCCCTAAGACACGGCGACATCATGGGCTATTCTCCACCAACGGCATTCCCAAATAAGCATAGGACCCACCCACTACCGCAGCCCCACAACTGACTACTACTAGGCGACCCAATGGTCACGATACAACCCCAATGGGGATTGGCGGTCATCCGGCTAAACTGGGCTATCAACTTTAATCTGACCATGCAACACATCATCAAGCAGTTTATTCTTGTCTTTGTTTTTGCTTGGTCGTGAATGCAATACAAATCGTGCTCACGTGTCATATTGTTACAATTGGCACTCATATAATGAAATGCGACAACAATTAACCATCACATACACAGTGCAATCTAATTACTCATGGAGAAATTCAAAAAACCAAGCAATTTCGATTTCAATCAGTCTTCGATCATGCATTTCCCCAGTATAAATAGTTATAACTAACAATCGACACTTCAAGAAATCATAACAATCAAGAACATATCAAATTCTAACAATTTTTCGCTTCTATGTAAATAGTGCCACATGAATAGTGCCATGAATAGTAATTTGTCTGAAATTAATTAATTAAATATAAATAAATAATCTAACCATGGTTAATAAATTAACCTAACCATGATTAAATTTCTAACCTTGGTTACTTTAAAACTAACATTAGTTACTTTAATTAATCAACCAAGGTTACTTTATTATTAACTATGGTCAATTAATCTAACCCTAGTCAGCTTAATCAACCAGTCATTATTAACAAACTAAACCATAATTAACCAAGCACAAAATTTAACTAATTAACCCCTAAATAAGGATTATGAAATTAACTCACTTGGGTCAGGAATCTAACGACACCAACTCGTAGAGGAGAACGAGGGGTTAGCTCGGAGATGACAACGAATGACGAACGGCAACTAGAACCAGCCAAAACAATGCCAAAGCACTATTCACGCAAAAGGGGGCAACGGTGGCGAAAACAGCCGAACAGGCGGCCGGTGGTGGTTAGGGGCAACCAGCGATGAGCGGCTGGCTTCCTAACTTTGGTGGCTCCATGTTGGGCGATGGTGACAACTCCGGCAGTGGTAGCAAGGCCAAATTCCGGTGGGAAAACAGCAAGGACAACAAGAAAGGAAGAAAAAAGGAAGAGAAGGGGGAGAGAGTAGGATGGTGCGGTTGGGCTAGGGAGAAAGGAGGAGAGAGAAGGGCTGCTAGACTTGGACAAGAAGCTAAGGCAAGTGGGTTAGTCCACTTGTTCAAGAACCAATAAAAAATGAGCATAAACAAAGCCCACTTGGGCCAAAAGATGAAAGGGTCAAAAAAGAAGCCCATTGGGCTGAGAAGGGGGAAGGAATTGGGCTAGCTTGGGCCCCTCTTAGGCTAGGCTAGATGGACAAATGGCCCATTGGGTCGCCGGTCTTGGGCCACCCACCTATGGGCCCAAAACCTGGTCCAAATTTCCTTTTTCCGATACTTCCGAGTCCCATGGAAAATCCAAAAATAAATGAGGCGACGTCCAAATATTTAGTCCTGACATCACTAAGAAGTCGGTTCCCAAAAATTAGATTAAATTCAGGGCTAAAATAAACTGGTTGTGACCGTAGTAAAATTTGGATTGTCGGGCGCCCCTTTAGGACTTTTCCTCACATTTGACCCAAGGTCAACCTTTCTTTGATCTGCGTTTATGCCAATTCTTGAGTCAGGGGCGTCCCTCGATTGTCGTGTGATCCCGAGAGCTCAATTGATAATCCCGAGTACCAAATGAAAAAGATTTGGTTTAACGTTGTTCGTAGTTCATATCGAAGTCATGTGGAAATCACCCACAATTCGACTCGTACCTCTGTCGAATTGATTTATTTCTGTTTCCCTAATAGTCTAGTACTAGAGGATATTGTTCCCACCTAGGTCCTCAAGGTTGAAGGGTTTGTTCCCAATCGAAATTGTGAGTTATACACTTATTGCTTCCTATTGGCACCTCTCAACAATCCTTTGTCCCAAGAACAAATTGCTTAGAACATTTGTACTGACCAGGCATTCGACTAACATTACCATTTTATAAAATCCCAAAATGGGGTCGATTTTCAGAATGTTACAAAACTCCTTGTCATAAGTTGAATGGTTCTTTGAATCGATCAATTTCTTGTTGAAATACACCAGAGGTTTTTGGGTTTGCACAAGGACAGCACCAATGCCAACTCTACTTGCATCATACTCAACTTCAAATACTTTATCGAAATCAGGAAGGGCAAGAGTAGGGGACTCACAAAGTTTCCACTTGATTACTTCAAAGGCATTTTGAGTAGGCTTTACCCATTTGAAAGAACCCGTTTTCATGCATTCGATTATAGGAGCCATGATGGTATTCAAGTCCTTCATAAATCGCTGATAAAAAGAAATGAGTCCATGAAAACTCCTTACATCAAAAATGGACATCGGAACTAACCAAATCTTCATAGCTTCTACCTTGGATTGATCAATAGATATCCCATCTTTAGAAACCACATATCCAAGGAATACAATGCTTGGAGAGAACAACTCACATTTCTCCATTTTAGCATAGAGTTTTTGTTTTATTCGTCGAAATAAACAATAACAAATCGATTGATAAAAGAACAAAGAACCTCATTCATAAGCCTCATGAAGGTACTTGGAGCATTTGATAAACCGAATGGCATAACCAACAACTCATAAAGGCCTCCTTTAGTTTTGAAGGCCGTCTGCCATTCATCACCTTCTCGCATCCTAATTTGGTGATAGCCACTCTACAAATCTATCTTCAAGAACATGGTTGAGCCACATAATTTATCAAGCATCATCGAATTTTAGTATGGGGTACCCATACTTAATAGTAATGTTATTGATGGCTTGGTTATCAATGTACATTTTGAATGAACCTCTTTCTTGGGCAAGAGTAGAGCTAGAACGAAACATGGGCTCATGCTTTCTTGAACATACCCTTTGTCGATAAATTCATCGACTTGTCTTTGCAACTCCTTCGCTTCCTTTGGATTGCATCAATACGATGTTTTGTTGGGTAGAGGAGCATCGAGTAGCAAATTGATGTGATGCTCAATACCTCTAATGGGAGATAATATGGGTGACAATTCCTTGAGCAACACATCTGCAAATTCTTTCAACAATAAATGCATTTTGGGATGTAAATGACTCTCTTTCTCACCTTTTTTCTCCACCATAAGCAAAGTATAAACATTCTTCTATTTGCTAATGGCTCTCTTAACCCATGTTTCACTCAAGAAAAGATTTTCCTTATTTGTGTTTCCCTCCCTAGGTTGATTTTTATGTATTGTGGAATCATTTAAGGGTACAAGAGTAATGCATTTTTGTTCCTTGTTACACAAGTATATGTTCTTATGCCCATCATGTACAGCGTTTCTATCATATTGCCATGGTCTTCCCCATAGCAAATGACATGCATCCATAGGGATCACGTCACAAAGAACTTAATCTTGATAATTATTCCCAATCAAAAATGATATGAGAGTTCGTTTGTTTACCTTAAGATCATTCCCTTGACTGAGCTATTAAAGCTTGTACGGTTGAGGATTTTAGTTGTCGAAAGTTTCAGCTTGTCAACCAAGGTCATTGAAGCAACGTTGGTACAACTCCCAATGTCGATAATGACCAAGCAAACCTTCCTGTTAATACTACAACGGGAGTGAAAGATGTTCGCCCTTTGCTCATTCTTATCAAGACAAACTTGAGTATGCAATACTCTACGGATGACCAATAACTCCCTATCATCATCAACTTTCTCCACGATCTCCTCTTCTTTTTCAGACTCAAAACCATTTTGGTCCGGATTACTCTCAACTTCTTGAAATGTCAAACTGATCTTCTCAATTTCTTAAAGAGTCATAACTCTCCGGTTTGGACAATTAACTTGTAAATGCCCATATCCTTGACACTGAAAGTATTTTCTTACATCACATTGAGGTTTCTTTTGGAGTTCTTTAGAGGTTCCACAAGCTTATGCTTACTTTTGTCTTTTGCCAACACTCTCAACATTGCTTGAAGAAGCACCCTTAAAGTAGGATCTCCTTTTTGTCAACATTCTAAAAAAAAAAATCTTGCCGCCCTTCAATTATTTCTCCACTTTCATAGCCAGCTTGCATACGTCTTCAAAGGACCAATAAGGTTGAAGTTCAACCAAATCAACAATTTCCCGATTCATTCCACCAAGAAATTGAGCAATGGTTTGCTCCAGAGCTTCTGAAACTTCATACCTCATCTTGAGTTGTTCAAATTCCCGGATGTATTGTTCAATGCTCATCCCTTGTTCTTAGACAATTCAGCTTGAGGAGCAAATCTGCTTGTAATTATCGGGCAAGAACCTTTTCTTTATCAACTTCTTTAGTTTTTTCCAAGACTTGATTCGACCTTTTCCTTCTCAAGTTCCTTGATGCTTTAGATTTTCCCACCATAGAGAAGCATATTTTGTTAACTTTAGGGCAGTAACCTCACGTCTCTTCTCATTTGAGTAGGACTTGAAGTCGTATATTCGTTCAGTTGTATGTGTAGCCAATTAACAAAGTCATCGGGATTGAGACTACCCTCAAATTCAGATACATCCACTTTGATGTTACATTCATTCTCCTTATGCCTCCCTCTTCGTCTTCAATTTCAATACTTAGAATTACTAGAGTTGCCGCAATGGAATCGGAATCATCACTCAAACTTTGACGAGAATCAGCATCATCATGCCGACGACAATTGCTAGGATGCCTTGCAGGTTGTCCTTGCCTCACTAGATCCTCAAGAAGGTTGAGGACACACTCCATTTGTTGTTAAAGATTCTAGATAGCATGATCTCACCTTTCGTTGTATGCTTGCTCCACAGTTAAACCTCTTGGAATCGGATCATCCATTCTTTTCTTTCTTTTTGACAAAAATAAGAGGTGAGATAGGAATAAAGAAACATAACAAATCACTCAAAACCGAGTTCAACCTTGAACTCTAATACCAACTTGATGCGTACGTGGGCAAGTGATTCCGAAATGGGAGAATTTTGAATGATGTGTGGGGATAGATGTCGAAGGTTAAAGAAAATAAAATAAAAGATAGATTATGATCACCACTAAGGTATAAAGGCCATGCCACCAACCAAGGATGAAGATTGGGATCGATGAAGTTCACCACTAAGGCTTAAAAGACAAATCACCCGCCAAGGATAAAAGACTTCGAGATAGGAGAAGCTCACTACTAAAGCCTAAAGGAAAACCCACTAGCTGAGGATAAAGGGCTTTTTGGCTTACCGCTGAAGAATAATCTACGCTTCAAGGATAAAGAGACCGAGAAAGGAATAATCCACTCTCCAAAAGGTGTTCACTCTCATTGAAAAAATCTCACAAGTTTCATTTACCAAATTGTTTGTCTTACAATTGAGAGGTTTCCCCTTTTCATAGGAGAAATAAATAACTTAGGCACTTTCCAAAAATATAGCTAGCATATCAAGAAAGTAAATCTAACCTAGACTCTTTACAAAAGTACAGTTAGCATATCGGGAAAGTAAATCTACCATAGGCTCTTTCCAAAATACAGCTAATATATCAAGAAAGTAAATCTCTAGAAATTAACAAAATATCTCATGATATTACACTATATCTAATCATAACTTATCATATCTCACAATATCTCGGCAAATCTTGAAAAGCAACCATTCTATCTAGAAATACAATAGAACTTATTTCAAATAAATCATTTTATTCGGAAACTCCAGCACTAATCCATTGAAACACATTATACCCAAAATTTATCTTGGCTTAGGTCAACATCAATAGTGCCGATGCCAAATTTGTTGAAGGAACTAAGTCGATTGCTTTCGCATCATAAAAAGTGGATAATGCTCTTCAAATTTGTTTCGGCACTTTGATAATCAAACGATGTCACCTCATATTTCCAATTCCATTGACCAAATCCCACCATTTGGAATCCTCGGAAGCACTCTTTTCACAAAATTCTCCCCCACATTTCCCAGAAGTTTTATGAAATCTCAGTAGAGAATTAATGCATGATCTAAGCCTATGGATGAAGAACGAGACAACATGATCTCCTTAAGCTTTGTCTTCGTTGGGAAGCAAAACATATTTGATGGAAATTTACCAGAGGTGCCAAAAACAGAGTCTTTTGAAGCAATTCGGTGAAAAAATTGCATCAATTCAAGTCCTCGAGATCATGATTTTGCTATTAGCTGAGTGGACAAAATAATTATTATCACCTTTTCAAATTCTGAGAAGGATTTGATTTCGGCTCTAAATGGAGGATATAGGTAACAACGGTATGGGCTAAGCTGCACCACATCAAGAACGACAGCCTTTGTTGTCGTGGAAGCCACGTAAGTCTTCACTAACATTCGCCTTCATTGGAAGTGGCTGGACAATGGTGCGGGAGGAAGAAGGAAGGAAGAAAATGAACTGGGAAAAGAAGAAAGTAAAAGCCAAAAAAATACATGTCCATGACAAAAATAGCTTGGACCAAGGCATGTGAGACGCACATGTTTGTATGTTTGTTGGCCAGCAAAAAATTTGATCGGTTGACAAGATGAGGTCTTTATTTAAGACTATATCGGTTATTTTGAATTTTTATTTTAAACAAATTTCATTATGAGTTATCTTTTAAGAAAAGAGTTTACTTAGAATTTTTCTGACAAAAATAAAGGAAAATTAGGAAACAACTTGCAACAATTGCGAGAGTCGATAGGCAAAGGGTAAAAAGAGCGCGGGAGCGAGAGGATAAATCGATCTGATCAAACCAGTGAGATTGATGGGAGACTCCTCGGCAGACTGGGCCGGCATCGCCTGGACCTTCCTCGCCGAAGTGAGGCGGAGATCGCCGCTTGTCCAGTGCATCACCAACTTCGTGTCCATGGACCTGATGGCCAACACCCTTCTCGCCGCCGGCGCTTCGCCCGCCATGCTCCACTCCCTGCAGGAGCTCCCGGACTTCACCCCTAATGCCGACGCCCTCTGCGTCAACGTCGGCACCCTTACTGCCGACTGGCTGCCGGCCATGAAGCTCGCCGCCGAGCTCGCCGTCCGCTCCGGGAGGCCATGGGTCCTCGACCCGGTGGCCGCTGGGGCTTCCGGTTTCCGGTTGAACGCTTGTAGGGCGCTCGTGGGACTCAAACCCACTGTCATCAGGGGAAACGGGTCCGAGATAATCGCGCTCGCGAATGCCTCTGTAGGATCCACCAAGGTGATTTCATCAAACCCGTAACTTTATTCGTGTTTCTTAGAGAGAGAGAGAGAGAGAGAGAGAGAGAGAGAGAGAGAGAGAGTTCTCGTTATTGGATATCTGGCAATGATGAAGGGCTTTTTGTTGGTGAGTGGAAATGGGTTTTTCGATTTGATGTCGAACTTGACTCCCAGTGTTCTTATTTCAACCTTTGGTCAAATTTCAGTAGTGATGGGGTTTGTAAACTTGTGCCGACTGATATAAAGTCAGGCGAGTTAAGAGATTGAAGTTTGAGCTGTAAGGCTACAATTTGCGCGAAGCTAAACAAGATTGGTCTGCTATAAACCATTGATTAATTTGCCTCTGGATATATTTTTTCTCTGTTCAAAAAGATTGATTGCAATTTGCCATTTCAGCTGTAGTATCACAGTGAACAGGACTTAAATCTGTGCAGCATGATCTTTTTTAATCTGTACCTGAGTGACAGACATTACGCTTGCTGCAACAGTTGAAATTTTGTCAGATGTGCTTGTTGATTGTATCTGGTGAGAATGCATTTTTTTGCTTTGTTTTGGATGTGTGAAGCATGAAGTCTCGCAAAAACACAGTGATTCAATACCTCTGGAAAATCTCGGAAGTTATTAACATGGAAAAGAAAATGACTGGAGGAGCTCGCATACTTTAGTTGAAAATAGAACTCAGTGTCCCTCAACTTGTATTTTTTTTTTTCTTAATAATTCTGTTTCTTTTAAATGCATCATCTGAGCAATATTGATCTCAAATCTTTGTCGGGTAATGTTTGTGACTAGTCCTTTTCACCATATACCTTGCTCCAACAGGGTGTTGACAGCTCCCATGACTCGAAGGATGCTGTAGAAGCAGCGAAGTCATTGGCTCAGGCAAGTGAAGCTATAGTCGCAGTATCTGGAGCCGTCGACATAATTACAGATGGGAAAAGAGTGGTTGGTGCCTCAAATGGGGTTCCGATGATGCAGAACATCACGGCGACTGGATGTTCTGTCACAGCGCTCATTTCTGCCTTTGTTGCTGTTGACCCTTCACGTGCCTTTGAAGCTACAGCCTCGGCATTATCTATATTTGGCATTGCCGGTGAGATTGGAATGGAGATGGCAAAAGGTCCAGCTTCATTGCGCATGCACTTGATCGATTCCTTGTATGGACTTGATCAAGCTGCAGTTCTTTCTTTTGTTAAGATCTCCAGCATTTGATGAGTTTGAAGTGTGGCATAAACAGTATAGGTGGTATATTAGGCTCCACTGAGTTGCGTAAGACATGTCTCACGAGTAGGTAACTTAAACATATGCAAAATGCCATATCCTAGTGAGATGAGTATCATTGTCTATAGAAACTTTGCACAGAAATTCTGTTCTTGAGTGTAATGTTAGTTTTCTATTGTCATAAGGTTTTATGCAAACTTAAAGCATAACTCCTAGTCATAGCACTCTGAGGTATAATAAAAGCTGCTGTTATGGCTCACAATTATATATACTTTTCTCACATATCGTTAGATAATGCAACATACTCATTGCGATTTTCAGAATCTTTCGACATCAAAAACTTATACTGTTCAATATCTTTGCAAATCTGAATTTAAGGGCCCTGGTGTCCAAATAATAAAATCCATGATAGGAAAGGCTCAATAAGGGAGTGTGATTTAGCACTGGTGAAGTGAGTCTTTGAATTTATGTGGTAGCAACGTGCTTGCCGTAGGGTTTCAATATGATTATAATTTTACAGGTTGTTGAGGTAACCGTGAGTGCTTCCTGTTAGGAATTTTTATGAATCACGTCTTTTCAATCAGCAATTATACAGAATCGTTGCTCGAGAAGACAACAATTTAGACATCAACAGCATTTAGTTATTTTTTTGAATCATTGCAGAGAACAAAATTCGATGCACCAGTAATCTTTCCTCGTCAAGTCATGTGATAAATAGGATGTTAAAGAAGTCTCTCTTCCTAATAACAAAATAGTATGCTTCGTTGCCTTATGAAATAGTTCTGGTATTAAATAATTGTTGCTTCCCTTGTAGTGATTTATCTAATAGGTTCCTTATCTACAAATATCACTCTTTGGTAACTTTAAGGTCTCTGCCTGTTACCCTAACTGATGAATGCTTCTTGCTGCCTATAACAGACAAGAAATAGCTGGTATGTCTGAATTTATAGTTGATTCTGCGACTCTTCTCGATTTTTGCTTCATTGAAGAAGTTGCTATAATTTACTGGATAATTTTAGGATCAAATTAATCGATAGATTTTATCAGACTTCGTGGTGGATCGAGTGAGGATTCAAGGGTTCTTCTTCCTTCAGTTCTCTGTACGTCGGTTCTACTCGGTATTATTCCTACGCTAAATTATGTATTTTGTTCCTCTCTTTTTTATTCACCTAAGCTTAAAGGTGTTGTGTTCGATCATAATGATATCCACGCGTGGTTTAGAACCATTTGCTAGATTTTAGACCTCGGCAATCAACTTGTACATAGTACAGGCGACATTTGGAATGGAAATAAACAGATTGACAGCACTCTTTTTCTCACACACAACTTCACACGGTTTCTCAGCAACACGGGAGCCTAGTACTTCAGATGGACGGTGATCCTGAGCAATGTCTCTGCACCATCTATGACGGTCTGGCCAGATGGCACGAGCGGCCGCACTTCGCCGAATCCGCAAGCATTCTCGAATTTCCCGGTCCCACTAGTGATCGATAAACGCGACATCGGGGTCCCGATCCTGTATATGCCGTAGAAGTTGAGGCTGTCGCCATATTCTCCTCCCTCGATCATGGCTGTGAATGCCATCATCTGCGTGCTCCCATCTGCGGAACTCGCGACGTACACCCCCTGCGCTTTGCCGATGGGTTGTGACCCGAGCTCGGGGCTCAACGTCAGTACATCGTCGATCACGGTGATCGTCCCGAACCCAAGACCCAACCCATCAGGACCCAGCTGGGTCTGGATGTTCAAGTTGTTGCCGTTGTTGTTGCCATTGTTGTTCTGATTGACGACGGGCTTTCCTGCAAAAGACGTGCCGGCCAAACCAGTCCCCAGCGGGATCCCATTGACGCCATTAACCGTGGGGATAGCCCCGTTCGCGTTAGGAATAGCCACGCCGCCCTTCGGAGGTATGAACCCTATCGGCCTCGCAAAGGGTACCTGACCAGTGTATATGTTGCCGAGCAACCCCGTGACGGGCCTTGCTGTGGGGCTGCTTCCCCCGAGGATGTCGTGCATGTAGAGCTCTAGCACTGGCTCGCCGCCCACAGCTGCTGCTGCGGCGGGGCCAGCTGCCACTGCATGGAGCAGCAAGTGGACGGCTACGATCAGCACCACGATGGGAATTTGCGATGACGATTGCCCGGACATCTTTGTGGCTGGAAGCTTGAGAAGCTCGGGATTTGCAAATGACCCAGAGAATTTCTGATGAAGATGATCATCCACTTTCAGCGTGAAGTTTATATAGAGACTGTCTTTAGGCAGAGACTGATGTTGTGGAGTGGCTGTGAGAATCCTAAAGGTGGTGCAGTTGTTAGGAAGTGGGGTTGTGGAGTTGGTCGTGTTTGTTTAGGTGCTGGATTTTATTTTAGTTGATACATGACGGGCATTGATTGGCTAGATACCGATTAATTTTTTGTCTTCCTGTTGATTTCTCGAAACCTAGATCAGAACTTGGAGAACTATTAGTGTTACATCATTTTGCTTTATTAGAGACCATACCGTTCTTTTCAAAGCATTATACGAAAATGAACACTGGACCATACTAAAAAAAAAAAAATTATCAATATCCTAAATGTATCTAAAATCCTTTTGAATCTACTCTAACAAGTAAATTACGATCCGTGCCAATTAATTAGGTGGGTACAACTCCGGATAAGATAAAAGCTATACTACCCTAAGTTATATCCAGCTCACCAAATGGTGACATTTGTGAAGTTAGATTATTCTTCTTCCACTTAGTGTGGCATATAACCAAACGCAATCTTTGAATTAGTCAATATCTATATTGGATATTTCGATCCCCAATCTTTGTTAGTAAGTTATGCGGTCAAAAATCAATTATAAGAAGTTAACTTTTAGGCGTGTATATTCTCTTCATTATGCAATCAAACGCCTGTGTAATGCTTTATTTGATTCATGCCAAGCTTTGGGACAGTCTCCATATATTAGTATGATTTTTATTTTATATTGGTGGGAATAATTTAATTTAGTTTTTACGTGGAAATGCTTTATTTGATTCATATTTCTTTCATTTTTTTAACAAGTTTGTCTTTAAATTCACATATAATATTCACTTTCATTTCAAAGTTCACGATTCACATGTTTATCAATCTTAATTAATGTGACTATACGTCTTTCATAACAAATAGCTCAAAGGAATTGTACCAGCCAATCTCATCAAAAACATTCGCTATCATCAATTTTTATTCACCAAAAGGAATAGTACATCACACAAAGTCAAGCGAGAGAGTCTATTTCAGTACTTGTTCATTTTCTATTAGTTAATTGAATATCCGTCTAAAAAATTTTGAATATCCATCAGTAAAATAAAAAAGTCGAAGGATATATGTATATCGGATGATTATGACAAGGATAATTTTTGTTTCTCATTTTGTCGGATAAGGAGGATGTCTTGTTTTGTGAAGATCAGTTCCTCGTTGGCCACAATCATGTATCAGCCCTAACTAGCGATGAACGCTCCACTCTTACCCTTCCGTTGGATATCATATGACATTGCTGGGGTGATGCAATTCAATTACACTAAAACGGAAATGGAATAATGTATAGAATGAAATGAGAAAATAAAAGTAATTATAATCAATGTTGCAATCTATAATATGATGATTTTTTTATCTTTTGTTTGGAAAACTTTTGAATATTCTCTAAACTTATACTCTCGATAAAAATAAAAATAAAAATGAAATTGACACTAATATATTATGAACTTCACCCAATATACAATAATTATCCTTATCTTTTAATTTGTTTGATACGATATTTGAAGTATTTCCAAATATGTGATCTAATCCCTAATATTTAATTCGTCCAATTTAATCTTTCAGCTTGTCAAATCAATCTTTAAATTTACGAGTTTACATTATTATACTATTGACCAAATTTTACATTATCTTTTTTTAACCAAATGAATATCTTTTCATTTGAATATTTTTCCTAAGTCAATTGAAAGAATGCTACCTTTTTATTACTTTTTTTTATTTTTTTGGTCTTTGTAAATATTACGACGATAAGTATTGTTTAGCTATAATATGTATAACTGTAAAAGCAAAACATCATTTAGAGGTTTTATTGGGTGGATATTCATGCCATTTTAATTTCCTTATTTACAAATCTAATTAAATTTAATTAAAACAATATGAAAACTTTATGCATCTAAAAATATTATGAACAAGATTCATATTAATATAAGTGTGAGTATCTATGGGTAAACTATTATCATTTTCAGATATTCTTAATTTTTTTTGTATAATAAAGGGTATATTGACCCAATACAAATCTAAATGAGGTTCTGCCTTTACTTTCATAGATATGAAAAATTAAATGGAACTACCATAATACTTATAAAAAGCAAAAAGGCGAAAATGTAACAAAAAAATAGCATATTCTTTGTTGATTCAGGAAATAAATTGAAAAGAAAATATATTCTAAAATATGGGTAATAGTGTAATTATGAAACTTTGTAAACATTAACAAAAGACATTTAAATTTCTTATGAAAAGTTAAGAGATTAAACTGAACAAATTGAAAGTTTAGGGACTTGATGGAACATTTATAAATAATTCAAGAATCATATTGGATATATAAAAGTTGAGCGATGACATTGCACATTGGGCAAAATTTAGGACATGTCATTTTCCCTAAAAACAATATAAAAAAAAAGTTTTCCGAGTAAATTAGGGGGGAGAAACACCAAAGTTTGGTACAACTATAGATAGTAATGGCCACTGGGGCTGGCATGACCCAAGGACGGCCCCTTGGCCCAAGTGGGCCCAGGTTGAGCTAGGCCCTTGGGTCCAAATTGACCAGCCGGGGCCTATTTTTTTTTTTAAAACTAAGATTTCTTTCAAACGCCAATGAGATTTCATTCATTTTGGATACGCATATGTTAATATCATTTGTGGAGTCACTGGAGTGTTTACTGAAATTATTAACTTTTCACGTCGATCATTTTTTGCATTTCTAAATACTCTTATAATATCTTACATACTCGATGCAAAAGTGTCTTGCCCACAGTAAACGACGTACGGACCCCATAAGTCTTGCCATAAGCAAGCGCGAAAGTTTTTTTAACACTTAAGCCGCCATAACTTACAAACGATGACACTTAAGTGCCAAAATTGGAGCAAAAATGATCACTTGAGTGCCAACGGCGAGAAAATCCGGCCAAATTGCCACGCGTGTCCATTTTCCGACGACTTCGTTTTTTGACGAAAGCATTTTTTCAAAATAAAAAATCCACGTGGCAATTTTAATAAAAAATTGTCCACGTCAGATTTTAAAAAATTTAAAATTGATTTTATTTATAAAAAAAAACAGAAGAAGTAGGGGATCGGCGAGGGCTGTGCAGCCCTTGCCGATCCCCCTTCTTCTTTTTTTTTTTTATAAATAAAATCGATTTTATAATAATAATTTTATTATTATTTAAATTATTTTATTAATAAATTTTTATAAATCCACGTCAGCCAAAACGACGTCGTTTTGGCTGATTTTTCATCGATTTAGTATTTCCGGCGAGCCACGTAGGCAAAAAAAAAATTAATAAAAAATGCCACGATTTTCGAGGTTCCGACCACTTGGCACTTAAGTGATTCATTTTTTTTGAAAAGTGGCACTTAAGTGTACCGTTTGTAAGTTGTGGCACTTAAGTGTCCCTCCGTGCCAAGTTGTGGCACTCCCGCTGTACTTATGCCCACAGTAAACAAGCACAAATTCTTTAGGAAAAAAAAGTCACAAAAAACCTCAAACTATACTAACTGTAACACATTTATCCTAAACTACTTCTTGTAACATTAAAAATCTCAAACTTGCACATCTATCTTCCGTCAAAATTCTGTTAAATGATTTTTCAGACAAAATAATATCGTTTTTACTTATCTTAAACCATTATGGGCACCGTGTCAGCGCTATTTTCTTTCTAGCGTCCATGTTAACAAATAATTAACAATTCTCGTTAACAGAACTTTGACAAATTTGCAAATAACTTTGATCAAGCTTCGCCTCAAATAGCGTGGCAAGATTTGTACTTCTTAGCCTCTACAAGTTAGATCTTATCACAACTAGACCTGATCATGGCCGATTGGACCTGAGCTAGGCCTGCCCAAGCCACAAATTTATTCAAATATTCTATTAATAGACAGGGCCTACCCATTGATCACTTCTTGATCAGTTCGGGTATTTAGCTAAATGGTTCGATTTGCTTTTTGGTGGAGGTGGGCGTGCTCTCTCTCTCCCCGGGGCTGTCTGAACAACGTATATTTTATAAGTTTCTTTATCCTTTTTGTCTTTTATTTTGCCTATACCACTGCTCCAATGTTTCTCGCTACCGTAGCAAATACATTTCCAGGATATCAGAAGATGTTTTATCGTATACATAGCTTGTGTTCATTTATGCAAACTAGTTTGCAGCACAATGAGTATTTTGAAGAACATCTGTTGGAAGCAGAATCAATAAAAATGCACGTATCATTCGTCCATACCAACATGTCACGAAAGAAGTTTCGAAATTCACATAGATGGCGTGCAGGATAAAATAAGTCGTGTCATAACCAACTAGTCTACAGCTACTGATACATGGACGAATGATAGTCTGTCTTGACCATCTTTTTGCAGCACCCTTCCTATAAAGAAACAAACGCCTGAGGAAGTTTAAGCACTGAAAAGCAAACACCTTCAAAAGTTCAAGGACCATAAGATCTTTACCTTATGAAAGGGAAAATGATATAAATATTCTTTGAATTTTGGCACAACGTATAATGTGGTCCCTAAACTATAACCCAATGTGCATATAGTCCATAAACTTTTAATTTATTCAATATGGTCTCTAAAATTTCTGTGCATGTTTAGTTTAGTTCCTAAACTATATGAAAATGTTAAAAGTCCTTGAACTTGAATATGGAAGGACAATATTCAACATTTATATATAGTTAAGGGATTAAGTTGAATATGTACCAAAAGTTCATGGATCATATTGAACAAATTAAAAGTTCAGGGATCACATTAAACATTGAATCAAAGTCGAGGAACTATTTGTTTCATTCGCCTTGATCGGAAAAGTGACCTACAATCATTAAATGGAAGAGAGATATGACATTGTCTGGTATCGAGTAAAACAGACCTCAACCCAAGCACACTCCTAGTATATTATTCAAGAAATTTGGCCAAGCAATGTAAGGACCACAACTGATGGCTTCATAAAGTACAATGACATTTCGCAACATTATATTGGACCAACACCAAAATGTCGACTCCAGTATTCAATGTCAAACCAACGAGTTTTTTTGGAGGTTCTTTAATAACCAAAAGAATGAATTTACATAATTCTTCATGATACGAGGAAATCAGCAAGTAATGGTTGTCAAGATAGATAATAATATTTTGGACAAGAGAGAGGAAAAATGAAGAGCACTGTATCCATTCATATGTTGTCCATCCAATGAGGAATGTGTAAAAAAGTCTGTTGAAAGATTTTGCCGTGGAAAATTAGCCCTTAAGTGTTGTACAAGGTCTCAGTTCGGGTGTTCAACTAAATGGTTCCATTGGTATATCTTGGACGTTTCTTTATGCTTTATGTCTTTTATTTGCCTATACCACCGATCCAATGCTTCCCGACTACCGTAGCAAATGTATTTCTGGGATACCAGAATACGTATTATCGTATACACAGCTTGTTAGTTTATGCAAACTAATTTGCACAATGAGTCTTCTGAAGAACATCTGTTGGAATCAACATTAATAGCAGATGCACGTATCATTTATCTAGTTTCGAAGTTCACACAGATTACGTACAAAATAAAAATTACTACTACAAGTCATGTTATAATCGGTTAGTCTGTAGCTATTAATCTGTGGAAGTTCATTTTAGTCTATCTTAACCATCTTTTTGCAAATCTTTCTATAAAGAAACGAACCCCTAAGAAAAGTTTAAGTATTGAAAAACCAAACACCTACAAAAGTTCAAGGATCATAACTCGTTAATTTATTGGAAAGGTGATGGCAGTTGTTAAACCGAAGAGAAATACTAATATAGAATTCTTGACATTGCCTAATATTGAGTAAAACAAACCTCAACACAAGCACGCTTCTAGCATTATTCAAGAATTCTTGACATTGCCTAATATTGAGTAAAGCACACCTCAACACAAGCACACTTCTAGACCACAACGGATGGCTTCAAAAAGTACATCGAAATTTTGGAAGAAATAATTGTCCAAAAAATCTTATATCTATCATTAGATGATCAATTTAATCGTAAACTTATCAATTATGCCAATTTAATCTTAAATCTTAACAACTTGTCAATTTAATTATAAATTTTTCAATTGTGTAATTTAGTCCTAAACTTTTTAAAAATCTATCATTTGGATAATTAGCCGAAATGACTACATTAATGAATCATCAAAAGATTCATAACTGAATTAATAAATTGCAGAAAGTTTATAACTCAACGAGCATAATTGAAAAGTTTATAATTGAATTGGCCGTTATATAATAAATTTATAAATTTTTAGACAATCAATTCCAAATTTGCTCTATTGGACCGGCACTAAAATGTGGACTCAAGTACTTCGAATTCAAAGTCAGGCTCCATGAAAACCTTTTATGCCTTCCAACCCGACCATAAGGCTCCATGAAAATTTTCCATCTCCCAAGGCAACTCCAGGTGCATTTGAAGTAGGTGCCTATGGCCGAACTAGATGTTCTTCAAGCTTTTTCAAGCCAAATAATATCGCATTACGTCTACACATTTTGCATCCTCCACACTCGTTCAGTTACTTCATTGGACCCAGTGGCCACTCCTACTTGAAATTGAGTCGAGTTTTAGGCGACTTGAAACAAACTCGTGTATCTCACCACTCCGGTGACAGACTCAGTTCTACCCTTGGTTACAAACTAGTAAGTAGCCAAGAGAAGAGAGCTTCCGCTTACGTTTAAAGCTTCACAATAGTCTTAAGTGTCCACCGTGCTAGACCTCAACACAGCATAAGTAGAGCCGCCCACCAATTCGACTTATTATGCAAAACTACGACAAAAGAAAGATTGCTCGAGATATAAACCCAAATAGGCAGGGAAGAAGAAAATCCTTGGGAGTAAAAGGGTCAATTACAATTTTCTTCCTCGCAAGAAGCAATAAATCTCTTCCTTCCTACCTACATTTCGATCTCTCTGACCAGGATTCGCATTTGTCGTAAAAAAAAATCAACTCATACAAGATGGGCATAAACCCATCTTCCTAACCAAAAGCCTTTCCTTATGAAGATTAGTGAATTCAATTTGGTGTGCACCATCAATCAGAACATCAATCAAAAGTCTAATAATCCATGCCGCCCATGCCAGGAGGCATTGCTGCACCCTCCTTTTCGTCCTTAGGGAGTTCGACCACAACTGCTTCAGTTGTTGTCAACAAGGACGACACACTGCAGTAAAGAAAAGATCGATGTTAGGCAAGTGGATGAGAAGATTCAGCTAGTCCAAATCAAGAGAAAATGCTTTAGTCAAAACAAAGAAGAGAAGCACTGGAGAGAGCAAAGTTACTCTCTTACCTAGCAGCATCAACCAAAGCAGTCCTGATAACTTTCAGAGGATCGATAATTCCAGATTTCACCATATCAACATAGTCACCTGCAAAGAATTAAAAAGATGAGACCAGATTGGATCTCTACATTTGAAAGAATAAACCATCTTATTATTGTGTAGAAGGAAAATTGTGAGTACCTTTTGCTGCATCATATCCTAGGTCAGGGTTATCCTGCTCCAAGAGCTTCCCTACAACAACAGCTCCCTCAACTCCGGCATTGGCAGCAATGGTATACACGGGTGTCTGCAATGAAAAGAAGTTATTTGCAAAACATGAAATGAGTTGGATCACTCCCTCAAGTGTCTGAAACGCGTTGTGTTTAATTATTAAATCCCTTTTAAATTTTGCTAATTTGCAACATAAAAAGGAGTCTGAAAAGGAGATATGCAGACCTTCAATGCATTCTGAATAATCTGCACACCAATCTTCTGATCAAAGTTGGCAGTTTGCAATTTGTCCAACTCTTTTGATGCATAAAGAAGAGCAACACCTCCACCTGCATTTCTGCCTCATCACACACTTGTCCACATAATACAGCTCTACGCAGATTGAACTGCAAATATGGGTAAAGAAGGTTACCTGGTACTATACCCTCTTCTACAGCTGCCTTTGTGGCATTCAAGGCATCTGTAACCCTATCCTTCTTCTCACCTACTTCTGCTTCACTAGCTCCTCCAATCTATGTATAGGGGAAAGAAATAAGATTTGCAAAGCTTTCATGTCACAGATCATAAGAAACATTGAAGCAGGCAACTTACACTTAAACTTATTGTTTTCCCTAAGTGTAAATTAAATGGAACATCTCTCTATGGAACTAACCTTCAAGACAGCCACACCACCAGAGAGTTTTGCCAATCTCTCTTGCAATTTCTCTTTATCATAGTCTGAAGTACTCAACTCAATTGCAGACCTAATCTGTTCAACATAAGCAGAAGAGGTAGAGTTGAAAACTAACTTTAAATCAAAACATACGACCAGCATACCATACAAGAACAGCTACGGAATCAAGGACGTTACAAGGCCTACACTCCACTAGGAAAGACGAGAATGCACCACAAACCTGTTCGCATCTCTCCTCTATGGACTTCTTGTCACCAGCACCATCAAGGATAATTGTGTCATCTTTAGAAACTGTGACCTACAAATTCATTGGAGACAATATGTAAGTATAAGTCATTAACAGCAATGCCCGAATTACAAGAGCCAAATTAGTTCAACATGGTACCCTGGCTTACCTTCTTGCAAGATCCAAGCATCTCAAAATCCACCTTCTCTAGGTTCATCCCAAGCTCTTCAGTTATTACCTACCAAACAGAAAATAAAAATAGATGAACTACTTAATCATATCAATTGGAAACCGGACTTAGGTTCTATCAGGCAGATAACTCACTTCACCACCAGTAAGAGAGGCGAGATCCTGTAGACCAGCTTTCCTGTTCTCTCCAAAACCAGGGGCCTTAATAGCACAAACCTAAGCAGAACATGATGGAGAAAAGTTCAGCACTTCCCATTCATGTTATTGATAAGGAAATGGCTAGTGAAAAACCTGATAATGCATTACCAACCTTGATTCCAGCACGAAGCTTATTTAGGATAAGAGTTGCCAAGGCATCACTTTCAATATCCTCAGCAACAATGAGTAATGGTCTTTGTCTCTGGACAAAGGCACATTCTGTAAGACATTTATCCATGCAATGGCTAACTGGATATATCAAAATGAAGTTGGTGCGCCGGTGGTTACCTTTAGTGCCAACTCTAAAACTTTTACAACTGCATTCATACTTGAAATCTTCTTCTCATGGATGAGTATGAGGGGATCTTCTAACTCCTGTCAAAGCAAAAGACAACATCATTTGAGTGTTGCTGCAGAATCGTAGATAAACCAGCCAAACCATCCTTAAAGATACTTACGCATTTCTGGTTCTTCTGATTGGTGATGAAATAAGGAGAAATGTAACCTCTATCCAGCTTCATCCCCTCAACAACCTCTAGTTCATTGTATAATGTCTTACCATCCTACAAGAAAAAGGAATTAGAAACCATGGGCGTCAGCAATTAGTAAAAGATGCAGCTCAAACCAAAATCATGCATACAAAGTATCAGCACAACAAATATACATATATCTAAACACAATGTACATTGAGATATGTTGTGACTTACAGAGATTGTGATAACACCCTCTTTGCCAACTTTTTCCATGGCCTTTGCAATCAATTCACCAATTTCCCGCTCACCATTAGAAGATATTGTTCCAACCTATCAGTATATGTAATTAAAGCTGTCTACATCAGAAAACCTGCAGATGCCAACTGCTACTGCATAAACTCGTAAAAAGCAATGGGTATAATACCTGTGCAATCTCCTCAGATGTGCTGATCATTCTTGCCCTGCTTTTTAAATTTGTTACAACTGCATCAACTGCCATTGTGATGCCACGTCTCAAGTCCATTGCATTCATCCCAGCTGCAACTGACTTGCATCCCTCACTGAATATTGCTCTTGTGAGGACCGTAGCGCATGTGGTGCCTGAAAACACAAGGAAATTGGCATGAGTAAGCATCAAATATGATGAGAAAAGAAAATTCTAAGCACTGCCAAAGACAATGCACAGGCAGGACGTTGATCCCACCATCTCCAGCGACATCATTGGTTGCATTTGCAACCTGCTTTACAAGACTAGCACCAACGTTTTTAATTCTGTCCTTGAACTCAACACTCTTTGCCACAGTAACACCATCCTTTGTCACCTTGGGAGCACCAAAGCTTTGCTCAATCACCACGTTACGACCCTATAAATAGTAAACAAAAATAATCACATTAATTGATTATTAAAGCCAATCATATCAAAAAGCAGCAAAACTGGCACAGATCATCGCCAGATTCCACTTTCCTAATGAAACTGAGTATACACTGCCCAGAAAACATGGAAGAAAAGAGAGCTCCTTTCTCTTGAATTATTCGAGTATACATTAGGACCAGTATTAAAATAATGTCCAAAAAGAGCAACATAAAAGTCAGCAGCTCCAAAACTTTCACACAGCTGAGCAAACAAAAATTACAAAACTTCGAAAAGCTGTGAAAGTAAATTTACTTCTTTTGTAGCAGAGGTTAGGAAGTTATTCTCCAAGGAGCAAGACATCGCCAACACTGATTTACCTTGATTCAGAATTCATCCAACAACAAGAATCAATCAATTTAAGCTGATACTACAGCAGACCCACGAACCATTTTAATATGACAGTACTCCAGCTAGCTACCAGACGTATACTAGAATAAGAAAAGCCAAATAGATTACCTTCGGGCCCATAGTGACCTTCACAGCATCTGCAAGGTCTTCCACACCTTTAAGCATCAACGCACGTGCCTCGACCCCAAACTTGATGTCTTTGGCAGCATAATTCCTTGCCCAGCTTGCTCTGCTTCCAATCTGCGAGAAAGCAACACGGAAAAAATTGAGAAAATCACAGAAACAACCTCATGCCCATTCACATGCCCGGAAATCTGTCCAAGAAACTTAACACTGACCTGGTGAGCACTGTTCCTTGCGATCCTTCGACACGGGAGAAAGACAGAGAAAGCAAACAAAATACAAGAAGCCCACATCAGCAAAAGGAGCGACATAGAAAAAATTCAGCTTCTTGTCTGATTGACGAGAAAACAAAAGCAAGTCGAGAGGTAAAACATATATTTCATAGTTTAGCTTCCGAAAGACAGCTGACATGACGCGAATGTATCTAGTCCGGTTACTCCAGCGATCTACTAACGCTCAAAAGACGGAGCCTTTCTGTTTCCATTAGCGAAAACGTAGAAATGACGAGCGACCCAGATTGGCTCCAATTGTTTTCTCGCGCTATCGAGGAGAAAGAACACCGAATGACGACCAAAAACAGGGAAAGCCAGAGCAAATCTTGGAGAGTTACCTGGCTTTGGAAGCAAGGCTCGAAGCGAAGCGGTACATGGTCGCGGAATCAGGTGGCGGAAGAAGCAGGGACGAGACGAGAGGAAGGGAAATGGGAAGGAGGGATCGAGTCGCGGAGCAGAGAGAGAGAGAGAGAGAGAGGGAGCGAAGGAAGGTCGGGGTGCTGCAGGAGGGAGGGGCTATGGCATTTGAAGAGAGCGGAAGGCTCTAGAAGGGGGAAGAGCTTCTAGGGTTTAGGGTTTTTGGTCCAGCTTTAGAAAAACAGCTAAAAAACGATGAGAGAGTGAGAGAGAACAGAAAAAAAAAAAAAAAAAAAAAAAGAAGGAAGGGAAGAGATGGCTCGATGCGAATGGCGTGGCCGTGGGTTCGCGGCTCAGGAGGCTCGAGCCCGCCTCGCCCGCCACGGCTTTTTAAGTCAAGAGGACGCACGAAGGAATTTTTTGGTTTGCCCTCCCAGAGAAAAGTGATCCATCCAATCTTTTCAGAGCCCCGCTCCTTGGGATTTTTTCCATTTGAGTTATTATAACGAAAAAATCTCAAATTAATATAATTTTGATAAATTTATCATAAATTATTTTTTATTATGAAACATCATAAATTGATATACCTATAATAAATTTATCTCAAATGACCACAAAAAAAATTTAAAACTGGTATATTTATAAGAAATTTACCTTAAACTAATTTTTTGACTGTCAAAAAACTCAAAATGGTCAATTTATGATAAATATAATTTCCGTTAAATTGAATTAATACCATAAAAAAAAGCTACAAAATTAGTATAATTGTGATAAACAGAAAGTAAAATCCAAAACCGGTACACTAGCCAACTGTTGCATGTCATTTTACTCAACAATTTGATAACAAAATTTAACGAATACTAATAAATGGTAAATTTGTCAAAGTGTATTAGTTTTTGGTAAATTAATCAAAGGTGTACCCTCTCACTTCATGTGAGCTTTCCCTCTATCCCTCTATGGTGATAGCTTCCTCCTTCCCCAAATCCTTAATTTTCCTTGCTCAAATTCCATGGAATCATCAACCCAGCTCCAACCTGATTAGTTCTCCTACCCACAGGTTTCCGAGTGAAATGGGACTGCACTCTTCTCCAATCGGAAGCAGTGGAGGTAGGGTTTTCTGGCGATGGCTTGTTTCTCCCCAATAACTTTTCCTCTATCATCTTGATTTCAAGGAAACATTAGGCCACCATCCCTTTGATTATATCTTCTATCTATTAGCGATTTGAGTAGTAAGGGTCTTCCCATCGTTTCTTGAAGACCTATCTCAGACCCATATTGCCCGGTTGTGTAGAAAAATCTACCTAGAATGTAGAATCCTCATCCCAACTTGAGCTCCCTTCACTCCACCCTCCAAACCAACTCACAATAACCCAGAGATACAGTAGTAGTAACAATGGACGAAACCCAACACAGAATGGCAGCTCTATGCCATCAGATGGGCGATCTCTGGTCTGAAGATGTCATCACTGAATTAGATAAGGAGATTCCTGTAGAAGAGCAGTAAATGATCGTACCCCCTATGGCAAGCTGTATTCTAAACCAAATGTTAATGTCCAGGCTTTTTTAAACACAATGAAAAAGGCTTGGAAAACAGAATATGTCAAATGTAAAGTAATAGAGCCTGGGTTTTTCACATTCCTCTTTAGCTCAACAGAGGAAAAAAGGAGAGTAATCGACTTCGGACCATGGTCCTTTACTAGCAACCTTTTAGTATTAAAAGAAGGGGATCCAACTATATCTGAACATTGTTATGAATTTACGCATTATGCGTTTTGGGTGTATATTCTTGGCCTTCCTCGAGCAAAAGTTAATGAAGATTCAATGCGGCAAATAGCCTCAAAGCTGGGTGTTGTAGAGGAGATCAAATTTGAGGCTAAAACCACTAACTCCCACAAAATTGGAAAGGCAAAAGTCCGATTGGACTTATCTCGGCCCCTGAACACAAGAACAATCATCAATTTTGGAAGTAACAAATGGTGGTTAGACTTCAAATATGAACGACTTTCTCATTATTGCTACTCCTGTGGGCGAATAGGATACTATGCAAATTTCTGTCCGAATGTCCCTTATGAAGATTCTAGCCTACCTCAGGACAAACCAGGGTAATATGGATCATGGTTAAAGACAGAAGTAAGGGAAACAAACCAATTTTGGAAGGTTTTTTATGGGGAAATTGACCCATCTATAGCTGATAACGAAGGTGAATCGACCCAAGCTATTAATTCTGATGAGGAGCTAAACAAAATAGCATATATAGAGCAAAACCAGATGGCTATAGTACTAGCCAAACCCGCTGAACTGAAAACACAACTCACATGGAGGTGGTTGTTCATCCTATAACTAGTAAAGGTAAAAGAGAATTACAATACCCTTTACTCTTCATAGCCCTACCGATAAAAAAAGTGTATGCTGGGTGCTCAAAAACAAATAAGCACACCTACAAGACCCCGATGTCAAAGAAACAGAAACGAATTAGTCCATATGGAAAGCAAACCTCTCCTACCCCGGTTGTTAATGAGGAACACCTCACGAACGCCCAAATCCAGCTTTGGGAAGGGGTCCAAACACGGGCTCTTGTGGCTAGCCCTAGTAAGCCACCACAGCATAGATGAGGATACTGAGCTGGAACTGTTAAAGGTTGGGCATACCCTTAACAGTTCGTCATCTTAGAGCCTTAGTGGCTCATGAAAGGCCTAACCTGGTTTTTTTAATGGAAACCAAAAATAAAGAACATATGGCAGAAGGGGTACGAAAACGGCTAAAGCTTACTCACTCATTTCTCATCAAACCAATTGGTATCGCGGGCAGTCTAGTTCTTATGTAGGATGATGAGGTGGGGGTGGAAGTAGATTTCAGCTCTGGGGAACTCATTGACACCAAATGTAAATACCAAAATAGTGGAACTCTCATGAGTATATCATTCCTACATGCACCTACTAATTTTTAGGAGAGACAACAATTGTGACAAATACTAAGCTCCACATTATCGAGCAACAACCTCCTTTGGCTATGTATGGGAGACTTTAATGAAGTTCTCTACCACTAGGAGAAGATTGGTCACCGAGAAGTAGACAGGTACAGAATTCAGGTGCTCCATGATTTCTTGAATGACTGCTCCTTTATGGACATTGAGGGTAAGGGTTGTGCGTTTACCTTGTCAAACAATAGGGAGGGACCTGACCTAGTTAAAAAAAAAAGGTTGGATAGAGTAGTGTGTAATATCGACTGGAGAATTGCTTTTCTACAAGTGGAGGTGTATACTTTACCAGCAATAGGCTCAGACCACAGCCCTTTTATTACTAGAGACTCATAGGGCTGGAAAACCACGAAAGAGGTGCTTTAAATTAGAAGTATTTTGGCTAGAAGAACTTGAATGTGCAGAAGTCATAAAGGAAATATGGGTGGATGATAGCACAAACCAGCACAATATTGCAGGGAAGCTAAGGAGGGTAATTACAACACTGAGCAAATGGAGCAGGGGCAAATTTCAGAACTCTCAAACACAGATCCTGAAGCTCAAAGACCGGCTTATGGACCTCACGAATGATGTTGCAAGGGAACCAAATGGGGAGGAATTTCAAACTATTGTTACTCGAATTGAAGATCTATGGCGCCAAAAGGAAATGTACTGGGGTACGCGGTCAAGGATTAACTGGCTAAAATGGGGAGACCAAATTACCAAATATTTCCATGCCACGACTATCCAAAGAAGACAACGAAACAAGATAACTATGCTGAAAGTTGACGACCAGACCTGGTGCTGAGGCCCCTTAGCTCTAACACAACACATTTGTAGTTTCTACAAAAATCTATTCACATCGGTGGGTGATAGGAACTACCAGCCAGTCTTAGATCAATGTCCCAAAGTTGTTTTGACTAAAATGAACGAGGCCCTAGTCAAGCAAGTGTCAAAAGAGGAGGTTAACACAACGGTTTTTCAGCTTGGAGCGACTAAAGCACCAGGACCAGATGGCCTTCATGGACTCTTCTACCAAACTAATTGGTCGGTTCTACAAGAGGACCTATTCAGCATGGTTGACTCAGGTTTGATTCTGAGCTAAATACAACACACATAGCACTCATTCCTAAAGTGGCTAACCTAGAAAATATCACACAATATAAACCTATCAGCCTGTGCAATTTCATCTACAAAATCATTGCGAAAGTAATGGCAAATAGGCTGAAACCATGGCTCACAAGGGTTGTCTCTATGGAACAAAGTGCTTTTGTTAGTGACCGACAAATCTAGGACAACATTATCATTGTACAGGAGGTGTTACATCACATAAATATCGAGAAACGAAAGAAAAAATTATAGGCTATTCTGAAACTTGACATGCAGAAAGCCTATGATAGGATTGAATGGGATTTCCTGTGCGATTATATGAGAACGGTGGGATTTGATGAAAAATAGGTTCAATGGGTTCATTATTGCATCTCAATAGTAACTTTCAGCACCCTTGTAAACGTGGAACCCTCAACTACTTTCCGACCAACAAGGGGGATAAGACAGGGTGATGCCCTTTCACCACTTGTTCATCATTGCTGCTAATGCCCTCTCCTCACTGATGTCAAAAGCTGTAACAGAAGGCACTATTAAGGGGATACGGCTAAACCCCACCTGTCCCACCTTATCTCACTTACTATTTGCTGATGATGCTATCATTTTCCTCAACGGTACGGTAAGAGAAGCTTAGAATGTAGCAAACATCCTGAACCAATACTGCTATGCTTCTGTACAGGTTATCAACTTAAACAAATCGGGCCTTTATTTAGGAAATGAATGCCCTCAACCTCTCAAACAAAATATTGCAGCAGAACTGAGGATACCTATCATAGAAAAAACAAGGAAATACCTCAGGATTCCATCTGATTGGGGCCAAACGAAGAAACACATGTTCAATTGCCTCCTTACAAAGGTTGAGAGTAAATTAGAAGGCTGGAAGAAGAAGCTGATTTCCAGGGCGGGGAAAAAAATCCTTCTAAAAACAGTCATTTAGGCTCTTCCCTAATATGCCATGTCAATTTTCAAAATCCCATTATCTATATGCAGGGCTATTGAGAAAAAAATAGCGTCATTTTGGTAGAAGCAACATACATCAAAGATGGGTATTCACTGGAAAAAGTGAGAGGAACTCAAAATTAGAAAAGATCATGGAGGACTTGGTTTCCGAGACCTAGTGAAATTCAATAGAGCCATGTTGGGAAAGCAAGCCTGAAGGTTAGCTCAAATGCCGAATGACTTATGGAGTAGAGTGATAAAAAAGTGTATATTTCCCTAACAGAGAGTTCTGGACTGCACAAAAATGACCCCAATTCTCTTGGGGTTGGCAGAGTCTCTTGGTGGGAAGAGAAGTCATTGAACCCTATGCTCGGTGGACTGTGGGAGATGGGGCAAAAATCAGAATCAAAGAAGACCGATGGTTGCCTACAGGTAAGATATATGGGCCACCAAATAGATGGAATCCAAGTAGGGTAACAGAACTGATCAACCAGCAAACTAGGGCATGGGATCTCAGCAAACTAAACGATATTTTCGAGGAAAGTATTGTCAAGGAGATAACTGCTATTTCTCTAGGCTTACAACCGACCCTAGACAAACTAACATGGACATCAAACAGCTCAGGAAAATACACAGTAAAGAGCAGCTATAACAGCATCCACAATACAAGTGAACCCTCATCAGCACACAATCCATCCACATCCTACCAAACACCAAAATCTCTATGGACACAAGTGTGGAAACTTCGAACCACCACAAAAATCAAATTGCTCACATGGAGTATTTGTCAAAATGCGCTCCTTATGAAAGAAAATCTTTACAAGAGAAAACTCTTATCGGATCCCTTATGCCCCTTTTGCCAAACCTCACCCAAAACAATAGAGCATTTGTTCATCCTGTGTGATTGGACCAAAGATTTGTGGTCACAATAGCATATACAAATCGACACTGCCCCACAAAAAATTACCCAGATAGACAAGTGGATCTTTGACAACATTACCTCAACAGCCGACCCCTCCTCGAAAAACCTCTTCGTCGGTACCCTATGGCAAATCTGGAAATAAAGAAATGCCATGGTCTTCCGCGGCAAACAACCCAGCCCGAGTCAAGCAATCGAGTTAGCCATCTCCATGTGTCACTTGTACAAGAAATGGTTGGCCATGAACCCAGAGCTCAAGCTCAAGTGACATGGCAGTTGCAAGCTTGAGATTTGGCAATTGTGGCTACAAGTCGAGCTCAAATAGCTATGGCTGAGGTAGCCTTATATGTTTATAATCACCATGGCTACGAACCCAAAGCTCGAGCTTGAGCGATCATGGCAATCGCAAAATATCATCTGATTTTTTTTTGTTAATACAAAAGTTTTAAGATGATTTACACCTCTTAAAGCAAGAGGTAGTGAAAAATATGCCTGAGGGGTGTAAATGATCAAAATGAAATTTTTTTAAAATTATTATTTTTTTGTTAAATAAATGAAGCCTTATATTATGGAGATTCAATGCACAATTTTTACTTCAAGACGTAAAGACAAAGTTAAGGCCAACTTGAGGCATAAAAAGAACTTCCCAACTTCTCTGTTTCAGAAAATTGAGTCGTAGCAATATTTAAATATAACTTTTAGTCGGATAACAAAGGAAATAAGATGAATAGGAGAGAGGAAGCGACAAAACCCGAATATGGCAATGATATTCCTTGTTTGCAAGACACGACTTATTTGCAAGATACGAAAGGATACCGGGTAACAGACGAATTACAATGAGAAAATTCAAATATGCTACCGTACCATACGCCTAATTTTTTATATTTAGACACAAATTACCACATTTCCATCATACAACATTTATTTTTTAGCACATAAATTAAAATAAAAATGTTTTAGGATGACACAAATTGACATTAACTACAAATATGACTATGATATGCCAATATGAATTGCCAGCTGAAAAAGAGAGAAGAATCGAGAAAGCATAGAATCAGGGAAGGGAAAGAGAATCGATAGAGAGGGTATTAGGCTCATGCATGCCACGACGTGGTAATACAATGCCGTTTATTTTTCTTTTTCTTTTTTCCTTTTGGAACAATTCGAAGTATCAAATCATTTAATCAAGTATATAAATAACTTTAGTAGAGCTCAATTTTGGAACTAGTTCTCTAAGGCGTCGCTAATGCCGCCATCGTGGGAGTGGGACAGATGGTCATCGTACTCTAAGTTGAGCCTAGCGAGTAACACGAGGGCTCAAAGTAACGTGATAGCATCCCCCATCTCCTCCTCTCGTGGTTAGGATTTCTCTTTATTGTTTATGAAGCATTTTTTTTTTTATCTCATGTCATCAATTTGGATCCAATCAATGCTTTATATAAAGTGCATTATGCATTTTAATTTCAAGAAAAAAATTATCTAAAAAGTCATAATTCTATTACACTTTTATTAACTCAATCATAAATCTTTTAATTTTGCCAATTAAATCACAGACCTTTTGATGTTTTGCTAATTGAGTTCATTTGGCGACTTAGCCAAAATCGTTGATGTGGAAGTCAGTTGACCTATGTAATATAATTGGCGTTGATATGAACAATTCTTGATAATATTCTTTCCATAATTTTTTAATTTTATTTTCCTTTCCCTTTCCCTTTTCTTCTTCCTCTAATCAGTCAACGAGCCTTAGTGATGGCTAACGACCAACTGGAGGTGATGCCGGCAAGGTTGGCCTCACCACCTTGAGCAAGCCTCAGTCGCCTTCGGCGAGGTTGAGCCTTGCCCAACCACTAGCAAGACTTACCCTTGCTGTCATTGGGTGAGGTCAACCTTACCTAGCCACTAGTGAGGTTGACCTTACCGAGGCCCCATAGCTAGTTAGAGCAAGAAGGGAAGGGAAAAAAAAGATAGAAAGGAAAAATAATAAAAGGAAAGAAAAAAAAAATAAAATAAAAATATTATTAAAAATTGTTCATATTAATGCCGGCAACATCGGTGAATTTCGATTAAACTTGACTAGATGAACTTAATTGGCAAAACTTAAAAAAAGGTTTTAGATTAAATTGGTAAAATTGAAAGATTTATGACTAAATTGGCAAATGCGCAGTAGGTTAATGATTTTTTGGATAATTTTCTTAGAAAAGCTATAATGTAAGGATTTGATTAACAAAAAAGAGAGTCTAAGGACAATATTTGACAAACGTGTAAGAATTAATGGTTTTTCTTCTCCTAATACAAAGACAATAAAAGATTGTTTCCATTTGCTTTCAAAAAAATTACATAAATAATTTTTAAACTTTAACCGAACATACGACATTATTTTAGGTTTTGGATTTGTTCAATATGGTGCTTGATTTATTCTTAAATATTTAATTTAGTCCGTTAACTTTCTTTTTCAAAAAAGTCAAATTAGTCCTTTGATAATATTCACAAGTTTTTGTGATTGCATTATTACTGTATTTTAGAATATCTTTTCAATTTAATCCATTTCCTAAATCATTCAAAAAAAATTTGCAATCCTTTGGTTACCTTTTTGGTCTTTATAAATATTAATTTAGTTCCATTAAAATATATTTAAATTTATGATCTCTCTATAATAGTGAAGATATAACCTCATTTAGAATTAAATTGGACTCATATTCCTTTCATTTGAAAAATGTGTGTTTTCAAAATACTTAATAACAATATTAATTTATCCATTAAAATTTCATATTTATATTAATATAAGTCTATTTAATAATTTTTTAGATAAATTTTTAGGTTTGATGTGTTGGATTTTTGCAATTAAATTTAGTTAAATATATAAATAAAAAAAAAAAAAATTCATAAATATCAATTTTGCACAACTTTAAATGATGTTCTACAAATACTATCATAGAGATTATAAGCTAAAATTTACTTAAATAGGATTATCATGATGTCTATATGGAAAAAAAAAATATACAATTAATTTTTGTTAATTTCGGAAATAAATTTAAATGAATTAGATTGAATAAATTAAAAATTTATATATTATATTAAATATTTAGGAAAAGTCCATTGACCGTAATACCAGTTGTACTATTATTTTTGTTCGTTCGTCATTTCGATCAAGAACATTCCAATATCTCCTAAACTCTAGAACGACGCCGTCTCGACAGTCTCCTACGCCAACATCGCCGCCACCACCACCACCACCGCGCAGGTCCGGAGTCCTCCCACTCTCTCTCTCTCTCTCTCTCTCTCTCTCTCTCTCTAACTGGCTATTTCGATAACATCGAAAGCAATTCTTTGGTCAATCCCTCTTCTCTTCGATTCGTAGGGAGACTACGCAGGCGGCGAAGATGACGGAGGCTATGATAAGGAAGAAGCCGGGCATGGCGAGCGTGAAGGACATGCCCGTCCTTCAAGACGGCCCACCGCCGGGCGGGTTCGCTCCGGTGCGGTACGCCCGCCGCATCCCCAACACCGGCCCCAGCGCCACGGCCATCTTCTTGGCGGCCTTCGGCGCCTTCTCTTGGGGCATGTACCAGGTCGGCCAGGGCAACAAGATCCGCAGGTAATCTAATCTAACCAGATCAATTCAATCCAACCCAATCCCACGATTTGCGGAGTAATTTCGTTTCTCTGGATTGTTCATTTCTTGTTAGGGTTAGGGACTGTTGGTGATTTGGTTTTTTATTTTTATTATTTTTTGGGTCTGGGTTTTGGTTAATATGTTGAGGAGTTTCTCGCATTTTCCCCTTTTGGCCTTATCCGGTCTAAAGCTGTTGGGAATGTGACTTGGTGATGGAGCGATAAATTACTTTCCAAGATGTGCGGTATTGTAACGATTGAACCGAAAGGGAAATGCTAGAGTGAGCTTAGAAGGAGCGAGCATTTTCCGTTTGAGTGTCTTTTTCTTTGTGAATATAATGTGGCAGCTGAGAATTTGTGACATTGCTTGCGATTTCAGTTGACATTCTCAGCTTGCTCAGTCTCGTGGGAACTTCATTTGGAATTTTAGGTGGAGATTAGTTTATGGTGCTTTGCTTTTATGTTTTATGAATAAGCACGGTACGAAGAGAAGTTAGATGAAGATTAGTTGCTTGAAACATTCGCAATGCTGTGTTACGTTCATTGGATAACATGAAAATGAAGTGCTTTACTTTACAAATGGGTGAAAGCAAGCATAAGGGTATTTGTTTGATGACTGAGAAGTTGAGTTGCAAGAAGTTGGAGTGGACCTTGCGAAAGCGACAATTTAATGGCACCAGTCAGGGAGTAAATGAGGGTTGGCAGTTCTTTGATGATTCGAGATGCACACAAATGCAAATTATCCAAGGCTTCAGAATTTGATGAATTCCATTCTTAGTTTCTGAAGATGAAAATGCAGAGTGATAAAAACAGAATCGGGTCATTCATGCTCATCTGTCCCCTCTTTCTTAAGAAGCACAGCAGAGGGATGTCAAAATGAGGTTTTTATTTATAAACAAATGAGACTTGTATAATGGGTAGGTAAAGCAATGTATCGAATTCAAATTCGTGACTCTTTGGATTGCTAAAAGTGTGATGTCTGTGAAGTCTGATCTGCGATATCAATTCATCAGTTTATGCACGTGGAATTTTGCCTTGCAGTTATTGTTTTACTTTTTGGCCATTGCTTTTGTTGGCTCTAGCATAGATTCACTGAAGTTGGTAATGATCCTTACAAGTGGAGCATTCTGACTATGCTCTGTGATTTTGTTGATGGTGTAATGGAAATGGTGATTTCACAGCACTGCTTTGTGAAGATGGAATTTTCATTTAGTTACTACTAAAGTGATAAATCTGGAGTTCTGCCGAATGGAAAAAATCGTTGGGTCCATTGTGCTTTTGTCAATGGGAGTTATTCTTCAATCTTATCATTTTACATGCCTTACTTAGGGTTAGTAATAGTCTTCATCAATTAAACTAATGCAAAGGACTTTTCCGACATTATAGTTCTATGCATGCTTGTAACTTGTCCCAATATCATGTGCTTCTTGGTAGGCTGGCATGATGCAAGGGAATTTTGTGAGAATGTAAAGTACTTTTTTTGTTAGAAAAGAAATTACTCCCTTGTAAGTTTGAAAAGAACAATAAATGATGAAACTACAAATTTCTCTTTTCTGAGCATGGAACAGCATCTACTTCAATCCTAGTCTTGAACAGTGTTGTTTCAAGAGGGCTTGGATCAGGCATTTCCAGCTTTCTTTTCAGCTAGAAGTCTCTTCTCTTGTTGTCTTTTGCTATAATTCTTAGAATTGTGGTGGATAAGCTAGGTTGCAATAGAGCTGGGTTTATCTTAACTTCGCTAAAGAAAGTTCAACTTTATTTTTGCTGTAAATAAATATTATTATGTAGGCAAACTTCTCTGTAAGTGTATTGTGCACATCTTATAGAGATTGAGTGCTTCTGAATTTTGAATAATGTGCTACTTGATTTGGGTTCCTATAGTGAGGTATGATCAAACTGTATCTCTTGCTGCTGCTGCTGAAAGGGTCACATATAGTTGATGCAAAATTGTGGTAACTTTGACCTAAAAAATTTTTGGTCTCGTTTAGTGGACAAGCTATGTGAAATGGATTTGTTTATACTCATCCAAGTAGTCCATGTCTATTACCAGAAGGAAATAATGAATTGTTAGGGGGAGAATCTGGTCGGAGTTGTCTATGCTGTCTGCTGATATGCAAGAACAATGGATTAGAAGTGTATGACTTGGTATATTTGAGAGTTTCAAAGAGCCACATAGCATGTTAGCAGTTCAACAGCATAATGTTCAGAAGAGCATTTTAAACGTTGGCATCTTCTTCGTGTTACTTTAATAAGCTTTCATTTTTTTATCTCTGTAAAACTTGCTGTTTCATCCTGCTTTTCCTTATTGTGGTCTTATGTGAAGGAAACTCAGGTTCTTTTGAAGAAAAGTCTGTTCCCTCCTCATGGCCACTGTTCAGTCCTAGACTGTATAAAGCATCTTATGATTTCAATTTGCTCTGGCATACATTCCTGCAATTTCAAATTAAATATGCTTATGTGCTTTCTGGGTCTCACTTTGTTACCAAATGCATGAAGCAGACTATGAAATAAACTGCAAATTACTCAAAGTATGAACTTTACATTGCAAACTGTTTATGGTTGTAATTATGAGAAAAACATAATATAATATTAATACTTATAACACTATTGTCTGCGATGATGGCTTTTGCTGAAGTCTGTGGTATGCTTTTACTCTTGAAATGAGATTTGCGAAATGATCATTACTACTTGAAAAGTCCACTTATAGGAAATATAAAAATGAACTGCATAATTCTGATCTAAAGATGATGGATATGGAGGTTGAGTTATAGGCATGATAGACATCTTCAGATCCATCTGGGAAAAGTTATCCATAGATTCAGTTTCAAAATCCACATCTAAGTTTTTGATATCTTGATGCCTTAAAGAACATAACATTGACAACATCCATGCATTCTCCAGGGCACTGAAGGAAGAAAAATATGCTGCACGGAGAGCCATTTTACCTGTTCTGCAAGCTGAAGAGGATGAAAGGTAAAGCAGAAGCTTTAAAATGGCCCCATTAATTGTCTCATTACTGCTGCATTGGAACAATAACTGAAAGACACCCAACTTTACCTTTTCCGCTCAGATTTGTCAAAGAGTGGAAAAAGTACCTTGAGTATGAGGCCGAAGTTATGAAGGATGTTCCTGGTTGGAAAGTCGGTGAGAGTGTCTACCACTCTGGACGGTGGGTGCCCCCATCAACCGGTGAGCTCCGCCCTGATGTTTGGTGATCCCATCGCATGTGGCCGCTTGTCAATTGTCATGAAGTCATCTGTTTTCTGCAGTGCAACTTTTCTAGCGATTTTCTGCTTATTTTGCTGGCTCGCAATGAAATAAAAGTTTGTCTCGAATCCTTGTACTTGGACCCTGACCAGAATTGATCATCCTGTTCCTTCATGTTTATCTTATGTGAAAGTTCAAAGGAAACACTGAAGCACCTTCCTGTTAACGTTTCTCTACTTAATGTTTGGGAGGACCCGGCTGTATTATTGGCTCTATGATCTTTTTGCTCATAATGGAGCTAAAACTCTTATCAGATCGGACTCTCAGTTGCAGCATGTTCTGAAGCAGTTCTCTCGGTTCATTTCATGATTTTGCTGCTCATAGATATCTACCAAGTTAATTCTTCTTCGTCCGAGCAACTCTTTCAGTCGATCTTTTTGAGGATTTTAACTCTTTAAGTGGAGTCAGGTTAAATGCTTAATAATCCACAAAATAGGCAAATCCCTTATGATACACTCGATCCGGCTATTGGATGACAATGACGTGCTACTTCATAGATCATATTGGGTCGGTCCATAGGACATTTTTCCTGGACCGTACCTTTACTGGAGCTAAATGTAATATTTAAACAAAGCAAATACAATTCCTAATGAGATGCAAAGGACACACCGCCCGTCATCACTTGTGCACCTGTATGATTTCTGCTTGCATACCTTTACATTATAAGATAACTACTCGCCTGCACTGATCTAGTTCCAGTTCTGCAAAAATTTACTTTTGATCACCCATAACATCTCACCCTTAACATCGTTATTTCATCCCAGGAAGGCCGCACATTGACAAGTACCAGTAATCACCACCTCCAAAACTGGTCCCTGTCGCCATCCTCCTCACATCCCTAAACTTCCCTTCTCATTTTCAAAAAATAAGGATCGCAAGACGGTGCCTTTTGGCCATCTTGTCAAATTCTCTCATCCATGCGCCCGACATGAAAAATTGAATGGAATGCGCAAGAAAATCCCCTTCTGGTGAATGACTGGACAGTCGACAAGCATGTTCCTCCGGGTGCAATTTTTTTTCTGCTGCTGGAAGGATATGCTTCTCATAAAAACCTTCTCCTTATTTACACAAAGCACAAAAGTGAGCAGGCCGTACATTGTATCTACACTGTACAAAGCAACACAGAGCAGAAAAGAACATGCAAGTGTAGGCTTTCTAAGCCTCACGGTTGACACATCCACCGAAACTATTAGGACAGCACGGATAGACTTGCGTATCTTGAGGAAACAAAACACGGGGACTGTACAAACTGCACCACTTTTAGAGGTTATATAAGTGGAGCGTGCTACAGACCACACACAACTGGAAACAGTGGTCCGGTCCCACCAAACTTATCCACATCAGGCACACTAGAATAGAAGAAAACGCTGTTCGACATTTCCCAGCTCCAGTCCTGCTTCCTATAGACGGACATAGGGGGCCAGCGATTAATCCTCACGTAGTGTTCCCTGATCTTCCCGTTGTCAATGAAGCTAGTGACTATGGTGTAACAGCATTCATGGCCACCCCAAACCCTGTCGCCAGGATCTGCACTTTGGCTACCATCCAGATGGAAGTAACGGCGCATTGGAGGGCCAGTGCCTTTCCAATATGGATCTAGATTTCGCCAATACTCAGGTGCAGCCTGGTAAAAAGTGAAATATTTTGTTATCAGTAAATATCTTGGCTCTCATGAGAAACTCCACATATGAAGCAAGTTCAATCCACAAAGATCCCTCCAGCATCAAGAAGCTCAACATACATGCAAAGATTATGGGCCTCACGTTGGCAATGGAATGGACATTACTCTTGTCCAAAGATTAGCTGGTATTTAAGAGACGTTCAAGAGCTAAAAACTGTCTTATGCCACCATCACATCAACGTCAATACACGATTTCAAGCTCTACTTTATATTCTCAGTGAGGTGTACAACTTTGACCTCTTCCAGTTCCATTGACGCACTCATGACAGATATAATGCGAGAGAATTACCAAAAAAATCCTAAACCTATTGCAATTGTGCTAATTCAGTCATAAACCTTTAATTTTTGGCTAATTGAGTCTTAAACCTTTTACATTTGTGTTAATTCAGTCTATTCAACCAATTTCAGTTAGCTGACATTGACATAAATGTTGGCCATTCTATGTGGCGTGACTAGCGCTGACTAGGATGAGGGCGACGCTCGAATTCACCGGCCACTTGCCAGTGGTCTCACCAGTGGTGTGGCCAGGTTGACCTCGCTTAGCGATGGCCAGGTCAACCGTAGGACGATCGGTGTCCATGTCAACACCCGTCGGCCAAAATTAGCCGGATGGATTGAATTGGCATAAATGCAAAATTTAGGATTCAATTGGCAAAAATAAAGGCTTATGACTAAATCGGCACAATTGCAATAGATTTAGAACTGTTTTGGTAATTTTCTCTATATAATGCAAATTTAACCAGACTCCAATGTAGATGTATCATATTTATTGACAAGTAACTAAAGCTAAAAGTAGAGCTTAGAGCTTAGTCATAGCTAAACAAAAAGCAGCCTCTACAAAAAATATGTTGCAGTTGAAAAGCAGATACCTTACTGAAATGGAACTCCCATGCATGATCACAGAGATCATACTTCGTGATACGGGTCTGTCATGAGAATAGAAAGACATGAACAAAAACAAAAGGTGTAGGTGATCTTGCGAACTTGAGAGAGAGAGAGAGAGAGAGAGAGAGAGAGAGAGAGAGAGATACACGTTTGCCATCCATAACAGATAAGGAATAAGCAGCCAACTTCGATAGTCCATGGACTTGGCATACTCTAGGTATGTGCGCTTTGCCAGACCACAATACCTCGCACTGGATTAAAAAGCAAATATCAGTAAATTATCAAAAGAAACCTTCCTCAAAAAACAATAGCAAGATTGAACCACGATGACAAATCATCAATATATGATGGGCTAAACTCATTGGCAGGACCATTCCAACTTTGACAAATTCCTCTAGTAGCAAAATTCAGTCTATTATCATTTCTAGATTTCTAATGACTATATATTTCTATTAACCAAACAAAGCAAATTTATATAAGTTGTAAAAAGACCAAATTTTTAAAAAAGAAATGTTTCAAAGAAGAGAATTTCTTCCTCTGATATATGATTTGTGGGAAGCCACCATTGGATATGCCATTGAGAATACTTTCTATGATTTTGATCAAAATTTTACAGCATTAACTGTTTATACTTTGACATGTTACGTGAGCACTTTGATCAGAAGGACAGAATAGTTGTGGTAGGCCATATGTTCAGTTTCAGTACCCAGAGTAACTGGATACGCACAGGGAAATTACTGTTCATGAAGCTAGAGTCACTGCCTTGGGGACTCCAACTGTCATAATGCGCGAGATTATTAGATGGTCTTTTGCCTTACCATATGAGTCACTGCCTTGTTAAAGATAAACTTTGTCACCTCATGCATGGTTGTAGTTTTTGTCAACTTCCCCAACTTGTGCTTGCTTGGCATTTCTCTCCTTTCCATCTCACCTTCTTGGATAGCCACTCTATGTACCTCGCCACTCTATGTAAGTCCTTGCACCCAACTCAAAATCTCCAGCTGGATTGTTCCAGCAAATAAAATAAATAAAAAAAGCAATTCTTCAGATGGATTGAAGAAAGGACAAGAGAGGTACTTTAGGGAAGAGGTAAAGGAAAAAACAAGAAACAAAGGATGTCATGACCTAATACTGCCTAGCTAATTGCACGAAGTGATTTATCTTAGATCAACAAGGTTTTTGCAAAAGTGATTAATAGAATTCTTCATTTGACTGAAGATTCATTATGCTTAAGAAATGTATAAGACCGTGAATAGCAAGAGTAGGAACTTCAAGACATTGCTGGGGTTCTAAAAAATTAACAAATATATACACATTGATCCTTGACCTTTCTTATTGACAATCTATATAAACAGATCATGAAGAAGGCTCTTGCATATCCAAATAAGTCCTCTTCTTATCTAGTCCAATTCTAATTTCAAGTATCTCCCAAGCTAAAAAAAAGAACTCTGGACATTCACTCTAGATTCTCTACCTCTTCTATCTTTGGATGTCTCTGTCATCTCTCTTCCAACTTGATAGCTTGACATGGCCAAGGGTAGAGTATCAATCTAAGGAGGTCAGTAGAGGGAGATAGCCAACCATGCACAAGCTAAGAAGTGGACGAAACAAGCCGAAATAAAATAAAATAAAAAAGTATATCCAACCTCAATTTGCTACTATTTACAGTATGTCCTGGCAGGTAAAGGAAGCTCACAAAACCTTTCCAAGAAAAGGAAAATACTGATTCTTCATTCAAGTGAAAGCTTCTCTAAGAAAGCTTCTCCATCACATTGTAACCCTTTCAAAAGAAATTTAGCACCCCAATTTCAGCCACGTTAAGCTAAGCACCACCATCAAGGGTCATAATTGGCAGCGGTACCCCAATTGACATTAAATGTAGCTAGGCCATGACAACCACATGAAACAACCAGCCATATATCAATGGTCGTCGTACAAGCATCAAATTGCATCCCATATCTGATAAGCATTTTTAACACTTCTGCAATCCATTTCATCATAGGGAACCAAAAGAAAAAAACTTAAAAAGCTTCTACAATTCACTTAGATAGGGTTAAATCACTAATTTTTTAGACCAGTATATATTTTTTCTTATTCACATACTGCAATCTACAGTAACTACTCAGGGGGCTGACAAAACATTCCCATACAATTCCCCAACAAATCCCTTTCAATTCCCCATGTTTATTCTCTGAAATTTCTGTATAACATCACTATAACCACGCTTATTGTTTGGCACTAGTCAAGCTGAAAAGGTTCAGGTGCCCCCCCTAAAATAAAAGATCACCATATCCATCTTTTCTTTTGGCTACCCCTTAAGCCCCTAGTGGCATGTGCCACGGGATTTGACCCATGACCTCTTGGCACTAAGTTGCCAAGAATTGCTGCCAGGGCACTATGGCCTTTGGCTTCCCCCTGCTTAGAATTGCTGTCAATTTCGATTTATCCTACATCTTTTGGGCACATCTCTTTTTCTATCATCTGAAACCTTTTTTCCCTCTCATACAGCTTAGATTTTGAAACAGCAGAAAAGGATTTCTAAAGTACACTCCTCACCCAATGAGGTTGAACAATTAGAAAAAAATGTGAAGTAGGCAAGGGCTAACAAGCTAACAAAGTGCTAATACCATGGCAAAATTGTTCCTTAAATTTTATGAATGGGTGTCCACTAAAAAAAGGAGTGCAAAAAAATCTATTGAAAAAGGAACAATGACCTGTTTGATATAGAGAATTCATCACATTCATTCAGACAAATATTCAACTAATGTTTGGCTCAAACAGTAGCTTTGGTGATCACTAACATATGTCCAGGAGAGTTGGGCCATCACTAACATATGTCCAGCCCTGACCAAATATTCATTGAGTCCTAGACGAAACAATTCGACAGATGGAAAGAGCTTCCTTGATCATTGGGGTAGAATTTTGTCCTAGTGACGCTCCCAACTTATTAATAAAAGACTAGCTTATAAGATTTGTTCATACATGATGCACCACATAGTATTTGACTCCTCATCAGCAAGGGAGCAAACAAAGAAATGATAAAATAGAGTAATCCACGTATCCTTTTGGCCAGACTACTACTCCCTCCATGGCAATTATTTGACCCAATATGATGCGCCTCATGGAATGTGTTAAGGCAGTATCAAGAATTAAATCTAACATTCAGACACAACAAGGATGCAACCCATGTATGGAAAACTTCCACTGCTGCTCCACTTTTAAGTAAAATACCTGTGACCTATTATGTTGTAAAATTTCAAAATATGCCACGAAACAACAGAGAATTATTTTAAGAAAATCACAAAGATAGAATGTGAATCTTGAACTTTCAAGAGAACCTTTATGAAAAAGATGCGCAGATACTTTCCTTTAAGTCCAGTGACATCTCCAAAATTCTCATCTTGGGTTCACAGTCAGTTCATAAAGACTCCGAGGATGCATGCTACATCGAAAGCATGGTTGCCCTCATAAAAGCAGTAAACTACATCACATATCATACCAAATCCAATTCCATAGCACTTACAGCAAGTGGCTTTATATCATCAAATTCAGCATATTTTAATATCTTGCATACACGTGTCAGTTAATTCAGACCATCAAAGACCACAATATATGCTACAGCCAATGGTAACCATTTTGTTATTTAGAATAGTAATAATGATCGATCTGTTATCTAAAGACAAACGCTAGCAAGACATTAGTCAGATGTAACAAGCTGCGAGCTGAATACTCAGCCTTCCAGTTAAAAAGCCCAGAGTACAACCACAAACTTGGCTCTTCATCAGGTACTTTAAAGGAGTAAAGGAATTGGCCAATCTACACCCATCACGAATCGAAGAAACAAAACCATCTAAAGTGCACATTTCACACAATCCTCACAAGATTCTCATAAATACTTGCGAAATAAGATACTCAGTCTTAAATTCCTCTTCCAGAACACCAGAACCCTCCAGACTTGTTCATCCAACCACCGACAGAAATCATAGCACAAGATCACTATCCAACCTCAGAATTCAGCAGCCCCGAAAGAAGAACGAATCATTACGACAGAGGAAATATCCGAAATCACAGCATCAATGCAAAACGGAAAGAGAAGATAAAAGCGAGCGAAAGCAGACCTTGAGGCTCCAGAGCCGGTCGCTGGAGGCAACGCGGTGCCACGCGCGAGAGACGAGACATGATAGTGCCACGCTGCGTGCGTCGAGGTTGTTCAGTATCATCACCATGAGGTCTGCACCGAAAACCTCCAGAGGATCGTGAGAAGAAGACGACGGCGGCTTCCTCGGTGGAGGACGATCCCGATCCTCGCGCTTCCCCTCTCCCCTCTTCCTCCTCTTCCCCTTCCACTTCACGGCGCCTTCCTCGCCGGACGGCGGGAACTCGTCCCGCTCGTCGGGGTCGTCCGGCGAGGCGTCGCCGCTCTCCGCGGGCGGCATGCGGCCTCTCGTCTGCGCCATTGCGGAGCGAAGCAGCGAGCCACAGAAAGAGAGAGAGACGAGGAGGGAGATTGGATACGTGCAGGGGATTCGTTTTTGGGGTCTGTTTTGTCGTTCCACCGACAGGACAAAAGCCAGAGAAGGAGAAGGAGGCCGGTTTAGATGACGGATGCGTCCACGTGGCCGTCCGGCGAGGGCCTGACGCGGGCGCGTTATGATTGGTACTGGTGGCATCTGAGTTGAATGCGTCGGATTATTCCGAGCTTTACCACCCACAACTACATTCCCAATTTTGATTGAGTTTTGGTCCTAACCTTCATTTTAGTCTCATTCCTACCTCAGAATTCGAGGATGTAAAACACTTGGAGTATTACTTACTCTTATAAAAGAAAAAGATACCATATGAATTGGAAATGCGATACATGTGTGTAACGGAATATTATAATAAAGAATGCATATGTAAAATTTATAGGATAATTTGATTTAGTTTAGTCATATGGATAAGATAAGATTTGAAGTTTAGGCATCTTTCATTTTATCTAAACCAGTCAAATGTGTGAATAAGGTTGGATAAAAATTTATCTGACCGAAATCGACATATTTTCTCTATATTGATTTTTTTTTATGTAACACAATTTTAGTGACGGATTTTTGACCCAACCCATATTCTAATTTTTATTTATATTCCTTAAATATGGAAAATAGTGTAGGAATTGATGGAAGGTTTGAGTTCTACCCACCATGTAGGGAATTTGAAAGGCTAGTAGTAGAATAGACTAATCATGAAAGGTTTGAAGGAACAATCTTGAAGATGAAGAGATGAAGGAGTGAGATGCTTAAAGGAAGTAACTGGTTTAAATAGAAATTGCCTCATAAATTCAACGGAAGAAAGATATTAAATGTGTCAAAAGTTGTATACATTGCTTATTTTACCGCAAACTTTGATTTGGATTGCTGAAATTCCGACGTGGCTATATTTTATTGATTTCTTAGTCCCACGTGACTTGCCGGCGTGCTCAATTAGCATATAACCTCCAAACAACAAGATGTAGACAAGTTGATGAGTGATTATTTGTAAATGTGTGTTGTTTGAATGCCAATGATTACTTCGGTACCAATCTTAATTAAATAGTAATCATCATGCGACCTCAATTTGGACGTCCACGTGTACTATTTTTTTTTAAAAATGTGTCAAGGCATATTAAAATTTTAATTATAAATGACATGTAATCAATTTGATTGGAATTTCCTATCACATGCACTTAAGTGATTTTTTTTTTCGATTTGACATTTAAGTGAGTCTATAAAAATTTTTAGCAATAAAATAAGTGATATATATATATATATATATATATATATATATATATATAATTTTTAGCATTTTTGATGTATTCACAAAAAGCAACACTTGGTGTTAGGACGTGATTGGCCACGTGCCCGAAGAAACAGTCATTGGATATAGTAAATGGAAAAGGAAAGAACTTTGATGTACAAATACTTGGAAGATACGGTAGTACCTTGTTCAGAATTTAAGTCATCAGCTATTAGTACGGATGGATGTAAGTCAAAGTATGATGATGAGGGATATAGACTAGCGAATCTCTTAGCTGATGAGCAGTCGATAATAAGTTAAGGGGGTTGATATGAGATACTATTGATTTGAAAGTTTCGAAAGTAGTCTGGACAAAGGAAACATTTGATTAAGAGACCTATGGGAATTACATATCGTTCAAGAAATTTCTTAATCATCACTTAAAAATAGACATGTCACATTTCAGTTGACAAATTTTAAGAACTAATTCGCTCTTAATATATTTATGTTTGGCCATCTCATTGTCTAATTGCACTTTCTCCTTCGTCAACACATCATACTCGTCGAGGTTTTTATTTCAGAGTTTCCTTAACCCGAGCAATGTCAACATTCTTGAGTTCTCTTTGATGTCGAACTTCAGCAAGTCGTTTTTCAAAATCCATTTCTCGGACAGCAAGGTTGGTTTCTTCATCAATTAGAGTTCCTAAGGCACTATGGTTGGCCTCCATTGTGTTGTTTGCCTCCTCAGCAGAGTCATGTGAATACTGACATTTCTTTTCTAAGACTACTAAGGCAACAACCTTTTCGCAATGTCGTTGGTAAGTCTCGACTCCACCGAGGAATTGAGCTTGGAACTCTTCACAAAGTTTCCCGCACCTAAGAGATTTAGTAAAGCGGATTTCAGGGTTTTGAACTTCTCTTTCATTGTCGAGTCAGAGATGATTGATGGAAAGCCATCCTCAGAAAGTTCAAGGAACTCAATCCATTTAGTTTTAGCTTCCTCATCTGTGACAGTAGATGTCGATTAGACCCTAAGAGAGCACTGACAGAACTGGCAACTTTGGAATGTAAAACTTTCATGAACCTCTCGAGACTAGCCCCTATAGAACTGTTGACATTTTTTGGATTCGGCATTGCACCGACATCAAATTGACTTGTCAGACGAGATGCCGAAGGGATTATCAAGGCCAGATTTGGACGAGCTATTGGCGTTGGATTGACAGGAGAACACGGCGCAAGTGTAAATTTCCGAACATTAACAGTCATGAGATCATCTCCATCAGACGTTCCATTATCATCTGCTGGAGTGATTGTAGGATTGCAATTGGGTTTATCGGAGGCAATGAGACAGATGGTTGAATTTCCATGCTTGACTCGAAAAGATGCAACATTAGTCGATGAATGTATTGATAAGAGACTTGAGGATCATAACATATTAAGTAAGAAAGTCGATACCTTGTTCTAGCGTTGCAAGGGATAAAGGGATAATCAAGAGCTGAGATGGTAAAGCATCAGTAATTGCACCTACAGTTTCTTCAGACTAACTCTGTTCAACAGTAGTTGCACTATAGATGGTCACACCTATAACCATGGATGCATCCACAGGTCTGGGTCTCGATGTACCGACCCTAAGTACGATTGGTAAATTAGGTAGGATTTTAACCTCAGTATGGAAGAGGTGTCAACAGGAGTGATGACAAGGTACATAGATACAAGGAGATACAGATAAGTAACACCATGCTCTGTTAAAGGAGTTGAAGCTGAAATGAGCGCTTTATCGAGAAAAGGACATTCGGTAAGGAGGTTGTTGTCTCTCTGAAAAACATGTACTGTTCTCTTCTTCCAAATTAGAGGCGAGGGATCTCCGTCCATTTCTTCCTCCTCCGAAAGGTGGATGTCTGTCAGTTGTTTCTTCCTAGTCGGTGGGGAGGTCACCTTGGTTTCTTGGAGGTGACTGTAGAAGATAGCATAAGACATGCAAAAGTAAATGGGTTGAGATGTACAAGGTAAGGCAGTTACCTTTCTTTGTTTTTCCCCTCGTTTTCAGTTGAGATCGTAGCATGGAAGGCTGAACTTGGGTCTCGGGCATCTTTTGACTTCCCAAAGCTTCTTCAGTTTCCTTGATTTATGGTGCTTCGAATATGACCATAATTCCTCGCTTGGAAGATTCCTCTTGAATCGCTTGGTCAGTGACTTTCTTTTTGGCAAAAGGATTATGTGTTTTTATCCTCTTGAAAACAGACTTAATGGCCTCGCCGAAGCGTTCAAAAGCATAAATCATCCACCCTCAAGTAAATTCATAGGTGGTTCGTGGGTCTGGGTTGAACACAAACATAGGATGTTGAGCATGAAGGACTTTGGTGATTTCGAAATAGCATTCAAAGGGATCATTGTCAGTCACTTGTATTTCCTCTTTTTATGAAAGGAAATTCTAGTGAGTACAAGACTGGCATAGGCATGCCTTATGGTAATCTAAATTGCCTGGCACAATATTTGTGGAGAATGTATTTTAAACCCATCGTAAAATTTACCCTTCATCGATAACCTCAATAGATTGATAGAGTGAGCACACTAAGCCAAAAATTGGCAAGACTTTTCCCAAGGAACAAAACTAAAGAGGTGAAGATGATTTGCAAAGTTAAGAGGGCAGAAATTGAGATTACCGAAATGATCTTGGAGAAAAAACCAGAGGAAGTGGTTGAAGTGAGAAATGTTTCTTGATAGGAGGAGACGACCTAATACTCGAGCACCTATGGAATATAGGAAATGAGGTTGGAGATCCAGTCTATTTTATTGCGTTAAAGTATGAATCTGGTTGGAAAAAAGGAAAGCGAAATACAGAGCGATCGAAACCCAAAAAAATCAAAAGGGCCAAAGAAAGTACCGGATTCCTCTTGATACATGGACAAGGAAGCATGTGTGATACCTCCCTATAAAGCAGGAAGAATAAGTGGGCTTAGAAAAAGACATTAGGAGTGCAACTTTAACAAAAAGGCCCCATGTTTGACATCAATGACTCTACCAGACATTCGACAAAACCTAATTAGGAAATTTTCCTAGGAAAGAGGACTATCATCAATGGATTTAAAGGTGTTTAGGAGGACCAATTTCTTTCACGGGTATATAAAAGGAAGAAACCAGCAATACTATATAAATCTAGGAGAGTGATCGACATTGGTCCATAGCGGAAAAAGAAGCAGTTAGTTGTGGAGACCAGAAACTGATCACAGCGCCCAAAAGGCCTAAATTCACATCCCAATCGAAGCAGCAAAATTGGAGAGCTACGTCAACATTGGCCTCCTTCCAAGCAGTAGATATTTGATCTTAGGACTTCATCTTAAGATAGCACTCATAAATGTCGATGTTGAAGGAAGAAAAACCTTCGAATTGTTGAAATTCAACAAACCATACGTATTCTATGATAAATGACTTCTGGAAAGGGAGCTTTTCCCTACTCAAACGGGAGAAGAAACTTCGAAGGGACTCCGGAATCTAGGAGTCCTGTTTGAAACAAGGACCCAGAATTACGTCATCAAGGTAAGCTTTTGTAAATTTTAAAAGTTTGAGAAGGCGATTGTCACGGCTTTCATATTCTTGCAGCTTATCAAAACGAGGAAGATAATCAACAGGCAAATGTAAGGAAGTTCTAGGAGCCATTGAAGCAGTAGAGTGAGAAGAAGTGAAATTTTGAAATCAACAAAGATTTAGAAAGGATTATTACACATCCTGGTTGGAGATGGAGGAATAGCAGAGGTAGAAATCAAATCTTGGCAACCTTTTATTCCCTTCGAAAAGAAGCCATGATTCGATATAATTATCTATAAATCCATGGCTCATAATGATGATGATTCGTGAACCAGGTCAATTGAAGTGACATGCCAGAACATTATAAGGTCACGGGAAGCAGCCATCAGAGCGCGGAATACAAAGTGTCTAAAATACAATGCACACCCTATACTGTCTCTATACAGAAAACAGGGATTCACATTGCGTCAAAAATACAATACACACCCTATATTATCTCTATGCAAAAACACAATATGTACCATATACTTTCTCTATACAGAAAACATGGGGATTCACACTGAGTCAAAAATACAATATGCACCCTATACTATCTCTATACATAAATACAATACGCACCCCATACTATCTCTATATAGAAAACGGGGAATCACACTTCCTTAAATGTTTAAAAGAATTAAAAGATATGTTTAGGTAAGACAATGCGTGTCGATTGATGAGACACGTATACATAAACCTTTATCAATGGCCATATTGATCGCAAAAACTCCTGGTTGCCAATTATCAAAATTGGTTGAGGAAGATGCTCATGGAAAAGTGTAGATGAATAGTCAATCGAAGAGTCACAATAGGTAGTTTCGAGCTTTTTCACCTCAAAAGCTAATTTAAAGGGTGAGAATTTCCCTTACGATTATAAATTGACCATTTATCATTTTCACAACCGATATGGAATAAATCCCAACAAATGCATGTATTCTTTTGAAATTTTTCGAACAGCCAGCATAGTGACATTCTACATTTTGAGATTTGATTTTGGCATTACGCTGGCCTAATAACATGTGTTTTTTTGACTTTTTAAATGGGCATCATAAAGATGTACTTTTGAATTTAAGATTTGAAATGGACATTATGACATCTTATTATGCAATTCTATTCCAAATCCAAAGAGAGGGGGTTGAGAGCTTACCTCTTGGCAAGCGAGCTGATGAAAAACGCGGAAGGAGGTGGCGCGTATTTAGGCAAGCAGGCATGAACATTTTCAGAAATATTTAGTTACCATTCTTATAGATTTGGAAAGTTTCATTTGATTTTGAGACCTTTTGCTATGATTTTGAGCTCATCTAGTCAAACATCTCAAGCTTACAAACTTCATTATATGTAGATTTCACAACTCAAACTTTTCAGGCATCGAGAAAGAAGTAAAAGAATTAGCCCTAGATCATTTACATTTTGAAGCTCAAAGTAAGATCGTATAAACTTCAAAATTGATGTAGTTTGTTGAGATATTGAAGGATTTTCAACTCAGTGATTGAAATTCGCTCATTCGAATTCCGCAAACTTCAAAAAAAGTGTTACTGGCACATATTAAAGGTCTGAATTTGACTTGTTCATGAAATTTACAGGGTGTTTCATGGATCTCCAAGTAGTTGGACTCAATGCCCATACCCCTGGATTATAAAAAGAAAGAAAAAGACTTAGGTGGGATTTTGGGCAGTTTGGTGCTCCATGGTGGTGATAATTAATGAACATGGTCTACGAGTCTGTAGAAATATGTGCGGTTCATATTAGAACAAATTGTGAATTAAAAAAGGAATTTTTTTGTTAAGAAAGTTTCTACTTGATTAATATTTGAAGCAAATGCACCGAAGCTAAAAAAATGGTGGACGGATAGGGGAGCGAAGTTTTTAAAATGAGATTGGACATTATGAGGCATTGCCACCAAATTCTTCAACCATCCATTAAGAAGTTGGTCACGGCTGAAGTCGACATCTTCTATATCAGTTATAACACGTGGTTGCTTTTCCTTGACCTAAGAAGGCACATTTGATCGACAAAGATGGCTGTCTTCCAAAAGAAGCTATCAATGCGATTTTGAATTAAACATCTTGAACTTGAATCTCAGTCTTTTCATTCTAGAAACTTGAATTATCCAAAATCTGATAGACACGTGTAAAGAAAGTGATACACATTATTAGGTGAAAGGAAGTGCGACAAATCAAACTCGAGAAAAGAGCAAGGCTAGAACTTACTATATAACTGTTTTATAAAGTTAATATATTGAGTGATTTGTTGGATTGCTATTCGTTTTTGAATTTGCCCCTTTGTTTAAAGGATGACAATCCGACAGCCACGAAATAGATTAAATCCTTGCACCAGTTTAATAAATCTAGCAATCTTGTACTCTAATACCATATTAAAATTAAGGGGAAACCTTTCTTCTAAGGAATCATTTCTTCTAAAGACTAAGCTATTCAAAGAAATCTGATAAAGAAAGTGACACCCACCAACATGTCACGAATCTAGAGACTTTGAAAATAGCATGATGTCAATACAATTAATATTAAACTGGCACAATTGGCATGTCTTTGAAAGAAATTTACTTGTTTTATGATGTCGGTTGCAAATTAGGTTATCCACAAATTTTCCTGGCCATGTACAAATTTAACAAATGATGCTTGAAATTGATAGCCACTTATCTCGCCATAGTAATTTTTGTTTCTTGGCACCGCAGAATGAGACTTTTTTTTTTGAAAAGTGTTTTAAAATAGGGAGGTAAATAGGGATTTGAAAAAATTTAAATTCACAATCTCCTCCTCCAATATCATATGAGATTTGTGAAATCTTTGCCAACTGTTTTAAAAGTTTAATTTGTTAAATGAAGACGTGATTAATTATTTCTGAGTTTGTTTGACCAAAAAACCAAAAAGATACAGCAATATGACTCCACTAAGCACCCTTTAAACTGAGCTCGCAATAACACAAAGTCATATCATCCCACTCCTGAGAGACATGGATGGAGTGAAGTTGCATGGAACTTGGGCGAGTCCATACAGCACCAGAGTCAAATGGGCATTGAAGCTGAAGGGCATACCATTTCAATACATTGAGGAAGACCTCTTCAACGAAAGCGCCTTGCTTTTGCAATACAACCCGGTACACAAGAAGATTCCCGTGCTTGTCCATGGCCTGCGACCAGTTTGCGAGTCCATGGTCATCGTTGAGTACCTTGAGGAGATTTGGCCGCAATACCCTCTGTTGCCAATTGATCCTTATGAGCGATCCGCGGCACGTTTCTGGGTCAAGTTAATTGAGAACAAGGTTGGCAAATCCAAGATTCTCTACTTTGGTAATTCATCTTTAAAAAAAGTCATTCATTCAATTCATGAGTTCCGCTTGTTTCAATACCCAATTGAAACTTGCCATGAGACAAGTTGCATCTTCTTGATGTTTCGAGTGCACGTGATGCAGAGTCCTAATGTTTGGATGGTACATCAGACAGTCTGCGAAGAGCAAGAGAAGGCCATGAGAGATAGCTTGGAGACGCTATCGATCCTGGAGGAACATGGTCCAAACAAGGGAAAGAAATTCTTTGGAGGGGACAACATCAACATCGTGGACATTGCATTTGGTGGGGTGGCCCATTGGATGGGAGTCGTAGAAGAGGTATCAGGAAGGAAGATGTTCGATGCCGAGAAGTTCCCACGCTTGCACGCTTGGATGGGTAATTTCAAGAGCTTGCAATTGATCGCCGGGAATTTGCCTGATCAAGGGAAGTTGTGCCACTACCTCGCCTGCCAAAGAGAGAAATTGGTGTCATCGTCTTCACAGAAATGACGCACGGACTTCGCGTCTTTTTTCGTGAGCCTCCATGATCGATGCGGTGATCTAGGATTCTATATGAAAGTACTGACCATCATTTGGATTTCTGTCGCTGTCTCTTTGGAGTGAGAGGGAAGTGTCTACTGTGGTTTGAAGTTTCAAGCTGAAGCTCCTTATTAGCATATGCAATAAAGTAAAATGTATCTCTAGGTATCAGAATCTTGTCTCCTGAGGCATGTATTGTCTTAGTTTAATGAAGCATTAAATCTAAAATTAGTCGTGGTTATGGTAATATGACAGTAATACGGAGATTTTAGTGCTTCAATGTTTTGTGCTATGTTCCTAACCTAAGTTTATCAACGAAATTCTGTTTCATTTTTCTTCTTTTTCATTTTACCTAATGAAATCGTATTGTAAATGCAGATAATCGAGTATACTTTCTAGTCACAAGTGTAGAGCCTCATGTTATATTTACAAAACAAGATGGATAGATTGAATCTTCGGATTTCTTTTTTAATAGAACACGGTCAATAAAGACGATATGATTAAACGGTGGACTTATAGGGAAGAGAATAAATTTCAAGAGGAGGAATAGGCAAGTGTCATGTGCCAAAAGTTTCCTCAACGAAGACAAGCCCGTGCGACGTTTTGTCAACCGGAACATCAGGCCACCTTCCCTCGCTAGATTGTTCTCAAAATAGTCTTGTGAATTACATCCTCCTAATTGATTGTGCAAGCTCAATTTAGCTCAAGTGTCTAGTCTCTCGACTGAGGCATATAAATCACTTTACCACAACTACTGATTTTGACTTGTCGTGGCCATCATCCAAAAAGCAATATCAACTTTCAAATAGTTTATGCCTAAGAGGCAAACATTACCTTAAGAGATCCTCTAAGATGATAATTATCTCATATTAGATTCCAAGCACAAACATTATGATGCCACTGCCATGTATCAGTTGTATCAACCCTTATGCATCTCTCATTCTTCATCCGACGCCACATTATGCATCTCTTATTTTTCATCCAATGCCACAAAGCCCCACTTTTCAGCTTGCTATGGGAGCCATGACATTCTCTCCCATCCAATTTCAGCATCATCCTCGTTGGGGCTATTCTATCACTTCCTTGCATCCCGCAACTATCACCGCCCCTTCCTTGAGACTTACGTGAAAAATAAATGCTCTCCCAACAGATCAGGCTTCTCTAGTCCAGCGGTTACTTCCCCTGATGAAAGTTGTTAGTAAATGAGGCGTCCTGAGCCAACTGTGCTTCTTCAGAAGCACTTTCCTTCGCTTACTAGCTTATCTTGTTCTTAGCAAACCAACATAAATATCTTATTAGAAACATGGCAACAGATCTGCTCTTAATGTTTTCACATACGATTTGGGAAACCTTGCTCTAATACCATTTGTCCAGGCTGAAAGTTTCCTGGCAAATATAGCATCAGGCTTTAGTCAACAGATGACCGTCTTGTGGGGCAAGAACGAACTTTTGAACCAAACCTCCCAATTGTTTCGTGAAATTCCTCAACGTTTTGCCCCGGCAAATTTTGACTCAACTAAGAATTATAACTAAGACTGCATAGTGATATGTGTTCAGACTCTCAAGGCATGGAAGATGTGACGCTATATGGTGCATGGACAAGCCCGTAGGGTCAACGTTTCATGTGCTTTGAAGCTCAAGGGCATTCCGTTCGAGTACATCGAGGAGGATCTCTCCAACAAGAGTGACTTGCTGTCGCAGTACAATCCAGTGCTCAAGAAGATCCCTGTGCTTGTCCATGGTGGAAGACCCATTAGCGAGTCCACGGTTATCATTGAATACCTTGAAGAGAAGTGGCCACGGCATCCTCTATTTCACACTTCGGAGATCCATGGCGTGGTTCCGGGTCAAATTAGCTGGGGTCTCTCTCATTCTCTCTCTTCTCGTGTGCGCGTACAATATTTGGGTGATGAAGGTTCATAAAGCTTATGTACCTAAAAGTTAAAAGACGTTTGGCATCTGAAATCAAGGGGGATAGTGATGTACAAGTGTCAATCTTGCAAGGTACAAAAAGAAATGGGAAAACGAACAGGCACTGTGTTGGTTATGTTAGCAAATGGATATATTAGAAATTAAACAGGCTTATCCATGAGGGAGTTCTAAGTGTGTGTGTGTTTTTTTTTTGTGTGGAGTTGTGTTGTTTTGATTTATATTTAGTTAGCAAACAATACCGTATTACTGCATTTAGTGTACATTAACGTCCGGACAGCTTGGATAGGCTAGATCCTTTTGTAATAACATTTCGAGAAGACTTGTGCTTTAACATCCATACAACGGGTTCTTGGGTGGACAAACATTGTCTATCGTGGCATGAGTATCACGTTGTCTGTCTCCATTATCTAAAATCAAATCAGAAATTCTTTTGAAGCTTTTCCTTTCGACCCATTGGAGTGCTCACACTCTTGCACTCCATGTTGAATCTCCTTAGGATCTCCTTCAAGTAACTCTTTTGATAGATAAAAACTTCATTCTGATTCTGCCTAACCTCCATTCCTAGAAAGTATGACATCTCACCAAGATCACTCATTTCAAACATCTTCATCATCTCTTGCTTAAATGCAGTAATCTGAGCACTATTACTTTCTATCACCAGCATATCATCCACATAAGAGATGCCACCACTAAGTCAGATACTAACTTCTTAACATATAGAGTGGATTCATTGAGGCTTTTTCTTGAAACCTAGGCCCAGTAAGTGCTCATCCATCTTATTGTACTATGCTCTGGGAGTTTGCCTCAAGCCATAGAGAGCTTTTCTTAGCAAATAAACTTTCTCCTCCCGGCCTAGTGTGATGCAACACTCGATTAAAAAATGCAAATTTCACATCTAACTGATATACCTTCCATCCTTGTTGAGTTGCTAAAGCAAGAATCATTCTAATTGTATCTAGTCTTGCCATAGGAGCAAAGGTTTCTGAGAAATCAACTCTCCAAACCTGTGCATATCCCTTCACTACCAACCTGGACTTATGCTTATTCACTGAGCCATCAAGATTAAAATTGGTTCGAAAAACCCATTTTACTCCAATCACCTTCCTGTTTTTAGGCCTCTCCACTAGCTCCCATATCTAGTTCTTTTCCATCATAGCCAACTCTTCATTCATTGCATTCATCCACCTCTGATTGCTTTTAGCTTCCTCATAACCTGTAGGTTACAAAATAGCCACATTGCACCTCTGATATATATTAGTAAGAGATCTGATACCTCTAACTAGAGCATCATCCACCAGCTCGTCAGGTTCCAATGAGACCTCTTTGTGCTTGCCTTGTGGCTCATTTGTCCAATCCCATTTCTCATCTTCCAAGAACCGAACATCCTTGCTAATGATCACATTCCTTGTCTGTGGTTGATAGATCTTGTAAGCTTTTGACACTAAACTGTAGCCAACAAAGATCCTAGGTTGAACTTTCTCTCCCAGCTTATCTCTCTTGACCTATGGAATATGAGAAAAACACAGACAACCAAACACTTTCACATTTATTAGAATTGGCTTGACATCAAACCAAGCTTCAAAGGGTGTCTTCTTCTCCAATATGCTTGTAGAAAGTCTATTCAGTAGAGAAACTGTTGTGTTTGCTGCTTTTGCCCAAAACTCTTTTGGTAGATTCTTCTCATACAACAGACACCTAGTCATCTCCATAATGGTTCTATTCTTCCTCTCACTAACTCTATTTTGCTGTGGAGAGTAAGGAGCCGTAAGTTGATGCTTAATTCCAACCTCTTCACATAAAGAGTTAAACATTTGTGAAGTGTATTATGTTCCATTATTAGATCTGATGACTTGAATCTTGTAGCCACTTTGGTTCTCAACCCATCTCTTAAATTTCAGAAATATCTCAGCAACTTTTGACTTTTGCTTCATAAAGTAAATCTAGCACATTCTGGTATAATCATCAATGAAAATAATGAAATACATGCTACCATTTAGTGAAGGAGTCACGTGTGGACCACATAGATCTGTATGAATCAGCTCTCCAAGTGGATTCCTTGAAGGGAAGTCTTGTCTGCTTGCCCAGTAAACAAGCTTTGCACCTTGTGATCTACTCTTCCAGGCTTGGTAACCTAGTTGCTATTTCATTCCTCTGCATGAACAACACGCCTTTGTGATGAAAGTGCCCCAACCTCTTGTTCCATATTTTTGAATCATTGGCTTGACACTTGAATGCCATCTACTCCTTCTCAAGAGGATTCAAAGAAAAACTCTTATGTTACATATTTATCTTGAACAACTCCTGACCACTGGAGTCAAAGATCAAATACTTCTCCTCTTCAAATATCACCTTAAATCCCTTTTCTACCAACTACCCCACACTCAACAAATTCTGATCAATCTTAGGCAGATACATCACATCAAAAATCAGCTTAGTTCCAGCACAACTTCCATTGCTACAGTCCATTTACCTTTCACTTCTAAGTACTCCCCATTCCCAATCCTCACTCTTTATTTCAACGACTTGTCAAGGTCTATAAATAGCTTTTCATCACTTGTCATGTGGTTTGTGCAACCACTATGAACAAGCCAACTGTCATATGGAGTATTAGAGGAGAAACAAGAGGCAACAAATAATTGATCTATCTCTTGCTGGACTGCATCATGTATCTCACCTTGCTGCTAATCTCTCTTCTCTTTGCATAACTTCTCAATGTGTCCAAACTTATGACATTTTTTGCACCTTGCATCTGGCCTTTTCCAACACCTAAAGTGTGGATGATTCTTTTTTCCACAGTGTCGACATGAGGAATATCTTCCCCAATTGTTCTTGGAGTTGCCCGCACTGTGCTCTCTTGTAGCAGCTTCTGAACCACTATTGCCATTTCCTTTCTTCAATTTCCACTTCTTGACTTTTCCTCCTACATTCTGCTATTCTATAGAGCTCCTTCTGTACGTCCTTCCAGCCTCATCAACCCCCTCTTCTCTTGTGCTTGTAGAGCACATAGCAATTCTGCCAACTTGATCTGAGACAAATCCTTGGTATTCTCCAAAGAGACAATGGTTGCCTCAAACCTTTCAGGCAAGGAGACAAGAATCTTCTACACTAGCTTATTATCAGAGAGGTCAGTGCCTAGAACTCTTGATTGATTTGCAATGCTTATCAACTTGTTAGAATACTCCTTAATTGTTTCAGACTCCTTCGTCTGCAGTCTCTCGAATTCTGTGACTAGATTTAGGTCCTTCATGCTTCTGATCATCTCATCTTCTTGATACTTAGCTTTGAGGAAGTCCTAGATAGCTTTGGCTGATTCACAAGCTATAATTCAATTGAAAATGGCAGGTGAGACGGCAACATATAAACAAGACTTTGCCTTTGCTTTCCTTGTTGTCCTCTCCTTGTGAAACTTGATTTGATTGATGGTTGGATTGTCAGGAAGGGAAGCAACTTCATAATCATGTTCCATAGCTTCCCAAAAATCACAACCCTCTAGATAGGCTAGCGTTCTCACTGCCCAACTTGATAATTTTCTCCATCAAACGATGGTGGAGCCATTGCTGAAAAACCACTCGATCGTACCTCCATCTTGCTTTTAACTTCTATAGATGCAGACACACCTCTTAATCAATCTCACAAGTCATTCACAACCCCTTAACATCAAGAAAGCTTTGATACCAGCATTGTTTTCGAAAGAATAGAGAAGGAGTTGACAGCAAAAGGCGCATGCATTATTCAGAAAACTGAAAAATGGTTAAATACATACTAAAACTTAACCATAAACCCACGTTGCCCACTAACAACTTGCTTGGTCCACAGAACCAGCAACAAACTAACAAAATAGCCAAAAAACGTGCAGCTAACTGCTCTTACAAGATAGGATTGACCAAGTAAAACAACAATTAACTAACTCCTAGAAAATAGGACATCAACAAACTGACTTAGCAAAAAAAATAAATAGATGGTGCGGTCTTGATACATCAACACAAAGGTTGTTTATCTTGAGAACTCTCTAAGCAGCATGTTTGCCAAGTTAAATTAAATCCAGACAGAGCAACAAGGATGGAAGAGCTAAATGGAGAGGATCGCATTCGTGATGCTTTGAATTGGATTCATCCTTACTATGGGCAAAAAAATTGATGAGATTAGATCCATTTACTTTCCTTAAATTTGCCAAAGCTGACAATGCATAGAGTTTGTTTTCCTCGGCGAAGCAGAAGTTTGTGTTAAACATTTGAGAAACACTCTTACCTCTGGTTTGTCTTTCGCGCCAAATCCTCCTTTTTCATATTGTTCTTGGTTTACTATCTCCCACTGGAAGGTCTTAATTTTCACCTGAGCATATGTATCTTTTACTTATATGAGAACTTTGGCGGTCTATATATGTAGCAGGAATCGAATCACTTTCTGTTTATATCTTTTTGGGTTGGTGGCCCGCCATTTTGGACAATATACTTGGCATTTTAAAGATACACCCTCAAGGTGGGACCACAAATAATAATCTGATGGTGCAATTATCAAGACTCTACAAGAAAATTCATTAGTAATTTTTCCAGCGTTTTGGTCCCACGCTGTTGCATAGGTTCAACAAGGAAATGGGCAGAGTCGACTGGTGATGAGGCTAAAATTTTTAATTCCTGTTTGCTTTAAGCTGCTGCTTCAGCCAAGACTTTTCTTGTCGAAATTATTTTAGTCAAATGATTTTTTCCTCTTGAGTCATGATCTCTTCAGTAGGTCCTTATAACCACAGCCTTTTCAAAGATGCTTGCGATGGCTTTTGTCTTTGGCTTGTCCTATGAGTTTGCCAAATTGGACCGGAGTTTCATTTGTCAAAAGACAGGTTGTCAACTTTAAAAAATAATTTACGCAGTTGCTTTTCATCTCCTCCGTGTGATCGGAGTGTGATTGGGACAATTTATGCGGACAATTTATGTAGGCCACAAGGCAGACAACCTTATCTATGTTTCCTTGGTTTCATTCATCTTTTCAACCGTACATAAAGCGAGCTCTTTTCGCACTCTCTATTGATTAGGCTCCTCTTTAACCTTTTTTTTTCATCTTTGGCAATGGAAGAAGTGAAGTTGCATGGATTCTGGGCAAGTCCGTATAGTCACAGAGTGATATGGGCTCTGAAACTGAAAGGCGTGGAATATGAGTACATAGAAGATCTCTCCAACAAGAGCCAATTGCTTTTACAGTACAACCCAGTTCACAAAAAGATTCCAGTCCTCGTTCATCATGGGAAACCGATCATTGAGTCCCTTGTTATTCTGAAGTATATTGAAGAAACATGGCCTGAGCCTCCCTTGCTGCCCAAAGACGCTCACGAGAGAGCCTCATCTCGGTTTTGGATTAACTTTATGGCAGAAAAGTGAGAGAGCACCGCTGTTTCTGTTATTCAACTTTTGCATCTTCAGCAGTAGATCTTCAAGTAGTTGATTGGAAGAAGAAACCTAATCAACCATTATCATTGCATATATTTTAGAAATTCTCTACATAAACAACTAATTAACCACCCGCTGCGGTGGCTCCGCTGGATAAGTCTCCCATGACCCTTTCGCTCAAAGGGGAGGGGTTCGAATCTTCGTGGAGACGCTTGGTGACTTATCTGGTGCACGTGTGTGATGGCTAGCACGTGTGCCCCCAGGGTTTACTCCCCCGGCTGCCGGCGGGGTGCGGGGTTCCCTGGGTTACCAAAAAAAAAAAAAAACAACTAATTAATCACGAATAATTAGATTCATATATGAATGTAAAACACCAAAATCGATACGCATAGCGGAATTAAAACGTACATGTTTGAGCTATAACTTACTTGAAAAAATAGATCAAACTGACGGTGTCAGTGATCTATCGAAATGCCGATTTTTCTCTCTATGACCTATTTCGGTTTAGCAGATTTAATGGGATTCAGCGACTAATAGGTATAACCTACCCTTCTATAGGTTAGAGAGGGGACCTAGCAAACCCTAATCAATAGAATGTCAATCCCCTCCCATTACGAGCCGATTAAACACATTGCCTACACTTTCTTCTGCTCAACTAGGCCCGTTATTAATAGATACCAAAACCCAATTCAATAAGATCACTTGAGGGTTTAATATATATTGGAATATCCATTAACCCGATTATATAAAATAGAAAATTAATTAATTAATGTAAGCCCATTATAGGAAATTTCCAACATTCTCCCACTTGGGCTACATTATTTGTTTTATTTTTTAAAATGATTTTATTTTGAAAACGACACTCTCGGGTTAATAATTGAAAATTTGTTTTATGTGGCCACAATTTTGAAAAATAATATTCCAATAACGACATCTCAAAACCAATCCAATCATATATAACCTCATTATAGGACTATGGCAATCAATGCGTTAAGAAAATACCGCAACACATGACCTTCCATAATCACATATAATAAGTATTACATTTTTATTGATCATGGGTCTAGTAGTGTAGTAAGAAATAGTGCCAACAGTGATCAAAATATACATTATTTCTTATCGGTCATCAATGCAATTTCTAAATGATATGAAACTGCATTAACGCAATTTCTAAACAACATGAAATTGCCTCAGTGCGATTTCTAAACAATATGAAATTGCACAATTATGTCACAATCCAACATGAGATCTCATAATTAATAACATCTAGTCATCTTCAAACTATTTGTTTAAAGATATTGTTCTATATTTTCATTTCTTAGTCGACAGGAGAAAAGATAACAATAAAATCAATAATAATGATCATCAAAAGTAAATGCTTTATAGACATTATAAGTTTCTATAGAACTATAGTAGCTAGAAATAAAAACTGTATAGCTCCCACTAACAAAAGATATCAAAAAAACTTTAAAACACCCATATTTCTCACATGATCTTTAAACATAATGGGTCGTAAACCTTTTGTTAAAGAATCGGCTAATATGGACTTAGTTCTAATATTTTCAATCACAATGTCTCCATTTTTGACTAAGTCCTTAATAATATAATATTATATCCGGTTAACATCTCAACCGTGGTATTGTTGTTGTTCATAGCAAAAGTAAAAGTTTGACATACATAATGCAATATGATCAATTATGGGCAATAAGTAATTCCACAAAATAATTAGTACATTATAAACTCCCCTTTGGGCAGAGCGTATAATGCACAATTATTTTCCACATCATGAAGTTTGCAAAACAACAAGGAGAATTACATATAATTGTTAATGATCCATCCCCTTTGGGCAGACAAATCATTTAAATTATACATCTCCATGATCTCAATATATAGAGATAGATAAGGAGCATTATATATAATCTTCAAAGATCCATCCCCTTTGGGCAGACAAATCCTTTAAATTATACATCCCCATTATCTTAACACAAAGGGAAATCACATATAACTCTCAAAGTTTATCTCCTTTGGGTAGATAAACCTTTTGAGTCACATATCCCATCAATTATCTCTAATATATCAATATAGAGGGGAATTACATATAACTTTAAAAAATTTATCCCCTTTAGGTAGATAAATCTTTTTGAGTCATACATCCCCATCTTTTAATTTTGGAATTTATCTTCATGCAATTTTCTAATTAATATACACAATAACCCCATTTGGGCAGGTGATTGTATATACTAATTTTTATCAATAAGGAACTTCAATAATTTACAAATTTTGACAATTTGTAAATAATGTTCAATTTAATCGATGCCCAAAAATTCATCAAACAACATGAAGCACTTTACAACATGTGCTTCCCAAGATCATATTGCATTTATCAAACAACAATTTTTGCCACAATTTTATATGCTTATTTTTACAATTAAGCATCTAAGATTATCTAGTTAAACTCAAGAAGAAAGTATAGATAATCTATGCTAAATTAGGGAAAATGAATACCGATATTCTATCCCTCATATACTATAACAAATTTCCATAAATTAAAAATTGAAAAATATAGGCACAAAATTATTTTTCATGGAATTAAACATGGATAACAATAAATAATTCCAAATAAATATTTAAATATGCCAAAATTAAAATTTACCATACCAAAAAATCATAAATTAAAATTAGGCATATTAAAAAAAAATTGGAACAAGATAAGCCATGGAGGACCCTACACTTCCTCGTGCACCATTTTGTGCACGTGGATCTAACAGCTTGGCTGCACTACTACATCAATAAGCTTTGCCGATATCAAGGGAAATTATTGGAGAACATTATAATTCATTTAAAACCTTGCACTTCGTAAATGATAGAGGCAAACACATGGAGGAACGGAATCCTACACTAGCTATAGGCACATGAGCATGACAACTAAAATTTACAGTATCCAAAAGGAGAAGTGAGGACAACTCAAATCCGTTATCTCAAGTGCTTGTTCAAATTAGCTGAATCTCATCAACACCAATCAATCGAGAGATTTGAAACCAAACTAATTTAATAGCCTAACAGAGAGATGACAATAACAATGGAAGATAAATGGAGCTCGTCAATGCACATGAATAAATATACTGATACAATATAACACTTATTAGCACTACAAAACACTATTTTATCTATGGTATTATGTAATACTAATGTTTCAGGAAGTAGTGGGCAATTAACCACTTCTCATACATGGTTTTATATTAGGCATAGACAAAAGCCAAGTGAAAAATAAGCCCATCTCCACTAATACAACCAAGAAATTAATAAAATCGATATTTGTTCAAATAGCGACAATGTTACCAATCATTCACGAAGATTATGCTTTTTATTAAATAGTTTATATTTTAATCATAGCAAAACCACAAAGTAAGTCAACAATCCTACTATAAGCTCATCATAGAACATCAACTATGAGAATAAATGAACAAGTCCTAATTACAACACAAAATCCTTCATGAAAATCGAGCACCATATTTCTCCATAGTCCCTATGAAGGCCCTATTTCAGATTAATATTCTTCTCCTAGTCGAATTAATAATCCCATCTTTACTCGAATTTGCTACTTTAACTTGGAGTAAGAAACCAAATAATTTGGTTAATAAGTCTAACTTGGACTTTCCCTTTTCTTGACAGTAAGTTCAACAAAATCAAGAAAGTGAATTCGCGTATAATTAAGACAATCTTGCATCCAATCAAAATCCAAGATGAATTAATTGAAGAAAAACCAAACTAAATCGTCCATATTCAAGCTTCAAAAAATTATTGTTCTTGTCTATTGCTACTCATCTTCAAAAAAAAAATAGCAAAAAGCTCGATGTACAAATTGCCAAACAGACACCCCTGTCAAATGTGGGGCCAAAAAAAAAAAAAAACTCTGCAAAGCTTCTTGCAAACACAAAACACAATTGACATCACAAAATATTTTGTTCTTCACAAGGTATCTAGCTATTTAGAGGGCATAGAGAGTTCAAACCGCTCTACATGTGCAAGCACACGAACCCATAAACAAGCATACATGAATAACCCAACATAAAAACAAAAAGAAATCACATCAGTTAGTTCACTTCAAAGCAATTCAAGAACTAGCAAAATGCCCATGCATAGACACATTCTAGTGGAGCAGGAAAAATAGGAACTTTCTCTTTTTTTTTGGTAAAGTAAATTTTTTTGGTAAAGATAGGAACTTTGTCTTTACACTAACTCAATCCAAGGATCTTCACCGAAGTGATACCCAACACGCACGCACGAAACCCTCGATCTCATCGTGCAGAAACTCCAACCATGCTATATGTTAGTCAACATCACATAAATCGCTCATGTATTACAATACCCATATAACAATTTCTAACATTCATCATTCAAGTGAAGGAAATACGAAACTTTTAGAACCTTTTTAAAATTATGAATTCAAGAATTTCAAATTCAAAATTCTCACTCAATACTCAATGAAATTATACTAATTTTATATGGTTGGAAATATCTCGACATGTAGAATAAAAACCCTAAGGTTTCAGAATCAATCGATGAAAGAGTTCACATGAGAAAATAACGACAACATGACGTTAAAGAGAGGAAATTTTGAATTTGTTCATAAAAAAAAATTGGGTTCTACAATCATATATGATTAGGCTCTGATACCACATGTAGAAATTCTCTACATAAACAACTAATTAATCACGAATAATTAGATTCATAGATACCACATGTAGAAATTCTCTACATAAACAACTAATTAATCACGAATAATTAGATTCATATATGAATGTAAAACACCAAAATCGATATGCACAGTGGAATTAAAACGTATCTGTTTGAGCCATAACTTACTTGAAAAAATAGATCAAACTGACAGTGTCAGTGATCTATCAGAATGCCAATCTTCCTCTCTATGACCTATTTCGGTTTAGCAGCTTTAATGTGATTCAACGACTGATAGGTATAACATACCCTTTTATAGGTTAGAAAGGGGACCTAGCAAACTCTAATCAATAGCATGTCAACTGAGCCCCTCCCATTACGGGCTTCAGTTAAACACAATTGCCTACACTTTGCTGCTCAACTAGGCCCGTTATTAATAGATACCAAAACCCAATTCAATAAGATCACTTGAGGGTTTAGTATATATTGGAATATCCATTAACCCGATTATATAAAATTGAAAATTAATTAATTAATGTAAGCCCATTATAGGAAATTTCCAACATATATTGCATTGATTTTGTTTATTTCATGCTATAACCAAAAATCTGTCACTTTACAAATTAATGTAGTTATATCCTTAATCATAGATGTCCTCAAGCATACTTAATCCAAGTGGTCTGCTGCCTAAAGGATTTTCTTCTTTCCGCCTTCCGATTTCAGCATTCCTCTCCTTTTTCTTAGGGAAACTTCTATTCTAGTTAACCTGTGAATAACCAAGAACTTCATCTTCTTGCACAATCTGATTGGCAAATACTGATTCCCACTTTTATTACTTTACTAAATGTTAGTCCACTTAATCAAGATACCAAATATCTACATAATTGCAAAGATCCTGTGTGATTAGCTAACATCAGATATTTTCTTTTTCCTTTTCTTTTCTTTTCGCTCTTGTAGAGTTTTACCTTTTTCAAGTTCTTGCTAATGTCCCAAGGAGAAGAGAGAGAGAAGGCAACTGAGGAAGTGCTCGAAGTCTTGAGGACTTTAGAACACGAAGCTCTTGCGGACAAGAAGTTCTTTGGAGGAGACAACATAGGACTGGCAGATATCACATTTGGATGGTTGGCTTATTGGTTTGAATGTATGGAGGAGGTCGTTGATGTGATATTGCTAAGTCCCACAACTTTCCCTCGTTTGCATTTATGGGTTGAGAATTGGAAGGAGGTTGATGTGGTCAAAGAAAACCATCCTGACCCTGAGAAATTGTTGGGCCATTTCAGAAGGATCAGGGAGAGGTTCACTTAGGAACTTCTCCAAGCTGAAAAAAGAGAAGAAATAAAGTCATGGTTAGTATCATGATATTGGGAGAAAATATTGAACCAATGTGGATAATACTTGTTGGTCGTGTGAGATCCTCTCATTTGATATGTGATGACAGATTTTTCACACTCTTGGGCTTAGTATCTAACCTGCTATAATCTCTCTCCTTAATTCACTCCTTTGAAGGAAATTCTCCAGTAAGAGCAGATTTCTATCTGCAAGTCGATGCCTAAAAATTAGGAAATCTTTACAGAATATAATGCGATACCATTCCATATTTGCTCAGGGTGGTTTTTTTTATTCCTAACCTGACCGCTGAATATTGGGCGAGAACAAGAAATGCAGAGGAAGTAGGATGAGGAGGCATCTTAAACTAGGGAAGCTTGTGCATTGGTGCTCAGAAAGAAAATTAGCATATGTATCTGTTTTCATACACAGAAAACCGAAAAGAAAGAGGATAAAATTCTGCATACAAATGCAATTTTGCATTGGACATATTAAATTTGAGTGCACAACCGTTTCATTCTATTAACTCAAACTACAAGAAACCTGATAGGCAAATATAAACAAAAGGATACACATTCTTAGGTGGAAGGAGGCACCACGAACTGAACTCGAGAGAAGACAATGTTAGAACTTACTATAATCATTTTATAAAGTTGATTAGCTAATCGATGTTTAGACCATTATTGATTTTTGAATTTGACCCATTTATTTAAAATACTGCTCACAATCTGACAAGAATAGACGAAATTTTTGAATCGGTTTAATAAATCTAGTATTGCCCATACATTTAATATCATATTGACAATCCAGGCGAAATCCTTTCTTTGAAAGACTTTAAGTCATTCAAAGAAATGCGATTTCTTCACCGGACAAAAGCTTCACCAGGTAACACCTCAATAGATGTGGTGGTGGGAACTTTAATAATTGCATGATGTTAACACAATCAACACTGGATTGGCACGACTGGCGTGTTTGACTTTTCTTTCAAAGGAATCTAGATGTTCTATCGTGTGCATTGAAAGTTAGGTTATCCAAAAACAAAATTGTGCTTTGAATTCTACCTTCTGAGTTAGTTTGACCTGAAACTTGGTGCCCAAGCAACATGACTCCTCTAAACACCCTTTAAATTAAGCTCCCAAAAGCACAAAGCCGTATCATCACACTCTTGAGAGCCATGGATGGAGTGAAGTTGCATGGTTTTTGGTTGAGCCCATTCAGCCACAGAGTCGTATGGGCATTGAAGCTCAAGGGCATACCATTTGACTACATTGAGGAAGACCTCCCCAACAAAAGCGCCTTGCTTTTGCAATACAACCCGGTGCACAAGAAGATTCCTGTGCTTGTCCATGGCTCGCGACCCGTTTGCGAGTCCATGGTCATCATCGAGTACCTCGAGGAAACGTGGCCACAGCACCCGCTGTTGCCCACCGATCCTCACGAGCGAGCTGTGGTGCGTTTCTGGGTCAAATTCATCGAGGAAAAGGTTTGCTACTCTAGTATTCTTCTTTGGTAATTCTTCTTTTGTAAAGTCAATCATTGAATTCGTATGTTCCATTTGTTCCAATACCCAACCCTAAATTGCGAAGAGACGAACATAAGGCTGACTTGTGTTGCATCGTTTATGTTTCCTGTGTGCGTGCTGCAGAGTCTTAATGTTTGGATCGTGTTTCGGAGTGTCGGCGAAGAGCAAGAGAAGGCCATGAGAGAGAGCGTGGAGATGCTGTCGTTCCTAGAGGAACATGGTCCAAACAAGGGAAAGAAATTCTTTGGAGGAGATGGCATCAACATTATGGACATAGCATTTGGTGGGGTGGCGTGTTGGATAGGAGCCATAGAAGAGGTATCGGGACGCAAGATACTCGATGCCGCGAAGTTCCCTCGCTTGAACGCTTGGAAAGCCAACTTCGAGAGCTCGCCCGTCATCACCCAGAACTTGCCTGATCGAGAGAAGTTGTGCGAGCACCTTGCCCGCATAAGAGAGAAAAGGTTGTCATCGTCCACACACAAATGATGCGTGGCCTTTGCGTCTTTTTTTCGTATGATTGATGTTATAATCGTGGGTACTATTTAAAAGTACAGATAATAAGAATTAAAGTGCAGTGTGTACTTTGGTCGGAAGTTTCAAGTTGAAGCTCACTAATTAATGTATGCAATAAAGTAAAGTGTATTTCTAGGCCTTGAATATTGTCTTCTAAGGCACATATTGTCTTAGTTTGGTTACGTCCTGAATCTGAAATTCTTAGTGGTTATGTTAATATGACACTATGCAGAGAGAATCAATGCGTCCATATTTCGTGTTACGTTCCTCGTCTAAGTTTCACCAATGCCTTCGTGAATTCTATTTTGATTTCTTTTTCTTTTTCATTTATCTGATAAGTATTGTTTCCGATTGTAAATAAATTAATAGAGTATTCTCATAGGTTTCTTCTGACAAGTGTAAAGCCAAACATTGTATTTACACAAAAATGTTGGATGGACCTGTTCTATGTTTTTTCTTAGATCATGTTCAACAGTGACGATATGGTCAAGTGGTGAACTTGGAGGGAAGAGAAGAAATTTTAAAATGAGGAGTAGGAAAGTGTCACAAGCCTAAAGTTTTGTGACTATGAATAAGCTCACGCGGTGTTTGGTGAGTTAATATACTCTTTTTAATAATTCCTTTTAAAGGATGGCATGACGAATTATATCTCATAATTGACCGTACCTTGCCCAAGACATTTAGAATCTTGAATGGGATTTACAGATTTCTTCGACATGACAATTAATTTTGGCTTATAACTACAATTTCATTTTAATGAAATAGGAATATATATTTTTCTCATACATTTAACATAGGGATATAAAAAGAGCATATGAACCGATGTGACCACATTTCATTCTTCTCTCTAACATTCAGAAACATAAAAGATAATTTGGCATGCGATTCCATTCCATATTCACCAAGCTCTCTCTTTCCTCAGTGAAAGAGTCCTTGATTTAAATGACTAAAACACCGTCGCTTTTTGCAAGAAGAGCACGCCGGTTTACCGAGCTGGCATTGCCTATTGCACAAATCCACGGTATTAGACATGTCAACACACTAGTTTGCGTCCCTTAAAATAAAGTTTGTTCAATTTTTTAAACTGAAGTGAGGATCTTTCAATTTAGGAGGCGTGATAGAGAACAAAACCCCCCAACAAACACAAGTGAGGTTCATCAATGGTCAAAGGAAAACGTTGACCATCTTCTCCCACCGACTTTTGCTACAAGATTTCAAACCTAAGAAAGGGAAAATGGGGCCAACTAAGTTCATTGCAATTTAGACTATGTATTAGTTTAAGCACAAAATCAACAGATACTGTCCTGCTAGACAAGAGCGAATTCTTAACCTAAACCTTCCAACTGTTTGATGAAATGCCTCAACGTATTGCCCAAGCAATTTGACTCAACGAAGCTTTTATAACTACCAGTGTATAGCGGCCCAACAAGAAGTGCCAATCGATCTTTGGACTCTCAAGGCATGGAAGACGTGAAGCTGCATGGTGCTTGGACAAGCCCGTACAGTCACTATGTGATATGGGCTCTGAAGCTCAAGGGCATTCCCTTCGAGTACATTGAGGAGGATCTCTCCAACAAGAGTGACTTGCTGTTGCAGTACAATCCGGTGCACAAGAAGATCCCTGTGCTCGTCCATGGTGGAAGACCCATTCGTGAGTCCATGGTCATCATCGAATACCTTGAAGAGAAGTGGCCACAGCATCCTCTAGTAACAAGTGACGCTTATGAGAGAGTTGTGACGCGGTTCTGGGTCAGATTAGCCCAAGAAAAGGTCTCTCTCACCTGTGCGCTCTTATACAATTTGTGGGTGATGAACAAGGTTCATAAAGCTTATGTACCGTTAAAAGTTATAAACGTTTGGCAACTGAAATCAAGGGGGTCAATAATGTCCAAATGTCATTCTTGCAAACAACAGAAAGCAATGGGAAAAGGAACAGACACTGTGTTGGTCGTGTTAACAATTTGTATACATCAGAAACTAAACAGGCTTATCCTGGAGGATAAGCTCTAAATGTCCCTTTTTGTGGAGTTGTTTTGTTACGTCTTGAATTTAGTCAGCAACTAATTATGTGTCAGCGCATAAGTGTACATTAAGATCCCGACAGTTTGGATAGGCTAGATTCTTTCGTAATAATATCTCATGAGGACTTATGCTTTAACATGCCTATGGCAGGATCTTGGGGTAGACAGATGTTACTTGTCAGGGCATAAAAATTGCATTGTCTGTCTCCTTTTTCTGGGATCAATCAGAATCTCTGCATGACTTTCAAAGTAAGATTGATTCCATACAATTTTGATTATGACTTAAGGTGTTTGCCTTCAAGGAGTGGGTGTGACCATGTGGAGTAAAATCCGCTTCAAGGGAAGCTTTTTTGAGTTTAAGTAAAACCCGCTTGATGGCCTTGTTCATTTGGCAGAATCTACTCAAGCCAATGTCTCGCCGGTACAGAATACAAACCAGCTGCAAAATGTGGGTGTAGTCCAAGAGAACACTTCCCCTATGGCTGATCCTCAAGAACAATGGCAGGTTCAGCATAGGAGCAAACGTTCCTCCCGTCGGCAGGCTGAGGCAGGGGAATGGAAACAGAACAACAGAGCAAGTGGTTTGCTTCCTCTCGTAGATCAAAGGAGATTAAAGTCCTCTATCCAGTTTGATGAGGCAATTCACAATTTGTCTAGAAAAAAACAGGTGGAACCGGAACTTCCTTAGGCTTCCTTCTCATCAGCAGATGACTTGGAAGATGATGTTGAATCTGTCAGCAGCTTGGAGGAAGAGTCTCAGGAGATTGTTGCCCCTTCAGCTCCGGTGAATGTTGCTCATTTGGCAGGTCCATCTTCTGTTACTAAAGCTAGTTCTTCTTCGGCTAAGGTTGTTGATACTCAACCCTCCCAGCGTGTCTCTCAACCTCCTGATCCTTGTGAAATTAGCCCCCCAGTAAAGCAAAAATCGCCGCCTCAGAAACTGACGGTGGGTAAAAGGCGATCCGGAAAACGCAAGTAGGAGTTTCTTGTCTCTTTTTGGTTATATATGAATATAGGCTTTTGGAATATCCAGGGTATTATGGACTTGGTTAGGCAAGCGGAGGTGAGACATTTTGTGCGAGATAACAATCTTTGTTGTCTTGGTTTGGTGGAAACTAAGGTAAAGTCTCACCATTTTGGCCATATCTCTTCTAGTCTTTGTTCGGATTGGAGATGGATTGAAAATTATGAGTTCTCTTATAGGAGTCATATTTGGGTAGGTTGGAACCCATCTTTTGTTGAATATACTAGCCTTTTTGTGTCCAATCAAGTCATACATGGTATGATTAAGATCCTACAAACGGGGTCTACTTTCTTCATCACTGTTGTCTATGGGGACCATACTTTTGTTGCTAGAAGACCCCTATGGAATGATCTTATTCGCTTGAGCTCCTCTCTTTCGGATGTTCCATGGATTGTGGCAGTGATTTTAATGCTATAAGGGACTCCTCGGACCGCTAAGGAAGCCCGGATATTTGGCTCCCATCATTTGATGAATTAAATGATTGTCTCTATCAAGCTGAGCTGGATGATCTCCGGTATGTCAGGTTCCATTTCACTTGGTCTTCTTATTCTGGAGTGCATCGAAAGCAATGGAAAATTGACTGAGTATTGGTAAACAACAAATGGAGCCTGGATTATTCATATTCCGAAGCTGTCTTTCTTCCTCGCGGTATCTCAAACTATACCCCGATGCTGGTCAAAGTTCTGGCCCCTCGGCCTCACAAAAGACCATTCAAATTTTTTAACTTTTGGATGACTCACCCGGACTTTAACTCAATGGTCTCCTAGGTGTGGGATACACAAGTATCAGGTACGCCTATGTACAAGCTTTATACTAGGCTTTAACTTCTAAAATGTAGGTTAAAGCAATTGAACAAGGAGGTGTGCTCTGATATATCCATGCAAGCTGCCTCTACCAAGCGAGCCTTATATGACACTCAAGAAGCACTCATTCGGGAGCCTTATAACAGTTCACTGGCTGAGGCAGAATCGGTACAAACTAGTGAATATTATGAGCTTCGAGCCTTGGAGGAATCATTCTTCAAACAAAAGGCTAGAATTCGATGGTTGAAGGAGGGCGACCAAAATACTAGTTTTTTCCATCATTCTGTCAATTGCCACCACTTGCGCAACCGAATCATCTCGATCCTGGATGGTGCGAGTAATATGATTACCGACCCTGAGGAAGTTCCGCGGATGTTTGTTGATTACTTTCAAGATCTTTCGGCCCCGACCAACAAGACCGTGCATCCTTCCTCCCATGAGATCAAGGAGGTCATGAAGCAAACGCTAAATGATGACTAGGTTAGATCCTTGTCTGAACCTGTTACTTCTCAAGAGGTTAGAGCTGCAATATTCTCTTTAGCAGGGGGTAAAGCCCCGGGACCTAATGGGTATAATGCTGAGTTTTTAAAAAGAAACTAGAACAAAGTAGGACCATCGGTAACAGAGGCTGTCTTGGATTTTTTCAACACCGGTTGTTTGCTTCATGAGATTAATTGTACAATTCTTGCTTTGGTCCTTAAAGTGCTGAATGCTTCCTCGGTCAATGATTTTCGGCCAATAGCATGTTGCAATACCATTTATAAATGCATTATTGAGATCTTATCATTCAGAATTGCTGCGGTACTTCCTGACATTATTAGCCCTGTCCAAATGGCTTTTGTCAAGGGCAGACGCATCTCAGATAATATTCTCTTGGCACAAGAGCTATTTAGTGGATTTCATTCGGATACCTACTCAGCAAAGTGTGCTATTAAAGTTGATTTTCGAAAAGCATACGACACGCTTGACTGGGGTTTCCTTAAGACAACTCTTAGTTCTTTTGGCTTTCCAGATCACTTCATCCAACTTGTCATGGTACGTGTCCGTACCCCAAAATTTTCTATTTCCATAAATGGAGAACTTCATGGCTTTTTTAATAGTGGAAGAGGTCTAAGACAAGGGGATCCAGTCTCTCCCTATCTATTCACCCTGGCAATGGAAGTCCTTACAGGTATTCTTGACCTTCATGCACGTCAGCCTGAATATCGGTTCTTCTAGAGATGTAAGAATTCTCTCCTTTCTCACCTATTTTTCACGGATGATGTTTTCATCTTTAGCGAAGGTAATCTAGCTTCGGCATCATGCATGAAAGAGGGGCTTAATCTTATTTCACAATGGAGTGGTTTGACTCCAAACAACAGCAAGAGCAAGGTATACCTCTCGAGTGGATCGGAGACATTGAAAACTCAACTCTTGCAAATTCTGAATTTCACACAGGGGTCTCTTCCAGTCCGGTATCTAGGTGTTCCAATTATTACATCTTGGTTAAGCAAGGCGGATTGCAATACCTTGGTGCGTTTACTTAAAGCTAGAGCCCAATCTTGGACCCACCGATTCTTATCTTTTGCGAGTAGACTACAACTCATTAAATTAGTCCTGCATGCTATACAAGTCTATTGGGCGTCCATCTTTTGGCTCTTGTTGTCTATTGTTGACAAGATAGAACAAATTTGTCGGTAATTTCTTTGGAAAGGACTTGGCCTTGGGCCAGGTGGAGCGAAATTACCTTGGGAGAACGTATGTCTCCCTAAACAAGAAGGAGGCCTTGGGATCCGAATGATACAGGATAGTAACAAGGCAACTATGATTAAGTACATATGGATCCTATTTACAAACAAGGAATCCCTATGGTGTAAATGGATACATGCCAATCATCTTAAAAGGAAGAACTTTTGGATCACCTCCCCTCCAACGTTTTGTTTATGGGCTTAGAGGAAACTACTTGCTTTAAGGGAGGAAGTGAAAAGTCTATTTAAATGGAAAATTGGTGATGGTTTGTCCACCTCGCTTTGGTTTGACCCGTGGCTGGATATGAGCCCTCTAAACTCGTTATTCTCGGATGTATATATCTACCAATCAGCTCTTACTCGTGAAAAAAGTGTTGCGGATCTCTTGTCCCCAGATGGCCAATCAGTATTAAATGATCTACTCTTATGGCAAGTCCCTATCCCTATTCTGAATCAATCGAGGGACTCATTCACATGGAGTATGCACCCATCAGGCAAATTCTCTACTTCTTAAGCTTGGTCGGTAATTCGCAGGAAGGTTGAGCCGGTCCGGTGGGCTTCCTTCGTGTGGAACAAGGTTTGGCTCCATGACACCAATTCATAACCGACTCCCCACACAGGTCCTCCTCATGTCCTATGGTAGATTGCCTTCGGTTAATTATGCCTTTTGTAACCTTAGGTCAAATTCCACTGATCACTTATTTTTTGACTGTCACGCTTCCAATTCCCTTGCTACCTTTTGGGCTGCTAAATGTAATCTTCCTTGGATTAATCGATCGTGGCTGGAAAATTATCGGTGGGTGTCCAACACTCTCTCGGGGGATGGGTTCTACACTGACATGGTCAGATTCTCTTATGGTGCACCGTGTTATGTTATTTGGAAGACTAGGAATGACATCACCCTCTAGTCCTCCAGTCTTTATGTGCCATCTTTGAAACAGCACCTTATCAAGGCAGTCAAGGACAAAGCCTTATCCTTCAATTCTGTTGTTGATACCCCGAGAAACAGAAGATTGCAGCATAGCTAGGGACTGAACCCAAATATTTTTTGTATAGTTCCGTGAGCAAGGGCTGTCACGTGCCACTCTAGGATCCTTGTTGTATTTGCTAGTCTTCTCTTTCTTTTGTGATCTTGCCCCCCTCCACTCCAGTGACATGTTGTCCTGATGAGTGGGTCGGTGCCGAGTTTCACCCATTGTGCAGTTGCATGGTTGAAAATCTTCTATAATACTTACCTTTACCAACAACAAAAAAAGACCAGATCCAGCATCCTCTCTAAAAAGAACTTTCCTTCTCTAGTCCTTTACTTTCCCTATTTATAAAGCGTAACCTCTGTTTTTATCTTTCAATGTTTTTACTATGGTTAGGGTCCCAATCTTTCACTACTGTATCGAATTGTGGGAGAAGGACAAGAGAAGATCAAGGAAAGTATTATCGAAATGTTGACAGTGCTCAAAGATTATGGTCCTAATTATTGTAACTAGTATTAACACCTAGAGGGGGGGTGAATAGGTGTAGTAGAACTTTATGCACAAGTAATACCAATCTGTTGCAATCTACGAACAAAAATTAAATAGAGAGAGTAGAGAAGATTGCAAACACAGTTTATAGTGGTTCGGCTTTAGACAAGCCTACGTCCACTTTCCAGGCGATCAGTCAATAGGCTGGATTTCACTATGTGATCAGGCCATTACACACTCTCGAGTGTTAGCACTCGGTGATGATATGTCTCACTGAGTCACTCTTCTTGGTAATGTACTAAGATCACTCAATTTTGTACTTTAGACAACTGATGAAGAACAGAATCAAACTTTGGAATATGTTAATCCTTTCTATCTCCTAAGTCTCATCATATCCTTATATACTCTCCAAATCACACTCGACCGTTGGCTCTTTCCTTGAGAGTTTAGTCTTCCCTTTCTTGGACAAACTTTATAAGGCAAGTCTTTTTTACTGTTGAAGGTAGATCAGATCCCCTTGGATTCTGTTCGCCCATACAATCAGAATTTGAGTTTCCATAAGTGTTCCATTCTTCTTTGGAAGTTATCCTTGAATTGGTCCTGCCAATCAATTTAATATAACAGAATCAATATAAACAAAGTAAGTGAAATACTTGACCGTTAGTGATATGATCATGTAGTTTCATTCTGAGTCTGATAGACTAGTGTTTTGAGTCTGCTTAAGTTTTCCATCTGGCATGGTCAGACTCAGAAACTGCGTCTATTCGGGTCTTATGTCTAGTACGGATAGACTCATAAACTGCGTCTCTTTAGATTTTCCGTCTGGTACGGACAGACTCAGAAACACTTTATGTTTTTATTTCAGCCACCAGCAGACTCAAAAACATACGCCACCCTGTGGCTATTCCTTCTGAAGAGATGTATAATACTTACATAAAATGATTTGTTAACATCAAAATTAGGAGTTTTCAACAATCTGCCCTTTTTTAATGGTGACAAACTTTTTATGCTTACGACTTGTTGTTCCCACAAAGCATGGTTAGGCAGAGCATACTTCCAAATACAGTAAAACATGACAAGAATAATGATGCTCATTGTCACGCCCCGAACCTCGAGCACGCGGCAACCCCAGTTCACTTACGGTCATTTGATTTGCGACTCCCCAGGATCCGTCGCCGACCGTTATTTTTATCTTTTGATTAAACGCATGCGGAAGCGAAACACAATCCCCGATCAATTACAAAAACAGGGATAGCAGGAAAACTCAATAAGAACACATCAAAAGTATCGCTTTATTAACTAACTGATTAACCCTAGGAAGTTTACAAAAACAAGCTCTTACCACGGGCATCTTCCTATCGAGCCAATGAAACTAACAGGCCAGGGTTAATCTACTCCCTTCAAAAACGGCCATGAGCCGAAACACGCGTCGATCCTCCACCCTACGGACCTGAAAATGGTTATTCAATAACCAGTGAGATAAATCTCAGCAAGTCAAAATCCTAAGCCTCGGTTAGGAGACCTACTCGCCTCAAGTGCGCCCTGACGTGCAATGTCTCTATCGCCAACAATTCAACAACAGAATAACACCCAATCGACCATTAACAGACGACGCACGCTTAGACCAAGGCTCATATGCGATTATTAACAGTTAACACTCGCAATCACAGCGACCCTACCCGGCCTTGGCACACGCAACCCGCGAAACCGTTATTTCAATCATCACGACATTAAGAGCATGCGAATAATCAGAGCATCTCACACAACTTTCTCATGTCTCACACCCACACATGCTCCGATAATTACGACCCCTCCTCCTGGGTCACGGCACAACCTTATGGTTGGCGGTTCTGGCTAAACCAGCTTCGTCCTCTTTACCTCGAGGCACGGCGACGTCAAGGGCTCACTCCCAAGACGGCATTCCCGAAGGAGCACAAGACTTGCCCACTACCGCAGTCCCGCTACTAACAGAGGCCCGGGGCCCGCCCCCATACCGCGATCCCACATAGAACCCCTCCCTGTCAGGCATCCGACCGAAGTCAGGCGACCCACTGGCCATGGCACAACCCCATAGGGATTGGCGGTCTTCCGGCAACGCCGGGCTCTCCTCTTAATGTGACCATGCAACACATCATCAAGCAATCCATTTATATCTTTGCTCTGTCGTGAATGCAACATCGCTCATGCTCATGCGACATGCCATTTCAGATAACACACGCAATATGTCATGCGATGTCGCTCGACAATTTCCAAAATTCGATTTTCAATCAGCATTCAATCACGCACATTCCCTAACTCTTGGGAACAACCAACAATTCAAGTCACAGTCGGTTAATCAATTCCGACCAATCAACCTCACGATACTTGCACACTTTTCCAAATAATCATGTATATTTAATAATAAATAAATACGTGTCCTCAAAACGATGCCCATCAACTATTTCCAACAATACTCAATTATCCAAAAATAAGTATAAAATATAATTATATTCAAAGATACTCATTTAAGAAACATATAATACTATAGTCGATTTTTCCGATAAAATAATTCAAGTCCCACAAAATACTTATAATTATTTTTCAATCCCATAATTAATTATCCAACCAAAATAATTCCATTTAGTAAAATCCTTCTTTAGTAAACCAATGTCATTTAATAAAATAGTAGATAAATACTATTGACTTTGGAAAAATAGACCATAGTAATTTTCCCCCAAAATTACTCAATTAAAAACCATTTCCAATAAATAATCACCAATTAAAACCATTTCCAATGAATAATCACCAATTAAAACCATTTCCAATGAATAATCACCAATTAATTATTTTCTCCAAAAATAATTAATTTTCAGCAATGAATAGTAATAAAAATATTACTATTAATAATTCGAAATTATAAATTAATTTAATTAATAATTCCGAAAATAATAAATTATTATTATTATTCCAAAAATAATAATAATAATATTTATTAATACTAACCATGATTAACACAAGCAAGCTTAATCAAATAGTATTAAAACATTAATCATCCATCATTCAAAAGCACTAATCAAGCTTAATATTAAACTAATCACCCTAAGGGAGTTTAGCACCCTAAACAAGGTTTAGAAAATCAACTCACGTGTTAGTCGATTCCGACGACACGAGCGCGACGGCGGCGGCGAGGGGAACGCCTGGGAACTTCCGGCGCGTCGGGATGAGGCGGCCCGGGACCGAATCTTGGCCGAGGGCGGCTGTCCACGCGGCAACAAGCTGAGGAACGGAGGAACTGGCGGCACGGGGCTGGCTGGTGGGCGGCCCGGCGACTCCGGACGGCGGCCAGCAGCTCCTGCAAGGCAGGCGGTGGCTTCGGCGAAGCTGGATAGAAGCTGGAAAGGGAGAAGGAGGGGCGGTGCAACTGGTTTCAGGGGGGGACAGCAGCTGGGGTGGCTCCGGTGCGGCGGAGGAGGCTTGGGGGTGGTCCTCCGACAGTCCTATGGCGGTGACCGGCGGCGGCGCGCAGCAGCAAGGCCGCTGGCCGCTTCTCCAGGTGACGGCCGAAAGGGACCGAAAGGGAGAGACATGCGGAGGCAGCGGTGGCTCGAGCTGGGGTGGTCGGGCGTAGGTCTGGGCTAACGGCGATGGCCAGGGCGGAGGGACGACGGCGAGGTGGCGGAGGTCGAGCCACAGACAGCAGTTGGCCGGATCTGGTTTGGTCCGAAAGGGGGGAGACGGCTGGCTCGGGCGGAACTGTCGGGCGGTGCGGCTGGTCAGCGCGAGACTCATCTGGTTCCGTTGACGGGCCGGCGAGCAGCGAACGGTGGCCGGGACGGAGGTGGCCCAGCTCCGACAGTGGCAGACAGAGGAGAAGGAGATGAAGACAGAGGCTGGGCAAGGCCGGTTCAGCTGGAGGCCTACGGGCGGCAACTCGCCGGCGACCGGACGGAGAACGGGGGCGGTGGAGGAGCTGCAGTGGCGGTCGGTTCTGGTGGCAGCAGCAAGAAAACACAGCAACAGCAGCCACCAAGGACGTCGGCCAGCAAGGAAGAAGAAGAAGAAGAAGTTGCAGTGGGGGGGGAACGTGCAGGAGAAGCTGCCCGATGAGAGAGAGAGAGAGAGAGAGAGAGAGAGAAGAGAGAGAGAAGACCGGTCAAAAGGGGAAAAAGATAGATAAGATGGGCAAGTGGGGGGGGTTGCTGTCGACAAGGGGGGGGAAACGTGAAGAGGAAGAGAGAGAAAAGGGAGAGGGAGAGAAACGTGCGGAGGAAGATGGGGGAAAAGAAAGAAAAGAAAAACAAAAGTAAAAATAAAAACAAAAACAAAACAAAATCCAAACAAGCTTCTAGAAAGGGGTATTTTGGTCTTTTTACCCCTGAAGCACAAATTGCCAAATATTTGGCTCCAAAACTCGGCCCGTTGAATCATTTTCCAATAATTCGGGCTTACCAAAATTCGGGATGTTACACTCATATCAACCCATATCAAACCAGTCAAATGATATCAGATGATTCATTCATGTATCTATGTTCAACAACCCAACTTCAAAATAATAGCAAATCATCAACCAATATAGATCAAGTAGTATAAGCAATATGTTTTGATGCAATTACTAGAGTTTTCTCCCCCTTTTTGTCACTGTCAAAAAGATAATATCCTAAAAAGAGTAATCAAAGTCTGACAAAAACTTAACAAAAATCTTAAACAAAATAAACCAAAAAATGATTTATTTATGAAGATTTCTTTTTAGGGGTCCGAACAAAGGTGAAATCTTCCATATCCGTGGTAGACTCCTCAATCCTGTTGAGACATTGATGAACTGTTTTCTCTAGAATCTTCAGCCTGTTGTTGAAGGAGGTTTCCATAGCAACCTAGTGATCTCTGATTTCCATAAGTATAGCCAATATCTTCTGAGATTCAGCACGATCAGATGAAGTTGCAGGGATATGTGTTTAAACATTCTGAGACATAGGCTCCCCCTAAATTGATGCTTCAGTTTGGCCTTGTTGCCCCTATTGATTCCTATCCACCTTAGCTTCAGGAATAGTACCCCCATCCATTCCATGTCCTTCTTCCTCTCTTTCTTCTCCTGCTTCTAGTCCTCCTTCGTCAGATTCATCAATTTCTTCCGGTTCATACATTGTCACATTCTCATCAGGTTGAAGTTTTGCACTAAGAAGATTTTCTTCTGTCATTACTAGTAGAGGCAGTTCTGTTTCGGTTTTTGTCATCCTCTGTACAATTTGACCCATTTTCACCAGAATTTCAGAAATAGTATCATCTTCATCATCTTTATCATGTAGCAGTAGTTGTCTTCGCCTCTTAGAACTTGGTTATGCAAAAGCCATCTTTTTTCCCATTTTCTTTGAAGTGGTTGATACCTTGGCCAGTTCCTTCTCTTTTCTTCTCCATGTCTCCGCAACATCTTTTAGCCTCATTTTGTTGATCATCTTGAGATCAATGACCATGGTTGGAAGCTCTTTAGTGCAGAATCTTCTGGGCATATCGATCTTGAGATGTTCAAAGATTCTGGTCACCAAAGTTCCATAAGGCAGCTGTCCTTTATCCTTTGAAACTATTTTATACATGTGCAGAAGAACAGTATGAGGAAGTGAGAACATAACTCCCTTCTCAATTGCCCACATTAGTTTTGCCTCAAATCTGGCCACATCAGTCTTTGATAATGCCTTAGGATGAATGCAGCTTATGATGATTTTATGCAGAATAGTTCTTGCTGAAGTTAAAAAGGGATAAGTGATATTAGGCCTAACAGACTTTGTAAGATGTTTACAAACAATCTCATAGGTGACTTCAATTGGCTTGAAATGTCCCCTCTCAACTTTCAATATTAGCTAAGAAATCTGTACTAACATCATAAAACCTATCATTCACACTGAACTGCATTCTATTTGGAGACAGAAATGTCAAATTGGAATAAAAATATGCTGTTAGTTTTGGATAAACAACAGTAGAGTCAGTACAGAATTGATCCATCTGCAACATTTCAAAATATCCTCATAGATTTATATCAGCAGCATCCAAGAAATCAAAGTACACGATCCTATGGTGCATAACTCCACGTTCCAACAATCTGTTATAAAATGCCTTATGCTCTTTAGACCGAAACAACTTCCCTATTGTGTTCCTAGCCACTGTAGCAATTCCCATTCTGACTTCAAAATTCCTATAAATTCGTTCATCATCCTCCTTCTCACCCTAGACATTATCTCTACTCCTAATTACTTCACTATCTCGTGCTCTTCGTCTAGACGGTGATTCTGCAGTTTGAACAGCTTGAACTAGACAAAGTTCATTTGCATATCATTTTTGTCGCAAGTAATAGAGTTTGACATCCTTAATAGCGTTTCATTGCACTAAACGTTCATACATTCTCATGACTAAATGAGGGTTTTCAGGTTTAGGTAAAGTTAATCCAAACATACCTCTTCTGGAGACATTCCTCTACTCAGATTCTGTTGGGGAATTCCTCTAAGATTTCATATTTTCATTTGCATCCCTTTGAGCCGATGCATTTTGAGATTGTCCTTGGGAATCGTCAAAAGTTTGTGTCAGATCGAAATGCGTCTGTCCTCCTTCTACATTCCTTGGTCCTTTGCCAGCAATCCTATTTGATCTTCTTCGAGGAGATGGAGACATAGACCTTGATATGGACATGGAGGATCTCAAGGCCATGTTCGGAGAGGATTTGGTTCGATTTTGAGAAAAAAGATTTGTTCTTTAAGGTTTCTGAAAGAAGGTTTTTGAAGTATGACGTGAAAGACTCGATCTTTGGGGGTTATAAACTCTTCTAAAGATGGGCAAATGAAAAGACTCGACTTTTGAAGAATAACTAAAAATGGCAGTTATTCAAAAATATTAAATTTGGCGAAAACATATGCAGACAACATAGGCATGTACCAGAAATTATGAAAATCAATTATTTGCTAATAATAGCTTACCAAGTTCAATCATATAAGAAAATAACTTACGCGCCAAAAATTAAATTCCAAAAATACCATAAAGTCCTTCTGAGTGCATCCCAAAAGATTGGTCCATCCAGACGATTGCTTCTCCCAGACTATATCCTGTCTTCATAGATTTCATGCAAAAGGATTAATGATATTTAATCTATTACATATTGAATCAAATGTACCTTTGTCCAGTAGCTTTGTGAAGATATCTGCCAATTGATTTTTTGAGTCGATAAATTCCACAAATATATCACCATTTTGTACATAATCTATAATAAAATGATGCTTGATTTCAATGTGCTTTGCCCTGGAATGTAGGATTGGGTTCTTGGTGAGATTTATAGCACTTGTATTGTCACACCTTATTTCAGTACAGGTTTCTTCCTTTCCATAGTCCTTCAGTTGCTGTCTCATCCATAGAATATGTGAACAGCAGCTTCCAAGAGCAACATATTACGCTTCTATTGTTGATAGAGCCACAGTGTTCTGCCTTTTTGAGAACCATGAAACCAGCATTTGTCCTAGTAGTTGACATGTTCCAGATGTGCTCTTTCTGTCCACTTTACATCCTGCTAGATCAGCATCTGAGTAACCCAGGAGAGTAAAGTTTGTTCCATTATGATACCACATACCCAAATGTGGATAAGTAGCTATGTATTTTATTATGCGCTTAACTGCTGTAAGATGTGATTCTCTAAGGTCTACTCGGAATCGAGCACATAAACACACATTGTATAGAATATCTGGTCTAGATGCAGTAAGATAAAGAAGAGAACCAATCATACTTCTATAGGTCTTTTGGTCAACTTTCTTCCCCAATTCATCCTGATCTAATTTGATGGAGGTTGACATTGGAGATTCAATCTTCTTGCAATTCTCCATTCCAAACTTCTTGATCAAGTCTTTGGTATATTTTTCTTGATAGATGAAAGTGCCATGCTTGGATTGTTTGACCTGAAGCCCTAGGAAGAATGTAAGTTCTCCCATCATACTCATCTCAAATTCCTCCTACATAGATTTTGAAAAATTCTTGCACAAACGTTCATTAGAGGAGCCAAAGATAATATCATCTACATAAATTTGTACTAGCAAAATATCCTTACCTTCCTTCTTAATAAACAGAGTTGTGTCAACCATACCTTTCTTGAAGTTATTGTCTAGTAGAAACTTACTCAGTCGTCCATACCAAGCTCGAGATGCTTGTTTTAGACCATACAAAGCCTTCTTCAGTCTGTATATATGGTCTGGCTTTCTTGGTTCCTCGAAACCAGGAGGTTGTTCCACATAGACTTCTTCTTTGATAAACCCATTCAGGAAGGCACTCTTCACATCCATCTGGAATAGCTTGAAGTTTTGATAGCAAGTATAAGCAAGTAACAGTCTAATAGCTTCTAATCTTGCTACTGGTGCATAGGTTTCATCATAATCTATTCCTTCTGACTGTGAATAACCTTTGGCTACAAGTCTTGCCTTGTTTCTGGTCACCTTATCATATTCATTCACTTTATTCCTGAAGACCCATTTAGTGCCTATGATGGTTCTTCCTTTGGGCTTGGGAACCAATTCCCACACATCATTCCTTTTAAACTACTGGAGTTCTTCTTGCATTGCTTCTATCCAGCTTTCATTTGTAAGGGCTTCGTCTATTCCCTTGGATTCAATCTCGGAGATGAGTGCCACAATACTTGTTTCCTTCTTGTTCTTCGATCTGGTTCGAACTCCTTCATTGATATTTCCAATAAATAGCTCTTGAGGATGACTGGACTTATGTTTCTAGTTTCTGTTATGTACTACACCGTCATCAGAATCTTCTGGTGATTGAGTAGTGTCCAGCCGAGTACTGTTTTCTGTGAAGAGTCATCCTCTTTGTTAAGAGTTGATTTTTTAGGAGCAGCAATTGGTTCTGAATCTTCAATTTCCGTTCTGCTGTTGTTGGAAGCATCTTGCTCTAGAAACTTCACATTCATGGATTCCTCCACTGTCTGAGTGTTCTTGTTGAACACTCGGTATGCTTTACTTGCGGTTGAATATCCCAAAAATATACTTTCATCTGACCTTTCCTCAAACTTGCTTGGAAAATTGTTAGCATTTTTAAGAATAAAACATTGACAACCAAAAATTTGGAAATAGGAAACAATTGGTTTTCTTTCTTTGAAAATCTCATAGGGAGTTTTCTCAAGAATTGGTCTCAGAAAAACTCTGTTAATGATATGACAAGACGTGGAAACTACTTCTGCCCATAAACGAGTTGCCACCTTACTTTCAATAAGCAGAGTTCTGGCCATTTCTTGCAAAGATCTGTTCTTTCTTTTACAACTCCATTTTGTTTTGGAGTGTAAGGAGAGGAGAATGTATGCTGAATACCATTTTCATTACAAAAGTCTGCGAAGTTTTGATTTTCAAACTCTCCTCCATGATCTGTTTTAATGTTAGAAATAGAATAACCTTTCTCATTTTGAACTCTTTTTGCAAATATTGAGAAATAAGAAAAGGTTTCACTTTTATTAGCAAGAAAGAGTACCCATGTAAAACGAGAATAATCATCTACGATTACAAGACAATATTTCTTACCTCCAATGGTTTGAGTTCTAGTTTGTCCAAATAGATTCATATAAAGCAGTTGCAATACACGTTTAGTAGAAACTTGATTCATAGATTTGAAAGAGCTTCTTACCTATTTTCCTAGAGTGCATGCGGAGCAAAAATCTGTCTTCTTATAGCTTAACGAAGGCAAACCACGAACAAGCTTTATGCTGAGTAGTGTAGAGATTTGATTCATACTGACATGTTCAAGTTTGCGATGCCGTAGATTTGCCTCATCTTGGACTGAAATTAGACATTTGGGAATGTCTTCATTTATGTCCAGGAGATAGATGTTCCCATGTCTTCGTCTAGTAAATGACTGAGAAGAATCATTACTAGTTCCAGAACATAAGTTCTCTTTGAAATCAATTCTGAAACCAGCATCATATAACTAGCTAATGCTAAGAAGATTGTAGTTCAATCTATTAATCAGAGATACATTGTTGATAATTCGACTACCAATGTTGACCGTTCTTAATCCAACAATGTTTCCCTTGGTGTTTCCTCCAAAAGAAACTGTTCCTCCTTTAACTTTTTCTAAAACAACGAACATTCTTGAATCTCCAGTCATGTGTCTTGAACATCCACTATCCAAGTACCATTTCTTCTTGCTTCTGAAACTTACCTGCAATCAACATGCATATTCACTTCTTCGTTGGTACCTAGATTTTCTTGGGTCTTTTGGGGTTAGTAGTATATGCTTTGTCTATCCATTTCTTCTAAACAGGTCTCCAGACTTTAGGACATTTGTTTTCAAAATGTTCTTTTTCTCCACAATTAGAACATTTGAGATGATCTTGACCAACGGGTTTTACAAAATTCTTTTTGAAATGATTTTTATAGGCCTGTCGAGGAGGTCTCTGTTTAATTCTCTCATTGACCTTAGGAAAATCAATTAAAGAATCACTTTCTTTATAAAACTCAAGTCCTGACTTATCATAATAGGGAATCTGAATGGAAAGTATATGTTGCAGGATTTTCGATCCTTTAGAAAACTTTGTAGTAATATTCAAAATTTCCTTTTTGAGAGATTCATTTTCATTTAATAGGAAATCTCAATTTTCCTTTATTTCTGAAAATTCCTTTTTGAGATCATCAAATTTTCCTTTTAAAGAGTGATTTTGTTGACTCAACTTGTGATTTTCTTTTTTTAATCCAGAGATCCTTTTCAAAGTAGATTTTAAATTAGAACACAACTCGTTTATATAATCTGAAACTTCTGTAGGAATATCAGAATGATTAACCTCAATCTCTTTGTCTGAGTCTGAGGCTGATTCTAAATCTACTCCAGAGTCTGAGTCTGAATGTGCCATTAGACAGATGTTGCCATATTCGTCTTCACTGTCTTCAACCTCAGTGTCACTCCATGTTTTAGCTTTCAGGGCTTTCTTGTATTTTTCATATTTCCCTTTGTTCTTCTTGAGCTTGGGATAGTTCTATTTTCTGTGACCCTTCTTTTTGCATTCGAAACAGACAACACCTTTAACATATTCTTCCTCATCCTTTGTTTTTCATTGTCCAGTCTGTCTGTTTTGCTTCTTACTATAGAACTTTTTGCCTTTCTTGTTTAACTTCTTTACCTTTCTGATTGGCAGTGCAAGTTCTTCATCGTCCAGCTCGTCCTCAGAATCTGTATCATCAAAATCGATATTAGACTTAAGAGCAATGGTTTTTTTACCTCTGGATTCCACTTCCTCATTCATTTGTTCTGCTTCATAGGATTGCAGGGTACCAACAAGCTCATCGACTGTCAAAGGTGAAATACACAGAGTTTCTTTAATGGAGGTCTTCACATTATTCCACTCTTTTGATAATCCTCTTAAAAGCTTGTTGACTTTCATAGAACCAGGAATAGGTTGTCCTTGATATGCTAGTCCATTTACAATTTCTGTAAATCGACTGAACATGTCTCCTATGGGCTCTCCCTGTTTCATCTTGAAAGATACATATTGACCAAGTAAAATATTTACTTTGGTCTCTTTAACATGATCAGTCCCTTCATAGGTCACGTGCAGTCTATCTTATACTTCCTTTGCTGTATCACAAGAAGATATTCGATTATATTCATTAGGTGATAAAGCACAGTAAAGGGAGCAGATAGCCTTAGCGTCAAGAATTTGTCTCTTTGTCAATTCTTCTGGAGATATGGTAGTTGATGTTTCTGTTGCTTTCCCATCATCTTTCTTTGTAGTTTCTTTAGTTTCTGCATTTGGATCAACTCCTCTTGCAACTACATCCCATTCTAGCGGATCCTTTGATATGAGGAAGGCCTTCATCTTGTTCTTCCACATATTGTACTATTTACCATCAAAGTATGGTGGTCGAGTGTTGCTCTGTCCCTCGATCAGACTTGGTGCAAGAATACTAGCCATAGAGGATCTTTAACTCTGAAGTAATAAACACTTCAAAACATTGAGCATAGGACTCTGATACCAATTGTTATAACTAGTATTAACACCTAGAGGGGGGTGAATAGGTGTAGTAGAACTTTATGCGCAAGTAATACTAATCTTTTGCAATCTATGAACATAAATTAAATAGAGAGAGTAGAGAAGATTGCAAACACAGTTTATAGTGGTTTGGCTTTAGACAAGTCTACGTCCACTCTCCAGGCGATCAGCCAATAGGCTAGATTTCACTATGTAATCAAAGGCCATTACACACTCTTGAGTGTTAGCACTTGGTGATGATATGTCTCACTGAGTCACTCTTCTTGGTAATGTACTAAGATCACTCAATTTCGTACTTTAGACAACTAATGAAGAACATAATCAAACTTTGGAATATGTTGATCCTCTCTATCTCCTAGGTCTCATCCTATCCTTATATACTCTCCAAACCACACTCAACCGTTGGTTTTTTCCTTGAGAGTTTAGTCTTCCCTTTCCTAGACAGACTTTATAAAGTAAGTCTTTTTGACCATTGAAGTTAGATCAGATTCCCTTGGATTATGTTCGCTCATATAATCAGAATCCAGGCTTCCATAAGTGCTCCATTCTTCTTTGGAAGTTGTCCTTTAATTGATCCTGCCAATCAATTTAATATAACAGAATCAATATAAACAAAGTAAGTGAAATACTTGACTATTAGTGATCTGATCCTGTAGTTTCATTCTGAGTTTGATAGACTAGTGTTCTAAGTCTGCTTAAGTTTTCTGTCAGGCACGGTCAGACTCAGAAACCGCGTCTATTCGAGTCTTCCATCTAGTACGGACAGACTCAGAAACTGCATCTCTTCAGATCTTCCGTCTGATACGGACAAACTCAGAAATCTTCCGTCTGGTACGGACAAACTCAGAAATACTTTATGTTTTTCCTTCTGCCACCAGTAGACTCAAAAACATACGCCACCCTGTGGCTATTCCTTCTGAAGAGATATATAAATACTTACATAAAATGATTTGTTAACATCAAAACTAGGAGTTTTCAACACTAATAAGGCAAAGAAATTCTTTGGAGGCAACAACATCAACATTGTGGACATTGCCTTTGGTAGTGTCTCTCACTAGATGAGCATCATAGAAGAGGTGTCAGGAGCGAAGATATTTGATGCAGAGAAGTTCGCACGCTTGCAATGTTGGATGGAGAGTTTCAAGAGAGTGCCAATCATATGTGAGAACTTACCTGATCGTGAAAAGCTTTTGGCATGTCTAAAGCATCGAAGGGAGTTTTTATTTGGAAGTCCGTGAAGATCATGGATGAATTCAACTATGTCCTTCTGTTCCTCAATATACTATCAGTATCACTTTTTTGTTCTATATAGTTGTATTTCGTAATGAGTCCATTTGCTTCTTTTTTGAGGAAAAAGCAGGGAATTTTTCTGCTGTCATATTTTCAATTCTACCTTAATGTATGTTGTGTTGTAAGGACCTAAATGGTGCCACCAGAGAAGGATACTGACACAAGTGATTATATGCTTAATTTAATTCTGTTCTTTTTCGTAGGAATTCATCCGGTATATTCCAATCAGCAGCACACGCTTATTACCTCTAGAATTTAAGGGCCACGCGCATTTTGCTGCTACCAGCTGGAATTCCAGGACTTTCTCTTTATTCTGATAAATCTATTGCCTGTGACCAGACCTCAGTCTATGACTGTACCTGGGATGAGTGGAATGAGGTGATCCATGTTAGTCATTCCCTCCACTAAGGTTAGAATGTCCCTGTGACACTTCTCAGTCGCAGACCTAAATTTCTAGGAAAACGAACAATCCAAGAATATGGCAGGCTTCTTAGGAAAATAGAAAGGTTAGTTTGCTAGAGCAGCCAAAGATTATTTTTCTTGAGAAGAACTCTCTAAGCGCTATGTTTTCCGAGTGGACGAATAAATCCAGTCAGAGCAACAAGGACGAAAGAGCTAAATGGAGAGTATCGCGTTCATGATGCTTTAAATTGGAGTCGGCCCCTACTCTGGGCAAACAGTTGATGAGGTTAGATCCGTTTACTTTCCTTAATTTTGCCAAAGCTGACATTTTAAAGAGTTTGTTTTCCTGGGCAATGCAAAAATTGAAGTGACATTTTAGACACTCTATCTCTGGTCAGTCTTTCTCGTCACAAATCCTCCTTTTTTGTATTCTTCTTGGTTTACCGTCTCCATCAGGTCTTAATTTTCACCAGAGCATGTGTATCTATTACTTATTTGTGAACTGGGCAAGTCTATACATATAGAACTAATCGAACCACTTTCTGTATTTTTTTCCCCCTTTTCTGGGTGGCTAATTTGTTGGCCAGACATTTGGACATTATATTTGGCATTTTTAAGAAACATCCACAAAGTGGGGCACAAATAATGATATGAAAGTTGCAGTTATCAAGAATCTACAAGAACATTCAAGAGTAAATTTTCCAACGTTTTGGTTCCGCAGTGTTGCATAGGTTCAAGAAGGAAATGGGCAGAGTTGACGAGTAATGAATCTAAACCTCTTAATTCTTGTCTGTTATAAGCTGCTACTTTGGCCAAGATTTCTCAACCTTTTGGTCTAACACCGATGCATAGGTTCAACAAGGAAATGGGCAGAGTTGACAGGTAATGAGGCTAAAACTTATAATTCCTGTTTGTTTTTAGCGGCAACTTCAGCCAAGATTTTCCTTGTCGAAATTATCCTTCTCAACTGGTTTTCTTCTCTAAAGTCATGATCTTTTCAGTTGGTCCCACAACATTTTCAAAGATGCTTTTGAGGACCCAAATGAGGCCACGAGGGAAGGATATTGCCTCAGTGATCATACGCTTAATTTACTCGTATTCTTTTTCATTAATATTGTAAATCAGTATTACGGGCTCATTAAGGATCACACGCATTTTGCTGCTTGCGGCTGGAATTCCGTTTTTGAATCTTTTCTGAAAAATCTGTTGCTTGGGACCAGACACAGTGTATGGATTTGCCTGGGATGAGCGAATGACATGACTCATGAAGTCATTCACTCCACTCGGGTTATAATGTCCCAGTGACAGTTCTCAGTCACAGACCTGAGATTTTTAGGGAAACTAATGATCCAAGAGTAATTAGGCCTTCCTAATCTTATAACTTGCCCAAATCTTGGATTTGGGAAGACTTTAGGGATCAAGGTGCTACTAGCTGGCGACTCTTGATGAGGTTCAACAATTATTAGCCAGAAAAAACCATCTTTGCCTTTCGTTGATGTGAAATATTCTATTAATTCAAATTGTTTTACGACAGCAATCTTAAAGTGAATTATGGTTGCAATATTTGGTATAAAATCCCCACATTTACGAATTTCAATTGGTGAGCTTCTTCTGGTCAATTGAGGTTATTATCCAGTTTGCTACAATCTTGGCTCCCCAAAGCATATTGTCCAGATCCATTCCTGGCTTGACAAGAACGAAGAAGAAAGAACAAAGAACACTATGAGTGCCAAAACTTTAGTATTCACTTTAGTGTCAATTTTTTTTTTTTTGCTTACTTGAGTGCCATATCAGAGTAAAATCATTCACTTGATTGTTAATCCTGACCAAATGTTCTATACATAATTTTTTTTTTTTTTTTATCTTTTTTATCTTTTTGAATTTTTTTATTTTTATTTGTACTTTGCTTCTTCTTCTCTTTCTTTTTTTTTTCTTTAGGCCGACAAGGGTCATTGATGACCCTCACCGGCAATAGAACCTTGCTAGATTAGGTGAGGGCCTCCTCACCGACTGTTGACAAGGCTCCGATGGCCCTCGCCAACTCTAGGCCATTGCATGTGATGTCACCCAATATAGGCGAGGGCCCTTGTGACCTTGCTCGCGACCAGCAAGGTCACGAGGGCCCTTGCCCCCAGTTGCCTTGAGCTAATGAGGGCCATCGTGGCCTCATTAATGGTTGGTGAGGCCTCCACAACCTTGCCCAAATCTTGCTGCGAAGGCCTTGGGTGAGGCCATTGTGACCTTGCCAGCGGCAAGCAAGGCTTTGACAGCCTTGCCCATGGCCTTCACGGTCAAGGGCGAAGTAGCCCTCGCCCAATCTAGGTGAGGGTTGCTGGTGACCCTTGTAACCCTCGCCGACCCTAAAGAAAAAATTTTAAAAAAAAGAGAGCAAAATCAAAAAATAATAATAAAATTATTAAAATATTATTCACTAATGACCATGACGGACAACTTATGGTCACTTAGTTTTTCTGACGGGGCAAATTGCAAGTGAACGATTTCTCAAATTTGTGGCACTCAATTGAACGAAAAAGAGTTTTGACAGTAAAGTGAGCATCTTATGAAAGTTTTGATACTCTTAGTATTTTTACCTCAAGAAGAAATCATCTTCGCCATGAGTTTCGTCATATTATTAGCCCCAAAAGCTAGAACAAAATAAGGGAACAGCCAAAAAGCACACTGGATCCATCATTTGTATAATTGCATGGAATTGGCAAGTATATCACTGCAAGTGCAATACGCCTTTTTATCGTCAGCACTACAATACACTTTAAAAATCAAAAAATTTCAAGATATGAATTTTATTCAAAAAATATCCTTTAAATTTGATTAATCGAGTGAATGAACAAAGGTTAAACAAAAAAGTGAATAGTAAGAAATTTCTTTTAGAAGTAAATATTTTGTTCATAATTCAAGATGATGCATGATAAGTTCAAATTAAAGCAAAACCCAAATAAACATAAATTGCTGTGATAAGTACACTTTCATCCACAGATCCATCTAGCCAGTCACGATGAACGAACACTTCTTTCTCCAAAAGCGAGGGCTTGCCCAGTGGGTGATGTGCATTTAAGTTGAGCATCCTCGACACATTACCGTATGGAGACACCGGGAATAGATCGGACGGGCTCTTTGATCTAGATCTTTATCAAGAAAGGTTAAACAAGCATGGAAATTTCTTTAAGGAACTCCCAAATTTAGATATAGATCAAGAGATGAGAGCTTCCTTCTTGATCATGTCAGACTTCTTGATCTGGAGGATCTAAAGTAACGGGTTCTTTCCTTATGATAGAAGTGAAAAATATGCCAAATGAGTGAAAAAGAGCATCAACAACAAGCAAAGAAATAAAAGAACTAGATGAAAACAACAAAAAAACTCCCCAATAGATCGGGAGAGAAAATTTCAACTCAAATTGAGAAGATGGTCGAGGGAGGTTGGAGTGGAAGAGAAAGGAGGAACTTGAAAGCGAAATATGTGAATAAGGAGAGAAAGCAGCTAATTAGATGGTAAGGTATACGAATTTTGGAAACAATTATTGCCACCGATGTAAATAATACTGGAAAGTAGAAGATTCTAGAAAACGAAGAACATGTGATTCATTGGCAAGCCATTACAATGGATACAATGTGAGTTTATATAACCCACTACCAATAGTTTTTTTTTGGGGTCAGAAATAGTGATAATTTCATTACGAAAAAGGGAGGTGAGATACATCAGAACATAAAATTTCGAAGAGGTTCGATGGGGGTATTAGACCCAGTTGCCTGGTAACGCTTGATGACGTTGGGCCTTCGCAGCCCAATCCGCTACTCTATTTGCATCTCTTTTGCAATGGGTAAATTTAATGGGCCGCAAGTTTGCTAAGAGGCCCTGGGCTTCTCAAAGATGGGTCCGTATTTCCAAGTCAAATTGAGTTTCAGTTTCCGGCGTCTACGACGTGGGGGTAAGTGGCTCCTGATCTGCGGTTGCACTTATCTGCTTCACGAGTTCAATCTGGTCACTTTGTAGTTCCCAGCTGAGGGTTTCCTATTTTGCTCTTCCTTTTGTCAATAGCCATCTTAGGGCTTCAAGGACGGCCTCCGCTTTAGCTTGAATAGGCGATTCTACCATGACGGAGCGTGCGAAACTTGCGATCACTCTTCCTTGGTGGTCCTGGTAGATCCCTGCTACTGTAGCTTCTCTGTTCTCTCTACAAAAAGACCCATCGACGTTCCACTTTAGGGAACTGCAAGCTGGGGGTGTCCATTTGGCAGGTGCGTCAGGTTTGTGAGCTGGATTTCTGTTTTTTCGGGTTACCCATGTACTGATATTTTGGTGTTGAACAATGGCTGACTCGATCAGGAGCTCCGGCTGAAGTCGCTGTCCACGAAAGATGAGGGCATTTCTTCCTCTCTAGATCTACCACAAAATCTGAGCGAGGAGCTCAAAAGGGACGGTAGGATGCTGAAATTTGTTGATCCACTCTTCGATTCGGGTGATATGCCTCTGATTTATGTCTATCTTGATTTCAGGGTGTTTCCAGACTTGTTCTGACCAGGGATAGAGGAGGAACAGGTGCTCGCTAGTTTCGGGTTGGCTTTGGCACATTTCGCATAGGTTATGAGGTAGTATATTCCTTTTCCGAAGATTCTCCCTTGTTGGTAGTGCGTTATGACATAATTGACATAGAAAATGTTTTAACTTTGGCTGTGTTTGGGCTTGCCAAATGCAACTCCATAATGATTGTGGTGTCTAAAAGGAGGAGGAAGCTTATTGCTGTTTGGGACTGCTCTGTTTGGATTGTATGCACTGATATGCACTTTTAACTGTGTATATTCCGGTCTTATTGGGTGTCCATACAATGTGATCTTCTATCCTGTTTTTGCTTAGTGGAATTGAGAGCATTTCTTCAGCTGTTCCCTGGTCAAATAAGCTTCGTATTCTGTCTTCCTGCCATGTCTTGTTCTCTTTGTCAATTAATTCCGATACCATCTTTGGGTCCTCTCTATTTGTTGGGCCGTTTAGAATTCCTCTAGGCAGCCACATATCCTCGCGAATATTCACTTTTTCACCATTTCAAATAGTCCACCGCAATGAAGGTAGAATAGCATTCCTCCCTGTTAATATGCTGAGCCATCCCCAAGAGGGATTGCTACCTTTACCAGCCTGTAGTAGGTTCCTTTGTGGGTAGTAAAGGCCTTGATATACCTTGCTCCATAGGGTTTTCGGCTGATTTATCAACCTCCAAACTTGCTTACCCAACATAGCTTTGTTAAAAGTGATGAGATCTCGAAAGCCAAGCCCCCCCTTTGTTTTCCTTTCTTTTAATAATCCCCATCGTCTCCAATGGAGTCCTTTATGCTGGTCATTCGTTTTCCACCAAAACTCAGCAATTTTCCTCTCTATTGCTCGACATATGGATAGCGGGATTTTAAAAATAGACATGACATACTGTGGTATCGCTTGTACAATTGCTTTATTAACACTTCTTTCCTTGCTTTCGACATCAGATTTTCTTTCCAGCCATCTAGTTTTTTGTTCACTCTAGCAATGATCAAGGCAAACATCTCCTTTTTTAATCTACCCCAGTCCGAGGGAACACCCAGGTATTTCCCAGTTTTTTCAAGTTCTGCTACTCTCATCTCATTTGTCAAAGCTGGGTAAATGGGCAGTCTTTACTAAAAAACATACATGAGTTATTTAGATTAATAGTTTGCCCTGAAGCATAGCAATATTGGTTCAGGACAGCAGCAAAATTCTAGCATTCTGATAGTCTTCCATCCATGAATAGGATAAGATCATCCACAAACATAAGGTGGGACAGAGTGGGGCAAGCAATGTTTAAACTTATGCCTTTAATGCTTCCTTCTTCCACTGCTTTGTGCAAGAGGTAGGGGGATAATTAGTCGCCTTGATGAATTCCTCTAGATGGCTTAAAGTACGGTAGAAGCTGCCCATTGATTTTAACACTATAGGAGACAGTAGATACACATTGTATAACCAGTGCCACCCATGTGCCACTAAAGCCCATCTTAGTCATATAAGCCTCTAAGAAGTCCCACTCTACTCGATCATAGGCCTTTTTTATATCCAGCTTTAGAATTGCCTGGAATTTCCTTTTTTCGCTTTCTTGTTCGAAGCTGGTGTAGTACCTCTTGTACTAGCAATATATTATCCTGGATCATTCTCCCTTCTACAAATGCACTCTGTTCCATAGTTATCAGTTGTGAAAGAAATGGCTTTAGTCTATTTGCCAGCACCTTCGAGATGATTTTGTAAGTGAAATTGCATAAACTGATGGGGCGAAACTGATCCACCTGTTCTGGGCTATGAATTTTCAGTACAAGGGTAATGGTTGTTTTATTCAGTTCTAGGTTTAGGGTACCAGATCTCCAAAACTGAGCAATTTCAGTATAAATATCATGGCTAATTTTGTTCCAATTATGCTGAAAAAAGAGTCCATTCAGCCCGTCTGGTCCAGGGGCTTTTAATGCACCCAGTTGGAAAGTAGGCCACTAAATTTCCTCTAGGGTAACATCCCTGATCAGTGCTTGATTCATTTCCTCTATTACTAGGCATGGTAGTTGGTCTAATACTGGCTGGATATTTCGATTCCCAACTGAAGTATATAGCTCTTTGAAAAATTTGGCAGCCATTTGTTTAATCTGACTTTGGTCACGTGTCCATTCACCATTTGGATTTTTGAGCATGGTGATTCAATTTCTCTGTCTTCTTTGAACCGTAGTTGCATGGAAAAATTTTGTATTTCTGTCTCCCCATTTTAGCGATTGAATACGGGACCGCATCCCCCAATAAATCTCCTCCTAGCACCATAGTCTTTCAATTTCACTTTTTAGTGTTTGAACCCTCCTGCTGTCATGGTTTACTGTTGTATCATTAACTAGTTGCTACAATTCTTCCTTTAAAGCTTGAATGGTGTTGCGGGCATTAGAAAATTTTCTGTTACTCCATGTATGAAGCTTTGTTGTAACCCTTTTGAGTTTTGCAGCTTGTTCCAGTCAGGATTCTTTCATCACATGTTCATATTCCTCATCCTCTATCCAGTATGCTTCAAATTTGAACTCTTTCCTTCTTTTTTCCACCTGAGGTTGTAAGTCCAGTAAGAGAGGGTTGTGGTCTGAACCCACCGCAGGTAAGGCGAACACCTTCTCCTCAGGGAACTTCACTCTCCACTCTATGTTACTAAGAACTCTATCTAGTTTTTCCTTCACGTGCTCATCCCCTTCTCTATTGTTTGCCCAGGTAAAAGCACACCCTTGTTGTCAATGGTCATTAGTCCATAGGAGTCTAAAAAGTCTTGGAAAGCTTTCATTCTGTAATTTTCAGCCTCTCTTTTACCCACTTTTTCCCACACATACAACACCTCATTGAAATCCCCAAGACATACCCAAGGACCATTGAAGGAGTTTTTGAAGGAGTTTTGAGTTGTTGAAATATCAGCCCATAATTTAAGTCTTTCCTGGAAATCAGTAGGTGCGTAAATGCAAGACACTCTCATGGTATTGTTCATCTCCATATTTGTGCAAGTTAAATGTATGCAATGCATAGAACTTGATTTAATAGAGATTGCTACTTGCTCAGTCCAAAAAATAGCTAATCCCCTAGCAATGCCTCTTGGGTTTACTATGAAACTATGCTGAAACTTTAGTCTTCTTTGTAGTCTCTTACTAACCTCCTCCTTGTTCTTTGTTTCCATGAGAAACAAAACAGTGGGCCTTTCTTAAGCCACTAGGGCTCTAATGGCCTGGAATGTCAAGGGGGTGCCTAGCCCCTGACAATTCTAGCTTAATTTTGTGATTTGGTGGCTTATTAGGGCTAGCCAAGCCACCAAAGCCCATCCTCCTGTTTCTTCCTCCGTGAGCATAGGGGTTTCCATTAATGTGGTGTCGTCAAAAACATGCTTACTCGTCCCTTGTGGTACATAGGGAGAGTATCTCTTAAGTCTTTTCTGAGCAACATGTTTGGGTCCCTTCCCCTTTTTTTCAGCAGCAAACTTTTCCATAGGAATTGTACTCTTCGGGCGGGGTTCCCCTTCCCGTTCAGGTTCTAAATCAATTGTTACTCCCACTGTTTTGTTCCAAATCATATTATCTTGGGCAGCTTCCTTTCTTTTGCCTATGTCTCTATGTAAATCTTGGGCTGGATAAGCTTCCTGTTGTGTTTCATATACGACTATCTCTCCCGGGTTTGTTGACATTTCAAGTGAGCCCATTTCCTCTAGTAGTTCTTCCATTGACTTCCCATAGTAGACATCCCAAAACGGGCTAAACTAATTTGCTTCAACCTTCAGCTATGGACCAAACAACATGTCTTTTTTGTCAAAGAAACGATCTTCCTGATATGGGATTTCCCCATAGTTTTGAGTATAATGCCCTAACCTTCTGCAGGAGTAACAATAGTGTGGGAGACATTCGTACCGGAAATCCAGCCAGATTTTCTTGCCCTTATTGCTGAAAAGTGCTCCTGATTTTAGGGGTATGTCCATCTTCATATCTACTCTTGCCTTCCCTATTTTATAGGGCATATAACATTTGGCCTCAATTTTCACCTCAATTACTTGCCCTATATCCTTTGCAATACATACTATCACTTCATTCGATATCCATTCTGCAGATAAACCATGAATATGGACCCAGAAGCTACATGTGTCAAATTTATAGCATGCTGGGGGAGTATTTGGTTGCCACTGTTTCATCAACAACAGATAATTTGCAAAAGACCACAGACTCGCTATCAATATTCTTTCTTTATCCTTTTCTGAGGCAAATCGTACAGCAAATATACCAGGAGCTAACAGGTTGATGTCTACATTTTCAAGCTTCCAAACCCTTCGCATTGTATTTTGAAATGCTCGGAAGTTAATTTTAGGGTTCTGATATAGCTGCCCTATGAGAGTTTGTTGGCATTCTCTTACCTTGCTAGTTGAGATTACATCATCTACTGATATTATTGTTTGATGTGACCACAGTTTCCCCAACCATTTGCATAACATGGCTAGTCTAAGTTCGTCCTCTTCTATGGTTTCCATTTCTGCTGGTCCAAGCATCTATGGTAGTACTGGGCAAGGTTAGCGCGTCTATGGCAGTACTGGGCAAGGTCAGCGCGTCTATGGCAGTACTAGGCAAGGTCAGCAAGGTTCATTGGAGGGTGGGTGATTTCAGGTTAGTGGAAGAAAGGGTGTAGGCAAGGTGTATATGGTATCGGCATTCGGGGTGCTGAGTTGAAGGAGGAAAAGGGGGAGTGGAAGAGTAGCAAAGGAAGAAGAGATTGTTGGGGTTGGTGGGTTGGAGCTAAGGGGGAAATCCGGGATGGGTTATGGAGGATATGGCTTTTTCCATTGCTGGTACTAGCTGATGGAGCTGTAGAAGGTTTAGGGTTTTGGATTTGGGGGAGTTACCACAAGAGGTAGAGAGAGCTCTTCAGGAGAAGAGAGAATACAATAATGGAGCTTACTGAATTTAACCCACCACCAATAGTTACTCATAAATAATTACTAAAGAGTATACAAGATGTACGTGGCTCTTATTATTTAGCAACACATATCTACAAAAAGTTACATATCTCGAAATTATTGGCTCCACTTTGTAATTACAACTCCGACGGCATACTAGCAGATCCCCATTCCATTCATCGATCATCGTGCGTCAACACCTTTCACAATTTGTTAGTGCCCGTAGTCGACAGCTCAAGTCATTGGGACTTCTTGTCTACCAAAGTCTCTTGACTCGCACAGTTGTTTTTTTTTTTCAACAGCAACAATGTTCAATTTTATTTAATGAGCTCAATATCAAGAAATGATAGCTAAACGAGCTTGAAGCACAACCATTATATCAAAATGTATAAAAATAACATCGTGCAAAATTTTGATAAAAAGGAGAACAATAAATGGCGGAAATGCACAGATTATGCACGACCTATCAAAAATGAAATTATAAATTATTGTCTACAGCCAATTGTATGGATATGCTTTGAAAATGTAATTATAAGTCTATCACCTTCATTTTCAACTCCTATCATCCCAACTTTCTGGCAACCATTAATATAATTTTTGTGTCATGACCCAAGGTAAACAATCTATAGGAGACAACTTCATTTGATGACGTTGCCATGATAATTATTTATATAAATGAATGAATTCGGCATAGTCTTGTTCAATTAACATGGTACAAAACTGACTAAATGTTTCTTATGTTATGTATACTTTGATCATGACCTTATAATGGGTCGCCAGAGAATTGAGATGAGAGAGGTTAGAAATAAAGATGATAGATTTATAATATTTTCAAAGCTAAAATATATAATATATACTAAGCAAACAAATACACTTTGAAAATCGAAATAGTTCGAAATATATATAATATATACTAAGCAAACAAATACACTATTGACAAGTATATCGACAATAGTTCAAAATACACTTTGAAAATCGAAATTATTCATCATTTAATTTCATGCCTTGGTATAAATGTTTAATTTTTGCTTATTGTCTTCTGGGCTTGAAGAATAACTTACAAAGATATGCGATACAGAAAGTGATTGAACGTTGCTTCAAATATAAAACTTTTATGGAAGAAAAAGTGGCAAATCCTTTTGTATGGTAGATTAGTTTGATGAATTGGATATTTAGCAAACATAATATCATACACAATATGAATAAAGTAATGATGAATCCATACTGTTACCACTTTGCTTTGACGATGGCTTGCCCTAATCTTCTCAGATCCAACAAGAAGACAAAGGTATTTGATCACCCTACAATAAAATTGGAGAGAGAGAAAGCAACACAAATGAAATTAGCAATTCATAAAGTTTCATTGAATAGATAATTTTAGCTAACCACAGGGTTCGCTATGTTCGCTGTGAATCCTTAAAGCTCTCTCCGATCTTCCTTTTTGGCTAGTATGATTCCTTAAAACTATGAATGCTTTGATTAATCTTGGTAATATGCTTAGTATTTGCCACAATATGAAACCCATGCATCAAAATTTTACTACCCTAAAATTCTCTATCATATGAGTCAAAAAATGAAAAGGAATTTAGTGGCTAACAGACAGTCCCTATAATGAGGCTAGAGAATGGCCATGTGTGTGTGATAGCATACTTGTAACAAATTCTGTTTTTGTTTTCCCAAGCTCGTATCATAGTGCAATTTTCTAGTATTAGAGCCACCCTTCCCACATGAAAAATGAGAGGTGGGGGTTCAACTTTCCACCTTCTCGAGAGGTTAGGGTGGAGACGATTTAACTTCAAGTATAAGTTTCAACTCCCACGCCCTGAAAAGAGGTAAGGCAAGAGTATTAGAGTTAGAGTAGGACTGATAAAAAAAAAGATAATGCTAAATAAATTAAGCCTAAACAATTACCTCAATTGCCATGCTCAAATTACAGAATAGATCTATTTTAAAATTAATAGAGATATAGAGGAAAATATTGTTGTGTTAGAAAGTGGCTATCCGGCCGATTTTTATAGAATTTAGAGAAGCCTGCTTTGGTATCTCGATATCATATATGAAAATACAGCATCAACATTATTTCGAAAAGAATTGGCTACTACTTTTATGGAGGTTTTCCTAATTCATTACTATTTTAGTTTCATTTAATTATGGGGATGGTGAAAAAAATGCGAATATCCGATATGATTATATTGTCAACTAAATTTAAAAGATTGAATGTGAGATATATCATGTCCTTTAATTAGTAAGGGCAGGTAGGTTATAATACCAAAAACATGTCTTGAAGTCATTACTTGAATTAATGGTTCTAAATCTGTATTTTTTTACCTTTAATGTCCGCTAGTATTAAGACATTGATTGCTTTTAAATTATATAAAAAACCAAGTTCATCTAATAGGGTTACATGTACCTTGCCAATATATATTATTGTAACACCCCATCAAATAAGCGTACTTTAATTAACCTAGCATATTAAGCTTTGTGCATTATGCATTCGATAGGCAATTGTCTCAATATCTCGCATATTTAGGAAGGGATAGGTCAACTGTTGGAATATGAGATCTATGAGTATATCGAAAGAAAAATAGCTATTCATATGGAAACCATTAGAGTGCCGCCACACATAAAAGAGCCAAATGATATATTTTAGTAAGAAGTCGTATGCTATCATCTTTTAAGGGCAACCCATAGGAGGGCAATTCTTCAAGGATTATCTACTCCCCTCATGGTAGTCAGGCTAATTAGGTTAGTCAATTTTTTTTATTTTTTTTGCCGAAGATTAGTCAAATTCACTAACAGCCTTGCCGATGATATTGAAAGAAATGTGCATGAAAATTTAAGGACTGAATTTTAAGGAGAAAATGATACTAGAAGTACATAATTTTCGTATGACGCTTACTTTGGTATCCAAACTTTTCAATGGATAACTTTTGTGCCATTTCTATGAAAAACAATCTGGCAATTCGTCCCACGTGACTTTTTTCCTTAATGAACTTTTCTTATTTATCTGGCTTTTTTAAAAGAAAAGAAGAAGAAGAAGCCCAACGTGAACAATGACCTGAATGTAGAACTCATTCTCTGTTTTGTTCTCTCTTCTCTCACTCTAACCCTAGAGCAGAGACGCTTGAAGCTCAAGCATTCGGGAAGTCAGGATTCTTCTTCAACAGGAACCAACCCACTCTAGATCGACCCTAAAAGCGGTTTCTATACCTCCAATTCCTCCTTCTATAGCAAGCACAACCCATTCCCCTTCCCCCAACTCCTCTCTTGACGTCACTACCTTCATCTCCTCCTGTTCCCGTCGTGACTCCATTGCCTCCATCGATGCCTACTTCAGCCTCCACGTCCCCTTCTGTGAGCTCTAGTGATCCATTGACTCCCTCGTTCCCCCCCCCGGCCCCGCCTCTCCTCCATGGGTATCTGCAAGGGGGATGTTGTCCTCCTCCTCTCTCCCGACTCCCTCTCCTTTCTAGTCGTCTACCTAGCTATCATGTTCCCCGACACCGTCATCACTACCACCAATTAGTTGTCCCTCGTCATCTTAATCTGAACATATTCTTGCTATATTTCTTTTTCCCAACATCTGAATCTTCGCCGCAGCTCTTTGTTACTATCCATCCACAAAATCCCACTATAAAAGTTGCAATTCTGGTGAGACAAAATCACACAGATGAAGTTATAGAGCAAGTTTTTGTTATTAATTTTGTCTCAAATCCACGAATGTGAGGTTAAGGTTAAGGTTAAGGAAGAGGTAGAATTTTTCTCTAAATAATCTATTGTGAGTTAGGGTTTGAAGAAGAGGCCGAGTTGTCACGTCCCGACTCTCGAAATCGTGGCAACCCCATTTCACTTGAGGTCTAATTGTACGACGTCCCAGGTACTGTCGTCGACCAATTCATTTTATCTTGTAATTAAGCACATGCAGAAACGAACAACTCCCAAACCAAAGAATAGGGATAGCAACAACAGCAGTAGATGAAAGACAAATAGTATTTTATAAATCTGAAGGTTAACCAGCACACTAGCAAATACATACACGCCTTACTACAGGCGACAAGCTAAGGCCTACTCAAAAAGAGATCGGTGGACGAAACGGTGGACGAAACGGGCCAAAACAGTCTGGATTTACTGTTCACACGGAACCGGTGCAGCTGCGCGAAAAGGAAGAGAAAAAGGGAGAGAGAGAGGGGCTGCTATGCTGAACGAATTTGGGGAGAAAGGAGGAGAGAGAAAGCTGCTGGAAACTTGAGGGAGAAGCTAAGGCAAGTGGGCTTGCCACTTGCTTCAAGAGCCAATAAAAAACAAGCAATAAACAAGCAAAACAAAGCCCACATGGGCCCAAAAGGAAAAGGCCAAAAGAGAGAAGCCCATGGGCTGAGGAGGGAGAGGAGAATGGGCCAGCTTGGGCCCCCTTTGGGCTGGGCTGGATGGGCGCAAGGCCCATTGGGCCACCGGTCTTGGGCCGGCCCACTCGCGGGCCCGAAACCCGGTCCAATTTTTCCTTTTTCCGACACTTCCGCGTCCAACGGAAAATCCAAAAATAAATGAGACGACTTCCAAATATTTAATCTTGATATCACTGAGAAGTCGGTTCCCAAAATCGAGGCTAAATTAAGTCGATTGCGACCGCAGTACAATTTGGATTATCGAGCGCCCTTTTAGGACTTTCCTCCCTTTTGACCCGTGGTCAATCATTCTTTGATCCACATTAACGTCAATTCTCAAGTTAGGGACATCCCTCGATTGTCATGTGATCCTAGGGGCTCAATTGATAATCCCGAGTACCGGATGAAAAGGATTCGGTTTATCGTCGTTCGTAGTTCGTATCGAAATCGTGCGGAAATCACCCGCAAATCAACTTCGTACTTCTGTCGAATCGATTTATTTCCATTTCCTTAATAGTGTAGTACTTAGAGGATATCGTTCTCTCCCAGGTCCTCATGGTCGAAGGGTTCGTTCCTGATCGAAATTGCGAGTCGTATGCAAATCATTTCCTTTCGACACCTCCCTATAATCCACTATCCCACGAACACACAGTTCGGAGTATTTGTATTGACCAGGCCTTCGACTAATATTGCCCTTTTATAAAATCCCAAAATGGGGTCGATTTTTAGGATGTTACAACTCTTCCCCTCTTACAGAAATTTCGTCCTCGAAATTTGAACTGACACACTAATCCTCAAAAAGATAGGGGTGTTGACGCCTCATGATTTCTTCGCTTTCCCATGTAGCTCCCTCCGTACCATGATGTTGCCAAATGACTTTGACCAATGAGACTGTCTTGTTTCTCAGGACTTGTTCTTTTCGGTCATCAATCCAAATCGGTCTCTCTACATACGACACCCTGTCGTCCACATCTATCTCCTCAAAATTCAACGCGTGCGTCGGGTCCGGTTCATATTTCCTTAACATCGACACGTGGAATACATCATGTACCTGAGCAAGTCGAGGCGGTAGTGCAAGACAATAGGCTAAATTCCCGATCCTTTCCAGAATCTCAAACGGTCCAACGTACCTCAGGCTCAGTTTTCCTTTCTTTCCAAATCGCGATGTACCTTGCATCGGCGATACTTTAAGGAACACATGATCGCCCACTTGAAATTCCAATGGCCTACGTCGTCTATCCCCATAGCTCTTTTGTCTACTCTGAGCCGTCTTTAACCTCTCTCGAATCATCTTGACAGCGTCTAATGATTGCTACACCAACTCTGGCCCTATAATTTTCTGCTCGCCGACTTCGTCCCAATAAATTGGAGTCCTACATGGTCTACCGTACAAAGCTTCAAATGGTGCCATTCTAATACTCTGTTGATAACTGTTATTGTACGCGAACTCCACGAGATGAAGTTGTTCCTCCCAACTTCCTTTAAAATCCAATACACATGCTCTCAGCATATCCTCCAAAGTCTGAATTGTCCTCTCTGATTGACCGTCTGTCTGAGGATGGTAGGCTGTACTGAACTGCAACTTTGTTCCCATTGAAGTCTGTAGACTCTTCCAAAATGCAGCTGTAAATCTGGGGTCTCGATCCGGAGTGATTGTCACTAGTACCCCATGCAGACGAATAACCCATCGCACATATAACTCTGCATACTTTTCCAAAGCAAAATCCTTACGTACGGCGATGAAATGAGTTGACTTCGTCAATCGGTCCACTATGACCCAAATTGCATCATTACCCCGCTGACTTCTTGGTAATCCTGTCACAAAGTCCATTGTGATATGCTCCCATTTCCATTCAGGGATTTCAAGAGGTTGTAGTAACCCTCCTGGCTTACAGTGCTACGCTTTCACTTGTTGGCAAGTTAAACACTTTGCCATGTGCTTGGCGATGTCGAGTTTCAAGCCGTTCCACCAATAATACTGTCGTAGATTCTGATACATCTTCGTACTGCCTGGGTGCACACTGTAGTCACTACGATGCGCTTCAGATAATAACTTCTCCTTAATGTCGGCGTCGTTTGGCACACATAACCGTCCACGGAATTTCAAGATCCCATCCTCGGATACTTGAAAATCTGACTTTCTCTTAGTCGCGTCCATTTGTAGAATCTTTTGAATCTTAGCGTCTAAAGGTTGCATTGCCTTGATCTTGGTTTGAATTTCAGGTTCAATCCTAAGGGTAGCCATCAAACTAGACAAATGACATACCTCAAGTCTGAATTCTAAATCGCGGATTCCCTCCAACAGAATCCATTCTTGTACCATCATACTAGCAACTGATAACTTGCGACTCAAAACGTCTGCCACTTTGTTTACTTTGCCGGGATGGTACAAGATATCGCAATCATAATCCTTAAGAAGTTCCATCCATCTATGCTGCCTCATGTTCAGTTCCTTTTGGGAGAACAGATACTTTAAACTTTGATGGTCCGTAAAAATCTGAAATCTCTCTCCATAGAGATAATGTCTCCATATCTTCAACGCAAAAATGATGGCTGCCAACTCTAACTTGTGCGTTGGATAATTCAGCTCATGAGGCCTTAACTGCCTGGAAGCATATGCTATCACTTTACCATGTTGCATCAAAACGCAACCGAGTCCCTTGTATGACGCGTCGCTAAAAATCTCATATCCTCCTGAGCTTGACGGAATAGTCAAAACTGGTGCGATAGTCAGCTTATGCTAAACTCTTGGAAACTACGCTCGCACTTATCCGTCCATTCGTATTTCTTGTCCTTTTTCAACAATTGCATCATTGGCATAGCTATTGAAGAGAATCTTTCCACAAACCGTCTGTAATAGCTAGCCAGTCCTAGAAAACTACGAACCTCGGTTACTAAAATCAGTCTCGGCCAATCTATGACCGCTTCAATCTTGGTCAGGTCCACAGAAATCCCTTCGCCTGAGATCACGTGGCCTAGAAAAGCAACTCGAGCCAACCAAAATTCACACTTGCTAAATTTTGCATACAGCTCATGATTTCTTAGGGTTTGCAACACGGTCCTTAGGTGTTGCTCATGTTCATCCGGACTCTTCGAATACACCAAAATGTCATTGATAAACACAATCACGAACCGATCCAAATATTCCTTAAACACCCGATTCATCAATTCCATGAAAGCAGCAGGGGTGTTTGTTAATCCAAAAGGCATTACTGTAAACTCGTAGTGACCATAACGAGTGCGGAAAGCTGTTTTCGGTATGTCCTCTTTTCGGATCCTCAACTGATGATAGCCTGTCCTTAAGTCTATCTTAGAGAGCATCGACGCTCCTTGAGTTGGTCAAATAGGTCGTCAATCCTCGGCAATGGGTACTTATTCTTAATCGTCGCTTGATTAAGCTATCCATAGTCAATGCACAACCGCAACAAACCATCCTTTTTCTTGACAAACAGGACTGGTGCTCCCCAAGGCGATGCACTCGAGCGAATAAAGCCTTTGTCCAATAATTCCTACATCTGCACCTTAAATTCCTTCAGCTCTAACAACGCCATCCTATACGGTGCCTTTGAGATTAGTTCCGTCCCAGGAGCCAACTCGATTACGAACTTTGTCTCTCTGGCCGGGGGTAATCCTGGCAATTCCTTTGGAAAGACATCGAGATAATCTCGTACTACCGTGATGTCCTCCAAGTTCGGTCCTTCATTCAACGTATCACTCACAGATGCTAAATAACCCTGACATCCTGACCCCAACAACCTGGTTGCTTCTAAAGAAGAAATCAAGGGAATCGAGGACCCTCCATGACTCCCTACAAACTGGAAACTACTAGCTCCAGTCGGATTAAATCGGATTCTCTTCTCCCGACAATCCATAGTAGCTCCTTGCTTAGTCAACCAATCCATACCAATAATGACATTAAAGTCATACATCGCTAAGACAATCAAATCAATTATTCCTTCCCGACCATCTATAATCAGTTTACAGCTAGCACAACCTACTGCAGATAAAACTGAATCCTCTAACGGAGTAGAAATAACAAAGACCGTTTCCAACGGCTCTGGTCTTAATCCCACTAATTCTACAAACTGTTTAGCAATAAACGAGTGCGAAGCTCCCGGATCAAACAATGCATAAGCAGCATGGTCGTGTAGAGATATCGTACTTGTAATCACGGCAGGCGTGTCCTCCGCCTCTTTCCTTGTGATCGCATGCACCCGTCCTTATGTAGGGGGTCTGTACTGATTGCCCTGCTGAACGTTCCCCATTGGTGGTCTGGTTGGCGGTCGTGGCGTGAATGGCATCATGGGCCTACGTGGGCAATCCCTCACTAGGTGGCCCACCTGACCACATCCAAAACAGGCTCCCATTCGAATGGGACATGGGGCGTTCCCATGCCTTTTGCCACATATTTGGCATCCTCCAAACGAACTCGAGGACAGTTTCCCTGCACCGTCCCTTCTAAAAGGTGGAAGAGGATACCTTCCTCCTGCCATCGGTTTCTTCCCGAATCAACGGTTGTCCCTGCTAGGCACAAACCGAGAATCAGATGCGGTTGCCTTCTTTGCCAAGTGCCTCTCAATCATCTGAGCTCTCTCATAAAGCTCATTGTAATCCTTTAGGTTCACCGACACCAAGTGGTCTCGGATTTCTATCTTCAGTCCATCCCGAAACCTCCTAGCCTTATCCAAAAGGTGCTCGACCATCCTTAGTGTGTACTTCGATAGCTCTACGAGCTTGGCTTCGTACTGATCCACCGTCATCTGATTCTGACGCAACCTCTGAAATTCTGCTAGCTTCCATTCCCTTGCACAGTCTGAGAAGTACTTGTTCAGAAAAGCCTCTCTGAAGGTATCCCATACCTTAGCTGTACCCTCGGGAAATACCCGTCCTTGGGTAGCTTCCCACCAAGTGCCGGCATTACCTTGCAGTTGGTAAGCTGCTATGATCACCTTTTCTTCCTTAGAACACTGCAGCAACGTGAAGGTCTTTTCCAGCTCCCTTACCTAAAGGGTCGCTGTCTCAGGATCACCAGCCCCGGTAAACTTGGGCGACTTCAGCTTCATGAACTACTCTACCAACTAATGCATAGGCTGGTTACCAGTCCTGGGCCTAACTATAGGAGCAGCAGCAGTAGCAGCAGCAACGACGGCTTGGGTCTGAGCCTGCTAACCTATTAGAGCCTCTATGGCATGCATGGTCCCATCCATCCTCGGATCCTCAGGTGCTAACTCTCTAGCACCAGTCGGGACCTGTGTAGTCCTCCTCCTCTGACCTCTCTGACTCGGGGTTCTCACCCCAAGGGCACTCAGATCTGGACTGCTCATTTTGCAGGACTCTCCTGACCTGCGTTCCAATTCCCCAACACGGAATTAGAAAATGAGACAACCCTAAAACAAAGGACCATGAAGGATCCTGAAGTCAATCACATGCAAGAAAAGAAACTGTCTTTCCTACTAACTATCCCCACGCACCAATGCAAGACTCATCGCACCTTATCACTCCATCAGCCAACCAGGCTCTAATACCAAAATCAACGGGGTTGTCACGCCCCAACTCTCGAGCTCGTGGCAACCCCATTTCACTTGAGGTCTAATTGTACGACGTCACAGGTACTGTCATCGACCAATTCATTTTATCTTGTAATTAAGCACATGCGGAAACGAACAACTCCCAAACCAAAGAATAGGGATAGCAACAACAGCAGTAGAGGGAAGACAAATAGTATTTTATATATCTGAAGGTTAACCAGCACACCAGCAAATACATACACGCTTTACTACAGGCGACAAGCTAAGGCCTACTCAAAAAGAGACCGGCCTAACTAACCTAACACTGTACAAGTGCCTACTCGCTGTTCTAGGTGGGATCATTCTCTTCAATCCTCAAGTTCTGCATCATCTAGGGCCTGAAAAGGTTAACCACGACGGGTTGAGATAAACTCAGCAAGTTAAAGCCCTAAGCCCCGGTTAGGAACTTCGCTCGCCTCGTGAGTTTAACATACAACCTAATTCATCAAATCAACCAACGCCACCTCAAAGAAATAAAGCAGAAGACAGTTTGATAATCAGGCACAACCACATGCAACCTTACCTAGCCTTGGCACACGCGACTTGCAGAAACTGTCAGTTAAATCATCACACATTAAGAGCATGCAAATAATCAGAGCATTGCACACAGCTTTCTCATGTCTCACACCCACACATGCTCCGATTATTACGACCCCCAGGGCCATGGCACAACCTTATGGTTGGCGGTCAACTGGTCGTAGACCAGGCATCGTCCTCCCCCATGAGGCTCTCCCCCACTAACGGCATTCCCTAAGGAGCATGGGTTCGGCCTCTACCGCGATTCCGCAACCGACCACTGTCAGGCAACTGACCGAAGTCGGGACGACCAAAAGGCCATGGCACAACCCTAAGGGTTGGTGGTCTACCGGCAACGCCGGGCTCTCCTCTTAATGTGACCATGCAACACATCATCAAACAATATGTTCATTTCTTTGCTCTGTTGTGAATGCACATACCGTTCGTGCTCATGCAATATGCTATTGCAGTTAACTCACGTATAATGTCATGCAGCAATATCCAGCAGTCCAATCATTCACGAAAGTTGCAACAATCAACAGTTCGAGTCACAGTCTGACAACCAATTCCGACCAATCAACATCATGACACTTGCATACTTGTCCAAAATAATCATGTATCTCAATAATTACTGGTACCCACTCACGTGACTCAATGTTCAACAATAAATAAATCCGTGTCCTCACGACTACGACAATCAACCATTTCCATAATTAATTACCCAACCCAATTAATTTCATTTAATAAAACCCTTCTTTAAACTAATGTCATTTAACAAAGTAGTATATAATTACTATTGACATTAGAAAATTAGACCATAAAAATTTTCCCACAAAATTACCCAATTAAAAACATTTCCCATAAATAATCACAATTAATTATTTCCCCAAAAATAATTAATTTTCAGAAATGAATAGTAATAATAATATTAATAATAATAATTCGAAACTATAAATTAATTTAATTAATTAATAATTCCGAAAATAATATATAATTATTATTTAATCCAAAATTAATAATTATTATTAATACTAACCATGGTTACAAAATTAACTCAACCTTAGTTAATCTAACCTAACCATGATTAACTTTTAACCTTGATTACTTTAAGACTAACTATAGTTACTTTAATCAACTAACCATAGTTACTTTAACACTAACTCTAGTTACTTTAAAACTAACTCTAGTCAACATACTAATCTCAATCAGCATAATTAACCATACTAATCCACTAATTAACTCTAATTAAACACAAACCTACAAATACACTAATTATGTAAGGACCTGGGGCTCGCTGAGTAATATTGTCCGCTTTGGGCCGAGGCCCGCACGGCTTTAAAACGCGTTACTCAGGGAAGAGGGATCCCAGCCTTATAAACCATCCCAGGACTCCCCCCCTAAGCGATGTGGGACTCCCCCTAGGCAAGAGACATGTGACCCCCCCTTCCTTGCGCACGTCCGAGGACCGAGGCGCGGACGCACCGCCATCCCTCCTCCTCGCGCACCGTCGCCCGGGCCATCACATTCTCCCCCCCTTCGGGCACGGCGTCTCCCGCCGTGGCCCCACATGCGGTCGGGAGTCGGCTCTGATACCATTTGTAAGGACCTGGGGCTCGCTGAGTAATATTGTCCGCTTTGGGCCGAGGCCCGCACGGCTTTAAAACGCGTTACTCAGGGAAGAGGGATCCCAGCCTTATAAACCATCCCAAGACTCCCCCTAAGCGATGTGGGACTCCCCCCCTAGGCAAGAGACATGTGACCCCCCCTTCCTTGCGCACGTCCGAGGACCGAGGCGCGGACGCACCGCCATCCCTCCTCCTCGCGCACCGTCGCCCGGGCCGTCACAAATTACCCCTAAAACAAGATTAGCCCCTAAACAAGGATTAGGGAATCAACTTACTTGGATTGGAAATCCGGCAACACCGGCGCGTAGAGGGGAATGAGGGCTATGAGGGGTAAGCTTGGGGATGGCAACGGATGACGAATGGTGGACGAAACGGGCCAAAACAGTCCGGATTTACTGTTCACGCGGAACCGGTGCAGCTGTGCGAAAAGGGCCGAAACAGGCGGTCCGAGGCGACCAGTGGTGACCGGGGGGTGTGGCTGGCTTCCTAACTTCCGTGACTACACTATGGACTGTGGCGGCGGCTCCGGTGACGGCGGCAAGGCCGTTTTCCGGCTGGAAAACAGCAAGTGCAGCAAGAAACAGCAGAAATGGAAGGGAAAAGGAAGAGAAAAAGGGAGAGAGAGAGGGGCTGCTGTGCTGAACGAATTTGGGGAGAAAGGAGGAGAGAGAAAGCTGCTGGAAACTTGAGGGAGAAGCCAAGGCAAGTGGGCTTGCCACTTGCTTCAAGAGCCAATCAAAAACAAGCAATAAACAAGCAAAACAAAGCCCACATGGGCCCAAAAGGAAAAGGCCAAAAGAGAGAAGCCCATGGGCTGAGGAGGGAGAGGAGAATGGGCCAGCTTGGGACCCCTTTGGGCTGGGCTGGATGGGCGCATGGCCCATTGGGCCGCCGGTCTTGGGCCGGCCCACTCGAGGGCCCGAAACCCGGTCCAATTTTTCCTTTTTTCGACACTTCCGCGTCCAACGGAAAATCCAAATAAATGAGACGACGTCCAAATATTTAATCTTGATATCACTGCGAAGTCGGTTCCCAAAATCGGATTAAAAATCGAGGCTAAATTAAGTCGATTGCGACCGTAGTACAATTTGGATTATCGGGCGCCCTTTTAGGACTTTCCTCCCTTTTGACCCGTGGTCAATCATTCTTTGATCCACATTAACGTCAATTCTCGAGTTAGGGACATCCCTTGATTGCCATGTGATCCCGGGGGCTCAATTGATAATCCCGAGTACTAGATGAAAAGGATTCGGTTTATCGCCGTTCGTAGTTCGTATCGAAATCGTGCGGAAATCACCCGCAGATCAACTTCGTACTTCTGTCGAATCGATTTATTTCCGTTTCCTTAATAGTCTAGTACTTAGAGGATATCGTTCCCTCCCAGGTCCTCATGGTCGAAGGGTTCGTTCCTGATCGAAATTGCGAGTCGTATGCAAATCATTTCCTTTCAACGCCTACCTATAATCCACTATCCCACGAACACACAGTTCGGAGTATTTGTACTGACCAGGCCTTCGACTAATATTGCCCTTTTATAAAATCCCAAAATGGGGTTGATTTGGATGTTACACGAGTTGTAGGGCACTCATGTTAAATGGCGTCCTGCTGCCAATAAAGCAATTGAGAGAGAGAGAGAGTACATCACATATTAAGGCTTCCCAAAGATTGACTGTTCAAGGGTTCTAGCTCTGGCCCCTTACCCTCGTTGTCTATGACTCCACCTCAATCAGCTTTGGAATATTAAGTGTCAAGGCCAGAGTAGAAACTCGAAACTAAGGCAGCCCAAAATCCGGCTCACTTTACACCTATAATTTCGGCAACTTCCAGTGCCCATCCACTATAAGGAAACGTGTTGGACAAAAATGCTACGGACAAAGCACACTGGGTGCTTGGATCTTCATTTGTGGTCCCGTTTCTTACAATTTCCATTCTGGTGTGCAGCTTGAGAGAGTATATCCTCCGTTATATATCAAGTTCATAGTGGCCTTAGATAGAGAGAATATTTTCGAATTGGTTTTTTAAACAAACTTCCCATCAATATATAACTTGATTATTATGTGATTTGGTACACTCGTCACCTGTTTACAGTAGTCTCAAATAAGGAAAATGAATCGACGCTGGGTTTACATGATTTAGTCGATGGGATCTATTCCACAAGGTGAGTAGCACATAACTTCATTGTAGATCAAGCTATATGACGAAAATTACAACTACACTTGAATCAATTAATTAATCAATCAATTACTCTCTCTACTTCTTATTCTCTAATTAAATCCAATTAGTCCCCTAGTATTCAGCTCACACAATTCATGGTGAAACGATTTCTCAATCTTACAAAATAATTTACAAATCTTATCACTGGATATTGACTTCAGAACTCTTGCAATTTCTTCATGATGTAATTCACAAGCACGCCACACAACTAAATTGTCACGGTCTAAAGCTCCTCCGCCCACTAATGTATTAAAGCAAAAAACTCACCTCTTGTGCATAAAATATTCGGATCCAAAATAGTAAACCCCTTGGCCTGCCCAAACTAGGAATATAACCCTAATGTTGGGGTCAATCTAAAAGCCTTACAGGATTTTGAATTTCTACTCAAATTGGATTTCCTTGACAAGTTTGAACTCGAGATATATTCTTCCCAAGGTATTATTAATGGAAAAGGACTAAACTAACTCATCCTCTTGGTAAATGGAGTATGCATCAGCTATTCCAACTCCCCAAAAACTAGGAGATGTCATTGGGAAAAAAAAAAAAAAAAAAGCTACGAGTTTCCCCTTCATCAGAAGATATCAACAGTATAATCAACACAACTCATTCAACTCCTACTCCAGGACGACATTAGCCAGTGAAGAGAGTATTCTAGCTTCGACCAATAAAAAAAACAGAAGATAAGAAAAGAAGTGAGTATTCTAGAAAAACAGAGATGATTTGATAACCATTCGTCGAGCAGAGATCTAACCGAAACATCTGGAGAGGAGAACGGCAAATCTCATAATAGACTCTCGACACTGTCTTCGTTTCTTGTTAAAATTCCACATGATCATTCAACATCTCAATATGGCCAGATCTCCTCCAAAAATGAAACACAGAATGAAAAATCCACTATAACAACTCTTAAAAGGCTCTATATTTTTTATGGCTCACAGCCAAGGTAGGGAGAAACAAGAGTTTCCACATAGGTAGCAGAGTAGATATTGCTGTAGTTCTGGATTGGATAATCCTTGTAAGTATCATCCTCTGGATCGAATAGAATCATCCGGGATGCATTGAGCTGGAAAACGATTTTTCCACTCTTTGTGTACACGACAGGGATAATCTGCATATGGTTGTAGCCAGGAGGTATTCCTCCAGTCGAGATACTGAACAATTTTGTCCAGGACCCTACGTTCCCATATTCACTCCTTATCCACGCCTGGAAGCAGTCGGTATAACTGCCATGGTACATGAACAGATTGGCCCCATGAATCCCAAGTCCCTTGAAATTTATGCCCCCATCGAGTTCAGGGACCGGAAGCACCTGCTGGAATTTCTCTTCCGACAAATTGAATGACAAAATCACAGCCTCGGCCGGCATTTTGCTGTGGTCAATGGAGCACCAATGTAAGGCCCCGTTCCAATAAACTCCCGCCTGTTCGATGCCGTAGAGATGCCTTCTTCGGACTTGTGTCCTTTTCCAAGAACTTGACTTGAGCGAAAATATTGCCACCTCCCAATTCGTAGAACCGCCCTGCCATTGCTCAGTACCCTTGCATTGTACTATCTTGTAGTCATCAGAGCGAGAGTCATATCCGAATCCATGAAATATTTCGGGTAGTCGAAAAAGATCGGAACTGGGCAAATTCCTACTCTCCCCAGTGGTCGGATTATAGAGGACAAATCGGCCGAGGACAGATAAACATACCAAGCCATCACAAGACCTCACGTGCTCGGCATACCAGGTATAAGCGTCCATTCTTGGCTCTTGAGACTTCACCACCACGCCGCCATCATCGCTGCCATCGAGCACTTCGTAGTTTATGATCTCAAAGGGGCCGGTCTTGAAGATTCTCTGGCTAGAAATTATATCCCCAGCCTTCAGCCTTTGCAGATGTGACTTGGCGAAGCCCGGGTCGGATATTAGAGACTGCCACCGTTTACAGACGCATTTGAATCGCATCAAGGACTTGGCCGGTAGCCTCAAGAGTATCTCGACGATGATATCCTCGTTGAAACTTTTGGCCACTAAGTAGGCCAAGGTCCCGGTTGATTCGGCGAACAGGCTCTTCATTGGTCAGGTTTGGAGTGAAGGATGTGTTTCTTTGCTTTTCGATCGTTTACACTAAGTCAAGAAGCTAACCCAGCACAGAACAAGACGAGGGTTGATCAGGTCTTTCGCCACGCATGAAAAACAGGAGATCTTAGGGTCGTCCGACACGATCGAGGAGGTGGCGAGGTTGAAGACAGAGGGTGAGGGGGCTTGCCGGCGTGGTGGCGATCGCGTGTGGAGTCCAGCAGCGCCGGAGATGGCTGGTTCGACGGCAGTGCGGTGGAGGCGGCGAAGAGAGAGAGACAGAGAGAGCGCTCGTGAGGTTGCGAAATAATATATTCACTTAAATCTGCTTGGCAGAAAGGATGTTTCTTCTTTAAATAGGAGGGTAATATCGTACATTCACGTCTCACCCTATCTCTCCCGTGGCTGGAAAAGTACTTTCTCTTCGCATGAGGTGGAATGCTAAATATCAAAAGGTGAGGCACATTGTCCATGATTACAATAACAATTTACGCAATTCATATCATCCAAGCAAAGATAATTACTGATTAACAAGTGTGACACATGAATTATGGACATTCCTGTTAGATTATTTCATACGGAATATTCATAGATACTTTCTCAATACGGAAAGAACATGTAACGTCCAATTGAATATTTGAAAATGACGAAATTTAGAAAGCACAACAGTGAAGTTATTAATGAACGACTAGATCTCACAATAGACTCTCGACAGTCTCTTTTCATCTTTGAATTCAATAACATCATTCTACCGTTCAAGATGGCTAGACATCTCCACAGAAAAGGAAATTTAAATGAAGATAGTAAAACCAAATCCACTAAAAGAACTCATAAAGGCTTTAGATTCTTGATGGTTCACGGCCAACATAGGGAGAAACAAGAGTTTCCACATAGACAACAAATTCGATACTATCGTAGCCCTAGATGGGATAAACCTTGTAAGTATTCTCTTTCAAATCATACGGAATTATCAGGTCCACATATTTTTCCACTCCTCGTCCACGTGACAGGGATCAGCCATTATTTGCATCCAAGTATGCCTTCAGTCGAGACACTGAACAATTTTGTCCACGATCCTCCTCCCTCGTGCTCATTTGTTATTCATGCCTCGAAAAGGTCATTGTTGGTGCCGTGGTAGATGAACAGATTTGCCCCGTGAATACCGAGTCCCTCGAAAATTATGTCCCCACCAACTTTAGGGACTGAACGCACATTAGGGAATTGCTCTTCTGCCAAATCAAACGACATAATTGTAGTCTCTCTCTTGTTTTGGCCCCGGTCAACCTCAAGCCAGTGTAAGGCCCCTTTCCAATAAACTCCTCGGTGGTAAGCAAGTTGGCTTTCTCGTTTACTTGTATCTCTCTCCAAGCACCGGACTCGACCGAGAATGTCGCCATCTGATAATATTTAGTACGGTTGCCTCGTACTATTTTATGGTCATCGGAAGCAGAGCCGTATCCGAATCCATGGAAGAACTCATGTCCTATAACGGTATCGGAACTGTGCAAATTCCTTGACTCCTTGATGGTCGGGTTATATACAAGGACTCCGCCACGGACAACGAAACAGACCAAGCCATCGCAAGACCCCACGAGATCGGGCTGCCAGCTAGGACTGTCCAATTTCGGCTCATGAAACTTCACCATCGCGCTACCGTGGTTGCCACCAATGCCACCATCAAGTTGTTCGTAGTCCATGGTCTCGAGGGGGCTTCTCATGACGATTCTCTGGCTAGGATTTATATCCCCTGCCTTCAGCCTTTGCAGATGCAACTTGGCAAGGCCTGGCTCGGAAATTAGAGATTGCCACCATTTGTTTACGTATTTGAATTGCATCAAGGACTTGACCAGTAGCCTTGAGAGTATCTCAATGAGGATATCCTCAGTTAACCTTTCGGCCACTGAGGACGCCTTGTTTCGGCTTGTTTCGGCAAATAGTCTCTTCATGGGGTGTGTTTTGAGTGAAAGATCTGTTTCTTTGCTTTTCAATCTATTGCTTAGCAAGGCTTGTATACTAAAGTATAATACCAAGCCAAGAAGCTCACTGAATAAGAATAATACCAAGTCAAGAAGCTTACTGAGTAAGAACAAGACAAGGGTTGATCAGATCTTTTGCCACGCAGGGCGCAAGATGGAAGCAGTAGATGGTGGAGGTACGTCAAAACAGTACCCCATCCTTATTCAGTAAGCTTTTCAAATGTGTCAAAAGTCAATTTTCCTAGACTTCCACGTTGAATGGAGTCTAAAATTCAGAAACATTTAAAATTCGGAAGCAAATGTTTGTTAGCTGGGTTCGCTCCTATGTAGAGGAAGCCCAATGAGTTGCAAACCTAGAAGGGTTTGAGCCCATATGATAAGTTATATGGAAAAATAAGGTTTCTCACTATCTTTGAAGTGGTAGCCACAAAAGACGTAGTAACAAGAGAAAAACAGAAAACAGAAAATCTAGGGGTTGAGACAAAGTCTGATTTACATCAAGCTAGCATTGGAGGTCGATTCGAGGTCCGATTGAGCTAAAGTTTTGTCAGTGTGTTTGTGACGCAATCTCCACGAATCTGAACAGTTTGATTTTCGTTTGAAACTCTCTACATTAGGTTTTTCGTGGATTGATCAAAACTTGCGTTTTTGGTCAGATTTATCATTGATCTCTTGTTAAATTCATGTGTATTGCCAAGAATTAAATTCTTGAGTTCTTTGCTGCTATGTACCTCTAGTATTTGCTAGAGAAGAACATTGTTCACCCAATTTTGTTGATAGTGGAGATTTTCAGGTGGACTCCGGTCCCGTGGTTTTTGATCTCCTCACACCGAGCGGGTTTTCCACGTATAAATCGTCTTATGTTTACATGCTTAGTATTTATTTTACTCTACTATATTGGTTCATATTAGGTTTACACTAGAGGGGAGATTATTTTATTCCGCTGCATTAATTCAATATTGTTCGAATTGTTACCGTTCTCCCATTAGAGTGGTATCAGAGCTTCTGGTTGTTGCTTGATTTTTCTGCCTTGTGTTAAACAATGGAAACGAATATGAGTAGAATGGTTACATTGAATGGTTCAAATTATCATATTTGGAAATGGAAGATGGAAGATTTTTTATATGTGAAAGATTTTTATTTGCCCGTATTTGCCAAGGAGAAATCGGAAAATAAAACTGATGTTGAATGGTCTATATTTCATCGTCAAGTGTGTGGTTATATTAGGTAGTGGGTGGATGATAATGTTTTGAACCATATTATTGAGGAAACACATGCACGTGGTTTATGGAATAAGCTCGAACAGTTATATGCTTGAAAGATTAGGAATAATAAATTATTTTTGATAAAATAGATGATGGCTCTGAGATATTAAGATGGTACTCGTTTGACTGATCATTTAAATTATTTTCAAGGAATTATAAATCGGTTGGCTGCGATGGGAATTAAGTTTGATGATGAGATATAAGTACTATGGTTGCTTGGTACTTTGCCGGACTCATGGGAGACATTTCGAACATTTTTGTCTAATTCTGTCCCGGATGGTACAATTACCATGGATTTAGCCAAGAGTAGTATTTTGAATAAGAGATGAGAAGAAAGACACATAAATTGTCCCTTTCACATTCCGATGCCTTGGTTGTTGAGAAAATGGGAAGAAGTGAATCTCGAGATCTGAGAAATAGAGATAAGAGTAAAGATATAAGCAGAGGTAATTATAATAAGTTTGCTAATATTTAGTGCCATTATTGTCATCAGAAGAGACACATTCAGAGGTTTTGTTGCCAGTTAAAAAGGAAGAAACAAAAGGAGAAAGGTAAAGAGAAGAAAAGTGATAGTGACAGTGATGACAATCGTGTTGCTGCACTTAAAGAAAACTTTCTCATTATTTTTTATGGTGATGTGGTGAATTTTATATCTCATGAGACCAATTGGATAATTGATAGTGGTTCATCTTTTCATGCTGCATCTATTCATGCTGCATCTATTCATGCTACATCTCTTAGGGGTTTCTTTACATCATACAGGTCATGTGACTTTGGATATGTGAAGATGAGAATAATGGGCTGGCTCAAGTTATAGGCATCGGTGATGTGTGCCTAGAAACTAGCAATGGCATGAGGTTAGTATTGAATAATGTTAAACATATACCTGATATCCGCTTGAATTTGATTTCTACAGGCAAGTTGGATGATGAGGGGTATTGCAGCACCTTCAGTAATGGTCAATGGAAGCTCATGAAGGGTTCTCTTGTTGTTGCTAGAGGTGAAAAATATTCTTCATTGTACATTATGTAGGCAAAGTTGTCAATAGAAAAAATCAATGCAGTAGACAGCAAAGATGTAGTTGAGTTATGGCATAAGAAGCTCAGTCACATCAGTGAGAAGGATTTGTCAATATTGGCCAAGAAAAAGCTCCTTTCAGGATTGAAAAGTTCGGCGCTAAAGAAGTGTGCTCATTATTTAGTAATAAAACAAAATAGAGTTGCATTTAAAAGCTTCCCTCCTTCAAGAAAGTTAGGTATATTGGATTTAGTGTATTATGATTTTGCGGTTCTATTAAAACAAAATCACTTGGTGGCTCTCTTTATTTTGTTACCTTCATAAAAAAAAATTTAAGGAAAATTTGGATTTATACCTTGAAAACTAAAAATCAAGTATTAGATGCTTTTAAGCAATTTTAGGCTTCAATTGAGAGACAGACTGGAAAGAAATTGAAATGCATCAAAATTAATAATGAGGGAGAGTATATTGGACCTTTTGATGAATATTGCAGACAACAGGGTATTTGACATCAAAAGACACCTCATAAGACATCTTAGTTAAATGGCTTAGCTAAAAGAATTAACAGAACACTAGTTGAAAAAATAAGATGCTTACTTTCATAGTCAAAGCAACCTAGATCCTTTTGGGGTGAGGCTTTAAGTATAGTTGCATATGTATTAAATCTTACTCCATGCATTCTTTTAGAGTTTGATGTTCCTAATAGAGTTTGGATAGGCAAAGATGTTTCTTATGATTATTTGTGTATGATTATTTGCGTGTCTTTGGATGCAAATCATTTGTGCATATTCCCAAAGATGAGAGGTCTAAATTTGATGTAAAAACACAACAGTGCATATTTATTGGTTATGGACAGGATATGCTTGGCTATAAGTTTTATGATCCAATTGAAAAGAAAATTGTAAGAAGCGGAGATGTTGTGTTTATGGAAAATCAAACAATAGAGGATATTGAGAAAGTAGAGACGATTTTAGCACCACGGGTTAGTGATAATTTGGATCCAGTTCCTCTTTCAAATATTCCTACATAGGTTTATTAAGAGCAGCAGGAAGTCAATGTTCCAGATAACGCATATGTTCCTGAACATGTTGAAACGGATAATATTATTCCTGAACTAGATGTTCAATTTGATGTTCCACTGGATGTTCCAGTCCGAAGATTCATTAGAAACCAACGACCTTCCACCAGGTATTCTGAAGATGAGTATGTATTATTGACTGATGCAGGTGAACCAGAGTGCTTTGCAGAAGCAATAGAAGATGAGTATAAAAGCAATTGGTTTGATGTTATGCGAGATAAGATGTAGTCACTTTATGATAATCATACTTTTGAACTAGTGAAGTTACCTAAAGGTAAAATAGCTTTAAAGAACAAGTGGGTATACAAGTTGAAGCAATATGAACATACATCATAACCACGGTACAAAGCTAGATTGGTTGTTAAAGGATTCGGTCAAAGAAATGGTATTGATTTTGATGATATATTTTCTCTGGTAGTGAAAATATTTTCTATCCGTGTGATATTAGGGTTGGCAACTACCCTAGATTTGAAGATTGAGCAAATAGATGTCAAAACAACCTTCCTACATGATGACTTGGAGGAAAAGATATACATAGAACAACCTGAGGGTTTTAAAGTGAAAGGGAAAGAGGATTATGTATGCAAACTGAATAAAAGTTTCTATGGCCTAAAGTAAGCACCGAGACAGTGGTACAAAAAGTTTGCGTCGGTTATAACAGAACATGGCTATAAGAAGACTTCCTCGGATAACTGTGTGTTTGTCCAAAAATTTTCTAATGATGACTTTATTATTCTCTTGCTTTATGTTGATGATATGCTGATTGTTGATAGGAATGCTTCAAGAATTGAGTTATTGAAAAAACAATTAAGTAAGTATTTTGTCATGAAAGACTTGGGCTTGGTGAAGCAAATTCTTGGCATTAGAATTATTCGAGACAGAGATGCTAAGAAGTATTTTTGTCACAAGAGAAATATATCGAGAAGATCCTTCAGAAATTTTACATGGACAAGGCTAAAGTTGTTAGGACTCCTCTTGCTGCCCACTTTAAGTTAAATATAAAGCAAAGTCCAACGACTGATAAAGAGAAGAAAGATATGGAAAGTGTTCCATATGCCTCAGCTGTAGAAAACTTAATGTATACGATGGTATGTACATGCCCAGACTTGGCACATGCAATTGGCGTTGTTAGTCGCTATTTGTCAAATCCAAGCAGAGAGCACTAGAATGCAGTGAAGTTGATTATGAGGTATTTGCGGGGAATTTTAAATTTGAAACTCAATTTCGGAACCGAAAAACTTGAGTTAGTTGGATACACAGATTCTGACTTGGCAAGAGATATTAATACTTGAAGATCTACTTCTAGTTATTTGATTTCTTTTGTGACTGGAGCTGTGTCATAGAAGTCAAGATTGCATAAGTATATTGCACTTTCTACAACCGAAACTGAATTTATTGCAGCGACCGAAGCTAGTAAAGAGATGTTATGGATAAAGAAGTTCTTGGAAGAACTTGGATTCAAGCAAAAGAGGCGTGTGCTATTTTGTGATAATCAAAGTACAATTAATCTTGGTAAGAATTCATCTTTTCATTCTAGATCGAAACATATTTATGTTAGATATCATTGGATAAGGGATGTTCTATATGAAAAGTTGTCGAAACTTGAAAAAATTCATACGGATTATAATGGCTCCGATATGATGACAAAGACTCTACCAAGAGAGAAGCTTGAACATTGCCGATTGATAGCAGGGATGATGAATCCCTCCACATTGTCGTGAGGGGGAGATTTGTTAGCTGGATTCACTCATATGTGGAGGAAGTCCAATAAGTTGCAAGCCCAAAAGAGCTTGAGCATATATGATAAGTTATATGGAGAAATAGGGTTTTTCATTATCTTTGAAGTGGTAACCGCAAAAGACGTAGTAACAAGAGAAAAAGAGAAAGCAGAAAATTTGGGGGTTGGGGCAAAGTCTGATTTATATCAAGCTAACATCGGAGGTTGATTTGAGATTCGATTGAGCTGAAATTTTGTCAGCGTGTTCATGGCGCAATCTCCACAAATCTGAAACGTTTGATTTTCGTTTGAAGCTCCCTACATTAGGTTTTTCATGGATTGATCAAAACTTGCGTTTTTGGTCAGATTTTTCCTTGATCTCTTGTGAAATTCATGTGTATTGCCAAGAATTATATTCTTGAGTTCTTTGCTACTATGTACCTCTATTATTTGTTAGAGAAGAACATTGTTCACCCAATTTTGTTGATAGTGAAGATTTTCAGATGGACTCCGGTCCCGTGGTTTTTGATCTCCTCACACCAAGGGGGTTTTTCACGTAAAAATCGCCTTGTGTTTGCGTGCTTAGTATTTATTTTGCTCTACTATATCGGTTCCTATTAATTTTACACAAGAGGGGATATTATTTTATTTCACTGCGTTAATTCGATATTGTTTGAATTGTTACCGTTCTCCCATCAATGTTGTCATACAAGACTGTCCCAATTATTAAATGAATATTTTGACCCTAAATAGAAGGGAAACACCGTACTTTCAGACTTCTCTCTCTTAAACTACCTCTGAACCCAAGAAATCGAACTCCTATTTTCAGATTTTTTTTCAAAAGAAAATTATATTTATTACTTGAAAAGATTCAGAAGTACATAATCTTCATGACAAAGCAAATCGAAATAGAGCATGAATATTGAAAAACAAAGCCAAATCCAAAAAGCAAAGAGGATCAACAAAGCACCAGTAAAGTTAACTATAAACTCATTGACAAGAATGGATTTGTTAAATAAAATTGATGGCCAATCACTGGAACTTGTGTCTTTGTAAAAAATGAGCACATGTCGGAAATTTCTTCTCTAATAATTACGATGTCACCAGTTGGTGGTGCACACCTAGGTTCGGCTTTCTTTACACTATCGTTGTATGGAGACAACCAATATAGGTTAAACAAATACAAATCTAACATATTAAGTGAAATGCCAAAATTTCTACAATCATCATTGAGGCTAGAGGCAAAGAACCTGTACACAAACAAAGCAAAGGGGCATAAAATTTCGAAAAGTATATTTATTAAACTCCCAAATTTAGATTGGGAGAGGATAGCACCCAAATCTAGATCGAGATCGAGAGAGTTCACTCTCAAATCGAGAACTAGATTAGGAGAAAAGCGCTCTCAAAGTTAAATTGAGAGAAGAAAAAGTAAGAAAAGAACAATAAAATGCAAAACAAGCCACAACCATGGCTAAATCTATCTAAGTTTCAATTTCCATGACCATTACCGCAATCATGAGCTCCTTGACCACCACGAGCTACCATAGCACTACTATTTGATATGGCTAAAGTCTTGGGACTAGGAGTAAAACAAGCAGCCTGAGAGTACACTTCTTCAATGGAAGGTAGAGAGCCAAGAGAAGTAATCTGTTGCTAAAGAGTACTATGATTTGGACCAAGACCTCGGAGGAAAAGGACTTCCACCATGTCAACTTCTCATTGCTGCATTGCACCCCGAACTTCTAATATGTAATTTGTTGTCGCACTAAAATCTAAGCTCATATTATCCGTCATAGAATAAATGTTGCATCTTGGCATAGAAGGGTGATTACGTAAATTTCAATATCCCTCTCTCTTGTGACTGGAAAAGTAGTTTATTCACATAAGATGGTATCCCAAATGCCAAAAGGACGAGGCACGTTGGATGTGATAACAACAATAATTCACACGATTCGCATAATCTCAGCAAAGGTAATTGCAGATTTATCAGTGTAACATGATTCGCAGACATGCCGATTAGATTATTTTATTATGAAAGAGCAAGCTCAGTAGATACTTTTGCTCAATGGGTGTAATCCACGATCGGGCTTCCTTAACGGACCCACGAAGCAGCGAGGAAAGAATGTCACAATAAAGCATCTGGCCATTATGTAAGCTGTCAATTCGAGCCGATGCACTTGACCTGCACTTTGTACATTGCCGAAGCGAATTTTTAATACCATCCACGGTATCACAATCAAGATGAAATTTGCTGATCCCCTTATTCTCTTACTTCAGTATGTTTTATAAGGGCTTGAGACACTAAGAGTGCCAAAACTTGTGTACGTTGCTCACTTTAGTGCCAAAAATTTATTCTAGATCAGTTGAATGCCACAAGTTTAAAAAATTGATTACTTAAATGTTACTTCTGACGTAGATGCCAAAATATCTGATGTGGACTGGCGGCCACATCAACTTTTTTGACGTCCACGTTAGTTTTTCCAGTGGCCACATCAGAAATGATACTCAAGTGATTGGTTTTTCAAATTTATGGCACTCAAGTAATCGATTTTTCAAACTTGTGACACTCAACTGATCCAAAATAAATTTTTGGTACTAAAGTGAGTGCTATACATAAGTTTTTGCAGTTATAATGTACTTACTTTATTTTATAATGGTACTCTTTACTTTTCTTCCTAGAAATGAATGAAGACAGTATGTTCCGATAATGTCAATGCGTTTATGCCATGTTTAAGGTTGAATTTATTTCATTTGAGTCCCGCCACTACGTATGGACAACTGCACTACAGGTATGGAAATGGTTGTGCTTGACATTTTTAAGTACAGAGTTATAAATTAATTAGCAACGATTAGGTCACAAATCAATTCAGGAGGTCAGATACGTAACTGGATTTTGGAATTCTCATAGCTAAAATATAGAAATTTTAGTGAATCAAATCAGAGAAGTGAATTTTGTATGGAATCAGAAGTTGAAAAGAAAACAGCAATTGATGAAATTCAAATCTCCAGTGATTGTAATACAAGACAAGAATTAGCTATGTAGTCTAATTTCGGTGCTAATACAGATGATCTTATTAGTCACTCTACGTGGGTAGAGAGTGAAAAATTTGTTCGTATATGGTTGAGGGCCTTTTGAGAGAATGAATTGTTTTAATCAGTACAAGAATATGTGATGTCGAAATTGATGGGTTTAGCTATTAATTATGGGCCGCCCATGTTGGGCTAAACCCAGCCCATTTGAAAAGGCCCATGAGAGAGGTAGTTATTTTTTGTGGATAATAGAAAAGTTGTGGGGAAGTTAACAGTTTGTACACTCATACGTTGAGAAATCTCCCGCACAAGAACAAAAGAAAAAAGCTCTCTCAAGTGAAGATTTTCGCCCCGAAATCAAGAACTCTCGTCATTGTAAAGGAAGAATTTAATCCATGGCTAATAAGGTATGTCCATTTAAGTGATATGCCTTCTGATCGGTATTATACGTGTCATTGGGCCATTTCCGCATTTTAATTGCTTGATATTCGATTAGTTCGATATTCATTTTCCGGAATCCGTTTCCTTCATTGGTATTAGAGCCTAGGATTGTTGTTGCCGATCATTACTGTAATTTATAATTGTTTTTTATGGCTGGAATTCAAGTTTAGATGAGGAGTGATCAGGGGCAAAAATCCCGACACTTGACGCACTGTTTGTTCCCCTTTTATGACTTTTTGTATGTCAAAATTAGTTTTTTGAATACACGATGTTGTAGTTCTCGTCGAGATGAGAAAAAAAAGTGGTGGCATGCCGCCGGAGGTGGCTAGATGCGCCGCCACGCGCGGACGCCGGAGGCAGTTCTCCATACGCGTGCGGGCAACCGCTCGCACGTGGGTCGCACGCGCACGGGTAACCGCCGTGTGTGCGGTGCATGCGCATGGTAACCGCCCACGCGTGGGGTGCACATGAGCGTGGCTGACGTCATCCTTTCATTTGGGCAGTTGGTTTGTTCGACCCGAGACCTGACCAAGACCCGTTGACTTGATCCGGTCATCCATTGACCATTGACCTTCGTTGACCGTTGAATTTGTTGACCGTCGTTGACCTGAGTTGACCATAGTTGACTTTAAATAATAATAAAAATCTCATTATGGATTATGTGTAGTCCCTTATGTTCTGCATTTGTTGTAGGAACAATGGCTCCCATTCGCATGCATACACCTATTTGCGCATTTTCAAGAAGACAAAAGAGGAGACTTCAAAGGTTGATAGCTGAGTTGGCTAATTATCGATGGGAAAGTGGTGATATAAGGGTACACGTGCGCAAGGTCAATAGGAAAATACAAAAAGTAATTTGGAAAGGTTATCCCATGCCAGCTTTTGAGATGGTGAGATCCATGATTAACACTCTTCCATCGAAATGGCAAGTGGTGTTCAATCACCTATGGGATGTCAATGTGGTTCCGAATTATAAAAAGCTTGTAGTGGCTTTTGTGAGGGAATACTTTAAGATTGAGGCCTCGAGGACTTCAACCTTAGGGATGAATACGACCAGGCGGAGAATGAATGTGCGTGGGAGAAACCCTAGGGGCATTCCCTCTGTTTTTTCCATGGGTGCCAAATAAGAAACTCAAGCTTTCAAAGCGTTTTTATAAGTCTTTCCCTGTTTATAGGTTGTTTTATTGATTAGTTGAAGTTATGTTTGTTTAGGATGTTTTATGAATATCTTATGTAAATAGTTTCTTCCATGTTGATGTTGTGTGGGTAGTTATGGAAGTTTAAGTAGCTTCAAATGACTTATTTTTGCATAGAAGGTTATATTAATGATAATTTCAATTAAGGTCCTTGGATGATGATTGGAAACAATAGTGACCTTTTGATTCTGAAGTCTTATTTGAAATTATTCATTAATACGATTAGTCTATGCAAGATAGATGCATAAATGATAGGCATTAATGTTTCGTGCATGTGTGTCTGATATGTTCAGATCCAATTGCTTCAGCAACTAAGAGTATAGTTGCTGAATTGAACAAAGGAGAGAAGCTCAACGGTGATAATTATGAAATATGGCATATGAAAATCCAGTATGTGCTAGAAGAGCAAGAGGCTCTTGAAGCTCTTAACCTGGTTATGGAAGAGCTTGAAGAAGGGAACACTGCACAACACAAAAGAGATAAGGATGCATTTGTTGCATGGAAAAGAAAGAACTCTCTTGCTCGCATCACATTGCTAAGTAGCATGGAGAATGATGTCATGCAAGAGTTTAGGCGTTTTGAGAATGCCAAAGAGATGTGGGAAGCACTGGCAGCAAGATTTGGTCATACATCGGTGACCAAGCTGAGACAGCTCACTATAAGGTTTGACTCGTACAAGAAGCCTCATGGTCAGTCCATGAAACTACACTTAAGGAAGATGTCAAACATGATAAATGAGTTGAAAGATGCTGGTCACGTTCTGACTGACGAACAACAAGTACAAGTAGTGATTCGTTCCTTGCCTCAAAGTTGGGAGCATATGAAGGTGCACCTGACCCACAATGAGAACATCAAGACCTTTGAGGATGTGATACGCCATCTTGAGTTACAAGAGGATACCTCTTGGTGGTAAAGCCAGAAACTGATATTTATTATGCAGGTTCTAGCTCACAAGGAGCTTCGAGCTCCAAGCGTAAGCATCCTAACTCATTCAAAAGGTGGAAAGGCAAAGGAGCGAGCTCTTTAGGGAAGAAACCAAGAGTTAACCAACGTGAGAGAGGAAATCGTCCTCGTATGAAGAGAATGTCAAGGGTAAAGTGTTACAATTGTGGCAAGAAAGGTCACTATGCTCGCAACTGTAGCGAGCCAAAGAAGGTAAACACCCCTTGTATTCTTGAGAACTCTGTTTTTGTATCAAGTTCTGTACTTTTGACTGAATATGATCCTTTGTGGACTGTAGATTCGGGAGCCATAGACCATGTAGCGAAGGACAGAGGTGCCTTTGTGGAGTTCCGACGAATTCCAACTAGAATGAAATGGATCTATGTAGGGAACAACTCCAGAGCTGAAGTAAAAGGGATTGGCACTTGCCAATTAAATATGCGTGGTGGACGCACTTTATTCCTACATGATATATTAAACGCTCCGAAGATTCGTCGGAATTTAGTGTCTATGTTAGTGTTGGTTAAGTTTGGTTTTAATTTGAACTTCCATAATAGTGGTGTGGACTTGTTTTTAGGAACAAGTTACTATGGTTGTGGTTACTTTCTAGATGATTTTATTGTGCTGGATGTTGACTCTTGTAATGTTAATGTTTGTTATTCCCTTTTCACGTCTTCTAATTCATGTGATAATGATGTGAATGTATGGCATGCTAGACTTGGTCATATAGGCCAACAACGAATGAATAGATTAACCAAAGAGGGCTTATTGGGCAATATCGAAAAAGTTGATTTGCCCACTTGTGAGCATTGCCTAGTTGGGAAAACAACAAGGAAACCATTTGGAAATGGGACAAGAGCTGAATTTCCTTTGCAATTAATCCATTCTAACATTTGTGGTCCAATGAATGTGAGGGCAAGGCATGGAGCTGTTTATTTCATCACGTTTATTGATGATTATACTCGGTTCAAACACGTCTATTAGATTTCTCATAAATCTGAGGCTTTTAGTTGCTTCAAAAAGTTTATGAGCTTAGTAGAAAATCAATTAGACGAGAAAATAAAAGCATTAAGATCTGACCGAGGTCAAGAATATCTATATGATGAGTTCAGAAATTTGTGTGATGAGAAAGAAATAGAAAGACAATTGTCTATTCCCTATATTCCTCAACAAAATGGTGTTGTGGAAAGAAGGAACAGAACTCTATTGGAAATGGTTAGGTCCATGATCGCACAAGCTAACTTAACCATCACCTTTTGGGGTGACGCTTTGTTAACTGCTACCTATATACTTAACCGTGTGCCTTCTAAATCAGTTACTTCCACTCCATATGAGTTATGGACAAGTAGAAAACCGGATTTGTATTTTTTCAAACCTTAGGATTGTGCTGCCTATACTCATAAACCATCTCACAAGTATGGGAAATTTGGTCCTAGAGGTAAGAAGAGTATTTTTATAAAATACTCAGAACACTCGAAAGGGTATGTGTTTATAGGTGAGCAAGAAAGTGGGAGTATAACTGAATTTGAATCACGAGATGTCACATTCTTAGAGAATGAATTTCCTAAAAAGGGCGAAATAGGCAAGGATTACTCCCTATTTGAAACCTTGGATCAAGATAATGGAGTTCATCCAAGTGGGAGCAATATGAGAAGTGAAGAATTAAATTCGAATCAATCTCAATTGCAACCATCTAAAAGGATGATATCGTCATTATTTGATTCGAGTGGGAGCATGATAGAGAATAATGTGCAAAGTGCACAATCGCCCATACGGCGAACAAGTCGCAAAAGTATTCCCCATCGACGTTTTGACATTAAAGGGAAAACTTTTATGGTTGCTCCACGAGATGAAGATGAGCCGAAGAATCTAAATGAGGCTCTAAATTACCCTGATAAGGAAAAATGGATGCATGCAATGGAAGAGGAAATGGAGTCAATGAAGTCAAACCATGTTTGGGAACTGGTTGATCTTCCAAGAGGACGCAAAGTCATTGGGAACAAATGGGTTCTCAAACTAAAGCGCAAAGCTAATGGCTCAATAGAAAGATATAAGGCTCGCCTTGTGGCGAAATGATATAATCAACAAGGAGGAATTGATTATGAGGAAACATTTTCTCCTGTGGTGAGATTTACCTCAATTTGCCTTATTCTGGCAATAGTGGCTAGTATGGATCTTGAACTACATCAAATGGATGTAAAGACTGCTTTTTTCAATGGAGAATTAGAAGAAGAGATTTATATGGAACAACCCAATGGTTTCATTTTAAAAGGTCATGAGCAAAAGGTATGTCGACTTTTGAGATCAATATATGACCTTAAGTAGTCATCGAGACAATGGTATATACGTTTTCGTAGTGCCATAGTGGCATGTGACTTTACAATGATTGATGAGGATCATTGCGTATATATCAAAAGGTCAAAAGATCAATTTGTGATTATATCATTATATGTTGATGATATACTGATTGCCAGAAGTAATTTGGAGTTTGTCAATACTGTCAAAAGTTGGTTATCTTCCAACTTTGAGATGAAAGACATGGGTGAAGCTGCATATATTCTTGGAGTTAAGATTTTAAGAAATCATTCGAAGAGAATATTGTCTCTTTCGCAAGAAACTTATATAAATAAGGTTCTTGAACAATTTTGTATGCAAGATTGTAAACCCGTAGATATTGCTATTGTAAAAGGTGAAGGATTGAGCTATAGATTGTGTCTTAAGACTACACAAGAGAAGGAACAAATGCAACGTGTTCCTTATGCTAGTGTTGTTGGAAGCTTAATGTATGCCATGATGCGTACAAGACCTGAAATATGTTTTGCAGTTGGAATGGTAAGTAGATACCAATCCAATCCAGGTTAAGCACATTGGACAGCCGTCAAAAGAATACTGAGGTATCTGAAGGAAACTGTTGATTATATGCTGAGTTATCAAGGAAATGATATGTAGCTTGAAGGCTACTCAGATGCTGATTGGGGAGGAGATTTAGATGAAAGGAAATCTACCTCCGGATTTGTTTTCTTACTAAACAATGGTGCCATATCTTGAAGTAGTAAGAATCAAACGTGTATAGCCTTGTCCACGATAGAAGCCGAGTTCGTGGTATTATCAGCAGCTGTACAAAAGGGCATTTGGCTTAAGAGATTTTTGGATCATTTAAGTGTCGTTGAGAATGTTGCAAACTCATTGTTGGTTAACTGTGATAGCTAAGCAGCGATAGCATACACGAAGGATCCAAAATATCATGCTAAGACCAAACATATAGATACCAAGTATAACTTTGTTAAGGATATGGTTGCACGAAAAGATGTGAACTTGCAGTACATATCTACGAATAGAATGATAGTAGATCCTATGATAAAGCCAATACCTAGAGATGTTTTCTGTGGTCATGTAAAATCTCTAGGACTACGTAGATGTTGATGTACTAAATAATGTATTTTTTCCCTAAATGTTCATTGTTGATGATATTTTCTATCATTATTAATACCTATGAGTTTTATTTAACATTTATGCATCTCAATACTTAGTGTATTATGTTTGAGAAAGTATGTCGAACAAATAAGAGATTAGCCCACTCACAAGGGTAATCGCCTCCATTTACTATGTGAAAAATGGAGATGAGACAATTTTAAGCTTATTATCTGAGTAATAATTGAGATCTCAAGCTTAAAATATAAATGTTGATTTAACTGAGTGTTAAAATGAGGATATACTATTTACTATGTCCGAAAGTAAAATAACCCACATATTTTACTTTATTTGTTTTTAGAGCCAGATGTGAGTTCTAATGGATTCTTTGAAAGAGTAGATTTGTGAACTCAAGTTAGACATTAAGTATGTCTGAATTATCATCTGTATGGTATTTAAGTGAAGACATATGCTCTATGGGAAATGAGTTAATATCATAATGCGTATTTCATACTACGTATGCATAAGACGACCAATAAGAGTGGCAAAAGTTTTGATCTCAACTTCTAAGCCGTGTGAGACTCTTGAGGAAAATAGTTCCTCAATTTAAGTGCCCTCATGACTCTTACTTATTCTCAAGATTTCTATTTAATGTTTGCTATCTTAGAATGTTGTTGATGGTTACGAATTGATTCGATCTAACGGGACATTTCTAGAATAGCAAGTTGAATTGAAATTGAGAGTTTTAAGAAAAGAGGAAGATCAATTTGTTATTGATGTCACATTTTGTTTGTATTCACTGGTCGACCAATTGTGATTAATTCATAATTGTGAATACAATATATAATAAATGCAAAGAGATCAAGAGAGATGTAAATGTGACTAATTGATCTAGGGTACTGCATACTATATCTACTCGAAAACATCATGCCCAATTTGAGCTACTATGTATTCCTAACAGATGCATGGTAATGAGCTCTCAAAGTATGCTGATCGCACATATTATTTTCTTATATGAACTTTGCAAAAATGAGAGAGTTATGTTTAGCCCACCATGTGCGAGTGGGAGATGATGGGTTTAGCTATTAATTATGGGCCGCCCATGTTGGGCTAAACCCAGCCCATTTGAAAGGGCCCATGAGAGAGGTAGTTATTTTTTGTGGAGAATAGAAAAGTTGTGGGGAAGTTAACAGTTTGTGCGCTCATACGTTGAGAAATCTCCTGCACAAGAACAAAAGAAAAAAGCTCTCTCAAGTGAAGATTTTCGCCCCAAAATCAAGAACTCTCGTCATTGCAAAGGAAGAATTTAATCTGTGGCTAATAAGGTATGTCCATTTAAGTGATATGCCTTCTAATCAGTATTATATGTGTCCTTGGGCCGTTTCTGCATTTTAATTGCTTGATATTCGATTAGTTCGATATTCGTTTTTCGAAATCCGTTTCCTTCACAAATAATCTAGTTTGGTTCCTTTGTATTTGTATGTCTTGATTAGTTACAGCTGCTGCTGTGTGTGAGGTTCCCTTTTCCATTTTGTTTTTACTTATTTTGCAGCAACTACAACTGGTAAGCGACGCGCATGACGGGCCAGAGGTAGAGGAAATGATGTGAAAGCATTATTATAGAAGCAATGGGGAAGATAGTGTCCTCGGGGAATTAAGTGACTGCGATAGTGCCATTGCAGGCTTAGATGACATCTGCTGTCTCTAGAATTGCCAAGAGATGAGGTTGAGTCGATGACTATTGAAGGGGCAGCAGTCAGGACGCAGAAAAGCTAAGACACCATTGGCATATGAATAGGGAAGATGTTGAGGAGGCTAAGACACCATTGCTTGTCACCGCTAATGTAGTCGTTTCCTATGCTGATTGGGGGTAGCAGAGCGCACCATCTGAGCACACACAGGTCCCACTCTACTATAGCAAGACCCCACAAGCTTGGCATACCGGCTGGGATCGTCCATTCTGAGCTCATGAAGCTTGATCACCGTGCCATTGTTGCTGCCGCCAATACCGCCATATAAGAGACCACCTCTGTTTGGCGACACACTTGAATTGCATCAAGGACATGACCAGTACCCTCAAGAGTATCTCGATGACAATATCCGTGGTGAAACATCATAGGACCCCACGAGTTCGAGCTCCTAGCTAGGATCGCCCATTCTTGGCTCATGAAACTTTAGCACTGCACAATCATCGTTGTCTAGCACTTCGTAGTCTATGGTCTGAAGGAGGCTGCTCTCGACGATTATCTGGCTAGGAATAATATTCCCTACTGTTATCTTTGCAGATGCGACTTGGCAAAGCCTGGTTTGGAAATTAGAGACCACCACTGTTTACAGATGCATTTGAATCTCATCAACCGGTGGCCTTGAGAGTATCTCGAAAACCATGTCCTCAGTGAAACTTTCTGCCACTGGAGGCCAAGGTTCGGCTTGTTTTGGCAAATAGTCTCTTCATTAGGCAGGATTTGAGTGAAAACTCTATTTCATTGTGTTTCGATTGTTTGCTGAGGTGTTCAGTCAAAGTCAGTCAAGAAGCTTACTCAGCACAGAAAAAGATGAAGGGTAAACTGGATTTTTGGCCACGTGGGCACAAAATGGAAATAGAAACTCTCTGGGCTTGAATCTTGGTCTCCCGCTACATGATTGAAGTCGATTGAGTCAGCAATGGCCTAGGTGGCTTTTTCAAGAATACATGTTACACCAGTCAATAGAAGATTGATGAAATACATTCAGAATTTTTGGAGCTTTTCAGAAGGTAGGGTGTTTTTATGCTTATCTGGGTTTGGTTCAGTCATATATTTGTATCTGTTGATTAGTTACAGTTGCTGCTGTGTGAGGTTTCCCTTTTCCATTTTGCTTTTACTTATTTTGCAACAACAATAACTTGTGCAAATTTTTGGAAACTGAGAATGTCTGCCTTAGCCTATCTGCAACAATCCATAACATGGAGAGCAGTTTAATTGGTGTGCTAGGACCCTTAATGGCTTCATTTGGAAGTAGTACTAGGAACGGCCACATCACGTAATAGCTCCAACAACTAAGTTTGTCTAATGTCATGCAAGCATCAATGGACGGCTCAATCTCTATGCATCTCGGGGCTCTAAAAATCTGGAAAGGATGTTCTACAGTTGCCCTTTATGGGAGGTGACAGGTTTTCGATTTTCTATAATAGATTAAGGCTTGATAAAGCTGTGCATTGTTAATTATGGATTTATACTTCCCAAAGTTAATTTTCATTGCTGATTTGCTCCATACTGTGCATTGTTGATTTTAAAGTTTCTCTCACAAGTAATTATGTTGCTAAGCTAATTTTTAAGATGTTTTCGTCACTATTAGGCCAATGCTAAGTGTAAGTTTGCAAGAGAAAAAATATTTTTCTATAGGGAAAATTATTCCAATTATTCAATTTAGGCGTAATGTACAATGCTCGATTTGAAATTCTAGCTTCTTGGACTGTCTGATGATTGTGGAAATTTTCAATGGATTGATCTCAAGTTCTCGTTGCATGAAGACAAATTGATTTGTCAGTCGATGAGAAGGAAGTCTTGGAAAAGAGAATTGGAAGGATGGAAAGTTAATTCAAAGCATTTGAGGAAAAAGTCCACGCCTCTCCGAAAGCAGCTAGAAAGGAGTGCACATGATTGGACGCAATTGAAGCGATAGAAGAGCAACCCACCTATGGAAGTGCCTTGATAAAGTAACAAAAAAGCTGTACCAACATTTTTTTTTAATCAAAATGAATAGAATAATTAAATGAATTTGATTATCTCAATTTAAGAAATTTTAAAATTGATCATACTAATTGAAATTTTTATAACTTTATTATATTTTTACAAATTTTAAGATTTCAAATACACTTATTTCTAAATAAAACCTAAGATTAAATCTAAGAACCCTTTATGTGAAAGGTGTGCCTATCAATTTTTATCATTTCTAGTTGTTTAATTTATTAATGGTATGATCTTATCTTTTATTTTAAAGAAAAGATTTGAGATGTAAAGGAGTGGTGGATACTATTATGGTAATAAACTGTAGGTGTATTTAAAAAATTTAGGGGTTGAATCTATGCACCCTAGTTTGACAAAAAAAAATGTGTGCACCCTTTGTATCAAAGGAGGGTCTCTCAATTTTTATCATTTATGGGTGTTTAATTTATTAACAGTAATGATCTTATCTTTTATTTTAAAAAAAAGATCTAAGATATAAAGGAGTGGTGGATATTATTATAATAATTAACTTAAGGTGTCATTCCAAAATAGTAAACTTTAGAAATTGATTTAAGAATTTAACAGTACTTTTTTTCTACTTATTTAACTCAAAAATATTGTTGATCAAGTAGAATTAGTGTATTTTGTTCTTCACTTTTATATTACTCATGGTTCAACAACTATCAATGAATTGAGGTATATGTCACACCCCAAATCCTACAAGGATAAGGGAGTAATGCGATCGTCCTTTTTCCAAATAATGCCGCCTCAAACCCAAATATCAAGTTTCCAAAAGTTCCTATAATAACACTCTCGTTTTAATAGCCACTAACTGAGGGACTTGAAAGCATAATAAGAAGAAAGAATGAACTATAGTGGCCTAATGAGCAATCAATTTCTTCTAAGCGAACCAAATAATCACTATGCATATTTAAAACACAAATATAATTCACTTTCACCAAAATTGGAATATAATAAACCATCAAGGTCAAAATGCAATGTTTGTTACTTCAACATAATATGTTCATAGAAAAAATATTCATTCAACCCAAATCCAAGTTATAACAAACTTATAATAAGAAAATAAGTTGCATTTTAACATAGCTATATTTATAACAAAAATATCTATTTCACAATAATATCAAAACAAATATCAACTGCCAAACCCATTGATCAATTTCGTCAAAATCATATGACAATGGTCTATTCTATTGACCAAACTCGTGCTTGAGTATTTTAGCCATGGTCATGCATAACGCTCGTGATAAGATGACCAAGATTTCCCCCTCAATTAGATCTCCACCTATTATTAGTCGGGTCGCTCGGTCCACAAAGATATTATAAAATAGTATGCGCATATCTACATAACTTTCAATGAGTTCACGGAGATATTGAGTGTAATCATCAACCTCAATCTCTAGAAATTCACAACTAAAATCAGAAACCATTTCAAAACTTAGGTTTAATAACCAAATCACAATTTTTCACCATCACAATTCAACATCAGTGGTCAAGTCCATTAATTAATCTCTATTAAATCATAATACATTTCCTAAACTACTTCAAACTCCATTATATAAACTAGTTCACAAATCAGTATATAACATTCATAAACCATATTTAAACTGAATAATTTCTTGTAAATCTTTCTTAAAAGTATTCGCAAACCCATTTGCAAGAAATCTATTTAGGCTATAGTCAAGGGTAGTGCTATTTCCACCCCTAAATGACTATATTCACCCAATTTTCATCAAAAGACAAAATTGTTCTCATCATTCCATAGCAATTTAGATTTGTGGTCTCAAATTTATTTAGTTTCATTTGCTTTTTAGTTTTTCTACATCTATGTAGGATATACTTACCATGATTAAGAATTTCATATGTTTAGTGTTGTAGATTTTCCATATGTGTTTTTTATTGTTAGAATTACTTTCATAGAAATTTATTTTGTCAAAAAGAGAAATTTCCAAAAATCTAGCTCTTTTCCACATTGTTGATCATATTTATGGATAAATTTTTAAGTTAATGAAATTTAATTAAATCAAAACATTGCATATAGTAAGAATTTTTTTTAAATGCCAATGAAATATCATTATTTTGGATTGACAAAAATTAATACCATCTATGAATTGTTTGCAAAAAAAAATCAAGACACCTTTGTGCATAATGTTTTTTATGTTTTCCTATCAATTCCTCTAACGTCTTACATGATCCATATAAAAGTATCTTGTTAGTGCAATACAAAAAAAAAAAGGATAAATTCTTTGATATAGTAAATAAAGAAACTTGATATATATTGTAGACTAATGAAATTAGGGATAAGTGAACTACAAATCCTAAAACCTGTCACAAAAATATAATTGAATCCTAAAACTTTCAAAAAATATAGTTAAGTCATAAAACTTGTTACAAAAGTATAATCGAGTCCTAAAACTTTCAAAAAGTGTTATCAATTAAAAGACTTGATTTGATTAATTTGACAAGTTTTAGAACTTGATTGCATTTTTTAAAAGTTTAGTATTTAATTGTACTTTTATAATAAGTTTTAGGATTTTATTGCATTTTTGAAAGTTTTAGGACTAAATTGCATTATCATAACAAGTTTTAGGACTTCCAATACACTTATCCCAATAAAATTAAAAAAAAAATCACCAATAAAGTGAGCTTTTGAGATACAAGGGACAAAAAATAGATAAGTTGTTATAAGATCAATAATGAAAAAAGACTATTCAGTTTTATACTATATCTAAGAATGACTTTTTCCTTACTACTAGCAAGATGGTTCTACACAAAGTATGTAAAACATTATAACAATATTTGAGAATGTACTTTTAATATGCTAAGGAAGAAAACATTAGAAATGCTTTATTATCGTAAGTATCATAAATAGAAAAAGGAGTTGGGCCACCACTTTAAACTACAATTAAAAAATCAAGGGCAATTTTGTCTTTTTTGTGTGTATGAGGTTGGATATAGTGATTTAAGGAGTGTAAATAGTGATGCCTATCAAAAGATAACATTTTCACATCTAATATACAAATGGTAGTACATGCTCGATCCAATTTATGCAAGGAATATGCTTGTTCTTGACTCATAACATAACTAATCAATTTTTTTCTTTTGAAATATGAGTTTATAAACTCAAAGGAGAAATAGTATCACTCATCTAGGAAAAGCCGAAAACTAACTTATAGTGGTTACTCGAGTTGACACACTCACATTGCTATTAATTGATTGGAAAACAATATTAAAAACCGAGTAATACACAACTCTAACGAATGACTCGACTAAACCACATTCAACCATCAACTTATTGACTCCTAAGCACTATAAAGAAGCTCATTTATGGCGTATGTTTGTCTTTTGCTGTTATACATAACTCGCATACAAAACTTTGGAATTTTATTCCAAACAAACTATACTTTGAAATCGAGTTCATCAGACTCTTCCACTCCACAACACCTTAGACTACTATTTCCACAAAAATTGCAGCTCCAAAGACTCTTTAATTGAATTTTATAGTTCAAAATTTACAAAACTCTAAATGTGTGCCCTAACTTTCAAAATTTCTTAGATTAGATGAATAATTGGCCTGAATACTTACCATGTGTTGCAATTTATAGTTGATTCGGCTAATTGAGATGTCTAGATCAGCCATGCATGAAAATTTTCCTTCTTTTTCTCTTCTTCCCGTTTTTTCCTTCTTCACGGTCGAGCTTCTCGGTTTTCTTCTTTTGCTTCTTCTGTCCACTACATTGACTTCACATGAGATGAGAGAAGAATCAATGAAGATGGGCTGCGATTGTCTATTAAAGACATGGGCCTGGGTTTGATAGGCCCATTTATTGCAGTATATTAAGTACTGTTTTTTTTTTTGGGTCGTATATTAAGTACGCTTTGATGATTACATGTTTCACATTTATTGATGTATTTTTTAACTTTCTGCAATTTGTGCAGTCTTCCTTTTATTATAAAATTATGTCATTTTCAGTACTTATACTCTCTCGAGAAGTTACCCAAACGGAAGGGAGACCTTCATTTTTGCTATAGGGTTAATACTATTTGCCCAAATTAGTTTTCGTATCACAAAATATTCCAAAATGATACAGTGGTGTCCTAATTATTTCAAATTAATTTTGATGTCTCAAACAATTCCAAACTCGTGGACCATCACAAATCTACCATAATCTCAAGATAAATTGGGGTAAAATTTAGGATTTTGGTATATTTTCAAAAAGTAAAGGAGCTCTTAGGACATCAAGAACTCTATACTTTGGCTAAACAAATTAGGCACATGATATAAATTCCAATTTCCCCCCAATAATATATAAATTATTCTTTGTTTGGATAGCCTATGTTGCGGTATTTGACATATGTGAAGATATATTTGCAAGTTGTCAAATCTCAAGTAATGTGAATGGAGAAACAAAAGAAAAAAGGATGAATATGAGAGAGGCCAACATTTGATGATAATGTAATTAATTAGAGAGCGCTACACATGAAGGTGGTCCCAAGTTCGTGACTCTCGTCGAAGGGAAGAAGCATCATAAAAAGTAGGCCTACCATTTTACCAGCATCGAGGACTTGCACTTTCTCTCTCTTCTTCTACTCGGTTATTTGCATTTATGTGCCAGGCCAAAATCCTCCTTCCAATTTGTGTTTGCTCCTGTATGATGTACGGTAGTAGATTGATCTAACCCCAAACAGCTTTTCATCTATTTACAGTACCAAAAAAAAAACTCAAAAAAAAAAAAACCATCTACATGTTATCCACACTCTGTGGAAAGACAATACACTCATTTTTATCTGAATACATATGAAACCCTGCTGAATAAGGCCCAGGCATGGGGCCATGGCGGGTAGGATTCCTGTAATCATGTCGTGCCTTCGCTTTGTCCGACATATGCTTCACCTCTGGATGGTATCTCAGAATTTGAGCTCACTACATCGAAGATCAATATGGTTTCCATGGGCTGAAAAAGGATGCAATCATGTATGTTGTGGCGCAGGGGGTTCGAATCACTCCTGGCCCGAATCTAACAAGCTCTGCTACTTCCGAATAAGGATATCAGGGGCTTAGAACACCGAATTCGATTGTGAAAATTCCGAGGGAGTCATGACAAACTGAGATAGAGTTCATACGAAATATCCCAATTCAGTTTGTTATACACTACAATCGAGCTGAAAATTGCATTGAATCTCAATCTGGAGCATACATCCTAAACCGCGTGCTAACTGTTTGACGAAATGCTTAAATGAAAATACGAATCAATTCTTTTATGAAAAAGATTGTTTGAATCACATTTTCATGCTCGATGTTTTCTTCAGTTCGATGGTGATTTGCATGTTATTGTCGCCGGAATAAGTTGTTGGCGGTGGTTTGGCTTTGGTCAGGAATGGACAAACAATGAAGGGTGATTCTGAGATGGCCAGAGGTTTGGCGAGACCTCATTGGAAGGAGGTATGGTTCTCGTCAATGGAGGCATGTCAGTGAAGAAGAAGCAAAGGAAGAAGATGGTCTCAAGGAAGAAGAAGAAGAAGAAAACAAAAAAAAAGGAAAAGGAAATAAACAATAGAAAATAATAAAATAACAAAAAAATAAAAATAAAATATTCGTATATAATAAAGACGAATCGAGTTAGGTGTGCCTAGAGAGGCTAACAGGCTTGGGGATTGGGCAACAAAAGCCCATCGGGATAACCGACTTCCTATTAGCTGGTTGTATAAACCCCCCACCCACTATGACTTTTAATATGTACTAATTGCAGACTTAGTTGCATTTTGCAATGGTTAAGTAATGAATGCTATTTCTTGACAAAAAAAAATCGAGTTGGATATGTACTGGATTGGATCGGATCGGATCGGATCGGATCAAGGTGGATTGTAGTATGAATTAGATTGCAGGCCTATTTCTAATAAAATTGGACTGGCCCAATTATTAACCCCAATCTAAACTATTAGGGTTCGAGTTAGCAAGTCGAGCTAGGTTCCTTGACTTGGTCTGAAGTCCATTTTCAAAAAAAGAAGAAGATAAAAGATAAAAAAATAAAAAATAAAAAATAAAATAAAATAAAAAAGGAAATAAAACAAATAAATAATAAAATAATAAAAATTACAAAAAATTACAAATTACAAATATGTTCAGAAAAATGACCTTAATTGATTTCATAAGATTTTTAGAGTAATGAATCAATTTTATATTTTTCTTTCCAAATAGACATTTTTAGTCTTTAATAAAATGTGGAAATCCTTAAAAGTATTGAAACCCAATTGAATAAGCTCTCAAAGCTTTACAATAGGAATTTGTTTAGTGTTGTTTTCTTTTTAGAGATAGATGTTGCATGTGCATTTCAATTCAATTACACTTGATGCACAATTTCCCTACTTTGGTTGTTGTTTTCCTTTTTAGCATGGGTAGGATTTAAAAAGAAAAAAGAAAAAAAATTCGAATGAACACTTGGTAGATTAGCCTTAAAATTGATGAAAAGATTGTATGAAGAACACTTTAGTTGACAATATAATCAAGTTTAGGTATTGAAAGAACACTAGTTGTATAACTAGTGTAATTAAGTCCCCCAATCTTAAATTTCTAGTTCTATAGAAATTGAGATGCCTCTCCAATATCTCAATCGATTTCTAATTGACCTTAATTGGCTAGTAACAACTCCTCACATAGAGTTTCGATAGGCTTAATCCAAACTTTAAATAAAAAATCCAACGCCACGCGAGATATAGTCGTGGGAGAGCTCGCGTTTTTTATCGATAGCTCATTTTCAATGTTATCAAATGATTGTTCATTCGAAACCATCGGTTGTACATACCATTTAGGTTGTCTCATAAACAATTACATCTAAACCTATTTCTTGATGGCAGCCCCTCAAGGGTAGGTCGGGACAATGGTTGTCTATACATAAGATTATTACTAACACAAGATGTGATAGTTTTCAAGAATTTTTACTTGTTTTATTTTTCCTTTGTTTCTAGGAGGGCTTTTTTTTTCTTTCCATCCCTAATTAGAGGAAACCTCCTCTAGTCAATCTTTTAATTGGTGGGTTACAAAACATCAACATTCCCCACATTATGTTTTATTGAATTTACATATGTACGACATCCATTACTTGTAACTCACCGATTAGAACCACATTTACTAGAATAAGAGTTTATCTCCTCTTTCTAGTTTCTTTATTTGAAGTTAGATCATAGCTTGGATTTGTAAATATGTACTCTTTTCATTGTAAGATCAGTTTAACTCTCTAAATAATGATATGGAAAATTGGTACTTCTCTTTATGTTTAAGTGAATTCCAACCTTGTGTTATGTGTAACTGTTAATGAGTATCTATTTACAAGTGTCATGTATGTATTACACTGGATTGGGTCGAGTGAATTTTGACACACTACATCAATATTGATCCAACTTAATGAAATTTTGGCATTTTGTGGCGACAAGAATTTGACTTTAGGAAGGTATCACTTAAAATCCCAATATGACCATGCTAGATGAAGTTCTTTGAGGAAATTAGGATTTATGATTGTGGTACGACGCACGATGTAGACGTGTAGATGCATTTGATTGAAGAGTGGGAAGTTGCTGTAAGTTATCAAGTAGTACAGCAAGTTATCCACAACGTGAAGAAATAGGAAGTTACCGAGCATGTAAAGTGAGGAAGCAATCTTGGACGCGGACGAAGAGTTTAGTGGGGGTTCATAAAGTCATTTAATTATCGTTTTGTTACGGAAGACTTAATATCATAGCAACTAAGGGTGTGCATGATAACTATTTTATTTATGTTCTAGAACTATTTTTTTACGCCAGACTTATTTTTCAAATATAAATTCATTTGGTAAAATAATTTTATTTTTTATTTCTTGAATAGATTTGAATTTTATAAATAGGTTTGAAATTGAAATTAGAAGTAAAAATTTCTTACTTTTCTATTTATGGAATAGAAATGAAAAATTATTTATCTATTTTTTACTTCTCACCTGAAAAAGTTTCTTCCTAATCACTAGCCATATGCCCGCCCTCCGGTTGCTAGTGGCCGGCCGCTACTGCCGCAAATCACATGGTCACTAGTCACCGCTGCTGCCACCACCGCTGCCGCCACCTCCTCCCACTCCCCCTCCCCCGCTAGCCACATTGCCTTACCCTCCCCCATTGGTCGTTGATCGTTGTCGCTGGTTGCTACCCCTCTCTCTGCCGCCATTGCTCGAGAATGAGAAATTTCGTATTGTTATCAAATAAATTTTTATTCCGGAAATATAAATTTTATATTAATATCAAACACGTATTTTTGCTCAGAAAGTCATCTGAGATTAAAAATAAAAATATATATTTCTATTTCAAAAATCAATTTTTAGTCAAAAATATTATCCACACCCTAAAAAGGCGCAAAAGGTTTCCATCCCATTACAAAAGTATCTTGTCCTCCTTATTTCTCTTTCCTCCCTTACTTCTTTATGGATGCTTCACCTACTTGCTTGCAATTGAGTCGAATTGTCACAAGTAAAGGAACTTGTGGAAAAACATGAAAGGTAAAGTCATGCATGTGTCTCCTTTCGCTTTATTGTCCCTCCAGATTTTGAAGAGACTCTCTCTCTCTCTCTCATCTGCGTGAAAGATCTTAAGGATGGATGATTGAAACATCTGCAAATGTATATGCAATGAACTTTGCTATACATTTCCAGTAATTGAATGAGATTTTGCATCGATGTCTCCTCATTTTTTTGTCATAGAATTTTTGTAGTAAGCAGAGGAAAATATCTATTTAAGGACCATAATTGTCTTGATTGGACTTATATGTGTATGGCTGCTGTTTTAGTTGGATAGGAAAGCACAAAATTGCTTGCCTTAGATTGGAAACAATGTTTGGAGATGGTGTTGTTTGTCCATCTTTTTTGCTTCTAAGGTATGATCACCTAAGAAGCACCGAAAACTCTTCAAGAGCTTTCGTGTCATGTTGGACACTTCGACACATGTCCGACACTTTATGACACTCTTCGACACTCTCCAATACTCAGTCAACACGAGTAAGAAAATCTGACACCTGGTCAACTTTTCCCAACACTCTTTGACACTAGTATCGGAATTCCGAGATGTGATTTCGACATGCATGGGATCAAATTTAAAAAAAATTTAAAAATTTTCATTAAATGATAGGTTAAAATGTAAATATGTAAATAAATAATATAAAAATAATAAATGGGGAAAAAAAAAGAAAAACCTAGTCTTCTCTTCCTCTCACCTCTCGTGACACACAATTCACCCACTCAAGTTTGTTATTTTCCTTCTTTTCTTCCAACAAGCTTTGACACAAGAATCTAAAATGTGGATTGCTTGTTTTTGTCCTTCAAGTTTTATGAATTATTGAAATTGTGTTGAATTGTTAAATTGAAATAATGAATGATATTAATAAGTGGTAGATTAATTTTTTAGTGTAAATTCATCCTAAGCTCTTTTTTTTGGTTATTTGTTTATCTGTGAATTTGAATCAAATTAATTTGATTGAAATAATCATAAAAATAATAATTTATCATGAATATATTAGAATATATATTTAATAAACAACATATCCCAACGTGTTGAAATTCTCTATTTTTGAAAAACAACATATTGGCATGTATCGTACCGTGTCGCATGTCTTGTGTCCATGTCGATGCTACTTAGATAATCACTCGTGGGTAAAAGTTAGGCAAGACCGCTGTGATGCAAAGAATGGGAACGATGTATTTTGGTTTGTTTTTTCCTTCTAGTCTGAACATTGATTTTGGGTTTGGCCTTGAAGTAAATGACAAAGTTCAGAGTTTTGTATCTCATTTATCGGCGTTTAGCCGTGTTAGCACCATTAGCAAATCATGTCCAACATGAGCACATATTGATGCAGCAGATTTAACAGGACTACTCATAGCATATAACTGTGTAGATTCAACGAAAAGGACCATTCAAAATGAATGACCAAGTTCTGTGTTTTTTTGCTAGTGCAAATGATGCTGCAAATTCAAGATTATAAACTCTAAAATTCCATATATTAACCATTCAAAAGTACATCTGCCATAGTTTAGTCATTACTTCTTCTAATTTAAAGTACATCTTCCAACTTAATTCCAAAAAAACAAAGAAAACATTCCAACTGCTACTATAAGGTTCATCACTTTTTGAATTCCAACATGGTCCAGTCATACAAAGAAACAACCCCTCCAAGTTAGCACAGTCAAATGCAACACATCCTACTCAACCACAGTTTAATCCAGGGGCAGATGACTTGCAGATTGTTGAGTTGCACAGGATCTACGAGGTTGAGTTGATACATGGCTTGTCTTGCTTGCAGAGGGTCCAAGAGCATGACTTGCATTACCTCTACATATTTAAGGATTATGCGATTACTAGACATCTGAAATTACCAAAGAGAAAGCAGGTTACCAGTGAGGTCCAATTACGTTGAAAGGATCATAATACAACTGCCTCCTTGTCGAATCTGTGAGTGAGTAAAGCAATTGAACATTAGTCTGGCCATACTGGAAGCAAAATGAACTCATACGGATCATTTGACAAAATCATCCGCGGCATTGAGGACACTGCGATCAATGCAGTCAATGATCCACTTAAAGTTCCATGGTGGGAGCTCCAAATTGTTGGGTCTTGTGATGGCTTTTCTGTTGCTTGAATGACAAATAATTTCTATTACGGAATCTTACTATTAGAGAGTCCAAAGAAATCTCAAAACCTAAAGCTAAAGCTAATTGTCGCAGTATTATAAGCAGCTTCAAATTTTTTGAACTTACCTATGATTGCTCATCTGATGATTTCAGTCACTTTAGAAGCGATTTTGATGGATGCATAATTGATATTTCTGCTCTGAAGGGAAATTCTTGGAAGAGGATTACTGGAAATGGCAATTTTGAATTGCCTTCCTCAAAGGCATATGTTGGTTTGGGTTCTTGCATTGGGGTTATTACAAAATTGCGACATTAAAGTGAGCACCTTAAACAAGTCATGGCCTTGATAGTGCACTTCTTCCCAAGTTCACGTGACCATTGTTGATCATTACATTGCATTATATGTATGATAATTGCAATACCATGTTGCATGAGCACGAATCATGATTGCATTGGCGATAAGGAAAAGAAAGAAATGATATGGTTGACAATCGTGCTGCATGGTCACATTAAAGGGATACCTAGTGTTGCCGGAAGACCGCCAACCTTCAAGTTGTGTCATGGCCATTGAGGTTGATTTTTATTGGTTGCCCGGCAGTGGTCAGATGTTGAGTTGTAGTATAAGTTGGACCAATGCTCGTTCGGGAATACCGTTTGGGTGGAGGCCCATGAGGTAACCATGCTCATGGGGAGGATGATGCCTAGTTTTTGGACTAGTCGACTGCCAACAATAAGGTTGTGCTGTGAGCTGAGAATTTGTAATAATTGGAACATGCATAGATGCTGATGCATGGGAAAGTTTGATTTGTGTTCTGATTATGTGAACTGCTTGTTGATATTATGTTAGCATGAATTATATTGCATCATGTAGGGTGCGTGTGATAAGGTAAGGTGAGATCATTTGTGGTTGCATTTGATGGTGATGGCTTATACTATGATTGAGATTCATTGCATGTTATAGATAAGGCAAAACGGATGTCACTTTGCAATTTAGGGCCTGCATGGTAACGCTCTCGGGAACAACTGTTTTTGTTCTTTTGTTCACGGGAGCGGATTTGGAATAGAAATGCATTTGGTAAATTTTTTATTCTCGGGAACAAATCTATTCCTAGAGTAGAAACCAGAAACAAAAAAAGTTGCTTCTCGCTCCTGGGAACAATTCTGAGAATCAATTTTTTTTCTCTTTTCTCTCTTCTTTTTTTTTCCCTTCTCTTTCTTCTTCTTCTTCCTCTTCCTCCTCCCACCCCATCACCGCCCCATCACCTCCACCGGCAAGCAGCTGGGTAAGGTCCGGCGAGCTCATTAGCACCTTGCCGGGCCAGGGTGAGGTATGGCAAGCTCGCCGGAGCCTCGCCTGGCCACCGACGAGGCTTAGCCTTGTAGATCTGGGTGAGGCTAGGCTTCATGTCGGCTGGCGAGGCCGAGCCTCGCCTCGCTCAGCCACTGACGAGGCTCGGCCTCGCAGATTTGGGTGAGGTCGAGCCTCGTTGGGCTAGGCAAGCCTTGCCCGGCTGCCATCGGCAAGGCTTAAGCCTCGCCCGGCCGCCACTGGCAAGGCTCAAGCCTCGCTGGCCTGCGCAAGGCTTAGCCTCATAGATCTAGGTGAGGCCGAGCCTTGTTGGGCTCGGCCTCGCCCAGATCTGCGAGGCCGAGCCTCGTCGATGGCCGGGCGAGGCTCCAGCCTCTCACTGGCCACCACCAGTGGCGGCGGCCAAGAGGAAGAATGGGAGAAAAAAGAAAAAGAAAAAGAAAAAAGAAAAAATTATAACAAAAAATATTTAAAAATTAAAAGTATCAAAAGATTAAAAATTTTCACCAAACACATTTCTGTTCCCGGAATAAAAAATTTGGACAGCTACCAAACCCCTTCAAATGCTCAGAAATTGTTTCCAGGAACAAAATAAAAAAGAATCATTTCTAAGCAGAAATTGTTCCTGAGAACAGAAACGTTATCATGCAGGCCTTTATCTACCATTGATAATAGGTTGCATGGTTAGGCTACACCTGAGGCGAGCGAAGTTCCTAACTGAGGTTTAGGATTATAACTTACCAAGTTTATCTCACCCGTCGTGGTTAAACATTTTCAAGGCCTTAGTATGATGTTGTACCCAGTGAGGTTCGATGTCCCCATGGACATGAGTACCGCTGTCACTATGCGACTCATCCCGGGTTGCAATTTCATTTATGAGCATTATGTGACAATGATCTGGGTGGACGAGAGAGAGAGGGATCACTACACATCTCATGTTTTCAAGACATGGTTCGTTAGGCAGGGGTTATGGTTTACGGCCCCCTAAAGAGCTATGATAGACCGTCACCTCACAAGGGTCTGAGCGATGAGGTGTGGGACCCCATAGATCTCAACCCTCCGGATGGCATGATGGAGGACCCCTTGTCAGGAGAGTCCAACCCTTCTAAAGCTAGCAATTAGGCAACTAATGCCTAATCCTTTTTGACCGACCCTCCCATCCTTTTATTGATCGTAGGTTAGCCAAGCAGGGCTTGTATATGTAGGCCACTGGAACATCGCCCAAGGCAGGGCTTGTATATGTACGGTTCCCCAAGCTAACCTCTGCAAATAAATAAAAATGTGATGTTGTTATTTTACTGATGTGTCTTTCTGCTATCCCTATTTGATGTTTAACTGGGTGTATTTAGTAACACTTTCGCATGTGCTTAATGGTAAGATAAAATGAATTGGTCGGCAACAAAACCTGGGGTATTGCATATTTCTGACCACAAGTGAACAAGGGTTATCACAAGCTCGAGGGTCTGGCGTGACACAAAGTAATTGGGGTTTATTGTGCTGTTGAAAACTTTGAAGTGCATGACCTTGCAAAGAATACAATCAAGAGTTTCTCAACGCTGATAGGCAATGACCGGCAATGGTATAGGTATCGAGTGTATGCTGAGACACTAATCTCGCCCCATTAGAACATTGTGGCAGCACAGAGGTTCGTGGAATGAAATCCTGTGTTGAAACAATCTAATGATATTGATGAAATTTACTGATTATGATGTTTACTTACTTCAGTTAGCATATTTTATCATGATACTCTTGCTTCTTCTTTTTTTCCTAGGAATGAATGAAAGTATTTTCCAATAATACTAATGTGTTTATGCTTTCTTTCAAGTTGAATTTACTGCATTGGACCGTACACTTAGTTTAGGACAATTGCAGTAGGTTCATGGAAAAGGCCATACATGAAGTTTTCACGGTACAGTTAAAAATTCATTAGCAATGATTGAGTCACAAATGAATTCAGGAGGTAATTTATTTAGACATGAGATTGGACTCGTTATACCTAACAAATATCAATTTTAGTGAATCAAATCGGAAAGTGAAATTATGGTATTATAAATTGAAAAAGAAACAGATGTTGATGAAATTCTAATAGCCAGTGATTGTTGCACAAGAAAAAAGTAGAAGTGTAGTCTAATTCAAGCATGGACTTTGCTTAAACAGTCGATCTTATGAGTCGCTCTATGTAGAGAGTGAAAAACTTATGTGTATATGTTTGAGGGCCTTTTGAGGCTTAATACAGTCAAAAATATGTGATAAATATGTGATGTCCAATAATCTGGTTTTGGCTCCTTTGGATCCGTATGTCTTGCTGCTGTGCATGAGGTTTTCCTTTTCCAATTTGTTTTTACCTTTTGCAGCAACCATAACTTGTGCCAACCTTGAAAATTGTGAAAGTCTGCCTTTGCCTATCTGGAGTAATTCAAATTTCACAAGTGCAACCACTAAACTGACAGTCCAAGCGCTATCTTCTTTCTTCATCAGAAAGGAGGTTGTAAGCGATGCGCAAGCTAGTCAAAGATAGAGAAAACAATGTGAAAGCATAAGTGCAGCAACAATGGGGAAGATAGGGTCCGCAGGAAATCAAGTGATCGCAATTGTTCCATTGCAGGCTTAAATTGACCACATCCGCTGGCTCCAAAATCACTAAAAGATGAGGTTGAGTTGACGGCTGTGAAAGTGCAGGAGTCAGGACGCAGTGAAACAATTGGCATATGAATTGGGAAGATGTGGAGGTGATTGATTCCTTGTCACCTTTAATGGCGCGGTTTCCTAAAGAAATTGTGGTAGCAAAGTGCAGTCTGAGCAGACACTAGTTCTATCCTATCAGTGTTTTCAACAGCAGAGAGACTTGCCTCTAGTTAGTTCATTACAGGCGCTCGTTCTCCATGGAAGCTCGCATTGAACCGTAGTGTTCAACTTTAAAAAAAAAAATTTGTGCAATTCCATTGTTAGAATTATGTATCTCATTTTCCACAGCAATTGAATCACTACATAATATTACGATGTGCTCGCTCTAACACTCACATGATCATAGTCCAATGTTCACTACATAACATGGCCTAGTGAATGGTTGGTCAAATTTATGCAAATATATTGAACAACATTTGCAAGTGAAGCGAGTATTCTGGCTCCAACCAAAAAAAAAAGTGAGTATTTCTAGCAAAACAAAGATAATTGAATGACCATTCGTCAAGTAGAAATCTAACCAAACATTTAGAGAGGATAGAGTATTGAAAGCACAATGGTGAAACTACTAATGACTGATAGATCTCATAATAGACTCTCGACACTATCTCTATTTTGTCTTCAAATTTCACATGATTATTCAATGGCTCAAAATGGCCATATTTCCCCAGAAAAGGCAACCAGAATGAAAGCTGTAAGACCAAATCCTGGAACTACTCTTAAAAGGCTCTAGATTCTTGATGGCTCGTCGCCAAGATAGGGAGAAATAAGAGTTTCCACATAGATATTAGAGTAGATATCGCCGCTCTTCTTGATTGGATAATCCTTGTAAGTATTATCCTCTGGATTGAGCAGAATAATGTTGTACGCATCGAGTTGGAAAACGATTTTCCCACTCCTTGTGAATGCGACAGGGATTTCTAGGCTAGGCATTCTTGTAGTTGAGACGCTGAACATTTTTGCCCAGGACCCTCCTTTCATGTATTCACTCATCATCCACGGCTCTTGCTGGAAGAGGGGGCGGTAGTACATGAACAGATTTGGCCCGTGAATCCCAAGTCCCATGGAACATGAGTTCCCAATGACTTCAGGGATTGGAAGCACTTGCTCGAATTCCTCTTCCGACAAATTAAATGATATCAGAGTCTCGAGCTTTCCTTCATTCTTGACAAGCCAGTGTAAGGCGCCATTCCAGTAAACACCCCTTCCTTGTTGGACGAGGGAGAGGTGCCTTTCTAGTTGGGCTTGTGTCCTTTTCCAAGAAGCGGCCTTCAGCGAAAATATTTCCATCTGCCAATTTTCAAAACCGTCCTGCCCATTTTCAGAACCCTTGCCTTGTACTATTTTGTAGTCATCCGATTGAGAGTCATATCCAAATCCTTGGAGTAACTCACGTAGATGAAAAAGACCGGAACGGGCCAAATTCCTAGACTCCTTAGTGGTCGGATTATAGAGGGCAAGTCTGCCGGCTATAGATAAACATACCAAGCCATCGCAAGACCCCACGAGCTCTGGACAGCTAGAAGCATCTATTCTTGGGTCACGAGACTTCACCACTGCGGGGTCATCATTGCTGCCAATGCTGCCATCGAGTGCTTCGTAGTTTATGGTCTCGAAGGGGCAGGTCTTGAAGATTCTCTGACTAGAAATCATATCCCCTGCCCTTAGCCTTTGCAGATGTGACTTGGCGAAGGCTGGGTCAGATATTAGAGAACGCCGCCGTTTACAGACGCATTTGAATCGCATCAGGGACATGGCTGGTAGCTTCAAGAGTATCTCCATGATGATATCCTCGGTGAAACTTTCGACCACTGCGGAGGCCGAGGTCCAGCTTGATTCAGCAAATGGTCTCTTCTTCATTGGGCAGGTTTGGAGTGAAAGATCTGTTTCTTTGCCTTTCGATTGTCTACACTAAGTCAAGAAGCTTTCCCAGCACGGAACAAGATGGAGGGTTGATCAGATCTTGGCCACGCATGAAAAACAGGAGATCTCAGGGTCGTCCGAGCCCTCCAGTCTTGGACTCGCTCGACGCGATCGAGGAGGTGGGAGGTGGAAGACAAAGGATGAGGGGACTCGTTGAGTCCAGCAGCACCGGAGGGGAGAGAGAGAGCGCAAGGTTCGAAATGGTATATTTATTCTTTGCAGAAATAAATGTTCCTTCTGTGAATAAGAAGGTAATAACGTACACGCAAAGTTCGAAATAGTATATTTGTGCTTTGCAAGAAATAAATGTTCCTTCCGTGAATAAGAAGTTAATAACGTAAGTTGATCTCTCTCTCTCCTGAAAAAGTACTTTTTCTTCACACGAGGGGTACGCTAAATATCAACAGGAGAAACGCAATAAAAAAATCATAAAAAATAAAAAGGAGAAAATCTGAAATAAAAAAAAAATAAAAATTTTGCAGAATCAGAAAAATAGAAAAAATAAAATAAAAAATTCGGAAATAATAATAAATAAATATGAATAATTAAATAATAAAAAAATCCAAAAAAGAAAAACTGGGAAAATGTTTAGAAAAATGACCTTACTTCAATCCATAAGATTTTCAGTCTTTAATTTAATGAATTTTTAATTTTCTTTCCTAATAGACATTTTTAGTATTAAATAAATTGTGGAAATCATTTAAAATAATGAAACTCAATTGCAGCATTAACAAAACCTCTTCCCGTACACACTTCTTGAACAACACTTGCAATAGATGGGTTAATAGCATTCTTACAATGAGGAAAAACCATAAACCCGAAGAAGGCTAACACAAAAACTCGCATCATTTGGACTGACGTGGCATTTTGAAAAAGTCCCTTCAAAAATGAAAATGGGCAAGTATTGCGGTTGGCTTTCAAAACTTTCCTTACATCTTCTCTCTTGACCCTAAGGAAATCAGCTAAAATTGATACATGCTCTACTCCGACGGGTGGCCTAATCAATTCCAACACTAAGGTTTTCCCAATGATAGCGCTAAATTCCTCCAAGGTGGGGGTGAGCTCGTGTTCGCCAAAAATGAATGCGGAGGTCTCGGGGCACCAAGTGTGCACTAATGCATGAATAACACCATAATGGACTTCTATGTCTAATAAAGAAAGTAGCCATCCCACGTTGGATTGCACAAACTCCCGACTGACATGGTTCAATCTACCCTACCAAGCACGCAGTTCCTCCTTTGGGACAGAGATAATACGAAGCTCAGGTCCTCCCATTGCATACAAACCTAAAACTCGCAAACAACCTAATTGTCGTGGACCAGCTGTCACGCCCCGACTCTCGAGCTCGCGGCAACCCCTTCTCCATGGTCGATTGAAAGCGACGTCCCAGGACCCATCGACGACCATTCATTTTATCTTTGATTATGCGCAAACGGAAGACGAACCATCCCCAGACAAACAAACAATCAAACAGGGATAGAGGGATGAATAGCAAGGACAACAGCAACTACTCAATTATTCAATTCAATTAAAGCAAATCATGCTTAATCAATCACATAAACATAATTAATCCCAAATTAAGCACAATTAAGCCAAATAAGCAAAATTAAGCTAATCTAATCTTAACCATCTATCTAACCACCTATCTTAGGGCTAATACAACTTAATTAAACCCCTTAAACCAAGATTAACACTAACTAACCAACCCTAAGCAAGTTTAGGCACTAAATAGGGATTAGGAGCTAAACTCACCCGTTAAGCGGGCCGGCGACACGGACGCGGCGGCGGCGACGAACCCGACACCCGGGGACCTCTACCACGACGATCCAAGGCGGTCTCAGGGCTGAGAACAGCAGCAACAAACTCGAAATCCCTCTGCAACTCTGAAAAACTGACTGCACAGGAGGAAAGTTGCTGACCGGAGTTGAACGGGCTGCCCGGAGCTCCGGCGAGCGACGGGCCAGCGACTGGCGGCACCTGGGGGTCGAGGGGGAACCATTTGAGGCTGGGATGGGTGGTGGTTTGGCCGGAAAGGGAGGAAAATGGCCGAAACAGCAAAACAGAACAGCAGCAGGCGGTCAGAAAACGGTCCGGCGACAGCCGTCTTTCGGCCGGAATACGGGACGACCGGCATCTCTTTCAGGCGATAGGCCGACGCTATCTGAACGGAAATTCTCTTCTGAACACAACGGCGGGTGGCACGAGACGAGATTCCAACGGGAAGACAATGAACAACTCAGATTTCGGTGAAAGGTCAAACTGAAAAACAGAAGGAAGGAGGGAAAACCATGGGAGAGAGGTGCTGCGATTTTGGAGAAGATGAAGAGGAGAGAGAGAGTGAAGTGAAGGCTGAAGGATAAGCCTTATCCAAGGCCATCAATGCTTGCCCCACTTGCCAAACAATGACCTCATCCTCTCTTTCTTCTTTTTGACTTTTCTTCAAAATATCCAAGGGCATTTTGGTCATTTCCACCTTGCACATTTCCCAATCTGTCCTTGGGCAGAAAATGGAGGACGGGCCTAGGAAATGGGCTTGAAAATGAATAGGAACGGGCTCGGGAATTTATTGGGCTTGAATCGGCTCGGTTTTAGACAATGGGCTTGGAAGGGTAAAGGGTCGATTTGGCCCAACGGGCTCACTTGCTTACCTCGGGCCTTCCATGGTGGTGTCCCACCTTGGGCGTGAGGCCCACACTGTTCTTGCCCGGCCCACGTCCTCATAGGCTCGTTTTCTTGGTCCGAAAATCCCTTTTCCAAATACTCGGCTCAACCGGCAGTGTCGACTGTCTAAGAAGCATCGTCCAAAAGTCCTTCTCGAACATTCCCGAAAATTCGAAATCCAATATTGGATTCTCATGCCATGTTAATTTCGCCCGAATGCCATTTTGGTACTACTCAGACTGACAGGCGGCTTTGAGGATTCACGCGTAACCGACTCGTGCCAATTCACGTTCAAGACTTCTCGACACATGGACGTCCTTGACTACATAAAATTGCGAAGAATCGATTCTTATTTCAAAGTACACGATTATCAATGATCGACATAGGGCCGTTCGCGAGTTCGATAATAGTAGACGGAATCACCCGTCGTCTCATTTTGTTCTGCCCACGAATCGACTTCTAGTCGTCCCTAAAATCGGCCTGCATATCTACAGGATCGTCCTTACGCAAGTCTCACGATCTAGTCGTTTTCCCAGGTCAGGTTCTTTAGTCGCACGAGTTCTGTCCTCATTAGCCTTTCCCCTCAAGGTCAGTATCTCAGGAGTGATCAGTTCCGAGTGAGATCAACCAACAATGCATTGGCGAAATTAATGTTCATTCATCCCTTAAAGGGCTTGAATTTCAGGATGTTACAACTCTTCCCCTCTTATAAAAATTTCATCCTCGAAATTTGCTGCTACTGACAAATCCTCAAAAAGATGGGGGTGCTGATGCTTTTCTTCACTTTCCAGTGTAGCTCTCTCTGTTCCACGATACTGCCAGATCACCTTAACTAAGGCGATAGTCTTGCTTCGAAGCACTTGCTCTTTACGGTCCTCTATCCGTATCAGCCTCTCCACGTACGACACCCTGTCATTTATGTCCAGTTCCTCAATATTCAAAACATGAGTCGGGTCCGGTTCATACTTTCTCAACATGGACACGTGGAAAACATCATGTACTTGAGCAAGCTTCGGTGGCAACACAAGACGATACGTTAAAACCTCGATCCTTTCCAAAATTTCAAAGGATCCAACGTACCTCGGACTTAACTTTTCTTTCTTGCCAAATCTAGAAGTACCCCTCATTGGCGATACTTTCAAAAACATATGATCACCCACTTTAAACTCCAACGGTCTACGATGCTTATCTGCATAACTCTTCTGACGACTCTGAGCGATCTTTAGTCTGTCTCTAATAATCTGAACTGCATTCGATAACCTGTTAAACCAATTTTTGAACCAGTGACTCCAGTTCTCGACCTCATTCCATAGGCGGAGTTCCACAAACTTGACCATATTTCTGCTATACCGCTCCGATAAAATCTTATCCCACAAACACTCTCTTTTTGCACAGTGCGTAGTTCAGTTCATTTCTACCCCTTTCGACATCCTAGAAGCCTGCCAGGAGTCGCTCCTTGCTCAGGCACTCTGGCCCCAGCGACCACTCCCCGCCCTCGTCGGATCAATCGTTACGGGCATCTTCAAACTGTACCACTACTAGCAAAAGTCTCTTTTTGACATGCACCATCTCATAGAGGTATTATCCGCTTTGGCTTGTCCCATACCAAGCCTCACGGTTTTAACCTCGTTTGAGCTCCTCAAAGTGCGAAACTTTCTCCAGCTCGTCAACCCATGAGCTTGTTTCCACGGGGTCACTTATCGACACTTAAAATCTGATTCACTGAATTTCCATCAAATTGCTGTCCGAATTCCACAAACTATCGATTTTTCTTCCAACATTCCTTTCACGTCCATTTAATAACCAAATCAAGAATTCACCTCAACCACTTGAAAATTAGTGCAAACCAAATGTCATTTATTGCACCAAACGCTTTCGAATGCTTCTTCAAATCCTTTTGAAATTTCAAAGGAGTCGAGAGTCCTCCTCGATTTCTCACAAACTCAAAAATATCACCCACTACTGGGTTAAACTGAATTGTCTTTCCATGACAATCCACTTTTTGTTGGGTGGGATGGGATTCCTTCTCCCCATCATCGGTCCCTTTCCAAATCGACAATTATCTCTGTTAGGCACGAACCGCGAGCCAAATGCAGTCGCCCTCTTGGTCATATCCTTCTCTAACATCTGGGCCCTTTCGTACGTCTCATCAAAACTCTTTAAATTCAAGGGCACCAGCTAGCTTTCAATTCCAATTTCAAGCCATCTCTGAAACGTCTCACCCTATCCGAGGGTCCTCCACTAATCTCGGCATATACTAGGCCAACTCAACAAACTTCGCCTCATACTGATCCACTGACATCTGATTCTGACAAAACTGTTGAAACTCTGCCATCTTTGACTCCCTCGCACTGTCAAAGAAGTACTTTCCATTGAAAGCTTCACAAAAGGCACCCCAAGTCTGAACCGTGCCTTCAGGGAACACTCTTCCTTGAGTGGCTCCCACCAAGTACTGGCATTACCTTGAAGCTGATAAGCCGCCAAAAGTACTAGATCTTCCTCTGAACACCTCAACACTGAAACAGTCCTCTCGAACTCCCTTATCCAAAGGGTCGCAGCTTCAGGGTCGCCCACGCCACTAACCTCGGTGGCTTTAATCTCAGGAACTGCTCTACCATGCTAGGCATCGGTCTCTCACAGGCCTCTCCTCTCACTAGGGGAACCACAAGGACCACAGCCAAAAGCACACAACCTGCTGTCCTATCAAGGTCTCTAGCGGCAGCAGGATCCCACCTAACCTAGGATCTGCTTACACACTACCTCTAGCACTGGCCTGACCAGACACTGCCCTAAGTCTAGGGGCTGACTGCTCAGGATTGCTCATCACTCTGGACTATGAGCAACCCGCCACCACACGAAACCACAAAAGCAATCACAGGCATGTAATATAAAAGCCATCCCTATCTCACTATCCCAAAAATCCCACGCACCTTATCACTCCAAGTCTCGACCTCGCTCTGATACCAAAACCGGCGGGGTTGTCACGCCCCGACTCTCGAGCTCGCGGCAACCCCTTCTCCATGGTCGATTGAAAGCGACGTCCCAGGACCCATCGACGACCATTCATTTTATCTTTGATTATGCGCAAACGGAAGACGAACCATCCCCTGACAAACAAACAATCAAACGGGGATAGAGGGATGAATAGCAAGGACAACAGCAACTACTCAATTATTCAATTCAATTAAAGCAAATCATGCTTAATCAATCACATAAACATAATTAATCCCAAATTAAGCACAATTAAGCCAAATAAGCAAAATTAAGCTAATCTAATCTTAACCATCTATCTAACCACCTATCTTAGGGCTAATACAACTTAATTAAACCCCTTAAACCAAGATTAACACTAACTAACCAACCCTAAGCAAGTTTAGGCACTAAATAGGGATTAGGAGCTAAACTCACTGTTAAGCGGGCCGGCGACACGGACGCGGCGGCGGCGACGAACCCGACACCCGGGGACCTCTACCACGACGATCCAAGGCGGTCTCAGGGCTGAGAACAGCAGCAACAAACTCGAAATCCCTCTGCAACTCTGAAAAACTGACTGCACAGGAGGAAAGTTGCTGACCGGAGTTGAACGGGCTGCCCGGAGCTCCGGCGAGCGACGGGCCAGCGACTGGCGGCACCTGGGGGTCGAGGGGGAATCATTTGAGGCTGGGATGGGTGGTGGTTTGGCCGGAAAGGGAGGAAAATGGCCGAAACAGCAAAACAGAACAGCAGCAGGCGGTCAGAAAACGGTCCGGCGACAGCCGTCTTTCGGCCGGAATACGGGACGACCAGCATCTCTTTCAGGCGATAGGCCGACGCTATCTGAACGGAAATTCTCTTCTGAACACAACGGCGGGTGGCACGAGACGAGATTCCAACGGGAAGACAATGAACAACTCAGATTTCGGTGAAAGGTCAAACTGAAAAACAGAAGGAAGGAGGGAAAACCATGGGAGAGAGGTGCTGCGATTTTGGAGAAGATGAAGAGGAGAGAGAGAGTGAAGTGAAGGCTGAAGGATAAGCCTTATCCAAGGCCATCAATGCTTGCCCCACTTGCCAAACAATGACCTCATCCTCTCTTTCTTCTTTTTGACTTTTCTTCAAAATATCCAAGGGCATTTTGGTCATTTCCACCTTGCACATTTCCCAATCTGTCCTTGGGCTGAAAATGGAGGACGGGCCTAGGAAATGGGCTTGAAAATGAATAGGAACGGGCTCGGGAATTTATTGGGCTTGAATCGGCTCGGTTTTAGACAATGGGCTTGGAAGGGTAAAGGGTCGATTTGGCCCAACGGGCTCACTTGCTTGCCTCGGGCCTTCCATGGTGGCTGTCCCACCTTGGGCGTGAGGCCCACACTGTTCTTGCCCGGCCCACGTCCTCATAGGCTCGTTTTCTTGGTCCGAAAATCCCTTTTCCAAATACTCGGCTCAACCGGCAGTGTTGACTGTCTAAGAAGCATCGTCCAAAAGTCCTTCTCAAACATTCCCGAAAATTCGAAATCCAATATTGGATTCTCATGCCATGTTAATTTCGCCCGAATGCCATTTTGGTACTACTCAGACTGACAGGCGGCTTTGAGGATTCACGCGTAACCGACTCGTGCCAATTCACGTTCAAGACTTCTCGACACATGGACGTCCTTGACTACATAAAATTGCGAAGAATCGATTCTTATTTCAAAGTACACGATTATCAAGGATCGACATAGGGCCGTTCGCGGGTTCGATAATAGTAGACGGAATCACCCGTCGTCTCATTTTGTTCTGCCCACGAATCGACTTCTAGTCGTCCCTAAAATCGGCCTGCATATCTATAGGATCGTCCTTACGCAAGTCTCACGGTCTAGTCATTTTCCCAGGTCAGGTTCTTTAGTCGCACGAGTTCTGTCCTCATTAGCCTTTCCCCTCAAGGTCAGTATCTCAGGAGTGATCAGTTCCGAGTGAGATCAACCAACAATGCATTGGCGAAATTAATGTTCATTCATCCCTTAAAGGGCTTGAATTTCAGGATGTTATACCAGCTAAAAAGAATAATAATAATAAATGTAAGTAAATTGCAAGTGTGAGAGTTTAGGAGACTTACTTCACCCAATGAAAATTAAAATAAATCACATAGACATGTGCATGAGACGTGGGTCAATTACTACTCTAGACGGCTCAAATGAAGCCACGGGATTACCGGACTGAATCGACATGATCGCGGTTAGGTCGAGGTTCCCATGACTCTGGCTTTGTCAAAGAGTTGACCCATACTGCGTGTTTGCAAGCCAAGGTGGAAGCTCTCAACATCGAAAGAATTTCGGAATTGAGATGGGCGACTCATACTACATGATGGTAGTCGGAGTGGTATCCATCTCAACACCATCCTAAGTGATCCTAATGCGGCCCAGGTCCGGCGGTAGGTTGTGTGTGCTAAAGTGTAGTGCCATGTAAGAGGGACATGCACAACAATTTATATAGCAACCAACACTTCAAAAATTTAACCATATAAACATTCATTCCCATTTCACCACCCTACAAAACAAAGTGTTAGCAAACACTCCACCCCTTATTACTCCAATCCTACACCAACATTTAACACAAGGTTAGCATCACATTAAATAACACACAATCAAGCAAATTAGGCCTAAGTCCTCAAAGGTTCAAAACCAGTCCCCAGTGGAGTCGCCAAGCTGTCGCGACCTAAAATTTTCGAAATAATAATAATAGGTTTAGGAATATTGTTAATTTCGGGCCGATGGCCCTTAATTAACTCGGGCTCTCCCAAGCCCATACCCCGCACGACGTTGGGTATGCATAAAAAACTTTCAAACAAGGAGTCGCCACTAGGGCTCTCACATGGGAGCGTGTCTCACCTTTACACAACCAGAGGGTCTAGGGTCGGGGACTTGATTACGTTAGTCATGCGACTAACGCCCTTTCGGTACCTAACTTAATTGTGTGTTAACTAAAGTGTAACATCCTGAAATTCGAGCCCTTTGAGGGAGGAATGAACGTGAATTTCGCCAATGCATTGTTGGCTGATCTCACTCGGAACTGATCACTCCTGAGATACTGACCTTGAGGGGAAAGGCTAATGAGGACAGAACTCGTGCGACTAAAGAACTTGACCTGGGAAAACGACTCGACCGTGAGAATTGCATAAGGACGATCCTGTAGATATGCAGGCTGATTCCAGGGACGAATAGAAGTCGATTCGCGGACAGAAATAATGGGACGACGGGTGATTCCGTCTACTGTTATCGAACCCGTGAACGGCCCTATGTCGATCCTTGATAATCGTGTACTTTGAAATAAGAATCGATCATTCGCAATTTCATGTAGTCAAGGACGTCCATGTGTCGAGAAGTCTTAAACGTGAATTGGCACGAGTCGGTTACGCGTGAATCCTCAAAGCCGCCTGTCAGTCCGAGTAGTACCAAAATGGCATTCGGGCGAAATTGACAAGGCATGTGAATCCAGTATCGGACTTCGAATTTTCGGGAATGTTCGAGAAGGACTTTAGGACGATGCTTCTTAGTCAGTCGACAGTGTCAGATGAGCCAAGTTTTTGGAAAAAGGATTTTCGGACCGATGAAACGAGCCTACGAGGACGTGGGCCGGGCAAGATCAGTGTGGGCCTCACGCCCAAGGTGGGATAGCCGCCATGGAAGGCCCGAGGCAAGCAAGTGAGCCCGTTGGACCAAACCGACCCTTTACCCTTCCGAGCCCATTGTCTAAAACCGAGCCGATTCAAGCCCAATAAATTCCCGAGCCCGTTCCTATTCATTTTCAAGCCCATTTCCTAGGCCCATCCTCCATTTTCAGCCCAAGGACAGATTGGGAAATGTGCAAGGTGGAAATGACCAAAATGCCCTTGGATATTTTGAAGAAAAGTCAAAAAGGAAGAGAGAGAAGATGATGTCATGTTTTTGGGAACTTGAGCCAAGCATTAATGGCTTTAATGAAGCCTATCTCCAGCCCTCACTTCACTCTCTCTCTCCTCTTCATCTTCTCCAAAAATCGCAGCCCTTCTCTCCCCTTGCTTCTCTTCCTTCCTTCAGTTTTTCAGTTCTGACCTTTCACCGAAATCTGAGTTTTTCATTGCCTTCCCGTTGGAATCTCGTCTCGTGCCACCCGCCGTTGTGTTCAGAAGAGAAATTCCGTTCAAATAGCGTCGGCCAATCGCCGGAAGGAGCTGTTGGTCAACCCGTATTCCGGCCGAAAGCCACCGCCGGCCTGACCGTTTTCTGACCGCCTACTGCTGTTCTGTTTTGCTGTTTCGGCCATTTTCCTCCCTTTCCGACCCAATCTCCACCCATACCAGCCACAAGTGGTTCCCCCTCAATCCCCAGGTGCCGTTGGTCGCTGGCCCGCCACTCGCCGGAGCTCCGGGCAGCCCATTTTCCTCCGGTCAGCCACTTTCCTCCTGTGCAGTGCAGTTTTCAATGTTGCAGTGGGGATTCCGAGTTGTTGCTGCTGTTCTCAGCCCTGAGACCGCCTTGGATCGTCGTGGTAGAGGTCCCCGGTCGTCGCCGCCGCCGCGTCCGTGTCGCCGGCCCGCTTAACGGGTGAGTTTAGCTCCTAATCCCTATTTAGTGCCTAAACTTGCTTAGGGTTGGTTAGTTAGTGTTAATTTTGGTTTAAGGGGTTGAATTAAGTTATATTAGTCCTAAGATAGGTGGTTAGATAGTTGGTTAAGATTAGATTAGCTTAATTTTTCTTATTAAGCTTAATTGTGCTTAATTTGTGATTAATTGTGCTTATGTGTTTAATTAAGCATGTTTAGCTTAAATTGATTGATTAATTGTTTTAATTAATGTTTTGTTTAATTTCTGGATTAAATGTTTTAATTAATTCAATTTTCGGGAAAATCACTGTTCATAATCACTGTTCACGATTACTGTTCACGGCACTGTTCATGCAGAAGCTAAATTTAGTCTTAAGTTGATGTGCTCTTGATTGTTGTGATTAATTGGAGTGCCGATTGTTAATTATACTCGTGAATATTGATGAATTGCGTGATCGAGTGTTGGTTGAATTGAATTTTGGAAATTGTTGAGTGAGATCGCATGACATATTGCGTGGGTTATTTGAAATGGCATATCGCATGAGCATGCGCGATGTTGCATTCACGACAGAGCAAAGATATAAATAGATTGCTTGATGATGTGTTGCATGATCACATTAAGAGAGGGAACCCGGCGTTGCCGGAAGACCGCCAATCCTTATGGGGTTGTGCCGTGGCCATTTGGTCGCCTGACTTCGGTCGGATGCCTGACGGGGGACATGTGACGGGACTGCGGTAGTGGGCGGGTCCTATGTTCCTGTCAGTTGCGGGACTGCGGTAGTGGGCGGGTCCTGTGCTCCTTCGGGAATGCCGTCAGAGGGAAGGGATGACCCTTGACGTCGCCGTGCCTCGAGGTAAAGAGGACGAAGCTGGTTTAGCCAGGAACCGCCAACTATAAGGTTGTGCCGTTGGCCCAGGAGAGGGCGTTAATAATCGGAGCATGTGTGAGTGTGAGACATGAGAAAGTTGTGTGAGATGCTCTGATTATTCGCATGCTCTTAATGTCGTGATGATTGCATTAATTATGGTACGCACGCATGAGTTGACAGTCGTGCAGGGTGTGGCAATGGCCAGGTGAGATCGCTTGTGACGCGATTTGCATGTGATTGATGAACTGTTTCATCTAACGGCCATGTGCCTTGATTGCGTGTATTGTGCTGAGATTTGACGTGCAGGGTATGGCAGACCGGGTAAGGTTGCATGCGAACTTAATAGTGTTTATTGGTTGACCCTGGTGGTTGTTTGAGTGTAGGTTGTCTATTGTTGGTTGTTTGATTGCGGGTTGTCTGTTGTTTGTTGTGGGGTTGAGTGAGGGATGGTTCTGGAGAGATACCCCGGGTTGAGTTGGCGTACTAACCGGGGCTTAGGGGGAAGAACTCGCTGAGATTTTATCTCAACCCGTCGTGGTTAAACATTTTCAGGTCTTTAGAATGGCGTACCCCAGTGGAGAATCCTGCCCCCGCTTCTCCAGTGATCGACTCGACGGAGCTTGAGTTCGATGGGTCCGAGTGACCGTGGTGCTGAACCTAAGGGTTCTTCTTGTTTAATTGGATTAGCCTAGTTCTTTTGGTTTCGCTTAGAGGATGGATCGGCCCTTTTTGTCGGGCTTGTAATTCGGAAACGATCATCCGTTGGTTAATCCAGTAATTTGAATAAATGAGTAGTTGCTTTGTTGTTTTGGCTGTTCATCCCTCTATCCCTGTTGATTGATTGATTATGGGGATGGTTCGTCTTCCGCTTGCGCATAATCAAAGATAAAATGAATGGTCGTTGATGGGTCCTGGGACGTCGCTTTCAATTGACCATGGAGAAGGGGTTGCCGCGAGCTCAAGAGTCGGGGCGTGACATAAAGACATGGTAACACATTCAAAAAACCTATTGTAGAGCCCTAAAGGCTTATTCAATTTTGGTCTTTTTCTTTTTAAGGGTTTTCTGAATTTTTGCAATTTTTTCTGATTTTTCTGGATTTTTTATTTTTTTAATATTTTTTAATATTTTCCGAAATTAAATAAAACAAAATTTTCAAGATTTTTGATAATTTTTTGGATTTTCTGATTTTTCTTAAAAAATTTATTAATGTTTTTTATTGGAATTTTTAACTTTTTCTAATTTTTTGGAATTTTTGAATATTCGAAAAAAAGAAATAAAAATAAAATAAAAATAAACTTTTAAAACCTTTTTTGAAATTTAAAAACGTTTTTTTTAATTTTGATGATTTATTGAAAATTTTTAAGATTTTTTTAAAAGATTTAAAAGATTTTTTAATTTTCTGAATTTTTGGATTTTTATTTTTTTAATTAATTAAAAAGTGATTCGGACCGGGTCGGGAGACCCGGCCCTACTAAACCGACCCGGACCCTATCGGTCCGAGCCGGGTCGGCGATCGGGCTGGCCGAATGGCCCGGTCGAAAATATTTTAAGATGGCCCATCAGTAAAAGAAATTAAAAAGCCCATTTCCTATTTATAAAAAATTTGGTCCAAAATCAAACCTAAGCCCACTCAAGAGGATAAGTTCAGCCCATGCCCCCTCCTATTCTAATTTTCGGCCCGACCTTTTTTTTTCTTCTTTTCTTTTCTATTTTTTTTCTTCTTTTTTTTCTCACCTGTTTTGTCTTTTTCTGCATGTATTTTCTCTCTCCTGCATCGTCTTCAACCTCCGTGACCTGCATGCCCGACACCCGTGAAGCCGCCTCACCGGACCGACGTTGAGCGCCGCTGTCACTGGCCCTAAAAGGGGTTGCCCTAGCATCGTCCGGCGTCGACCGTTCCATCCGACAGATGCCGGACGCCGTTGGCAATGACCTCCAGCGATCTCGGAAGCTCACCGTTGCCGGAAAAATAAAAACATTTCTTTTCGACTCCAAAACGTGCAGAAATCACATGAAACTAATTAAAATGCTAAGAGAAACACGATATCAGCCATATACAGTCAAAGATCTACAAAAACAACTCGTCGAGAACGGATTAAACCAGGAAATTTTCTGGGTTTCATTTGGGCATTTTATCGAACAGCTTTTGTGCATGAACAAAAATGGGGCTATTCGACTCGAGCCGGCCTGAGGCCGAGACCGAACTCCTATCTAGCCATACTAATATGCTCAGAGATGCGAAAGGAGGGTCGATAGGGGTCGGAACTTGCGCGAACTGGTTGGCGCGAGCTCTGGCCCACCACCTGCGAAAATAGAACAGGAATGTGTCTCGAGGAGACCTACCTAGTTCAGACGGAGCTTTGCGGTTGGCAACGATGGGCGAACGAGTCTCCAGCAACGACGAATTGTTCCTGGATCCCTCCTAGTTCGCCCTCTCCACTCTTTTTTTCTTGCTGCTTTCGCTTCCAGCTCTTCAAGTTCTCTGTTCTCCGGCGCCAGAGCTGAGGCATGGTGGGGGGAAACGTCGGCGACGGATCAGGCGTGGCCGTCCATCATTCTCTCCCTCTGTTCGCCCTCTTCTCCTTTTCTCTTTTTTCTTGGTTTCTTTTTTTCCTTTCTGTTCTGACCAAAATCGCCACTCGCCCCCCTCTGTCGATCCTCACCTTGCTCCGTAACCGTTTCTGTCCTCTCCCTTATGGCCGCGTGACAGCACGGTAAGGTGCTGGCATCACGCGGCTGACGTCAGGGTCCAAGGAGACTCGGATGACGTCATTTGCTTCTTCATGCTCCCATGCGTGTGGGGGAGGAGAGATTTTCTGCCACCTTTGATCCTTTTGCCTCTGATGTGCACCTCAGTTTTTTAGTCTTCTTCTGCAAGTGATGTGATGTTTTGCGTGGGAGAAACAAGGGAGGAGGAAGAAAAAGGAGCGGGCCAGGCTGAGAAGAAAGAAAAAAGGAAAAATGGGCTAGGCCCGTGCGAAAAAGATATTTTAGATATAAATAAATATATATATTCAGGGTTGGTCTGGGTTGGACCGACCCTGAACTCCTAGGATCGAGGACCAACCCGCATAATGCTGGTCCTAGAATTTCAAGACCAAAGACCAACCCAGTTCCCTTGAGAATAGGACCGAGACTAGCAGGGTTGGGCCGGTCCAAAGTTGACCCTGGACCGATGCTCACCCTTACTTCCTTGTCTATGGTCTCAAGAGAGCTGGTCTTGAAGATTCTCTGACCGGCAATTATATCCCCTGGCTCTAGCCTTTGCAGATGCGAAATGGAGAAGCTAGGGCCGAATATAAGAGCCCGCCACCAAACATTTGGAGAGGATAGAGTACTAAAAGCACAATGCTGAAGCTACTAATGAATGACAAGATCTCATAATAGACTCTCAACCCTGTCTTTATTTCTTCTTCAAATTCAACATGATCATTCAACAGTTCAAGATGCCTAGATTTCTTCAATAAATAAATAAAAAGGGAAACTCATAACAAAAATGTAAAGAAGAAATCCACTAGAATGACTCTTAAAAGGCTCTAGATTCCTGATGGCTCACAATCCAAATAGGGAGAAACAAGAGTTTCCATGTAGACGGCAGACTCGATATTATGTTCGATATTATTGCCACATTGGACTGGATAATCCTCGTAAGTATTATCCTCCAAATTAAACAGAATCATCCCGGTCACATTGACTTGGAAAATGATTTTTCCACTCCTTGTGTATGCAATAGGGATTTTTCGCCAGAAGCGATGCCTAGATATTCCTTCAGAGACACTGAACAATTTTGTCCAGGATCCTCCTTTCTTGTATTCACTCATTATCCACAGCTGGAAGTAGTTCGCATAGGAGCCATGGAACAAGAACAGATTGGCCCCGTGAATTCCAAGTCCCTCGAAAATTATGTCCCCATTGACTTCAGGGACCGAAAGCACCTGCTGGAATTTCTCTTCCGACAAATCAAATGACATAATCACAGACTTGATCTTTTCTCTGCTTTCATAGACGACGCACCAGTGTAAGGCCCCCTTCCAATAAACTCCTCCTCCCTGTTCGTGGAGGAGGAGATTCCTTCCTAGTTGGGCTTGTGACCCCTTCCAAGAACCTGACTTGAGCGAAAATATTTCTTCTATCCGCCAATCTACAAAACCAGAACCAATGCCCTGCACATTGCCCTGTACTATTTTGTAGTCATCAGATTGAGAATCATATCCAAATCCATAGAGTTTCGTACCTTCTGGAAAAAGATTGGAAGAGGGCAAATTCCTAAACTCCTTAGTGGCCGGGTTATATAGTGCGAATCTGCCCAAAACTCTGCCGGAGACATATAAACATACCATGCCATTGCAAGACCCCACGAGCTCAACATTCCAGCTAGGATCAGGATCGTCAATTCTTGGCTCATGAAGCTTGACCACCGTGCCATCACCATTGCCGCAGTCCAACACTTCGTAGTCTATGGTCTCAAAGGGGTTGGTCTTGAAGATTCTTTGACTAGCAATTATATCCCCTGCCTCTAGCCTTTGCAGATGCGACTTTGCGAAGCCAGGGTCGGATATGAGTAACCGCCACCGTTTGCAGACGCCTTTGCATAGCATCAAAGACTTGACTGGTAGCCTTAGGAGTATATCAGTGAGGATATCCTCGTTGAAAACTTCAGCCGCTACGGCGTCCGAGGTTCCACTTGATCCGGCAGATAGTCTCTCCATTTGGGCAGGTTCTGAGCGAAGGATCTGCTCCTTTGCCTCTCGATCTTTCACACTGAGTCAAAAAGCTTACTCAGCCAAGAATAGGGCGAGGGTTGGTCAGATCTTCTGCCACGCAGGGTCACGCAAACCCTTGATCTCGGAATCTTAGGCTCGCTCAACGCGATCAAGGTCGATTTGAGTCTGAGGTGGGACTTGCCGGCGTTGGTGTGGTCGCGTGTGCAGTCCAGCGACAGTGGCAGCGGAGTTGACGGGGCCGATCGGCCAGTGCAACGGCGAAGATGGCCTAGGCGAAAGCAAGGCGGCGCAAGGAGCGTGTGCTGGTGAGGTTATGAAGGATAAATACTCAATTTGGCGAGTCGATCGATATCATCTCTCCCCTAATTGAGAAAATTTTAAATGTGGGCTAGAAAGGTTGTCACTTTCTTGATAAGATAAAAGAGCTTAAAGATTTTCCTATGGAGCTTATGCCAATACGCACTTCCAACAAAAGACAATTTGTTTCAGTGAAAAATCTTACCCCCCTTTGCCCTTTGTGTCACTAGTGTTGGGAAACTGTTGAACACCTTTGCCCACTGTGTCCCTAGATCGACAAAGTGTGGGCGCATCCCTCCCTACAAATTCAGATTTCCAAACAAGGATTAAGCAGGATAGAGGAATGGTTGCTAGATATAGTGCGACAAAAGAGATCTACTGGGTTAGGAAATTACCGCATCGATCTTGTGGGGAATTTGGAAGGCTCAAAACGCCGCAACCTTCAACAACCGGAATCCACACGCCGACGAGGTGGTGGAATCAGCCCTCACCACTCTACAAAGCCACCGAACCTGGAACAAAGCTAGTAGCCAAAATCAATTCCGACAAACCCTAATGGGCAGCTAGATACCACCGCCGAATCGCACGTTCAAGATAAACACGGATGGGGCTTTCTTACCAGGTGCGAAGACGGGCTCAGTGGCTTGGATCTGCCGCGACTCCACTAGTCAGATGCTGAGCGGCGACACTAAATCGATGCTAGCGTCGTCTCCGCTACTAGTCGAAGCCCTTGCAATTGCAGAAGCCCTCGGTCATTTGTGTAGCCTGCCCTATTTTGCACATAAGGAAAGCTGTGGTATTTCCCTAAACAACGCCGTTCAACTTGAAACGGATTGTCAGGTCTTGGCAGAAGCAATTATGCACCCTCAATAGCTCACGTGAGAGGCGCGTGTGCCTGTCCAACAATGCAAAGAATTTATGTCGCGTTTACCCAATGTTCAGATCAGATTTTGTAAACGCGAGGCTAATATGATTGTAGATTAGATCACTAAATCACATAGGAAACAGGGCCTACCACCAAATTGGGTCCAGTTCCCCCACGAATGTCTATGGAACTTGCTATGTATTGATGCCCACTTATCGGGCCCCTCCATTTTGGACTACATCAATGGAAATTTATGTTTCGACCAAAAAAAAAAGAAAAGAGCTTAAAGTAGATGTTGTTAAGAACAAATTGGGTCTAAAGTGGTCATAGGAGTTTCAAATAAAAAGCCTCTTTGCTAGTCAGCTAATATTATGAACGGTCGAGGACATTTTCGTCTCGAGAAAATTTAAACCTAAATTTTATTTAAATTAAATTAAAAATTAAGCTAAAAATACAAATGGCCCTCCCGCCAATGACCATCACCCCACCGCTAGTAGGGTGCCAACAATGGTTGGCCGGGTCGCCGATCACCTTTGTCAACTAGAAGCGAGGGCCAAATGGGGTGGCAGACATAGACAGAGAGCTCTTTTTTGTGTGTTTGTGTGTGTGTGTTTTTTTTTCAGTTTTAGCCCTTTTCCATTTTTGAGTTTGTCTTTTTGTGGATTTTGGATTTTTTTAACTCAACTTTAAGATTTTGTGTAAAAATTAGGAATCGGATCAAAACAACGTTCTTTTAGTGCTTTTGATAATATTAACGCCACGTACGAGAGTAAAAATATTAAAAAAGATGCGTCAATATTTTATATTAATTAAATTAAATAAAGTTAGTGAAAATCAAGTATTGGGCATAGACCTACAAGCCCTCACCAAACACTAGCAAGGGTCACCTCACCTAGGTCCTCGCTTGCCTCACTTGCTATGGGCAAGGCAACCTTGCCTAGATCGGGCAAGTGTTGGCCTTGTCCGCGACCGGGAGGGTTGCTCAGGCAATTTTGGCCTTGCTTGAGTAGGGTAAGGGCCACCCTTACCTAACCCTCTCTAGGTATCGTCAGTGGCCAACCATTGCCTAAGGCTAGCCATCGGTGAAAAGGAAAGAAAAAAATAGAAAAAATAAGAAAAATGGGAAAAAAAATTTGGGAAAAAAATGATGAAAATGCCATTGACAATTAGGAGATCAAGTTATACTTTGAAATTAACATGGTCATTTTAGACCCTTATTTAAAATAAGATTCATTTCAAGTCTGCAGCAATGGCAAGATAGTGTCATGGAGAAAATTATGTGATTGCAATAGTGCCCTGGTAGGCTTTAGTTGGCAACATCTGATGGCTCCAGAATCACCAAAAGATGAGATCGAGTCGACGACTGTGAAGGGGGTAGGAGTCAAGATGTAGCTTGGGGTGCTGAACCTGAGATAAGAACGGTCGACTGCTTGCCACCGCAAATGGAGTCATTTCCAAACATATTGGGGTGCTGAACCTAAACCCTTCTAATTAATTTCATCGACTTATGGTTAAGGCTTCGTGGAAACCTACTTTCACAGTTCTCTTGTTAAAATTGTCTCTTCACTACAGCTGAATCAGTAGATAAGGTTATAATGTGCTCACTTTGACACACGCTATTATAGTCGAATGTCCACAACATAACAAGACCTACTGAATGGTACATGGAAACTACACGAAATCACATCGGATGACATTAGCTAGTGAAGTAATTATTCTAGTAACCAAAGATGATTAAGTCGCCATTCGTCATGCAGAGATCTAATCGAACATTCAAGAGGACAGAGTGAAAGCACAATGGTGAAGCTACTAGTGAACAACCAGATCTAATGATAGACTCTCGACAGTCTTTTTTCTTCTTCGAATTCAACAAGATCATTCAATAGCTCAAGATGCTCACATCTCCCTGAAAAAATAAACTCACATGAAAATTGTAAAACCAAATCTACTAACACAACTTTTAAAAGGTCTAGATTCTTGATGGTTTGCAGCCAAGATAGGGAGAAACAAGAGTTTCCACATAGATCTCACATCTAGTGTCGTCATCAGCCTCAATAGGATAGTCCTTGTAAGTATTATCCTCTGGATTGAAGAGAATTATCTGGGACACATCAATCAGGAAAACAATTTTTCCGCTCCTCATGTATGCAACAGGGATCTGCTAATATTCGCCTCCGGGTATGCCTTCAGACAAGACACTAAACAACTTTGTCCATGATCCTCCTCTCCCGTACTCATTCGTTTTCCACGCCTCGAAGCGGTCAATAGAGGTCATGGGGCAGGTGAACAGATCGGCCCCGTGAATCCCAACTCCGACGGAGACATTGTCCCCATCAACTTCAGGCAGAAAAAGCACTTGGTGGAACTTCTCTTCTGATAAATCGAATGACATGATTGCAGACTCTTTCTTGTTCCTACTCTCGTCGACAACGCACCAGTGCATGGCCCCCTTCCAATAAACTCCTCGGTCGTAAACGGCCCGGTGGCTTTCTTGCTGGACGTATATCTTTCTCCAAGAACCGGACTTGAGAGAAAATATCGCCACCTGACAATTTGTAGAACCATCGCCTTGAACTATTTTATAGTCATCAGATGTAGAGTCGTACCCGAATCCATGGAAGAAATCATCTCCTTGAACAAGATCGGAACCGGGCAAGTTCCGAGATTCCTTGGTGGTGGGGTTATATAGGAGGAATCCGTTGCTGGCAGATAAGCAGACCAAGCCATCGCAAGACCACATGAGACCGGGCTCCCAGCTAGGATCGGCCATGCTTATCTCATGAGACTTTACCACCATGCTACCTTCACCACCGCCAGTGTCGCCATCAAGCAGTTCGTAGTCTATGGTCTCAAGGGGGCTCTTGACGATTCTCTGGCTAGGAATTATATCCCCTGCCTTTAGCCTTTGCAAATGCGACTTTGCAAAGCCCGGGTCGGAAATCAGCGACCCCCACCGTTGGCTGACGCCTCGAGAGTATCTCCATGAGGATGTCCTCGGTGAAACTTTCAGCCACAGCAGAGGCCGAGGTTCGGCTTGTTTCAGCAAGAAGTCTCTTCATTCGGTTTTGAAGGAAAGATCTGCTTGTTTGCCTTTCAATCTGTTGCTGAGCAAAGGGTTATATAACCAGTCAAGTATAATACCAAGTCAAGAAGCTTGCTCAAGAATAAAACCAAGTCAAGACGCTTGCTCAGCACACAACAAGACAAGGATTGACAAGATCTTTTGCCAATGGAAACGGGAGATGGTAGCGGTACGTGGAAACGGCACCCCATCCATGTTCAAAAAGCTTCCCAGAAGGTCCAAAATTCAATTTTTCTACACTTCCCCAAATCGAACGGAGCCTATATTCTGCAGCAAATGTGTCATCCAAGATTTTGCCAATATAAAATAAATTATTTTGACACTGAATAGAAGGGTCATAACGTACATTCGAATTTTTCTTTTAAATTACCATTGAGCCCAAGAAATCGGACCTTTTTTTTCACTTTGTGCATGCCCGTGATATCCTTTGTAGATTAAAATTTGCATCCTGGCATACAAGGGTAGTAACTTACATTCATAATTCGCTTTCTCTTTTAATACACATAAGGTGGTATGCTAAATATTAAAAGAATAAGGCACATTTGTTCACGAAATACAACAGTAATTTACACAATTCATATCATCCTAGCAAAGATAATTACAGACTAAGAAGTGTAACATGAATTACACGCGTGCTGATTAGATTATTCCGTACCGGAAGAGCAAGTTCCGTAGATACTTCCTCAATGGGAGTAATCCTAGATCCGGCTTCCCTAGTGGATCCACGAACCACCGGAGAAAGAATGTCATGATAAAGCACCCGGTTGTTATGTAAGCTGTCAATCCGAGGCCAATGGACTTGGCCAGGACTACGTACATTGCCGATGCGAATGCTAATACCATCCCGAGTATCGCAATGAAGATGAACACCATGGCGGCCTTTATAAACCGGGCTCGCTCATAGTAGCCCCTGCCAGAAGTCCTGAAGTGGAGATACACGGCGGCAACAGAGCAGCAGATTGCCATGGTGTCGAAAATCACGAATGACTTGAAAGCCAGCTTCGAGGCGAGACTGGCCATCCCCTCGTCCCGTCCGTCGTCATGGTAGCCGCCGGGCATTGTGAAGGCAGCCGCAAAAGTGACTGTGGCTATGAGCATCGCCACGAGAAGATGGATCTCCAGCATGTTTCCTTTTTGATGAGAAGAGGTCTCTCCGTGGCCCAAGTTCTCGGTCGGGACTATTTCATCGGGTCCTCCATTAGGCATCTTCTTTACGCTCATGTCGACCCAAGCTTGCATGTCTTGTACGCCAAAGGTCTCTTTCAACATCAAATAAACCTTTGCAGCTGCAAAACCACTCTACATACGAGGAACAATAATCTTGATATGCACTTCAGCATAGTCTGAATACTATTCACATTGTTAAAAATAAGCATGAAAGCTAATTTGATGCAGACAAGCACTGCCTTGCCAAAATGGTCCGTTTATTGACTAAGAAAATGTAGAAGGTTTCCATGTGACGACGAACTAGATATTTGTTGCTACATAGTCTAGCATGAACGCACTTAGCGCAAGTTTAAGTCCTTAGGCTTCAATGGCCTTAGGCATCAGTGGTCGATCAGCTGCAGAAATCTTCAACCAACATTTGAGACACTAGTGGAGTCTATATATGCTAATCCTCAACTGAAACTGGATTCCTTCGCTTCATGTCCTAGCTTCTTGTTAAGTAACAATAAGAGAGAGACACCGAATGGAAGATGACATACCTCTTGATAATTCCTATAAATGCCAAGGGTCATCAAGTTCTTCTTTTTCGTGGCTTTTATGTCTACTTGGCTGTCCCGAGCAAGGATCGCTATGATGCTGTATTTTTTGTACATGGCAGCCAGATGTAGAGGTGTGTTCCCATCTTCATTTGGTTCATTCACAAGGCCCACAAGCTTCGGGAGCCCCAAAATGAACCAGACGGCCTTCTCTTGCCCTCCTAAAAAAGCGGCATGGAGACCAGTACTTCCCTTGTTGTCTAGCAAGTCACAAGTGTCAGGACTAAGGACCTCTTCCATGACGGAAGTGTGGCCTCTAAAAGTCGCAATATGGAGGGCCGATTCCCCGTCCTTGCCTGGGATGTAAGCTACTGAACTGTCATACTTTAAGAACAATCGAACTGCATTGTCATTGCCAAAGTGAGCAGCATAATGTAGAGGAGTCCAGCCTAGGGCATCTCCTTCTTATATCATGTCCACTATTTTCCTTACAATCTTCTTCATAGTGCCTGATCAAATGACAACAGCTTATGAACTTCTGTAGCCTCTTAGACAAGTTTCGCCTGTTAAATCTTGTTTTAGACTATTCAACCTTCTTGATCTAAGTAGAATCTTAAGCAAACAGGCCCTTCCGCAGCCTGGGACATCTTCTGCAGCAGACAAGTTAGGGAGGAACCAAGGGACAGACTCTTTTCCATTGCCAAGATCCAGACTCTGCATCTCTCCATCAGCCTTAAATTAAGACATTACCGAGTCAATGCAGTCTGAGCACACACGAGTGTATTAAACTGGAGTATTCAACTTTCAAGGGAAAGTGTAAAACTTAACGGATCTCCAACACGTATTGAATGGATCTAATTCTGTCCCCCAGTCAATATGCAGATTTTGCCATGTCCAATAATAGGTGCTGAATCTTCTGCGTTATGGTTTTGCAAAAACCTTCTTTTACAATTCTGTCGTTTGTATTATGTCTCTCGTGTGCCACCACAACCGAATCAGTAGACAATATTACGATGTTTTCATATTAACATCCACCTAATAATAGTCGAATGCTCACCACATAGCATGACCCAATGAATGGGTGTTGAAACTTACGCAATTCAAATTGGACAAACATTAGCTTGTGAAGTGAGTATTCTGACAAACCAGAGATACGATTGAATGGCCATTCGTCGAGCAGAGATCTGATCAAACATTTGGAAAGGATGGAGTACTAAATGTGAGATTATCAAAACAGAATATTCTTCTCATGCTTGATGAACAAAATTCAAGCACAATAGTCTTATGCAGAAACAGGATCGGAAAAAAAAATCTAACCTCCAGCCATTGTTCAAGTTTGTGTTCGTCGGAAATGCACGGGAACTTCACAATTATCCGACCGCGATTAAGGCGCACTCTACTAACCCAATCCCCTTGCGTACTGATAGTGTATTCCAAATGAGAGGGTTTGTGTTAGACCTTGTTTTCGCCCTTCAAAATTGACCATTCATCCTTATAAACCGTCTCCCATCAAGACGGTTACCGAATGAGCGGTTGTCACGAAAAGATACGAAGCGTGGAAAAAGCCGCACGTGGAATAACCGTTCGTCAAAAGTAAAAATGTGGGTCAGTATTAATGGTAAGTTTTATTCAAAACTATACCCTCAAAATGTGGGATCACATGGATCACATATTAATATTACATTCTCCCACTTGATCCAAACATTTTCATGAACAGATTATCCAACCAATCCACGAAACTTTATGATTAAGAAAAGAAACAAAACGCATGAATCATGGCGACATGTCCTCTTAAAGCGAGTAATATCTTCCATGTATCACAATGCATCTTATTTCTTTTATGTTAACCCATATGGTGACAACACATCTTAATGAATAAACCCTATGTTTATTCTAAAACCAAGGATAATTGTTATTATCATAAATAACCAAATGTGTACACCAAAAGTTGAGAATAACATTGCAATTGAATAAGAGTTTCATACAACAAATATAGTTCACATGATGATAGATTACATAATGGGACCTAGTCCCATACTAGCTACATGATCCTTATATTTCACTGGTGGCATGCCTTTAGTCAAAGGATCAACTATCATCAATTCAGTGTGAACGTGCTCAATGACCACTTTACTCTTCTTAACACGTTCCCTTATGGCTAAATACTTTATGTCGATATGCTTACTTCAACTACCATTTTTTGTATTTTTAGCCATAAAAACTACAGCTAAATTATCACAATATATCCTTAATAACCTAGAAATATAATCAACAATTATAAGCATAGAAATGAAACTCTTCAACCATACACCATGTGAGGTAGCCTCAAAACAAGAAATGAATTCAACCTCTATAGTGGAAGTAGCAGTCAAAGTCTGCTTCGCACTTCTCCATGACACGGCTCCACCAGCTAACATAAAAATGTATCTGGATGTTGATTTTCGAGAATCAACGCAACCAGCAAAGTCCACATTCAAATTACCGACTACTTCCAAGTTGTTAGTCCGTCTATACATAAGCATGTGACATTTCGTATCTTGAAGGTATCTCATTACTTTCTTTGTAGCTTTCCAGTGGTCCATACCTAGGTTACTCTAATATCTTCCTAACATTCCCACAGCAAAAGCAATGTCAGGTCGAGTGCAAACCTAAGCATTCATCAGGCTTCCGACAGTAGAAGTATATGGAATGTTTTCATTTGTTCCCTTTCTAGATCATTATTTGGGCACTAGTTCAAATTGAACTTATCACCCTTCACAATGGATGCTATACTTGGTGAACAATCTTTCATCCAAAATCTCTCTAAGACCTTATTGATATAGGTTTCTTGAGATAGTCCTAAAACTCCTCTAGGTCTATCTCTATGAATCTTAATGCCAATGACATAAGATGCCTCATCCATATCTTTCATGTTAAAACTCTTAGAAAGAAATTATTTCACCTCATGTAGCAACCCATTATCATTGGTTGCAAGTAGAATATCATCCACATATACCACAAGAAAACAAAATTTTCTCCCATTAACCTTCTAGTATATACATTGATCCATGACATTTTCTACAAAACCGAATGAAGAGATCACATCATGGAACCTTAAGTATCATTGGTAGGATGCTTGTTTCAAACCATATGTAGACTTCTTAAGCTTGCACACCAAATTTGTGATTTAAACAACAAACTGAAGTTTGAACCTAAAAAGTGAAAAAAGTAACCCAAAAGTACAAGTCTTGAAACTGAAATTAAGTTTCTAGAGAAACTAGGTATATAAAAGGTCATTTCCAAATTCAAAACAAAGCCACTATCGAGAATTAAACTGTATGTCACAATAGCTTCCACATGCGAACGCATCTTGTTTCCCGAATAAATGCATTGTTCACTTCCCACTAGCTTCCTGTGGCTTTGAAAACCCTGCAAGGAATTCAAAATATGGATTGTAGAACCAGAATCAATCTACCAAGAGTTGTGACTCACATCAACCATATTAGATTCATAACAAACACAAGAGATTGGATTACCTCTCTTATCGAGCCAAGCTTGAAATCTGACGCAATCCTTCTTCATATGCCCCTTCTCTCTACAGAAGAAACATTTGGATTATTTCTTAATGTCAACTTAGGGATGTATTTTACCTTTTCCCTTCTTATTGCTATGACCCTTATTCTTTCCTTGTGTTGCCAAATGAACACTTTCTCCTTATTCCATAATCAGCCTTTCTTCCTCTTGAACATACATGGTCATTAGTTCATTAATCGATAATTTATTCTTATGTATGTTATAAGAGATCTTGAAATGTGCATACTATTGTGGAAGAGTGTTCAAGATGTAGTATACAAGAAAAAACTCAAATATCTCAACCTCAAGGTTCTTTAATTGAGCTGCAACATCCCTCATCTTCATGATGTGCTCACGCACACCTCTAACACTAGTGAGCTTCATAGATGAAAACTTCATAATCAGGGTCATAGTATGTGCTTTTTCAGAACTCTCAAACTGCGCATCAATGGCTTCTAATAAAGCCTTAGCATTGCTATGCTGAGCAACCGAACCACGGATACTAGAAGACAATCTTGCCCTTATGAACATCACACTAAGGCGGTGGATCGCTCCCATTGTTCATAAAGGCTATCTCAACTACAGTGCTCGTATCAGTAGGAGCATGTGGTTCGTCTTTCCTTATGGCATAGTCAATGTCCATGCACCCCAATTGAAGAAAATTAACTTCTTCCAAACTTTATAGTTTTCACCATTCAGCATGGGAACATCACTCTTAAATTCAGAGAAATTCACAGGTTGCAAAAATGCATATCAAATAATCATGCTTATGTCACAAAATATGAGGCAAACTTTACATAAATCATGTTTTATGTCATGACCCGACTCTCGAGTCCACGACAACCCCTATTTCACTTACAATCAATTGATTTGCGACTATCCAGGATTCGTCACTGACCATTCATTTTTAACTTTTGAATTATGCACATGCGGAAACGATTCATACTCCACCTAATCAACAACAACATCAAGAATAGCAGAAAGACACATCTCAGAAACAAACACTACTTTTATTTATTTACTGAAGTTACCCTGGGGAAAGCAATATGTACACGCCCTACCTTGGGCTCTCCTTCCTGCAGGCCTACACAAAAAGGGACTGGGCCGGGTAACTTACTTCTACCGCTATCTACAACGGTTAGTTCAAAAAGTAGGCTTCAGACGCCTACATGAAAAACTTATCCGGGTCTTCCTCTAGATCCTCCTCTGGGTCTTCCTCTAGGTCCTCCTCCATGATGGGCGGGTCTTCTACAGCACCATCAGGGACGTCGATAGCCATGGGGTCCCAAACCTCATGGGTGGGACCATTAGAAGGGGGGCCATCAAATCCCCTAATGGGACCAATGAGCTCATCGCCCTGTCGCATGTACCAAGCCTTGAAAAAGTGTGGAGTCCACCTAATCAAACCCTCGTCCACCTAGATAGTGGTGACATGGAGCTCATAAATAAAAGGTTGATCGGGAGTAAGACGCGGCATAACCTCGGTGTCCATGTCCATCGGGACACCGAACCTCACTGGGAGGCGTGACATGCTAAGGTCCTGGAAATGGTTATACAATAACCAGTGAGATAAATCTCAGTACGTTAATAACCTAAACCTCGAGTAGGAGATCTACTCACCTCGAGTGCGCCCTAAACGTGCAATCTTTCTATCGCCAACAAATCAACAACAAAAGAACACCCATCCAACTATTATCAAACGCAAGATTAGACCAAAACTCATATGCAATTATTAACAATTAATAGTTGCAATCACAAGCATCCTTACCTCACTTTTGCCACACGCAACCTACATGATACAGTTTATCATATGCTCACCTCAATGCAATAATTATATCAAACAATCAGAACACCTTTCAAATTGTCTCATGCACCTTACACTTGCTCGTATACCATTTATTAACACCGTGAGGGAATTTCCTTTTAACACACAAGTTGGTAGTCTACCAGCATAACTGGGCATCATCCCACTCCATTGGGCATGGCTATGTCTGGCCCCCATACGGCATTCCCAAAGGAGCATTGGTCCAGCCTCTACCGCGACTCGCATCCAAACCCCGCTCGGGCATTCCGATAATACGGACTTCGTCAACCATAAATCCCCCCACTGGGTGACGGGCTCTTACGTGACCACGCAAGCACACCAATTAATCATGCTCATTTTATTATCTTTCAGGACAACCAATGTAGACATGATTCGTGCTTGCACATATTAATTCATCGCAATCTCTACATGTAATGCGATAATATTTCACACGTGGTCGCACGAATACAAATGCCTTTCATACGTAGTCATACGAATATGCTGAATATATCAACCCTAATTCACAATCGCAGTCCATGAATTTACTCTATCGAGTACATATTAAACAATATCATCAAAAAAGCATGTATATATATATTCATATATAATCCACGTGAGGCAAATACAAACAATAATCCACCGAAATTACTTGATACTAACAAACAATAATCTACCGAAATTACTCGATACTAACACAATTAATAAATCCATTGCTCCCCAAAAATAATACTTACTTCCAATAATAATCCATTAATAATAATCCAACAATAATCATTCAATATCCAAATTTAATTAACCATCCATAACTAATTAATTAATCATTTTCCAAAAATAACTAATTAATTCTTACTCCAAAAATAATAATAAATAATTACGAATTTAATAATTAATTAATTCCGAAAATATTAAACAATTGATAAAATGCTAATTAATCATCATTAGTAACATAAACCAAGATTAGCATTAAACTAATAATTTCTAATGGAGGTTAGCACCATAATCAAGGGTTAGGGAATCAACTCATGGGTTACGCGTTCCAAGGGTATCGGGACGATCGCGGCGGCGAGAACAATGAACGGCTCGCTCGAAATCGACAACGGACAACGGGAGACAAACTATCTTGACAAAATAGCCCCCGGCATGGCTGTTTGGACACCGAACAGCAGGAAAACAAAGCCGCCAACGGCTGGACAGCAACTAGCCGTGTCCTGAACAGCAGTAGCAGCGACCAGCAATGACACACGGTGAATACAGCAACTAACAGGGACCACAACAGCACAAAACAGCACAAAACAGCAGCTAAACATGCAGAAACAGCAGCAGAAAAACTTGGAAACAGCAGAACCGAACCTCTACAGCAGTAAGCACACATTGTCCCAGCTGTAGGAGCAAGCTGGAACCGCCCCAGCAACAGCAAAACTCCAAGACACCAAAACCAGAAGTAGAAAACAGGGGAAACAAGGGAAATGGGCGCAGAAAAACAGGGGAACCATGAGGAAAAGAAGAAAAGGAGAGAGAGAAGAAGGAAATTGGTTGTGCGGCTAGGAGAGAGAGCAGAAAGAGAAGAGAGAGAAAGTCAAACTTGCATAGCAAGTTGAGTTAACTTTTTGACCCAAAAATATTTACTAAAGTAAAAAGGCTTCTAAGGTAAAAATGCTTCTAACTACTAGGAGACAAGGGCAAAGTGGGAACTTCACGCATCCCATGGGCCCCCGGTGGGCCAGCCCTTGTGGCGGAAAATTCTAATGGGCCTATGGTTAGGCCCATTTCTCGCGGCCCACTTTTCTCAGTCCGATATCCCTTTTTCCGACTTTTCCGATTTTACCGTAAAATTTTGAGGGTCAATGAGGCGGCGTCCAAATAATTATTCGTGAGGTCCTTACAATTTCAATACTTGAAATCGGATTGAAAATCGAGATTAAAATTCGTCGATTACGACTCTAGCACGACCTAAACAACCGAACGGCTTTTAGGATTTTTACGCAAAATTGGCTCGTGGTCGAATAAATTCAATCCACGTTCGGTTCCTTAAATCCCCGGGCCAGCCTTGATTGTCATGTAATCTCGAGGAATAATTTTCTCATCCCACATACAAAGTCAAAAAGGAAATCGGTTTATCGTCGATTATCGTGAGTATCGAGGTCGTGTGGAATCACCCTCAATCCGGTCTCGTACTCTTCTATAATCAATTTATTTCCATTCGCTAATTGCTTTGTAAGGGCAGGGTATTGTCCCTCTTTGATCCTTATGGTCGAGAGGTAAATCCCGGATCAATTTCCCTAGTCTTACGTGTTTCGATCCCTAATTACCCTTTCGAATAGGTCAGTTACCAATGAGTGATCAGTTCAAGGCAGTCATAGCTAACATTGCATCAAGAATTAACTCTTTTTATTAACCCCAAAATGGGTAGAAATTTCAGGATGTTACACTTTACCAATGTAAAACATAGCACAAAATATGAATCACATAACATAAAAACTACCTGTAGGCTAAGTTTTTAATTTAAATAGATTCATAATAACTTTATGAAGAAACTATCATATTATATTCATTTCCTTAATCCCTGTGGGTAAATTAAGAAAAATAATATGATATTTCAACCTAATTAATCATATTAATATAATGAAAATTCCCATGGGATAAAATTCATCATATTAATAAGATTAATTAAAATCAATGTCTATTTCCAAATGTGATCCGAAGCTCTTAATATATATATATATATATATATAAATTTAACTAATTAAAGATGATGTGGCTACTCTCTAATTAATTAAAATATATGGATCACAAGACATTTTAATTCCATACATAAAATACTCACAAAGTGCATCAAGGGCAGAATGGTAATTTAACACCACAAGGGCAGAATAGTAAATACATCAACTAGTGGAAAAACAATAAATTAATTTGGTCAAGGGCAAAACCGTAAATTAAAATGGCAATGGGCAAAATGTACAATCAACAAAAAAGGGGGCAAAACAGTAAAACATCAAGTCCACGGCCAGGGTGCATGCAGCACACGCGCCTGCCCTTTACACAAGCACGTGGCGCTCACGTGCCTTCTTCACCGTGCGGGTTGCCTGTGCGTAGCACCCACGCACCAGCAATTCCCGCATGTGGGGGCCACGTGCCTGCTTCCGCTGCGCAGTCAACTGATTTTTGGTCAGCTTTTTGCCATCTCCGCTTTGATTCCGCCATCCATTTCTTCTCCGGCAGCCCACATTAGACCAAAATAATTATTGGGTGTCAGAGAACACATTGGCACAACCACGTGGACCCAAACATCGGCGAAAATGATCAAGAAATTGATCTAAATCAAGCAAAATTCCCTTTATGCAAGCCCTTAGCCACCGCGACTTCTGCCACGCGATTAGCCTCTAGTGGTCACCGATATGCCGGAAAAGTTATAGCCAATCTACCCCATGGCGGTGCGATTGTACTGGTCCGAAGACGGGCGATGGGTCGTCGGAATTTCGCCGAAAACAACAAATTTCCCTCGACCCCATTTTCCGATTTACTGTTCATTTAAAATCCGAAAAATGCACCCAAAAATTTGCAAAAACAAGGCAAAGGCACTAACACGCTCTAATACCAAATGTGAGATTATCATAACAGAATATTCTTCTCATGCTTGATGAACAAAATTCAAGCACAATAGTCTTATGCGGAAACAAGATCGGAAAAACAAATCTAACCTCCAACCATTGTTCAAGTTTGCGTTCATTGGAAATGCACGAGAACTTCACGATTATCGAACCGCAATTAAGGCGCAGTCTACTAACCCAATCCCCTCACGTACTGATGATGTATTCCAAATGAGAGGGTTTGCGTTAGACCTTGTGTTCACCCTTCAAAATTGAACGTTCGTCCTTATAAACCGTCTCCCATCAAAACGGTTACCGATTGAGTGGTTGTCACGAAAAGGTACGAAGCGTGGAAAAAGCCGCTCATGGAATAACCGCTCGTCAAGAGTAAAAATGTGGGTCAATATTAATGGTAAGTTTTATTCAAAACTATACCCCAAAATGTGGGATCACATATTAATATTACACTAAAAGCATGGTGCCGAAGCTACTAATGAATGACCAGATCTTACAATAGACTCTTGAAACTATTTATTTCTACTTCAAATTCCACGAGATCATTCACCAGATCTCCCCGAAAAAGGAAACTCAAAACAAAAAAGGTAAAGACCAAATCCGCTAGAACAATTCGACTCTAGATTCTTGATGGCTTGCATCCAAAATAGGGAGAAACAAGAGTTTCCACATAGGTAGCCTACTAGATATTGTTGTTGCACCGTGACCAAATAATGTTTGTAAGTGTTATCCTTTGGATTGAATAGGATGATCTAGTGGAGCGGGTAATCGTCGTAAGTACTATAATCTAGATTTAACAGGTTAGTTGAGTACACATTAATCTGGAAAACGATTTTTCCAATTCTTGTATAAGCAACAGGCATCATCTCATCATAGTGTATTGGGCATGTAACATCCTGAAATTCGAGCCCTTTAAGGGATGAATGAACATGAATTTCGCCAATGCATTGTTGGCTGATCTCACTCGGAACTGATCACTCCTGAGATACTGACCTTGAGGGGAAAGGCTAATGAGGACAGAACTCGTGCGACTAAAGAACTTGACCTGGGAAAACAACTCGACAGTGAGACTTGCGTAAGGACGATCCTGTAGATATGCAGGCCGATTCCAGGGACAAATAGAAGTCGATTCGCGGACAAAAATAATGGGACGACGGATGATTCCGTCTATTGTTATCGAACCCGCGAACGGCCCTATGTCGATCCTTGATAATCGTGTACTTTGAAATAAGAATCGATCCTTCGCAATTTCATGTAATCAAGGACGTCCATGTGTTGAGAAGTCTTGAACGTGAATTGGCACGAGTCGGTTACGCGTGAATCCTCGAAACCGCCTGTCAGTCTGAGTAGTACCAAAATGGCATTTGAGCGAAATTGACATGGCATGAGGATCCAATATCGGACTTTGAATTTTCGGGAATGTTCGAGAAGGACTTTTGGACAATGCTTCTGCGATAGTTGGCAGTGCCAGTTAAGCCGGGTATTTGGAAAAATGGACTTTTGGACCGAGAACCCGAGCCTATGAGGACGTGGGCCGGGCAAGATCAATGTGAGCCTCACGCCCAAGGTGGGACAGCCATCGTGGAAGGCCTGAGGCAAGCAAGTCAGCCCGTTGGGCCAAACCGACCATTTACCCTTCCGAGCCCGTTGTCTAACCTTGAGCCAATTTGAGCCCAATAAATTCCCGAGCCCATTTCTATTCATTTTCCGGCCCATTTCCTAGGCCCGCCTTTCATTTTCAGCCCAAGGGCACATTGGAAAATGTGCAAGGTGGAAATGACCAAAATGCCCTTGGATATTTTGAAGAAAAGTCAAAAGGAAGAGAGAGAAGATGAGGTCACTTGTGTGGGGAAGTGGAGAAGGCATTGAATGCCATTAATGAAGGTCTTCTAGCAGCTCACTCCACTCTCTCTCCTCCTCCTTCAGCCCTCACAAATCGCAGCCCTTCTCTCCCTAGTTTCCCTTCCTTCCTTCAGTTTTTCAGTTCTGACCTTTCACCGAAAGTCGAGTTTTTCATTGCCTTCCTGTTGGAATCTCGTCTCATGCCACCCGCTGTTGTGTTCGGAAGAGAATTTCCGTTCAGATGGCGTCGACCGATCGCCGGAAAGAGTCGCCGGCCAATCCGTACGGCAGCCGGAAGCCGGCTGTTGCCGGACCGTCACTGTTCCGCCTGTCCTTGCTTGTTCCGCCTGTTTCAGCCATTTTCCTTCGGTTTCGACCCAATCACCGCCCATACCAGCCACAAGTAGTTCCCCCTTGGCCCCCTGGAGCCGCTGGTCGTCGGGCCGCCGCTCGCCGGAGCTCCAGCAAGCTCCGTTCAGCCGTTTTCCTCCTGTGCAGTGCTGTTTTCAGAGGTTCAGTGGGGAATCCGAGTTTGTTGCTGCTGTGTTGAGCCCGAGATCGTCTTGGATCATCGTGGTAGAGGTCCCCGGGTGTCGGGTTCGTCACCGCCGCCGCGTCCGTGTCGCCGGCCCGCTTAACGGGTGAGTTTAGCTCCTAATCCCTATTTAGTGCCTAAACTTGCTTAGGGTTGGTTAGTTAGTGTTAATTTTGGTTTAAGGCGTTTAATTAAGTTGTATTAGCCCTAAGATAGGTGGTTAGATAGATAATTAAGATTAGATTAGCTTAATTTTACTTATTAAGCTTAATTTTGCTTAATTTGTGATTAATTGTGTTTATGTGATTAATTAAGAATGATTTGATTTAATTGAATTGATTAATTATTTTAATTAATTTTTTTTAAATTTCTGGATTAAATTTTTTAATTAATTGAATTTCGAAAAAATCACTGTTCATAATACTGTTCACGAGCACTGTTCATAATTACTGTTCGCAAGCACTATTCACAATTACTATTCACGAGCACTGTTCACGATTACTGTTCACGGCACTGTTCATGCAGAAGCTAAATTTAGTCTTATTTTGATGTGCTCTTGATTGTTGTGATTAATTGGAGTGCCGATTGTTAATTATGCTTGTGATTATTGATGAAATGCATAATCGAGTGTTGGTTGGATTTTGGATTTTGGAATTGTCGAGTGATGCCGCATGACATATTGCGTGGGTTATTTGAAATGGCATGTCGCATGAGCATGAATGCATGAACAATGTTGCATTCACGACCAAGCAAAAGCAAAGACAAGAATGAACATTTTGCTGATGTGTTGCATGGTCAGATTAAAGTTGATAGCCCGGTTGAGCCGGATGACCGCCAATCCCCATTGGGGTTGTGCCGTGACCATTAGGTCGCCTGACAGTGGTCAGATGCGGGGCTGCGGCAGTGAGCGGGCCCCATGCTCCATAGGGAATGCCGTCGATGGGAGAGAGCCCGTGACGTCACCGTGCCTCATGGGGGAGGACGATGCCTGGTCTTCGACTGGTAGACCGCCAACCATAAGGTTGTGCCGTGGCCCTAGTGGTCGTAATAATCGGAGCATATGTGTGGATGTGAGGCATGAGAAAGTTGTGTGAGATGCTCTGATTATTCGCATGATCTTAATGTCGTGATGATTTGTGGTACGCACGCATGAGTTGACAGTCGTGCAGGGTGTGGCAATGGCCAGGTGAGATCGCTTGTGACACGATTTACATGTGAGTGATGAACTGTATCATCTAACGGCCATGTGCCTTGTTTGATTGCGGGTTGTCTGTTGTCTGTTGTGGGGTTGAGTGAGGGGTAGTTCTGGAGAGATACCCCGAGTTGAGTTAGCATACTAACCGGGGCCTAGGGGAAGAACTCACTAAGATTTTATCTCAACCCGTCATGGTTAACCATTTTCAGGTCTTTAGAATGGCGTACCCGCAATGGAGAATCCTGCCCCCGCTTCTCCAGTGATCGACTCGACGGAGCTTGAGTCCGATGGGTCCGAGTGACCGTGGTGTTGAACCTAAGGGTTCTTCTTGTTTAATTGGATTAGCCTAGTTTCTATATGATTTGGCTTAGAGGATGGATCGGCCCTTTCTGTCGGGCTTGTAATTCAGAAAACGATCCTCCATTGATTAATCCAGTAAATTGAATAATTGAGTACTTGCCGTTGTTCTTGTTGTTCATCCCTCTATCCCTGTTTGATTAATTGATTGTCTGGGGATGGTTTGTCTTCCGCTTGCACTTAACGAAAGATAAAATGAATGGTCGTGGATGGGTGCTAGGACGTCGCTTTCAATTGACCAAGAGAAGGGGTTGCCGCGAGCTCGAGAGTCGGGGCGTGACAGGGCAACTATTCCATTCTCTTGAAGAAACTTTGCAAATGGACCAAGTGTTTGTCCATCCTCAGTGTATCTACCATAGAATTCACCACCTCTATCTGACCTCATGATCTTAATTTGCTTACCACATTGTTTCTCTACTTCCGCCTTAAATACCTTAAAGGCATCTAATTCTTCATTTTTATTATGAAGCAAGTGGAGATACATGTAACGTGAGTAATCATCAATGAATGAGATGAAGTATTTATGACCGTACAAGTCCATATCCGGACTACAAATATCTATATGTATGATTTCTAATATGTTTGTACTCCTCTTGGCACATTTCTTTATCTTGTTGGTCTGCTTTCCTTTTATGCAGTCCACACAAGTATCAAAATCGGTAAAATCCAAAGTACAAAGTACTCCATCATTTACTAATTGCTTAATTCTTTCTATGGAGATATGTCACAATCTCCGATGCCACAACATAGAGGAAGCTTCATCCACAACACATCGTTTCATAGCAGCATTATCATGAACATGCATCGCATTATAATAAGCATTGTCTTGCAAATTAATTTGAAAAAGACCATCAGACAAAGTACCACTCCCAACAATTTCTTATTTAAACAACAAAGTGAAGTTTGAACTTAAAAAGTGAAAAGAGTAACCCAAAAGTACAAGTCTTGAAACTGAAATTAAGTTTCTAGAGAAACTAGGTACATTAAAGGTCCTTTCCAAATTCAAAACAAAGCCACTATCGAGAACTAAAATGTACGTCACAATAGCTTCCACATGCAAACGCATCTTGTTTCCCGAATAGATGCATTGTTCACTTCCCATTGGCTTCCTGTCGCTTTGAAAACCCTACAAGGAATTCGACATATGGATTGTAGAACCAAAATCAATCCAACAAGAGTTGCGACTCACATCAACCATATTAGATTGGGGTAAGTACCCCAGGAGTGCCAAAACTTGGCACGGAGGGATACTTAAGTGCCAAAACTTACAAACGGTATACTTAAGTGCCAAAATCGAAGCAAAATGGATCACTTAAGTGCCAACGACGAGAAAATTCGGCCAAAATGCCAACGTGGCATTTTTCCAGCGATATGGAGTCGAAACGGCATCGTTTTTGTGGTTGACGTGGCAAAGCAAACCCAAAACAGCGTCATTTTGACCAATATTAATAAATATTAGTTAAATAATATTAAAAGGGAAAAAATTTTAGAAAAAAGGGAAGGGAGGAGCAACCCATTGCCGCCGCTCATCACCGGTGGGGCGGCGGCGACGGACGTTGAGGGTCGCTGATGCCTGGGCGAGGGTCGGCGACCCTCGCCGACCAGCGGCGAGGGCCAGACGGGCCTTGCCAAATGCTGGGAGAGGGCAGCGACCCTCTCCTAGATCTGGGCGAGGGTCGGCCACCCTTGTCTCGGCCTGGGCGAAGGTCGCCAGCCCTTGCCCTGGCGTCGGCGGCCCTCGCCCAAGTCGGGGGGAGGACGGCCAACCCTCGCCCAATCGCCCTCACCCTGATCTGGGAGAGGGCAGCGACGCTCACCCAGATCTGGGCGAGGGTCGGCCGCCCGCCGCCCGGCCGGGCGAGGGTCGGCTTCCGGCGCCTCGGCCGCCGCGCCGCCGCCGGCACGGCGATGGGGGCAGCGGCAACGGGCTACTCCCCCTTCCCTTTTTTTTAAAATTTTTTTCCCTTTTAATATTATTTAACTAATATTTATTAATATTAGTCAAAACGGCATCGTTTTGCGTGCTGTAACCACATCAACACCCAAAACGACGCCGTTTTAGGTTTACTTCGCCACGTTAGCCACAAAAACGACGCCATTCTAACCCCATATCGCTGGAAAAATGCCACATTGGCATTTTGATTTTGATTGGAAGTCCATGTATCGATCGTGAGTGCAATCCTTGACCTAAGCTTACCAATGTAAGTCTTCAAACAACTTCTTTCACTCATATACAACTTCATGCAATCTCTAGCCACTGTAAATCGTGACAAATGTGTAAAGAGCGGTTGTAACTCAGTAACAAAATCATGAAACCCAACACACTCAACCATAGAAAATGGTTGTTCATCGATGATAATCATCCAAGCAAGCATGTACCTAGATCGGTCTTGATCAAATTTCCATGTTGTTAAGACATTACCACTACCGGTACCAATACCAATATCTCCCTCTACCTTGCCAAGCACATTTACATCTTGTGGTGCAAACAATTTTTGCTTCTTATCTATATTGGGAGGATACTTGTTGCACCTTTTCAAGTGCTTCAACATTGTTGAAGTACCATTATTAACAATGTATAAGTACTCCTTCCCATAATGAATGCACTTTACCACACATTTTTTTTTGGTCTTATCATTTATGATTCTCGAAAAATTATCCCACACGATGAATTTATCCATTTTTCACTTCTTACAAAAGGGAGGATGACTAGTAGATACCTTAGTTGGCTCTTTTAAGTCTTCTTCACATTCATCACCAAGCATTTCCATCATAGGATTGAATCAACTGATCTCATAACATCCCTCCACTTCAATTGACATCTTTTCTAAATTCATCAAGGTCGCTTGAATATTTAAATACTGGCACGTAAGCTTCAGCACTGCACTCCTTGAAGAAACAATAATATCAAATATCAGCTACGGTTTCATTCTTGAGGTGGCAACATCAAATAGCTATTCATCAAACTACATGCGGCAAACAATAAAATAAGCAACCCTTTTAACTATTACAAGACTAGTAGAGACAGGTTTTTCTAAAGCCCCATGATCACTACTTGATGTGCTTGAATGCTAATTCAATGGTAAAACCTTACTTGGACTACACTTAAAAAAAAAATTGAATCTCCTAAGTTTAAGAAAATGCAACAGTTTCTTCAAATCCCAAGTTGGTAAAAAAAATTAAATCTCCAAAGCTTGAAAAAGCATTCTCAACTCTGGCAATGAGCCCACACCAGCTTTATGGGGGTGTTACCAGCCCATCACTCGGCGTCGATCATTCGGTCCGACGGACGCCAGCCACCACCGCAACCCCCTCACAGCTAAAATGACCGAACAACCGCCCAAGCTCAAAACTTAGGCCCCGACACCCAAAAATGACTCCGCAAAAACACTTCCCCCCGCGTCAACTTGATCAAAGAATGAGGCAGCGACGACCATAGATGCAGCAGCCACATCAAGGATGGATATTCCCAACAAAAATTTTCAGATCTAGTATAAGCATTGTATCGAACACCTAATGTGCGCTATGGTAAAGAGTGATTGTTGGTTCAACCAGACTTAAGCTCGAGACTAGACTCTCGACAAAGCAAACCGGAACACAGCAAAGCTCGATAGGGAACCGGTAGGGCCGAAGCTTGCGCAAACTAGTTGGCCGTGAGCTCCGGCCTGACCCCTCGCAAAAACAAGGTATTTGGGTAGAAAGAAGAGAAACTAACTTGGTTCGTTTGGAGGCTGCGATGGGCGATAGCTAAAGGGCGATCCTCCGGCAACAAAAGACCCTCTCCATTTTCTATCTATTTTCCTCAATGCTGGAAAGTTATAGGCGCAGGAGCGGAGGCATGGCAACGGAGCAAGAATCATCACATGACAGGGATGGCACGGGGGCAACAGGCCACGACCAGACGAGATTCGTGAGAGGAGATTGACTTGGATCAACAAGCAGCAACTTGTCACATACAAGACTCGGCTCGGGTCACGACGAAGCGAGAACAACGGCTGGTGTTAAAGGTTTGGACGGCAGTAGGTTGTTAAAGTAACTACCAGTTCTATCTTGGTCAGGGCAGCAGCAAGCAACGACGAGGAACAGGAGCAGCTTGTCTTTGGGAGGCCTGGACACAACGTCAAGGACGACAAGCAGCAAGGATAATGTCAAGGGCGATGGATCTTGGCAGGAGCAGGGTAGCGGCTCATCATAACAATAGCTCGTCGAGATAGCGTCGGATGCAATGTGGCTGGAGTTGCAGGCACGGGAGGGGTGCTCGAAGAAGACGAACACCCTCTTCTTCTCTGTTTTCTTTCCCTGCGTCAAGCTAGAGGAGGTCTCGATAGTCTCACTTTTCCTCTCTGCATTTTTTCTGAGAAAACCCCGCAAAACTCTCCCCCTCGAGCTCTTTTTTCTCTTCTTCTTTTTTTCCCTCTTGTCCCCCCTCTCTCCTCTGCTTTGCCGACCTAACCCCCCAATTTTCTGCCACCTCTGATCCCTCTACCTCTAACGTACACCTCAGTTTTTTAGTCTTCTTCTACAAGTGATGTGATGTTCTGTGTGGGAGAAAGAAATGAAAAGGAAGAAAATGGAGCGCGCCGAGCTGAGAAGAAAGAAAAAAGGAAAAATGGGCTAGGCCCGTGCGAAAAAGATATTTTAGATATAAATAAATCAATATATATATTTATATATATTTAGGGTTGGTCCAGTTTGGATCGACCCTAAACTCCCAAGACTGAGGACCAACCCGCACAGTGTTGGTCTTGGAATTTCAGGACTAAGGACCAACCTAGTTCCCTTGAGAACCGGACCGAGACTAGCAAGGTTGGGCCGGTCCAAAGTTGACCTTGGACCGATGCTCACCCCTACTTCGTAGTCTATGGTCTCAAGGGATCTAGTCTTGAAGATTCTCTAACTGGCAATTATATGCCCTGGCTCTAGCCTTTGTAGATGCGAAATGGCGAAGCTAGGGTTGAATATAAGAGACCACCACCAAACATTTGGAAAGGACAGAGTATTAAAAGCACAATGTTGAAGACACTAATGAATGACAAGATCTCATAATAGACTCTCCACCCTGTCTTTATTTCTTCTTCAAATTCCACACGATCATTCAATAGCTCAAGATGCCTAGATCTCTTCAATAAAAAAAAAGGAAACTCAAAACAAAAATGTAAAGAAGAAATCCACTAGAACGACTCTTAAAATGCTCTAAATTCTTGATGGCTCACAATCTAAATAGGGAGAAACAAGAGTTTCCATGTAGATAGCAGACTCGACATTGTGTTCGATATTGTTGCCAAAGTGGACTGGATAATCCTCGTAAGTATTATCCTCCGGATTAAACATAATCATCCCATTCACGTTGACTTGGAAAATGATTTTTCCACTCCTTGTGTATGTGACAGGGATTTTTCGCCAGAAGCGATACCTAGATATTCCTTCAAAGACACTGAACAATTTTGTCCAGGATCCTCCTTTCTCGTATTCACTCGTTATCCACAGCTGGAAGTAGTCCGCATAAGAGCCATGGTACAAGAACAGATTGGCCCCGTGAATTCCAAGTCCCTCGAAAATTATGTCCCCATTAATTTCAGGGACCGAAAGCACCTGCTGGAATTTCTCTTCCGACAAATCAAATGACATAATCACAGACTTGATCTTTTCTCTGCTTTCGTAGACAACACACCAGTGTAAGGCCCTCTTCCAATAAACTCCTCCTCCCCGTTCACGGAGGAGGAGATTCCTTCCTAGTTGGGCTTGTGACCCCTTCCAAGAACCTGACTTGAGGGAAAATATTTCTTCTATCCGCCAATCTACAAAACTAGAACCAATGCCCTGCAAATTTCCCTGTACTATTTTGTAGTCATCAGATTGAGAATCATATCCAAATCCATAGAGTTTCGTACCTTCTGGAAAAAGATCGGAATAGGGCAAATTCCTAAACTCCTTAGTGGTCGGGTTATATAGTGCGAATCTGCCCAAAACTCTGCCGGAGACATATAAACATACCATGCCATTGCAAGACCCCACGAGCTCAGCATTCCAGCTAGGATTAGGATCGTCAATTCTTGGCTCATGAAGCTTGACCACCATGCCGTCACCGTTACCGCAGTCCAACACTTCGTAGTCTATGGTCTCATGGGGGTTGGTCTTGAAGATTCTCTGACTAGCAATTATATCCCCTGCCTCTAGCCTTTGCAGGTGTGACTTTGCGAAGCCAAGGTCGGATATGAGTAACCGCCACCGTTTGCAGACGCCTTTGCATCGCATCAAAGACTTGACTGGTAGCCTCAAGAGTATCTCAGTGAGGATATCCTCGTTGAAAACTTCAACTGCTACGGCATCCGAGGTTCCGCTTGATTCGGCAGATAGTCTCTCCATTTGGGCAGGTTCTGAGCGAAGGATCTATTCCTTTGCCTCTCAATCTTTCAGACTGAGTTAGAAAGCTTACTCAACCAAGAGTAGGGTGAGGGTTGATCAGATCTTCTGCCACATAGGGTCGCACAAACCCTTGATCTTGGAATCTTGGGCTCGCTCGATGCAATCAAGGTCAATTTGAGTCTGAGGTGGGACTCGCCAGCGTCGGTGTGGTCGCGTGTGCAGTCCAGCGGCAGTGGCACCGGAGTTGACGAGGCCGATCGGCTAGTGCAACGGTGGAGATGGCCTGGGCGGAAGCAAGGCGGAGCATGGAGCGTGTGCTGGTGAGGTTATGAAGGATAAATACTCAATTTGGCAAATCGATCTATATCATCTCTCCCCCAATTGAGAAAATTTTCAATGAGAGCTAGAAAGGTTGTCACTTTCTTGATAAGATAAAAGAGCTTAAAGATTTTCCTATGGAGCTTATGCCAATACGCACTTCCAACAAAAGACAATTTGTTTCAGCAAAAAATCTTACCCGATCCCCTTTGCCCTTTGTGTCACTAGTGTTGGGAAACTGCTGAACACCTCTGCCCACTATGTCCTTAGACCAACAAAGTGTGGGTGCATCCCTCCCTACAAATTCAGATTTCCAAACAAGGATCAAGCAGGATAGAGGAATGGTTGCTAGATATAGTGTGACAAAAGAGATCTACTAGGTTAGGAAATTACCGCATCGATCTTGTGGGGAATTTGGAAGGCTCAAAATGCCGCAACCTTCAACAACCGGAATCCACACGCCGACGAGGTGGTGGAATCAGCCCTCACCGCTCTACAGAGCCACCAAACCCAGAACAAAGCTAGTAGCCAAAATCAATTCCGACAAACCCTAATGGGCAGCTAAATACCACCGCCGAATCGCACATCAAGATAAACACGGATGGGGCTTTCTTACCAGGTGCGAAGACGGGCTCAGTGACTTGGATCTGCCACGACTCCACTAGTTGAATGCTGAGCGGCGACACTAAATCAGTGCCAGCATCGTCTCTGCTACTAGTCGAAACCCTCGCAATTGCAGAAGCCCTCAATCATTTGTGTAGCCTGCCCTACTTTGCACAAAAGGAAAGCTGTGGTATTTCCCTAAACGACGGCGTTCAACTTGAAACGGATTGCCAGGTCTTGGCAGAAGCAATTATGCACCCCCAATAGCTCACGTGAAAGGCGCATGTGCCTGTCCAACAATGCAAAGAATTTATGTCGCGTTTACCCAATGTTCAGATCAAATTTTGTAAGCGTGAGGCTAATATGATTGTAGATTGGATCACTAAAACACATAGGAAACAAGGCCTACCACCAAATTGGGTCCAGTTCCCCCATGAATGTCTATGGAACTTGCTATGTAATGCCCACTTATCGAGCCCCTCCATTTTGGACTAGATCAATGGAAATTTATGTTTCGACCAAAAAAAAAAAAAGAGCTTAAAGTAGATGTTGTTAAGAACAAATTGGGTCTAAAGTGGTCATAGGAGTTTCAAATAAAAAGCCTCTTTGCTAGTCAGCTAATATTATGAACGGTCGGGGACATTTTCGTCTCAAGAAAATTTAAACCTAAATTTTATTTAAATTAAATTAAAAATTAAGCTAAAAGTTTTAGTTTTAAAAAAATACAAATGGCCCTCCCGCCAATGATCGTCACCCCACCGCTAGTAGGGTGCCAACAATGGTTGGCCGGGTCGCCGATCACCTTTGTCAACTAGAAGCGAGGGCCAAATGGGGTGGCAGGCATAGACAGAGAGCTCTTTTTTGTGTGTTTGTGTGTGTGTGTGTTTTTTTTTTCAGTTTTAGCCCTTCTCCATTTTTGAGTTTGTCTTTTTGTGGATTTTGGATTTTTTTTAACTCAACTTAATTAAGATTTTGTGTAAAAATTAGGAATCGGATCAAAACAACGTTCTTTTAGTGCTTTTGATAATCTTAACGCCATGTATGAGAGTAAAAATACTAAAAAAGATGCGTCAATAATTTATATTAATTAAATTAAATAAAGTTAGCGAATATCAAGTATTGGGCATAGACCTACAAGCCCTCGCCAAACACTAGCAAGGGTCACCTCACCTAGGTCCTCGCTTGCCTCACTTGCTATGGGCAAGGCAACCTTGCCTAGATCGGGCAAGTGTCGGCCTTGTCCATGGCCAGGAGGGTTGCTTAGGCAATTTTGGCCTGCTTGAGTAGGGTAAGGGCCACCCTCACCTAACCCTCTCTAGGTATCGTCAGTCGCCAACCATTGCCTAAGGCTAGCCATCGGTGAAATGGAAAGAAAAAAATAGAAAAAAATAAGAAAAAGGGAAAAAATTTAAAAAAAAATGATGAAAATGCCATTGACAATTAGGAGATCAAGTTCTACTTTGAAATTAACATGGTCATTTTAGGCCCTTCTTTAAAATAAGATTCATTTCAAGTCTGCAGCAATGGCAAGATAGTGTCATGGAGAAAATTATGTGATTGCAATAGTGCCCTGGTAGACTTTAGTTGGAAACATCCGATGGCTCCAGAATCACCAAAAGATGAGGTCGAGTCGTTGACTGTGAAGGGGGTAGGAGTCAAGATGCAGCTTGGGGTGCTGAACCTAAGATAAGAACGGCCGACTACTTGCCACCGCAAATGGAGTCATTTCCAAACAGATTGGGATGCTAAACTTGAACCCTTCTAATTAATTTCATCGACTTATGGTTAAGGCTTTGTGGAAACCTACTTTCACAATTCTCTTGTTAAAATTGTCTCTCTTCACTACAACTGAATCAGTAGATAAGGTTATAATGTGCTCGCTTTGACACACGCTATTATAGTCGAATGTCCACAACATAACAAGACCTACTGAATGGTACATGGAAACTACACGAAATCACATCGGACGACATTAGCTAGTGAAGTCATTATTCTAGTAAGCAGAGATGATTAAGTCGTCATTCGTCATGCAGAGATCTAATCGAACATTCAAGAGGACAGAGTGAAAGCACAATGGTGAAGCTACTAGTGAACAACCAAATCTAATGATAGACTCTCGACAGTCTTTTTTCTTCTTCGAATTCAACAAGATCATTCAATAGCTCAAGATGCTCACATCTCCCTGAAAAAATAAACTCACATGAAAACTGTAAAACCAAATCTACTAAAACAACTTTTAAAAGGTCTAGATTCTTGATGGTTTGCAGCCAAGATAGGGAGAAACAAGAGTTTCCACATAGATCTCACATCTAATATCGTCATCAGCCTCAATAGGATAGTCCTTGTAAGTATTATCCTTTGGATTGAAGAGAATTATCTGGTACACATCAATCGGGAAAACGATTTTTCCGCTCCTTGTGTACGCAACAGGGATCTCCCAATATTCGCCTCCGGGTATGCCTTCAGCCGAGACACTAAACAACTTTGTCCATGATCCTCGTCTCCCGTACTCATTCGTTTTCCACGCCTCGAAGCGGTCAATAGAGGTCATGGGGTAGGTGAACAGATCGGCCCCGTGAATCCCAACTCCGACCAAGACATTGTCCCCATCAACTTCAGGCAGAAAAAACACCTGGTGGAACTTCTATTCTGATAAATCGAATGACATGATTGCAGACTCTTCTTGTTCCTACTCTCGTCGACAACACACCAGTGCATGGCCCCCTTCCAATAAACTCCTCGGTCGTAAACGGCCTGGTGGCTTTCTTGCTGGACGTGTATCTTTCTCCAAGAACAGAACTTGAGAGAAAATATTGCCACCTGACAATTTGTAGAACCATCGCCTTGAACTATTTTATAGTCATCAGATGTAGAGTCGTACCCGAATCCATGGAAGAAATCATCTCCTTGAACAAGATCGGAACCGGGCAAGTTCCGAGACTCCTTGGTGGTGGGGTTATATAGGAGGAATCCGTTGCTGGCAGATAAGCAGACCAAGCCATCGCAAGACCACATGAGACCGGGCTCCCAGCTAGGATCGGCCATGCTTATCTCATGAGACTTTACCACCATGCTACCTTCACCACCGCCAGTGTCGCCATCAAGCAGTTCGTAGTCTATGGTCTCAAGGGGGCTCTTGACGATTCTCTGGCTAGGAATTATATCCCCTGCCTTTAGCCTTTGCAAATGCGACTTGGCAAAGCCCGGGTCGGAAATCAGTGACCGCCACCATTTGCTGACGCATTTGAACCACCCTAAGGACTTGACCGGTAGCCTCGAGAGTATCTCAATGAGGATGTCCTCGGTGAAACTTTCAGCCACAGCAGAGGCCGAAGTTCGGCTTGTTTCAGCAAGAAGTCTCTTCATTCGGCAGGTTTTGAAGGAAAGATCTGCTTGTTTGCCGTTCAATCTGTTGCTGAGCAAAGGGTTATACAACCAGTCAAGTATAATACCAAGTCAAGAAGCTTGCTCAAGAATAAAACCAAGTCAAGACGCTTGCTCAGCACACGACAAGATAAGGGTTGACAAGATCTTTTGCCAATGGAAACGGGAGATGGTAGCGGTACGTGGAAACGGCACCCCATCCATGTTCAAAAAGCTTTCCAGAAGGTCCAAAATTCAATTTTTCTACACTTCCCCAAATCGAACGGAGCATATTCTGCAGCAAATGTGCCATCCAAGATTTTGCCAATATAAAATAAATTATTTTGACACTGAATAGAAGGGTCATAACGTACATTCGAATTTTTCTTTTAAATTACCATTGAGCCCAAGAAATCGGACCTTTTTTTTCACTTTGTGCATGCCCGTGATATCCTTTGTAGATTAAAATTTGCATCCTGGCATACAAGGGTAGTAACTTACATTCATAATTCGCTTTCTCTTTTTATACACATAAGGTGGTATGCTAAATATTAAAAGAATAAGGCACATTTGTTCGCATAATACAACAGTAATTTACACAATTCATATCATCCTAGCAAAGATAATTACAGACTAAGAAGTGTAACATGAATTACAGCGTGCTGATTAGATTATTCCGTACCGGAAGAGCAAGTTCCGTAGATACTTCCTCAATGGGAGTAATCCTAGATCCGGCTTCCCTAGTGGATCCACGAACCACCGGAGAAAGAATGTCATGATAAAGCACCCGGCCGTTATGTAAGCTGTCAATCCGAGGCCGATGCCCTTGGCCAGCACTACGTATATTGCCGATGCGAATGCTAATACCATCCCGAGTATCGCAATGAAGATGAACACCATGGCGGCCTTTATAAACCGGGCTCGCTCGTAGTAGCCCCCGCCAGAAGTCCCGAAGTGGAGATACACGGCGGCAACAGAGCAGCAGAATGCCATGGTGTCGAAAATCACGAATGACTTGAAAGCCAGCTTCGAGGCGAGACTGGCCATCCCCTCGTCCCGTCCGTCGTTGTGGTAGCCGCCGGGCATTGTGAAGGCAGCTGCAAAAGTGACTGTGGCTATGAGCATCGCCACGAGAAGGTGGATCTCCAGCATGTTGCCTTTTTGATGAGAAGAGGTCTCTCCGTGGCCCAAGTTCTCGGTCGGGACTATTTCATCGGGTCCTCCATTAGGCATCTTCTTTACGCTCATGTCGACCCAAGCTTGCATGTCTTGTACGCCGAAGGTCTCTTTCAACATGAAATAAACCTTTGCAGCTGCAAAACCACTCTACATACAAGGAACAGTAATCTTGATATGCACTTCAGCATAGAGTCTGAATACTATTCACATTGTTAAAAACAAGCATGAAAGCTAATTTGATGCAGACATGCACTGCCTCGTCAAAATGGTCCGTTTATTGACTAAGAAAATGTAGAAGGTTTTCATGTGACGATGAACTAGATATTTGTCGCTATGGAGTCTAGCATGAACGCACGAACGCATGAACGCACTTAGCACAAGTTTGAGTCCTTAGGCTTCAATGGTCGATCAGCTGCAGAAAATCTTCAACCAACATTTGAGACGCTGGTGAATTCTATATATGCTAATATCCGCAACTGAAACTCGATTCCTTAGCTTCATGGCCTAGCTTCTTGTTAAGTAACAACAAGAGAGAGATGCTGAATGGAAGATGACATACCTCTTGATATTTCCTATAAATGCCGAGGGCCGTCAGGTTCTTCTTGTTCGTGGCTTTTATGTCTACTCGGCTGTCCTGAGCAAGGATTGCTATGATGCTGTACTTTTTGTACATGGCAGCCAGATGTAGAGGCGTGTTCCCATCTTCATCTGGTTCATTCACAAGGCCCACAAGTTTCGGGAGCCCCAAAATGAACCGGACGGCCTTCTCTTGTCCTCCTAAAACAGCGGCATGGAGAGCAGTTCTTCCCTTGATGTTTAGCAAGTCGCAAGTATCGGGACGAACTCTAAGGACCTCTTCCATGACGGAAGTGCGGCCTCTATGTTGATGTATCAAGACCGCACCATCTGTTTTTTTCTTTGTTTTGTTAAGTCAGTTTGTTGATGTCCTGTTTTCTAGGAGTTAGTTTATTGTCATTTTACTTGGTCAATCCTATTTTGTAGGAGCAGTTATCTGCACGTTTTTTCTGCTGTTCTGTTAGTTTGTTGCTGGTTTTGTGGACCAAGCAAGCTGTTAGTGGGCAACGTGGGTTTATGGTTAAGTTTTAGTATGTATTTAAGCATTTTTCAGTTTTCTGAGTAAAAAATGCAGTTTCTGCTGTCAATTTTTGCTGTCAACTCCTTCTCTGTTCTTTAGAAAACAACACTGGTATCAGAGCCTTCTTGATCTTAAGGGGTTGTGAGTGACTTGTGAGATTGATTGAGAGGTGTGTCTGCATCCATAGAAGCTAAAAGCAAGATGGAGGCAGGATCGAGTGGTTTTTCAGCAATAACTCCACCAGCGTTTGATGGAGAAAATTATCAAGCCTGGGCAGTGAGAATGCGAGCCTATCTAGAGGGTTGTGATTTTTGGGAAGCTGTGGAACAAGATTATGAAGTTCCTCCCCTTCCTGAAAATCCAACCATCAATCAAATCAAGTTTCACAAGGAGAAGACAACGAGGAAAGCAAAGGCAAAGTCTTGTTTATATGCTGCTGTCTCACCTGCCATTTTCAGCAGAATTATGGCTTGTGAATCAGCCAAAGATATCCGGGACTTCCTCAAAGCGAGTATCAAGGAGATGAGAGGATTAGAAGCATGAAGGGGCTAAATCTGATCACGAATTCGAGAGACTACATATGAAGGAGTCCGAGACAATTAAAGAGTATTCGATAAGTTGGTAAGCATTGCAAATCAGGCAAGAGCTTTAGGCACCGACCCTCTCGATAATAGGCTAGTGCAGAAGATTCTTGTCTCCTTGCCCGAAAGGTTTGAGGCAACCATTGCCTCTTTGGAGAATACCAAGGATTTGTCTCAGATTAAGTTGGCAGAATTGTTAAGTGCTTTGCAAGCACAAGAGCAGAGGAGGTTAATGAGGTGGAAGGAAGTACAGAAGGAGCTTTGCAGGCCAAAGAACAGCAGAATGTAGAAGGAAGAGTCAACAAGTGGAAAGGGAAGAAAGACAATGGCAGTGGTGGTTCAGAAGCTGCTGCAAGAGAGAACAATGCGGGCAACTCCAAGAACAATTGGGGAAGATATTCCTCATGTCAGCACTGTGGAAAAAAGAATCATCCACACTTTAGGTGTTGGAAGAGGCCGGATGTAAGGTGCAGAAAGTGTCATAAGCTTGGACACATTGAGAAGTTTTGCAAAGAGAAAAGAAATCAACAGCAAGGTGAGGTACATGCTGCAATCCAGCAAGAGGTAGATCAACTGTTTGTTGCCTCTTGTTTCTCCTCTAGTACTCCATGTGATAGTTGGCTTGTTGATAGTGGTTGCACAAACCATATGACAAGTGATGAAAAGCTGTTTATAGACCTTGACAAGTCATTAAAATCAAGAGTGAGGATTGGGAATGGGGAGTACTTAGAAGTGAAAGGTAAAGGGACTGTAGCAATGGAGAGCTGTGCTGGAACAAAGCTGGTTTCTGATGTGATGTATGTGCCTGAGATTGATCAGAATTTGCTGAGCGTGGGGCAGTTAGTAAAAAAGGGATTTAAGGTGATATTTGAAGAGGAGAAGTGTTTGATCTTTGACTCTAGTGGTCAGGAGTTGTTCAAGATAAAGATGCAACATAAGAGTTTTTCTTTGAATCCTCTTGAGAAGGAGCAAATGGCATTCAAGTGTCAGGCCAATAATTCAGAAATATGGCACAAGAGGTTGGGGCACTTTCATCACAAAGGCGTGCTGTTCATGCAGAGGAATGAAATGGCAACTGGGTTACCAAGCCTGGAGGAGCAGATCACAAGGTACAAAGCTTGTTTGCTGGGCAAGCAGACAAGACTTCCCTTCAAGGAATCCACTTGGAGAGCTACAGAGAAGTTGCAGCTGATTCATACAGATCTTTGTGGTCCACAAGTGACTCCTTCACTAAATGGCAGCAGGTATTTCATCATTTTCATTGATGATTATACTAGAATGTGCTGGATTTATTTCATGAAGCAAAAGTCGAAGTTGCTGAGGTATTTCTGAAGTTTAAGAGATGGGTTGAAAACCAAAGTGGCTGCAAGATTCAGGTCATCGATCGATAACGGAACATAATACACTTCACGAGAGGTTTAACTCTTTTCGTGAAGAGGCTGGAATTGAGCATCAGCTTATCGCTCCTTACTCTCCACAGCAAAATGGAGTTAGTGAGAGGAAGAATAGAACCATTATGGAGATGACTAGGTGTCTGTTGCATGAGAAAAATCTACCAAAAGAGTTTTGGGTAGAAGCAGCAAACACAGCAGTTTTTCTGCTGAATAGACTATCTACAAGGGTATTGGAGAAGAAGACACCCTTTGAAGCTTGGTTTGGTGTCAAACCAATTCTAAGAAATTTGAAGGTGTTTGGTTGTTTGTGTTTTTCTCATATTCCACAGTCAAGAGAGACAAGCTGGGAGAGAAAGCTGAACCTGGAATCTTTGTTGGCTATAGTTTAGTGTCAAAAGCTTACAGAATCTATCAACCATAGACAGGGAAGGTGATCACTAGTAGGGATGTTCAGTTCCTAGAAGATGAGAAATGGGACTGGACAAATGAGCCACAAGGCAAGCACAAGGAGGTCTCATTGGAACTTGACGAGCTAGTGGATGATGTTCCAATTAGAGGTACCCGATCTCTAACTGATATATATCATAAGTGCAGCGTGGCTATTTTGGAACCTGCAGGTTATGAGGAAGCTAAAAGTGATCAAAGGTGGATGAATGCAATGAAGGAAGAATTGGCTATGATAGAAAAGAACCGGATGTGGGAGCTAGTGGAGAGGCCTGAAGACAGGAAGGTGATTGGAGTAAAATGGGTTTTCAGGACCAAATTTAATCCTGATGGCTCAATGAATAAGCATAAGGCCAAGTTGGTAGTGAAGGGATATGCACAGGTTTGGGGAGTTGATTTCTCAGAAACCTTTGCTCCTGTGGCAAGACTAGATACAATTAGAATGATTCTTGCTTTGGCAGCTCAACAAGGATGGAAGGTATATCGTTAGATGTGAAATCTGCATTTTTGAATGGAGTGTTGCAGGAGGAGATTTATGTTGAGCAACCAGAAGGCTTTGTTACACCAGGCCAGGAGGAGAAAGTCTATTTGTTGAGAAAGGCTCTCTATGGCTTGAGGCAAGCTCCAAGAGCATGGTACAGTAAGATGGATGAACACTTGCTAGGCCTAGGTTTCAAGAAAAGCCTAAGTGAATCCACTCTATATGTCAAGAAGTTAGTATCTGACTTAGTGGTGGTGTCTCTTTATGTGGATGATATGCTGGTGACGGGGAGTAATGATGCTCGACATTCGCATTTAAGCAAGAGATGATGAAGATGTTTGAAATGACTGATCTTGGTGAGATGTCATATTTTCTAGGAATGGAGGTTAGGCAAAATCAGAATGAAGTTTTTATCTGTCAGAAGAAGTACTTGAAGGAGATCCTAAGAAGATTCAACATGGAGGAGTGCAAGAGTATGAGTACTCCAATGGGTCAAAAGGAAAAGCTTCAAAAGAAGGATGGATCAAAACTTGCAGATGAAAGAGTTTATAGAAGTTTGATTGGCTGTCTTATGTATCTCACTCGCAACTAGACCAAACATCATGGTCTTGTAAGTGTCTTGTCTAGATTTCTCAATTGTGCAAGTGAGTTGCATATGGTAGCTGCAAAGAGGGTGTTGAGGTACTTGAAAGGTACTCTTTCATATCGGATTAAGTTTTGCAGAGTTCAGGAGTTTAAGTTGCAAGGGTATTCTGATAGTGACTGGGCAAGATCGGTAGATGATATGAGGAGCACTTCAGGTTATTGCTTTACATTTGGGTCGGCATGTTTTTCCTGGTGTTCAAAGAAGCAAGAGATAGTGGCTCAATCAACTGCAGAAGCTGAGTTCATTGCAGCCACTGCAGCTGTGAATCAAGCATTATGGTTGAAGAAGCTAATGGATGATCTGAATATGCAGCAAGAAGAAAACATAGAAGTATTTGTGGATAATCAAGCTACTCTGGCCATTTCAGAAAATCCAGTATTTCATGGAAGAACAAAGCATTTTAAGGTTAGGTATTACTTCTTGAGAGAAGTGCAGAAGGCTGGAGATGTGAAACTAATGTACTGCAGTTCAGAAAACCAGATTGCAGATATATTCACGAAGTCATTTCATGTTGGTCGATTTGAACTTCTGAGGGCAAAGCTAGGAGTGTGCAGTACTTGATCCAGAGGAGAGTGTTGATGTATCAAGACCGCACCATCTGTTTTTTTCTTTGTTTTGTTAAGTCAGTTTGTTGATGTCCTGTTTTCTAGGAGTTAGTTTATTGTCATTTTACTTGGTCAATCCTATTTTGTAGGAGCAATTATCTGCACGTTTTTTCTGCTGTTCTGTTAGTTTGTTGCTGGTTTTGTGGACCAAGCAAGCTGTTAGTGGGCAACGTGGGTTTATGGTTAAGTTTTAGTATGTATTTAAGCATTTTTCAGTTTTCTGAGTAAAAAATGCAGTTTCTGCTGTCAATTTTTGCTGTCAACTCCTTCTCTGTTCTTTAGAAAACAACACTCTAAATGCTGCAATGTGGAGGGCCGATTCCCCGTCCTTGCCTGGGATGTAAGCTGCTGAGCTGTCATACTTTAAGAACAATCGAACTGCATTGACATTGCCGAAGTGTGCAGCATAATGTAGAGTAGTCCAGCCGAGGGCATCTCCTTCTCGTATCATGTCCACTCTTTTCTTTACAATCTCCTTCATAATGCCTGATAACATGACAAGTAGTTAGAACTTCTGTAGCCGCTTAGACAAGTTTGGCCTGTTAAATCTTGTTTTAGACTATTCAACCTTCTAGATCTAACTAGAATCTTAAGCAAACAGGCCCTTCCGCAGCTTGGGACATCTTCCGCAACAGACAAGTTAGGGAGGAACCGAGGGACAGACTCTTTTCCATTGCCAAGATCTAGACTCTGCATCTCTACATTGACCTTCACTTAAATTAAGACATTACTGAGTCAATTAGCTAGGATTCCATTCATAGTTAATCAGCTGACAACGTACTCTTATTGCAGCCAATGCAAGTCTCAAGCAACTGAAAAGTCCAGACAGCAAAGTTGCAACCTTGAATACTTCCAAAAGTGACTGGAGTCCCTTCCCTTCCTAAACAAACATCTGGACTAATCTTGTAGACATAGCAAGTATTCTAGCCAGACAAGCATGTCTGCAGTTTGCATTGCCAGGATATAAACATGACAATAGTGCTAGGACTTTATACATGGCCGGCGTACCAAATAATGTGGCAGATATTGGGTGTCAAATTCCCATTTGTTTAAAGTCCCCGGGACTGACTATCACATAACCAATTTTGTTGGCTGGTTTTACCATAACTACGATTACTAAACAACAAAAACAAGAGGTCCGCTTCTCTGCTAATTGTGCTAACTGATATGAACTTTGGATATTTGCATGCTGCACTGGGAAATCTTCTTTCAGAACAGAAGTAATCAAGTCAAGGAATTCAAGGGACAGCCTTGCTTCCTGTTCTAGATTATATAAACTTCTCACACTACCATTAACTGAGCTTAAAGAATCCTAAGACGAATCTCAGCAAAGACTGAAGGAGCCGAATTTACGAATCTCGTCATCATTTGCATGTCAAACACATTTTACCCATCAAGTTATCCCATTTTTTAAGGCATTTCACTTGTCGGTCACCACTAATCAAAGAACTTCCTCGTCCAAGTGATTCCTGAGCACATCATGCAATGTATCCTCAAGTGAAGATTTTCACTGGCTTCTTTTTACACTGCTACCCTGATCAGACAATCACAACCTACAATTTTGAGTTTATCAAACTAACAAAAGGATTGAAAAGTACCCTCCAGCGAGCAAAGTTCTTCCTCCAAAGCCAGCGAAGATGCACAGAATAGCCAATAGCAGGAACCACATAAACTAAAAGCTTGTAACAAATGTGGGGTATCAGACATGAATTACCATTGAGGTGATAATACAGAGCAGCGTGCAGAGCAGTCATCCCATTGGTGCCTCCATGCAGGCAACTCCCAGAGTGGCCCAGTATCAGCTCGGCGATCTCACCATGCTCCTTCGCCGTGGCAATGTAAAAGGGTGATTCGCCAGCGCAATTCGCACGGTCCAATAGCCCAGAGTCGGCCTCCACCAGCAACTTCACCACGGCGTAATGCCCATTCCGCACGGCCAAGTGCAGCGCGCTGTCCCCCTCCGAATTGACCATCCCGAGCAACTTCTTGAGGGCCCCGTCACGCCCGACCTGGCTCTCGAGATCCTCGTACGCCCTCCTGGCATAGTCAATGGCGAAGTCAACCACAATTTTTGAAATGGCAAGAAGTATGCTAAGAGCTAAAAATTTACCCAAGAAATTTTGGGCAGAAGCAGTTGCGTGTGTTGTATTTGTGTTGAACAGGTGTCCAACAAAGAGTGTTCTTGGAAGAACCCCAAAAGAGGCTTGGAGCGGTAACAAACCAAATGTTTCATTCCTACGAGTATTTGGGTGCGTGGCATATCCCCATATACCAGATGAATGGAGGAAGAAGTTGGATGACAAAAGCGAGAAGTGTATCTTCATTGGCTATAGTGACACAACTAAGGGTTATAAGCTGTATAACCCAGTCACTGAAAAGGTAATCATCAGCAGGGATGTCCAATTTCTTGAAGATGAAGCCTGGGACTGGAACCAAAAGGATGAACAAAAGGGCATTACCATCAAAGATGAACCATTGGAGGGAGACACAGAAAAACCTTCATCATCTTTGACTGGTGGTGCATCTTCTTCACCAACAGCAACTTCAGAACCACCATTACGTCGTTTGCAGTGATTACGAGAGACTCCAGCAAAATTCAGGGATTATGTGGTCACAAGAGATGATGACAGTGATAGTGATGGAATCACTGATGAAACTATGGCAATTTTTTGTCTATTTGCTGAATGTGACCCTATATCCTATGATGAAGCAGCTGTAGATGAGAAGTGGATTCAAGCAATGGATGAAGAAATTAACTCCATTGAGAAGAATGACACATGGGTGCTAACTTCTTTACCTCCCGGTAAGAAGCCCATTGGTGTCAAGTGGGTGTACAAGACGAAGTACAAATCCGACAGTCAGGTGGACCGTTACAAAGCTAGATTGGTTGTAAAAGGCTACAAGCAAAAGCCAGGTATTGATTACTTTGAAGTATTTGCAACAGTGGCCCGAATGGATACCATTCGGATGATTTTAGCACTTGCAGCTCAAAATCATTGGAGGATCCATCAAATGGATGTGAAATCAGCATTTCTCAATGGTGTCCTTAAAGAGGAAGTCTATGTGGAGAAACCATAGGGTTATGTGAAGAAAGGGCATGAAAATCAAGTTTACAAGCTGAAGAAGGCATTGTATGGGCTAAAACAGGCACCTCGTGCTTGGTACACACGAATCGACACGTACCTGTTAGAGCATGGTTTTCAAAAGTGCCCGTATGAGCATACACTGTATATCAAGTCAAATTCTAACGGTGACATAATAATTGTGTGTCTTTATGTTGATGACTTAATATTTACAGGGAGTTGTGAAAAAATGTTTGCTGAATTCAGGGAGGCTATGACAAGCCAATTCGAGATGATAGATTTGGGATTGATGTCCTATTTTCTTGGACTTGAAGTGAAGCAGACAAATGATGGCATATTTGTTTCGCAGCAAAAATATGCTAATGATATTTTGAAGCGATTGAAAATGGAATCACTCAAACCAATCCGGACTCCTGTAGTGGAACGGTCAGAGCTGAAGAAAGAAGGAATTGGTGAACTGGTAAATCCCACTTATTTCAAAAGCATTGTTGGTAGTTTGAGATATTTGGCTTCTACTAGACCAGATATTACCTATGGAGTGGGAATTATTAGTAGATTCATGGAAAAACCGTACCAATCACATTTGCAGGTAGCAAAAAGAATTTTACAGTATGTCAGTGGAACTCGTGACCATGGAATTTTATATTCTTATACTAACAATTTCAGTTTAGTGGGGTATACAGACAGTGATTGGGCAGGAGACACTGAGACTCGGAAGAGCACTTCTAGATATGCTTTCTTTCTTGGATCAGGAGTAATTTCGTGGTCCTCGAAGAAACAACAAGTTGTTGCACTCTCGACAGCTGAAGCAGAATACATGGCATTAGCTTCGGTAGCTTGTCAAACAATATGGCTTCGTAGGATGATGTGTGAATTGAAACATGAGCAAACAGGTCCTACCAAAATAATGTGTGACAACAAGTCAGCTATTGCATTAGCCAAGAATCCAATTTTTCATGGCAGGAGCAAACACATCGACATCAAGTATCACTATATTCGTGAACGAGTCAAAGATGGTGAGATTGAACTAAATTTCTGCAAATCAAAAGATCAAATTGCAAATATTTTGACAAAACCACTGAAGGCAGAATTGTTCGAAAAATTAAAGACAATGCTCGGTGTTGTTGAATTCAACGATCAATTTTAAGGGAGGCTGTTAGAATAATATAAAATTGATTGTTGAAGACTTACTTCATTTGCACATGTCTTGCTGCATAAAGACAAATGGAAAGAACAAAACAAACAACTTTTGCAAAGAGGATTCCAAAGTCAAAAGTGAAGCTCCTTTTTCTTTCCTCATAAATGCTACTACAGAGGGCTTTGGAAAAGAAAGGAAAGGAGAGAAGGTTCTACGTCCAATTTTTCTCTCCCTCATTAATGCATGCCTTGTTGAAGGGTGCTATTTGTGCTGCAGAAGACTTGTCTTGCAGACATTGCTTTTTGCTTTATGCTCTTTTTCTTCCTATCGTAGACTTTCTTGTTGTCACATCCCAAATCCTATAGGGATGAAGGAGTGACACGGCCGTCCTTCCTGCCCGAAGAACGCAACCTTAAACTACACCCACGTATCCAGCTCTCAAAAGTCCCCGCGATGGCGCTCTCGCTCTAACGCGGCTACTACCTGAGGGACCTGAAAATATAATAAGAGGAAAGGAATGAGCTACCACGGCCTAGTGAGTAATACATTTCTTCCAAGCGGATCGGGAATTCACTATGCATATTTACAACACCAATATAATCCACTTTGAACATAATATATATATATATATATATATATATATATATATATATATTTCAAGAATGAACAAAATAGATACCAATGGTCAAGTCCATTGGTCAATCTCATAAAACACATGCCAATGGTACATCCCACTGGCCAAACTCGTCTAAACACGGATCAATGGTCCATTCCACCGACCAAACTCAAATCAAATGTTAATGGTCTACTCCATTAACCAAACTCAGGCTCAAATGTCCAATCATGGTCACGATTAACGTCCGTGACAAGACGACCAAGATTCCCCCCTTGGCAAGGTCTCCACCAATTATAAGCCGGTGGCTCGGCCCACAAGGATATCCTAGACTAGTATGCGCATACCTACACACCCCTCAGGGTTCACAGAGACATTGAGCATCAACCACAATCACAAATCCCCGATAATCCACAATTAAAATCAGAATCATCTTACCAGTCAAGCATTTAATAAATATGGAAACGCTTTACATAAACCATAAGCTTTCCAAGGTCATTGGTTTCGCAAACCATTTTCAAACAAACAAATATTCCAACTAAAATCAAAGGACAGTTTCCTCAATCAGATAACAAATAGCAGTAAAAACCCGATCCTATTTTTATGCATCAAAGAGTTCTATTTTTCAACTAATAGCTTATATTACTCATAATCTCTTTCAAATATGAGTTTAAAATACAAGGAAGAAATAATATCACTCACCTGAGAAAAGCCAAAAATCAACTAAGCCCTTAATTGAGCCGATGCACTTGAATTCCTAACAATTAATTCAAAAATAATATTAAAGACCGAGTAAATGGACATTCTAAATAATGACTTGGCTATAATACGCCTATTTATGAGTAACACGACACCTACGTGCCAATGGAAAGCTCGCCTTAAACGAAAACCTATTATTATACGCGAGACACGGACACGCAAACAGCTTTGTCGCCCCATAACTTCCTCCACAAAAACCGGTTTCAAGCCAACTTATAGTCATTAGAAAGCTCTTTTGATGCTCTACAACAATCCCCATAACAGCCGCCTCAAAATCTCGCCAAAAACAGCAGAAAACCAGTCTCGAGGCTACTGTTCGCTACAGTGACAGAACGCGCGCCGAACTTCAAAAATTTATTCCGGACAAACCGCAAGCTCAAATTCAATTCCGCAAAATGATATAGCTTCACAACATCCTAAATTATCATTATCATAAAAATTTGCAGCTCAATGACTGGAAAATCAGACTTCGCCGCCCAAATCTCCATAAACTCCGAATTTCAAGCCCTAATTGCTATTAATCCTTTCCAATGATGATTAGATGCCTTAATCACTTACCGGCGCCGAGGAACGAAGTTAAGATGAGCTGTGGAGGCATCTGAGGTGAGCATGTGGGGGGTTTCGCCTCCCTTTTTCCTCTTTCCCTTCTCTTTCTCTTCTGTCCCGTTTCTGCTTCTGTTCTGTTTTTCTGTCTGCTTTGTTTCTGCCCACTGACTGGGCGCAGCAAAATAAGAGGAATGAAGATGGGCTGGGCTGGCCTTTTTAAGAGAAAAGAAATGGGCTGTTTGTTTGGCCCATATGTTACACTTGTATTGTTGTAGACTTTTGGTTGTGCCTCATTTAATGTTTGTCTTCTATGTACGTGCTCAATCTCTTTAAAAAGATTGAGGAGTTCATATTTGAAAACGCACCCCTGAATCCACTAGAAAGCATTTCCATTTCTATTGTTCTCCTCCAGTATTCATTTGTGCCTCATTCCAAAATTTTCCAAATGTTGCCATTTTTCTTTAGTATTTTGGTTCCAACAATTTTATTCCATAGTGCTGCGGGTGGCTGATACCAAGTTGATGCCGTGTCAAGATATATATTTTTCCCTTTTAACAGTGTAGTCCCCAGATCTGGTGTTCATCCGCACCAATTTATCCTCACTCAAATGGGTTCTAAGAGGGACCGTGAGAACAACTGAAAGGAAAGCAAATCTTACAGTATGGACAATGTCTGGAGAAAATGAGTAACCTTGAGAACGGTGTTTCTTCTTTGCAGAAGGATGCTCAGGAACTTAATGAACGTGTACCTCATGTTAAAAGTGAATCTGAAACCCTTTAACAAGACCTTCCTAAGGTAGAAGCCGAAAAGGAAGCTGCACTTGTTCAGTGTAAACAGTGTATGGAGAGGATATCTAATCTAGAGGATATGTTAATGCATGCTGAGGAAGACACCAAAAAGATTGTTGAGAGAACTGAGAAATCAAAAAGAGAAGTTGAAGCTTTGAGGGAAGAGATTGCAAAATTAGCTGCAGAGAAAGAAGATGCTGCTATAAGGTGCAATCAGTGCTTAAAGACGATTTATGATTTGGATCATAAACTATCTATTGCCCAAGAGGAGACCCAGTGGCTGAATTCCAAGATAGAGAGTGGGGTTGAAAAGTCAAGAGGTGCAGAAGAAAGGTGTCTTCTGTTGGAGAAGTCGAATCAGACTTTCCACTCAGAGCTCAAATCATTGGCGCAGAAAATGACCAGTCCATCAATCGTTATGGCTAGTCCTGGCAGGCTTCAAAGTGGGTTATCACGTCAACTATTTGACATGCGGTGCTCTGACAAGAAAAGTGCTTGTGTTATTTCTGGATATGTCATGGCAGGGACTCTAGCAAAAACCATCATCAATGATCCGAAGGAAGTCAATCTGATGAATGGTCTCACTGCTCCACTTAACATGCGAGTTCATTATATTTCCTTCGCTGCCCATGCTGATTTTGCTCAGACAAGCACATTTTTGGAAGAGATGACGCCTCCAAATATTGTTCTTGTTCATGGAGAAGCAAATGAGATGGGAGGCTCAAACAGAAGCTCGTAACTCAGTTTGCTGATCGCAACAGCCAAATCATCATGCCAAAGAATTGTCAATAAGTTGAAATGTACTTCAATTCAGAGAAAATGGCAGTTTGAGAAGCTGGCTGAGAAGACCCAAGAAGTGGGTGAGACTATTAGTGGCCTTCTGGTAAAGACAGGCTTCACTTATCAAATAATGGCACCTGAACTTCACGTTTTCTCTCAGTTGTCCACAGCAAGTATTAATCAGAGGATCACGATTCCATATATAGGTGTGTTTGGTGTGATAAGCCACCATCTGAAGCAGAGATATGAAAGTGTGGAACCTTCAGTAGATGATGAATCTGGCATTTCTGTAACACGAGTGCATGATCAAGTAACAGTGAAGCATGAATCTGATAAACATATTTCACAGCACTGGACATCAGATCCTATGAGTGACATGGTCTCAGACTCTGTTGTTGCTCGTCTTGAACATAAGCTGTGAGATTCCAAAGGTTGTGGTTGAAACAAAGGCCGTGAAAACTGAAGAAGAAGGTGAGAAAAGGGTAGAGAATATCATTCATGCACTTCTAGTTTCTCTCTTTGGGGAGGTGAAGTTTGGTGAGAATGGGAAGCTGGTGATTAATGTGGATGGGAGTACCACATCTGGACAAGCAGAGCGGGGATGTGGAGAGTGAAAATGAAGGCCTTAAGGAAAGAGTAAGAACTGCATTTGAGCGAATTCAGAGTGCTGTAAAACCGATACACCTGTCCGCTTCTTAGGTAGCTTTTTTGTTTCTTGTAGCTTCTTGCTTCTGGTCATTTTCTAACTGTAGATTGTAGCATCAAGCTCATGGTATGGATATCCTCAACTCACAATCTAAGTTCAGCTCAAGTTTTAAGCATCTCTCAGAACAAGTTTCGACAGTTGTGCTTGGATTACTTAGTTTTTTGTACTTGTACATTTTTTATTTTAGTGTCTGAAGGTTGAGGAGATGGGACTTCTGATGACGATTGCGGGTCATTGCTAAGCTTCTTGCTTATTCGTCCTAGAACAGTTTATTCGCATAGTCTAATGTTGTCTTTTGATGTTCTTATTGAACCACTAGAAACTCCTGCTCATTGATGCTTAGAGCAGTCTTTTCAGGGAATAGGAAATGTCTAACTTTAGCTAATGTCCCATGATTTAGAAAATTAGGATTTTATTTGTTCAGAATGATGTTTCGTTGGCATTGTGAGTCCTGTTCTTTGTCTTGTGCTGTGCTACTTTTACGCCTCAAATTTATTGCCATGTGCCACCCGAGCTTAATTGACTTATGCAAGTAGCAGTGCAGATGATCCTAAAAGGGAATGCCTACAATTTGGTGCTCTATTCTCTCTTGTAATTCTGTTTCTTTTTTGTTGCTATTTAGGAGCGAGAAAGGGACATATTATGCGCCGCATCCTGGCAGTACGTGCTTTCGGATGTTGAGTGTAAAGCTAGGAGGACAAAGGTCCTCAATCCTTGCACATGATGTGGAACGACAACTCATTTCTCAATATCTGATGACCAGTACAACTGAGGTGGTTAATTAACACATTGGGGGAGATTTATATATCTTTATTTTGAAATCCTCAGCCTTATATCTTTTAAAGTGTGCTTATCATAACATGGTTACTCCTTGCAGGATCTTTTTGATTTTGTTGCTTCATCATTGAAGGGGTTTGTTGAAAGAGACGAAAATGGTTCTGCATTTCAATTGGACAGAAGAAGAGAACTTGGTTTCACATTCTCGATGGAGTGAATGCTGGAACAGATGTCTCTTTCGTTAATGGAAAGGGAAAGATCGGGAAGATGGAAGAAAGAGGAAATTTTTTTTGTGCCAAAGAAGGATTGAATCAGAGCCGACTTCCCAGAGCAATGTCTCTGGAGTTGACAGAGGAATGCAGGAGAAAAGATATGGGAAGCATGTATAGTTTGATTCTGTTGTTGGATACCCAACTTGGTTGAAAATAGAAGATGGAAGGAGAGGGATTCAGGCATTTCCTGCAGTATCCAACAACTGCAAAAGAAAAGGAAATATGGTCATGCTGTCATGACCAGTCACGTGATGGCCTCAGAGCCAAAGTTCTAGACTACCGGAATTCTTTGGTTGGTAAAGTATCTGGTCAAACATATCCTCAAAGCTTTTGCTGGAAGTCATCTCCTCCAATAGTTTGTCTTCAGCAACTATACTGGACTTTCTTCTGTCACCAATTTCCTTGTTGGTTGTGTGGAGAACCACCTTGGACAATCTCTCTTCTCCATCTGTTTGCTGAACTTGTTACATTCTGTGGTTCAGATCAGATGATAGGTGTAGACCACATTCTCCTGTCCAATTCTGAATGCAAGGCTGATTGCTTCCCCCTCATTAGAAGGATTCCAAACCACATTGAGCAAGACAACTCTCAATGCTCTGACTAGACTTATGCCTCAGTGCAAGCCTTAGTTGAAGCTAACATTGCTCTTGCTTGGCTCTGTCAGTTGTTGAATTCCCCAATCAAAAGCTGACATTCCCTCAAATCGAGGTTCCCATGCATGTGTAGAATCTCTTTTCCTTTGGAGGACCACTGGAAAGTCGATCTCAATTGGTCACGGATCAAGGTCAATGGCTCTCTATAGTGGCAGAAAACAAGAATCTTCTAGCTGAGTGCTTCACTCAACCGGATTAACTCCACTAGGAACCTCATCTTTAGCTCGGCCTCTGTGTTAGTCTTCAAATCTTTGAGCATGTGATGCTCATGGCAAATAACAGATTATTCATTCACATATGAATTGCAACTTAGATTCAGAGAAGGGTGAATGCAGGCCAAAGAAAGGTAATCAGGAATCTTGGGGAGCAAGCCACAGGCATAAACTGAACTGGTGATGCAATCAAGGAAAGCCAATGAAACCTTGGGCAAGCGTGCAAGGGAGCCCGGCACAAATGTGGCGAATGTGACCAGTAAGTAGCCATTGCGAAAGTAAGGAAGAGGTTGTGAGAAATGATTTTGGGGGCAATTGGGAATCTGGAACTGGGAGGGAGAGAACTCACTAATCAGGGGAAAACACATTATTCAAACTGGTCGATTGCATATGAGGGAAGGATGAGATTCTTCAAGATGATATAGAGAAGAAACATGTAGAGAGAAAACAGCTTGCTAATGACTCTGCAATGAAGGAGAAGAGAAAAGCAAAGCACAGAGGGGTTTGAAACTTTGGGCGCATCAACCAGCAGCATCAAAAGAGACTGCTCAGATAATATGTATGTGCTAGCAAAATAAAGTTGATGAAATTTTGACTAAGCCATGTGAAGAGGGTGTTGGGGTACATCAAGCAAAAGGGAGAAAGATTGTACGAGCACGAGCACTTGGGTGAATTGGTTCTTTCAGACCCAGGTAAGCTTCTAGCAACCTAAGGCACATCAACGATGAGTAGGTTGTCTAAATAACTCACTGAATATAGATTTTATCTTGTTTACTGAGGGCTGATCTGCCCCCAAATTATCTGTGTATTGTCAAATATTTTGCTTGAGTTACCAATGTGAAAATTGTCATAGTAGTGAAGTGGTTGTTTAAGCACATGTAAATAGCTTTGTTCACATGGGAAGATCGTCCTTTGGAGTCATTTTGTAAAAATTAGTTCTTGTTAATGATTGAGTCAGAAGTACTTCAACTGAGCTTTCCTCACAATGGAAAAAAAAAGTCAATTCACTGAATATCTGTATAAGAACATTGACAAATTTTCTCCAAATTCATCTGTACTTTAATCAGCTCATCACGAGTTTCATACCTGATTGATAACCATTGAAGCGATTCATTCTTTTGTTCAGAGTTTTTTCATCACTCATATGATGAAAAATGCATAGCATGTGGCTTAGGTCACAGCTCGGTAATTAGGAATTTTCTTGCTGTGTTTCCAAATGTCAAAGTCTATTTGTGCGGCTTGATTGAATTTAATTCTCTTTAGCCTAAGAGAGTTTTATAGATTAAAGATCATGGATTTCACTCTTTAAATTAGAAAATAACAACATATCAATGCCTTGCAACTCCTAGATTCTCATCTGTTGCTTTTGCAGAGTTAAAATGTGGGATCTGTGTTTATTTCTACCGTTCCTTTTCCATTGTTGATGTTGATGTGCTTATCATTCGAGTCATATTTGTGGATGCTCTTCATGACGATGAGGTTATTACATTCTTCTTTGGTCTATGAAAAATGAAGTAATACCCTTTCATAGTAAGCCATATGAACTTGACATCATTTGCTTGTGCTGTATTAGTGTATTGTACCGTCTCTTTTTAAGCCATCTAAATTCAAAGATGTCGCTGTGGCAAATTTTTAAGGCGAGAACTTATGAAAAGCAAAACACAAGAAGAGGATGAGAAACACATAGAGGAGCAACGCAAGAAGCCATGAAAAAGATGAAAACTAAGTTTCTTATCCATGCCCTCCGTAGGAAAGGGCGTCAGTAACTTACATGCAATAATTTGTTCCATCAAATAGTTGATCCTCGATATACAAATGGTATGAAAATCTGAGACCACCAAACTCAGGAGCTAAGAAAGTTGAACAGTTCTACGACCAGTTTGAACTAAATGATCAATCTGAAGCGGTCCATACTCTCGCATAATTTGTTTCTGGCTATTTAGCTTGATCCCATTTACTTTTCTATGCCTCACGGGATTTGGAGTAATGCATGACACAATCTACCCCTATGCTTGTCACTTTTTAAGCTGTTGTATTGCTGTTCTGCATTGACATTTTGCTGTTCTCTTAGTTTGGAAAAAATTTCCGGTGACACTGCTAGAGCATAAACAAAAATATAAATTTATTGCAGTTGCAACTGGTCCTTATTTTAGTGCAAATAGCTATAGGAAAGTAGCAAATAAGACTGACATTTTTTGTGTATTTAGTGGTTCTAAAAGCGCTTTTGTGATGCTCTTCAGGATGAAGCTGAAACAAGTCGAGCCACCCTTTATCCAGGAGGAAAGGATAAGCTCATTTGCGATGAGGAAATTTGTTTGATATTCGTGTCCTGTTATTGGATACAGCTCAAGATGTAATATGTCTTGCCACCATTTCTATCGTATTTTGTGAGTGTTGTTGCGTTACGAAGAGTACAGTGGCTGTTACCGTTATATACCATTTTCAAAACACAGTCCACACTTCACAGTTGGACTACAGTTATGTTATCGACTGTCACTTTCCTAGATTAACTGTTTCACTCACTGCCACCCTCAATGTAGGTCTATTCACTAGAACCTTTCAAAACCATCCTTTTCTTATTATTATGTTTTTTTTTTCTGGCCTTAATCCTGTAGGAAAAGTTCTCCATTGAAGCGTCAGGCACAAAATGTTGCCTAACGGAGGGAATCTGTCTTTGTTTGAAGGGGTTTGCCTTCAGCGCTCTAGAAATGAGACTTCAAACTCTCTCGTTACTTTTGCAATGGCTGCTTTATAGAACTATCCTTCTTTGTCACATCCGCCGCCTTGTGTCAGGCTCCCTTGCATGGTTTGCTCAAGGTTTTATTGGCTTTCCTTGATTGCATCAAAGGTTCAGTGCTGCTTCTTATGCCTGTTTGCTCCCCAAGCATCCTGATTACCTTTCTTTGGCCTGCATTCACCCTTCTCTGAATCTGAGCTGCAATTCATATGTGAAAGAAAAACCTGTTATCTGCCATGAGCATCAGAAGCTTGAAGATCTGAAGACTAGCACAGTGGCCAGGGTAAAGACAAGGTTCCTAGTGAAGTTAATCCAGTTCAGTGAAGCCCTCGGTGAGAAGGTTCTCATTTTCAGCCAATCCAAAGAGCCATTGTCCTTGATCCGTGACCAACTGAGATCGACTTTCCAGTGGTCCTCCAAAGGAAAAGAGATTCTATACATGCATGGGAACATCAATCTGAGGAATGTCAGCTTTTGATCGGGGAATTCAACAACCGACAGAGCCAAGCAAAGGTCATGTTAACTTCGACTAAGGCTTGTACTGAGGGCATAAGTCTAGTCGGAGCATTGAGATTGTCTTGCTTGATGTGGTTTGGAATCCTTCTAACGAGGGGGAAGCGATCAGCCTTGCATTCAGAATTGGACAGGAGAATGTGATCTACACTAACCATCTAATCCAAACTGCTGAATGTAACAAGTTCAGCAAACAGATGGAGAAGAGAGATTGTCCATGTTGGTTTTCTCCACAACTAACAAGGAAAATGGTGACAGAAGAAAGTCCGTATGGTTGCTAAAGATAGAATATTGGAGGAGATGACTTCCAGCAAAAACTTCGAGGATATGTTTGATCAGATACTTTACCAACCAAAGAATTTCGGTAATCGAGAACTTTGACTTAGAGACCATCATGTGACTGGCAGCTCAATCTGAAGTTGAGACCTGGTATTTTATGGCCGTTAATATTTTGTGCAAAAGAAGCTGAGTGTTAGTTTGTTAGGTTTTGTGCTTACTGTTTTAACCAATTAGCTGAATATGTAATAAATCTTCTGTTTAAGCAATGTTTTAGGTATGGATTTCCTTCTCATGTCTCTCCTCTGCTGATTCTTCTCTTTTGATCCTCTCAAAACTCTGCTTCATTAATTTGGATTGCAACAGTGCTAATTTAGCTAGTCTTTTTGGAGGAAAGGAAATTTGCATTCTTAATGTCTAAAGAGCTCTGAAAGTATCTATTGAATTCATCTCAGCAGACACTGTATTCGTATCCACTTCTGGTCCAAGCAACAAAGAGACTAGAATGTAGTCTGCTAGAAAAATTTTGCTCTGGGATTCTGCTTTTTTCAATTGAATCTGCACCTACTAATCTGAAGATTCCATCTAGTGTATGAAAATGGAATCCATACTCTAGTCATTTTGCAAGTGATTCTCGTTTGAGTTTAAATTTTGATTTATTTTTCTGGTCTCTTCCAGCACATGGTCTTCAGACTTGGAAGAGGGTTCGCAATTCTCCACAATGTTGTTTGATACAGAGTTGAAACGTCCCATGTCCCAGATCATTGTTCGTATGGGGCGGCAGGATCTGGACTATATTTTTAGTTTTCTTCAATTGAAAACACTTGGAAAAGAGAAAATGTACCTAACAAAAAGCCAAAATTCCATTGGACAAGCTGTTTCAGAATGGCATGTTAGTTATTCATGCTTCTCCATATTCTATCTTGGCTCTCTACTTTGTCTATCGTAGCATCATTGTGTACAGCAAATCAAAATGTAGTGCGGGAAACCTTCCCAATTGTTTAATCATGTTTTGACTACTGTAAGAACATTCTTGCTCTCAGAATGGTTTACTCATGTTTCTCACTCCTATCTATTTGATCCTCTGTAAAGTTGATATATAGAACGCAAGAAATCAAAATGGAAGCAAGAAAGCTGAGTAGACCCAGTCAAAAACATTAGCCCGCCTCCCGTTTTCGCGAGCAACATGGTCTAAATATGCTTATAATGTAATATTATTCTAACATTTTGCCAGTTTGTTTGAAGAAACTGCAATCTCTCGTGATAAGTAATTGCAATTTCTACTGACAAAGGTCGTAAATCACACTCTTGCATGTGGTTATTTGGTGGGAATCCCGGCGATCATCACCCTGAGAAACAATGGGCAATTGCTTGAGGCAATTTACAGACGAGCCGTAGAATGATTAGTGCGCAATCCAATTCAACTCTCTCTCACTTGTGTTCGGCCAAAAACTGTCCTAACGCGATTCTTTGATCGGTCCATTCCCAGTGTTAAGAACAAAAAGCCCAATGTAGATTGCAGAATTGCAAGAGAAGCATGTACCAAGAAGAAAATTTCGAAAGGGAAAACTTCACCGTGCCAGATGAGGGCCAGGTTCCAATCAGAATATACTTCCGTTTCTTTTCCCTTGAGTGAGAACTTAAAGGAGAGATATAATAAATAAATAAGAGCTAAATCAGCTAGAAGACGAATGGTATCATCTCATCATCACTACTTTCATAGATTTTGAAATAAAGACTGGAGTGCAATGCTAGGATCGGAGATTGGACCAGCTTTCTTTACCATAGCAGTTCGCACAGAGGAAGAATTGGATAACAATTTACTCTCGCTCCGATCTTATGAACCCACATAATTGCCTGTTTTTTTTTTGGTCGTTAAAAGATTTCATTGACAATCAACCATAGGGAACATTACATTCAGTTCCTGCATCTACATAATTGCCTGTTAAAACATAACAAAAATATGAGTCAATGAACGAGGAAAAAAGGCATGAGTTTGTCCCAACCCAACAATATTTATTCTATACAAAATAGATCCACATGCAACAATCAAGCGATACTTATTTCTAACTGAAAATAGAAAGACCACAAAAATGATAAAAAGACGAGGAAATGTAAGCAGAAAACTCGCAGAACCAACCACCATCATATTGAAAAAGTTACATTATAAAAGTCCAGTATGCTTCCACGAAGGGAGTCTGCATTTTAAGGCAATCCAAAGCGCTTTCGGGAAAAGGGAAGTGCCCAGCCTATTTGTCTCAACACATCTATCATTCCGAAGAGCTAACATAATTGAAAAAAACATGATGCATGTTTTCATTTCTTAGCAGCAGTAGTGTCTCCGTAGAAATCTCAGAAAATGCTTTGACATCGAGAACTGGTCAAACATGGTCGTGGCTCAGGTTACGTTGTGGTGAATCGGTAATTACAAAAGTATCATCAAATTCAAAGAGTGTTTTGCTTTGCTGGACATTGCAATGTTTACTGTATGCACGAGAAGAATGATTCACCCGGTTTCACTATTAAAAATTTGAGTTTGCATGTTGAGCAATTCCAAGCTCAGATCAAAAGGGGCATGGGTGCTCGTGGGTTGTCCTGTCACGTTTGTGGCTTCCATTTCCTGTCCTTCCACGAAGATTTTCAACGACGAAACCATCTCTGGTTAAAGATTTAAAATAGAAAGGGAATAGTTGTGATGGGACAGTTTTAAGGGTTACTCAACTTTGTTTGCTGATCTCTAGCTCCCCTTTTTTATTAAAACAGGTGATAAACCAGGAAGAAAGCTATTTCCTTCTTTGTGGTTGAAGTAATCCTGAAAAAATCGTCGTAGATAAATATGAGGCTTGTGAAGTAATATTTAAATGGAGAGATCCATCCCAAGCGTCACCACTTAGAACATTACTTTTGGGCACTTGGCCCACCTAGATCATGAATGAACCGAATCACATTGAATGGAGAGTGTTGATGGGCAAGATGTGGTGGACCTAAAGAAGGGGAAACAAAAAGAAACTCCCCTGAATCGGGATCTAAATGGACAGAATTTATTACAGCCGTTAATCATGTGACTATATATTGTTGACAGACAAGTATTTTCCTTACCAAAGATGCCTCTCGAAATGGTCTCTTTTTCATTTTTTTTTTTTTTTTTAGACTTGAAGTGCTGAGATACACAAATGAGTTATGTTAAAATAGTCTTACATTAGAGGTTTAGTATGATATGCAGGAGTTAAGATATCTTACTTGATCTACAACCCATTAATTTAAGCTTTTAAATGTATGTGAATCCAACTAAATATGCTAACGAGTTCAACTTAGGCTCTCTTTTGGCAATCTCTTGAGGTGAAGGTATCAAATTTCTACTATGAGCTTCTAACAAATGTATCATAACTAATGATTGATCGATGATCCTCTTCCAATGTGTATCGATGTGTGTTGAATAACTCACATATGAGGAAAAGATTGTTGAGAAGTGCATGTGAATTATATTAGAAAAGTAATTAATATATTCTAATTGATTCATAATTCATAATTTAAGCTTTTGGATTAAGGTGAGTCCAACTGCAATTAGATATTTGATAGGCATGGATTTGGGCTCTCTTAACGATCTCTTTAGGTGAAAATATCGAATATTGAATTTTTAGTGTGCATTTTTAACATTAAGTACACTTATGGTGGAAAAAGAAGTTCAAATTATTAATCAATGCTTCGTAGTTTACTTTGACTTTGGAACTTAAACTTCTGTCATATTGTCAAATGTCCCATATTGCAGATTGTCTCATGATATATTCTGTTCCTTTTATTGAAGAAAAAGAAGTGTCATTTCATTCAAGATTCTTAAATGCATCACAAATTTCTTACAACAAGAGGGAATCAACATACATTCAGACAGATGATAAAAGAAAAAAGCCTCATCTTCCTTTTTACAAAAGAAAACAAAAATCCCTCTTAACGTCTGAACTGGGAATTCTTTTCCTTTTCACTGGAGAGGGCTGCTTTCTAGGTAGACTCCTTGTCCTTCATCAGATCCAGACAATTATGTGGACACTACACAAAACTCGCACACTTCCCATCTACCAATCCACAGATACAAAGGCAAATGAAAAGGTAAAACCGAATTAAATCCCTTGGCTTCAAGTATTCGAGCAATTCTAATGTTAGTTTCAGAAGTGCGAAATGCATCTTCTGTGGCGAGCCTTGACCGAATGCTTCTTCTGCTTTATCTCCTCTTTCCATGACCTCCCGATGTCATGTGCCACACTGATTGCATCCAGAGACGCACCGGACAGGCCTCTCCTCGTGAACCCGACCGCGTAGAGCCCGGCCCTGCCTTTCCATCCGTTTGGGAACGGGTTCTTTGGGATTCCGTCCTCGGAAAAGAACTCGCTCTCCTGCAGACATCACCACAATCACAGAAATGTTGCTTAATCTGAGGAAAGAAATTGGGGTCAGAGCCAGAGGAAAAGTAGGATTGCTTGGAGAAAAAGGAGCAGTTCTTTCGTTTTCTTGCTTTTAAATTCCCGAACCATCAGAAAAATTACAAGTGACAGCTGCTAGAGGAAAGCAAGGATAAAGCCAAAAAAAACCTGACGAGAATGGCTGCTTTTAGAATCAAGAATATCCATATCAGTGTGCAGCGAAACTTTTCGCTCCTAAAGTGGACTGAAGTCGGAAGAAGCATTTTGAATTTTAGGGAATTAAAGGGTGGGTCCCCATGTATATGATATCTTTATTCTTCGAATTTGGGTTAAGAACTGAAAAAATAATCTCTATATAGAGAGTGGGAGAGAAACAACCTGAATGACCCCTGGTTTTCAGTTAACAGTATGCAAATTCCAGGTGCAGAAACGCATAAAAGAAACAGCATTATCAATCGAGTTTCATTCCGCAAGTTGCTCTTATAAGACAAAGAGCAAACTACAAACTGAACTCACAAGGTGACCAAAGCATCACAATTTTTACTGAAATGTGACATGACAACTTGAGCCAAGAAGGAACATCTGGGAAAGTGGAAGAAAAACATCAAACACTCTATCCCTTACCTTGAGCCAAGAAGGAACATTGCTGCGGTACCCGGTGGCAAGGATGACGGAATCAATGTCGAGAACTTCCCCGTCAAGAAGCTCGACCCGACCACTTGAGAACTTCTTGATCCCCGTAACCACCTTGATCTCGCCGGATCTGATCTTGCTTAGTGCACCAATGTCAAGAACAGGGGTCTTCCCTGCAGCATTCTTGAGCTGCAGAGGCCCTATTTTTGGCCTTTTAAGACCATATTTCTCAACATTTCCGAGGATCAACCAAGCTAGGAATATGAGGATCTTGTCGATAAGCCAAAGTGGTAACCATTTCATCATGAAGATGGCCAGTTCGAAGGTTGATTTCCCTAGCACTTCCCTCGGCAACACATGAACCTGTTTGATGAAAAACAGAGCGTAAGGGTTTTGTCAATTCAATTTTCTCTTTGCCACATATCAAAGTTGCTAAATGTTGCTGAAATGGTTTCAGCCTTACCGAGCTGCGAACCACCATGGACGGCCTTGCGTTGTGATTGCAGAGATCAAGAGAAACCTCCATTCCCGAATTCCCGCACCCAACAACCAGCACACGCTTTCCGCGGAAATTCTCCCCGGATTTGTAGTCACAGGCATGCGTCATGTCGCCCCCAAAAGATTCCAGGCCTTCAAACTCTGGGACAACCTTTTCCGCGTTCTCGCCAGAGGCCACCACAAGCCACCGGCAGATGTACTCAACCTCGACGTGGCCAGGTCCAGGCCCTCCGGCCAGCACTGTCCTGACTCGCCAGAGCCCGAAGGTCTCATCATACTTGGCAGACTGCACTGATTCATTGAAGTTAGGACTGATGTCAAAGTGCCTGGCATAGGACTCGAGGTAAGTGATGAATTGGTGCTTGGTGGGGTACTCTGGGAACTCCTCAGGGAACGGGAAGCTGGGGAGTTGGCAAAACTGCTTTGGAAGGTGAAGCTTCAGCCTATCGTAAGTCCTGTTCTGCCACAGAGAGGCAATGCAGTTAGCCCTCTCAAGGATGATGAAGGGCACGCCCTGTTGCTTGAGCCCGGCCCCGACTGCGAGGCCTGACGGGCCCGCGCCAACAATGACTGGCCCGTTGACCCAGATGCACCGGCGGGAGAAGAATGTCCCGTAGTCAAGGCTTTGGAGCATGTCTGGCGTGTTGAGACAAGTACCGTTGCTGGGCATTAAAGACAGCCTTTGTGCTTGTGGTGCTTAGAAGGGTGAAGGGAGAAAGCTGTGCCTTGCAATCTTTGAATGGAGAGAGAGAGAGGAAACAATGAAGAGAAGCAGAGTTCAAATGTTGCAGAAAGAGGAATGGAAGGAGAGACGAGAGAGAATATTATCGCTGTTCGGCTAAATTAGGTGATGGTGTGGAGAGTGAGAGAAGGGTTGGGTGGGTTTATATAGGGGAGAAACTTTGGGCTGGAAAGAAGCATGTGATCAGGATTGGGAACTGGCACTTCTCTCCCTTATGAAACTCATTCCCAAATGATAAGCTCAAGACCTCTTTCTATCTGTAACTATTAAAATATTCCATAAGCCCTCTTCAACTTTACTTTGGTTTGCATTAGAAAATAATCAATCAGCTTTCAAGGCGTGAATCATCAAGTTTAGTTAATTGAGTTCAAGAGAAGCCCCCATTCATGGCCTATGTCAAAAAGGGATTTAGATTTTCTCAATTTACTGGGTTGTTTTCGTTACAGTATAGATATCCAAACTTTTTAATTCGATTTAATCTCCAATATATATGTTTGTAGAAGATCCCATCCATTCGTATTGAATAAGATTCCACACACAGAATACCGGGCATGACCCCAACAATTATAGAGTACAAGACAATGAGATTCGAACTATATTTTGCTGAGTCAAAACAAATACTTAACCATTTGGTCATTCTTTGATTATGTTTCAACTAGATTACCAAGGAAAATAACATCACCAACAATATTTAATCTTTCTTTCTAGTCTCCTTTCTGTTCCACATTTTAGTCCGGTGAACTTACCATTTAAACTCCTATTATTTCAGTCGTCCAAAGATGGTTCTGCATATACTATGAATGCAATTCAGAAAAACTATATATGGACCCGATATCAAGAAAGAGAGACCTTGTTTCTGTTTCTTCCTTGTTCCAACCATCTGAACCGTAGCTATCTCCTTGTAGGTCAATCTCTTTTGAGTCCTGAATTTCCGTTTTGCTATATTAATCATTTGAATGCTGACATTCTTGCCAATGATTTGGCTGCCACATATAATGATAGACTCGAGATTCTGGGACAAAATAATGCAAGTGGAACACATTTTCTTTACTCTATTAGATATTTGTTCATCCTACAAATCTAAGTTATGTGAACTCCCGATATTCGAGGTACGGACCTCTGGAGTGCCAAAAGTTGGCACGGAGGTACACTTAAGTGCCAAAAGTTACAAAAGGTACACTTAAGTGCCAAAATCAGAGCAAAAGGGATCAGTTAAGTGCCAACAGCGAAAAATTTCGGCCAAATTGCCACGTGTCCATTTTCCAACGACTTAATTTGCTGACGAAGCATTTTTCTCAAAACAAAAAATCCACATGGCAATTTTTTTAAAAAAAATTGTCCACGTCAGATTTTTAAAAAATTAAAATCGATTTTATTTTTAAAAAAAAGAGGGGAGGAGGGGATCGGCGAGGACTGCCGCCGCCGTCGCCGCCCCACCTCGCCCACCCTCGCCGGCCCTTCCCGGCGAGGTGGGGCGGCAACGGCGGCGGCAGCCCTCGCCGATCCCCTCCTCCCCTCTTTTTTTTGTTTAAATAAAATCGATTTTAATTTTTTAAAAATCTGACGTGGACAATTTTTTAAAAAAAAAAATTGCCACGTGGATTTTTTGTTTTGAGAAAAATCCTTTGTTAGCAAATTAAGTCGCTGGAAAATGGACACGTGGCAATTTGGCCGGAATTTTTCGCCGTTGGCACTTAACTGATCCATTTTGCTCCGATTTTGGCACTTAAGTGTACCTTTTGTAACTTTTGGCACTTAAGTGTCCCTCCGTGCCAACTTTTGACACTCCCGTTGTTCTTATCTCCCCGATATTCCATCATACATACATAGACAAAATGTGAAGACAATCACGTTAAACAGATAGATGAATTGTTGGGGTGTGTTTTTCTCCACGTCTTGTTGGAGGAAAGTGGATTAAGATTATAAAATTTATCCAAATTTAAATTTGCTTAGAGGCAATATTTTCATCCATCTCAAATTGGAGAAAACTTCCTTGTAACATGACTCTAATCAGCAGGTTGTAAACTTTAGATATCTTCCACATGCAAACTTCCTTATAACATGACTCTGATCGGTATGCTCATAGAGCTGCAAAATAAACTGAAATCCATAAATCAAGGTTTATTATCGAAGCATTAATAATAGAGATAAGCATATGCTCTTACTTCAAGAATAGATATGTGACTGCATTTAAGCAAAATGATCGATGGTCAATCACCAAATCAAACATTACCATCAAACATAAGCACACACCGAAATCTCCACCCGCATTTGCGGCTTTGCCTTTTGGTAGTGTGTACATACGTTCGTCATTTCCAAGACCATCATCATACAAAGACAACAAAAATATTTAGAACAAGCGTAAATCTCACACATGTAAAGACAAGCCATTTAGCAAGTGCAAGACACCAGAGCTTCTAACAAAAAAATATTGAACAAGCATAGACCTAATATTAGGGTCTCTGTGAACACTATTAAAACTGAAGACAGAGTACGTGTTTATTAAGACTCATAAATTTAAACTAGAATGGAAGATAAAAGCTCCCAAATCTAAGATTGCTTCCCAGATCTATAGATTTAGATCAAGAAAGTAGAATAAGAACATGAGAATTAAGGTAAAACGACCAAAGGAGGGAAGGGAAAGATTTAGGTCGAATTCCTCTCCTCTAGAAGTTGAAAAGGTGAAGAAAGGATGAACCTCAAAGGGAGAGAGATGGCTGACCAATTAATGTACTCAAATCTTCAAGTCAAACTTCTATGAAAAGTCGAGACATGGGATCATCATCTAAAAGCTTGCCCAATGTTGCAATAAGGGATACACAAATTACATTTGGTGATCAAGATAAAATTCTTGAATATGATAAAATTTGTCTTATCATATGTTTGGTGCCTACTCAAGACAAGATAAAATCGGATATAAGAGGGATATAAGCCAAGATAAAATTATCATATGGGAAGATAGGATAAAAGTGGATAGAATTTATAATTTCATAATAGGAAAATTAAAACTTCTTAGATTAAAAAAATCTGAAATTATATTTCAATATAAATAATATTTGAATTATAACATAAGAAATTCAAAATAACAAAAAATAACAATTTTATTTTTTAAAATTTAATCTTATTTTTATTTATATATTAGAATTTAATTCTATCTTATAATATAAACTCGATATAAAATCATATATTTATTACATCTTGTTGGTGCTTTAATATTTTATGTATATCAATACAGTTTTCTATTTAATAAAAGTTTATTAGAAAATGATGGAAGGGGAAGAAAGAAATAAATAAAAAGTAATTAAAAAGAGTAAACTAAAATAAAGTAGACTATAGTGTCACAAGAGATTTTTACCATCTCCATTTTACATTAATATGTCATTTATATCAAAAAATATATATGATAAGATGTAAATACAATTTTATTATTATAATCACTAAACAAAAAATAGGATAATATAGTCCTATTTTGATTAGAATTCCAAACGACCAAATGTATAGTCTAGTATATATAGGTGTACATTTTAGCAATATACATCAATGATTTTAGTCTTTACAATTAATGCATTTCCTTGAGCAAATTGTGAACGGGTCTACATTACAGGCCTAGGCATTTCGCTTGGGTATATCAAAACATTAATCTTGATAGGGATTGATCATTTGGCAAAGAAAATGCTTCTCTCGAGGAGCACAACTTCTGAGATTGATCAACTTGCATGGCATATAAACTATGTCCGGCGTCCTATGAATCTATTGAGTAGATTTGCGAAATCCACATTGAATCTGGGTGACCTTAAATAAGTTAAAAAGGGTTGTGCATAGTTCAAGAATGCCAAATCAAAGGTGAATTTGACAAAACGGGCTTTATTAGGAAAATAGGCTGGACAAATATTGAATGCACAATCGTAACGAGGTTTTTTTAAGACACTCATCAAGTAAAATTAGTACCAAAATTCCAATTTAAAATATTGACAACATATTGACCAATAATTTGGTCACCAATGTCGAAAAAAATTGGAAAGAATTTCCTATTTTTCTTTTAATATTTAATCATGAGAGATTTCCCCTCGCGACTAAATTGAAAATTGGTCGTAAAGATTGTCGTAACTAACTTTGATGATCAATTTGTCATGATCAAAATTTTGGTCGCAAAAACGTTTCTTGATTAATTTCTAGTTCTTTCCAACCAAAATTCTTTGACACGATGGAATGATTTTCTATACTAATAATAAAAATTATGATTTATTTATTGATTACTTTAACAATTTCTTTGGAGGTCTAATCAACATATTTGATTTATAGTTGGTAAATAGGTGACAATAATTGATGGGCCTTTTTCCATGAATTTCATAAATCTTTACAAGCACCTGTTGAAGGGTTTAAAGCCAGGAGCAACTGGACAAGACAGGCAAAAAAATGTATACTTGACTCTAAACCCAATTGCACCTATCGGCCATTGATCATGCGGGATCCATTTATAGGAGCTCATAATGTATCCAGCTCTCTCTCCAACCATATATTCTCCATAATATTGTCTTCTCAATAACTATGCAAGTTGGTTCCCTAAATATTATTCGAAAGAGAGTCTCTCCACCAGAAAAATAATCTTAAAAAGTGTTCCTAGAGCACTTATTAAGTCTTACTAAATATACTTTAAAAGAAATGCCATTTTTCATTTGAAGGTGGTAATTTTTTTAAAATGTGCGCTTCTTCTATATTCAAAGTTCACAAAAGGAAAAAAGGTATGGTCTCCCATTTCAGTCAACTTATTAGTATCTTCGGGCCACTTGTTGGAAAGACGCTTCTTATGAATACCGTATTGTTTTAGCAGCTTTTCCATTTTGCAAATTCGTAGACAAGTCAAAGTTACTTGGGCTAGAATGTAGAATTCCAAATGTTTACGATTTAAGCTTTTTGCATAATATCCCATTAAATAGAAGAAGGATGGGATGGGCTACATGATACTCGTCGTCTAATGGCATCTGTACAATTTATTTCTTATGAACCTTTCCGATTTCTAAAGGAGACGATAAATTAGAGTTGCTTGGTCACTTTTTCTAGCTGAGCATTGAGCTTGACTCGCCAACGGTGATTTGTAAGCTTGCTTAGATCGGGGAAGGTAGGAGATCAAGATCTTGGATGGAGTGGACTTTGGGGCTTTACATTTTGAGAACATCCATCAAGAGTAGAATTTCTATCCACAAGGCGAACGGAAGATAGCAAACCCCAAGAAAGTATCATGTATTATAGAATTTTACGTGGGGGAAAGCGCATGTAGCTTGAGACATTCCAATGTCAGTGACGATCACAGTTTGCATGAGAATGGTGGGAAAATGGAGGTTTTTCTAGCTGTAGCACTCTTTCTACACTGCAAGTCCCAAAGAAGCTCTCGGAAATGGGGCTCCGCAAGCGGCGGCTACGCATTTCCACAGATCATAAAAATGTGATAAATAAGAAACATATTAATTGAAAAATTAAAAAAAAAAAAAATTGTGTCGCGTTACTATCTGGAGAATGTCTGGCTTTTCGACTATAACCCCCACCCCTCTCAGTCATCCCATAAATGAAATAAAAACATAAATAATTTTTTTTGAAAAATTGGACAAATCAATGCCACACTAATTTGATCATTTAAAACTTTTTCTCTAAAATTATTAATGTTAGAAATTTGACTCAACAGCAACGTGTGGCAAAACCATAATGTCACAAGCAAATTTTCTAGCTTTGCCAGGTTTTTTCTTAATTTTGTGAGACTCAAAAGTAAAACCACCAGCAAACGCTCTCTTTATAATTTTATTTAAAATCACACAGACCTATTTATTTTCCTTCGAAAAGAGAGAAAAGTAAGTAAAATGTTCTTCAACTCTCTTCACTTAGTATTCATTTCTTCTCTAAATTTACTCTGTTTTGAGATTGAACAACAGATAGCTTGGAGCATGGTGGAAACAAACTTCTTCTCTTGATCAACTGTGAGGATCAATGCTGGGGGACTTTTGGGAACAGATTTAATACCATATCTCAATTAGTGAATTGATGCATTTAACTGCCTTATCGGTACCAAAATCATGCACCCATACTTTGAAATATCTACAACAAAACTTTAAGAACGATTACATAGTGTCAAAACTTCATGAAAGATAAGTCGCTTCAAATTTTCTGTCACCAAAGTCATTTATTCTCTTTTAAAATTGTGGCACTCAAAGAATGTTTGAAATGTTTTGGTATCAAAGTGAATGCCATACAATAGTTATGACATTGATACCATTCATTTCCCTAATTCTCTATTAAAGAGGCATGCATAAATTTTTTCCATATGTTTTCTAAATTTATGGAAGAGTATCAGGTTCTTGTCTTAATTAGATGGTATATATAAAAATGGCACTTAATTTCTTAGAAAGAACAAATGCGATAACCAACCCGTATTTCCAATAGTATGTAGCGTTGCATCTTTAACTAGAGTAATATCTCACTAGGCACGCGGGCGGGTGGTGGCGGTAAGAGAACTCGGTTGAGTTGAGTTGGGGTGGGGTGGGGTTGGGTGGGGTGGGACTTAATTTAAAATGTAGGGTTCAACTTTCATACTATGCAAAAAGACAAAATAAGAATAATATAGAGTAGGGAAAAACAAAAATAATATAAAAAGTCAACACTCAACCAATCATGCCCTTACTTGATTTCTTATCTATTTTTCCTTTTACTGCCCAAATAATTAATTGTACATGCATCGTATATTCGGAGAAGTATTTATCGGAAACTCAGCATCCAAGGAGTGTTAAAGAAACAAGGCGAACAAGTTCGATCACCGACTACGTGGACGCTTCAAAACCAAGATTTCACCTTCCCTTGCGGGTCTCGACGCCTCACGAACATGCATGGTGGGTTCTTGATGATGAGTTCTCGATGCATGGGAAAGCTCGAAGGGAGAAATGACGGATTGGGTTTCAATTCTTGGAACCTGAGATTTTGCAACTATGCGTCTTGTCGCGACGCCGTCCACGATTCAATTCCAAGATCATCGCCCAAGTTGGAACCAAAAAGTGGTGCATTATCAAGGACGCTCCCACATGGTGACGGTGACGGTGACGGTGGTGGTGGTGGTGGTGGTGTGGACTGGTGGATATCCTAGTAAAGTATATCATCACATGGCGGTTGCGTTTTGGGAGTTGGTTCATTATAATTTTAAATTGAGTTCTTTTGGAATTCGGAACCTATTGCCTCTTCTAAGTTCTTTTCTAAATAAGGTTTTGGTTGATTTTCCCCTCCCGGAAGAGTCTTGAGTTAATTTTATTCCCCTTCCAAGATGATCACTTGACTCGATTGGACCAGGCTAGGCCATAAGGTTAGACATAACTTGTTACTCGAGCTCGGAGCTTGCTCTTACAATAACATAGGTACAAATACTCAGGCTCAGCCGTGCTCAGGTTTCGAGCTGAATAGTTTTCTCTAGGCCCATCCATAGGTGTGCTCTTTGGATCCATTTGGCCCGAGCAGGTCTGAACGGGCTCGTGGTTCACCGGGTCTTGGACTATAATATCCATGATTAGGTCTAAACCAAACTACCATAATCATGATTTTTTTCGTTTTTTTATTGGGTCCAAATAATTTTCTAAGTCAATTTACAAGTTTTACATATATTATCATATTAGTGAAAAACGCCCCTTTTCTTTTCAAAATCTCCTCCTTGTTTCTTGTCAAACATAGATGATCAATCTCTTCAAGGGGATCGATCGCATTTGAATATATATATTATCATGGTGTACGAATTTGAACTCTTGATTCTTTGAAACCTCACATTTCTTGAGATGTCAACTTTTCAGACGCATTGCAACCTCGGCCAACCCCTCTGATAGCTCTTGTCACATTGTTATAACATTAACTCTTATTTTCTTGTAAGTATATTAATTCTTATTTTGAAATATCAGTCACGTGGGCATCGAATTTGTACCAATACATACCATCCATCTTGTCCTCCTATTTTTTTGTCACTCATTTATTTTCACGTTTTTTAGAACTTTAGATATCAGATGGAATGAGGGTTTTCTTTTATTTTAAACAAAGTTAGATAGCATTAGGTTTATAAGCCCGGAAAATTCGCTCTTCGATTGAAGGAATATGAGTATGACACAAGCAAAGAAGTAATGTTCATGCAAAGCAAGAGGTGCACGTGCATCCAACCTAGGGTTTCATGAAGCGTATACTTTCGAGGCATAGTGTGAAGTGTTTTGATTTTATTTTTATTTTTTTTACTTTTCTTTCGTGCTTTTATCTTATCTCTTCTCATATCTTTACTGTAGTTAAAAATTTAAAAGCCTCGGAGAGATCACATTACCATCATCTCATCCCGAAATTCTGTGTCCTATCTCATAATTATCGTTCAAGATGGTTTATCATTGGAATCCGGAACGCCAACGTGTTTCTAGAGAAAATTATGGAAGAGACCACCTTGTTCATGCATTCAAGATCAAATGGGGATTGGCAATTTCTAATCCCCTAGCGAGGCTTGTTGACCAAAATTATTTGATTAAAACCAATTGTTTACATTGTTTGGTTTTTGTATACTTTGAGTAGTCCAAGATTGAGGGGAAAAAAAACACCACAGATGTCATAACTTTTATAGGGCACTCACTTAAATGCTATAATTTTTTTTTCAATCACATGAATACTATAACTTGACTGCCTCACTTGAATGTCATTACCTTTTGGCTAATTGCTAGAGTATCATAAATTTTTCAATCGATCACTTGAATATCATAAATTTCTAAAAACATTCACCATAGATGTATGCCACATTAGATTTGTGGACACTTAGTTAGATCTTTTGAAAAAATTTCTGGACTTAAATTATTAATTGGAAGTTATGGCACTCATATGAACATTTTTTACAAGTTATGGTCCTCATGTGAGCACCATACAAAAGTTATAGTATTTATAGTGTCCTTATCCCAAGATTGACTAGACTCATTCTCGATTAAACATATAGAATACATCTTTCGTTGATGAGTTTTTAGTGTGGGTTTTACTGTTTTATTAAGCACGATTCTTTTTGTATAATAAACCAAATCCAGATGATATCTTCTCGTGGCTGATGAGGTACCAAATGAGCTCGTCCTCCCACGCATCCTACATAGCTCATGCGCATTGATGCACAAGAGTGGCATTCATTCTCCGCACTGAGGACCATATGGATATTATCAATTTTTAAGATATCATTATTTGAGATCTCATAAACTGTCGGATTTATTAGGTTTTCTAGGAAAAAAATCTCTTTTCTTTCATCCAATGATGATCATGTAATTTTTTTTTACAGCTATTAGAAGACCTAATAATATTCTTGAACTATAAATTATTTGACCAAACCTATTAAACATATCTTTCAGATATACATCTCTTGTGCATCATGCGTGCATCATATGTGCATCAAGTAAGCCTGTCAATTACACCACACTGAAACTGTTCCTCGCATTGCTTTTACTCGTGTGAGCGGTGGCACGCTGTGCGGCGATGCAAACTCCTATGCTATGCACACGAGGTGAAAAGATAGAACTTGTGTGAGCAAATAAGAATTCCGTAGTTATAATCAGCAGAAAAGTCACCTTCAAAAAATTTGCTCAAGAGAACCAAGGGATTAATTGTAGAGAAAAATCTAAAAAATGCATAAAAATAGGTTGAGCTTTAGGGAGAGCCTAGAGATGAGGAGAGTTTTGGAAATATGACAGTTTATGAAGATTCCCCACCGACAGATGTTTGGAGACGAAAGCTCAGTGTGAAGTTATGAGGTGGTCCGTAGAGGTTGATGATGGGAGCGAAAGTTAAATACAGATTTGGACGTGGATGGTTTGGGTAGCGAAGGAAGTGTTAGGTATTATATCCAAAGAGAGACCATCACTAAGGTGTTGTAAGCGACTCGAGAAGGTAACGTCAGGAATGTTTTGAGGCACTTCAACATTTAGGTAGTCAAATGTGTAAATACCCCTTTTGTTGGATGCTATAATCATCTAGACGGAGACGGTGCATCGAGTTAGAAGAGAAGCATTTGTCCGTGCTTCACTTGTTGTTACTAATGGTTGGTGGTATAATATTAGGCCTATTCTTTCACATGCCATTGAGAGAATGCAAATGGCTAATCCATCTTACATTGTGATATTCTCAAGTTAGCTCTCCCGATGTATACATCCGCTTACAAACGTCCTAATTGTGGTTTCACACGCCTAGTAAAGTGTGCAAAAGATGGTGAACCTATTGTAGGTTCGAAATAATGGAGAAATTGTTCAATAAGCTCTAAACTTATTGTACATATACTAATTAAGTCTAAACATTTTAATTTTGCCAATTGAGTTCTAATTCCTTGCTCGAAATTCAAATATAGCCATTTCGGCTAATTTTGCTAAAAACTACTAACATAACAGTATACCACATAGAAAGGCCGGCAATATGGGGAGCACCACACTACTGTTTTCAGCAAAAGGACTACATTGAAATTTTGTGCAAAAATTTTGGGCTTAATTGATAAAAATAAAAAGTTCATAACTGAATTAATATCCGTCTAATAATAGTTTTAGGACTTAATGGAATAATTCCACTTGACATGAGTTCAGACACACGTAGATCTCAGTTAGACGTCCAACCAGCACAACGGAGAAAATCGGTTGAGAAGACCGGATGTCCGACCATGCCTTGGTCAAACATCCGACTTGGGCACTGTCAAGATCCGAAGAAATTCCTGATATCTGGTGTACCTTGAGCAAACGTATAGACGAGCACAGGATTTTTTTTTTTTTTAAGACGTTTTCAGTCTAATTTCGCATAAAACAAAAGACTAAACTCAACGAGAGAAGGGGGTGTGAATGGGTGAGCTAAAGGCTTTGTTTCCCTTTGATTTGAGCTTGTGAGACATTTCGGATGTGATTGAAGTTAGGATAACACTTGAGAGTTGTATGCTTCAAGCTATTGATTTCCTCTTGTTGATTTAGTAAAACATCTTGTCGATCTCTCCCTGTGAAGTAGACATGCTTTGCTATTTTTCTCCATTTATTTCTCGTTAAGTTTATACTACCGTCGTTTTGCATAACACCTTTCACGTGGAATTTCTTTCTCCCATCCGCCCTATGCCCATTAAAAAAAAAAGGCCACATCAAAACATCCCCACCAAGAGAAATGCTACGTATGTGTAAATATCAATTTTTGTTATTGTCATATGAAAACGACTAAAATCATTGTTAGATTATTCAACTCAAAAGTTGAAGCTAATAAGTAAATAGAGATTGCATATATATAAGGAGCATGTGAACCTCGTAGTCAAGCGATATGGGAGGTTTTAACAAGAAATTTAAAATGACTTCAATATACCATGATCCCTTGTACATGGATTGACATAGAGATAGTATGTACATATGCATTATGCGCATATCTATGAACTTATGAGAGGGTTTATGCCTCTGAGTTGACTCGATCTGCTCCTCCATCATAACATAGCACTACCAAGTGCATTGCAACTACTCTTGTCTATTAACCGACATAGGCTTGGGCCAGTAGCGGCCACGCATCTCTCGGAATTTTCTAAGGTTACCCGTCATATCGTGCAGCGCCGTCTCTCTTGTATGAGATTAAGAGATGTGAGGTTTGACTGCCGTGATCTCTTAGGGTTTGGTGGTTGCTTGGATTGGACGACGATTGTCAAGCATAAAGAAAACAAAATTTGCATATTCTAGGGCTGATGTGTCACGATCTCAATATAGCACTTGACATAATTCAGTAACATGTGATGAGAGAGAAATGTCGATCTAACCAAATGGTGATGTTTGTTGTTCAAATAAGGGTCACATGGAAACATGCACGAGAAATAGAAGAACTAGCCGCCTTCAAATCTTCAAGTGAGATTTGCAAGAAACCCTTCTTCTTAAAGTGCCAATGGGCAATTTTTGCGGAAGGAAAAATGTTATGATTCTTCTTTATATTTAAAGAAAAAGAGAGCAAGTTCTTGTGTCACTAAGAAAAATATCCCCCACTTTTGATTCAATGATGACTTACATACCCCTTTCTTTGCAGATATGATTCACATTCCTCTAAACAAATCCCACATCTAGAAGACCAAATTGCCCCCCCCATCGTAGCATCTTGGTTAGAGTTTTAGTGGTTTGATTTTTAGTTGGTTTGATTATCTTTAGTAAAATTTAGGATTTGGGGTTGTGTTTGCCTGGGAAAAGAATGGCAGTTTCGTAAATATGACACATTATTGATGCGAAGGCGGAAAATGGTCGGCAAAGGGAATACTTATGTATTTATTTGATATTTTAAAAAATATAGTTATCTAAATGATATTGGATGAAAGGTGGGTTATGTTTTTGGTATTTTCCCTATCATTAATAAGCCCTTGATTATACTCCTCTTTGACCTTGTATCTCTGTTTGACTGAGCGATGAGGCCTTCTCTTTATGAAAAAAGAGTTAATAATTAAGAAACACATCAAAAGTCTCCCTCATATCAAATTGCAATTATTTCATTGGTAAATATGTGATTATCTTATGTACAAGACAAGGATTGATAGGATTCCCAAATGTTTATATACAATGTAAAAGCTAATTTCTTTTCTATGAAATGATTATCTCACAAATTCTACATGTGTGTCTCTGTATTAAGTCACCTTTCGTTTGACTACTCAACCTCATGGATCAAATTTGACACTTTAGTTTCATTCCACATCTCGGTAACTTCCTATGACGAAGAACAATTAGAGCATTTAAATATTAAAGCACTCCTGCAACTATATAAATCATTCAAAACGCAACCCTAAACTATATTTCATTTAAGAGAATGCCAAGTGGTGGCCTCCGGAAGACCAGCATAAGCCTCACATATATACAATAGATTCATATATGCCCAATACATAATTGCTGCGAATCAAGATAAGTAAACCCCTGAACGGACCATCACCTACCCTTTTCAGTTACATATCTTTGTATAACACTCTAGAGCATGCACCCAATCATAATAAAGGAATCTCTGCACCTAAATAAGGGAAAGCAGTTGACATAATAATATATAATGGGCAAATAATAAACGTCTCTCTCTCTCTCTCTCTCTCTCTCTCTCTCTCTCTCTCTCTCTCTCTCTCTCTCTCTCTCTCTCTCAATGCCATTCCCACATGTAGGCATTACGAATTCCAATGGTTGGATTCAGCTAATAAGGTCGGTCGAGTGGCTTGACTGAATGAAGTCTACTTCTAATTATGATCCATGTTAGGCACTTGAATTTGGCACAAACACGAGACCACTTCTTGTGGCACCAAACTGCTTTTAAGGCATTAAAAATAGAAAAGAAAGTTGAGTTGCTCAAGACCATCCCAAGCCAAGCTCGGTTGCTTTGACCATTTGAGAAGGAAGAGAGAGAGAGATATCATGTCAGATTCAAACCCACCAAGTTATATGAATGCACCTCACTAAATTTCTCGCACTCAAATGCCCAAACCTAGGAACATAGGAGATAGAGAGAATCCAGAAAAGATCTGCTCGGGGTTCGGGGACCTGAAGATCTTCTACACCAAAGACTAAGACATGTTCATTGTTCTTGTACTTTCGATGCATCTCTTGTCATTGTTTTTTCTTTCTTTCTCTGGGCTCTAGAGGAAGTATTTGTCCTTTTCTTGCTTTGGCAGTTAGCTTACCTCTTATTTGAGGACATGCGTTCCCTAAACTATGTAATCCCCATGTGATTTTATTTGTGTTTTTTTACAAGGTAATAATGCATCCATGTGGTTCTTCCCATATAAGAAGACTCCCACCATTCTTTTGCCCACAGAAACATTATTTATAGGGGGGCCAACATTTTAAAATGGCCTCATATCTCGTTGATTCCTCCAACACAATAATAACATCATATCTCTAGATTCAACTAACTCCATAACTGTAACAACGGAAAGCGTATCCCCAATACAAAATTCGACAGTCCAATTAATGCTGTGAATCAGAGAGGAAGTACTGTGGACCGCAAGAAAACAGTCAGAGAAAGAAACATGGGGGACACATGTGATCACATGATTGTTCAGAGAGAGACTGTTGGTGAAGAAACGGTCAACATGCTTTTAATGAAACCTTCAAGTACAAGAATAGCATGTGATATCAATAAAACTGAAAAATGTTTGTGTTGGGTATTTGGATTTTTGCGGATGTCGTTGCTGACTCTAGCTCACACAAATAAAATACTTCAGTCAATCAGTTTGGCACCAATTTGTTGGGCTATATTTTCACAAAAAGAGGAAATCCAACTGTGTCTCCGCTTGGTGGAATGAGTTATGAAAATGACTTACGTGCAAATTATACTTACTGAAAGTGGGTAATGTTAGATCAAAAAAAAAAAAAAGTGGGTAATGTCTGTATCTGTAAATCACTAATCGAATGCATGCATGGAGAAAATTCTCTGACCAAATCGAGGAAAAGATGGCCCTGCATACCCTCTACCCGGATATTGATCTTTTTAGGAAAGTGTTCAACTTTGTCATGATCATAAACAATTTCTTTTAGGCAATATTTTTGTCCATCGGGGGATTACAAGTGCTATTCAACGACAAAACAAACTTAACTAAAATTAAATGTGGGTTATTCACGTTTGTAAGCTACCAGTGAGAGTTGTGCTTGGAGAAATTTTCTCCAAACAGGGTTGAAGAAAAAAAAATAAGGGTTATGTTTTCCTTCAACCGATCTTTCAATTGGCGGATTACAATCACCCATATATATATTTAGTTAATTTTATATGTAATTACCAATTAGAAATATGGTCGGAAAAAATGTCCTCCATTCCTAAGGACTATACAACCCTCTTTTGTGAAAATTTTTGGGACCTTCCAAGCCCGTTTGAGCAGAGTGCTAATCTTGGGCTGGATTTTGTCAACCAAAAAGCAGATGCTTAAACCAAGCTAGAGGCCCTCCTGTCTTCTCTTGTAGGAGTATTTATGATTTCCAGTACAAGGATGTGGATGAAACATTTCGAGTGGGCGGAATTTCTCTTCCAGCAGAAAGAAGTACATGGAAGTTCTCAGTTTTCACGGTGGGCTTTTTGTATGACGTGTGAATTGGGATACGAGTTTTGCAAAAAAAAAATCATTTCTCATTGAATAAAGGGCGCACGTGGTAAAATTTCTGTTTCTAGAATAAAAATTCATTAATTTTTAACCAAAAATTAAATTTTCTATTTTTATCCTCCAAACAAATTTCTAAAACAAAATAGGCGTTCGATAACGATATAAAATTTATTTTTCCAAAATAAAAATTCAGTTGACAATATTATAAAATTTCTCATTCCCGAGCGATAGCAACAGGGCGGCAAGTGAGTGATCGGCAAGCGATAACAAGAACAAGTAATGAGATGAGTTTTTAGTTCTCGCTTTTATTCCAAAAATTGTTTCACTTTTGTTCCAAAAATAGAGTAAAAAATTTTAACTTACAATTTCTATTCCAAATCTATTTTCAAAGTATAAATTTGTTCTAGAAATAGAAAAATGAAATTGCATTATCAAGCAAATTTCTATTCTGAACCTATTCTCCATAACAGAAAAATAAAAATAAAAATAAGTATAAATGATTTCATGCGCACCCTAAATAATATAATGCGATCTTGCCAATCTGTCCAAGATGGAAAGTAAAATTAAGTGTACTAAATAGTCACGCTCACTGACCCTAGTTAAACAAGCGAGTTTGACTACCTTGGTCTTTACTTAGATTGCTTTTAATTCAAGAATAGTCGTTGCTGTTTATTACATTTGTACATTCGATGATTTTGTGGGTTTATTCTTTCTTTTTGTCTCTCTATACCAGTGTCTTTCGTGTTTCCGGGCCATATTGAAGACTTCTTGTTTTGTAACGAGTGGTTTGACACTCTCCGACGATGGTCATGACGCCCATCATTCCTATGCATCTCTTTGCTCATACGTCATACTCGTTCAGTTAACACGATCTTTATGGTTCGGAGAAAAGTTGCATACTTGAAAGCAGAACAGAAAGTATGCACGAAAACGAAAGATACGGTCCAAATTCACTTAGTTAAATCAACAAATCTACTTCGACCAAAAAAATAAAAGACCAACAGATCTGCATTTAAGTACATTACAGCATCCACACCAGCGTACCATCCGTTGTAACATAAAATAAATCTGAAAATACGACATTAATGCCGAAAACTGACCCATTTATCAGCGCTTTTCAAATTATTAGTGAGAACTAATAAGGATTAAGGGTCATCATTTCATAGAGCAATTTGCTTATGCATATAACAGCTCATTCAACTTATCTATTTCCATGCATGAACATGCTCTGCCGAGGAAGAGTATACAAATTTGTGATTTCCTCGACTCAAAAAATGAAGACGAACTGGAAGAAGCAACATATTGTACAAGTAATAAAGGAGAATCTTCACTTGACTTCAAATCTATTTGCTTGAGCTTAAAGCATCAGTTCAGACCAAAATGATCAGAAATGAATTGACAAAGAAACGATAATTATAGGGGAGGGAAAAGGAAAAGCTGTCATCTTGACATGCTCTTACATCAACACATGCTGCACCATAAAAAATGTAAGGACAAAATGACAATCCATCATAGTCCAAAAGACCGCATTTGCAGACACTGTGCCACAAACTCTCTCAACACATGCTGCACCATAAAAAATGTTAGGACAAAATGACAATCCATCATAGTCCAAAAGAGCGCATTTGCAGACACTGTGCCACAAACTCTCTAACTAGAAGATGGTTGCTCCTAATGTTACCTTCACATTTTACATAGTTTTGTACAAGTTGGGAAGGCTCTAAACATTCTCTGTACCAGCTCTTCCCACCAAACTATCTTGGACATGTAAAGCCACTACAATTCTACAAAGAATTCTAATCCTATAGTGACCCATTGTGGGGGGGGGAGAGAGAGAGAGAGAGTAGGTGAGGAGGACAAAGAAAAAAAGGATCTAAGGTGTAACCCATCCCTACCCCTTAAAGCCTAAATGGTAATACCTAAATAAATTTACAGCTCTAATTTGAAGAGCTATGACTGAACCAGGAAATGGACGAACTGGAGCAAAGCCTAGCATAGAGAGACAAAAACTGGGGATGATTTACAGAGTGACAAACCAAAAGACGAGAAGTTTTAGGCAATTCTTCGGGAATACTGGAACTAAAAGGAAAACAGCCTTATTTCTGTAAAAATTGGAAGGCTGGATTCTCAAGTAGATCTGCAGCGGGTTTTACACCAGAAAGATCCTTCACTTGGAGGGAACTGGAGATGTCATCGACCGAGAAAGGTATGCTTCACACAAGAGGCATTAAGTAATATCAGAAAATAGTGGTTTAAAGGAGCACAACACCATCTTCAATCTATAGTGGTTAAACATTTACCTGGAAGTGTCATCCAACAGAAAAGAGTTACTTGCTTCATTGCTAGAATCCTCTGTCATGTGGATCCTCATGCTAGAAATTACCTAAATAAGAAAAGGTGAGGTGATTATCAGTAGAACAGCGAGAGAATCTTCTTGGAGCACCTAACTCTAGGTTGAAAACATACATCAGGAGAGACACTTCGAGTGTTGTAGTTGTCATCCCAGTATAGTGTACAAATCCGATATAGCTGCTGAACACTCAGGACCTAAAGACAGAAAGCTTTAATAAGGACAAAATATAGCAATCAACAATTTTCCACAAGTTAACACACAATGTACGTCATCCACCAGCTTTTAACTAATTTAGTGACATGTCTTCTCTATACTTGTTTATCCATGATTCTCATTGATGGACAGAGACAATCATCTTTGAGGTTGCAAATAAAGAAAAACACTGGATATAGCTAGCGCTATTCATCTGTTCACAAATTATCCAGAATATTGTCTTGCTATTCATATCTCTTGATGTTAAAGTTTCAGAATGCAGTAAATGCAAGCAGAAGAAAAAGGATGAAGAAGTTGAGAAAGTTACAGGGCAAAGGTCACTTGTGATGTCATCATAGGAAATTCTTGACTTCTGGTGGATCACCTGTAGACAAGCAGCCAAATTAGTCATTGCAATGATGTAATCACATTTTATCTCCACCTCTACTTTAATAGCAGTTACTAGGATATATCGGATTGTAATTCCATCTATCCTAATGATGAGAAAAGAAACTAACAAGCCATGTTGACACGTGAGTTTTCTGAAGCACAGATAAAGTCTACAAGATATCTGAACAAGTGGCTCTTCCCATACCTTAAAAAATTGCAGGGAAATTCAAAGAAAAGCATCTCAAAAAGGTTCTAAGAAGTTTGATTTACCCCACCATTCATCAGTGGAAAAAGAAAGAAGATTGACCCACAACAAAACATATATATAAAGCTTCTGATGAGCTAGAGTAACTGTTGAATGGCACCCTCAAAGTAGCATAAATGTCTTAAAATTTGCACCACAATATGGAAGATTCTATGATGGCCATGGCAATGCATTAAGTTGATAAGCTGCAGAACTGCCTACTTATTGTTCCTAGCTTATTCATGTTGTTCCACAAATTGAACAGCGGTTATCCAATGGAAAAATTTACTAGAATGGAAAAAGGCCTCTAATGCTCTATGGACAGTGGAGCTATCTAAAGCTCTCTGGACAGTGGTGCTATCTAAAGCTGGACAGTGGTGCTATCTAATGCTGTATGGACAGTGTGCTACAACCAATATGCCCTGAAAAAGCATTAACCAAGCCATGCTTTAACGAATTTGGGCATTCAATATAATGGAAGAATTAGAAACGAGGATATCCAAGAACAAGATGGTCTTATTCAAATGAAGAATAACATGAGATTAAATAATGACCGTGCATGAGAAGATACAAAGTTTTGCAAGGGAACACATTGAAAGAGAGAGAGAGAGAGAGAGAGAGAGAGAGAGAGAGAGGACAAGTTAGAAACTCAAAGCAAAGGAGCAAGGTAAGCTAGCATAATTTTATAGCTAAACATATCAAATGAGACAACGACTTATAGTTGCTGCTTGCATTTTCACCAGAGAAAGAGGAGAGTATGTAATTAACCTAGAGAATTGGTAAGAGCCACAAAATTCTTTCATCCTTTGACACCGTGTGCATTACAATATATTGAGATCCAAATACAAGACTGAGTAGAGAGAACCAACTCCCAGGTGACAACCCTTAAATTCACAGATCTATCATAACTAGCATATTCATTACTCGTTTCTAGATATCAAAAATCTTTAACAGCTTTGCTGCTTAGTGCTGAGTAACCAGTTTTTCACAATCTTCTAGTAAACTGGCAAAAGAGGGTCATAGACTCGTTTTCCCCTGCTGCCTTTATACACTAAAAGCAGTTCAATATTGACCAGCAATGTTTACTTAACCTTGAAACACAGACTAACCAAACAAAACTCTTTTAAATGCAACTATCACAAATTCATAAAGCTAGCCTCGTCCATATCTCAAAGCTTCCCTTTCAAAATTGTAAAATCTGGCACATAGCATGTAGGACTCAGTACTCAATTCCAGAGCAGTTCATAATGCTCATTTAAGGTAAGGAAACATTGAAAACCCAATTGCTCTATTTACTGGAGTTACATTAGATGTAGGCTGTGAGACCATCATGTCCTCCAAGCACGACTAGAATTTGACACCCACTGACCTAGATTTTATGTGATTCTAAGTTTCATAGAAAAGCAGCATCCTATTTCATCTGCTTCCCAGTTTGTCAACCATTACTTCTCTTGGAATTGTCAAGAAGAACCCTCAACTGGTCACATCATTTCTATAATTAGAGCAAGGCATTGCCTCAAGATTCATCAAGTTTGTCACGTGCCAATATTTGTGCCTCATATAGGCAAAATCAGACTTCCATCAAATTCTTCCATTGCTTTGTGCAGTGAAATTGCCGTATCTCTGTCAGATAATACTGCATAGACCTATGACTTGCTGTGTGACAAATAGCTCCCATCTTCACTATTTCCTACACTGTCTCATTAAATAATCCAGGCATCTAATGCAAACTTGGGCATGTCTATTAGATCATAAGGTGCACCATTGAGCATGGATGAATCGGTCTATTCCTAGAGAAATTTTTCTCATCCTCCAGGGGGGATAAATTCTCTTCCATAAAGATAACTTTCTTTTCATTAATAGAAAGCATCCAATCAAGAAAATACCCCCCTTGAATTTGTCCATGTCACTGGATACGCCAAAATCACCCACATAATTTTTGAAGAGCACCACAAAATGAAAAATTGCAAGTCACCAATATTTCAAACTCATTTACATGCTTTCTTTTAATTTTTGAAGAGTCGAAAGTACTTCTCCTATGTCAGAAAGAAGGTGCCAAGCCCTGCATTTGCAGAAAGCTCAGCTTGTGTCCACAAGGGGAGCCAGTGGCTCAATAAGAGAGAAAAAATTCTACTCCTGATATTTCCTCCAACCAACTACTTAAAATGTCGAATTAGTCAACATGATATAAAATGAAAATCCACTGTTTTTCCATGATGCTTGATATGAAAAGTTCTGAACTATCTGCATAAAACCATATAGTAGCTTTAATTAAGTGTGTTCAGATAATCACCGAACAAACATACCAAGAATCCAACAGCTTGCCTTATGTGCTTGAGCTCATCCCAGGATGAACCTGCATACTGCAATGATTACCTAGATAAGTAACAGGTAAAGCATTAACAGGAACTAGTATTAATTTGCAATGCCAGCTTTTAATTACGAGATAGGAGAAAAAGAATAAAAAATAATCACTAACATGATCAGTTAATCAGAATCTAAGCGTGTTGAAGCAGTTTACATTAACTCACCTCTTGTTTTGCTTGGCAACACCATAGTTCCAATTCCGCTAAACCAGCTTTAACATATTCTCCATTGCCAAATGTGCAGCACTCCCGCCGAAGCAGCATGCTGAAAGCATCATTTTCATAGGCAACTTGGGCAAGTAGAAATTTAGAGAACTTGATTGAACAAAAAGAGCAGCTATTACCTGTTAAAAAGCTGGACATTCATGTAGGAAAATGTCTGGGTAAATATTTTCTGTACAAGGACAGGAGGCACCTGCAAAAATGGCTACCTTCAGTTCACAACTTTACACTTGGACAAGAAAGAAATCTCCACATTTTCAAATTGCAAATCCTTACATAATTTTCTGTCAATGTCCGTAGAAGGCCATTAAGACTCTCAATGATGCCATGCCAGTGGTTAGCTGGAGAACTATTTCCAAATGACCGTCCGGATGATCTTAAAGAATTAGCCCTTGAAGTTCTTGGCGCCTGAAAAAAATAATCTTAGACAAGTGGAACAGTAAAAAACAAGACAGAACTTTTAGCAAGTAATCCGGAGATGGTGGATTTATATGCACAATTTCTAATTCTCAAGTGAAAAAGAGTTCTAGCTTTGACAATGGAAAGTTTTACTGAAAGGTTTTCATAATATTCAAGAAAAGTGATTAAAAAAGGGAAAAGAACCATATAAAATTAAGACAACATATCAAACTTGACAGGATGGTAATCAACATATTTGGCATGAATTACCAAAATGAAGGGGAAACAAAAATAACAGTTCTTCTGAAACTAAACCATAGTACAGATGAAAGAACAGTTCATGTTGTTTCGCTGTGTTTGTATAGATAATCTGTTAATATTTCTTTCATTGTGAAAAGATAACTTTTAACAACACAATAGAACTGATCTTCCAAAAATGATTGAAAGCGGTGTTATCTGCCATTATTTGAGTTATAATTCCCTCAGATCAAGTCAGTGATATTTGAATTATTTCTACATCCATAATAAAAAAAACAAATTAATCAATTCAGTTAATTATGAATTCATGACAAATTAATCAATTCAGCAAATTATGAATTCATGTACTAGGCCGTTATAATAAATGTCGCCACTTTCCACCCAAGGAGGAAACTATCACATGAGATGCAAAAAGGAGCCCAGATTTCTTAGAAACAAGTCTAATGAAAAGGACATAAATCATGAGGAAGAATGTGTGTCTATAGAAATTCAAAAAAGTCAGCCGGGTGACGGGATACAAGTCAACCAAATACCAGCCTTATAAAGAGTGTAGATATCGACTCAATTTAACATTGGTTTTGACAAAAAAAAACGAAAAATAAGCTATAATAATAATAGCTTACCCTTTTTGTCACTTAAAATAAAAGCAAAAAGATTATGAATCTTCGCTCAAGAAATCAGGGAATGCCAACACAGGGTCTTCTACCTGGATACAAGAAGACAGATATGATGATAATTCCTTCTTCAAGTTGTCTCGAATAATTCCATATATCTTCTCCACGTATGCCGTAAGCTGCTGCCGGAAAAGCAAAGCAGGATACTTGGCCTCAACTTGGCGAACTGCATCATGGCCTCCCACTGGAAGGTTGGCAGAAGAAGGTGAAGAACGGAAACCCTGAAACTCATTATCAGAAAAACTATAACACTATTAGTTTCCTTATACATTAACTGAGTTCAAAAACAGCATCTCATATTATTTCTTAAAAATTGGACAAAATGAATCAGAGATTCAAGTATATTGTCCTTCCATCTTACCAATTTCTATTTTCATCTTTAGGAAATTTACAATAGAACTTGATGCTTTAAGTGTAATCTACCCTAGATTACCCTTCTCCATGCCTAAATGTCTAGAACAAGATATTATAAATGGGACTGAAACAGGCACATATCATAAACATGATAAACTGATGCACGAGAAGTAACATCCCATTACCTGTGTCATCCTCCCAAATAACGACGTGGGAGGGGAAGCCTTTTTTGTTGGAGTTCCACCAGACCCCTTCAAACTCCGTTGAAGCAAAATCAACAATGTAGAACTATTCGATAGCCAGTATGCCATATGTTCATTATTATCCTGGTTCTGCAAAAAATACAATTACAGAGTCCACGAAATTAGATTCCACTACAGTGAACCCCAAGATGAACCTTCATTGATCAATGGAAACCTAAATTGAAATCTGAGCATGGCTTTTGCACGGTAAAAGGGATAGCCAAGAAGTAACGAATTAACACAAATGAAGTACATTCAAAACACATAAAATATATGTAACAGAGCGATCAAAAAGACGACAATGTAGATACTAAAAATTATGTCCCCTTCTTGAAATATTGCATGGCACTATCAAGGAAAGAAAGCCAAATTTGATCATTGACTAGGAAAAATGAGCAGCTAATGGATAAATTACCTCTATCGCAGATCCAATCATCTGAATAAGACGGTCAAATACATTAGTTCTTTCTGCTTCAAGTGATCTCCAGTGTAAGAGACATCTGTATATGGTGAATGCAGCAACTGGTACTCCTTCGCTAAAACCAAGATCTTGAGTCACACATCTAATTAGGGCATCAACATTTTCCTGCAGCAGTCAAAGCATGGACATACAAATTAACCGACACTTAACATTTAGGGAAAGAAAGGGACAAATGAATCTAAGATTTAGATTGAAGGAGAAAAAGAAGAGGCTGAAGCATTAAGTTGGATTTGTTACTCTAAAGTTACATACATGCTGCTTTTCCACAAAGGATCTCCTCAGTCTGTTATCAGACTCTCCATCAGCTTTTTTTGGGGGAGTTGCACTTTGTGGATCCTGAATAATATAGGTTCAGTTTTGCCAACAATAGATGAAACAATCCACTAACAAATGCACTTAAGAAAATGCTTGGATCCTATATCACTTACATGATGACCATTTTCCCGTGGCTGCAGATCATTTGAAGGAAAAGAATCAATTAAAGGTTCCACTAAGGAGGCAAAACACACTGATTACTTACAGAGGCATAATTACCTGATCTTTATTTATTGCTAAATGTTCTGACATTTTCTTGACAGGTGTATTCATTAAAGCTTGCCGCCGGAGAACTTCCTCATCAGCTTCCATATCAGAAAGTTTCTCTTCAAGCCTGAGAACATGACCACCCAAGGAACAATTCAGCCTTAGTTTAACATTTAAACGATCAAATTCCTATTAGCAATCTAACGGATCAAGAGAAGCAGCCTAGGATGCATCTTTAAAAATATCAAAAGAGGAACAAAATATTAAGCAGAGACCTCTGCATGTTCATCTTCAATTCAATTATCTTGGATTCAGCTTCCAGAGCTTGCTTCAATCTCTCCTCACTAAGCTTGTTCGACTCTTCATACTTTCTCTCTGTTTCATCAATCTTCTTTTCCAGTGAACTCACAAGAGCCTGCAATGTCACAATGTCCATCACAATTGAAGAGTCGAAGAACTTTCTCTACATAAAACTAGATCCCTTCACTCAACATTCAGAAGTCACAATCGATAACCTCACTAAAAAGTATTCAGCAACCTAACCTTGAGTTTCTCATTTTCAGCCGCAAGCTTATCCATCAATTCATGATCAACAACTGGAACCTCCTGTACAATGGGCTCTTGTTCAGCTGCTTTTTGTGCAGCCTCTTGTTCTTTGATCAACATGGCTTTTGTTTCTTCAAACTGAAGTTGCATCTCTCGCAAAGCAGACTGCAACTTCACATTTTCTTGTGTTTTTGCTTCCTCAATGTCAGCCTACAAAAAAAAATTACCAAAAAGAGAAAGCTAAGTAAGAATGTAGCATGAAACTACCCTTCACCACAACAAAGAATATAAGATCCATTTCTAACTGCATTCAGCGCATTCTCCTCACACTGTTTCAATTGTTGGGATATTGGTCAAAAATCATTAACCTCCACTGATGAAGCCGTACAATTCTGACATGACTTTCTCAGTTATAGAGAGAGAGAAAGAGAGAGAGAGGGACCTAGAACTTAATATATGATTTCACAATCTAAACTTAAGTACTTAAATTGGGTGTCCTACTTTATCCCAGATGATGACCACATTCATTACACCCTCGTATTGGGTTCCCTCTCCAATATTACCATAACAACAGGATGTGCATTAACAATATTCCCTGTCAATCCAAAAAGAGCAACATATCATGTATCACTCAAGTAATTATCTTACCCTCATGCGTTTCTCCAACTGCAGACGCCAGGTTAGTTCTTCAACTTGCTTTTCCAACATAGTTTTAGCAGCTTGAAGAGCACCAGTCTCTTTAGCAGCCTGAATTAAGATAAGAATGAATCAATGCACGATGCACAACCAAAACACGGCTGGCACATGACACAAGATCGCTATCAAATGGCTCAGGAATCTCTAATCATCCAGATAATTCTGGCAGAAGAAAGAAAGGCCAATCTTTAACCTAAATTCATTGAGCATAGATATCAATCCATAGTGCATTTTTAAGAATTATCTAATTAAAAATTTTAAAAGAAAAATTAATTGACCAGCTAACTTAAGCCAATGATGAAACCACAAAAGAAGCAAGAGTATTTACCAACTTAAGTTTCCGTAACTCTCTCCTGGCAACCCTTCCTCTCCAGGCACATTGTGTGGTAATTGCTGCTTTCTTTAATGTAAGGTAATAAGCTTGGACCAAATATTTCCGACAATGACTCTGTAATAGAATTCAATTGCTTTTAATATCAAAAAAGCATAAATTAATAGAAGGAAAAGATGAAAAAGGAGGGAAATTTCTATCCACATTCAATTTCTCAAATGTTACATACTACAATAGACATAAGCAATTCAAACATGGGAAGAGACCAATTGAACTCTCTAGAAAATCAAAATGATAATTGTCATGTCTCACTTAAATGAAAATTTCTCTTCTAACTCCTGATAAATTTTCTTTACTTTGGAGACGCAATAATTGTAGAACCTAAGTCGATATTGCTCGAATGCACAGAGAACTACAGCTTCTAAATAACAAGAGAGCTGCAATGAAAACAACAAAAATAACGGCAAAGTTTTGTGATACCCAAACAGCAGCTTAAAATTCACACTTTTTGACCTCACATCATATAGTGAGAAGTATCTTATTTTCTCCTGCAAGTATCACAAATTTTTCAAAGACACTTCTATTTAAAAGTTTCTGGATTATTTAAAAAGCAAAAAGAAACAAAGAAAATCAGAATCAGGAAGCATCTATCAACAAGAAAAAATTAATCGCCCCCCCTGGGTTTGCATCAGGTTAAGATTAAACAAAGAATTGATAGTCCTTGCAGCGATTAAACCTCTTCCTGGTGAGGTAAGGCCTTCACCATATTATGTTCAAGAATATATGAATTTCAACAATTCAGTAGGTGCCTTCACCTGAAGAATAACAGCAGCCCTTATCTGCTTTCTATACCGCAACTCATCACGGGCAACCATCCCACGTAAACCAGTTTGAATAGAAAGAGCAGAAGAGAGCATATTTTTGTACGCTTGCCTAGCAAGACACATACGCCAAACTCTCTGGATCTTCAAACAAGCAGCTTCTCTTCTCATTTTCTCAAATCTACATCGTGCAACTTGTCCTACAATCAGCAAAATATTAATGACAACCAACTTGTAAGTAAATCGATGGACCATTAGGAAAAAAATAAACATTTAATGTTTTTGAGAAGCTGGTATCTTATACCTCTTGACATGGCTTGGATTTGGATTGCAGTCAGACGCAACTGCATAAAACTTTTGCGACTCAAATAGGAACGAACTTTTCTTTGTATAATACTAGCAGATCTACCAAGGACCTCAATTCGACGTGCATCCAGTTCTGCCATCTGACCTGCTCGAAGAAACACTTTTGTCTTGCCAACCTGTCAATAGAAATTCCATTAGTGTCATGATGTTACACCATAGCAAATTGAGTCTTAACCAGCACAACTATTTGTTGATGATGAAAATAAACCACATCAAAGGAATAATAATGAGGCCAGAAGCATATATGATCCCCTGATTAATGGTCAGAGATGACTATGGTCATGCAGACTTCAAGAAAAAGAGGGAAGTGAGCAATGCTCTCTCCAAAAAGTCAAACTTAGAAGATGGAACATCACATAGACAAACGTCACAAACCTGGTAACCTTCAAGGTTCACCCTCTCCAATATCTTCTTGCACCCAGTGATCTCATCAAAGCTACCAGCACAAGGATAATGAATAAGTATGCAGTGATGAATCAGAAATGCAATTAAGTAAACTAAGGCTAGAAAACGAACCAAAAAAAAAAAGGAAATAATTTCAACGGAGATGTCAAAAAACTGTTAACTACCTTCCACTCAGAACATCAGGTGCCAGGATGCCAAATCGACCAATGAACTCATCAAAAGTCTTCCTAGTAGGATATCCCGCACAGCTGATCCTAATTGCCTCCATAACTCCCTGAAAAGTGTACAAATAAATCCAAATCCACACATAATAGCATCTGCCTGTATAAGAGAATCAGACAAAGAAAATGCAACACTAACCCCACAGCGCAGCTGCTGCAGGACATTACTGCTTTCAAAAACTGCAGGCTTAAGAAGATTATTTGGCTTTACACATCGGATATAGCGGGGCTCAGTTGCACTGAGCGTTTCAAGTAAAGCTTGTAATTGTTGCTGCAGAGAAGGCACGAGCAAAGAAACATTAAGGAAAACAAAACACCAAGAAAAAGACAATAAAACTCCCCAGACCAGTCAGCAAATCAGACCTTAAAGCGAGAACCTATAGATGAGAACTTAGATGATTTGGACGATTCCTCAGGTAAGGGTGGGAACAAGCCTGACACAAAGGTGCATCTTGACGCACTCAGGAGTGCCTGATGCTCTGCAACAACATAATCTTTATTCTTGTCCAGGAAAAACTCTGTTTGGTAAGTAACCTAGCAAGGAGATTTTCCACAAACCACAACAGTCATTTAGCATCTAAATGCCAGTACAGGACTTAAAAAGTGCTGGGAGGGGAACTACAGAGTAAAATCAGGAAAATAGGACCTGCATATCTAGCGAAGTCTAAAAAGATACTCACATCACCCGCATAATGGCAAATGGTGAAATCGCTCCTCGACAATTTTGGTTTGCTGAAGCGCTTGTGATCCTTAAATGTCTGGTAAAGTTTTTCCGCAAATGTCTCATGGGTCGATTTTGGAAACATGCTACAAAAATTATCAAGTTGCAGTGAGGGTCTCAGACGTAAGAAGCTCCATTGATAGCTGCAACATAAGACAACTTTAGGACATACCAAGCCTCATCCAAAAGAGCAATGATGCCACCAGGTTTCTGAAATTACAAGGACTAGAGTAAACAAATACTGGTATGAATTACTCAGATCAAGAAATTTATCCAAGCCTTATAGTAGATTGAACTCAACAAAAAGAAAATGAAGGAAATTTAATAACAGCAGTGGGCAAAACGAAGTTGTAATGTCTTAGTTTCAACTGAAGCATCTCTTAACAGTATATATTCTTGAATTTAGACATAAGATGAGATTCATGTGAAAAACAAAGGAATCAAGGACCCTGACTAGAAAAAGTATTTAGAAGTTTGCCACTCCTATGGCTTCTGGATATTTACAGCACTAAGCCACCACCAAAACTTCAGATTACTCTTAGTTCAGCTATTCTCAGGTCCCTATTTCCAAGGTTGTCTTTAATTGGCTCACTCTTCTTAAAGCAACCTAGCCTCCATTCAGCCATGATGCTGTACTAACATATAATTTCACTACTTATGAAAAAAAAAAAAAAAGCTGTTTACTGAGATTGATGGCCACTACAAAACAGTTGTCATACCTGAGACTATGCATACCAGACAAGTCCATTGAGAGTTGCTGATTGTCAACTGAGATCATTCAAACAATTTTGTATAGAAAACACAAATACTACATTGCTTACTATGGTTTCCATATGAAATTGAGAACTTGTTGACAAAACAGTACATAGGAAAAAAGAACTCCCTCATTGTTATTCACACCTCTCCAAACGATTGAAACATGCTTCGCAACCAATAATTTTCATACTATACTAACACCTACATATACGAACACTGAGTATATATGTTGCATCTCCATGAAATATTTATCACAAGAAAAAGTAACATACCTTTTCTAATAGATCGAGAACATCTTGATTATCAATGAACTCTATGTAACTCCAATCAATTTCTTCCCTTGTATATTCTTCTTGCTCCATCTTAAAAACATGCTGAAAAGCAAGAAACTTTGGCATCATGATAGATTGTTGAATTACAAGTAGTAGACACTTTCAAAAGTACTTCTAGGTGTAAAATTCATCCATTGGGTCGCTGAACTTTAGAGAATTTTGCAATCAAATCATTGGATTATGATATCAATCAACCTCATACACTAATTTTCATTTCTTTGCAATAGATTCACTTGGACTGAAATCCAGCCACAATTCCAATGATCTACTGATGTGCAGCCATGTGGCAATGAAAAGCCTTCCAAAAAAAAATGGCTACTAGTCCACAATGTCAGCAATTTGCCGGAAAACTGACCAGATTTATGTCAAAATGCATCAATTGCCAAGAAATTAGAAAAAAGAAAGATCATTGCATTTGGTGATCAAAATCAAAGATCAATAACCTAATGGCAAAATCTACAAAAATTCAGTGACCACTTCTAACAAGCAACAGCTATATATATTCCATTCAAAACCTGATTGAAATGTTGTTGCAGCTTTTCATTTGTCAAGTTTATGCAAAATTGCTCAAAGCTGCAAGGAACCACAAAAAAGATGATGTAAGCATTCATGAAAGTCGACATCAATGCAAAAGAAAACAAGCAATGTCTTTACAGGAACCAAGAAGTATGGATCAGCAGCTTATGATCAATACTTAAGCCATAAATTTCCTGATAGAACTACATGAAGTAATCTCATCTTCACTGCAGATGTGCACAATAACAAAAGGGAATTACCACTGATATCCACAAAGAAAGAATATTGCATTATTTATGTGACTCTGGTGATAATTTGTGAAGTATGACCATTAGGTCAACCAGCCTTATTCATATATAAGGAATTACTACTGATATCCACAGAAAGAATATTGCATTATTTATGTGACTCTGGTGATAATTTGTGAAGTACCATTATGTCAACCAGCCTTATTCGTATATACCCCAAATGGGAGGCTTTATAGCATTAATAATTTCAGCCAAAGTTACCCAGGTGAAGATGAGCACAGTCAACCAACTAAAGCTGCACTATACACGATATTGCTTACACACACCAGGTGAAGATATAAGATTCAACAATTAGCAAACTGACCCAACATGATATAAAATGGCAACTTTTGTTCAAACATCTCAAAGTCAACTACATAAATGATCAAAATACAAAAGCATACCGGTGAAGCACCTGTTTGTCTTGAAACTCTCAAATCCGTAGATATCCAAAACCCCAATTAAGCACTTTGAATCAGGATCTTGCCCAATCGAGCTATTGATCTTGTTCACAAGCCTAAAGCATTCAAGAACAGAACATTAAAGAACAATAGTATATGGACGCAGCATTGATGTGTTTATAAAAATTTTGCTAAAGTACACATGAATGCCATACCCCCACTTATAACAACACAGGATCTAAAACCAATCTTCATTGCATTTTTTTTTCTTTTTGCATCTTTAGTTCCTTGAGTTGCACCAATAGTTTCTAGCATTTAGCAGTCCATACAACTTCAAAACTTATTTCATTATGATATCCTTACTTCTTTGAGTCCCACTGAATATTTTTATCCCATTTAGCAGTTCATATAACTTCAAAATTTCTTTTATGATATTGAATGACATCATTAACCCTAGGTTCAAAGTTGCAAAATTCTATAACATACAGATATCATCTCCTATTGGAGAGGGTGTCCAAGTGCATATTAAGGAAACAACTGTCCTTCCAATATGCAATTCAATTTGTTATCCATAAAACCTAGAAATATTCAACATCAAAGTTGAAAGCAAATCTAGGTAGAAAGAACAAAACTACAAAAAAAGTAAACTCCCCATGAGGTATGGTGTGAGGCCATCTAAATTTCAAAGATGTAAGATTTGCCCAAGAGGACCCAAAAATTAAATTTAACACAAAGCAATTGTTTTGAGTTCTGTTCAAGGGATATCATCAATAAGAAACAATCAAAAAGCAGAGCCAATTTTCTTAAAGTGAAATTGGCATAGTTTGCTTCTCCTATTCAACAAAGAACATGTGTACACAGCTGACAGATATGACGTAGATGTTTAGCTTCCAACAAGATTAAAGACCTACCAATCAAATAATCTTGAATAGACAATTTTCGCCAAAGCATCTCTGTTGAGAGCTGCAGCCTCTGGGTTCATCCATTTTGTTATGGACTCATCACGGGTCACAATCACACGTTTGCACAAAGAATCTTCAAGAGACTTCTCATCACACCTAGACAACAACTCTGCAGCTGTTAACTTTTTGTTTCAAGCACATTTCGTCTAATTTAAAATGAGAATTCTAAAGCATATTATAAGAGAAAACATACATGAACAATTCAGCTGCCATTTTAAGATGGAATCGCGACTCATCATCTTTGGGTTCGGAAGAATCTGCTTCCTCGCCCTTTGCGAACTCAACATTCCCAAGATGAAGTATAGCAGCAACAACTCGGAAGACCGCATCCTGGGGCAAGGTATAAAAACTTATCACTACAAATACCTTTTTCTAACAACCAACTTCTTTCCAGATGTATTATTTCAATCATTAACAAACTACCTGCTCATCAGGACTTATGCCAACAACTTCCATAGCCTTTCTAGTCATAATATACTCCTCAGAATCATTCACTCCATCCAGCTCAAAGCAGTTTGATTGATTCAGATAATGAAACCTCCTTGGATTCCCCAATTTATACCTCTCAACATCCTGAGAGCCAGCATCATAGTTATTAAGTAAAGAATTTTTTTTCTTTGCCAAATAATTCAAGAATAACTTCAAACGCATATTTTTGAAGCATAAGAAATTAAACGTGAACCTTACAGAATATCACCTATTTATAAACCCACTACTGAAAACCTAATGAGATTCAAAACCTAATTGAGCATGACATCAAGGCATATAGAGTCAAGATAAATCACGGCAAAGACTTCCATGCAAAAGATTTTCAATAACAATGGCCCAGCTGCTTCTTGTTGTATAATATTCGTAGCACATTTCCCCTCAAGCCTGGAAGTCAGAGAAAATGTGTCATCTTGAAAAATATGCCTACGACCAAAAGCTGTCTATATCTTATTTAAGAATAAGTCAGCTGAGTTTCTAGGATTAAATTTAACCAGTATCTTGATCCTAACAGAAAAATACATTTATCACATGATTTTTAATATGAAACAACAAAAAACATTAAACAATAACAGATGCTCTGCCCTTTGGAACATACCAAAGTTCAAAACAACAACAGATTGGCTGGTAGAGAAAACACATTAGACAGCTAAGAATAAGGATAAGAAGTTATCAAATAGCCTGAAGCAGCAACACAACTGTTAAGAGGATAACAGCTATCTATCACATAATGCTCAGTCAGTTCAGTTCTTTTCGGTTCTTGGCAAGTATGCCTTTTATTGGGATGGAATATAAAAGAACTATTTGCATACGACATGAATGCACAGATTTGCAGCAAGAAACACCAATATTATAACTCAATACATGCCATTTACGCTCACAGCAAGCTTGACTGAAACAAGAAGACTCATGGATTTAAACCTTGCGAGATTTTTTGGGAGCAGGAACATAAAGGAAAACTAAAGAGCTGCCAAAGAGCAATGAATGAAGTTAGTTTACCTCATGCGGTGCAGCACAAAGCATATAGAAGCAATGGTAGTTTCTCTCAGGATCAGACACTTGGCAAACACGTGACCGTTCTAGCAAGTATGTCCTTATTGCAGCTCCCGAAATTCTTCCTCTTTGATCAAATTGGATTTCCACGAACTTACCAAAGCGACTAGGTGCAAATAATGACTTTCAATCAGTATGCATGTCTGGTAAAATTTTAACAGAAAAATGACAAGTCTATATTATGAAATCAAAAGAATAAGTTCTGACCTTGAATTATTATTTCTAACTGTCTTGGCATTACCAAATGCTTCCAAAACAGGGTTAGACTGTAAAATATTTTGAGCAATGAGATAACTTTGGCAAACCCTCAGAAAGAAAAATTCACATAAAAGATAATAGAAAAAGACAGTAATAAGGTATCTTCCAGAGTAAAAAAGAAATAAATAGACAGTAAGCAGGACTACTACAAATGATGATCCAGCAATAACTGAAAAGTTTACCTCAAGAACCTGCTGCTCCACAGTTCTTCCCTCTGCTGCAGCTCTCCCACCCATATAAGCAAGATAGCGCATAAGCATCTTAGTGCTTTCTGTTTTACCAGCTCCACTCTCTCCGCTTACTAAAATGGCCTGGCTTATTCCTTCATTGATCATCTGTCTGCATAGACAGATTTCATCAAAAGCCTATTAATAATTGTGCAATATGACAAATAGTCAAACAATTACCTGTATGCAGAATCTGCAACGGCAAATAAATGAGGGCTTAATTCACCAAATGCAGCCCCTTTATATTGTTCCATCATGTAATTGTCATATAAATGCGGTAACCTCCGAAAAGGGTTCACCGCAATCAATATATTTCCTGTATAAGTCTGAAAAAAAATTAAACATTAGACTTAGTCTGTGGCAATAGACCCAGAGAGAATGTACTCCTTCTTACCTAAAAACAAAGCAAACTAATATGTGAACACCAGAAGGAAACAATTAACTGTCAATGCATATGCTAAAAATGCCAACAATCAACTGACAAATGAAAAACCAGAATCCAGCAGCATATGCTAAAAATGCCACCTTGTAAAAGGTTTTACTACACATTAAAACTCAACAAAAAGATTATAATGCAATGCATTATCAAGTTGTCCTTACATATATCTCATTGAGATCATATCTGCATCTTAAATTATCCAAAACCCCAGGCTCATGCAGATAAGCAAGCCTCGTCATATCATCCACGCCGCATTGAGGAGCTTCGGTATCTTTAGCATAGACAGTAGAAGCATTGGCAACAACCTAGAATGTGAAAAGGCCAGGTAATAAGTAGATTATCCTGCCTTTGAATTGGAATTGTAAAAGATTGGAAGTGAAAGAGCAGAACCATGAAGGAATCACAGATGCTGCCCTACTAGACAAACATCATTTGATGAAGGATACCAAGGGGACAAATAAAATTGCAAGAAGGCAATATCACCATCTAGAGCATGTGAACAAGACTTTCAAAAAGGCACCCTCATATTTAAAGACTCATATTATAATAAACTCCCTTGAAACCCAACAAAATGACACTTTCCTCTGGATAGGTAATATGATGTTATTAAATGTTTTGGACAAAATGACTGGTCATGAGACTGAAAAGTATAATTCTTCTCTCTTTTGGATAGTAGCAGAAGAAATTAATTTCGTGTTTGGAGTGACTTTTATACTTTTTTGAGTTACTAATCTTTTCCTTCCAGTTCGACTTTTACTCAATGTCAAACACTTGCATAAAAAAACATTCGCACTTAAAGTCACGTAAACATTCTTCTTAATCTCTTAAAACTTAGAAAATCCAGCTATTCAGGTAACTTATTTTTTGAGTTCTTTTTTAAGTGGTCCCAAACATTAATCATATCAGCTTACAATCATGTAAGATAATTCTAATCTGAAAAAAACTAGTGAGCTTTTAAATAGCTTCACCATAATGACCTGACTCTTGTACGACAATATACAGCAAGTTTTTGCATTCTTTTGCAATTGATATGACATAAAACCTATATCTCAAATGCAGTACAATCAGTCTCACCCATATAATCCTTCCATGAAGCAAATTATGAACACATGCATAGTAAGGATGCTGCACAATATAATAATGGCTATTGTCAACAGACACATTTGCTAAACTTACCAGACAACAATATTAAAGTACCATTTAAATCCAGAAAGCTAAATTATTTTTGAATACTTTGTGCACATGAAGAAAATAGGATAAAAAAAATATCGAAGTGCTAAGAAGGGATATGACAAAAGGGAAAAGTAGGATTGTAGAAAATAGGTGCAGCTAACAGTCCTACACAAGCGAGAATTACATTGGAAGGAAATCCACTTGTAAAGCAATGACAGATAGCACTACTAAGTTACCAAAAAGAAGATATCATGACATATCCTCCAAGTTTGTAAAACAGAGCATCGCAGTTTATTCATCTTGACCACCCACCTCACAATAACTGCCAGATACCACCCACCATCTCAATGAATGCCAGATGTTTTCACATCAGTAATATTTTCTGAAACTCATTTACTATTATAAAGCTCCCATAAGCTCCTCAATCAGAATGACTTGCAGTTTCTAAACCATCTCTAGAGAACAATTGATGAATTCAAAAGACAATTCTATCTTGACCATCTGAAAAAGATAACTAGGCAGTCCAAAATCACAACTCAGATACCTGGAATAAGGCCAAAGATAATCCTCTGTTTGGCTAGTCCAGAGGCACTTTTATGCCATCAACACAAAAGCACAAACTAAGACAGAACTAAATCATAAACCACCCAAAGTGAAATATGGCAACATCCTTTCCCTGACATATGTCTTCTGATCATTTTGACTCGCATAGCTTATAAATTGTTCGACACAACACAGAAGCAACTCTAATTGAATCAGCTCACAATCATTCTAACAGACCAAGTCCAAAAATCACCCAGAAAGGTACAAATTAATCTTTATTATAGGATCCCAAGGCATTGGTGAAAAAGCTAGTCATTAGCCTCATAAAATGCATGCCGTCCAGTATTTAATCATGACTTCAAGCATCTTGTCCCTCTAATAACCATTTTCTGCACTTACTCATGCAGAAAACATAAAATGGAAGAGGAGCACATTCACTTCATCACTCAAATCAGGCATATATGCTCTGGCCAACAAAAATCTGGCATATATGCATCATTTCGATGCGAAGCTAAGACATTAGGTAAATTTTGTGTAGTTCTCACAGTGTTCACCCTGTCTAAGCACCAGACTAAAGTACATTAGTTCTCATAGTGTTCACCCTGTCTAAGCACCAGATTAAAGTTCATTACTGGAAATGATAACTTGAGAAACGATACAACAGGCATAAGAAAACCGTCAAGTAAGTGAAACTAAACGGGTACACAAGACCAAATCATATAGAGGAAATCTTGCAATCAACTTCCCAAAATACAAAAGTAATTTTTTTTAAACAAAGCAAACAATACTTTATAAAACCCTGCTTTCTTAAATATTTGGGAAGCATAAAACATACCATCCTTCCTGATGTCAAATTTATTTTAAGCTCTTCGCCATTGACTTCCACAACTTCACCATCTATCCAGGCTACCTCAGGATCCTCCACCCATACAACAGATCCAACTGCTACAGCCATTGAAGTTGCCTGTAAAACAATAAAAACACTTCTAAATGCAAGGATTGGAAAAACAACTGCACAGTTCATCAGCTTGTCTAGTCCAAAATAGTCTCAAGCATGCATGACAGGGACTACAGTTTTATAAAAAATCCAATCATTTAATGGGTTATCTCCAAAGAGAACCTGCGCGCTAATTAATGCAAAAAAATTCCATCTTGAGAAAGAACTGTCATAGCAATTCCATAGTAAACCTTTATTCCTGAAGTACCAGATGCTTCACTCCATCTGCTAACAAAGAGGGGACACACATTTGCCGGACATAGTTTAAAGCAGCTGAAGTTGTGACAATATACAAGAGATATTTCAACATAAAAGGAAGTCAATCGTTTCCAAACAATTACTCAGCGCTAGAGTAAATGCCATTTTGAGCTGAACCTTTCATCATGGCAATCAATGAAACAAGATAATCATCTTCTGCCGAACCATATAAAATCTCTGAATCTCTGCGGACTATACAAATGAATAACATCTCAGCAAAACCTCCGAATTGGACAGCCAAAAAAAAAGTCAACTTTTATATGCGTTTATAGAACCACGTTACTAATTACAAATGTCAACTGACGAGAACAACATGGAAAGCACGGAACCGGGAAATATGATTAACAAATACCATTGCTGGGGAGATTCAACTCGACTATTGATCCAACTACGAGCTCGCGAGCATCAACTCTGTCGCCAGCAACGGCCGCTCAATGTCGTGGGTAACCATAACATAGGCCAATCTTCAAAAGAAACGCCAGAGGGCACAGAAAAGAACCGGCTTTCGGCGTTACAATCGAACGAACCAATCACTCGAACCACTCTGAATCAATCTTTCGCCAGCTGCAGACACTATGTTGCTGTATTTGCGGCGCCTCCCTCGTGGGCAGCGGAGTTGCTTCGTTGGGTCTTCGTGCGTTTGTACAAGAATGGAGGTAAAACGGGAATCCGAGAGGAATGCGTCGGAAATGGGAAGTGGAAACGTCGCAGAGGACGACAATGCCCAAAAGGGTCTTCGAGTTTCCTTCTTCCCCTCCTCGTGATGTTCTCGGGAAAACCCTTTCCTTGATCCTCTGCAACTATCGTCCCCTTCCCCGCTTATTTTCTCGCGGTTCCTTGCGTTTTCCCTCTCTCTCTCTCTCTGTATTTCTCTCTCTCCAAACTCCTCTTGTGGTTCATGTTCGGATGTCGAAACAACGCACAAAGTACAACAACGTGAACGCGTCAACGTTGTTTTGCCTCGTTCCGTAATTGCCCCTGGTGTCTCGTTTATTTGCGGATTCAGCCACGGGGATATTTGATCTTCCGACTTTCCTTTCTCCCGTGTTTTCCAATTTCCATGGGATTCTCCAACCAATCTTGTTGTTTTGTATGGGTTTACAGATACGAACATTATCTATATTTTATTTTATTGAATTTTTATGCGAAGATTTCCATAATTTGTACATCATCAATCAAAGACGTGATGGCTCGCGTTATTTTTATCCCATTATAAATTTCTGACACCCCCATTTATGCATTAAATTGACTATATTATCCTTTCAAACTTTCCGTTTAAGATTATTTCTCATTTTATCTTTTTTTGTTTCAATTTTACTAGAAAGGAAACTATCCATGCTCTTATCAAACAACATTTATTAAAGTTATATGTGGAGCTAATTCTTGATTTAAGGCTATTGCTTGCCTTCTTATCTTTTTCTCTCTCTTTTTTGGGTTGTTTCCCTTTTCTTTCTTCATTTATAACAGAATTGGTGTATCTATTTTCCAAAAAATAGTTTAATCGGTAGATGGTCCTTTTCATTCTTATATGTTCTTAAGTTGTTTTTGAATAATAATGTTCTAGTAAAAGAAAAGATGAAATATTCTCATTAATAAAATAATTATTTTTTTGTCATAAACACAATAATTAGTTAGCTATCTACCAACTAAGACTATTTTTTGAAAAGATGTACACCAATTCTATTAAAAACAAAGAAAGAAAACGAAAAAACCCAAAAACAAGAAAAGAAGGCAAGCAATAGTCTTACATCAAGAGTGAGTCCCACACTTATCTTAGTAAATGTTGATTGGGAGGAGCATGAATAATTTCCTTTAGAGTGAAATTGAAATAAAATAAAAATAAGAAATAAAATTTAAGAAATCTTAAATCAAGAATGGAACTCATAAGGGATAATATAGTCAATTTGATATAAAAATATGTATCAAAGCCCATAAACGGGTGGAAATAGCATGAGCCTAAACATTATTGTAAACCATATACAAATTATTTATAGCAACACAATGTGAATTATTAAAAAATAACTTGATAAGCACTTTTGATAATTAGCGAAATATTCCAAATAAGAGTCCGATCCTTAATTTCTCATATAAGGATCTGAAATAAATCATATTTCAAATAAAGGCTTAAAATACCTCATTTTTTCAAATAAAAGTTTGAAGCAAACTTTGTTTCATATAAGAGCCTAACCTTACTAACCGATTAAGGAAATTTCTATCATTTACATTTTTTTATTTTCTTTCCTTTTTTTTCCCTTTTTTGCCTTTTTCCATAAAAAAAACAAACTAAAAAAGAAAAAAGACTAGAACTTAAAAAAGAAAAATGTAAATTAAGAAAAATGCCCTTAACTAGTTGGTGAAGTCGAACTTTTTTTTGAAATTGACATGGCCACCTCATACTATTATTTTGAAACAATATCCACTTCAAACTTTTATTTGAAGCAAGTCCACTTTAAGTCATTATTTGAGAAAATGGCGATATTTCAGGTTCTTATTTGAAACAATATCCATTTTAGGTCTTATTTGAAAAAATAAATACAGTTCAAGCCCTTATTTAGAATTTTCCTTGATAATTAGATGAGAGTGGACCAAATTATGATAGGACAAAGCATCAATAATTATAGCCCATAACAATGCCAAACAGCCCAGTAGATTATAGAAGGGATTTTCTTAAAATTGTAGTCTCTACAATAAGATCATCGAAGCCCGCATAATGAGTCTGGCAATACTTCAGAATTGGAAATAATTACATTGTGAATAGCAAAATAATAATTTTCCAAAAGAAACCCAAATTGCTTCGGTCAGTTTGTTGTTGTAACTTTTATATTTAAAATTTTCCTAAATTTAAATAATCTCGAATGATAAAATACTAATTGAGAAAATTCATTTGTCTCCGGAATAAATTGATTTCTCAATGGAAAAATATATGCGAAAACTTAGATATATTGTACATAATATCATAAACCTCAAGAATTTGACGTAACAACACTTAGGTTGTATCGATAATTCAGTGAAAATTTTATACATTCTATAGTATTAAAGAGGGGTGAAAATTGTAATCCAAAAGCAAATTAAATCTTCAACACTTAAATCGCGATTCTTTAAGCCTTAACACTTTTCCATTTCCATTTTGATCTTTCTTTTTTCTTTTTATCTTCTTCTATGAAAAGTTTAGATCGTTTCACTAGCATTAAAATCATCAAATATTTATTTCTTAGCGTGATTATATTTTTAAAAATTATCTTGCCTCACGTGAAGTATGCTCGTGTCAATATAGCAAAATATATGAATATGGCACGTGACATTAGAAATTGGTTGTTTTTCAAATGTCAACTCTTACTCATTCTCTTTAGGATTAAATCCATGATTTTTAAGGTCCTCCATGACATCTATCGAAAGAATATAGTATTATTAATGAGTAATCCACTCTATGAATGTCAATTTAGTGAGATAATTGTCCAAAAATCCTAAATTTATTGTACGTAGATCTATTCCATTCTAAAATTTTCAATTTGGCTGATATAGTCATAGATTTTTTGACGATTTTTCAACGTAGAACCTTCCAACCAATTTTGGCTGAAAATCATTTTAATGCCAACGATCTTACTTGGTAGGGGTGGTGCTAACGCAAATATTTTTTACAATTTCTCCTTAATTTTTTGAAATTTTCTTTTTTCCTTTTTAGTTTTTATTCCCCTCCATCGATGGCTAATCATAGGCGAGGGTCAAGATGCCCTCGTCATCGATAGGCGAAGCATTGCAAGCCCTCACTATGGCTAATGCAATTGTTAGGGCCTTCACCAAATCTAAGCAGCCCTCGCTAGATCTGGGCAAGGTGAGGGTGTGCCAACCCTCATTAGCGGTCAGCAACCTCCAACAACCGTCACTAAGGCACAATGACTAATAGAGGGAAATAGGAGAGAATGAAAAAAGAAAAACTAATAAAAAGGAAAATTCAGAAAATTATAAAGATTTACAAAAATCGTCCATGTCAACGCTTGCCACGTAATACACTTGATGTTTACATTAGTGACTTATGCCAAAAATTGATTAGAAAAATTACATTGAAAAATCGTTAAAATGTTTATAACCTAATTGGTCAAATTAAAATGTTTGGAACTAAAAACTTGGCTAGAAAAACTGCCTTACGATAAGTTTATGATTTTTGGATAATTTTCCAAATTTTAGCTTATTAGTTAAATGTCGATTCTAAATTCAGAGTATTAGGAGTCAACTATTATGAACCATAATATGCATGACCTCACTCAAAAATTTTCAGCTAATAGAATAAAAAGTTAACATTTAAAAAAAGAAATAAATTCATATGTCTGCACTTTTGTTATTAAAAGCTGATTTAGTGCAACATAATTTTAACTAAGAACGTTTTACCTCGAAAAGGATTAAAGTAATTTTTGGGTCTTGTTAGTTTTGCGCATAATGATTGAACGACTTCGTATCCGATGGTTAAGCAAATGGGTATCCTCTACCTTCATTTGTGGCCCTACTTGATTATTTAATTAGAAAAATAATGCACATATGTTTCATTAAAAGACAATAATTTTTTTAAAATCGATTAATGGACCGTTTCAATGATGGAATAGAATAAAAAACTGATATTGATATTCAACTCAACACGGTAGATGATTAATTTTTGTCAAGGTTGCGTCTAGGCGGTGGCTACTTAAAGTACCAAATTATTTTCTTACCACAGGGAGAGGGTCATTTTAGCAATATACAATCCTAGACAACACGCCTAAAGGAACGACTTAAAGAGACTTTCCTATAACATACTTATATACAATAAATGTTGCTTGATGTAACCTTGACGGAACAATTTAGAAAGATTTAACTAACATAGGGGTGAAAATAGAATTGCTAAATACCAAGGCTTTAAGTATTACAAGTCGATTGCCTGCACTTATCCCTACATTTAACTAAGGTCATGTCATTTTTGTTAAGATGATCATTTGTAATCTTAGAATAACTAATTAATGAAAAGTATTTTCATTATCGACTTAAACATTTTTTGGATAATAAAAATATTTTTCGTTCATTCTCATATAATATATTATTTTTTTAATTATTTATTTTTTGCGAAACAAAAACATTTTGACAATCTGATCAGATACCAGTGGCATTCACGTAATTCTGGTGAAATCGACGACCAATTTGCCCATCCGATCCCGCCGTTCTCCCTCACGCGAGCGAACTCGGGCCACGTCGAGCCCGTCCTCCCAAAAACGCCATCCAGCGGGACCCACCCTCGCACAAGATCGACGGCCCAGAACAATTCCCCTCGATTTGGGCCCCACAATCTAGGAGCCGAGATCCGCCGCACGATCCGGTCGTCTTTTCGGGTCACGTTTTCGTGCCTCTGCCTTTTGGGAGCTCGACACACCCTCCCCTCTTGTCGCCTAGCGCTGACGTGTTAACCGGACCACCCGGCTTATCGTGAGGTCTCCCCCTAATCGACGGCCCCGGATGCGTTTCCTCTACTCGGTGAAATGTGGACCGCGAGATCGGTTAGAAAAAGGCGAAGATGCTGGAGTACGAGGGGGTCCACGGTTTGACCCCGCCCCCGTTTGCAGGCTCTAGGTGGTGGGGTCTTTGACATCGATGAAAAAGGCAAAGTCAATACGACTTTTTCAAATGGAAGAGATTGACGACGACGATTTCTCTGCTTTATCCTATTTAACTAATATCCCACGAGGAAGAATAGATTCTCATATATTGACAGGCGGCGAGACGAGAGGAGATTGGCCTACATAGAGGGAAAGAGAATTTGATGGCTATCTTTTTACCTTGGTGGAGTTATGGTGATTGGGTTCATCAACTTTTTATCTCTAAAATCATGAGTAATATAAATGTAATTTTGATTTGATCCAAATGTTTCGTGGTAAATATGGAACTATTGTGATAATGCTTCGAGGAGATAGATTCGAATCGATCGCCCTATCTTCATCCTTAGAAAGTATTGGTGATACGTGATCAGGATTTGAAATTACATTGGAAATTTACGTTAAAAACAACTCGATTAATTGTGACAATTAAAATAAGATTAATCACTGCGAATGAGAATTGCTTATAATCCAATTTTTCGATGATTTTATTCGACTTGGACCATTCCGAAACTTGTATTCAAAACTACTATTGGCGCTTTCAATTTTATAAGAAAAGATTTTCGGTTGCTGGATCTAATGTTACCGGTCGCAATTTATGTTCATTTCTCTAAAAGCAAAGGAAAAGATCTATTAGTTTCCTTATCATATTGCGATGTGGTTTTGCCAAATAAGAGAATTTGCCCATTTGGCCTATTGAAAATTAGAATGAAGATGTTGCGGATTGGTGCTATATAAATTGAATTTCTCTCGTAACTAAACGAAAACTACATTAATGTCTCTCCTTTTTTTTAATCAAGGAACGTCTTGATCGTTTCCTAAGACACGAAATCTAGAGTAATCAAAGCCTTGTTCACATGGTCTGAGACTGATTCATCCGTAGTGGTTGCCTCTAACTTTAGATTAATGGAGGTATTGTGAAACCCTAGATGATTAAGCAGAGAATGGTCCAAACGCTGGCCAGCTCTTATGAGTCATTTAACATGAATCTCTTTGTAGGGACGACACATTACGTGTTCGCACGAGGACATTCCAACCACCTTACTTTCTATTCACATTAGATAGCCGAAATGAAGTTCCTCTGTAACATTCTATCATCTAAATGTCAAGCATAGCTTTTTCTTTTTGATAATTCAAAGCCATGGTTGTGAAAACCCAACCACCTGAAGGCTCATGATCGGTTAAGTATAAATAGAGCCTTGTGCCAGAGGCACATACCTAGAGTAGTGTGGTTGCGGTTTGTGGGATTCGAATGAGTAATCTTTCATTTCTTAAGGCTCCGTTCGTTTCACGAAAAATAACTTTCAGGAAAACATTTTCCGGATTTTCCGACGTTTGTTTCACGGAAAATAAATTCATTGGGGAAAATATTTTCCATGAAGGAAAAAAAATCTTCTGAAGTAAGAGAAAATGTTTTCCACATTCACTCTTTCTTATCTTACACTCTCCATTAATCCTCACTTCTTTATTTTTTTTTTAGATTTTTTTTAGATTTTTTTTATAAATTCGAATTTTTTGGTATTTTTTCATAAATTCGATTTTTTTGTTATTTTTTAATAAAATCGATTTTTGTTATTTTTTATTTTTCTTTATTTTTCTGTCTTTCTTTTTGCTATTTTTCTTTTTCGGCCGGTCGTTGGCCACGACAACAGCCAGTGACCAACAACAGGCGAGCCGAGCTCGCCAGATTGACGACGCCCGAGCGTCACAAGACGGAAACTTATTTCCAAATTTACCCATTTTTAAAATAAAAAAACCGTAATCCTCTCTTCCCTTGCTTCACGAACCCAGCGCCCTCGTGCTTGCCTTTCTTTGCTTCCTTCAAAACAATTGAATCCCTCCTTTTTAAAGTAGAACAAAGTCAATCGCTTGCCCTAATTGGTCGATCTTCCTCACTCAACTTTTGCATGGTGTTGTGCTTCTTCTTCCTCATGTTAGTTCAACTACTTTCCGAATTGAAGCTGCATAACTCGTAATGTCGATCTGCGAGGCTCGAGCCTCATTGTCTTGAGCTCACCTTGCCGGTGAGCTGATCATGCGAGCTCTCCAGAGGTAGGCAAGCCTCGAGCCTTGTTGGCAAGGTGAGCTTGAGGCATAGCCGGCGATCGACCAAGGAAGGAGAGAACACAAAATAAAGAAAAAATAATATAATAATCTATTTTAAAAAATAATAAATAATGGTTTTAAAAAATAAAATAATACAAAAACTATTGGAAAAGAGTTTATAAAGGAAAATATTTTCCCAAGTGAACAATGAAAAATATTTTCCATTTCTAAATCAAGTTTTACCTGAACACCGGAAAATAATTACGTTTTCCTGAAAATAACTTCTTGAAAAATATTTTCCTGAAAAGTAACATTTTCCGTGAAACGAACGGAGCCTAAATTAAAAATCTCTCGAAACCTCAACCATTGTTTCAATCGGGAGGATACCCTTTTGTTTCGTTGTTTGGTAGAAAAAAAAAGGAATGACAAAAGAGGATTAAGTACTACAAGAACAAAAGAGATAATTCCTATTTTATCGCCTAACAATGTATTATGTACTCAAAACTATAGGACAAGCATTTAAACATAAATCATAATTTGTAACCCAATCTACGCATGGATTTCCTTTGCAAAAGACATGCTCAATAGAAACTTGCCAAGGCTGCTCAAGCGAATCACTCATATCGTGGAGAAAAAGATCATAATTTTTTGGTAAGCCATATGACAGATTTCTCAAGATACTTCTTTTAAATAAAATTTCGTATGGATGAGGAAACATGAATTTCACCAAGTAAGCTCACCCTTAAACAATTTAGTAGAGGATAGGTCAATGTCCATGTCTCTATTCGCACTCCCTACGGTAAAGAGCACAATTGAACGATCAATAGTAGACGACATGATCATAGGTCCGGCAGCTCGCTCGCACTTTTAAGCTCACATTGTCCAAACGTTAAACGGGTATGGTATGAAAAGTGTGCACATTAAAAGGGGAAATAAAAACCGGCTTAGCCTCAGTATCTACATAAATACATAAAAACAAACTCTTTAACACATAGGATTGTAAATTGCTAAAGACATTAATCATTTACCTGGCAAGGAGTACTTTTCCAACTGAGATTTGTATATGCCTCATTCAACATCATGAGTTTTGTTCGACGAATTTTTTTTTTAATGAGCTTTAATGTTTAAAATTAACAACTATGGAAAATTTTTGGTATCCTTTTCTATAACTCTTACTATGAACTATTTCTTTGGTATTATCTCTCGAGATTACAATAATGATGTAGTTGATTACCTATGAAATTTTTTGAGATAAGAACACTAGGAATGCCATAACTTTCGTACGACGCTCACTCATAACTTTCGTACGACACTCACTTTGGTACAAAAACATTTTTTTTGCTGCCACAAGTTTAAAAAAATGTTCACTTGAGTATTACTTTTGACGTGGCCGCCGGAAAAGCTGACTTGGCTACTGGAAAAGCTAACATGGCTGCCGGTTAACAATATTTTAATATATTTTAATAAATTTATTAATTTTTTGGAATTTTTTTCGATTTTTTTTTTTTTCTTTAGGGACGACGAGGGTGGTGAAATAGTGTTGTTTTGCAAAAAGAGGAGAAACGGTGTCATTTTGCATGAAGAATCCATGTTGGCCAGCAAGGGTCACCACTAGAAACCACATCGGCGTCGAAAATTATTAAAAAAATGGAAAATCATTAAAAAAATCCAAGTGTGCATTTTGGTTGGAAGTGGCACTTAACTGAACGATTTTACTCCGATTTGGCACTCAAATGAGCGGAAAAAAAAGTTTTGATACGAAAGTTATGGCACTCCTAGTGTTCTTATCCCGAAATTTTTCTATCATAAAACAAAGACAACTAAAATTTATCTAATGGGTAATTTATGCTAAATTGCATATTTTCAAATTTAAACAAATGAAAAATGTTCACGTTGGTACAACATAAGGATATACTACTATTTAGTCGGTAATTCGTTAGCCAGTGTTTCCTGTCTAGGCATGTCTATAATACACACTTCACAATTCTTTCTTTTCTAATGAAATTATCAAATTAAACTCCAATCTAAAAACTTCAAGCAAAAAAAAGTCCAATCCAAAAATTTATAATGACATCACGAATCTTAATTAATTTAGCATAGATTCTCATGATTAATACTGGCATAAGTACATGGGTATTATATGTTTGCAAAAGTCGTATTTTTCCAGCCGAAGTACATAAACTTGAGTCACATGATTCTCTTTCTCAAATGTATAGAAGTCCAAATCTGTTGCTAGCATCTTCCTTCATCCATATCAAGACAGAGCTAGTTTCTTGCTTATGAATTCATATGAATGTTGCAGTAGAAAATTTAAATGGTTGTCAAGTCGGTAGTCAAGTAAAGTGAAGATTTCCTTATATGGAAAAGTTAAATCAAAGACATGGAAATGAAAACCTCCAACTATGAAGATCCTATGGAAGTCATAATGACTTTTTGAGAAATTAGGGTTTTGTCATCCATTTTGTAGAATATAAGATGATTAAATCGTGTTGGGATATCTTCGAAATCACTGATGACATCAAAGACCTAGGGTATCCTCGCCTGTACAACAGGATCATAATTTATCTAATTATTTATGAAAAGTTAGGCATAGAGGGTTACGCGAAAAGGCATATATATATAAAAGTTAAGACAGAATATTAAAGGATCAAATAGAATGTTTGAGCACTTACCATTTGGAGGATATCTGATGTAATGTGTTCCCGAGAAATCACAAAAATTGGCTTTTTCCCAGGGCCCCCCCTTTCTTGGTCAATGAGAAATCCTAATAATAATATCACTAGGCATCATATAATTACTTATGCTTTCTCTTCGAATGTCATCATTATCCCAACCTCAGTTCCTTTTCCACTCACCTCTTGTTCTAGTGCTGCGTGTTCAAACTTTAAAAAGCAATGAGGACTAACTATCGAGTTCTCTTCCTTACCAAAAAAAAACTATTGAGTTCTCTTATTTTTGCCGGCTAAAGTCGGGTCATCTATCATTCGCGACCCTTCCCTCTAGGGATAGCAGTAATTATAGCATATGGAATTTCTTTAGGCTCTCCCGCTCTGACGGATTACTCCAAGCTCAACGTCTTCCTCCATCCTACGCACCTCTAATTGGTAGATAACAAGTTATGCACCGCTCATATGTAGACTTCACGCAAAATAAACACGAATGATGTTTATATTTGTAACTCACTAATCGAAAAACGTGATCTCCAAAAGTGATTTTTGAATCTGGATTTCCAGTCACGCGTGATATAATCATGCATGCATATATGCATATAGTCCAGTGGAATCAAATGATGTTAATCAAATACTATGCTTTTAGGGAAAAATTATAAGGTTCATGAATCATCTATCTCTGAGTAAATGTACATTTTAGAAAATGTCATGTAATCATGGATGCAAACCTCGATCATCATGATGCATCATTGATTATGATTCTTGCTGAGCCATTAATTGCATTTAAAAATCTTATTATATTGACTAAGTATCAGATGCAATTTAAAATAATTTTAAGGCCATTAAACACTCAATGTTCATAGTTATATGCACTTTTTAGGGTAAGCTAACAATAGGATAGCTCTGGCCAAAAAGGGTAGCTTTATTCTTTTATTGATCTACCAAGTGGCCATTCGTCTGTTAGGTCTTGGGCGTGCGTAATTTGCTTTCATGTAGTAAGAAATTAAAAAGAAAATAAAAGAGAGAAATGATTTCTAGGAGCCCGCCTCGTGAAAACATAGGTGATTATTTACGTATTTCTTGTCGGAACAAGAAAGCTAGATTTCGGTAGTTTCCATAGTTTTTGCGAGTAAACCTAATCAATGAAAGGCTTCTACGGTTGAAAAGTAACTCCTAAAACTAAGCGGAGAACGGGATAGGGCCACAAGTCTCATTGAAATCTCATCAACGCTGCCATTGTTGCTACCTCAGCTGCCGCCGGACTTATCTCTTGCCGCCTCTTGCCGCCGTTGGCTTTGTGCCGATGCTTGTGCGTTGGATAAAGGATGATAGCCGACAATTGAGGCGGCCAAATTCAGTATGAGAGGAAGAATGAATGAATCTTTGGTGGCCATAGGTAGGAGCTCAAAACCAGCGTCGATCTCGACTTGTAGCAAGCGTTGTTACACATATATTCAGACATACGATGGCTTGAACCCATTGCAACCGTCGCCACTGCTACTAAAGAAAACTTTAATTTTCATTCCACATGTTTTCTTGAATTTTCGAAAGAATGCTACAAAACTTTTCGTTGCGGGTATTAATCACTTGCTTCGTTGAAATTTATAACAGGGATCAATGAAAGCATTGGAGGTGCGGCAGTCCATTGGTTTTGAGGCTATCCGAGTCAAAAGTGAATGGGCTTTCAAATGAAGTTTGAAAAAGACCTGCGTTACTGGCTTTTGCTTTAGAAGGCAAATGTCAATCTGTTAGGGTTTTAACATTATAGGGCAGACGTTACGGGCCCGCACTTTCTTCCTCGTTAGATTTCTCTTCTCTATGGAGAATAATACGGTTTATAAAGTGATTCCACAAACTATAAGCGAGCGTTTGAACAAGCAATTCATTTTCGACATCGAATTAAAATATCCTAATCTTAGTATACTGAGTATTATTCAATGCAAAATAGGGGAAGATGCTTAAAGGGAATTCATAATTCATTCCATGATCTCTCGGTCTTACGCCCTATCTTCAAGTTCACTCCTTTATCACTCAAGAATAGTTCAATACCAGTGCCGCATATTTACTTGTTTCTTTTTTCCTTTTTGTAACAAGGGGATATCCATACTGTCAGATTTAACTAGTCTTCACCATAACAAATGGACAAAACGAGCTCAGCTCCAAATATTTCAAATAAGAAAAGGAGAAAATAAGCTCAGTCCCAAATATTTCACTTTGCTTGTGAACACTTCAGTCTAGAGTATAAATCTCATCCAGTTCGATCTTTACAATTTAGTTTGTTATTGTTTGATATGTAAACCATACTATGCACAAGCTACAAATTACCTTTGTCACGCAGAACTTTTTATATGTAGTACATACAGTATCTGGATGTAAGCTCTTCGGTGATAGAAGCAATGATGGTGTTAAATTGGAGGAGTTGCACCACTCATATATTTGGTTTTTGGTCTTCAAACGTGATTCTTGAACTTGGATTTGCAGTCTCCCATGGCATAACCATACATGCAGCCATTGATTAACGTATGGGTGACTAAAGAGCTCATATGCGTTTCTTGTCGGAATGACAAACCAAAGTTTAGGTGGTTTGCCTCCTTTCTGTTGTCCAAACCTAACATGTGAAAGGCTTGTACGATGTTAAAATCAACTCCAAAAATAGATAATTCATTTATTTATAGACATACTCCTATTCCCTCACTTTTTAATGGCAAATATTAATCTTTTAGAGTAAAGAAAAAATAGATATGTGTCGTCTATATACCATGTAGACCAAACACATTTTATTCATTGATATTGTGCTCCCACATTGGGATTGACACGATTAAATAGTTAAGACAATATTGGTTCAAATGAATCGCGTCATAACTTCTCCAACAAGAGATCATCCTTCAAGAAACCCCTCAAATAATAAATCTAATGGGCCAACATATATGGGCTATAATAAAACTATACCTAAGGTTAATTGCAGGACTAATGAGGTCCATCATGACTCTGGCCCATCACAAAGTAGAGAGAAAGTGCTAGGTTGAATTTTCTTCTATAGCCCATGTTTTCCCTACATTCCTGTTTTGGTATATGATTGATGGGTTACAAATATAAATATCATCTCAATGGCAGTTTATTTCACCATATATGTGGGTTATATCCATATTCGTAATTCACTAATCAGAAGGCCGAGTAAAGAATCAAGGTTGGAGGAAAACATAGCCATTTATATATCTGCAAATAAGCGAGTCGACAATTGCTCTATTGAGATTTAACATATATTGATGGAAGAAGGACCTCTCTCTCTCAACCACCCTGGAGTGTCAAGCATTGCCATCAACTCCTCTAGCCACCTCTCTTGTTAATGCTAACTTGTCTCCTCAATGCGTGTATGCGCGTATCACATCTTAAGCATGACGACAGCATTGGAGGACGATATCCTCGCCGTCGATTGAGATTGATGGTGCCTTGCGTGATGGTTAGCCCTATATATATAATCTCAAGCTCACCTGATCTGCCAGTGAATCAAGTGGCTTCCATGAGGCATCACTGAAGGCAACGGGGGTGCGGTTTTCCATAGTTTTATAGGCTATTTAAGTCAAAAAGTAAATGGGCTTTCAAATCAAGCTAGAAAAAGGCCTACATTACTTCTCCATTTTACAAGGCAAGTATCAATATGGCACACTTAACCTTATTGGGCCAAGATTATGGGCCTCACTTCTTCTTTGTAGAATAAAAATCTGAACAAAAATTCGCAAATTATGAGCAATTATTTAAACAAACGATCAATTATCAACATCGAATAAAAATCTGCCAATTTTAGTCTACTTAACATTTAAATATCATATTACTCCTCCCCACGCCAATCGTTAGCTTAAGCATGGAAATTAAATTGGAGAGACAAATCAAGTCTGAAAAGATTCAAATTCGGGATTTTTAATTCTAATACCATGTAAAATTTTGCACCACCGTCGATTGTCATTCTAAACTTATACTATCAAATCAATGAGTGATTTAATATTTAATTATATAATAGGAACAACGCGAAATGTCTTCCTTACGCCCATAAACGTCCGTCCACACGTATTGGATAGGGCTCGAGCTGCTCACCCCGTTACTCCAATCGGGGCTGTATTGATTCATATAGAAAATTCTTTGGCAGTTTGTTCAGAAATGTTGTCCCCGGCCACCTTAAATGCACGTCCTCCCCTTTCAAAGAATCCAATGCTTTTTGGCAGCGAAACTTCTAGTCGATCGTCAGTCACAAGCATGCATCATAATCGCAAGGCAAGGACACCGGCCATGATAATAACAATAATAATATAAAAACTCCTACGAAATAGAATAGGAAATCCTTATTTTCATCCAAAGTTCAAAACTTCTAAATATCACAAAAAATTATAAATTAATACATATGTGATAAATTTACTTCAAATTGATTTTTTAATCACCAAAAACCTCAAACTGAAACATCTATAATAAACTTATCATAAACTAATTTTTTACCATAAATAACCTTAAACTGTTACGTTCATAACAAATTTATTTTTTACTAGTTTCTATTAAATTGGATTAATATTAAGAAAAATCACAAACTTGTATACCTATGACAAATGGAGGGTAAAATCTTAAAACAATACATCCATCAATTGCCATGTATTATCCAACTTAGCAATTTGATGGTAAAATTTAATGTAAGCTAACAAAGGATAAATTTATCATAAATATAACAATTTGGAGGTTTTTGTAGGCAAAAAATTAGTTTAGGGTAAATTTGTCACGAATATATCAAATGTTTTTCATGATATTAGCCCAAACTGATAACTTCTTCCTTGCATGAGTCGACAAAATTGCCTTATAAAAAAAGGAACTACCTTGTGTGATCGGTCTCTTGTAATTGACATATTTGAACCCGTAACTTCTTGTGAGCTTTTAACATATTGATGCATGATTATATGACAAATCAAAAATAATAAAAATTTGATATACATAAATTTTACAAGTTAACTAATAAAAATATAGTATTTTTACCGACACAAATTGATATGATTATGAAATTTAATTATGTAATGAATTGTCGACACAAGTCATATTCTTAACACTGGTTGGAATTTATTTGGACATTAATTGAGCTGACTTTTTTCGTCTCTATGCACTCCATTTTTCCAAATGAAGTTAAATGAGTGACGGCTGAGACTATAGCCGTGTCAAGCTACCGGTCGTGAAGGATTGTCGGTGAGGTGGGACAACTAGTCCATTTCAATGAATAGTCAAAATACGGTTTTTTTCCCCAAATCAATTAATGTCTGAAATTTTTGATTTACTAATTTATAGGGGTGATCACTTCTTAATTCAATCCGATTCCAAAGTGAAACCGGAACCGGTGTGGGAGGATTGAGAACTGGGGACCAGACCGGATAGTATATGATCCAATGGAACATAACGTTTAGTGGAAAAAATTTAAAAAAATACTAGAATTATTATTTTAGAATTATTACATTTTTAAAGAAATTAAGAAATATTTTTAAATAAAAAATAATCATTCTAGTTTGGTTCGGTTCCTCCTGAACTAGAAATTGGACCGAAAATTACCAGCTCCATTTTTATGGAACTAGGAACTGGACAAACGCCTCTAGGAACTAGATCAAACCGGCCGATCCAATCTGATCCGGACGATTCCCGATGCAAGTGGTTTGATATGCTCACCCCTATTAATTCCCGCAAGAAATGACGATTCCCCCACATAATCCTTTCTTTATTAGACTCTATTAATTAACTATTACCTCCGACAAGAAATAAATTATAGTTATTATATTAAATGAAAATCACGTGGTCCAATATTAATTACTACACAAATTATGGATTAACAAATTAAAGATCGTATAATTCAATAGATTAACCATGGATAATAAATTGGTTATTAATTCATCAATTTGAATTTTTTCTTATAATTGGACCTTGTTGCTCATTGGCTTTGGGGATTATAACAAATACATATCGTAATAAATTTAAAATACTCTTCTAATTTTAATAAAACAATTATCAGCATTATTGCATCTAACTAATATAGTCGTACCAAAATTTATAACATTAAATGAGGACATTATAGAATTTTTACCTCATTCTGCAAATTCACAACCAAATGAAAGAACTATCATTTTATTCCGTTCCCATAACTTATCATATGAAGGGAACAAATTCGTTGCAATCCTTTTCTATTATGTTCCGTCATTTCATTCCATTTTATCATGTCCAATACAATAATTAAATGTTTTGATTGACTTTTACTTTCAACATCTCGGGATCTTATTTACCTTAACTTATGCTTCAATATTGTTAGCTTTTGTAAATTCGATTTATTCTCTTTTGTCTATTACCGATCTTGGAGTCCCCTCTCTACTCCTCCCAAATAATAATTACGACTCCTCTTTCTAATTCCGTCAATCGAAAAGCTGAAGACAAAATCCTGTGTCAGTTACCACGAAAGCATCTCCATAAGACTACATGCCATCTTGTCATAACAGACATGGAAAGCTCCTCTCACCTAAGGAATTATGACAGGGCTATAAATCATTCGTACGAAAAAGTAGGATTCCACCAGCCTTAAGTCTATGTCCTGTCCCTTCTCTTTTTTGGCCAATTCCACATCCTTATTCCCCCAAAACATGTGAACGTGGGTCCTTTTTTTTGGGATGTATGACGTGCCTTTATTGTCACTCATGACATGTATGGACAAGCAGGTTTGTTACATGTGAGCATAGCAAAGCCTCCCCTGATTTCCGAACGGGGACCCGGCAGATCAGACATCTCTTATACAAAAACAATCCATCAACTCACGGATGCGTTTTCCAAAGGAAAAAAAACTCACGGATGCGGTGGATGATGTAATAAGCAATCATTCGATTACGGTAAAAGAAAGTGCTCATCTCGCAATTGTAGTTTTCACCTCAGATACTTGAGATGAATTGTTCGGTGGTCTCTAACTATATTAGCCCTCTAGTAAATTATATATGCAATGGGCAGGAGTAGTCAAATCTCGTTGGTCATTTCAGCTTCCACATGGCTTTGCCCGATTGATTCATAAGAATCTAATTATAACAATGGTACGAGGACAAAAAAAAATGTCATAAATCTGCTCCATTATATCAATTTAGTTCTAAACATTTTAATTAGATTAATTTAGCCTTAAACACATAGGCGAGGGCCACGATGCCCTTGCTTGATTTGGACGCTACAACCTTGCTAGATCATGCGAGGGTGTCATAGGCGACGGCTTCATTGTGGCAAGCTAGGCATTTGGTAACGAGTAAGGGTCGCCACGTCCTTACTGGCCATGGCAAGGGCCCATGAGCGCTCGCCTAGGGCCGGCGAGGGCCGCGATGCCCCCGCCAAGGGTTGGCCAATGAACCTTGTTGCCCTCAATGCCCAAGAAAAAAGTAAAGAAAAGAAAATAATAAAATTATTGTTTAAAAAATGTTAATGTCAGTGCCAACCGTGCCATATAAGATAGCCGTCGTCTATATTAGCGACTTCTGGCCACAATTATTCAAATAGACTCATTTAGCAAAATGTGAAAAATGTTTAGCACTCAATTGATATAATTAAAGGGTTCATAACTTAATTGGTACAAGCATCTAAATGCTAGTGAGTTCTGTGAATCCAATCTACAAGAGGACATTTAGCGACGGTGGTGAGAATAGAAGCAAAGTCTTGGAACTTTGGCTAATAGCTTCTTAGGCAACCTGTGAGGTTTGTGACCTTCATATTTGGAGGCGAGGGTCGAGGGCTGTTCTTGGCCATCAGATTTACGTCACGCGTCCACTTAGTCCAAGAAGATTGCTTGGTCCCTTGTCTCGATTGCAGGGTTGCGATTGGCCACCAAGGCGCCCGTCGAGGCTAGGCGTTGCTTGTGTTCGCGCATGTGAGAGAGAGACCTAACCTATAGAGAGAGAGAGAGAGAGAGAGAGGAGGTTCAGATGGCGATGTACCGGTCGGCGGAGCGGTGTAAGACGGCGGAAGTGGTGGCCGGAGAGAGTGGTGGCAGAAATGGTTTGAGAATTTGGATGTGGGCGTGTTCTGAAGTCTAGGGTTTTAGGGACTTTTACATAGAGAGGTGGGTATTTCAATCCTTCCGGTTATATGATGTATGAAACTTGTAATATTTGAAATAGGAGTATTGGAATAAAAAGTCAGGGATACTATTTTCCATTTCCTTGTTGATAAGTTTCAAAAGTAAGTTCGTAAAGTAGGAGAGGAAGAAAAATATTAATAACGAGGGTTTCGATTAATAACTACCAGAGATGGGATTCGGAATAGATATCTCACGTAGGAGGGTTTTTAATTTGTAATATGCTTTAAAGGTCATTAGGATGACGATTAATGCATATACTTAAAGTATATGCAGCTCTGGAAATTCAAGATCTAGTCTTGGATTAGTGAGCGGTTTCAATATCTTTTTTTGAGGAATATGAATAGAGAAGAGAGGATAGGCTCATTACATTCAAAGAAAAAGATATGGGAATTTTACATTAGAATTAAGCGCAAGAGCCCAATGAATTGAAAGATTTATGTTTGGTTTAGGAAGCGATTAAAAAAGTTTTGAAACTTCATTAAGTGATTTATTGGACAATCGAAAAAAAACAAATCTTGAAAATGCCATTTGAAATTCAGAAGAATTATGCGAGGGCCATTGAATAGCTGGAAAAAGCCCGTGCTGTTTTCAGAAGGTGGAAATGGAAGTGGAGTGATTTTCGAGTGAATGGATACTTTGAAATAGAGCAAGAAAAAAGACCTTGGAATGATTAGAAAATTACAAAAACGGGCCCATTCATCTTGAACAATAAAAAGCGATAAATCACGTCGGGTTTTCCAACAAGCCTTAAAAGAGCTCTAGGAACTCTGAATAATTGTTAGAAGAACGAGTTAACTTATGTAATATCAATGTTAATATTGGCATGTTGGGATGATGAAAGAAATAGCTGATAGTCCTTTAAGTGTAGTCATTATTTTTCTTTCCTACAGAAAAGAGTTAAAGAAATACTCATGGTATTGTAATGCCCTCATTAATTAGCAAAGAAAAATAGGATATATAGGGCCTTTTGCCATAATAAGTATCTTTGGTTTTTTTTTTTTTCAGAAAATAAGCATCTTTGGTTGACTATGCTATATATATGTAAAGTTAGAAACCTAAGTCCTTTCACACAATAACAACAGATGTACAAATAGAGTAGGATCAACATTGATATCCCCTTGAGGCTGGCATTGGAAGTGAGTATGATTCATTTGGTCTACTTGCAAGGATGGAATCGGAAACCAAATTGGATTACGTAGGTGTTCGAATAACCTGAAAAAGGTAATCAAATTGTTCCAACTTGAAACTGATTGGAATTTAATTGGTCAATTCCACGGTAGAATATGCAATCTAAAAATGTTCCTTTGTAATTTTAATTTTGTTTCGGTGGGAGCTGTGGGGCGAGTTTAAGTTTGTTGGCCTTTTTATACGAGGTTTTAGGCTTTAGCTGTTAACCTCTTATTTGATAAAAGCAATTTTTTTTAAAGAAAGTGTGTCCACCACCGATTTAGAGTTCATTCAAAACCGGTTCTACTTAGGAAGCTGGCTTATTTGGTCCGATTCACGAGTAAAACTAAGGGATTCAAAGACCAAATCAGCAAATGAACCAATTGATTTTGTCTCAATGAACCAATTCTCTTCTCCTAAAAACATCTTCGAACCAGACCGGTTGGCTTAGGTTCGGTTGGTTCTTAGATTGGAACCCAATCATTACTCAATTTAGATTGGCACAATGATTAGATTGTTGTGTTTGTGTTAGGTGCATGACATGATTTAGATTCTTCACCATCAGTACCAACAATTTCACATGCGAGCAACTTACTCAAGGTTTGGCTCTGATCTTATCTAGTTCACAATAGTATGGACAGCTTTTTATAGGCTCAAATTCACTTTATTTATTTCAAATGAGCTTTTTCCTCTTAGAAAAAACAATAAATAGAAAGCATATGCGGTCCTGATCGTGCATTACTTTGATACCATGCTTCAGAAGATAGAATACGTCGGTGCTGAAAGTGAGATTAGACTCTCTCTTTTTTGTCAGTTAGTGAGATTAGACTTGAAAGAGCCAAAAAAGACCAAAAAAGCAAAATAAACAATGCCAGAAAAACCCCTCCGAGTGCGAGCCAATTGTCCCTGTCGGAGACCCACTAAAACATTGCTAAAAGAGCTGCTAATAATTGAATCAAAAACATGTACTAGGACTGTAGCTAGAGGTCCCCCATAGAAATTCCATAGCCATTAGCCTTTTCTTTTCTTTTCTTTTTATTATCTCTAAAATACAATACTCGAACTCCAGCAGCAATTTCAATGCCTGCCAAACTATCGAGACGCACGTATCCGCGCTCTTGAAGGTTCCCTAAGAATAATTACTAAGTGCTTTGATTCGAATGGGGATATGAAGATTGAATAGGAATAATATTGTGCAATCCTTGTCCACAGGACCATAGGCTATTAGCTTATCCCCACCAGTACAAGCGTGCACACATGCAAGGCGTGCCCATTCTTCTTTCGAGTTAAAACGTTGGCACAGTCAGCTTCACGGGCATCTTTGACTCTTTCATAAATGATTGAAGTCACAGAGAGAGAGAGAGAGAGAGAGAGAGAGAGAGAGAGAGAGAGAGAGAGGAGCGATTGCAGAATTCCATGTGCATGGGCTTGGAGGAGCCTCTGCTGCAAAAATTTATGCCCAACAAATTTTTTTGTCCTCTAGCCCAGTTAAAGCCCCACCAACAGATAAACCCTTTTCTTGCTCACTATAATTTCTCATCACTACATTTGCTCCAGAGAAAGAGCGCGCGGGGGCGCACACACTCAACGCCAACGTATACTCCATATGGGTGTTGCTACTTCCAGCTCCATGGGCAAGAAGGCCATCAGCTCAAGCAGGAGCAAAGACTTGAAGGGCCTCTTCACAGAGAGAGTGAGGCTGCTCCAAGAGGAGATCAATGGGATAGTGCAGGAGAGAGAGAAGGAGGCCAAGTCCTACAACAGGGAGGTCATGGTGTTTGCACTCAAGGAAGGTGAGTGGAGGAGGGAGAGGAAGAGGCTAAGAGAGGAGGTGAGGAGGCTGAGGAAGGTGGTGGGGGAGAAGGACGAGAGGATTAAGAGGTTGATGGAAGGAGGAGGAGGAGGAGGAGGAGGGGGAGAGTTGGTGGTGGTAGGTGAGGAGTGGGGGTTGTGGGTCGAGCAGATGAGGGAGGAGAGCGCAAGGAGGGACGAGGCTGTGGAGAAGTGGAAGCAGCTCTACTTTGCCATCAAGATGGAGCTTGACGATCTCATCCAGACCACTCATTGTGGTCAGCCTCTCTCTCTCTCTCTCTCTCTCTCTCTCTCTCTCTCTCTCTCTCTCTGTGTTGGCTGCTGACTTGATCACGACTCATCCGCTCTGCTTTGAAACGGTGCTGACTTCACATGGCACAAAACTAATCTACCAATGCGACAACCCAAACACTGAGCTAAAATGTTTGATCGAAACTTTACTCAATACTGACTCTGGGATTCATGTTTTTCCTCTTGACAAGTACCGCAATCAGTGCTTCTCTTTTGCCACTTGGAGTCAACTCTTCATGAATGGTTTCGACTTTTGTGTCTGTTCATTTTGGTGTAAAAGAGTGTAGTACTAGGGCATGCCTTTGTTGTTGAAATAGTGGGTGAACCTTTCGGGGTACCATCCAATGCATTGTAAATAGCATATTGTGTTAAAGAAGTTTCTGGATAGTAAAATAGTGCCCAATATGGTGCGTTTTCTCAAAGCCCTCTTTTACTAATTAAGGTTCAACAATTTGATGGCATGGAACAAAGTTCAGAAATTTACGATCTTGTTCTTTCCTTTTTTTCTGTTTTACGTAATGAATTGTTATTCTTTTAATCTTTAGCAGTGATCCAATAATTCTTATGATCCCCTGAATACCAGAAGGACCCTCTTCTTGAGCAGAACTTCTGTCAAAACGTTTCCTTAGGCAAACATGATTATCTCACCATAACAAATGACTAACCACAGGAAATTTTGTGCAGGAGAAGGACGACTGTGTTGGAGACCGGAGGAAGAAGAAATGGTGGAAGAGCTGAAGAGGGAACTGACAGCCAAGGAAGAAACCATTGAAGCTCTCAAGTCTCATCTGGCATCCTTGGAACAAGACAAGCACAAGAAGGAGAGAGAGGCAGATATCCTGAGGCAGAGCCTGAGAATCATGAGCAACAAAAATGGTGCTCACACCACCACCATGAAACTTACCTGACGTTTTGCTGCTGATTAGGAGGAAGAAAAAATTTCTAGCAAGAACTAGAGGATATTGAAAAAGGAGTGAATTTACTTTTTCAATTCATTTTTTAGCATTATGGAATCACAGAGGTGACTTTAATGCCACAGACCGACCGCAGAGCTGGGATCGGGTCGTTGCTAATGTATAATTATGGCAAATTGATAAGATAAGAGATTACCTGTTGAATTGCTATTTCTCTATGTTAAGACAATCCCTTTTTTCAGCAACTTTTTGGTTCTCAGTGTTTTAGCTAATTAGAAAGATTTTTTAGTTTTTTGATATAGCAAAGCTTCCTCAAACATCAATTATGCTTTGTCTTTGCTAAACCTGCAAATTTTCGTCCATTTTTAGTCAATGTAGGACTCAATTAGGTATGTTCTGCTTGATTTCTTAATGCACCCTTTCGGTCATCCAGCACAATTACGCGGATTAGCCTCAAACAATCTTAAGAACACGCTTCCCAACATTAGTGGAGTGCATTTAAAATTTTACAGTTTGAGTGTTTCGATAAAACTTGAAATAAAGATCACATATTAGGAAACAAAGCAATTCGTTTAACTAATAGGATGGCGTGACAACTGAGAAGTTACCTTTCTTCAGTTTTATTTTTTATATTTTTAATCTTCAGTTCGAATTTAGATAATAAGAATGTAAGAAACAAACTGGAGCAGAAGTCAAACCCCTAGAAACCTACCGACAGTTCTTATGGTGCATAGCTACAGTTTGTCAACAGTGGTCGGACAAAACACTGTCAAGTTTTGAAATGGTAACGATCTTGGGGGAAGAACCCAAATGCAGACGAACCCTTTTCCTCTTTTTCCAGTTACATTTGGTATTACCTATATTGAGGAATCTTCTTGACACATCTTTTTTGGTAAGTTAGGGCATGGTAAAAACTGATTCTGTTTTTAGGAACAACCGATTCTGTTCTTTTTTTTTTTTTGAGAGCGAATTTGGAAAAAAAATTGTGTTTGATAAATTTTTTGTTCCTGAAAATAAATTTGTTCTAGGGAATAGATTTGAAGTAGAATCAAGAAGAAAAAAAAAAGTTGATTCTTACTCCCGGAAACAACTTCAAGAATAAGTTTTTTTTCCCTTTTTTTTTTTCTCTTCTCTTTCTCTTTCCTTTTCTTCTTCCTCCCTCATCCTATTACCACCCACCAGCTGCCAGCAAGTGGCTAGGTGAGGTCTATTGAGCTCACCGGAGGCTCGCCTAGCCCGGCAAGGGTCGACCTTGCCTAGGCGAGCGAGGTCGGCCTCGCAGATTTAGGCGAGGCTTGCCTCGTCGAGCCACTGGGAGCCTCGGCCTCGCCAAGCGGTGCAAGGGTTGGCCTCACCCGGCCATGGTGACGCTTGGGTGAGGTCAACCCTTGCCGGGCATCGGCGAGGGTCGCCCAACCGGCAGCAAACTGGCCATAATGGAGGAAAGGAAAAATAAAAAATAAAAAGACAAAAGACAAAAAAAGAATAAATATGTATTTAAATCATTAAAAATTAAAAGAAAATATTTTGGACTAGAAATTCTAAGGTTTTACCAAACACATTTCTGTTCCCGGAGTAAAAATTTTGGACAGTTACCAAACGCTTTCAAATACTCAGAAATTGTTTCCGAGAATAGAATAAAAAATAATTATTTCTGAGCAGAAATTGTTCTGGGAACAAAAGCGTTACAATGCAGGTCCTTAACAAACTGTTTTTCTAGCAAACACTTCTTTCAGGTTTTTTTCTTTTTCTGTGTCTACCGGAAAGACCAAATTTCTTGATAAGATTCTTTGCCCCAATATACACAAACACGAAGCTATGTTGTGGTCTTTCATTAGAAATTTGTCTCGTATGTTAGTGCTTCCTCGCCACTAGGGCCATCCAATCCCATGAGTAAGTCGGATTAGGTCGAAAATAATCTGACCCATTTAATTCATTTTGACTTATTTGCATGCACTTAATTTTTGTTGTTAAAGCAATATAAAATTTAATGACATATATCAAACTCAATCCATATTATTAAAACATAATAATATTTAACTCTATCTAAAAGAACGCATACCCACACATTTAATCCATTCTAAAAAATTTCACACATATATATATATATATATATATATATATATGTTACTTCGGTAAAAACTTCATAATAAATTAAAAAAGAAAATTAAACAAAAAAATTAGTAAATAAAATAAGAAACATAAAAAGCTATAAATTAAAATACTTATAAAAAAAATTAGGTTTGACTCAAATTTAATAAACCCAATTTCATATGGGTAGCTCTTTTTTCCTAGATAGATCATAAATGGATCAAAAACCTTACCCCAAGCCCAAGCCCAAGCCCAGACTCACTCCCAATTTGTAATAAAGAGTCAATTACCACTGGCGCATTTCAATAATAAATAGAAAATTTCAAAAAAGGACCACAAGTGCGATCAGTTTCTTAAATAAAGATGCGAAGTTGACTTTGTTTTAAATAAGGGCCTAACATTGCCAATCATTAGACAGTTAAATTTTCCGACTGATCAATGGCATTTTTGTCATTTGCCACTTTTCTTTTCCTTTTCTTTTTTCTTCTATTCATCTTCTTCATCATCATCGGTGGAGAGGGCTGGGCGAGGGTGGCCCTCATAGCCATCCACAAAGGCCGACCTTGCTAGCCATGGGTGAGGCCAACCTCGCCAAATCGACCCTTGCCCATGGCCAGCAAGGTTTGCCTTGCTTGCAGTCGGTTGGGCCAACCTCGCCAAATCTAGCGAGGTCCGCCTCACCCATGGTCAATGAGGCCGACCTTGCTAGATGGCCATCGGCAAGGTCAAATGAGGAAAACCTTGCCAGATCTAGTGAGGTCGGATGAGGTGAACCTCGCTAGATCTGGCGAGGTCGACCCTCATTGGCCACGGGTGTGGCGGACCTCGCCAAATCTGGTGAGGTCGACCCCGCCAAGCTTGTGGAAGGCCATTCACAGAGCTAAGCGAATAGCCACCAAGCTCTGTGGGCTTCACTGGTGGCCGATCGACCTCCAGTGATAAAAAAAAGAAGATGAACCAAAATAATAATAATAATAATAATAATAAATGACAAAAATATCATTAATTACTGGAAAAATGAAACCCTTATTTGAAAGGGACATTACCACTTTAAACTCTTATTTGAAAAAATGATGATAATTCATATTCTTATTTAAAATAATGTCAACTTCAAACCCTTACTTGAAAAACTAAGAGCACTTAAGGCCTTTTTTTGAAATTTTCCCAATAATAAATGTCCTTCAACAGAAATTGTTACTCAACAGAAATTGTGACCTATTTTCTCTTGCCATATAAAAGTACTCGTTAATATTATTATAGTGATCGTTCGAATGTATAGGAGAAACAAATTGATTTAATTTATTCTCGTTCTTACAAGTGCATCTCAACAATAAAAGTTTATGGGTCATCATGATTTTAGAGCTCTAAAATTCAATCGTATATGTAGAGGATTTTCAACCCCATCTTTTACAGATCAAAAAAAGATAAACAAGAACCCATCTTTTCATTAGGATAAAGTGCATCCACAAAGAATTAACCTATCTGATCCCACAAGACTGCAGGATATTACAAGACACTCGACAATAATAAAAATCATTTGATGATTCTCCATTAAATGATATCTGCCTGCTGGTCCGTTAGATGACCGGGTTAAGGACTGGCTTCTGCCCGTACTCCCACCTCGCCCTGCCGCCACCATGTCATTGATGATCAATATCTTGTCATTCGGCAGCAGCATCATGTCTCCCGTGACCCTACCTTGCGGCATCATCTCCACGGCCCATCTTTGGTTTGGGTCAATTATCTTAGGTCACCACTGGGCATTGTCGGGTACGATCGGACAACCTTGTTCACGTAATCGAACAATATCACGATGGGTGACCATGGACTTGTGAAACTCCATTGCCACACCAATATGAGACGATCAATTTCAAGTGCAGCCCAATGCTCCTTTTTCACTGATCTTAGCCAGGCGTGTAACTTCAGTGTACCATGAGTAGTATAGAAGCTAAAAAACTTATGCAGTTTCGTAGATTCACCATCTTCTATCCCGAAAACCCCAATATAACCAGCAAGATCGCAAAGCATCATTGAATTTTCAAATATCTATGCTAATGCACAAAGAGACAACAACAAATCCAAAACTTACCATCAATTCCATCAGCTATGGCTAGTTTAATTATCATATCTGAAAAGGTCCATAACTCACCCAGCAAGCATCCGTAAGCACTTGGCCAAGACGTCAGATTGACACATGACTGAAAGATTCATAGGTTTCGGCAACTCTACATCCATCAGCTTTTAACTTCTCTAAGATTCTCTCAATGTTTTCCTTCCCCTGGAGTACTTAAATTCAAAACTTCCTCCACAGTAAACAGAAAAGAAAAGAAACTGGAACAATATAACTGCCATACCTGAACAACAGGAAAGTAGACACACTTCAGGCAAGCATTAGCCTCATGAATTGCTATGGAATCTGAAAAGTGTTGCAACTTATTATATTAGAGAAAAAGCCGCAATCTACATGATCTTAGGTAAAAGTAGTGCTAAAGTCCTTGATGGCAACAGACCAAAAGAAGGGCCTAAAAATGATAAAAGGTGGACAACCTATAATAAAGGATTATATAACCCAATCTCCTCTTCTAAAAAGAAGGGGATAGAGGACTAAAGATTACTTACCAACTATTCCATTCGCACCAGTGTCTTGTGTGATCAAAAAATGATCTTGAATGATAAAAACAGGATCATTGCATAAATACAAGTTGGTAATTGCAACCTCCCCACCTTCAATTTCAGCCAAATCAATACCATTAACCTGACAAAGCACAAAATTTATTTCATGGTGCAATAAGCTTACCTAGAATTCCCACTAAGAAATGATAGGTACTATTTATTCTACAAACCATACATTATGACAAGCTCATATTGTAAGCATCTATATAGCAAATCTTCTCATTTAGTTAATATATTTGAAAGCATAGCAAGAACAAGAAATTCAAAATTGCGATTTAAATCTGAACAACATAGTTACATAGCTGGATTATGCCTTATCTATCCCAATCTTTGTGCGTGTTCACCGTGGACAAAAAAGATAAAAGCATCATTTGGCTGAAGGAGTTAATATTAGAGGCCACTGTACTAACAGTGCATTTCATACCTCAAAAAGGACCGGTCTGGTTGTCCTCCTCAAATTGTATAAATGACCGCACAATGTACAATCGAAATGATGAGATAATCCAATTCAGGAATCCTATGCGATCCTTATAGAGAAGAAGCGAACTTCCATAACCCTGAAAACACCATTTTACCTAGTACTTGCTCTCTTAATCATTGACTGATCTATATATCACCAGCAATAACAGCAAGTCAGTAGTAGTTATGAACTCACCCAGGGGAAACTTATTACATAGTTTTAAATCAAAACCAAGAGAGATAATCTCAATGGTATCAACCAAACCCTTATCCCATGTTAGCAGCAACTACTAACCAAATCCACCTTTGTAGTCTAGTAGCAGCATTTACAAACATTTTGCAGTGATGGCATTATAGAATTATTGGATATGCTATAGCAGTGAAATTTTCATAGCAGCAATAAACGAATTATGATACCACATCAATAATCTATCAGGAAAAATCAAAAGATAAGTTTGATTTACCCCAATTTCTGCATTACTTAAACTTTTCACTAGCACAATTATAGTGACTCAAAGATGAAATCATTATCTGCTAGGCATCATCTAATATTTGCAATAATGCAGATCTGTCCAAAAAATCTACCAGAACCTTTTGATCCTCAGATTCTATTTTCCAAGATTGTAATTTTTTTTGTATAAACTTCAGATTGTGAATGTAAATATTTTAGTCGGCTAATATCATATGTATTACTTATCTTTTGATCTATTTGAGGGAGCTTTGGTACCGAGTTACTTAAACGATGTGGGAATATATAAGGATTGATAGCTTACTTGACAATGGCTTAGTACCTTATTGTAAATTGATATTTATGATTTGCAATGCTACCACAAGAACCGCATTGATGACTTTTTTGCCTACTTAGGTTGGAGAGAAGAGGATGACAATCATATCTTAAGATTGTGGAGCTCATTTTATTATTGTGCGCAACAATATTACAGAGCTCGCGATACACTAAATATGTTTATAATCTTTTGTTATGCTTTTATTGGCTTTATGATTATAATACATTACGTTATCAAGCAGTTGTCTCACCCCATTGATGACAAGCATCTTCTCAGCAATACGTAATGACAACCCACTAGAATGCCTTGTAGAGAAGTTAAATATTGCCCGAGTACCTCTTGATGTTTGTTTAATATTAGTTTTTTCATATTGAATTTTTTCTAGTGATATCAAGAGAGTAATTTGATTCTAATTTGCAGGTTAATTTGGCAGCAAAAAGGGCAGCAATTCCGTGATGTGACTAACTTTATATTTACTACCTTACTCAACAATAAAAAACTTGCCTTGTCATCCTTTTCTTCTTGAAAACCCGTACTCCCACACAGATTTCTCCTCATGAATTAGATGAAAACACAATAGGAAATCATTAATTATCATTGCATCTAGTTTATTTTTTGTTAGGTTAGATACCTAAAGTCTAATTTTATATCGCAAATCTTAGGTGGATGTTTGTGAGACTCCATCAACCATTTCCAGTAATAATGTTGACATGATTGGTTCAACATCTGAGGTGAACTCGAAGGAGATTTTCCATGAGAATAAAAGAGGAAGGTGACATTTTTTTTTATATATATTCAGGTTGTGGTGCAATGTCCACGAGCTTATGTCATGGGGCAAATCTTTCTCAAAATCTCCTTGGAGTTCACTTTAGACAAAAGCCGGCAGATGTTGAACCCAACCTGAATACATATCTAACAACATCAGATTTTTTAAGGAAATCTCATTGGAGTTCACTTCACATGTTGAACTAGCCACGTCAACATCACCACTTGAAATGATTGATAAAGTCTCACAACATCTTCCTAACAATTTACAATACAAAATCAAACTTCACTATCTAACCCAACAACAAATAATACATATACAATGATAATTAAGGATACCCTATCATATTTTTGTCTCATTCATTAGGAGAAATAGGTATGGAAATATGGATATCCAAGAAAGAAAGGATACTTGTATACAAGTTTTTGAGGGTTAAGGAAGGCAATAGATAAAAGATACCTAAATAGTACCCACAGAATGGAATTGCAGCTCTTTTTGCTTCCTAATTAATCTACAAATGAGAATCGAATTATTCTATTGATGTCACTAAAAAAACATTCGATTTGAAGTGACTAATATTAAATGTCAAGCGACACTTGAGCAATATTTAACTTCTCAAAAAGGTACTCCTCTAGTGTTATGTCACATAATTCTGAGAAGAAGACATGCTTCTCACCAACAAGGTTAGACAACTACTTGATGACCAGGAACAAATAAAGAATATAACATACTATAACCATAAAATTAATAAGAATATAACAAAAGATCATAAAAATACTCACTGTATCATGAGCTTGGTAATATCGGTGCACACAAGAGTAAAATGAGCCATCAGCTACCTCAAACATCCCCATGTTCTCAAAAATATGATTGTCCCTCCCCTTCTCTCTAGCCTATGATGAGTAGGCAAAAAATCCATCAGAACGATTGATTATTGGGGTGGTATTGCAAATCCAAAATATCCATTTACAATTAAGTACTGAGCCATTGTCATGTAAGCTATCAATCCTAAGATATTTCCACGTGGTTAATGTAACTTGGTATCAAAACTCTCTCAAATTGAACAAAAGATAAGGAATGGATATGATATTAGCTAGCTAACTATTTAGCTTCACACACAATCTAAAGTTTATAAAAAAAAATTAAAAACCTGGAAAAATAGAATTACATGTTTAAAAATTTTCCAAAAACATAATGCCATGGAAACTTAGCTTTAGCATCTACTAGAGAAGATTGTGTGGAGCTTAGTCCAATTTAACTATTGGGAGTGTGATGCACTTCAATCGCATCATTCATCTCAAGAAAAGCTAGAAAACTTTTTTACAACTGCCAAAATCTCCAACTATGAAAGACAATCCTCAAATTGTAGCCTCATCAAAATATCTTAGTGAAGTTAAAGCTGAAGAAAGACAAAGTCAAAACCAACATAGATGGATCCTTTAGCTAGAAAGTACTATGTCTTCCAAGCCAAAGGATTATTGGGGCCTTATAAATTATTTAGCCAAAGTAAAAACATAGATGATTAAAGAAACCATCTCAGCCATTTGGACCAAGAAAATGAGACTTGTGTAATGGCTTTGGAATTGACAGATTTTTCTACATAAAGTTACTACTTTCCCATTCATGAGACACTTTAGACAAGTACCTTCCAAACACTTCAATTACACCAAAACTAAATTATAGTGAAAAAAAAAAAAGCCCCTTATAAACATAATGTTGAGCTCAATGTCGCATATACTTCATCAATATAACTTAAAACCAATTGTGTCCATTATTTTCAACCAACCTATTACTAGAGATTAAGTGTTACTTATCCTAAAATGCTAATTTTAACCAACTCTCAAGTTGCAACCTCTCTCAAAATGCTAATTTATTCAGCTGCACCCTAAGGCACAAAGTTATCCACAAGTCAAACGATAACCACAGGAACTTAACAGGACGCGTAAAATTCAAAACCCTATGCGATCATCCCGATTTGCTCTTATGGGAATTTCTTCGTACAGGTTGTGACTGGCGAGGGGTTAAAATTAGCAATTTTAGCATAAAGTCAATCAGATTGCATAAGAATCTACGATTGAGCAGAGACTGAAGCCCAGACTCCTTCAAAGTACTTCTTCGCGCAAAATAATATACTCGAATCACAATCCTGATCCGGCATTCAATGGGTGTTCAGCATCGCAACTGAAAGTTCCCAAATCAGCGAGGGAAACGAACAAGTCGAAACAAAACGATGGAAAGCTCGACGCGGACATGAGGAGGGAATCACGAGATGTACCTTCGCGCGACGATTGCTCGCCTGTAATTGGCAGCACTGATCATCCAAGAAACAGGACACGAGCGAGAGAGAGAAGTGACGAGGAGGCAGTGATGAGTTTGGACTGAATTAGGGTTTATAACTCAACCCCCTAAAATCCATTTGTACAGAATCCATTTATCTATATTTTAAATTGGGTGGCGTTATTTCCGCCCAATACATGACTAAATTTTATCAATTTTCTATAAAAAGTCAAAATTGCCCAAATCATCTAATTGTAATTTAAACTGGTGCCGCTAATTTATTTACTTTCTTTTGATTTTTAGTTTTTCTTGTTCTATGCACGATTGAATTGTCATAATCAAGAATTTCACGTGTTTTGAATTTTTGCATCTTGTAGGGATTGTATCTTCTTTTATATTGTTAGATTTTACTTTTCTAAATATTAATATTGTTGCAAAGAAAAAAATTCAAGAAACGTAATTCTTTTTTACGTCATTGAGCAAACTTATGGATTGATTATCAAATAAAATCCAATTTTTTTTTAAGACAAACAATTTTTAAATCAATCACTTGTTTACGAACATTTACTTTTGTTGTGCATATCGCCGTCAAACCCTTTCTTATTGGTTGTCTATTATATACATATTTATCTACCGGGATGATAGGATGAAATAATAAAAGAAAACCCGTTAAATATTTTCCAAATTGAAATCACAGTTATATTTTCCAATGTGAAACTTTAAAGAATGAAATCACAAAACAATATTTTTCAAATGCCAATGAAATCTCATCATTTAAAGTTGACAAAAATTAATAACATACATGAAGTGTATACGATAAAAATACCAAAATGCTTCATTATGCAAGTCGATATTTTTAGTGTACTTTTAAATATGCCTATAACATATTTCATGCTATGTGTAAAAGTATCTCCGCCAATAGTAAAGAAAAAACATAAATTTTTTGATGTTGTGAATAAAGAGACTTGATATATATTTTCTCGGAAAAATTTCTTTTCGACAAAATTTTTTCTATAGAATTAAAATTTAAAAAGAAAACACGGTGCCTTCAATAAATATTAGATCCTCACAATAGATCAAAATGTGAAAAGCTTAATTATAACAACTAGATTCTAAATGAAAGTGAACAAAAAAAAGAAAGAAAAGAAATGGGACCACCACTTTAAATTGCAAGTGAATGATTGAGGATAATCTTGTCTTTTTAGTAAAAATGAGAGTGTATTTAGTCATATAAGAGATAGAAATAGAGCCACCCTTCAAATTTAATCAAATTCATTTATAACTCACTTTCACAAATAAAAGTTAAGTATGGGTATACCGCATCACCGACAAAACCACTCATATTTTACCCCACAACGAGCAAAAACCTACCAATATCTCTAGGCATTATGGTTGGAATAATTTGACATTATTGACTAACCTCGAAGTTTTGATATTTATTTTTTGGGTCAGGCCGAGCTAGGCCTTTCAGGTTTCTTAACTCTAAGCTCTATTAAAAAAAATATGAACTTGTAGGGGCCCGAAACCCAAACCACCACGAGCGTGGCATGAAACGGCCTACTCGGGTCGGCAATTTCTCCGGTGATGGCAATTTCCCCGGCAGCTACAGCTGCTCCCCAAAAATGGATATGCCCCCGCATCATCTGGACCAAATAAAGAAACCGTTTCAGAGGAACGGGCCACGTTTTAATTCATGGAAACAATTCGCGATCATCACTTGTAAAAGCCGACACCGTCAGTTTATGTAAACGCCTTTTGTCTATCATGAGTGGTCGTGTGAAAATAGACAAACCTTTTGGGTCCAGCTTTGGTATTAAGGGTCTTAGGCTATAACATTGTTAGTATGTTCTCGTATTCTTCTTTTCGCGTACCGTTGTGTCATGGTCAGGGAGCATCGGATTGCTTCTTCCGTCAATTATAGCCAACTTTGTGGGATCATCAATTTCACCACCCAACGCAGTGCGCTTATGCTGGCACGCGCTCGCATGTCACACGAGAGCAAGCAAAGAAGTTTCTTCGCTTCGTGTTTTGCTTACTTCAGCACGACACGGTAGTTGGCGCTGTCCGGTTCCACAAGATGATGTCGACCGCACGACACGCTGCTGTATCCATACAAAACATACGCATGCACATGCACATTCTGTTCACCTCGCTCTTCCAGAGATACTTAGAAGTTGTCATTTCGCAGAAGCAAGAATATGGAAATAAATTTCTGATCCTACGTTTTAGAATGTAGAATTTATTGCCAGAGTCTTGATCATTTTATGATTAGATAGGGTCCCCAATGTACATTTACCCCACTGTACATTTATTAAAGGGTCCTGATGCTATTCTTTATGAAGTCTGTACTTGAACCATACACCAAAACCAGAAAACCCAGAACTATGCATGATGTAACGATCTCTGTGTCAGATTTACATGGAGATGTGTATGTTGGGAGTAGGGGCGTGCAACTAGACTAAATTTACCCGGAACTTGGATCGGACCACCTGAAAAACAGGGTTGGGAACCGGTTTCCGGTTAAACTGGTCCGGGAACCGGTTTCCGGTTAAACTGGTCCGGGAACCGGTTCCAGTTTTTAGGAACCGGTTGAAACCGATCTTGAAATAAGGTCCAAACAAAGACCCACCCGGAATTGGACCAGTTTTGGAATCGATTTTCACCCTGTTAAAAAACATTGTCTCTTGATATGGTACATTTGAGTCTTTTTATTTTTGAAAAATTGTTATAAAAAAAAAAACATTATCTCTGAATCAAGTTAAGGGAGAATTGTTTTAAAAGAATTGTTAAAAAGAACAATTCTCATGCATTGTTTTTCTTTTTTAATGGTCTCACTTTCAATTATTACTATAGTCACGGGACAAGTGCTACTAACTATTATAATACTAATTAAAGCATTCTCAATCCAACTCAAGACAGATGTCCTTTTAATAATAGATTCGTCGTATACACATGGGCAAGTATATTAAATCATATCAAAAGTATGTGGGAATAAAGCTAATATTAGATTTGTATTTGTTGCTAATGTTTATGCATTGTTAAAATTTTTGTTGTGTCTTGTAATGTTAGGGGGATTATGTTGTTATTTTTTTGATAACTAATGTAAAATTCGAAGCCGTATATGATATTGAATGGTTACAAAACAGATTCCAATGAAAATAGGGTTAACCTTGTTCTTGAATCGGAAAAATACGGGTCGGGTCCGAAACATGGTCCAATAAAAATAAGGTTGGGTATAGTGTCCAAAAAAGAGGAACCGGTTATAACAGGGTCGGATACAGAGTCTAGGTCTGGACCCTACTCACCCTGGACCCGATTACTCCTAGTTGGGGGTAGTGATAGAGTGTGGCTTAAGTAACAGCATATGCCCATTTACCACGGCGCATGCTGTTAAGCATTTCGCTGTCTGTCCATTGCTTCGTCACTCCTCTGCAACCTTTCAGCAGTCTGGTAATTTGATCTGACACTCTTGATAAAAAAGAGGAAGTATTATCAACTGATTCAGAAAAGGCTAATAGATAACATAGCACATGGGAATTTCTTCTTTTAGGGGTATTTTCCCCTTTTCTCTTTGCTTTTTCAGGACGTATAATTAAAGATAAACAGAAGATACATGAGGCTCTAATTTAACGTACCTCAAGCAGAGTGATGTAATAGAAATCTTCCATATGTTGCATCAGTGCACTTCCATCTCTAATCGAACGATATATGTTTATTTCAGTTTCCAATATCTTTTCTATGAGTTCCTTTTCACCTTTCATCTGCAAAAGAAGTTTGAGATCTGTCACTTTGGGCTTGTGCACCAGCAATGGGTTTAACTCACCAATTCATTTATAGGTACTATCTCAACATACAGTAGAAGTAAATAGACATGAGCTGTTTCTGTCCAACAGATGGAACTCACAGGCAAGGTAGTTGATGCAGACATCAAAATCAAGAATAAAAAATCTAACAAACCAGATAATAAGCAGCATATATATCAGTAAAGTTCATCAACCAAGACTGCTACAATTTTGCATGTATGTCTGTGGGACTTCACAAAACACGGTTTCAGCAGAACAACAGTAGGGTACTTCTAAAATGAGATATCTAAGAATATCGATCTGTCTATTTAAGGAACTTGCAGTCACCAGGGAAGAAAAGTGAACTTACAAATTCACTAATTAAAACATCTGGCGTGGATTCACCAACAAAGTCACCTTGGTAACCATCAGCCAAGGGCTGCACATTTACCTGAATAACATCAACCTATTGTATAAGTAGTTGATCTGGGAAAATCTGTACAAGTAAAACATATGCTTTCTTATATTAGCAACACAAAGTAACACTAGTCATGATCCAATTTCCTGATAATGCTTCTCTTGATAAGTTTTTTTTTTTTTTGCCCTTTTTGGTCGTAGCTTCCCTTGATAAGTTCACAAGCAACACACTCAAACACTTAAAACCATTAGCTAGTTATTAATCCAGAGTATTTCACCACGCAACAGAGTTCTGTGTGGAAGAACTTCACCAACATATTCCTCAAGGGAATGGGTTAAGAGCTTAAATAGATGGAATTCGTTCACTCGTTCTGGGTAAGAAGGATAAAGATATCTAGATACCAAGGCATCCTTAACATCTCCTGCTGCTAGATAGACGGGTTGGGCCACATGGCAATAACCCATCAGGCGTGGAACTGACGGGATGATATCTCTGTGATTCACAACTCTCCAGCTGTCCTTAACTTTCTGCAAAGCAACAGACAATTGCATCACACATACTACGTACAGTACTAGAAGAATGCATCAAAAGATTTTCCACTAATAAAGGGGGGATAATGCTTAGGCCTCCTAAAAGTCTGCTGACATGAATCAATAGAATTATAAGATGCCAAAGTTTTAAAGAGATAGCAGCAATCATAACAGAAGCTCGGTTGGAGGAAGCATTGGAGTGTGACCACAACATCTGGGAAAGAAGTCACTTAAATGATCAAGAAAGCCTTCCTTAATGAGTCGTGTCAATAGGAAGTCAGAACAATCCTCTCAACGTGGAAGAATAAGGTACCATTCAGGAATAAACAAGAGGGTAGTAATCCACAGAGAATTCTTGAGAAGATTAATAATGATGGAAGGCATGAATAAAAGAACAGAACAACTTCATTTCAAGACAATCGTCACTAATGAATAGTGATGAGTTATGTGAAAAATTCTTAAGAAAGTTGCTGTTAATACAGGATGAGTGCCGAGGTCATTCACCAAAGAGTACAATGTGTTTCAAGAAAATTTTTTCTTTCTTTTTTTGTTAGCTTATACCGGGTTTCAAACCCGGCATACAACATTTGAACCCACGCCACCCTACCAAGAGGACTGAATGCATGTTGGCATTTTTCATGGCATTTAGTCCTAACAATATTGACAATAACGGTAGAGCAGCAACTTCCAAGCCACTATGCAAATATGCATGGGAGAAAATACGCATGGACCTGTTTATATTTGCACACGGAGAGAAGATTGCATAAAGGAATCAGGAAGTGGTAGCCATCACTTAGTTTTCTCAAGGGTCTGAGTACAAATGACAGGGCTACAGGGCACGAATTTCTCTTACCTCATTATAGAGTTCTGCAAATCTCCTGTTACCAACTCTAGGAGATCCAAAGTTGTACATTGTCACATATATTGCTCCATTCCTAATATAAACAAAATGCATCAGTCACATGCCACAGGGAAAAAAAGATTAAGAAATCTACTCCCATGATTTTAATTTAAATTGGCCTAAGACGCTCAAGAGTAATAAAAGAAGCCACTCAGGTTGTTGCTTACAGATAAACTTATGATTGAAGAACTCTAGCTTCTTACAGTGTGACCTACTCTATACATTTAGTATCTCGTGTCATTGGCACAATTCAGTTACATGACATGATACAAACTATATTCAAACAGCTTAAGCTTTTGTAGTAAGTCGGTTTTGCACAAAACTATAACATGGTACAACAGCCAGAGATCTCGAGTTCGATTCCTCGCACCTAGTCTTTCACCCTTTCTAGTTTCCCTATTTTAGATGTCTCGGGTTTCAATACTCTTCACCCATGAGCCATGTTTATTGAGTTCGCATGCATCATGCTTTCCTCATCATAGCAGCAGTCTCCATGAGTACTTAGCTATGGAATATAATATGCACCACATGCTGTCAGTTTAAGTTATCGAAACAAACGGTTACGCACATCACTGTATCAGGCACCAAGAATCAAATTAGATGAATCTGTGGAATCTCACAATCCAATCTACTGAGTCTAGAAAAGCATGAAAACTATTCCACCAAACTTTATCCATGATATACCAAGAAGATTGGGCAGGTCCTCACATGTACCGCAGACAAAAAATTCGCCCAGAGTCAACACTCAAAAATCATTATTTATTAATAATAAAGAAGATCTCATGATTCAAAGACAATGATTTTTCTTTGCTGGATTGTGTGATACAAACCATTCAGGTTCTTATCAAACAAAGAACAAAATGTTTTTTTCTTTAGTCCATCATGACACCTTTGAGCTACCCACAAAAGTGCTAGTGCTCACATGCCTACGCGCATGCACCCACCCACCCACACACCCACACATACAATTCAATTCTGCAACTTCGTACACTATTGGTCCCTTCAATTTAACAATAAATGTTAATTATTGAAGATCACCAATATGGGTCAAATACTTGAAAGTATAACTGCAATCAAATGTATTTTGGAGGTCGACAAATATCTGAGGCAGAAAAGTAAATATAACAGTTATCTTTAGTATAAAAGACGTGACTTACTTTGCTAATTGACTTGATGAAAGCTCAAGAGCAAGGAGAGTAGCTAGAGCACCACCTAAACTATGACCAGTAACATAGACATGCCACTTATACTGTGGCTCACAACCATCGTCCCTGCAAGAAAACATTTGGCTGTCAATTTATCACATGACAATCAGCTCTTGGTGATAACACAGCGCGCTAGCCATTTAGTAATGGAGAAAAAAACTTGTTTGAATGCATGCATGAAGTTCCTTGGCAAAACTCGTTTGAATGCATTCATGGAGCTCCTTGGCTTATGAAAACATGAAAGAAACACTAGCAATTAAGTTCGCACTGAAGTAAGATTATGCCCAGAGTGGGAAAAAAAACTGTTGAAGAATATCTGTGTACATTGAGACACATATGGTTAGTACACGAGTGTTGGGAATTCTAAATAAGGTAGTTAAGGATTTGGGTGTTAAGTAGATTGTCTCCCTAGGCTTGGTAAGTGAAGCATCAATATAGTTATATCCATAAAGTCAAGCAGGTATTTTGTGTTCTCTACTTTCGTCTCTTCTGCAATCCCCAAATACTAAACATGGAATCAGACCCCCCAACAGAGAGAAAACCAACAAATATGGGACTTCTTTGTTAACTCTCACTCGCGTTACAGCTTCCTTATTGAGTTGTCATCTCTCATGTGTAGCCACCATGAACATTTGTTTCTCATCTTGGGGTCACCACCTGTGTGCAACAAACCTCAGACTCTTCACCCAATGCTACTGTCTGCCCACCTATCTCTGCTTGTTGACATGCCTTCAAGGAGTCCCTTCTTTGTTGCCCACTTGCCTGTTTTCCAGCACTCAATATCCTTGATACCCCCTCTGCAGGGATTCAACTCACCCCAGCCAGGTGAGTCCTAATCTACATGGATTTATTTTGGGCTCCTTGGTGTCAACCACAACTTGAGGACCGCTAATCCTCAAGGCATTGCAAATCCAGACCCACAAAACTTACTGTGAAGAGCACGATGCAGCTCATGCAAGATACACCTCAACTCGATCACCCAGCGATTCTCAAGGAGAACATCAATCAAGTTCATGGGGTCAATGCCTATAACTCTCCGAATTCTTTTATGGTATTTTATGAGGAGCAAGCATGATAAGTTTATAAGATTTTTCTAGGAACAGTGCTTACACAAAACCGATTGCCATTTGAAGGAGTGATAATATTCTTATTCTCACTGAATCATATGCGCTTAAAAAGCCACTGTGAACCTGGAAAACAAGCCAAAAAAAAATTGTAAGAAAGGATAAGGATAATGGATGGATTCAGCAAAATATGCATCTCATAATAACCAACAAAAGAAATCAAGATCTAAAATAGCAGTATACTTGAACTTCTTCCTTGAAATCTCCACCAATCCTTTCAGGGTTCAAACTGTAGGAGCATAACAAAATAAACATCAAGAAAAACAAAATTGACATGTAGTATCAGCGTATCACGTTAGCCCAACTTATGTAAAAATTATGGAGGATAAACATATCAAACCAAAAGAATTGGTGAATTTGCATAATTGACATATGCAACAAGCAACAACCAAAAGAATTAGTGAATTAGTGAATTGAACAGCTCAAACAAGCAACAAGCATTGAAATCTTTTCACATAGAAAAGAGGACACCAAAAAGAGCACTGCTTGAAACCTATCTGCAAACACAGATGTCAATTGGCATATATCACTCACCAATTCCCTCGTATCATAGGATCATTGACGATAAGCCCTGCTCAATGTAACAGAATTGGTTTCAAGCCTAATCATATGTTCTAAATTATTGCTTTGCACTGCAAATTACAAGGAGACAAAAGACTAACATCATATTAGACTTGGACAATCTTCAAGCTACGATTCATTTTTTTTGGTGAGAAACTAAAGAATGTTGCAAAATTTGATTTGTACTTGTCAAGGCTAAGATAGAGATGATGATTTGCTCCTACATGACCAACAAACAAGCAAAATAGTAGAAATACAACTGGTAATAGCATATATGTTGAGAGAAGACTATCCAGTGAATTAATGATTTTCACATTACCCAGTAGGGGCCATCATCAAATCAGTCCGCAAGTCCTTCCATCTTGACTGGGAATAAAAGGCAGAAAAAAAATAAATATCTACCTCATAACCACATAAATAAGGTTGCCAAGGGAAAGATAGTGAAGCTGATTACTTGTTCCGTTCCTCTAAATGCAACAACTAATCTTCTTCGTGCAGAATCACGCCAGATTGCTGCCTGCATTAACCTTACTTCATTCATACATGATTCCAACCCCCATCAAAAAAATGCATGAGAAAAAGTAGATTGGGAAGCAGCTTCCTCAATAGAGGAAGACAATACCTGTGTATCAGTGGATGCATTATCTAGGAAGCAAATTTTCTCAAATTCGGACTTAACAAAGCTAGGATGACCAAGAGAAGTGGCAAGCATCGCCCAGGCTTCCATGGCACTTTCTGCTGTAGAGAAGAGAACTTTCATCTCCTCGGCCTTCTTTTCATCTAATAATGATACGTCCGACGAGACAGCAAGATTCTCATTCTTAGAATACACAGAACCATCACTTTTCATTTTATTATCATTCTTTTCCATAGAACGCGCTTCCTTATTTAGCCGAGAAACTGCCGTGGTCAAAACCATCAATGCCCCCAAAACAGAATCAGTTTGCTGCAACAAATCTTGTGTCACCTTTTTTATATCTGGAATTGAAGACTGAATTGCACTTCTTGGAAGTGGCCCATTCTCTGTGGAATCATCAATCTCTAGGCTACTTGGCGTTGCAAGCCCAGATTCTATGTAACTTTCTTCTGCAACTTTCCGGGATTGTATGCCAATCTTATTTAGTACATCAAAACCATCCCATTTTACATTCTCAGGGACAGGAAGACCAAGTTTCTGTACAACCTTCTGATTGATAACATCTGCAAAGTTCTTCCAGAAATGTTTGTCAAACTGTATGGATTCGCCAACTAGCATCTTTTCTCCATTAGTATTCTCGACTCCAGTTGAATCAGGGGAAGACTCAACAACAATGTTCTCTTCATACAGGCTCTGGTCATTCAACGATGGAACACTATCTACAGATGAAGACTTCTCAGAAGCAGCAGTGGCATTGACTGATTCCCCTTCTGCTACATATTTACCACTATTTAAAAGCTTATCCGTCCAAGGATATGTCTCATTAAAGGATTTCAACTGCCCAAAAGCATATTCAACAAACTGCCGAGCTGGCACACCCTCAGACCCAACAATTGATTTCAAAGTAGACTCAAACCCATTTTGCCTGAGAAACTCTAAAACAAATGGGAGCTTCCACCACTTCTTTCCCTCATCAATTTCTTCAAAACTTTTATATCTAACCTGAAACAGCATCACCAGTGACCTTGCTCATTTTTGCGGCATAACACGCAGAAGGATGACTAACAGGAATCTTAGTAAAGCATGGAAAGAAATCTACAATACCGAAACTAAGGTTAGGATTCTCACATATGGAATTCAGATACTCATCACCCTCTCAAAATTAAATTAATTTTGCCTGGTTCAGATAGAATTCCCTAATATTCCTACCAAAAGTCCAATAGTGGAAGCAGTTTTTCTCCTCCCAGCGTTTTTGTCTGGTTTCTGAAAGATTGTTATTAAACAAAGTAGTTCCTATTCACACTTCAAACATGGGAGACAATATACAAGCACTGTGTGTTTGTGTCATGTGCATCTATTTTGACATACAAGATCACAAGGACAAACAACCCCAATAATTGATTCAATGTCTTTGAAACAGACAAGAGGTTTACTTTGTATTCCGATGTCATATTTTCCACCAATATAATAAAGCAAGGAAGTTTAGCCTATTGGAAAGGGTTGAACTGGAGTGTGTGTGCAGACTTAGATGTCCATGGTTCATAGCATATTGGTGTAAACTGGTTCTTCAAGCATCTAAGATCTACCCAGCGACTGATTCATAATAACAAAAGAGAGAAATGATGCTACATTATCTTGAGAAAGCTCTTATACAGTAATTGCCAGGTACTTAAATAAGCAAACATCAATAGAAAGCTCTCGCTAATGCTCAGTGATTCACAGACAGGATGCTGGAAGCTCTAGGCCTCCATGAAAACTATACCTTCTAATTGGAACTTCTTTTAATTTGAACAATTACGAATCATATATAGATGCTTACTTCGAGAAGTCAGAGTCTTCAAACAGAAATCCCAATAGTCCTTTTAAGAGAGCTTCCTACTATGTGATTGATATCATAACATTTCCACACTTACCTCTAACTGTATCTTCCCTCCACCACCCATTCCTTCTAATTCCACAACCATCTCATGTGAATCTCCTGGAAACAGACGTGCTCATCAAGAAAAAGTACAATTTTCACATGGTAGTCATTTCATCCATTGCCAAGGTCACAGAGTATCAAATAATGTTTTACAGGAGAAAAAATGATCTGACATCAATGCTCAATTATTTGACTTCTAAACCACCCAAATAAAACACCAGCGACATTGTGCAAGAAAGTTCAAAATACATATCAACAATGAATTCAATGATTCTCACCATCACACAGAAGCTCCAAACGGATTCCTGCATTACCCATTCGCTTGTGTGGAGTTACCAAGTTTGCATCCCAAGCTGCCACCTAGCATCCACACAACAGTGGATAACATAAAGATCAACAATGATGCAGCTTCAGTTTACGCATTTAAGGATAGCTGTACCCATTCACTGAGTGCCAATCAACTACGACTTGTCCCCCAAAAAAAAAAAAAAAAAAAAAAAACGGTGAAGTAGCTTGCTTCATGTTATATTAATGCAAGATATATGGCACAATCAACTCGGGATAACATCAAATAAGGCAACAAATGAGCAATTCTGCTTAGCAGATAAAAGAGGACTCCAAAAATTGATGCAGCAGCTGGCCCCCCCTCAAAATGTCGTTCATTCATATATTACAAAAGTAGCCTCATGTATTTTAGGATAAATTATTCCTCCAGCAATTCAGTCTCCAATTAGTCCACAAATGCAAATTGGAAAGGAAGTAATGGATATCACTCTGGTAGAGGCTTAACCTGGAGGTTTTTAGTTGGAGGGAGCTTAATGTAAAAAGTGAATTCCTCATTCCAGGTTGGCTCTTTTTTCCTGTCAGCAAATTTGATTGACAAATAAAGTTACAATAAGTCTGTAAATCCAGAGTAAACTTAATTTTTTTCCATACGTGTCATATGCTCTCATCATCTGTATTCTGTATACAGCAGATAAACTAAATTGTAATTAGCCAATTTAAGAAAGAGCTAAAGATTACTGCTTTAGAAGCTTCAGCAAAATTGTTTTGCCGAAACAATAATATGTTTTATCATTAAGGTCATCATGTGAGAGGCACAAAATATAATTAGTAGCTGACATATATTGTATTTCTCATTTTGATAAGTGAAAGTACCCTTTAACATTTTAAGGGAAGGAACTTTATAGCCTTCACCAACATAATGTCACTGCTCCTTGAGTACAGCTTTGTCAACTTGGGATGTGACAGGGGCTGTGTGGGGTATGTTAGCAAGGAACTCCTAGCTACATTAGGGTCAAATAGTTGTAAAGGTAGAAGATCTTTTTTGTTTTCATTCCCTGCATTTTTTACTCATATGGAAGGAAAGAAACAAACAATAGGAATGTAACAGAAAAGAAAAAATTATGTACTCTTTGAAGAATTTAATTGTAATGGAGAACATAAAAAATCAATATTATGAAAAGTGGTGAGTTAGGAGGGCTTTCAGAAATGAGGAAAGTTCTACATGCGCTGCAAAGACTTTCAAAAAAGAGAGAATTTCTGCATGTGCTACGAAAGACAGGTGGCTTAGCACTTTTCTTGGGGTAGTAAGGGCTAGCTCCTTAGATGATCAGTATTTTTTTAAGTAGATCTTTTCTAAAATCCAGGTTGTGAACAGAAGGCCCCCTCCCCTGTTGCTCCTCCAAATACTTGTTCAAAAAATCTACTCCTACCATTTATTCCTAGAGGCAGAAGCAAAATATCCTTTCTGCATGTGGTTGGAAAGGGGTCATATGCCCTAATATTTATAATTTCAGAGATTCCGTTAATACCGCGATATAAAAAAGAACTTGCCATCATCCATTTTTCTATCTTAATATGAAATGCAATGCCACTACTTACTCAACTCAAATTCAGTGCTTACCCCCATTTAACCTTGCTTTTCACAACCTGACCATCCAATTGCATGACTACATATGGATCACTTGTTCCCTACCACACATTCATAAAAAAAAATGGAGAGGCATTGTCAAAATCTAGAAGGAGAGATTAATTTCCATAAGTCTAACCTAAAATTTATTTAATGGAAGGAAGCCAAACTATTGATTCAGAAGAAAGGCATTCATGAAAGACATCACAAAAGACACAGTGGGAAGTAAAAATGCAGCAAATAGACAGGCATAAGTTCAAAACATTAGGCATAATGTCTTATCCCACAAGAAATCGGCATACCCACGGATCCATGGCAGGAAGCTTGATACCCTTTTTGAGCTTTACAAACAACTGACCGTCGTATATTTCGCGGACGAATGACCTACATATGTAAACTCAGTATTTCAAATCTTTGTTTTCGTTCAACCAATCCACCTTCATCTATTGTGGAGCAAACACATAATCCCCTGCATATATTACTGGCCAAAAGAGCATATAAACATGTATAAAAAACTTGTACGTACAAAGTACGAATGCCATGCAAAAACATGTAAGCAGTACGAGTATTCAATGGCAGAACTGAACCGAACCCACCAAACAAACAGAAAATTAGTTTTTTACCCCTCTGATTACTTGGAAGAAATGATCACGTACTCTGAAAGATACACTGTCTTACAACCCGCAGCATCCACTTCTCGCCTTCCAATATTTCCCTAATCAGTATGCCCCAAAAGAACACAGTAAAGATTAGTCTTGGATAAAAGCATTATCACAATAGGGACTACCCTAAATTAAACTATGTCCCGCCGACAATAAAATAATACATCCCAAATTAAAAATCTTATCCGCTTTCATCCTAATTCTTTTAGCTATCAAAGACCACAGCAAAGCCCCCATCACTGTACAGCTTTCGATCAGTTCTCTCGCCTTCGCCGACGGAACATTTTCACTTCTTAAATTCACGCAACTCCAGAAATACTAATTCGAGAGTTCAATTACCGGAGGAGTGGTGTAGGCTTCGAACGAGAAACCGGCGAGGATGACGGCGAGGTTGAGGTCGAACGGTCGCCGCTCGTTCTCCTCCGACACTTCGACCTTCTCGACTTCTGCTGCGCCGCTGGCTTGACAGCAGCACTCCAACGAGCTCCTCCCCCCATCCCTGCCCCGGCGACTTTCCGGCAGCTCCGGAGCCCTAATCCTCCGGGAGAACAAGGCCGGCGACCGCCGGGAGAGCCCGAGGACCCTCCTCAAGGCTTGGCGTTTCGGAGAGAGCGGAGAGAAGCGGCGGTGGAATTGGAGATTGAGCTGGTGAGCTTGGAGAGAAGCCATTGGCGCGCGCGTGTGGAGCGCGAGCGAAGGAGCAAAAGCGAGTTCGGTCTGGTTCGGCAGACTTCTCTTCGGACAGCGAGCGGGGCGAGGCGAGGCGAGGCGAGTGGCAGATTCGCAATTTCGGGGGACATCGAGGGGTGGATCGTTGGGGCCCTACGGGCGCATGGTGCGCGTCCACGTCGGCCGACGAGAATATCGGAGAAGAGACCAGATGCTTCGTGATTGGCCGTCATATCGCGCGGGAAGGATCGTCTAGATTCTTGACCGTTGGCAGTTACTCCCATTTCCTGACCGTTGGCAGTTTCTGGAAAATCTAAGGACTTGAGATATGCATGGTGCTGTGCTCGCGAATCGTGTCCAAAAGAGGATTTAAGGATGACAAAAGTGGAAAAATCCCCTATTATGTTGGAGATATAATTGATTTCATTTGGGATCCATATTTGATTTGATAAAATAGGAAAATGTAATCTTGTATATTCCTTTCATATTTTTTATATTTCTTTCTAGCATTATATATAGACCAATGTACATATATACAAATCTGATTAATACAATATAACAGAATTCCTTAGTTTCCTTTATTTCTGTCATTTTGAAATTCTATCTTCTAAAAACAAAATCAAAGAGTACCTTTTCACTTGTAAAGTTTTTTAGGGAGAAAATCTTCACTAGAGAAAGGAATTTGATTGTGCCATGAGAAAGACTATTATTGCAACTAATATCGATTTGGAGTCTTGATAGGAATAACGCCGTGTGATGCATGATCATCTCTCAAATGCATGACGTGATTTGCTTTCAATTGTGTGTGCTTGAGTTTTGTGACGAATACTTAAATTCTAGTGCAATCAACTTGGACAAGAAGGACCGATCAAATATTTAGTATGCGTTTGCTTGCTTGAAGTAATGAAAAATTGCTTTAGTTGTTAATAGTTGGTTAGCCATTAATTTTTCTTTTAAAAGAAGTCACCTTATTTTTATTTTTTCCAGAACAGAATTCGATAAGTTATAGGTTTGTATTTTCTTCATCTCCAGTTAGACCACCTTTAACCGACTTTCTATTTAGTGGAGTTATCTCTTACATGAAATGGAGAACACAAAATTTACACCTATTCAATACATGATTGGGCCATATTTGGGCATCTTCACTGTTCTATTTTATAAGGTATCAGTGTAAGTTAAGACTATATCCAGCAAAATTGATACCTTGAGATTATATAGAAGTAACTTTGCACCTTCCCTAGTCAAGGAGTTGCACAAAATAGTCAATGCATAGGTCTTACGTTCATCCAATGAGAAGTGAAATGACAATTCATCCCTTGGATCATAAAGCCCTAATAGATTGATGCATTTTTGTTATCATCAAGTTGACTTCTCAAACCGTCTATTTCATATGCTCATCTAATTCAACAATGCAAGGTGATAACCATTCGAGCTTTTGCAATCTGCACACAAAAATGGATCCAAAAGTATTAACAAAAGCCATTGTGTCGTAACCATAACATTCTCGTCCAGACAATGGCAAGTATATCATCGCCTTGAAGATCGCTCCATACGATGAGTCACCTCACCAGAAGCCAAATCAGCTCTTTGCTTAGATAAGCTTGTATCGGATGATCAGGCACGAAGGACGGTGCACGGTGCTAGGACAAATATCGGTCAGATACGTTAACTCGATCACGAAGCACAAGACGATGAAAAGATTAATGGTAACTACAAAACCCAGCAGGTAATGATAGTAAAACAATAAAATTGTATCTTTAGCCAGTTACACCAGCACATCATCCTCCATTTTTGGATCTGACATCCTACAATACACTGAAATGTGGCTAATTCCCCCAATTGTCTGCACTGTTTCTACCGTTGAATTTCGAAACCTAGATCAAGAAAACCAGGTAGGATCCCTCTCTCTTCATCACTCAATTACCTTAAAGGCCAACAGATGAACCATCACAATATAGTTAGACCAGAATCCGACAGCAGAGAACTAGCTCACCGAGAAAGCAACGGTTCATGCCCATCGGATTCAAGATCGCACTCAAGGTTGCCAGGGTAATAATACATACGAGGGGAATGTTTAAGGCAAGGAAATAACAGAAATGGTTCGCACCCCAAAAGGATGGAGAATAAAAAGAACATCGTATATATTATGGAAATGAACAGTATTTGTGTATCCTCAATTACTACATAAGACTTTTGTAGTTTTCTACGCCCATCCCATCTGAAAAAGGGGATGGGACCGCATCAAACCACGGAATCTATTATACACCTTGCGGCATCCCAATAGACGTACTCTCAGTGCATAAGTGCAACGGCTGCTTCTTGAACCAAAGGCTGAGTGACATGAACAAAGTGCTCAGCTTCCCTCTCGACCTGCTCCCAACATCGGTGCAGGTCCCTCCCTTCTTTCATCTTCTTGACAAATGCTACGAACCGCCTCCAGTTGTCGGCTTGGAACAAGTCTGGGTTCATCCTCAGATATGTGAACGCACACATCTCCTTGTCCTCCTGAGGATAGCCATCAATGTTCAGCAATGCAGACCGCAAAATCTGTTCATGTGCATAATCATCATAGCGCTGCAGTGCGTTTTCCCCAGCAAGAGGAACTTCTGCCTTCTGGGTAGCCAAAGCTACTTGCTTCACCAGCTTCTCGGGTGCGCAGAGCGCATCTTGGGGTTGCTCATGGTCACGCATTTCTATGCAAGTGAAGTTGAATATAGCACCATGCCGTGCCAACATCTGGGCAATGGGAAGGTAACCATCCCGAAAACGTGTGTTATAGTATCCTGCTGTCAGCTCAGGAGCATGCGAACGTGTCCCATAGTGCCAGTGAATTCCTGCAACCTTGACTGAAATCTTCACCCTGGTATTCTCGAAGACTGATTTGGCAGATGAGAGTATTCTCTCACCATGGTCCAGTAGCATCTGCGAATACCAAGACAAGAAGAATTCACCATATTCACTGTTCCATCCTCCACCTTCCTTTTTGAAGAATGGGGTATCCTCCGGCCAGTTGTTATAGTGACCAGCATCAGTTGGACCAGTGTGGCCCCATTCTGGTTTTCCAGCAGCCTCGGCTGTAGCTTTCAAGCTACTCAGCATGTACTGCATCAAGAATTTAAAGAAATCAGAATGCAATGCAATAAAGAAGCAGGAAAAAAAGGAAAACTTACTCAGGCAAGAAAATGACAGCGCATACCTTGTCATAACATTGAAAAGCCCCAATTCCTGGAAATTTCCATGTCCCATTTTGCTCAGGGTATGATGGATAACGAAGTTCGCCTGCTGGCCCCATGCCTACTTGAATTTCCTGCGGAATACGTAAGACAATTCAGCATATGCTTCACTAGAGTGGCTCATGGCACTACCTATATGACATGTCAAATGACAAAATGTCTTTCAAGACAAGGACTTACCACGATGGTTTCACCTAAAAGGTGCTGGAAGTTGTCTCTAAATGCACGCATAAAGTCAGCATAACACTGTACAGGTGTTCGCCCTTTGAGAACAGGGAGGGTGTCACAGCCAAGTGATATGTACTCGTAGTTTCTCCTACCCCACTGGTCTGTATATGCAAGATCAGGATCTTTATCTACTTCTTCCACAGCCCACTTGGGTAGAGGGATGCTGAAAGAAGAAAAACAGCCAGTCACAAGAAAAATCAAACACCACAGATAGAGAAAAAGACAAGCAGTTCCCATTGCACACCAGTTCAAATGTCAGACGGTGACATTGAAACATATGAAAAGCCCTCACTCCTAAAGCTTAATGACACAATAATAGTGATACTCATGACATCATGAGCAATGTCAAGCCACCTTAATTTGCAGGTGCAACAACACAGGCATTCAACTTACATCACTAAGTCTTAAATAAATAACTAAAAGTTAGATCCCAATAAGAATGGGTTCGGAAAGAACAAAACCAAGATCGGCTTCCCATTTTTTTTTTTTGGTCCAGAAGATCGGGTCCCAATTTAAACACCAAGGATTTATATGTGCGATCCAATATGTTCAAAGCAGGGGAATCTGTATAGATCTCTAAGGATCTAATCCTCGGGAATGCAGCAGTTGTTGGAACAAACAGGAGTGCATCTCATCCATTAATCATAAACTGTTTGAGTTAGTGTGGATTGACACACTTCATCTATAATTAGGACCGGGGAGACCGGTTTCTCCTGGACCATAGAAGGCCCCTCAAAGTAGATAATACAGACAGTGTAGTTTCGCACAGCAACAATCAGTATGTCACTGTTATCATGTCAGCGTCAAAAAATCCCAGAATCTTCTCAATTGGTCAGAAGAGATCAAGAAAGTGGCTTTATATTATATCATCAACGTATCAGCATCCTCAATATCTGTTTCAACATGATCTTCCGAAACGATTATAGAGTTAATTCATCTTCACATCCAAAAAGGTTTCGGAAATTAAAAAATTTGCTCAAAATTTCGCATCCTGCAACCCTATATCTAGGCCAATTATACCAAATCCTTAGGCAAAAGCAACTTGCAACCTACCAAAGCAGCCACCACATCTAGATATCACCCCAATTCCCAATATCTACTTCTCTAAATGATCCCCCCATGCCGATATTCGATTAGCAGAGCAAGCTAAATTAGATTAAGAAAAGCAACTATAATCACTCAGGATGAAAAGGGAAGCGAGATAACTTACGAGCAAGAGTCACCAACGTTTCCACCGCACTGGTGAAACGACATCACAGCCTGCACTTTCAACCCATGCTTCTTCGCCATCTCCAAGAGCTCCGCATAACCACCCCAATTGTAGCTCCCAGGCTCTCTCTCCACCAATCCCCACCACACGTCCATCATAATTCCCTCCACGCCGGCACTCTTCAACGCCTGCAGACTCGCGTTCATCGCCTTCCTCCGGTTCACCGTGTTATTCATCGTCACGCTGTCCAACGGCATCATCACATACACCGGCACTCCTCCGCTCCCCTTCTCGCGTGTGCCCACCGCCGGCGCCACCTCCTTGTGCTCCTTCACCGCCGCTCCCGGCAGCGCCTCCATCTCCGCCGCGAAGGCCTGGCACGCGACGGACAGATCCGGGCGGATCCCTCCCAGGACCGGCGACCTGCACGGGCTCAGCGGCGGCGATAAGGCATCCACCGCGTCCGGCTTCTGCGCCCTGCACCGGATGCTGGGAGACGGCGATTTCCACACCGCGGCCGTGCTCACCGTCGCCGTCGACGGCTCCCCGGAGCCGCTCCCGGACTCCGCCTGGATCGGCGTCCCGGCGAGCGTCCCGATCTGGTGAGTCATGCTCAACGCCATGCTTGCTTGCGTGCTGCTACTTTCTCGGGAAAATTCAATCAAAACGACGAAAAATGATCTTCTCCGAATCGAGTTTCGTTGCTCGGTGGAATACTTTGTTTAGAGATTTGAACGTGAGGTGGAGGGAGGTCTGACGATATATATAAGGACGAGAATTCAGATAAGATTTTTATTAACAGAAATAAAATGGAAATTCAATAGTCTCGAACCATTAATATCTCGCCACTTGTGATCTCACCACGTGGCCGGATTAGGGGCGTGGGAGGAGGCGACGGCTGCGATCGGGCGACGCACGTGACGATGGGCGGTGGAGATCGGGAAGCGCGTGAAGGATCCGGCTAAAGCGGCACGGCGTTCCCGGAGTTCACGAATAAAAAAATCTAGAATTAATACCACAAAAAGTTCATAATATACGTCCGTGACATAAATATCTCAAATATTTTTGTGTCACTAAGCCATGATAATTATTTTACTTATCTGTTTTATATTACTTTATTTGTTTTATTTCTGAAACAAACCAAAAATATATTTGAAACAAAAATGAAATGTAATTTTTTATTTTTATATTTCTGAAATAAAAATGAGAAATGAAAACTCTTTCTCATTTCTCACTCTCATTACTAGCTGGTCTACCTGTCACTTAGAAATGAGAAATTTTGTGTTGATATTAAATAATTTTTTTTATTTTGAAAATAGGAATTTTATATTGTTATCAAACGTACATTTTTACTCAAAAACTTGTCAAATGATAGAAATAGAAAAATCAATTTATGATCAGAAAATTAATTTGTGAAATAGAAGGATTATCATTCATACTTAAAAACCCTAAATTTATTCATTTGACATAAATGTCATAATAAACCCCCGTAACAAATGTATTTATGATGAAACTGTAATATAGCATAAGAAAACATTGAGCTATTTATGTCATAATTGATAAATTTATGATATTTGGTGACCCAAAAAATTATGGTATTTGTATCATAATAAGTGTAGTATGAGTTTTTATTTTTCTGATATTCGACGAAAAATCTACACCCCGCACCCAATGGAGATGCGACAGGTGCGACCCGGGGAGGCCGGGGTTAGAGTATCACGTGTCGTGAGGCCTTTAAGTTTAAGCCAAGAGTTTGGACGACGTCGGCTGAAGGAAGAGGAGTACACGTGTCGCAAGGAGGGGGAGTGAGATGGTGCGTCGGTGCCACGTGTGGTGCGGATAAGGACACTGACGTGCCAAGATAAGGAGTGGGTTGCGTGTCGGCCTTCGCGACGATCGGACGTTGTGATTGAAGCGTGTGGATCTGCGGCTGCGATTGCCTCAAAGTAGGGCCCGCCTCGTCGGTCCGGTTTTTTTTAAGGATTGGGCTTTGGTTGGAGCTATCGACGTTTGTGATCCAGACCGTGCCCAGGTGTCCAATTGATTTGGATAATGGGACCCACGCGGATCTACTACTTTTTAATCAAAAGGGAAAAGACATCAAAAACCCCAAACTATACCCCCTGAACTTTTTTTTGGGTCATAAAAACAAAAACCATCTTGCCACTTAGACGATTTTTCAAAAAACTTTTTTTTTGTCTTGCAAAATCTAAACTATCACTTGGAACAATTTTCCCCGAACTTTTTTATATCTTGAAAAGCCCTATCTTGGCTTGAAACAGCATTCTGCAGGCTTTTTAATTGAAGGGCATTTTTGTATTTTCATTTTTTTCTTTTTATTTTTTTTCTTCCCCTCTACCAACCATGGCAAAGGGAAGCCGGCGAGGGCCGCCCACTTCAGGCGAGGGCCACCCCCACGCGATCCGGTGAGGGTGTCCCTCCCCCGACGTTAGGGAGAGCTACCCTCGCCCCGCGTCAAGGAGTGCCCCCTGGCCGGACGGCGCTGCCGGTGAGGGCCCTTGCCAGCTTCCCTTGCCGGGAAGAGGAAGAGGAAAAAAAGAAAAGAAAAGAAAAACGTGAAAAGACAATAATGCCCTTCAGTTAAAAAGTGCGGGGTAAATGTGTCCCAAGCTAAGATAGTTTAAGGTTTTTCGTGGTATAAGAAAAAGTTCAAGGTAAAATTGTCCCAAGTGACATAATTTAGGGGTTTTTGTGGCACAAAAAAAAGTTTAGGGTAAAATTATCCCAAGTGGCATAGTTTGGAATTTTTTATGACAAAAAAAAAAGTTCGGGATAAAATTGTCTCGAGGGGCATAGTTTGGGGTTTTTGGTGTACTTTTCCCTAATTAAAATGACAAAAAACTTTTTTTTTGTCAATTCACAATAATGAGAGGAAATTATTTTCCTTTTTCCTATTATTCTCTTCGTCCTGTTTTTCTTTGCCTATCAAATAACGAGAGGAAATTATTTTTGCCTTCATCCAAATATTAGGTCAAAGATACTTTCATTAATTGTGTTTTTTATGTGAACGAGCGATAGCATCTTCGGCACAATATAAATAATAGCACATCAATTGTGTTTTTTATGTTAACAAGCAATACATCTTTGGCACGATATAAGTAATAGCACACATATTTTTGTTTCATTCAATGATATTTAAAGGAAAAAAAAGAAAAGAAATCAATTTATTGCCAAATTTATGTATAACGTATTATCTACATAAATCATAATTCATGATATTTTTAGTTAATTATGTTAAACCATTTGATCCCAAGTTATTATGCTACTTGAGCATGTATTCATCATTAATTTGTTTAAATCAAGCTTGTGTGGTTTTTCACATTAACTTAATTAGTATGGACGAATTTCATTAACTCCTCATTAAGATTAAGGGTGTCATGCAATGTCATAGAAGTGTGGCATATACGATAAGATGCATTTTTAGATGGTGAAATGAAATTGGAAAACAAAACAAACGTTGGAATTGTTGAGAAGAGAAAACGAAATAAATGGAGCAGTTGGTGGTATGATTGAAATTGAGAGTAAAACGGCAATCATATACTCTCATTTGTGAAAATCAATAGAAAAGTCAATTAGGAGGAAATTTACATTAACACTTAAACCTTAATGACCTGTTTAATCATTTATCGATAACATAGAAAAAAATGAATAAATATTTAGTCTCTAAAAAAATTTCATTAAATTACATGACATATAGATATAGGAGTATTTGCGTTAATAGCAATAAAATTAAAAAATAGAAAAATAAATAAATTAATATGTGTTTTTTTTTAAAAGAATGTAAGTGAGCCCGGGCGTGGTGCTAATTAGACATGTTAAACGGGTGGGTTGAGTTGGGTTTGGGTCGGGTCATAAATGGTCCGACCCAAATTGACTCATTAACCCGTTTATGACCCATTTAAGTATAGTATAAAATTTTTAACCCATACCCAACCCGACCCATATTGTTAAAATATTTATCTATCTAACTAAACTTAGGAAAATTTATTCTTATAATCTTTTTTAAATATTTTAAACTTATTCAAATTCATTAACAATTCATGTATTTTAAAAAAAACATGATCCATTTATGACACATTTAATATTTAAATGGGTCATAAATAGGTTATCCACCCATTTTGACAGTGTAGTGCTAGTATAGCCCGGGCTTCTTTCTTTTCCCTTCTTCTTCCTCTTTCTCGCCCGGTCCCGGCCCATTTTGACTCTTCACGTGTTCTGCAGAAATGGGGAAACAAGGACGAGCTTAAAAAGGAGAGGGGAGAAGGGGGAGGAGGGTTACGAGAGAGAGGTTCGGACAGAGAGAGAGTCCGAGAGAGGAAGGGGCTCTCGCTCACTTGAGATAGAGAGAAAGCGGAGAGAGAGAGAGAGGAATGTGTTTCGCTTGCCGGTGGTTCACCTGAATCGCCCTCGTCCTTCGCCGGAAGCCAACTGGCTCGTCATCGTTCGTCACAGCAAGCTCCCGAACTAGGTAACCTCGGAAACGGTCCGCTTCCCTCTCGCTTATCGAGTTCGAGAACGATGGACCAAACCGACGACATTTTGGGCACATGGTACGAAACCCAAACTGATTTGTTGACAATAACGTTGATTTGGAACTTAATATGCTGGGTTTACGCCACGAACGACGGTAGATCCGAACCTGGAAGCGGTCTTCCGAGTAGCACATCAATTGTTTGACGAAATGTTTGAATGAAGCACTGGACTCGAGTTCATAAAATCGATGGTCCGTCCTTTTTTCTTTTTTTTTTTCCTGTCTCGGCGTGCATATATGTGTGTGATTTGTTGCTACGGCGTCTGTTTTTGACGTATGTTTCCGGTGAGCTTAATGTCGCCGGAATGAGTCCGGCGTTAGCCAGAGTGGTGGCCGACGAAGATGACTTGGTGATGATCAGCGACGTTAGTTGTTGGCGTTGGATCGATTAGAGTTCCGACGTGAGTTCATGGCGGTGAAATTCCAGTGTGGAGTTCACCAGTGGGGGAGGCTTCGGCTAGAGCGTGAGCTTGTTGAGGAAGAGGCTGCCTAGGGAAGAGGCCGACGGGTATGTTTGGTTTAGCTTTGGACAAATTTACTTGAAAAAATACAAATATCTTTGGGGTTAAAAGGTTTTCCGAAATGCAAATAGCATTTGGTAAATTGTAATTTTATATTGCATTGTAAAACAACTTTAGCCTAAATGCTATTTAGTAAATATCATGTATTGTAAATAACTTTTGCTAAATTTTTTATTAAAAAATTGTAAAGATTTTTTTTTTAATTCACTCTTCGACGGCCAAAATTGGCCACTTGCCACCCTCTGGCGGCTAGATCTAGCTGTCGGTCAATCTCTAGCCGCTAGATTTGGCCGCCGAACAGCCTCGTCTAAGGTCACGTGACCTAGGCAATTTCCTGTTGGGTCGCCAACCCAGGAGGCATTTGCTTGGGTCGCGACGGAAGCGACCGTCACTGGGTTTGCGACCTAGGCAACGGTACCGGGGGATGGAACCGTCGCCTGGGTCGCGCAAGCGACGCTTGAGGTCACGCGACCAAGGGCGATGGTCGTCCCCCTTGGCCGGCAATCGTTGGCTTCGTTGGCTCACTGAGAAAATCAATAATACCAACTTGCATTCCGAAAATGCAACTTTCCAAAGCACCTCTCACCTTGTATTCAGCCAAAATCCTTAGAGATGCAATTGCATCTTCTCAAAGTGAGTCCAAGATTTTCACCAAACGCATTTGCATTTGGCTAAGGGACTTTAGAGCTCCAAAGCCCATTTCAAATGCCGAACCAAACACACCCGACCTGCAAAAGGGGAAGGGAAAAGAAATAAAAAACGAAAATTTAAAACAAAAGAAAATAGAAGAAGGCTGGAAAATGGGCTCGACGTTCGTGAGAAAGGATGGGGAGCTGGGCCGATTTTTTAGTTTCTAAGGTTAATTTAGTTTGGCTCTTGGGCTGGGCTTAGTTCTAATTTAGGGTTTCTTTATGCAAGTAGCTCCACCGATTTTAGTCCACGTTGATGATAGGTTTTCGTATCTAATATCTGATCATGCAACTGTAAAAGAGGGTAGAATGGAGTGCTCATTAATAAACTCCAGCATCAGCACTTGCGGTTTATTAATTTAGACAAGCTTCAATTTGCAGAAGCTTATAGGACCTTTGAAAGTGTTACTTTTACTTAATTCATCATAGGATAAATCTACTTGCAAAATATGTATCCATCATAATAATGTCATAGGAACTCAATGTTTGTTTGTTTGCAATGATCTATGACACAAAACAGAGTTGTAGATAGAAATAAGGTGCAGCACACTAGGACTCTTGCTGTTCTATAGAGTCGTTGTTGTTTTTGCCAGAATTGTAGCTTCGAAAACGGTTGAAGATACACATCTTTGGTAAGGCTAGGGCTCTAATCTATATCTCCCTTGCTTATGTTTTTCATTTTGGTGGACAATGGTTATCTGTTTCTTCAGGTTTGTATTATAAATGAACATTTAGATCAATTATGATTGTAAATATTTTTTTCCATCTGTTATTTGTTTTACGGCGTCTTAGGCAGTGTCGAACTTCTGAAAGAATTTTATTAAACTAAGACAAGAGATGCATGCAGATATCTCCATGTGAATAAGAACTAAGCAATTCCAGTTCTATTCCCAACTCAAATTGGATATATAATTTCCTTGGAAAAGAAATCATGGGAACATGTATCTCTCGAAAAGAAAGTTTTAGTATTTGGGTTCTTAGAGATTCCACACCCTTTATTTATGGTTATATGAAAAAGGAAAGAAGGCATTTTGTCGTGAAATTTTGAATTCATTAGTCTCACATGATTTCCTAGATCTATTTTAAGCAGCAAGGGCCATATATTTAATCTCGATGTTTCCAAATATAGAGATTCTTGCTTATTTCACGAAGAAATTACATAAAATATTGCTAAAACGTCCCTAAATTTTCCAGGATCAAAGACTAGTTACTTTAAGCGTGAAACCCTTTTGGTTTATGCTACAACATGTACAGACATGTCTCTTATTAATGAGGGAACCTTTCTTTTTCATCAAACCATGATTTATCAAATCATAAATTCATCAGTGGAAATTGCCAGAAACATGTATTGTCATTACACAAGATTTTGTTCGTGCATATCTTTATATGTATATGTGTGTCTTCTTTCAGCAGTGGCAATGTCTTTAAACGCCTAGCGCGAAGAGAGGTCTCTCCACGATCAAAATGTTTTAAAGAAGTTCTGGTGAAGAGCCTTAGGGCATCAGCTCTATCCCTTCGAGCAAAGTCGTGAATCAGTAGGAGACGTAAGACGAAGTCTCATCTCATGGTATTTTTCTCAAACCCAGAATCTGATTTTCTTTTGTGAACGTGGGCTTTGGTATAATTTTCATGTACTTTGTACTTTTCATATGTTGCTGCACTTGATGGCAATCCATGGCATACAGCAATTAGCCAATGCTCTATTGACTGTTTCGACATGCTTATTTTGGCAGGGTGGAGGCATTCTTGCAGCAACATACGTTTGCCAAATGTTGTCCCCTTGTGCTGCCTCCGAGATCAACGGTTGCTGCAGCGTTTAGCCCTGACGGAATAATACTTGCTTCTACATAGTGAGTAGAAGATCCTTCTATGTTTGGATAACGGTGGTCACTACTGATTAAAACATAGCATATATCGTTTATCAAGTCGGAGTTGATTTTAGCCTGAGAACAATTTTTGGCGGAGTGTCCTTTTTCATCCGCGGATGAAATCCTTTTTTCTTCTTGCTTGGGAATCTTTTTTTATTTTATTGAATTTCTGTTTTCCTCTCCTTGTTTAGAAGATTCGAATTGAGTCCTCTTGAAATGCATTTCTTCATGTTGGAGAAGTTATAGGAAGAATCTTTATTTGAACACTAGCTTTCAGGTCGGGCTTCTTGCAAGTCTTGTCATAGTCCCCATTATCGAGCAAGTAATACTTAAAGGCCTATCCTCGTAGACGTGTCTCTTTTATGGTATTTTCAAACAAGAGATAAGTGTATCACAATGTAATTGTCTTAAAACTTTTAAAAAGTATAATTAATTCTAAAACTTATCACAAAAGTGCAATAGAATTCTAAATAACTTGATTTAATCAATTTGACAAGTTTTAGGACTTAATTGCACTTTTTGAAAGTTTTAAGATTAAATTGTATTTTGTCGATAAGTTTTAAGACTTTTAATGTACTTATCCATTCAAACAATGAAAACTTGACGTAAAATTCAAATCGCTTGGTTGAAGTCATACATGACCAAGAAGCCTTCTAGTCCCGTTCAGAAAAAAGAAAAAGGGACGTCCACCAATATGAGAGACTTCCTATGAGCCTGCTAACGAATTCCATAAGAATATCTTAATGGACTAAAGGTAGTTGTTTAATAAATATCTGGAAACATTTGTTGACAAAATCCTTATATCTAATATGTCTCGGCACCGTTGAAGAACAATGAAATTAAATATGTAGAGGGTGTTCGTAATATATTTCATAATTAAAATCCACGAGTCAATATTGCTTCTCTAGTAAAGAAATTGCACTAAGCAAATTAAAACTTGTAATGTCGGTATTTCAAACTTATGTTGCTCGTGATGGTTTTCATCAAAATGAATATACCCCTCCACTAAAGACTCTGCGAGCTTTATGGCAAATGGACAGGATGCATGATGCACTTTGAATTAATTTGCACCTTTTGAATATGATAAGTCAAACTAGAATTAACGGTTGGGATGTTCACTCATCCACACCTGTTCATCGCCATACATTCATCTCACTCGAGAGAGATGATTTACCTGAAGAGATGTGCAGAATGGACCTTATGTTGGGGGCCCTCTTGGGCTACTTGGGCCGAAAGCACATATTGGATCAGTTTTCCTCCATCTCGGGCTGGCGATGCGGGCTTCGAGAATTCTAAGGTACCCATGCGTGCTCAGTTTAAGAAGAAAAAAGCATCATATAATTTTATATAACGCAAGGAAAAGTACCTCTTTGTCTCGCTTTTAGATTTTGTAAATTACCCTTTGTTTTTTTCTCTCATACCCACCTTTTTTTTTTTCTTAAATAGGTTTTCTAAAATATCTTCTCTTTTTTAATCTCGTTCTAACTAATCATGTATAACTATATGCTCTCTTCCTATACATAATTACCTAATTATGCGTACGTACACAGTGCGTGCTTTAACCCTAATTCTTCTTTTCGATCATTAATGTACGATAGTTGATATGAATATTAACTATCCAGGAGAAGTTTAATAAAATTGCTTGTTTTTTTCTCTCCTCTCTTATATAGTAGATGAGATTTTATCATAAACATAGTTTGTATAAAATTATATTTAAATTCTCTTTTCTTTGAGAAGCCTGTTGTTCTAGTGGATGGTTGGTGAATTCAAATAAACTCTATTTCGACCACCATAGAGCTTGAGTGGCCATGGTTGAGCTCAACGTAGTTTGAGCAACAGTGGCATTAGTTGAGCTTTGTTTGGAAGCTCCACGGATTTCAAGCAGCCATTGCTAAGCTCAAAGTAGGGGTGAGCATGATTCGAGTTGGGCCGATCCACCTCCAATCTTGAGACCAATCTGCACAATGTTGATCCTCAATTTTTGGGATGGATAACTGACTCTATTAAGCTTAGGACTAAGGACCAGACCAACCTAATGGATTTGGTTCAGTTTTAGGGTCAACCTGGGACCAACTAAGAAATTTTTTTTTTCATTTTTTGTATTCATGGAAAAGGCAAACTTATTATTTCAAATTATATATCCATTGATAATGTGACATTGAGCAATCAAACTATAAATATCAACACATATTCAACAAAATTTAAGATAAGGCAATAATAGAAATTTCACACTTGCTAAAAACAAGAAAACATAAAAACAAATAAGACTGCTCATAAAGTTGCGAGGCAAGCGTCGCTCGCAAGCAAAGAGGATTCATAATTAGGGCTTTTGTTTCGTTATGATTTACTTAGTGACGAGTGATGTCAGCAAAGAGAGGTGAGCAATGTGAGCGGTGAGCATCAAGCGGCAAGTGGCCAAAGGCGAGCGGGGTAAGTGTCGAGCGGTGAGTGGAATGAGGTTGCTCACAACCGAAGTTGTTTCTTTCAATTTTACTCAATAAATTGAAGACTAATAGGATAAAGAAGAAAAAAGAGAACAAGAGTACTAGAAGAGGAGGACGTCGTTTGAGTTAGGATTTGCTATTTAGAATAGATAAAAAAAACATTATAAACAAAAATATTAGATATATAATATATAATATATCTAAATATATATTATATATAAATATATATACAATCGGGATTGTCGATACCTAATTTTTGACTAAATTTCATAGAAAATTATGGACTAATTTGGCCCTAACAAAAGGGATTTTTACATCACCTAACCATTAATATCATTTGCATTTACTAAGTATTATTTTCTATTTTTATTTTCCCTTATTTTACACTATTTTTCAAATAATAATAATAATAATAATAATAATTATTTTAAAAAAGAGGCCCACTAAGGGGCTGGGCTTTCACCCCAGCCCCATTCCCTTTTCTTTATCCATAGCGCGGGCCTGAAGCCCATCTCGCCCCAATTGCCAAACTCGCGGCCCGGCCCCCTCCCTCCTCCTCCTCCTTCTTCCTTCCCTTTCCCTTTTGCCTCTGCCCCATCGCTACGCGTGACGACGTGCGCAAGCACGCCGTATTCTGGAGAAGCAGGGAGGGACCGGCGACGGATCGGACGCGCCTTCAATGCTGCCGAGGTCACGCCGGCTCGGCCAAACCAAAGGACGGTCGGCACGCTGAGAACCGGCGGCCGAAACCCCCATCGATCGGATCCTCCCCGCCTATAAATAGGGGGCAGACGAGCAGGGCGCTCCGAGGTTTTGGCTTCGAAGATGTGCCTCCTTCCCTGCGCCGAAGCTTCTGGTGAGCTACGACTCTGTCCCTGCCCTATTTTCGGAGGTGCTCGGGCCGGAGCTCGCGGCTGTCCGGCCTGCGCGAGCTCCGGCACCTTCCGCCCGCCTTTTTGGCTGTTGCGTGGGCTGTCGTCCGTCCGGCAAGGGTCTCGGCACAGGTTTGGGCCTCGATGAAGCTAAACCCCACATTTCAGCAGTGTGCTCTACCTGTTTGACATAATGCCTGAACGAGATCCAGGCGGCTGGGATCCGTGGGCCGAGCCTCGCGCCGCCGAGCTCACCACCGTCCCTGATGCCGGCCGTCGGTTCGTCGTCGTGTAGGCTGGCCTCGCAACGATCGGCGTTGGTTGCCGCGACCAGGCCGTGACGCACTCAATCGTTCCATCGCCGCCGTGGAGGAGGCAGACGCGACTCGGGTCGCGGACCGGGTCGCACACGGGTCTCGGTTCCGGGTAGAGTTGTTGAGTAATGGGTCATGATAGGTGCGGACCGGGCGTGCGCGGGCCCGAGAGGCTTGGGGGGCCAGTATCATTTCAGAAAACTTTTGGGCTTAGACAAACTTGGGCAAAGTTTTGGGGTCTGTGTGGGCCGAGCTTTATTTTAAAAAATATGACTGGACTGGGCCCACACGCTGAGCTCGATCCGGCTAGAGGTCATGCAACCCGGGCCGCGGGCCCGGGCTAGCTCTGACCCGGGTCGGATCCGACCTGGGTCCCCCTTTAATAGTATTATATTATAATATTTTCTAAAAAAGGTCTAAAAGAAAAAAAATCCAAAAAATATTTTTTGTTTTCCAAAAATTGAAAAAGCAAGCAAAAAATGTTTTTGTCAATAAATTCAGAAAAATCAGAAAAAGGCCAAAAAAATACTTTTTTCCACAAATATACGGAAAATCCTCGAAAAATCCAAGAAAAAGGAATCATTTGATTTAAATAAGATTAGGTACCGGAAGGATATTAATGATTAACTAGTGTAATTCAATCATAGATTCTAGTTCCTTTGAATGCGTAGAAGTAAAGTATTTTTCATGATATTTTACTTGGATTTCTAATCAACCCATTTCAAATCGATTAGTGGCGATTCATTTATTTATAATTGACTTTGTAAGAAAAAGACTTGAACAATAAGTTGCGAATTGATGGACTTGAGAGAGCCTAGGCTAAGCCTTAAAAAGCATTAGCCGAACTATTAGCCTTCTGGGACCCAAAAGGGAGTTGGTTCAATTCGAACTAACTCAAAACTCACAGGATCGATGATTAACTTGCATGGTACTGATTCAAGGATTCCAGGATTAAGGACTGAACGAATTTCCTTGAGAACCAGACCAAAACTAGTAAGGTTGGGCTAGGGTAACCCCTAGCTTAAAGAAGCTTGAACGACCATAACAACAAGCTTTAAGAAGCTCCATTTGCCGTGGCCCTAAGCTTGTTCGAGCTGCTGTGGCTACGATCCCAAAGAAACTCTAGCCACCATGGCAACAACTCCAAATCCCTTCCCCCTCTTCTTTTATCAATTTTTATATCGATTGAAGTGACGACTTCAAATAAATGAAATTTTCTTCTGATAAGACTTGTATTAAAAAAATGTCCAGTTAAATGATTCAGTTATACACTTCAGCAAAAATTGAACTAACGGTGGCAAATTTCAAAAATATATAAGGACGATATCGAATAAAGAACTAAAAAAACAGAAAAAGTAACGGTTTTGATTTTCGGACAAAATGATTTGGAACACGTTTCCCTAAATATACACAATCCCTCAACGGTTTTCTCACGCCTATCGGAAAATTCGAGGGGAAATAGGTTCGAAACCTGCCTCAAAATGAGATCGAACCTCCATGATTAGACCTTTGATTAGGGTTGTCCCTCAGTTCGATCCCCCAAAGATCATCATCATCATCATCATCATCATCGAATCGAATCCATTTTCAGGATCGTTTTGATTTTCGAGCTCGTTTCGAGTTCGATCTCCATTGCCGATCCGGTTTTTGGGGAGGACGGGAAGGGAAGATTTCGGTGCGCCAGGGGCTTCTTCTCGTCCCGGGGACGACAGATGAGGGGCTTCTTCTCGTCGTGGCCGGAAGATGGCAATGCGCCTTCGTCCTCCAGCTCTTCGCAGCCGCCCCATCGACCGCAGATGCACGCGCCTCGAGCTTCTTCTTCTTCTTCCGGGCAGCCGACGAGCCGGCGGAGGTGAAAATTGAGCTCTCCCCTATTTTGAGCGGTCGTGTGTTGTTGTTGCGGCGATTTTCAATACCGATGAGCGTGCGCGCGGGCGTTTGAATGCGGGGGTCAATGGTGGGCTTGTGAGAGAATTTTGGGCGATGCGTGTGATCCGGAATGACTTGAGTTCGCGTGTGGGGATCTAGTGTGTGAAATTGGATCCGTGCGTGCGTGATTTTGTCTGGTTAGCTTGGTTCTTGAGGGAGAGGGGTTCTTCTCATTTGTGCAGACTCTTGACTCAGGTGTTTCCTTGGTCTAGCCTCTAATCTCATCGAGTGAATGAGAAGTTTGGAAATATCTACTGGGGCCACCAATGGAGTTCTTTGAAATGAATTACCTTTTTGATAATTTGGGACACTGTGGGGCGATTTCATTGAATTTTGGTTCGGTTTCTGCAGAATCTGTTAGAATTTAGAGGATCGTGTCTCTTAGTTGGATATGGTCGTTTAATTATAGGAAGGATTCTACTATTCTTTTGACAGTTACCCAGCCCTTGCTCTGTTCAGTAATCTGCTGGTTTTTTTGGGTCCCAATCAGCAGAAGAATTGATCAACTCTTGTATGTATAGTTATCTTAGGATTTTGTTGATTACGCTTGCTTGTGTGAAATAATGATAGTTCTAGCTGTTTACAATTACAATCTAGACTGAGGTGATAATTGGTAAGGTTACCACAAATGATGATGTCACAAGCCAAATTCTTTTTGACATTATTGTAGAATGATTTTTTATTTCCAAGAAAATGGGGCTCTTTTTGTACTGTGAATGTTTGAGATTCCAAGTTATCAACAGATGTTGCGTTGTAATCCATTGGAAATAGGCAATTGGTTGAATGTTGTTGAAGGCCATTGTGGGTGTTATAGTTGACTAATTTTGTACAGCAAGTTTAATTACATGTTGACATGGGTCTCTTATTGAGTTACTGCTGCTATTCCGTGTTCCACTTGTTCTTGTGGGATATCCAGGAAAGAAAGGTTCGTTGAGTGCACAATTGCTGGGTTATGTCTACAGGATAATTTTTGACTGTGTTATAGGAGTCTAAAAGGATCTCTAATGCATGTATATCCAACATTTTACACATTTGATAAATCTTAGGAAGCTGATGTACAAATAAGAGACTATTGCTACTTCTTTTATAGTCTGTAATTTTGTTATTACAAGAATGGACATGGATAGCTGCTTTGGCTGCTGCTTGCCAGGCAGCACGTTATTTCTTTTTGTTGTAAACTCGTGGACTCAGTCACGATATGTCAGCCACACTAAAAAAAAAACCCTGGACACGGTCAACCCCCTCTCTCCTTCCTCTCCTCTGTTAATGTGAGCTAGGCCTCCAACATCTGAGACCGGCCATTGTCTTGCTCGCAGCCACCATAGGTCATGACCATCCATGACGATCTCTCTCTCTCTCTCATGCACAAACACACCCACAGGCAGTTCAAATAACTTTTGCAGTTCATTAATTTAGATATACTTCTATTTGTAGAAGCATATAGGCCCTTGGAAGGTGTTACTTTTACTTAACTCGGGATAGGATAATCTACTTGAAAAATATGTAATCATCATAATAATGTCATAGGAATGCAATGTTAGTTTATTTGCAATGATTTATGACACAAAATGGAGTCATAAATAAAAATAAGGTGCATCTCACTAAGACTTCTGCTAGTGTATGGAATCATTGTTCTTTTATCTGGACACGTAGCTTGAAAAGTCCAATGTTTGAGGATGTACTGTATCTTTTGGTAAGTCTAGGGCTCTAACAATATCAATTTCCATTTCTCCTTTGCTTATTTTTTCAGTTTTGGTAATCAATGGTTATCTGTTTCTTCAGGTTAGTATTATCAATGAACATTTAATCAATTATGATTGGAAATTTCTTCTATCTGTTGTTTTTTTTTGCGTAGTCTTAGACAGTGATGTAGTTCTGAAAGAATTTATTGAACTGAGATGAGAGATGCATGTAGACATCTCCATATGAATAGGAATTGAGAAGTTCCAGTTATATTTCTACCTCAAATTAGATATATAATTTTCTTGGAAAAGAAATCATTGCTTCATTAGTTTGATACATGGGAACATATATCTATGGAAAAGAAATTTTAGTACTGGAGTTCTTAAAGATCTCATACCCATTATTTATGGTTGAATGAAAAAGAAGAAAGGCATTTTGATGTGAAATCTTCAATTCATTAGTCTCGCATGATTTCCGAGCTTTATTCTAAGCAGCAAGGGCCATATGTTTATCCTTGATGTTTCCAAATGTAGGAATCCTTGCTTATTTCGCAAAGAAAGTACAGAAAATATTGCCAATGAATCCCTAAATTTTCTAGGGTTGAAGCCTAGTTATTTTAAGCGTGATAATTGTCCTTTTGGTTTATGCTACAGCATGTACTAACATGTCTCTTCTTAATGAGGGAACCTTTCTTTTGCATCAAACCATGATTTATCAAATCATTAATTCATAAGTGGAAATTACCAGAAACAACATGTGTTGTCATTATACCAAGTTTCCTTCGTGCATGTATCTCCTTATATGTATGCGTGTCTTTTTTCAGCAGTGGCAATGTCTTTAAACTCTTAGCACGAAGAGAGGTCTCTCCACGATCAAAACATTCTTTAAAGAAGTTTTGGGGAGAAGCCTCAGAGTGTCAGCTCTGTCCCTTCCAGCAAAGTTATGAAGCAGTAAGAGATGTAAGACGAAGTCTCATCTCATGGTATTTTCTCAAACCTAGAATGTGATTTTCTTTCAGGAATGTGGGCTTTGGTATATTTTGTATGTACTTTTTATATGTTGTTGCACTTGATGGCAATTTATGGCGTACAGCAATTTGCCAATGTTCTATCAATTGTTTTCAACATGCTTGTTTTGGCAGGGTTGAGGCATTCTCACTGCAACATTTGTCTGCCAAATATTGTCCCCTTGTGCCTCCTCCAAGATCGACGATTGCTGCTGCCTTTAGTTCTGATGGGAAAATACTTGCTTCTACACAGTGAGTAGAAGATTCTTATATGTTTGGATAATGGTGGTCGCTATTAATATTGATTCTTATTCCAGCTTAGAACAGAGCATATATTGTATATCAAGTTGGAGTTGATTTTCTTGGTTGCAGTGGAGATCATACTGTCAAACTTATTGATTCTCAGACAGGGAGTTGCTTAAGGGTGTTAAGGGGTCATAGGAGGACACCGTGGGTGGTAAGCTGCCTCTGTTATAAGGCTCCTTGTGTATGCAATGATTTAGTGCCGTACTTTTAGCTTTGTCTGAGTGGTTTTTCAAATTTACAGGTAAGGTTCCACCCCTTGTACCCAGAGATCCTTGCAAGTGGCAGTTTGGATCATGAAGTTCGTCTGTGGGATGCAAATACTGCAGAGTGCATAGGATCTCGCAATTTTTGTAGTTCTCGTTCTGATTCCCTTTTCTTCCCATATCTTTTAGAAACTGTGTCAATGTTGGGACTTGTTTAAGAGGATTATATGTGTGTTTATCGTTTCTACAGACCGTCCTATTGCATCCATTGCATTCCACGCCCAAGGAGAACTTCTCGCTGTTGCATCTGGTCACAAGGTGGGGATATTTAATGTGGATTTTTGTGGATTGTGAACTTTGTATTACTTTTAGGGGCTTTGACCTTAAATTTTTTTATTAGTTGTACATTTGGCACTACAATAGAAGTGAAGAGACATCATCGCCAACTATTGTTTTGAAGACTCCGCGATCTCTTAGGGCTGTGCATTTCCATCCACATGCAGCTCCATTTGTTTTAACAGCTGAGGTGAAGTCTATTTGGTTAGCACCTTTCTTTCCTCCACCATAGCTTCTCTTGATGTTATTATATTGTCCATTTGCAGGTCAATGAACTCGACTTGACAGATTCAGCAATGACCCTTGCAACTTCTCCTGGTTATTTGCACTACCCTCCTCCTACTGTATATCTTGCAGATGCTCATACTAATGAAAGATCTAGGTTGGTGGATGAACTGCCTCTCATGCCTTTACCATTATCGATGTGGCCTTCCTCTGCTAGAGATGATGGAAGAGCACCCATGCCACACACAGATGGGGATGTTGGTCTTAGTGGACAGCAGAGGGTAGACTCATCTTCTTCAGGGCAGTATGGATTCCATCTGTCTCCAATTGAACCTAGCAGCTCTCCTTCCATGCATGAAGAGACGGGAACTGATACTTTCTCTAGTGTAAGGGAATCTGAAGTAATTCTCTCTGCAATGAACAGTGTGGATAATACAGATGTGCAACCTGAAGAGAGAAGTACTCATATTTTCTCTTTTAGCGACCCAAGGTTTTGGGAGCTGCCTTCAGTGTATGGATGGTTAGTTGGTCAAACCCAAGGTGCTCCTCAAACTGCACCAAGTCCTGGGGCTCTTGAACCTTCATCTACTTTTGGTGAGGTAGCAAGTGTTTCACATATCATATCTGAACCTATGCCAAGTGGCATAAATCAGTCACGGCTTGGTGGAAGATCTGGGTCTAGATGTCACTCTTCTGGGTCTCGGATGATGCGCACAGCTGAACTTAATGATCGCCCACATGATGAGAACTTTCCTCAATCTGTTGTCAGTAAACTCAGGTCTGAACTTGAAGCACTGGCTGCAGCAGCATCTACAGATTTGCCATGCACGGTGAAGCTTAGAGTATGGCCATATGACATGAAAGATCCTCGTGCACTTCTTCATTCAGAAAGTTGCCGCTTAACTATTCCTCATGCAGTTCTATGCAGGTATATCTTGTAACCCAAGAATTAGTATTTTCTTTAGAGTTTTTTGCGTGGGGGTTTTGGGGGGAAAAGGAGGGATGGAGCAAGGAGGGTGAACAAGGCAATTGGGGGGAACAGGGAAGGATGGTATGAACCAACAACCCATGTTAAGACCTCCTGGGTCTTTGTAATGGCCAACCATCAATAAGGCGATCTTTTGGTTCTCAGAAATAATGCTTTTCCTAATGTCCTGCTTATGCTTGCATTAATACTGGCTAATTTCCTTTTGAAATTGCTGCAGTGAAATGGGGGCCCATTTTTCTCCTTGTGGCAGATTCTTAGCTGCCTGTGTTGCGTGTGTGCTGCCTCAGTTGGAAGCTGATCCTGTATTACATGACCAGGTTGATCCCGATGTCACTGGAGTGGCAACCTCACCTACTAGACACCCTGTTTCTGCTTATCAAATCATGTATGAGCTTCGGATCTATTCGTTAGAGGAGGCAACGTAATGCTCTAGTCTTCCACCTTACTTCCATGGCCGACTTTATATGTATCCATCTTTAGATAATTCTCATACTGTTAATGTTTAATGATTTTCAATCTTCCAGATTTGGAATGGTGCTTGCATCACGAACCATAAGAGCTGCTCATTGTTTAACCTCCATTCAGGTCAGTTAAGTAGTGTCTACTTTGGTCTGAGTTTGATGGGACAGTCTGATTACTAGTGTTATTTTTCATCAACTCATTTTTGAGTTTCCTTAATAACTATTTTCTGAACTCTGAAGTAGTTTCAGATTAACCCTGTCAAATTTTGTATCATTTGACTACTAGTTTATTTAGTTATCTGTCATTACTCATGCAGAAATAGTGTCCCTATCAGTTGGTCATTTGAGAACCTTAGCAATGACTTTGCATATTATAAGCTGCTGTATTTATGAGAAGGGGAAATGCTTGAATGTGTTACTTTCATTTGCAAGTCCTTGTTTTTTTGATACACTACTTTACTGATCTTTGAGGAAGTAATATGTGGACAGCGTTGCACACATTTGTCAATCTGCCATTGATCTTGAGTTAATTCACGTTTATGCAGTTCTCTCCAACATCTGAACACTTATTGCTCGCCTATGGCCGTCGGCATAATTCGCTTCTTAAAAGTATAGTCATTGATGGAGAGAACACAGTGCCTATTTACAGTATATTGGAGGTATAATTTAAATGCTATTTAGATGCACTTTTGCGCTTCTAGTTCCTTCTGCATTTGGTGAATCTTTATTTATGGAGAGCAGTGTGTTGTTATTATTCTTATTCTGTGGCTCAAGTTACTTGTGTGCTTCTTGATGTATCTGTCGATGCGTCATGCTTATTGATCTCACTGCAGCTAATTTCCCTTTTTTCCCCCTACTATTATATAACGAACTCCATTCTTCTATTCTCTTATTAGATTGAATGTGCAACATATGAGATTAAATTAAATGTCACCTACCATAAATAGTCTGTCATGTCCCCATTCTGCCCTATTGATGTGTCTGCCTTGACCCCTCTGGGCGATGTGTCCATCGGTGATGCAGCTTTCAAATCTACATGATCATGCTAGAAGGAATGATACTATCTGTCTGATAGGATCATGAAATGGACAAGTTCACTGAGCTATGAAACACCATGAAACAAATAACAGGAGAGATGTCTTTTTTCCTGCAACAAAATTATTTTCTCTTGCATGGGTCTTCAGATGAGTTGTGAATATAATTTTTATGCAGTTTATGTTGTTGAAGCAATTACAAGAATGAAGAACTCATCTGGTATTTATTTGGCATGAACACATAATCAAGGAACTCAAATTAGGGATCAGAGTTTATACAGTGGCATTGATTTGGAATTCGAAATGTTGTACAGTTCCATTATCTCTTATCCTGCCTAGAAAGCAAGAGACCTATGAGTGAAAGGCCCCTCTTCCTCTATCCTTTGCCTGTCAATTGGAATGGTAACTGCTAATGCAACTCTAGGCGTGAAATGTTCTAAATTCTTTTGGAGTAACCAGTTTCCAGAGCCCAAATCTAAGATGTCATTTGTACCTGTTGACAAATTCAATATAGATCTTGCATGCATGCATATCCTGCATAAAAAATGCAAGGATGTAGCTTGAGGGGGCATCATCACCTCTTTTCCGGTATGCAGCTCAATCATGCCAGTGCTAGTGATTCCTGATGTAAAATCATCTTTCCATTTAGCACTGAAAAATTAGCAATCTTTCTGCTTTGTCATATCATTGGAATGTCATTCTGTCAAGAGAGGCAATTGTGCTGCACTGTTAGAGGGAAGTTATGCACATTTTGAAGGAAAGATATGGATTATTAGACTTGTTGACATGAGAATTTCTAAGGAAAAGAGTGTGATTGAGGATGATATCTGTAACTATCATTCAAATTGTTTCTATGATTTATTTGCTTCAACCATTGTCACCATCCATTTCAGAAAAAGGTATATGCTCAGCACTTTCATTGAATGCAACAGTTGTTTTATTACCAGAATTGGATTGACATGCCTGTTTGTTTTGTATACTTTGCAAAATCTGGAATAACCATATCTTGATCGATGAGCACAGAAGAATTGCAAAATCCATACAGCTATGAGAAACAAGGTCATATGTACGAGTATTGAGTCTTCATCTCCATCGTTCATCTGGGACTTGAATTGTGGGCATTGTCGCTCTCAAGTATATTACAGAATGACCTAATCGAAGGGGTAGTGATTGCATTGGTTTTGGTTGCATTAAATGGTTGAATAGCCTAGAACTGCCTCAGAAATTAATGTTATTGGGCATCGTTTGATGACCATTGCTTGGTGAGCAGCCAGTTTCCTGATCATCTTACGTAGGATAGACACAAAGGTGATCGTCCAATCCTAAATGTTTGGTTTTTTATCTCTCTCTCTCTCTCTCTCTAATATAGCGGCCAGCACTGTTCACATTATTTATCCATTGGCATGAGCATAATAGACATGGAAATTACTGCTGTTATCTGGCTATTATGTTGGGCGTTTCCATCTCCCTAAGCTGGCTTCTTTAACCAGGTCTACAGAGTTTCTGATATGGAACTTGTGAGAGTTCTTCCCAGTGCGGATGATGAAGTAAATGTTGCATGCTTTCACCCTTCAGTTGGAGGTGGCCTGGTTTATGGAACAAAGGTAAGTAAATGTAATCTAGTATGACTGGACAATCAGGGGCTCAAAAGCTATTCTTAAATACTAACATTTCCTTCTCTAAAATTCAGGAAGGGAAATTAAGGATTCTCAATTATGACAGTTCTGGGGGCTTGAATCCAAAATCATCTGGTCTTCTTGATGAAAACATGGCAGAGGTGAACAAAGATCTGAGTGTAACTGGTGTTTGTTAGATTTATGCATTGACAGTTATTTATGAAGCAAGGCCAGGCCTTTTCATTCTTGTTGAGCTTCCAATTTGTGGATTTCTTTGGAATTTGCCAGCAATGCGTGCAGTGGAATATTTTAGTTGACCAGAAATCACCTGCTATAGTTGTCTATTATCTTTAGTTGGGGTGGTGGAGGGTGGTTGGGTATATTGTTCTTTTGCAATGATAATTTATGTCTAGTTCTCAAACTAGGTCTTCACATCTCTGTTAAATGAAGTTTGTGCTCATTGTACTTGAACTTGTTTTATTGGGCTGCTTTATCAAAATGACAATTTATGGTGGCATTTGATTATGTCTGAAAGTCAGTTGTTGGTAACTGAGCTGAATGAAGTTAATCATGCTATGGGGGAGAATGAGTGTATATTTACATGTTGAGTGTAGCCGCATAAACTAACCTTATCTATTCCCTTTATAGGTTCCTACATATGCCTTAGAATGCTAGTAGCTTGGAAGTGCAATGCACTTGTGAAATATACTGCTCAACCTTGAAGGTTTGTTTCTCTCTGTCTCTCTCTCTCGCTCTCTTGGTTGAAATGAATTGATTTGAGTTTAGGCTCCATTTGTTTCGTGGAATATAAAAGGTTTGGAAAATATTTTCCTAAAAATGATCACATATATTGAATACAAAAATGAATGAATGAAAAATATTTTCATTGTCCATGAAAATTTTTAGACATAAATTGTAGTCGATAATGAAAACATTTCATGTTGACTAATTATTTCAAGCGACATAAGTGATCATTTTAAAAAAAATATTTTCTAAACCATTCATATTTGCGAAACAAATAGAGCCTTAGCAGTATAGTTAGCGAGTTTGTGATTTTTATGTCTCTGAGGTTGCAACGGAAGTTTTGCATCCATGAATAGCCCTACTACGGGGTTGTGATGCACAAATATCATTCTGAAATGAATTTGATTTCTTTTGGGTTAATCTCTCTCTTTTTATCTGTCCAAGAACCTATATTAGTTTGGTGAAAGTGTTGATGTGCTATTTTGAGTGCTTGCGTCTTAGAAAGACCTAGGTCCCTTAGGAGGTGATACTTGGATATGGGCATAGTGCTTTTCGACATAAATTGTATATAGGGTTTTCTGCTGTGGAAAGCAAAACAGTTTTTTAAGCCCATTCGGATGTAGCACCAAGTTTGTCATGTTGGGATCTATGTTTTCTTTTGTTAGCAGACTTTCAAGGCATATTATGGCAAAACAGGGAAAAAGTTCATCAATTATAATATCTGAAATAACTCATCTGAGATGTTATTAGGTGATAATATTGGGGATGAGATGATGAAATGTCACTTGCACTTCCCATGCAGGTTGTGGCTTGAGTGCAGCTGTATCTGTTTTTTCCACGGCTGTAAATCCTCGGCTGGACTGTGATGTCCTCGTTCCATTACTTGTCAAATGCAGTTTTGTACAATTCTTTGCTATTTGTGAGAGATGTCTTCCACTGTCAAGAGTCTTAGGAAGTTGATCTAACTTGGAAGACGTCTCGGGATGTATGTTATATGTGTATGTTCATTTTGATTCCACGGACTATTGTATAGGGGGGAAAAGGAAAGTCTAATGGATGGATTTCAACCTAAATGGATTTGTCGGTTTCTGTTCTTTCTCATCATTGTAAGGATGTTGTTTATAGATCAAAGGAAAAGTTTTCTTTGCTGATTACCCTGCTGTAGAGGTGATCTAGTCATTTGAGTTGGATTTTTTTTTTCTTGCAACTTCAGCAGAATCAGCACTGACGGGTTTTTGCATCACCCCTTCTAAGCAATCAGATTGGCACTGAATTTCCGTCCTGAAGATTTGATATGCTTTGGGGGCTTTGGTGGAACGGGGAAATAACAGAAGAAAAATGTGGAAAATTGCAGAGCGAGTAGTTCTTGCCACAAATTTTAGCAAAGATCGTTGCTTATGAAAGGCGGATGCTGTTTTGCATATAATTTGCTTCTTTATTCATGATCTTTGGGAAAATACCTTACCCGTGGCTTTCCCACTTGCAAAATGGCACTGTTCTGGGGTTTAATTGGCTTGATCAAGTGTCATTTTCCAAATAGTCTTATCCTTGGATGAATATATGTAATCTGTGCTCACTTCATCAGCTCTTAGTTTTCAATTTTCTAAATCGTAAGTTTTCACACACCAGTCTCGCGACCGGAAGTACTGATCTGTCGACTGGTTATTTTGTCATGGAATTCATACCTAGTGTGGAGAGAAAACGAACAGTGACTTGTGCTGATATTATTCTCAGCTCTTTATGCTCGAACTGTCAAAGATTATTGGCCAGCTCGTAAGTTGGTCGGAGGGTACCTCTCTGAATTTTGAGTTCTAGCGATTCTGTAAAAGAATCGAGCCAATTGGCAAAGTACTCAACATCCCTTAGATCACATAAGTGAAGCTTTCATCCTGCCATCCAACTAAGAGAGCACTTTATGAGTCATGTGATTCATGAAGCACACTCGTTTCTTGAAATGGGCTCTTAAACGCGTTTCATAACACGGTTCCCCTCCTTGAACCGGTTGCAATATAGTAACTACTCAGGCCACTTATGACCAAAAAAAACAAAAAAAAACTACTCAGGCCACGGAAGCAGGGACGAACCCAGTCTCGAGCGCACCTAAGTTCTAACAAAACCAACATTCCGTACCCCTAATTTCATCTTCCATATTCCAATTGTCACGAGATAAGGGCAATTGAATGGTGAAAGTGCGAAAAACTTGAGAGACGGCAAAATCATTGATGACCGACACATAAATAATATAAGCCCTAGCTGGGACAGATTCCTTTAATACTTCATCCGTGGCCCACTTTACTGAATTACGCCATCATCTATTTTTCATGTCTGCATTTCGGCCACTGAACTTCCATACAATGGAATTTCCTTTAACTCATGGAATCCAGCAAAACCTCTATAAATCCACACCGCAAACTAGAGAAAATATTAGGTACGTCACACGTGCCAGCGTGTCAAATGGGAAGGGCGTTGGCTGATCGACACGTGTCTGCGTGTCAGTCCACGTTAATTAGGATTTCAAAAAATTCAAATCCCGTGCGTTGCCCCTTTTCTCTCTCCCCTCTGCATTTTCTCTCTTCGTCTCTTCACCTTCACGCATAGCTTCTTCTCTCTTCGCAGCCAATATTTTCTCTGTCCTGCACTTCTCTCTAAGGCACGACTCTCTCTTTCTCCCTCTCCCTCTGACGCCCCCAGCCCCCTAGACACCGCGTGCCGACCGACAACCACCGCCCCCAATTGACGGTCCCTCGCGCCCTCCCTCTGAGACTTCCCGCTTTGTCTTTTCTCTCCAAGCCGTCGACCCAAGTCCTAGTTCGACGGACGAACACCGTGCCACCCTTGACGACCACTGTGCGTGGTCGACGGACCCCCGCCTTGTCTCTTCTCTCTCCAAGCCGTCGACCATTTGATGGACGAACCATTGCGCATTGCCGATGACCACCGCGCGTGACTAATAATCCCCCTACTGTCTCTTCTCTCTCCAAGCCGTTGACCATTCGATGGATGAACCATTGTGCATTGCCGATGACCACCGCGCGCGGTTGACGGTCCCCCGCCCTGTCTCTTCTCTCTCCAAGTCGTTGACTCGACGGACGAATCACCGCTGCAGCCAATATTTCCTCTTTTCGATGAGGCGTGAAGACACAGTCTTGACAAAAGCATCACTTCTTCTCTCCTTGCTCTGGTGCTTGCCTGTGCTTGTTGGATCTCGCTCCTTTGTTCCTTGCTCCTACGTTTGCTTGGCTCGTTTGCACTATGCTCCAGCGCTCCCTCAACGCTCGTTGGGTCTTTGCTGCTCACTCGGCGCTCATTTGCTCTCTACTCTGGTGCTTTCTTGATCTTTGAATTCCTTTGCATCCGAAATTCAGATTCTGTAATTTTTTTTTTTATGACTTTAAGATTGTTCGATTATCATGAACTGCAAGTTGTGGCTTGCTGTTTTAACGAGGCAAATCTTTTGGGATGAAGTTGATATGGAGTGTCTTACGTTCTTGACTGAAGAATGGTGTTCATGTTTCTTGAGCCCCACCGAATGCATTAGTCATGCTGTTGGAGAAAGTAGCGGATCAATGAAGCAAATACTTGACAGATCCACAGTTCGAACATTGCCCAAGTTCACGAAATTGTTATCTCATTTGCAATGCTAAAAAATACAGACATAAATTAGGGAGTAGAGGGAACGCATTTTCCATGCAAGCTGCAAATCTTGCACGGTGGCTAAACTTGATTCACCGGCAGTCCAACCCTTTGAACTGCTGAAAGAAATCAACCAGACTTGCTTTCGCTCCATTTTTAACCATCCGGGCAATTTCAGCCGGGCCTTTGAAGACCCTCTTTAAGGCTCCAACGCACAAATTCACGCAATCAAGTATATAGTTTGCTATGATCATCAAGAGATTATTTGCAATAGCTGATGCTAAGACGGCGCGGGGCCTTTTATTTGGACCCAAGAGGGTAATGTGAGACAATTCTGCAATGGTGATATGTACAAAACATCAAGAAAAAGACCAAATCTGGAGACACTTGCCAAACTTCTCTGAAAGTCCCTCGTGAGCAGAGAGTCTAGAATTTAACTTTGGGTAAGATTTGATGCAAGATTCTTCTTGCCCCTTTACAACTCGGTATTTACAACAGGAAACACCCCGTGATTTCTCTACAAAATTTTGACTAGATGCTAACAAACTAGAAGATGACATTCTCTTGCGAAGTGATCAACTCCAACACCATCCGTCAGTTCAAAGTACTCCAATAGCTTTCTCTGAGATACAAGGGAAGTAGCATGAGCAACTAGGGGTTCAAAGTGATCAACTCCAACACAATTCATCTGTTGTCGCACAATGGTTGTTGGTTGGTGCGCGGTGGTCGTCGAGGGCGACACAGTGGTTTGTCCGTCGAATGGTTGACGGCTTGGAGAGAGAAGAGACAGGGCGGGGGACTGTTGACCGCGCGCGGTGGTCGTCAAGGGCGGCACGGAGTTCGTCCGTCGAACTAGGACTTGGGTCGACAGCTTGGAGAGAGAAAAGACAGAGCGGGAAGTCTCAAAGGGAGGGCGTGAGGGACTGTCGATCGGGGGCAGTGGTCGTCGGTCGGCGCGCGGTGTCTAGAGGGCTGGGGCGTCGGAGGGAGAGGAAGAGGGAGAGAGAGAGAGAGAGTCGTGCCTTAGAGAGAAGTGCAGGAGAGAGAAAATATTGGCTGCAGCAAAGAGAGAAGAAGTTGTGCGTGAAGGTGAAGAGATGGAGAGAGAAGGTGAAAAGACAGAGAGAGAAAATGCAGAGGGGAGAGAGAAAAGGGGCAGCGCAGGGTTTGAATTTTTTGAAACCCTAATCGACGTGGACTGACACGCGGACACGTGTCGATCAGCCAGCGCCCTTCCCATTTGACACGCTGGCACGTCGCACGCACCTAATATTTTCTCCCACAAACTATATTCTGATATGGAATGTTTTTGTTATAACCAAGTACAAGTACCGCTGTTCTTCATGTTATGGAGCCTTCCGTCACTAGATCGCGACTCTGTGTTCCTTACCTATTCAAGCCAGCACGTTGGCCTAATACTCCCTGTCCAATCCCCACATGGTACCTAAGTTCCAGAGATCAGCAAGAGGCAAACATCTTGGAATGATGCTATCTCTTTCTAACAACCTATGCATTAGATAACAGCTGAACATGACCTAATTCCCCTACTAAGTGCATAATTCACCAGCTGCAACATCAGCATCATCTTTCACAATAGATGATACATCCTCACAAAACTTTTAATCTGAAAATTATACCACAACAAGATCAAGAAAATTAACATCAAGTTACATTACCTTAGCATGCAGTGCTTGAATGATTGGGCAATGATCATTTAAATGCTAGTCATAATTGATGGACAAAGAGACCATTACAGATCAAATGCGTCTCTTGCAAATAAAAAAACGTGCTATCTAGAGAAAGCTCTTCTATTTAATATTTACTTGAGTTTTAGAGGTACTCTCATCCATAGGAGTATACAGTACACGCATGTGCAAAAATGCACAGAAAATTTCATCTATCTTCGGTTTGACAGACAAGAAACTATATCATAACAGGCACAGTACCGATGAGGTATCATTGGCCCCTCAGAGCCTACCTGTGTCCAAAATATTTCAGTTCCCTTTCTACACCACTATCACCCCAGCGGTCACTTGAACACAGCACTAGACGGGAAACAAAGAATGATTTGCCCAGCAAAACAGTGTATCCTGCCACTGCAAGATCCTTGGCACTTTAAATAGTTGTTAAGTTCGGCAGTATCCTCAGTCACAGAATTACCTTCTTCATATTCGCTGCTAGGCAAAGAAACTTCCATACAATGGAACTTCACGAAAGCATCACCATCACCACATCCAGAAATGGCCATCTACCCTTTCTATGCTGTGTTCCATATCCCAAAACTTTTTACAATCTCTCAACTTAGACCAACAACATCCATCTCCCACTTCGTAATGCCTTAAGTCATTCACCAAAAGTTTTTACTCTTTGGTATTCCATGTGATGGAACAGCGCAATTAACCTTCCTAAACCCTCTGCTGCCACCTAATATGAGTCTAAGTTACAGACATCATGAAACTTGAGCACCCCACCACAGGCAATCCTCGAATCTGAAGGACAGAGAGCACATTACTCCTCCTGAAAGACACCGCTTTTTGAAAAGCCAATCTGGCATCATAAACCACACTCCCCTGTAGTAAGCTGGACATAATAATGAATCCATCTAGTTCTACAGGTCAAACCAAATGGATTCACGACCCAACTCAGACTCACTTATACATCTCATTGCCACAAAGCAACCCAATTTATCTAGCTGCTAGAGCACATCCAGTGAAATAAAGAGATTCTATCCGAGCCGTTTTGCTACTTTATGACTCTATAGCTTGTTAACTTCATTAGCTCATGCGTGTGCAACTGTCCCTAGATCTTATACCAACGAGGTCTTCAAGTCAGCTCCAATTTATCAGTAACTTAAATTGGAAAATAAGTCCAACAATGTGTGAGCATTCAGGATATAGAATTATTCCCGACAATCCGCTTCAAACCCATAAAAGCATACATAAACCCCGCACAAGGGCTAGCACCCCTTGCCCCATATAGTTTACCAATTTGCAGCAGGGAAAAGGGCAAACCCATCTCCCCGAAAACTACCAGGGCGTAAAACAGAAGGAACAAACACCATACAATCTTGAATCTGCCCACTTCATCCATTAGAGATAGTATTAACACTCAATGCTCTATCATCCAGTACAACAATGTTCAGTATTCTAATTGAATTGGGGGGTTTTTAATGCGCATATCATCGAGACAAAAATACGCAAACGAACAACCGATTTCTGAATATATATTCATACTAAGGAAGTGAATAACAGCAATCCATTACACCAAAAAGGATGACTGACGAGTTGCTCTCTTCTTCTACTCCTGGAGGAGGGAAGGGAGGGGGAAGGGAGGGCGAATGAACCCTAGGAAAGAGAAAGATGCGAGACACGGAGAGAGAGAGAGAGAGAGAGAGAGAGAGAGAGAGAGAGAGGGGAGCGATTACTGATGAAGCGCGGTCGGGGGATCTCGAATCAGTTGATGTCGGTGTCGTCGAAGTCGTCCTCGAAGGCGTTGAAGAAGTCGGCGTCGGCGAGCTTGTTGTCAACGGAGAGGACGCCCTCGCCGAAGATCTCGAGCGGGTCGACGTCGTCGACGTCCATCGCCACCGTCGAGCCCTGGTCTTCAAGCTCCGCGAAGTAATCCATCGGCGTCGGTCTCATCTTCCCTCTCTCTCTGCCTCCCGCTCTCGCACCGCCGTCGATCCCGTTCTGCGCTCCAGCTGTTTGTGCAAATGCTCGTAAGAATGACTTGCGAGGGAAACAGTGCGCTGATATATTAAAGGGTTGTTGTACAATTTTACCCCAAATTTATTTTTTAATTATGGAAAATCTTTTTTTAGTCTTAAATTGATATATTTGTGACGAATTTAACTTTATTAGATTCCGTTAAATTTTACCGTCAAACTGATAAATTGAATGACACGTGATAATAAATAGGCGTATCAATCATTTGTCACATATATATCAATTTATGATTTTTCGCGACATTAATCTGATTTAATAAAATTTAATGGTAAATTTATCATAAATATATCAATATGAGGTTTTTGGTGGTCATTAAATTAGGTTGAGGTAATTTTGTTATAATTGTATTAGATTGGGTTTTTTTGGTCAAAAAATTAGTTCGGGGTAAATTGACTATATATATATCAATCTGAGATTCTCTGTAATATTAACTCTAATGTAACAAGTGCATGAGAAATTTTGAGGTCGTTGAAGGGCTGTATGTGTACGATAACATACTTACCATAAGTTATGTTTTCATTCCAAAGTAACTATTTGACGCTCATTTTCACCCTTATACCTTTCGTGTAATTATTTAACATATAGAGCAATTGCTGAATTTAATGGTGGGAATACATTTATATATTGTGAAATTATAAGTAGAGGTATTTTAGGATTTCTGCTTCAAGTTTCGGGATCGAAGATAGGTGTGTATGTGTATATATATACACATGAAGCCTAATCGGTAAAAGTTGAGTTGTGATAAAATTGGCAATTTAAACTTTCGCTCAATATTTTTAATCCCTAAATTAATTTAATTTAATAATTCAATATCGCAAATTTCTTTTCTCATTGTAAAGTGCCACATGAATGCAATCCAACCACAAGAATGACATGAACTCGTAGCTTTGATAATGGATATATGAAGTTGTTCGTCTACAAATTGGGCGGAATTATTCTTTATTCTCTCATGACCTTTTCATAATAAAAGATTCCTAAATTTTTTAAGCAATATTATATAACCAATCACTTTTTGAAAAGTATTTTCCAAAACTTAAAATTTTTTTGTGAAATAAATGCATCCTAAGTTGAATGAGATATTAAAAATCTACTTTTAACAGCATGAAATATCTACTCATGTCAATTGTAATTAAAGTGGCTAATATCATTGGAAATCTCTAATAAAAATCACGACATATTTTTCTCGAATTAATTCATCGTGTCTTACAAAGAATTTTAAATTGATAATCCAACGACACATTTATTATAAACTAATTTTATCTCATGAAAAACCCTAAAATGACACATTCGATCTAAGTCTACCCCTTCACATCAGATCTCAAATTTAGAATAGATTCGGGTTGGGTTATCGGCTTGGAATTTCTCATCAGACGAAAATTAGTTTGTAATAAAAGTCTCGTGACATTATTGGTTTTTGGAATTTCTTCAGGTGAACATTAGTTTCAAATGTATAAGTCAGGTGGGTACTAATTTTGAGATTTGGTACTGATTTGGAGATTTTTAATGGGATTAATGCTAATTAAAAATTGCAAAAGAGACAAGAAAGAAAATTTGTGAGGACCATAATAACTAAACGAGGTTTAGAGAGAGGTTACTAGAGCAAACGTCCTTAAAAACCACGAAAGGGATTGGATTATAATATCACTCTACTCGTCCGATTATGCGCCACACAAGAAGAGCTCTGAAAGCCAAAAGCAAAAAATGGAAGAAAGCTCGAGTCGAGCGAAGCAGCAGCAGCAGATAACACGAAAGCGCGCGAGCGACGGCGGATGGAGCTCTTGTACTTGCAGGTCCTCGCTCCATCTCCATGGAGGCTCTCGTCTTCTTCGCCGCGCGAGTCGAGGAGCCCCGCTTCCGGGCTCCCCACGAGCTCGACCCTCCTCTTCTTCCGTTGCCGGAAGAGAATCCAGCCGACCCTCGTGGCCAGGTACGGCCGGTGGGACTCCAATGCCGGGAACGGGAGGCCGGGTGGATTCGCCTATGATTCTCGAGACGACGGCGACGGCGTCGGGTTTGACAAGTGGGTCAGGAGGAAGGAGAGGAGGAGGAAGAAGGGTTGGTGGCGGTCTTATGATTCCTCGAAGAGGCGTTGGTGGTCCGACGATGACGGAGATGAGGACGAGGACGAAGAGGAGGAAGAGACTGTTGGGATTTGGGAGGAGGTGATCGACAGCCTCTGGATCCTCAAGGTATGTTCCAATCACCATTTCTTTCGATTCAGCGAATGTTTCGTAATTTTCTTGAATTCGATGAATCGGGTCGTGCGCGTCGTGATGCTGTGATACGTAAAAATGTCTGCTTCTGTTTAAGTTCGTCGCGCTCGTACGTAATTCCGTATCATGTGCGGCGGCATTTCCTGATTAGAAAGAGTTGGCTAATGAGCAAAGCTCGAAATTCGGTTCTCCTGCTGGGCAAATGGTGGTTCTTTGCTGTTATTTTTATGCTTAAGAATTTCACGCAATAATGACAAGTGCAGATTGCAGAGAGAATTTTTGATGTCCTGTTTTGCTTGGGAATGTTGAGGCATGTGCACGTTTCAGTTGTCACGATTGAAGATTTCACCGTAGGGACCAATAGTTTCCTCAATGTTACTGTGGTGGTTGATGTGAAATGGTTAAGTTGAAAATCAATCTGACTAAAGATGGCATTAAATGACTTTCTGTTCCCAACACACCTTGAAAAGTGTGGTCTGGGGATGAGCTCCGTGCTGAAGCAAACAGAACTTTTGTAGCTGACAGTGGAGTTCCTCGTGAAGTTTGGGCGGAGACGCTTGGATCACCACCATGTAGTATACTTTTAAAACTTCAGGTCAATGCCTTTGCTCCAGCTTATCATGATCTTTTAAGAACATGAATGCCTCTCTGTCTCCAAATTCTACATCTTACTGTTCTCACAGTCAGGGGTTGCAGATTCGATCTTCCTGTCCTCATTTACTATCATCCTCTGGGTGGAGGGCTGTTTATTGTTATCCCAATGGTACTAAGTGTGACTAGATGAGCAGAAGTGTGCACTTTGATCAAATTGTTCTTCTCTTCCAGATATGGATAATTCAGAGCAATCTCTTCCATTCATAGCATTCCCAACTCTGCTGTCAACTGCAATTCCCTTCTTCATTAGTCCTGCTCTTATGCTCATATTCATCAGCTTGTCCAACAAACTAAGTTACTAGCCCATTTTGCTATCTCTTCTACTTTTGATTGGCTTGGATAGCTCCTTGGTCCATCTATCTTTCCTAATTCTTGTACTTATCACCAGTTTTTTTAAATTTGAGAACCATACCAAAATTCTTCCTCATTTAAAAAACGACAGCCTGGTACCTGTTAGATGAATAATTGCTACATATTGTGGAAGTTGATGTGTTCCAAAATGGTGCCAATTGTCCATTTCTCTGTTTTTTTGTAAGATTCAAATTTCTTTCCAGTTGTGTAATACCCGTCGTAGCTATTTCAGAAAAATCACTTCTGTGTTTTCACATGCATGGGATCTGTTTCTGTGGTTTCTCATTGTTGGTACTTCATCTCCATCATGTTGGCCTGGCAATTCTCTCATGGTGCTAGGTTTGAGCCTCAATCCTACCCAAATTGGCCTGGTACTTTACATAACTTTGGTATTGTATGGGCTGCCATGTGGATGTTGTTTGAGATTGTCAATTAACTAACCAAGAAGAGGGAGGAATGATAATTGTATGCCCCACTGATAACTACACTTGATAACTATTCCCATGCTGCTACTATTATTAAATTATTTAAATGTGTATTTGTCCGTGCACTTATCAAGTTGACTTTTCTTTGGATAATTTTTGCTTTTAACATTTTTGGTTACAATTTTATTTCAGATTTCGAAATTTGATTTTCTTCAGTCCTGAGTAGTTAATGTTTATGAGAACATATGAATAGCAACATCTAATGCTGTTAAGTTGTGTGAACTTTTTCACAGTTTCTCTGTTAATAACGGAAGAAGAAATATAGCCGTTGTACCAGGAAAGCAAAACACACATGGAGCAACTAAAAAGAAGCAGACCAATAGCGTGAGAAAATTCTTAGTATGTAGACAACACAAATCACAAAGCATTTGCCTTGCAATGTGCATATGGTTGAGTGCTCGCTATATGTCAAGTTTATCATCAACTATTATTCTTACTAAACTTACGGAATAAATTCTAATCTAGCTCCAAAGATTATGGTGTTCTAGCCTCAAGTTTTGTCAATGTTATGTAGAAAGTATTTTGGATTTCTTTTTCTTGATATTTCTTGTTAATAACATTGTATCGTCTCAATTTTCCTCATTTGAAGAAATAAAAAGCTTAGATAAATATTGGAGGCATGAATGGAGACTTGCCTCTTTGTATGTTTGACCATGAGAACTTCTGGAGGTGAATTTGGTCTTCTAGGCAATATATGATTTATAAGAAGTTTCCCAATTCAATCAAGTGATATTTTAGGAAGAATGCAAGAGGGTTCTTTCCCATTACTTTGCCAATAATAATTCCTGCAATATTTTTTTTCCCCTTGTCTGTTTCAATAGGTTTAGTGCTTCAACGGTGATTTCTGGCCAGTGTAGGTATTCAAATCCTATGGTTGGACGCTTCCTATCATCCTCATCTCATGGCTGCTAGCTACAGGTCCAAAAGCTTTTTTCATTACTCTGGCTCTTCCTTTTGGACTATCGGCGCTTGCTTTAGTGATTAAGAAGTTGTGGCCTGGAAAAAAGAACAAATCGAAAGCTAAAGCCAGGGGAAGGAGAAGGAAAAGATATTCTTACCGCGCGAACAATATGAGAACAAAGGAAGAACGAGATTGGAGGAGATGGAACAGGAAGGATAAGATAGAGTATGAATCATGGGAGGCTGAGGGAGATTTTTCTGCCCCCGAGTATCAGGGAGATACGAATGGTTTTGGTGGATGGGACGAGCTGGAGGGGAAGCAATTCACAGGGAAGTCCCCGGTTTCAGAGAGACCACAAAGACCACAGATGGATATTGGCAAGTATAGTAGAAAGGCAAGCAGAGATGATGTTCCATTGCTGTTGAGACTTTTGATTGCGATGTTCCCATTCCTGGGCTTTTGGACTAAAATGTTCTGGTGATTTGCTAAAGTGAGCTTGAGTTTATGAGCAATTTTGTTTGACCTTGCTTGGTTGGGAACTCAGAACGAGTCACAGCCTGAGGCTGGGAACTATTTGCTTGTTGCTATACTTCGATTGTTGATGCTTTTCCATGTTGAGTATCATTTGTTTAATCTGTGATAGAGAAGAAAGCACTGCCATATTCGGGATACCAATATGTGTCATTGGTTAGAGCTCAAAATTGAAGCCAGGTCCCCTTTTCTTTTCTATTCTTTAGCCTCTAAGTGGCATCTTCAGATTCATCCTCTCCTGTAACTTGTCTTCCATGCTCTATATGTAGTCAGCAGTGTCTTTTGGTCACTTGTATCGTGACCGTTATAGGTTTGAGGAATAATGTGGCGGATGAGTACGCAAATGATGTACAATGTTATCATTTTTGGAACATCCTACTTTTGAACGGGATTTTGTTTTATTTCCTCGAGCATATGCTACCTGTTAACGGCCTTAAGCTTTGCCAGGCGTTCCATCTCGAAGAATCATGTAGATGAATTAAACAACGAGCAGTTCTGAGCCCAATTCCTACTTGGGCCCGCATAGATCTGTAGCATCATTCTTAGCTCATGTAGACTTGTGATGTTACATTCGTGAAACATTTCCCAAACCATAGCGACCAGGAAAGCGTAGCCAGGAAAGCAGAAAGAGGAGAGGGGCGGGGGAGAGGGAGAGGAGGGAGGGAGAGAATATGATGCTAGTTTCAATAAGCCATCACCAGTCAAATCAAAGGCAGCTTATCCAAGATACCAGCCCTCCAGAACAATTCAGACCATCAAAGATTGATAAGATGCGGTAATTTCGCAAATTCAGTGTAATGAGCATAATGTTTCTCCTTGATCCATTGCAAAGAAAGCTATCGATGACAAGCAACTTGATGAGTACCGTGCTGCCCCAGCAGCATCTAAAAGAATGTTAAACCAATCAAAGAATGTAGCCTGGAGATGGCTCGATTTGTTAAGCTTTGCACCGGTCATCTTATAAACAGTTGGTTTCTGTTCACATAGCAAGTTGATGATGGATCTTGGAGGCAGCCACAAAAACCCTCCTCGTCTTTGGGAAATGACTTGGGAAGAGGATGATCAGGAATTACACCCACCTAAATAAGAACAATGGGACTTAGCAAAGACCAGGTATCAGAGAGAGAGAGAGAGAGAGAGAGAGAGAGAGAGAGAGAGAGAGAGAGAGAGAGAGAGAGACCTTGTCAATATCATTGTGCCCGGGAGTCTCATAACGAGCAACTGTAACTGCTAGCCCAGAGCCATCAGATAGCTGGAAGACTGACTGGATTTTGCTGTAGAGTTGGTAAAGATAAATTGATGTCAGAACTACGCAATGGAATGCATGGAATAGGGATAAAAGCTATCACCCTTTGCCAAATGTGGGTTCCCCAAATAGTACTGCTCGTTTGTTATCTTTCAATGCTCCTGCTAAAATTTCGCTTGCACTTGCTGTGCCCTTGTTCACCTGAGAGAAGCCCCACAGACATGAGTAATTTACTATGGAAGATGATGAGTACTACTGTTCACTTTCATCGAATGCATGGCTGCAGAGCTGGCCTGCCCCACCAAGACACAGTTATATTGAGCAAAACTTTCTCCTTTTGAAAGTCATGTACTGCAGTGTAATGGAAAAGAAGCCTATAGCAAGTAGATAAAAGAAAAATCTTTCAGGCACTATCTATTCTGCAGTCAAAATACAGAAATACTGCAGCTTTAAGGCAGCTACATTCCTTATACATGATATACATCAAATGTAGCAAATCATAGTAATAGAAATATTCACAAAATTCAACAAAACCGTACCAGAACAGCAAGGGGTTCTGATGCTGCCATAGCACTGCCTCCCTCTGTGTCATATATATCTCGAACCCCCCGACTATCACAAATATAAACAATGACCCCTTTATCCAGCCTGGGATACAAAATGAAGTTAACACTAACGCCACATTTGGATGAATAACTTGCTTCAATTTAAGTGGTTGAGAACAGAACGAAAATAGGATAATGATGGGGAAAGTAAAGCCCCCCCGAACCTGGATAATGGAACTATGGGCCAGCTTGTCAAATAATACTAGCAAGATATTATGGCAGATACCATGCACTTTGTCATTGGGGCATATGCAATCAACCAAATAATCATCAGCAAAGAATGCAAGTTCGGGTGATGTGGCAAATGAATTGGCATGGATAGCAAGTTCATTACCACATATTGGTGGACAGGCAGGATACTTACATAATTTAATATGGTTATATGATGCATCATTATATAAGATGTGTCACGATTAAGAAGGTGGCATTTACTCTGGATGGCCATGTGCTAGCTACTTGAAGTTCATGGTTGCTTTGCCTAACACAATACAGATTCCACTTTATCAGTTAGAATAGAGAAGAAGAGCTTACCAGAGTTTTGCAATTTCAACACCCTCAGGAAAAAGGCCACCGCTGCAGCAAGATAAAACCTTCAGAAACCTGATAAGCCAATGAAGCAAAATCAACTACAGAGCAAGTAAGCTAATTACCTATTATCTCGAAGGTCCAATATGAAGGCGTTGACATCATTGCTCCTTAGTGTCTCAATAGCTTCTTTTACAGCACCTACAGCATAACAAACTGTGAGATGAGATCCCCCGCGCGCACTTGCACAGAGAGAGAGAGAGAGAGAGAGAGAGAGAGAGAGAGAGAGAGAGAGAGAGAGAGAGAGTTCATCACATAAATTTATGAAATCCAGAAGCACACATGGGAATCATAAGAAAGTAAAAATAAAATTGTACTTTCTGTTTAATGCGTAACATCTATGCAGAAACAGTTTGAACACAAGTTATACTTTCCACAGAAGTGCAACAATGCATGGAATACTAAGCTTATCCAGGTCCCGAAGAGGGTTTTCAGACATTTAATGTTTTAAAACTCTTGATACAAATCAGTATTCTCATATTCATTTCTGAAAGTTCAATCACATCAATGTGACATTCAAAGAGGTCAACGGCAAATAGTTTCAATGAGCCAAGATTTCATTTAATTTATCCATAGAATAAATCACAACAATCAGTTCTCAGGCCACCCACTCAATAGCCTTCCCTCAATATCTCTGATAACTTGAATGTTAGCCATTTGTTCTAAAAACTCAAGCTATCTAAGAATGACACAACTATATTTTAAATCTTAACATTTCCTTTTACCCAAAGGCTAGTAGTATGACGAAGGACTTAAGTGTGAGAATTTAATACGAGTATGTGAAAAAATTGATGGGACCCCGAGGCACACGTATAAGGGAAACTCATAAATAAGTGAAAAGGGAGTATGATGAACAAAACACGAGACATCTTGCACTGATATTACATTAGAGTTTCACACAACTGTTTATCTAAAAGCTAAAGTTGTGAAATAACACAACATCATATTAATCTTAACACCTCTCCTCCCCAAAGACAACCTCTCAATTAAAGAAAACATGTATATCAACTGTAGAAAGATTTTGACAATTAAAGCATTAACATTACGAAACAAACATGATAACTTTTAGTTTTCCTTGTGGCAACGGTAGCTTTTCATGCATGCTTTGGCATTGTAGAGATGGAACTAAGGGTGCTTACCAGAAGCATTTTGGTTAAATGATGTTAGCTTGATATACCCAATTCGTGGAGAATCTTTTCCAGAGCCAGGTACCTCACAAAGCCTTGATTTAACTGGGTTTAGTGAATACTTCTCTCTCCTGGATAGAGGCGGTTTATTATTTACATTACCAATGAAAAAGAGCCTACAGCCAAAATAAATGTAATACTGAAACTCATTTTCAGTGTGATTATTTAAAGCTCACATAGGGTACCTAATTGATTTTACTTACCTATGTCATTGTAAAAGTTCCAACTCTACTAGAGACAAACATTTTCTGAGTTCTCGTTAATCAGCACTGAAATTGAACTTACATCAAGGCTAGATGTTTTATTTCATTTCCACTTCGAAGAGTTAATTCCACTGTACTTCCTTCAGGACCCCTGCAATTCATGATGAAAGTTTATGGAGACCCTTGGGCAAGTGATAATTAATTCGTACTACGGCACAATATTTTGAATTTAAACTCAATGTTATAGGCACTCAAAGAAGGAAGATGGCAATCTGTGTTCAAGTCACATGATATAATAAATTCAACCATGGTATGAATATGCATGTAACTAGTTATCATAATAATAGACAGAGACTACATAGATGAAGCACCAGGCATTAGTCTGATGGCCTTGGAAGGTTGTGTTTTAGGGTAGATGTGTGTAAGGATCAAATCCAAGAAAGGAAAAGACAAAAAAAACTGACTGATGGAAAAACGAAAACTACTCACTGCAATTTCTCTGCAGCATCATATATTCCCATAGTTTCTGTGCTTGAATTATTGATCGCAAGCAGAACATCTCCAGATAAAATGCCAGCTCTATTTGCAGGACCCCCTGGAGCTGCAGAAATTACTACCAGCCCAGAAGGTGAATTATCATTTTGAGCCGGATACCCAATTGAGAGTCCTACACCCGTTAGAGCACCTTGAGTTCCAGACTGCCTTCACAAAATTCAGAACAATGACTAAATATTTTGCATATCTAGACACAGCAGAGCAAAAATGCGTTCCCTAGTTAACAGAAGAAAGGAACTAGAATGTCAGTGAGGAGAAGGTATGTACTCTTAAACTCCTGAACTTTTCAGGTTCCAAGAAACGGGTAAAAGGATCATCCAGTGTTGCAATCATCTTCCTTATTGCAGTATCTGATATGCCAACGGAAAATAAAAGATCAGACTGGTGATGAACAAGAAAAAACAGTTTCATAATCCTGTTCTTTGATTCCTTCATATTCTGCCATTTCAGTTTCCCCTGTTCCCACACTTGGTTTTGTGTTCCGTAATTATGCCACATGTTCACACCCTTAGTCAGAACATCATCCCTTCTCGTCTAATCCTAGAGACAAATTTATGTCTCACCAGTAAGAGATAAAAATGCACTTCGGGCTGCAAAACACATCCAAACCAGCTCTATCTATCTATGCATCTAAACTAGGTACACCTTCTCTACTCCTCTCTAAATCATAGCAGCACCAGAAATCACAAAAAAAAAGTGAAGGCCAATACATACATGTCTCTTCCCTGGTATTCATCGGCTCGTTGCGCAGCGCATTCTCTCTATACCTAAACCAACTCTGCCCATTGAAATTCTTGTCAACGTAGGCACGGTCGAGAGTCCTCCACGCCTCTAAGAAGAGCAAATTCTCTTCACTGAGAGCCCCTGCGCCGCATCAATATCACCAAAATGAAAAAAAGAAAAAGAAAAAGAAATCCTCATTTCAAAAGCCAACACCGAGAATCCAAACAGCATCATCGCAGCAGACTCACACGAAGGAGTATTGCTAACGGCTAAAGAGAACGACACGGCCAGCACCGCGCCAACGAGCAGCTTCAGGAACGCCCGGGAGACGCGCCGCTTGAGCCCGTCCAACGGCGGCAGGATCCCGTCGAGCCTCCAAAAACGGCGACCGTGGCGACCGCCGGCGCCCTTGCCTAAGCTGGCCCACGCCGTTCGAGCTCCTGGGTTGGGCACCGACCGAGGCTTCCACTGGCGGAACGCGAGGAGAGATGGCTCGATCAGGGTCGACTGAGAAGGAGCGAGCTTGAGAGCGACTATGGCGGCGGCAGGGATGGCGCGGGGTCTGGCGGCGTCGGAAGGAGCGAAGCGAAGGCGGAGAGTGGATAGAGAAGAAGTGGAGGTCGCGAGGACTTCCATAGCCTCCGATCTCGAGTAGCAGCTCTTTTTCGGTCGTTGGTTTTTTCGTTGCTCCTTATCAGTTTGCTTCCCGGCTCGGTGGAGTCCGGATCCATGTAGACTTGGTCGGGTCGGGTCAATAACGTCTCTGTGGTTGCTATTTTCCTTTTTCCCGAAAATATGAGTGAATTAGCTTTTATTTTTTAGGGTTAATATCAACGAAAATCTCAAAATAGTAGACTGTCATGGATTTATTCTAAATTAATTTTTTAATCATCAAAAACTCCAAATTAATATGTTTGTGACAATTTTACTCTCTATTGGTTTCCGATAATTTAGATTAATATAATGAAAAATCACAAATTGGTACATATGTGACAAATGGGGAGTAAAGTGCTAAATTGGTATAATTGTCAACTACCATCTATCATCCAACTTATCTGTTTGATGGTAAAATTTAACAAAAATTAACAAAAGGTAAAATTTTCATGAGTATATTAATTTAAGATTAATTTTGTATAAATTTCTCATATGTGTATCATTTTGAAGTTTTCGTGATAGTAACTATACTTTTTAATATTATTATTTAGTGTAGATCTTCCGAAGTAGACAACATAACTTCTTTTTTAATAAGACACTATTTGAAATAACCAATTAAGGTTCATACAAGGGCCCACCTCATTACCCGCTACAATGGCATGAGCATTTTTCATCGAAGGCATTCTTTTCCTCTCTTCTATTCTCTTTTTTATCATCCTCTTACTCTCTGGTTCATGACGCCCAAGTCCTTAGCTAATTTTAGAGGTGTCAAAGGGTCAAGAACCCATTTTGAACCCATATTCAATAAGATAGGTGTATATAGATTAGTTAAGTTTTAATAAATAGGTTGATAATGGGCTTGGGTTGTATGTAAATAAAATGATAAATGGATCGTAAAAGGGTTTATCTTCAAATTCAATTACATGCCATTTATCTTATGAAGGTTATTAGTTGGGTCAACTCATTAAGGTTATATAATCTTATTTGAACAATTTTTATAATTTTTATCTTTAATAATTTTTAATCCTTTTTTCTTTTTGTTTTTACCTTTTCCCCTACGAACTTCGACGGCTGACTGTTGGGCGAAGGATGCCAAGCCTTCACTAGTAGGGCAAGGTTTGTGGCCCCAACCCAACCACATCACCAAATCTCGAGCTCGCTAAATCTTATGAGCCAAACTCGTCAATTGTGGGCAAGGGTCGTGAAGCCCTCGTCGACAGGGCAAAGTTTGTGGCCCCCACCAAATCGCATTGGCGAGCCGAGCTTGCTAGTATCGAGGTGAGCTCAACCTTGGCGGATTTGGCGTGGTGGAGCCTTGCCCAAGGCTAGTTCAGCTTGGCTAGTCAGAATTAGGCGAGCTTGAGCCTCATCGGCCTATGGCAAGGTTGGAGCTTGCCTTTCACCAACCACGGCCACCAGGTGAAGAAGGAAAAAAAAAAAAGAAAAAAAAAAAGAAAAGGAAAAAGAAATAAAATAATTATAAATTCTATTTTTAAAAAATAAAAATACTTAAAAGAAGTGCATAAAAATCAAATCAGATTTTTTTATGCCATGTAAAAAATATTTTTTAATTCATTTTCAAGTATCAATCAAACACTGGAAAATATTATCATTTTCAGAAATATCACATTTTTCGTGAAATAAATGAAGTCTCAATTTAAAAAATATATAAAATTTATCCATTAATTTTGTAATTATATGGAAATGTTTTGACAAAATAATTTTTTAAAAAGTCATGATAACTAATTTTTTTTAGATTTGGTTAAAAATGGAAGTGTTTTAGCAATGTGAGTTTGGGTATGGGTCAATAAATTTATATTAGTAATAAATGAGCCATAAACGAGTTAATGAGTTAATTTGGGTTGTACCATTTATGACTCGATTCAAACTTGATTCAACCCACCTGTTTGACAAATCTAGCTAATTTCCTCTACGACCCTCACCACATCTTGTTGGCATCCACAAAGACATCAAGAAGCCTCTCTATGACTACGACCTCAGCATTGCCAAAGCAATGGAACTGGGTCGGGAGGAACTAAGGGGTGTCTGGTTGAACACACCAGCAACGCAGGTCCTACCGAGGTAAATCAAGAATTTGAAGCACCCTTGACAAGCCAATAGGACAACCCTTGGTTGATGAGTGTATAGGCGTAGTACAATGGTGAGCAATTACGATCATAGGAGATGGACTCTAATTTACAGACAAGATTTATCAATCAAATTGACTCACCTTTTGTTGTAACACAAATTCTTCCATGTAATCGGCGTTGAATGATTTCTAATTTCTGAATCTGTGGATACCTATTTCATATATCCTAGAAGTGACTTTTTTTTCCCCGAAACTTGGCAATTATTATTCTTCAAAATGTCTCATTCATGAGTCTCATCTATAACCATGAGCTTAACCCCATCCTTCCATCTCGCCAAAAAAGAGAGTTATCAATTAGCAAATAATGGAGTTTGTGCTCTATGGACGCGTGTGATTTGGTTGAAGCCATTTTACTACCATCTGAGAAGTATAAAGTAGAGGGAAATGGGTGTGTTATATCAATACTCAAGATCCGATGCTGAATAGATTTTGTCCAGGTTACAATTAACCTAAAAGGTGAAAGGCCTAAACTATTGTTGACTGAAAAAAAAAGAAAAAGGAAAGGTAAATTGAAGCCAAATCACTTCTTTGTTAGTTCCCTCCAACAATTATGGTAGAATGAAGCCCCTTTTGATGCTACAAGTTGCATCATGCATGTGTCATAGTGTCAAGGTTCTCCAAGATCAAAGTACCATGTTACATCTAAAAAACTAACCAAGTTACCTAGGGTTTCTAGAACATTCCTAGGGACAAGCAATATAGTAAATGGAAAAAGTTCTAGAATAATCTCGGCATAAATACTGGTAGTTGGTACATAGGGAGATGTGATTTCTATCGTTAGATTGATAAGCCGTCAATAATTGTAATCCGAGGGACTTTTGTATAAATATGGGTGTCCTTCCTCACATTTATATCCATCTAAACTCTTGAGCAATATAAAGATTCTCTCCCAGAGCTCTTTTTTTAGAAAGTTTCTTTCTCTATGATCCGGCTACACGAGCAAGCGATCAATCTTGGGAAAACACTTAGCTTGGGCACCTCCACTGATCCAAGGAAGCCTAAGTTGCCACACAATTCCAAATGCAATTAATTAGCCCGTGACAAATGTAGAATGGATGATTTGGAGGTCACCCAACTCTTTCATCATCAAACCAATGTTGCATTAAATTATGTGATGCACACAAGATTCATTTTCTTGTGAATTATGTCCAATACCAAGGTGAGGAGTCGTCAATGATTCTTCCTTCCACACCTCGTTGCACCAAATCGTGTTGCTATATTTTGAGGTTAAAGAAGACCAAATGAAACCTCATGTATCACAATTCTAAAATGTAATGAATCTAAAGAATGCATAAAGCTTTAGTTATCAAAACTTAGGTAGCCATTAAGCGGATGAAAGGTTGGCCATAATTCTAGCGTGGATGTCGGCCATCCTATGTGGCAAGGCTGACGTTGATGCCTCCAAATCTTTTGTCCAAGAGCATTTCTGTTCAAAGATAATAAAAAGATTTTCCTTTTTTTTGCCACGTGCATCTTCTTTGTCTTGACCAACCAATAGAACAAATTATCCTAAAAGTTTGCAAACTCAATGATTTTTAATCTTGCATCTACATGATTAGTGAAAATGCAATCTTAAATCCTAGGTGCGAGATGACATAGTTTTATTTTTAAGATAATAAATGCATATAATTAGCAGTGATTTCAAATCCAAAGGTTAATCATACTCAGGCAACTTTACGTGAGGCAGAGTTTGGTTTTTTGGGTGATGGATAAATGTTGACAAATAAGTTCCCTTTACTACCACTTTACAAAGTTGTACATGAGATTTTTACATCAAATGGCTCCTTGTTCAATTCTTTCAAAGTCATTGAGTCTTGTTCCTTGTTTGAGAATCTCCTCCCTTCATCCATTACGCCCTGAAGAGTAACTAGGACAACACTTTCCATTTTGATGCTCATAAACTATTTTTTTTTGGTTAGTTCTACTCTATTTCTACTCCAACTTTCACTTTAACACTTTTGCCTTATCTCTTTGTAGGGGGTGGGAGTCAAAACTCATATTTGAAACTAAATCATTATCATCCCAACTGCTTGAGAATGTGAGGATTCAAACCCGCCACTTCCCCCTTCCTATGTGAGAAGGGTGGCTATTGGGATAAACTCTAGTAGTTCATAAACTACTGGTTGAACACATGATTATTTTATTTTGGTAAACTAGTTACATTTATAGCACAAAATTGAAAATGTCCAACACAAACTTAGAATTAGCAACTAGGCTAAGTATTGCAAATGCAACATGTATAACTACTAGTAGAAGAATGAGTCAACATAACATTACTAAACTTTAATTCACCATGCTGCACAAAAGGTTTTAACAGATGTTCCAAACTCAAGGACATTTGCACCTTGATAGGAAACGCTATCTAACACCCTATCAACTTGAGCAGCATATTATCATGAAGAGTTGCTATGGTGTCCTGAAATTTGAGCCCTTTTAGGGATGAGTGAATGTGAATTTCACCAATACATTGTTGGTTGATTCCGCTCAAACCCAATCATTTCTGAGATACTGACCTTGAGGGGAAATGTTACTGAGGATAGAACTCGTGCGACTAAAGAACTTAACTTGGGAAAACAACTCGACCGTGAGACTTGCGTAAGGACGACCCTGTAGTCATGCAAGCTGATTTCAGGGATGAATAGAAGTCGATTCATGGACAGAAATAATGGGACGACGAGTGATTCCGTCTACTGTTGTTAAACCCGCGAATGACCTTATGTCGATCCTTGATAATCGTGCACTTTGAAATAAGAATCTATCATTCGCAATTTCATATCGTCAAGGACTTCCATGTGTTGAGAAGTCTTGAACGTGGTTTGGCACGAGTCGGTTACGCGTGAATCCTCGAAGCTGCATGTCAGTCCATGTCAGTCTGAATTATACCAAAATGACATTTGGGCGAAATTGACAAGGCATGAGAATCCAATATTGGACTTTGAATTTTCGGGAACGTCTGGGATGGACTTTTGGACGATGCTTCCTTGACAGTCGACAGTGTTGGTTGAGCCGAGTTTTTGGAAAATGGATTTTTAGACCGAGGAAACGAGCCAATGAGGACGTGGGTCGAGCAAGAGTAGTGTGGGCCACACGCCCAAGGTGGGATGGCCACCATGGAAGACCGAGACAAACAAACGAGCCCGTTGGACCAAACCGAGCATTTACCCTTCCGAGCCCGTTGTCTAAACCTGAGTTGATTCGAGCCCAACAAATTCCCGAGCCCGTTCCTATTCATTTTCCGGCCCGTTTCCTAGGCCCGCCTTTCACTTTCAGCCCAAGGGTACATTAGGAAATGTGCAAGGTGGAAATGACCAAAATACCCCTGGATATTTTGAAGAAAAGTCAAAGGAAGAGAGAGAAGATGATGTCACTTGCTTGGGGGAGTGTAGAGGCATTTAATGGCATTGAAGGGGTCTTCTAGAAGCCCTCACTTCACTCTCTCTCTCCCCTCTTCAGCTCCAAAAATCGTAGCCCCTCTCCTCCCTTGTTTCCCTTATTCTTGCAATTTTCAGCTTCTGACCTTCCACCGAAATCCGAGTTGCTCATGGCCTTCCCGTTGGAATATCGTCTCGTGTCACCTGCCATCGTGTTCAAAGGAGAATTTCAGTTCAGATAGCGTCGGCCGATTGTGGAAGGAGCCTCCGGCCGACCCGTACGGCGGCCGGAAGTCAGCTGTTGCCGGACCGTCATTGTTTCGCTTGCAGCAGCTTTGTTCCACCTTTTCCCCTGTTTTTCTCCTATTCTAGCCCAGCCACCGCCCATACCAGCCACAAGTGGTTCCCCCTCGACCCCCGAGTGCCGCCGATTGCCGGCCCGCCGCTCGCCGGAGCTTCGGGTAGCCCGTTCAACTCTGATTAGCCACTTTGCCCCTGAGCAGTGCAGTTTTTCAGAGTTGTAGAGGAAGTTTGAGCTTGTTGCTGCTGTGTTCAGCCCGGGACCGCCTTGGATGTCGTGGCAGAAGTCCTCGGGTGTCGAGTTTGTCGCCGCCGCTGTGCCCGTGTCACCGGCCTGCTTAATTGGTGAGTTTAGCCCCTAATCCCTATTTAGTGCCTAAACTTGCTTAGGGTTGGTTTAGTTAGTTGTAAATTTGGTTTAAGGGTTTAATTAAGTTGCATTAGCCCTAAGATAGGTGGTTAGATAGGTGATTAAGATTAGCTTAGCTTAATTTTGCTTAATTATGCTTGATTATGATTAAATGTTGCTTATGTGTGGTTTATGTGATAATTAAGATTGTTTTGCTTAATTGATTGATTAATTTGTGTTTAGTTAATGTTTTGTTTAATTTCTGAATTAATTTATTAATAATTTAATTCTGGAAATTACTGTTCATGGATTACTGTTCACGATTACTATTCATGGCACTGTTCATCCGGAAGTGAAATTGTGCATAATTTCATGTGCCTTGATCATATGAAATGAATTGGATGTGGCATTGTATAAGCATCTGCTTGAATCGTGTGATTTTCACAAAAGAAAGAAAATGGTTTGTCCGAGGGACATCGGAAATGGACCGCTTTTATGAGAAAGGTGGGAAAAATGGTTTGTCCGGGGGACATTGGAAATTGACCGCTTTTGTGAGAAATGATTTGAGGTTTATATGCAAGCACGTGTGCATTGGCTAATGCTCAAAGATAATAAGTGGGTTGTAATGGTATGCTTGCATGATCACTAAGTTGAACCCGCCGTCTTAGGAGAGTATCCCTTGACGTTTTATGAGCATGCCGTCTTGGGAGAGTATCCCTTGACGTTTTGTGAGCATGCGGTCTCGGGAGAGTATCCCTTGACGTTCTGTGGAGATGTAGTCTTGGGAGAGTATCCCTTGACGTTCTTTGGGCATGCCATCTTGGGAGAGTATCCCTTGATATCTTTTGGGCAAGGAAGGGCATGGTTGCGCCTCTATGGAGGAAGGGCATCGTAGTGCCATTGCGCCTCGGTAGTAGCCCTGTGGGGCAGTAATAATCGGAACACATGTGGATGCAAGAGTGCATGAGAAAATATGGCATCATTGGTTCCGATTATGCATGAGATGATCATATCATTTATGGTACGCACGCATGAATTGATAATATGCAGGGTATGGCAATGGCCATGTGAGATTGCTTGTGGTGCGACTCGTATGTAATTGATGAACTGCATCATTTAACGGCCATGTGCATTGTGTGTATTGTGTTAACTTATAACGTGCAATGTATGGCATACTAGGTAAGGTTGCATGCGAACCGACTTTTGATTGTTGGTTGACCCTGTATGTGGTTTGATTGTTGATTGCTGGTTGTTTATGGTTGGGTTGAGTGATGGGTGGTTCTAGAGAGATACCACAGGTTGAGTTGGTGTACTAACCGGGGTTTAGGGGAAGAACTCGCTGATATTTTATTTCAACCCATCGTGGTTAACCATTTTCAAGCCCCTAAAATGGTGCACCCGCAGTGGAGAATCCTGCCCCCACTCCACCAGTGATTGACCTGATGGAGTAGCGTCTGATGGGTCCGAGTGACCGTGGTGCTGAACCCGAGGGTTCATTTTGTACAGTTGGATTAACCTAGCCTAGTTCCTTTTTAGTTTGGCTTAGAGATGGATCGGCCCCTGTTGTCGGGCTTGTAAATTGGAAAACGATCATCTATTGGTTAATATAGTAAATTGTATAAATAAGTAGTGATGGTTGTTCTTATAGTTCATCCCTCTATCTCTAATTGATTGTTTGTTGGACTGGGGATGGTTCGTCTTCCGCTTGCGCATAACGAAAGTTTAAAATGAATGGTCGTCGATGAGTCCTGGGACGTCACTTTCAATCAACCAAGAGAAGGGGTTGTTGCGTGCTTGGGGTTCAGGGCGTGACAGTTGCGCTCTCTCTCTCTCTCAATAATTTCTTAGCAAAGTTCGACGACAAAAACAAATCTTAGCAGAGGACTTGCTCCTTTAAATACATCACTTCTTAGTGGAACTTTGAATTCCAGTGTCCAATGGCAAGATGAACACTGGTAAGGAAAAGAATGATTCTAGACAATTTTTAGAAATGGGTAATCAAAGAACAAATGTGATCTTAATTTGAGAGCAAAGATATAAAGTCAAATTTTAGCACATTTTGATACCAAATTATGCCAAGTAACCTACTTTCTCACTAGAAGAGAAATCACCATAAGAAGCCCTACAAACACCATAATGTCAGGAAAATTACCTAAAAAGTTCAAAACCTATTGTAATTGTGCCAATTTAGTCCTAAGCCTCTTGTATTTGTGCCTGTTAAGTTTATTCAACAATCTTCCATAAGAATAATTTGACGTTCAATCCTAGTCAGTGTCGGCGATGCTAGCGCGGACATGGACGTTGGAGACACAAAATGACGTTAAAAAACGATCGAAAAAGCCCCTCTTATTATTGTTCCTCTCAGCGGCGTTATTCTCACAACGTGAAAACCCCTATTCTCACCCAAATCAATTTTTCCCAACCAGATAAGCCTTAATGCGGTCTTGCCCAAAATTCTCATAGAATTTCTCTAGATTTGATCTCGTCTTGGAGATTTCTTCATGCCAAATCGTTCTTTTGTTAGTGGCCTTTGAATAGAGCGCCTTTTGCCTGACGCTTTTGTCCGTCCATTGCAATCCTAGACATGCTTGTATTGCGAAGACCCAATTTGGCTATAACCCAGCTGCGACTTGACTTGCCAATCACAAAAACTACAGTAAACATGAGGAAGGTTTGTGGTCCTAGTTCAATTTTGCTGTCGGTGAGTGTTGAGCATTGAGCAAACACAACAATAACAAAGAAAAGTCAAAAGGTACATTGTGGTGGTCTTAAACTTAGTTCGTTCTCCTTGTTTTATCTTATATTATCCATTTGTGTCAATTCCTTTGGCGTTTGCATGCTTCTTAGCATGTCAGTGAAGAATAGCATGTACCTGATGATGCCTCACGCATCATTGAATGAGCAAATTTGAAATCAAAATACTTAGTCTTTGAGCCAATTGAGAATACTCGAACTAGTTTTATAAATTTTGTTGTCAAATACAAGAGAATATGTTCATGAAATATTATTCAGTGAGGTAATAGTTGAATTAGGAAGTCTCATGAATCATGGGTTGGTTTAGATAAGAGTTTAGTTGCTTATTGTTTGTTGTCCTTTGAGGTCCTAGACAATATAAAATGAGTATTTCAATTGAATAACTTAGTTTGTAAAGTAAATCTTAGCCTTTCTCATATAGATTTATTAAATGAGAATATATAATAAAATGTATTACGGTTGAAGAATACTATGAAACTGAAAGGATTTAAAACTTATACTCAAGTCAAAATTTCGATTATGTGGCTTTTTTTTTTACATACATTATTTATTGTGTAAATTTGAGATGAGTGAAAAGTAAACTTGGATGTGCCTTTTCCATGGTGGAAATTTTTACCGTCGCCTAATACTTGAATATGTTGGAGGCATGATTGATTTAGTAAAAGTTGATATTGGTCCACCGAGCTATGAAAGCTTCATTAAAGATATCAAGAAAGAAGTTAATAGTAAATTCAAGAAGCTTTATTTTAAATTCCTAGAAAGTCTCTAGAAGATGGGTTGACATATATATGGGATAAGAGTAGCGTTGTCGATCTACTTTTTAGCTATTTGCATTGTTGGTTAATTGAGATAAATGGAGAAAATTTTGTAGCCAATGAGGCAAGTGAGGGTGATGGTTAGGGTGCTAAAGTGGGTAAGGGTGAGGATGCTGGCTAAAGTGAGGGTGTTGCTTAGGGGGTTAGTGAGGCTGCTCATGATGATGTTGGTTTAGCTAATAAAATAGTCAATGAGCATGTGTGTAGTTTATATCCTGATAATTTAATTGATACTGACATTGTGGATGATATTGCTAATAACGACGACGATGAAACATACTTTTTTGGCGATGTAAAATGCTTCACTAATGATGATTGTGATAATGACGAACTTCTAGAAGTAAGGAAGAACATGATAGAGTTCTACAGGAGGGCCCCAGAGGAGGTTGTTATAGGGGAACCATCTAGAGCATTAGTACCATCCCAACCATGTGATGTGAATAATGTAATAGATGTTAGAGCTGGTTATGAGACCAAGTATTATGAAACATATGTACATGAGAGTTTAGAGTCTGATGGAGAAGGAGAAGATGGCGACTTTACTAAGAGGAGGAGTGGGTTTCTCAAATATGATCTTAATTATGTTGTGCTTTTATTTATTGTGGCTATGATAGTTGATAGTAGTTAACAATTCAAAGATACTTTGGCAAAGTTCTCAGTGTCTGAGCATAGAGAGATAAAATTTATAGAAAAATGATAAGAAATTTATTAGAGCAAAATGTACTAATGAGAGTTATACTGGAAGATTTCTGGATCTATTGATGTTCATAGTAGATCATTTCATATGAAGATGTACCATTTAGACCATACTTGTAGCATTAATTTTAAAAATAGGAGAGTAACAAAGTTTTGGGTGGCAAATCACTATGTTCCTACAATAAGAGCAACCTTAACTTTTAAAACTATTGCTTTCAAGGAGCTAATCAAGGAACAATTGGGCTTAGATGTTAGTATAGTTCAATGTATGGAGGCTAAGTTGCATGTTTATAAAGTGTTAATGGAAAATTATAAGAAGGAATATGCAAAACTGTGTGATTATGCAGAGGAGCTTAGGGAGAAAAATCTAGGGAGTACCATTACATTGAAGGTTGAAAAACTTGATATGCAATCTAAGTGTGACGCCCTAGAACATCACATTCCTATCCGAGCAAGCGAAAAATCTAAGGACAATCAAACTAACGATCATAGTAGAGGATATGCAAAATCACCTCTAAGGTTAATAAATGAATACTACAAATAGTATAAACCACTAATTGACAAACATATAAGATAGTTATACATAAAAGTTTTGCTACTTTCATTAAACCTTTTAGCATCATCATTCATAAGTTGCATTTACAAAGGAAGTTCTTTACCATCTTTTGCGCACATATAAAATTATATACATTGTATAAACAAAAATGTGCTCCGCAAAAGATATGGGATTAGTGTCAAAAGGAGTTCTAACTTCTCTACTCCATCAAGCTTCCCTTACAAAACCAAAAGAAATGGACTACATTCATTTCAATCAAGTTAAGTTGCAAGCATCACTCCTAATCCCGACCAGTCATTAGACTGAACAAGCTTGAGCAAGTCCCCCTCACGATTCAAGAATCACGAGACGAACCTCATGGGAATCAAGTCCAGACACTTGTCATCCATTTACACCACCACCTCGTATCAGGTAAAATCCAAGTCAATCATGGGGCAATGCATGTCTTGGAAAGAAACGTCTATATAAGCAATGGCTTTATACGTTGTGATTGATGGCATGTCGATTTTATCGATCTGAAAAACATAAAAGAGTGAGCAAGACCCAGTAAATGAAAAAAAGCTAACTCTTAGAACATAAGATCCAATTACCGCTCAAGAAGCAATGAGTTCAACAAATAGAATAAATTATGCCAAATCAGATTTGACCAAATAAAGTATATCCATCCACGATAACTAAGTGAAGCCTACAAATTTAGCCTAATTAAAACCGAACGCTCCTTTACCACCGTGATGTCACATACTTAACATTATATACAAATAGACCGCAATAATATAAGCAAGCAATATATAAGTCTTTAGACCAAACAAGACAGTATATCTGTATCTAGATGTTTAACAAGGTAAAATTCATAGCTTTCAAGCAAATAGAAGATAATATATTCGCACATATTAATAACAGTTCACTTGCAAACCCATGCACCATTTTCAATTCTTACACACAATTTTATATGTTCTATAATTTTGGTATCTCATAAGATAATTTCCACCATCGAGTTACAATTTGGTATCGGGTCATTGGCTGGACTTCCAAGGGATGTTGGCCTAGGGCATCTCACTTTGAGGCATCTCGATTTATTTACCAAGGGATCCAAGGGTTGTTGTCTTGGGCATCTTGACTCTCCCAAGGCATCATTGGATCGCTTGTCAATGGATATTTCTTATTTTTAGTATAATTTATGCAAAATTCACATCCCAAAATCTTGGTTTCACACCGTATAAATCCCATGATCAGAATACGTGAGTTTCATTTTAAGTCAGTCACATAATTGTCTTACATTAGCCCATACCACAAGTTCATTATCCGCATCCAGGCAAACTGGTCATTCATGGCTTGCGCAATCTTGCACACATTCAGGGTCTAAAATCTTCACAAATAGTGCACATGATCAATTTATAATCCATATATAAGGTCAGGCTTCATAAGTATGCACAATGACCACCCACAAGTAAATCTAACACAAATTTTACTCACTATCTGCATCCATACGACCCGAACATCCATTCATGGCTTGCGCAATCTTGCACACATTCAGGGTCTAAAATCTTCACAAATAGTGCACATGATCAATTTATAATCCATATATAAGGTCAGGCTTCATAAGTATGCACAATGACCACCCACAAGTAAATCTAACACAAATTTTACTCACTATCTGCATCCATACGACCCGAACATCACTAGAATTCAAGGCACAAAAATATGTGCATAAACGACATAGCTTAACATTCATTGGCAATGCATAAAAACAACAACAACAAGAACTCATGGCACAAGTTCAAACCAAACATCATTTTGGCACTTACGGTGCACGCCCATATGCCTATCGGCAATAACCGATTAATCATGATGTCCTTACACAAATTAAGCATTTATTTATGTCACTCACATATTTCATTCAGTTTCGAGTCAATTTCTCTAAGGTTTGCTATCATTAGTTTCCAATTTACTCTCCAATTTTCGGTTCTCACTAGGATAGCACACTTCAAGATTTAATTCATAGCAAGCGTAAATCATATAATTTTAGAACGCCATTTAATCTCCATATACATGCGTCAGACTAGCCTTACAATATTGCCAATATACATGATAAATATGCACGTTACTTCAGGAGCATAACCTCCACCAACTCTATGATGTACGTTTGTGAAATTCACTATACAGTTTCAAATACGAGCCTAAAGTCTAGTTTGGACCTCCATGAGTCCCTTTGTTTCAATTTTGATTTCATGTACAGGGTTTTTTTCACCTATACTTTTCTACTTACAACTTCAATAGTCTATGTCAAGTGACTCAGTATACCACATATAAATCCTATTAGCTTACGATGAAGAGAAATTATGCAAAACGACCAAAACATAGACATCCAAAACAACCCGTAAGCTTCTACGCATACGAATTACAAAGCTTAAGCTTGAACAATCCTCAATTTAGTTTAAAGTTGTGCCTTGAATTCTATCTTAACTAGAAGATCCATTAAACATCACATGTAAGTACCCAAACAGAACATGCAAGAACCTTCTCCTCCCAAAACAGCCCTCATATTCCATAGGCAACTCTCACTTGACTCGTTCAACCCTAACCGTGTGCCAAAAAGGATTTAATGTCCTAACACTCGGCATTTTCCCTCACCTAGTTATTGTCCAAAGCTCCTCTTCCTCCTGGTTTTGCTAGTTTTTAAACTGAGCTTTCCTTAGGTCAAACCGAGAGAGAGAAGATGAGGAAGATGAAGGAGGTGCTCAGGGTGCGTTTGGTTCGGCTTTGGGGAAATGCATTTGGGAAAATGCAAATACATTTGGGCTAAAGGGGTTTCTTGAAATGCAAATACCATTTGGTAAATTTTGCATTGTGAAACAACTTTGGCCTAAATGCTGTTTGGGAAATATCACATTTTGTAAATGGACTTTTGAGAAATTTTTTTTAATAAAAAATTTGTAAATAATTTTTTTTTTCAGTTTAGCTTCCGGCGGCCTGGCCTGATGTCGCGTGACCTCAGGCGGCAGTCGCTCGGCCGACGCCCCCAGGCGGACGCCTCTGTCGCCTGGTTTCGCGCGGCCCCAGCGGCCCTGACGGATGGTTGCCTGGGTCTCGCGAACCCAGGCGACGGAGGCGGCCGCCTGGGTCGCCTCCATCGCTGGGTGCGTGACCCAGGTGGTGGTCGAGCGACCCGAGTCGCGCGACCGCCTAGATCGCGCGACCTAGGCGCGCGACCGCCTGGGTCGCGCGACCAAGGACGGCGGTCGCCCCCCTTGGCCGGCGGTCGCCTCCCTTGGCGGGCGGTCGCCTCCTTGGCCTGCAGTCGCCGGCAGTCGTCGACGGTCGTCGGCTTCCTTGGCCACACAGGGAAGATGAAGAAGTCAGACGAAGAAGCTTTTGATTTTAAAATGGGTAAAATGGGAATTCCAATTATTAAATGAGGGTAAGATGGGAAATAAGAAAAATTCATTAACTCCCCCTTCAGCATTCCGAGAATGCTAGAATGGGAATGCTGCTCTGGAGGTCCATTGGCTCAAAGGCCTTTAGGCCTCTTTGGAAATGCAAGTGCATTTCCCCAAGGCTCTTTAAAAAATTTGCCAAACGTGATTGCATTTGCTCAAGGGACTTTAGAGTCCGAAAGCCCATTTCAAAGGCTGAACCAAATGGGGCCTCAGTCCAAGTAGGAAAGAAATGAAAAGAAGAGAGAGAGAGAGAGAGAGAGAGAGAGAGAGAGAGAGAGAGAGAGAGAGAGAGAGAGAGAGAGAGAGAGAGAGAGAGAGAGAGAGAGAGAGAGAGAGAGAGGGGCGGAATGGATGAGGGAGAGATTTCCTTCTTGCATGGTCTTTCCACCATGCACACTTATCCAAAGATAGGGTCTTAAAAGGAAATTATTTGTGATTAATTTTGTTTTCTCTTGAACCTCATCATTTGTCCTTATAAAATTATTAATGTGCCCCATTTTGCCCCTACTAATTCGGCCACAAGGAGAAGTTCCAGGTACCCCATAAAATTGCACTTGTCTAATAGTTGCATTGATGTTAGAAAAAGCAAGATTATGGCCGAAAGTCATGAACATTAGTACCGGGTTATTTGATACCTAACCGTGGCTATATATAAATCAATAAGCCCCTAATTTCATAAAAATTACTTTACATGAATGGCAATTGATTGGGAAATGGCGGTCATGCACTTAAACTACTTATATTTCACTCAATTATACATGCATGCATATATACGTAGCTAGTTGGCTACAGTGAGACAAATTTATGTGTCCACCTTGTTTTATGATCCAAGGACCCACACACACTTTCATGCACCACTAAAACGAGATGCCGGGTAAATATACATAGATGGCGAGTACGAAATATAACCAACAAGACACACGAGACACCTTATCAGCCTCATGTATGCATGACATCTCATGGTCTTCTTGGTCTCACGAATTGCTCGAAACCTGAATTGAGCCTTGTGGTATCATGTGCCGCTTTGGGCCTTATGGTCCACTCACACTCTATTTAGGCCCCACAGCCCATTCCCCACATATCAGTTTCATCAAAGTATCACTAACCCATGTGATTTACTAATGAAGTTAACAAAAATTGGGGTGTCACACTAAGGCATTGTTTGAAAGAATGTACATTTGTTTTGCTGCATATAAAAAAGAATTCCTTGGTGGATATAGGAAAGTTATGGCATTAGATGGTTATTTCTTGATAGGAATTTATCAAGATCAGATTTTGTGTACTGTTAGAAGGGATGCAAATGATCGTATGTTTCCAATTGCTTGGGCGATTATCCAAGTTGAAAATAGTAATGCCTGGATGAGGTTCCTAATAAACTTGATGCGTTATCTCAACATTTCAAATATGGACGAGGTTGGGTCGAAATTAATGACAAATCAAAGGTAAGTTTGTTAATTGATTTGTATTTGCCATACCTTTTAGATAATCGCACTTGTAACATATGATTTATATTATACTCATCCTTTGTAAAGAATTTTACAAGCGATGGCTGCATTCTTGCTAGTGGCTGAGTATAGGATATATGCTAGACACCTCTATGCCAATTGAAGGAAGAAATATAAGGATATATTGATGCAAATGTTATATAAGCAATGTGCTAAGAGCAGTACTATGCTTGAGTATAATGAACACTCTCAAGCATTAAAGAAATTAGTTATACTATACATCATGACTTGATTCAAATAGAGCCAAAGTACTGGTCTAGGGCTTTTTTCACTACTAATGTAAAATGTAACATTTTTTACAACAACTTATGCAAGGCATTTAATGGAAGAATTATACATGCTAAATGTGAGTCTATTTATAGTATGTTAGAAGAAATGCGGATAATGATAATGACGATGATACATATACATATGGATGTTTGTGCTAGGTGGAGAATGGATTGTGGTCCAAGAATCTCGAGAAGGTTAGAAGAAAATAGAGTTGGCGCGACATACTACCAAGTGATATGAAATGGTGATATTAGATATGAGGTGATGAATAAAGTCACAAGTATGTGGTGGATGCGTTAAAGAGAGACTGCTCTTGTAGAAGATATCAACTTACTAGCATCCGTTGTTTACATGTTATTTCTATTATAAATTATAGACAAGAGGATGTGGATGACTACGTTAATGAGTGTTATAAGAAGGCCGAGTTCTTAACTGCATATGAGAACATGATGATGCCAATTCGTGGTGAGAAATTTTGGAAAAAGACTGATAGGAAGCTACCTAAACCACTTCCAATTAGGGTGAAGCCCGGTAAATGTAACTAGAAAAGATTAAGGGAGGAAGGTGAAATGGCAAGTGCAACTAGGATATCGAAGATAGGAATGAAGATGACATGTCAAATTTGCTTGAAAACGGGACACAATAGTTCAACATGTCTGATTAAGAAGATTGGATCTACGTCAACACAAAGACAATTTTCAAAGCAAAAAGTTTGGGTTACTGCTTCCATTTCCATTATCTCATGCTTCCACTGCTATTTTTGACACATTTCAGTAAGCATTTGATACTTAATTTCATGCACATGTAGTGAGTTGGAATTTCCGTGTGAATATGGATGTGGTATTCTTATTGCTTTCCGGACTTAAAGTTATTTTCTAAAATTATTGTATATGAGTACTTATGAATTTATGTGAGCATTATCTAGAGGTTCTTCTGATCTTGATTATAAGAGTTAAAAATTGCCAGTCTTAAAATTTGTAATTAAGAACACGCAATTTAAATTAAGAAAAAGAAATCTAATCTATTATAAGGAATTTTTTATATTTTCATTCTTGAAATTCAGAATGAAGAAATTACATAATCTAAAATAGGCAATGCTATTAACAAAAATCAAATCAAATTCTATCTAATCTTTTTGGTTTTTTTTTTTTCAGAAACAACGAACAACATTATAACTATTTAATCAAATAATGCAATAAAAGAATTATTTTATCTATTTAAATTAAGAAATAGAATAAGCCAATGATCATACCTAAATGGTTAAGCATAATGATAGATGTTATCCATTTAAATTTGGAAATAGGTAAATTGACAATCGTATCTAAGTAGTTAATGACTAGATGACGTGCAAAGGATGATCTAGTTCTATATGAGACACGCATGATATATATATATATATATATATATATATTATATAAAATTCGAAATTAAAATTTTCCAATAATTAAACATGTAATTTAAATTAATTAAAAGAAAATCTAACATCCTAAATTAATGTTTTTGTTATTTTTTATTTCAAAAATTCGGAATAAATAATCCTAATCTAAACATGCAAATCAATTCAAATAAAGGCTTCAAAATAGCATGACAACAAATCAAGCAAAATATTATCCATGTACATTTAATTTTGAAAATAAATTGACGACTTGGGCATGAGATTATATTGGCCAATTTTTCACGAAATCAGGAATCATATCTCTAGCATGAAATCGAATTGATGATTTTTCTGCACATTAAGAATTGTATCTCAAGTATGAGATCGGATTAACAAATATAGCGCGTTATGAAATTAAGAAATAATTCTTAATTTGAAGCCTAGTCGGAATTTTCATGAATATGATAATATTGCTTGGATATTTAAAGAATATTTCAATTTTCATGAATTAGATAACAGTGGCTGGCAGTGGATAGCTCGACTCGACCATTTTAGTGGGGTGACTTCAAGACCTGACTGAAATTTTGAGTCTCAACGAAGTGGGTGCGTTCTTATTGTGTCTTTTTCTTGTCTTCAAGCACCACAGTGCCTACTGATTTGCTTTATGAGATTGCTGCAACAGAGAAGACAGCCACAACGCCTTCGAGGATCACGATGCAACAGAGACAGCAATGTGTCGTTGCGCGTCAAGGCCAAGACAATTGCTCGTCGGGATCTCACGGCAACTCCTCGTCTAGGCAGGGCTTCCGGATGGTGGCGGCGTTGGGCTAGCAATGATAGCTCGTTAGCTTGTCGTCTTGGTTGGATGCAGGTGTCGCGGCTTGGGGCTGGACAACCGCATGAGTCATTGGACGTTGTTGGGTTAGTAGCTCCGAGGTGTCCGAGATGCTCGCTGCGTCGAACGATGGCTGGGAGCGTTGAGGATGCAGGCGTGAAGGCTGATCGCGGCACAGTAAGCAAGCCTTAAGGAAGAAGACTCCTCTTTTTCTCACCTTCTATCTCTTTCTTTACGTGCATCACTCTGTGTGCCTTTTTCTTTGTCTCCCCCCTCTAAAAGAGAGTGCATCGTCCCCTTTATATAGAGGTGAATTGAGGCCTTAAGAGGAAAGGACCCAATGTAATATAATATACTTTTATTCCTTTCCTTTGTTAGGGTTTCATGAATCATGTATATGCAATTTAATATAAACGCAACAGAAACAAAATGAAACATTTTTATACATGTATCTCCAAAGGTGTTGTTCGTGCGTTTCAATAAAAAATCTGAATATAAAAAGGAGTTAAATGAATTACCTCTCGAAGCGTGCTTTAAACAAATTGGTCCAAATGTTCTTCAGTTCGAGCCCCACAAACGTAAGACCTCTAGTTCAGACACACCACCAATGGACGTCGAACGAAGAGAGAACTTGCAGATAATCACCACTACGATTGTGTTAGCAAGTTCGTGGAGATAATCCTTCGCATCCTTGATATTTTTAGCCATAGCCCGGAATGAGAGAATCATTCTTTTCTCTTTTTTGTTTGCATACGTACGTGCACAAAAATGCACACTCACATGAACCGTGGGTAACCACCCATGATCTAACTACCAGCAACCGTTGCTGATTGTGGGAAACTACCCCCACAACCAGCAATCGTCGCTGGTCGTGGGTTCATGCATGATGGTTAGCAACGGTTGCTGATCATCATGCCCCACATATATATTTTTTTAATTCAAAAATTAAAACGTGCACATGAGTGCGTTGCACGCGGTCAACAATTGTTGCTAACCGTGTGCATAATTTAATTAATTAATTAATCAATTCCAAAAATAAATAAAAAGACATAATCTTTGTGTGTGCATTTAGGGTACATTAACATGTATCCACTTTGGGCATGTGTGTGCATCATATGCACGTAGGCTCATGACTATAATACAAATTAAATCAAATAACATTTAATTTAATTTCATGTTGACTCAATGCGACTGTAGTAATTGCAAACACATTTGCAAAATTATTTCTCTCTTGTTCCACGTTATCCTAACTGGTTATGGTGTGTGACATCCGTAGGTTCATCATTAAGCTAGTAGTAAGACTTGTACTAACACATTAGTACTCCTAAAATAATTAACTGTCTCGATTAATCTTTTGGGTCTTATAAGCCATGATTGACATCTAGCAATATGTCATGGCTACCCAGATAGTGTGAATGCTTTAAGAACATAATGAACCTGTTAGTTTTGGCTACAGTGTAATTTAATCCCTCTGTCTTACATGTCCTAATCGAACAAAGACCATGGAATATTTGTCAAGTTACCAATTCGATCATATGCACAAATCTAATTGATATGCATTTGTTCGAGACATAAACAATTTATTCTCGGTTACAACCCCGGCCGAGGATTTCAATACATTGTCATAATTAGATTGCATAGGACATCATTATTATACCTTGTATGTAACAAGGAGACAAATTCCATATTGCGTACATGTGTAACTTCATATATGAACAAACTATGACCATCAGGTATAAAGACAGATCAACGATCCGACATTATGTGCACCCGTGAAGCATAGTTGTTCGACACACAAGTTAATACTGTGCATCAGGTCTAAGGATTATTTACACAAGACCAAAACATGAACAATTAGACATTGACCATGCTAAAAGCTTCCATGTTGCTAATCGTTCCATATGCGTCACGTTCAGTGAATTTGTCTAATGCAAACACCTGTGTTCTAACTCAGGCATCGCAATACCCAATGACTTGCGACTCATCATTCCCTTAAGTATCCAATACTTAATGGTGAAGTTAAGAACACACTAGTCTCAACAGGATTATAAATATCCACTCAATAATCCATTGACCATGAATGGTTTAAAGATTCAGTCTAACTATGAACCCGTCACATATATTCTTGACGTCTCAAGAATATGTCTAGTTGCAACTGATCTTATAGAATCATTCATAAATATAAAATAATTGGACAAATGAATGAATACGTCATTGCCATTAATTAGAAAATAATGATGATAGTACAACTGAAATCCCTAATATGTAACTATTACATAGTAGTTTTAGGGCATACATTCAACAATCTCCCACTTGCACTAAAACCAACTTGTCTGGTACCTCAAACCCATTTTGTCAATATGCCTTTCAAAAAAAGATTGAGGTAAGGCTTTAGTGAAGGGATCTGCCACGTTTTCCGCTGAGGCAATTTTCTGCAAGGCAATATCACCTCTCCCAACAATTTCTTTGATGAGATGGAAGCGTCTCTCAATATGCTTGGACTTCTGGTGAGACCTTGGTTCCTTAGCTTGAGCTATCGCCCTATTGTTGTCACAAAACAATGTAATTGGCTGCTCAATTGAAGGAATGACTCCTTCAGAAATAAACTTCTTCATCCAAGTGGCTTCCTTTGTTGCTTCAGAAGCGGCTACATACTCTGCTTCAGTGGTGGAATCGACAGTTATGCTTTGTTTGGAACTTTTCCAACTAACTGCGCCACCATTGAATGTAAAGACAAACCCAGACGTAGACTTATAATCATTAGGATTCGATTGAAAATCGGAATCCGTATAAGCTATAACTTTAAATTATCCTTCTCCATATATCAAGAATAAATCCTTAGTCCTTCGCAAGTACTTAAGAATATTCTTGACTGCTATCCAATGCTCTTGTCCTAGATCAGACTGATATCTGCTAGTAATACTTACAGCATGCGCAATATCAGGTCTAATACATAACATAGCATACATTATGCTTCCAATAGTGGCTGCATATGGTATCTTCGCCATCCGCTCTCTTTCTTCAGAAGTGTTGGGACACATCTCCTTAGAAAGATGGATCCCTTGCTTAAAAGGCAATAATATTCTTTTGGAATATTGCATGTTAAAACGTGTTAACACCTTGTCTATGTTCGTAGACTGTGAGAGGCTAATCAATCGTCTCGATCTATCTCTATAGATCTTGATACCTAAAATGTAGGTTGTCTCTCCTAAGTCTTTCATGGAGAATTTTTGTGATAAGAATAGTTTTATCGATGATATCATCGGTACATCATTTCCAATCAAAAGTATATCATCGACATACAAAACTAGAAATGCAATTGCACTCCCACTGATCTTCTTGTATACACAAGGTTCATTTGGATTTTTGATGAAGCCAAACGATTTGACTACCTCATCAAAATGAATGTTCCAACTTTCAGAGACTTGTTTTAGTCCATAAATGGATTTCTTAAGTCTACACACCTTTCGATTTTCACCATTGAATTCAAAACCCCGTGGCTGTTCCATATAGATGTCCTCCTTGAGAAAACCATTTAGAAAAGTCGTTTTAACATCCATTTGGAATATCTCATAATCAAGGTGTGCATCTATAGCCAACATAATCCGAATGGATTTTAGCATGGCCACAGGTGAAAAAGTTTCGTCATAATTGATTTTTTCTTTCTGACGATATCCTTTCGACACCAGCTGTGCTTTGTAAGTTCCAATTTGACCTTTAGCATTCATCTTTCTCTTAAAGATCCATTTACAACCAATTGGTACAATACCATCAGGTGGGTCAACTAAGGTCTAAATATCATTAGAATACATTGAATCCATTTCAGATTTTATGGCTTCTAGCCATTTACCAAAATCAATGTTCGACATCGCCTCCTCATAGGTTTTAGGATCACCGGGTTGATCATTATCATTCACAATGAATAATGGTTCAATAAGATCAACCGAGTGTCTATAGCGAGCAGGTGGGTGAGACATTCTCGCACTTCTCCTAAGATGTTGTGTATTAGAAGCTCCCACTGAATCAATGATTGGTATATGAACTTGGTTGTTTGGTACTTCATTATTTTCTTCTTGTAAGACTATTTTCTGCCCAGCACCACCTTCTTGGACGAATTGATTCTCCAGAAAAGAAGCATGCCTACTCACCAAAATTCTTTGGTCTGAATGAAAATAGAAATAATATCCAAGAGTTTCCTTTGGATATCCAATGAAATGACCTTGTTCAGATCTTGCCTCCAATTTGTCCATTTTTAGCTTTTTAACGAAAGCTGGATAACCCCAAATCTTAATATGATTAAGACTTGATTTCCTACTATGCCATATCTCATAGGGCATAGTTGGAATAGATTTAGACGGCACTCTGTTCAGTATATATGCAGCTGTCTCAAGGGCATATCCCTAAAGGGATATAGGCAAATCGGTGTAACTCATCATAGATCGAACCATATCTAATAAAGTACGATTTCTTCGTTCAGATACACCATTATGTTCTGGAGTTCCAGGAGGTGTCAATTGTGATAAAATGCCATTCTCTTTTAGATAGTCCAAAAATTCAGTACTAAGGTATTCACCTCATTGATCCGATTGAAGAGCCTTAATACATTTTCTTGTTTGTTTCTCAACTTCAGCATTGAATTCCTTGAACTTTTCAAAGGATTCAGATTTATACTTCATTAGGTATAAATAACCATACCGTGACTAATCATCGATAAAGGTAACGAAGTAAGAATAACCACCTCTAGCAGTTTCATTAATTGGTCCACATATATCTGTATGTATTAATCCCAATATGTGAGCAGCTCGTGCACTATGTCCCATAAAGGGCACTTTTGTCATTTTTCCTAGAAGACATGCCTCACAGGTCGAGTATGACTCGAACATTGACGGATCAATGTACCCATTATTACCCAACTTGTTAATTCTATCTTCTCCACTATGACCTAATCGGAGATGCTAAACATACTTTTTATGGGGCCGTCTTTAGGGCGTTTACTAGTTATGGCATTTATATCAACTCTATTTTGCTTATTGACATCGATAATTGCATTACCGGACATTATAATGGTATATAGATTATTGGTTAATAAACCAGAACCAACACATCTTCTATTATGATAAATTGAACATATATCATCAGCAAAAGAAAATTCAGAATTCTCTTTACCTAATCGAGGTATAGATATGATGTTTCTAATAGCATTCTTATAATGCAAACAGTTCTTTAAAACCAATACATGTCCATAAGGCAAACATAAACGAAAAGTCCCTATAGCTAACGTAGCAACTCTTGCTCCATTGGCAAATGTTAGGACAATCTCATTTCGCCCTAGCATCTTGCTTGTTTCTAGATTCTGCAAAGATATACAAATATGTGAAATTGCAGTAGAATCTAGAACCCATAAGCTGAATTCAGTATTAACCATAAGATTAGTTTCAATAAGCATAGACACCATACCTTCACAAGGTTGGTCCTTGGGCTTGACCTTCAAGCTCGTGAGGTACTTTTTACAGTTCCTCCTCTAATGCCCCTCGACACCACGATAATGACATTTTCCCTTTTTAATGTTGGGTTTTGGTTGAACAATAGGTTTGACGGGCCTCTTCCTGTTCTTTTTCTTCAAAACATTCTTACTCCTTGAAGAAGAAACCTTAGCCATAGCCACTACATTTGGCCTCGTGTTATGCATTTCCTTCTCATAAACTACTAGCATGTTATGTAACTCAGCAAGAGTTTTCTCCATCTCATGCATGTGAAAGTTTTGGACAAAACCAGAGAAGGAATCGGGCAAAGATTGGATGATCAAATCCACAGATAACTCGTTGTCCATAATGAGATTAAGCCTTCTTCAATGTGCCAGATCATTTTCAAAGCATGATCATTAACTGATGATCCTTCAGCCATCCTCATACGGTACAATGCCTTAGATATCTCATATCTAGAGGTTCGACCATTCTCATCAAAGTATTCCTTTAAGTGCAAAATGATTGACCTAGCATCTTCCATAGATTCATACTTCTTATGTAATTCATTATTCATCGAAGCAAGCATATATGACCTAACTTTTAAGTCATTGTCACGCCACTTATCATAAGTGATTCATTCCTCTTGGGTCCCACCCTCAGAAAAGGAGTCTGGCATCTTTTCATCAAGCACATACCCAATTTTTTCCGAATTGAGAACAATTCTCAAATTCCTCACCTAGTCAGTGAAATTGGGTCCAGTCAAACAATTCTTGTCAAGTATAGAAGTGAGTGGGTTTGTAGTCACCATTTTTCAGAGTAATAATATATCTATTGCAGAAAATAAATTGTTAGCTGCTGTATCTTTCAAAATAACTATTTCATTTTGGCATTTAAATGAAATAGATCCTCCCACTAAATTTATATTCGAATCTCATACTCCTTAAAATAGGAAGCGATAATCTTTGTTGGGTAAAGATTACTAGTGGGGATTGGAGTCCCACCAGCTCAAAGCCCACCTCACCTAATAGTTATTGGTGTCCTATGAACTTAGTAAGTGAACCAACTTGTTCGAAACCATCATAATCTTGGATCAAACCACGACGATGGAAGGCCACGAGTCCGAAACCCGTTTCGACTTAATATTATTAATAAGGGGATTTGGGTCGTTATTAATGGTCTCACTTTGCACATTAACCGGTTTAACATGCACGATAACATAAACACAAAAATAAATAGATATCATATAAACATCTATCCTACGTGGTGATCATGGAATTATGGTTCAATGGGTCTCAAGCCAATGAGACCCATTTAGCCATTTTAATGTTTTAACAATAGGGACCTGCTCTTCACTTCTTCTTCAATCTTTGAACTCTTCAAAGACCGAGCCCATAGAGCTCTCCGGCTTAATGGCTCCTCCAATGGTTCCTCTTGAACTCGTAGCATTTACATCAACAATTGACGTAATAAACTATGCTAAAATTACATTTCATGAAAAATTAAAATAAAATAAAAGGAAGGATGCAGCCTTCATTTAATAATTACAACCCAAAAATGAATACCTGTAATCATCATACATTCATCCATACAACCATCATAATGATTAGGGATTTTTCTATGATCACCACCCTTCCTTGTGAGCCATAAATTCAAAATTTAAAGCTTTGGAAGGCATAAATAAAATTCTGCATTGAATCAAATTTAAAGTTGAACAACGCAAATTACGTCAAGAAATCAAATCAATGAAACAAAGTTCACGAGTACGATTCCAAACGGAAGTTGCGTCGTCATCTTTAAATTCACAATTGCGAATCATATGCAGAATATAAACGCAAAGTATAACAAGTTACGGATTTTTGATTCAAAATTGATTTAGTTCCAATTTTGCATAGTTGATTAAATTTATCACATAAATTAATCAATGTCTACGCAAAAATCTATGAACTATAAATCAATTAAACGCATGAAAAACGCCTAAGGTTGGCTCAGATACCACTGTTAGGGTTTCATGAATCATGTATAGGCAATTTAATATAAACGCAGTATAAACAAAATGAAATATTTCTATACATGTATCTCCAAAGGCGTTGTTCGTGCGTTTCAATAAAAAATTTGAATATAAAAGGGAGTTAAACGAATTACCTCTCGAAGCGTGCTTTAAACAAATTGATCCAAATGTTCTTCAGTTCGAGCCCCACAAACGTCGGACCTCTAGTTTAGACACACCACCAATGGACGTCGAGCAAAGAGAGAACTTGCGGATAATTACCACTACGATTGTGCTAGCAACTTCATGGAGATAATCCTTTGTATCTTTGATATTTTTAGCCATAGCCTGAAATGAGAGAATCCTTCTTTTCTCTTTTTCATTTGCGTACGTGTGTGCACAAAAATGCACACTCACAATTCTTATATAAGAACCGTGGGTAACCACCCACGATCCCACGACCAGCAACCGTTGCTAATCGAAACTACCCCACGACCAGCAACCGTTGCTGGTCATGGGTTATGGGTCATGGGTCATGCATGATCCCATGATCAGCAACCGTCGCTGGTCATGGGTCATGCATGATCCCATGACCAGCAACCGTCGCTGGTCATGGGTTCATACATGAAGATCATGTATGATGGTCAACAACGGTTGCTGACCATCATGCCCCACATATATATTTTTTTAATTAAAAAATGAAAACGTGCACATGAGTGTGTTGCACGCGGTCAACAATTGTTGCTGACCGTGTGCATAATTTAATTAATTAATTAATTAATCAATACCAAAAATAAATAAAAAGACATAATCTTTGTGTGCGCATTTAGGATACATTAACATGTATCCACTTTAGGTATGCGTGTGCATTATATGCACGTAGGCTCATGACTATAATACAAATTAAATCAAATCACACTTAATTTAATTTCATGTTCCCAGATCCGGTGCGGTTTGGGTGGGCGGTGGCCCTTGGCCCGGCGAGGTGAGGGCCGATGACCCTCGCCCCATATTTGGGCGAGGGCCTGCGGGCCCTCACCGCAGGCCGGCTGGGGTCGTCGGCCATTGGTCGGGGCTTGGCAACCCTGGCCGACCCTCCCCACCGTCGCCGGCCCTTCCCGGCGAGGGTGGGGGGCGACAGCGGCGGCGGCGGCGACGAGGGCTACTCAGCCAAAACGACGTCGTTTTGGCTGATTTTTCATCGATTTAGTGTTTCCGGCGAGCCACGTAGGCAAGAAAATTAATAAAAAAATACCACGTAGGATTTCCGGTAAGATTCCGATCACTTGGCACTGAAGTGATCCATTTTTTTTTAAAAATGGCACTTAAGTGTACCGTTTGTAAGTTATGACACTTAAGTGTCCCTCCGTGCCAAGTTGTGGCACTCCCGCTGTACTTATGCCAATATGTAACTATTATATAGTAGCTTTAGGGCATACATCCAACGTCCTTTCCTCAAGCCCACAAGCACTCCCGACTTTGACTGTATATTAACAATTTTTTGGCCAAAAATTCTTCCCTTTTCTGCTATGGATGCGTGAAATCATTGACAAAACACTCTTTCTTGTGTATATTACTCAATATATAAACCTTTTGACCAATCCTCTGCTTGTAATCTATATATATTTTTTGATCAACTATCCTTCTTTTGGCAGATTCTTGTTTATAAATAATGGAACCTTTATAAAGCATAAATATCTCACTTTCTTGCACCTGGTTGCTCGAAATTACATTCTGTCAATAAAAATATTTATTCATCCTCACTGATTTTTTCACGCCCTATTATGATTCCTTGTGAATATTGTACTCAAATCTTTCCCAAATTTGTGTCAAACTCGGTCATATTATGAAATTAACAAGCTTAATGCAACCTCTCACTTAATGGGCTTAGTTCAATTAAGCTCGAAACTATTCACTTAAATCCAATTGCCGCCAGTTTAATGCAATTGCAAAATGTAAAGTAAAACTATATGCTATGTAATTTAATTCTAATTTATTTAGGGGTAAAAATTTAATCCCTAATTTTTTATGTAATAAATAAATGATTGAGTCGTCAATAGCTGCCACTCTTTCAAAATGAGCTCATAGAGGTTGCATTCAAAAATAAATTGAGACCTAAATTCCGGCCATACAAAATCAATGTGATGTTGTTTTTGAGGGAAAATGAATCCATTTTGAAATATAATATGATATTATGCATGCTAAAGAATTAAAAACCTTACCTAGTATCATTTACCTTCATGTAGGAGTAATTTGCCAAAAACAAAACCTTATTGGGAATACCTGCCTTGTAGGCAGGGCAAAATATTTCGCAAAAACCAAACCCTTCTTGGGAACACATACCTTGCATGGAAGACATTGCACATCTAGGACCAGAACCAATCATTGGTTACCTTGACATAAAGATGAGGATTTGCCTCTAGGACCGAAAATTTGTCTTCGGTCACTAGCATAGCAGTAAAGTTTACTTGTCAAGGACTAGAATTCTATTCTTCTATTAACATAGCAAGACTAGAATCCTATTCTTCAGTTGCTCTTTATAGTGATGAGGGTTTGCTTATCTAGGACAGGAAATTGTTGATGGTCTCTAGCTAGTGCCAAGGTTTGCTTGTTTGGACCAGAATCCTATTCTTCGGTTACCTTAACATAGCAAGACCAAAATCTTATTCTTCGGTTGCTCTTCATAGTGACGAGGGTTTGCTTATCTGGGACCAAAAATCTGTCGTCAATCATTAGCATAGCAGTAAGGTTTGCTCATTTGAAAACTAGAATCCTATTCTTCGGTTTCTTTAACATAGGCTAACAAGAATCCGATTCTTCGACTACTCTTCATAGTGATATGGGTTTGCCTATCTGAGATTGGAAATCTATAGTAAGTCACTAGCATGGCAATAAGGTTTGCTTGTCCAGTACTAGATACCTATTCTTCAGTTACTTGAATCAAGATCGAGTGTAGAAAAATCGTTGGGGACAGCTCGAGTGAGTCAAGTGTCAATGTACTTGAGGGGGAACACCTTGACAGTGACAAGCATTCAAAGTATGGGTAGAGATATACTCACCTGATGACATCTCTGACCTTGGGGAAAATGTCTCCTGCAAAACTTGGTTACTAGAAACATAATATGCATTCATGGTTATAATGACACATGCATCAAACTTGATTAAATTGAATGTGGTCTTGCATGACAATTTCTATCAGGTCAACATTACTGAGTTTCGATTAGGGAGGATTTTTTAAGAGCAACCCATTTTGAATGCAAGTGTTATGGATGTGTCAAATGAAGGACATTTTTGCCTTGAAAGGAATTTTCACTCATTCTCATTGAAGAGACTATTTTGTCTCGACAATTGATATGGGAATATGAGAATCAATTTACCTCACTTGTCATCATGCCAAAGGAGGGTCCAAGTATTCTCGCAAGTGGAACGACCTTACCAATCTGAGAGGACTTTTATTAGGGTCCGTAATGTAGGCTTAGTCATTGGCTTAACAAATGAGACTCTTTTGAGCCAAGGTAGTTGAAAGAACAATATTCTATAATCATTTTCAGGTTTACAAGTCAAGAAACCTACGAAATGAGATAGAAATAACCTTGCTTGCACTTCTCCGAGTGGTGCTTGTAGACATGTGAACTCTTATGTTAAGTCAATGCCCTAATTTGTAAGGGCTTTGCATGGGACCTAACGTAGGCTTGGTTCATGAGTTGAGAAACAAAAGGATTGTTAGGCTCAAAGTGTGTATAGGAGGGTAACTTCCCTTATATTGAAGCTCTATTGAATATAACAGCTTGGCATTTTTCTCATATCGAAGCTCCATACACCATGTTGACAAGTGACCCTTGTCCCTTCTAAGGTTAATAAGCTCCATGTCACTTCGGTTAATCTTAAGGTCAATAAATTCCATGTCACTTTGATCAATGCTAATTAGACATGTACCACAGACAAGAGAGACATGATGATCCCAGTAGCATTGCACAACAACAATCACCTTCGCCCAACCTGGTCAAGGAGGAGAGTACCTATGACAATAAAAACTACCATTATCAATTCGACTGCAATATTCAATGACATTTTTTTGTAGACGGCGTTGACACCAGCTTTCTCAAATATTAAGGGGTTGTATAAGAGAACAATGTCCATGCCACATGCCTATAGAAAGACATGAATACCAATTACACAGATAATCATATGATAGATGAAATGGTTCGAGTGAAAGAGCTGTCACCACACGTCCCTCATGGTAAAGGTTTGCACAAGGACAACATTGTTGTTGGACTCTCATGGTATGTAGGTAGCCTCCCTAATTCAATCAACTAAGAGTGCAGCCTTCTCCTCGGAGTCAGTGGTCCTAACAAGAATTCTTCTTCATTGGGGATTTTCCTCATATCGAAACTCCATTGATTGAAACAGCTTGCCATTTTCCTTATATCGAACTTCTATGCACCATGTTGATAAGTGACCCTTATCCCTTCTTAGGTTAATAAGTTTCATGTCACTTCGGTCAATTCTAGGGTCAATAAGTTTCATGTCACATTGGTCAATCCAAATTAGACAATTGCCCAGAGACTAGAGAGACACGATGATCCTTGTAGTGCTATACAACAACAATTGCCGTCACCTAGCCTAGCCAACGAGGAGAGTACTTATGATGATAAATAGCACGTTTACCAATTCAACTACACTATTCAATAATAGTTTTATTGTTGACGGGGCTAACATCAGCCTTCTCAAATAATAGGTGGTTGTATAAGAAAACAATGTCATTGCCACATGCCTATCAGAAGACATGGATACCAATTGTGTAGACAATCATATGAAAGAGGAAATGTTTTAGGAGAAGAGGTTGCCGCCATACGTCCCTCATGGTAATGGTTTGTACAAAGACTACGTTGTCATTTAACTCTCTTAGTATGCTGGCAGCCTCTCGATTCAATCGACCAAAAGTGTAGCCTCCTCCTTGGAGTCGACGATATTTATAATAATTCTTTTCATTGGGGATTTTCCTCATGTTGAAACTCCATTGATTGAAATAGTTTGGCATTTTCCTCATATTGAAGCTTCATGCACCACGTTAATAAGTGATCATTGTCCCTTCTAAAATTAAAAGCTCCATGTCAATTTGGTCAATCCTAATTAGACAAATACTCAGAGATAGGAGAGACATGACAATCTCAACAGTGTTGCATAACAACAACCGTCGCCGCCGAGCCCAGTCAATGAGGGGAGTACCTATGACAGTAAATACCATATTTACCAATTTGATTGCAATATTTGATAATAGTTTTTTATTGACTGTGTGGACACTACCCTTCTCAAATATTCAAGGGTTGTATAAGAGAACAATGTCTATGCCACTTGCCTATCAGAAGACATGGATACCAATTGTGTAGATAATCATATAATAGACGAAAGTTTGGGTGAAATAGTTATCGCCACACGTCCCTTAAGGTAATAATCTATACAGGAACAACGTTGCCGTTCAACTATCTTGGTGGCATCCTTTCTAATTCTATCAGTTAAGAGTGTAGCCTCCTCCTTGGAGTCGGTGATCCTAGCAAGGATTTTTCTTCATTGGGGAATTTCCTCATATCGAAGCTCCATTGATTGTAACAACTTGGCATTTTTCTTATATCGAAGCTCTATGCACCACATTGATAAGTGATCATTGTCCTTTCTAAGGTTAATAAGCTCTATGTTACTTCAGTCAATCCTAAGGTCAATAGTTCCACATCACTTCGGTTAATCCTTATTAAATAAGTACTCATAGAGAAGAGAGACACAATGATCTTGGTAGTGTTGCACGACAACAACAGCCGTTGTCTAGCACGGTTAATGGGAGGAGTACCTTCGGTGATAAATACCACGTTTACCAATTCGACTGCAACGTTGTCCCTATGCACACCATTACCATGAAGGACGTATGGCAGCAACTCCTTCACCCAAACCATTCCATCTATCGTATGATTATATGCACGATTGGTATCCATGTCTTCTAACAGGTATGTGGCATGGACATTGTTCTCTTATACAACCTGCGAATATTTGAGACAGTTAGTGTCAGCACTGTTAACAAAAAAAAATGTTATTAAATATTGCAGTTGAATTGGTAAATATGGTATTTACCATCGTAGGTACTCTCCTCATTGACCAAGCTGGGTGACTGCAGTTGATATAGCTTAAACCAGTAGGGCTTTGCGTGTTCTTGCTGTCTCTAGATACTTGTCTAATTAGGATTGACCGAAGTAATATGGAGCTTATTAACCCTAAGATTGATCGAAGTCACACAGAGCCTATTAACCCTAGAAAAAACAAGGATCACTTGTTCACGTGGTATATGGAGCTTCGATATGAAGAAAATGTCTAGCTATAAAAATCAATGGAGCTTCGATATGAGGGAAATCCTTATTAGGATCACCGACTCCAAAGAAGAGATTACACTCTTAATTGAGACAATCAAGGAGGTTGCCAGCATACCAAGAGAGTTGAATGGTAATGTTGTCCCACTATAAACTATTATCATGAAGGACCTATGGCAGTAGCTCCTTCACCCGAGCCATTTCATCTATCATATGATTCTTTGCACAATTGGTGTCTTTTGATAGGCGTATAGTAAGCACATTGTACTTTTATACAACCCCGGAATAATTCAGAAGATCGATATTAGCACTGTTAACACAATACTATTATTGAATATTACAGTCCAATTGGTAAAGATGGTACTTACCGTTGTAGGTACTCTCCTCATTGACTAAGTTGGGCGACAGCGGTTGTTATAGTGCAACATTACTGAGATCATCATGTCTCTGTTGTCTCTGGATACTTATCTAATTATGATTGACTGAAGAATATGGAGCTTATTGGCCTTAAGATTTACCGAAGTCACATGAAGTTTATTAACCCTAGAAGAAATAAGGATCACTTGTTAACATAGTGCATGGAGCTTTAATATGAGGAAAGTACCAACCTGTAACAATCAATGGAACTTCAATATGAGAAAAATCCCCAATGAAGAAGAATCCTGATTAGGATTGCTGACTCCGAGGATGGAGCTACACTCTTAGTTAGTTGATAGAATGAGGGAGGTTGCAAGCATACCAAGAGAGTCTAATGGTAGCATCGTCCTTACATAGACCATAACTATGATGGACATGTGACGGCAGCTACTTTACCCGAACCATTTCATCCATCATATGATTATCTATATAATTGGTACCCACACCTTTTAATAGGCATGTGGCATGGACAGTGTTCTCTCATACGACCCCTGAATATTTAAGAAGGTCAGTGTCAATGCGATTAACAAAAAAACTGCTATTGAATATTGCAATCGAATTGGAAAATGTGGTATTTATCATTGTAGGTAGTCCTCTCATTGACCAGGCTGGGTGACGACAATCACTGTCGTGTAGCACCACTGGGATCATCAGGTCTCTCTTGTCTCTATATACGTGTCTAATTAGGATTAATTGAAATGACATAGAGCTTATGGACTTGAGGATTAACCGAAATGACATGGAGCTTATTAACCTTAGAAGGGACAAGGATCACTTATCAATGTGGTGCATAGAGTTTTGATATGAGGAAAATGCCAAGATGTTTCAATCAATAGAGCTTAGATGTGAGGAAAATCCTCAATGAAGAGAAATCTTTATTAAGATCATCGACTCTAAGGAGTAGGCTACACTCTTAGTTGATAGAATGAAGGGAATTGCCAACATACCAAGAGAGTCAAATGGCAACATTGTCCCTGTACAAAATACTACCAAGAAGGGCATGTGGTGGTAGCCTCTTCACTCAAACAATTTCATCTATCATACGATTGTTTGTATAATTAGTATCCATGTCTTCTATAAGCATGTGAAAATGACATTGTTCTCTTATATAACCCCCGAATATTTGAGAAACCAGTATCAACACCGTTAACAAAATACCGTTATTGAATATTGTAGTCGAATTGGTAATGGTGGTATTTACCGTCCAAGGTGCTCTTCTCGTTGATCAAGTTGTGCAAAGGTGGTTGTTGTGGTGCAACGTTGTTGGAATCTTTGTGTTTCTCTTATCTCTAGGTATTTGTCTAATTAGGATTGATCGAAGTAACATGGAGCTTGTTCACCTTAGGATTGACTGAAGTGATGTAGAGCTTATTGATCATAGAAGGGACAATGGTCACTTGTTAACGTGGTGCATAAAGCTTTAATATGAGGAAAATGCCAAGCCGTTACAATCAATGCAACTTCAATATGAGAAAAATCCCCGATGAAGAAGCATCCTTGTCAAGATCACTAACTCTAAGGAGGAGACTCCACTTTTAATTGATAAAAATCAAGAAGGCTACTACCATACTAAGAGAGTCCAATGGCAACGATGTCATTGTGCAAATCATTACCATGAAAGACGTGTGGTGGTAGCTCCTTCATTGGATTGCATGTACAAACTATTACTAGGAGGGATGAATGGTAGCGGCCTCTTCACTCGAATAATTTCATCTATAATACGATTGTCTGTATAATTGGTATTCATGTCTTTCGATAAGCATGTGAAAAGGATATTGTTCTATTATACAACCCTCGAATATTTGAAAAGGTTGATGTCAACATCGTCAATAAAAAACTGCTATTGAATATTGCGGTAAAATTGGTAAAGGTGGTATTTACCATCATAGGTACTTTTCTCGTTGATTAGGTTGGGTGGCTATGGTTGTTGTGCAACACTGCCAAGATCATCATGTCTCTCTTTTCTCTAGGTACTTATCTAATTAGGATTGATCGAATGACATTGAGCTTATTGACCTTAGAATTGACCGAAGTGACATAGAACCTATTAATCGTAGGATTAACCGAAGTGACATAAAGTTAATTAACCTTAGAAGGGACAATGATCACTTATTAACATGGTGCATAGAGCTTCAGAGTGTGGAAAATGTCAAGCTGTTACAATCAATGGAGCTTCAATATGAGAAAAATTCCCAATGAAGAAGAATCCTTGTTAGCATCATCAACTCCAATTAGGGGGCTGCACTCTTTGTTAATAGAATGAAGAAGGCTGCCAACATGCCAAAACAGTCGTACGACAACATTCTTCTAAGAGGGACATATGGTGGCAGCCCCTTCACCCAAACTATTTCATCAATCATATGATTATCTACACAATTGGTATCAATGTCTTCCAACAAGCATGTGCCATGAAAATTATTCTCCTATACAATGCACGAATATTTAAGAAGGCTAATGTCAACACCGTCAATAAAATCCTATTATTGAATATTGCATTCGAATTAGTAAATGTGGTATTTACTATTATAGGCACTTTTCTTGTTAACCAAGCTAGGTGATGGTGGTTGTTTTGATGCAACACTACCGGGATTTTGATGTTTCTCTTGTTTCTAAGCACTTGTTTATTTCTTCAGATTAGGTGTATCTCATTCACCCATCATTACGAGATTGAGAGCACGAATGGCTGAGCAAGCTAAGTTGCATGAACTTATTAATAAAATGGAAGATCAAATGAACCAATGCTTTGCTGCAATACAACAAACAACAACTGAGTTTAAGGCGCTCCAAGCAAGTTTGAGCTAAGTAATCACACCTCCTGGAACTACAACGCTTAAGCAGAAAGTTGATCATGGCCTATCCAATGAATTTGATGATGACATGCCCCCTTTAGAAGATGATGATGTCATTGTCATGGAAGGAAATGTCAAAACTCATAAGGTGCCTAAAACATAGCAAGATAAACGCTTTGTGAAACTTGAAGAGAAAGTGAAACAATTGTAGGGTTTGTAAAGTTCACTCCCAATTGATTTGTCTTTTTATTAAAAGGTCAACACGCCAAACAAATTTAAAATGCCAGAATTTGAAAAGTATAATGACACTTCTTGCTTGAAGCTCACCTGTAGATGTACCACGTGAGGATGGCCCAACATATTAAGAATGAACCCCTTATGATCTAGTGGTTCCAAATGAGCTTGGGTGGGCCCGCACTCACTTGGTATATCATGAAGAATATAAACCTCCTCAACACTTGGAATGAGGTGGTCGATGTATTTCTTAAGTAGTATAAGTTCAACATGGACATTGCACCTTCTCGAGAAGATCTTGAGCAGATGGAAAGAAAGAAGAGTGAGTCATTTAAGGGGTATGCCATAAGATGGCGAAATTTGGCCGCCCAAATCACTCCTGAACCAACGAACAAAGAATTGATGAAGGTGTTTGTTAAAACCCTCCCATTTGAGTTTCGCAATCAGATGGTTGGCATGTATGTTGAGAACTTTAATTAACTCATCCCTGTGGGCGAACAAATCAAGATAGGGCTAAAGGAGGGTTGGTTTGATGAACCAACCTTTGCAAGCACAAAGAAAGAGAAAGAGCCAACCATTGAAGTAAATGTTGCATATGCGCCACGACAATTCACGTTCATGTCCCTAGGAATCAGCCGTCCATCTGCATCACGACAATTCACTAAAAGGCAATTCTCTCGACTTCCTAGTTCTTCATCTCAAGTCTTGCCAATCTTGCAAAAGAATGGGCTGCTTTCCCATGAACCAAAGCAACCCAATGTGGAGAAATTCTCCAACTATGACACCTCCAAGAAATGTGAGTATCATATGGGAGAAGTGAGACATTCAACTGATGAATGTATGATTTTGAAGCACAAAGTTCAAAATTTACAAGGAATCCTCAAGGAATCCCGTGACGAGCTATAAATAGTGGTTTTATGTCTTGTGCTATAGTGAACAATTGGCTAGGATGAACAGTGAATAGTGAACAGTGATCGGTGCTACAGTGATTTCGTAGCGGCTTTATCTTCCATCCTTAAAGTTGTAATCATAGTCTGAATCATCAGAGCTATGAGCAAACTATTGAACAATCTCTTCCTTAAGTAGTGCATTTTCATCTATGTCAGAGAGACTGAAGCTTCTGTCATTTTCTCTTTTGAAAGAGTGAATAAAATTCTCGATTTGTTCTGCCGACATATTGGGTTGGCGGGAGGAGCTAGCACTGAAGAGATTGGAAAAAGGTCTGAGATTTTGGCTAAATGGTCCTCCCCAAAGGTCTTGAGAAAGTGGTTCCCCCTAAAGGTCATAGGGGGTGAATGAGTCTGGATTATTTTGTCTGAAAACATCAAGGGCTTCTTGACTTTCGTCCTTTACAGTGTCCTGGGCTTCAGGTTGATCCCATGACATGTTAGCATGTGCTGGGGGCATGCTTTTGGTGGGATGACTCAATTTTCTTGGCATAGGATCCGTTGAAGTTCTCAAGATTTGTGGCTGCTAGAGGAGATGGTGTATGGAAGTGTTTGGTTGATTTGTGCAACTTCCTAAAAGGCTTGGGGCATGTAGGCTGAGGTTCCTACAAGAGATGGTTTGTCAAAAATCCATCCGGTTGGATGGATAAATGTCCACGGTTGGTGGAATAGGACAATTGTATGTCTTTCTGGTTTGGGTCTTCCTTGACGATTATGGATCTTGAAGAGTTTCTTTCAATAACTGAGTGGTTTAAAACATGTAAGGACATCCATGAGATACTTTTGGTTGGTTTCTTATTTGGCTAGTGCTTTTGTAAGAACCTACAAGATCTTGTCAATGGGAAATCCAATAGCTATTGTGTACAAGTTGAACATGTACCAAAATAACCATTTAAGGTCTTCTGGGAATTCATCATCAGGAGACCACTATAGAGGATGAATGAATGGATATCCAGGATGGAGTCCTTTAGGCTTGAGCAATAATCCTCCATAATCTCGAAAAATTTTGAGACGATACTCCCACATAAACTCTTGGAGTTTTTCTGTCAGGGTATTGTCTCTAATGGCAAGTGGAACACCGAGAGGATACTTGGGGCTTAGCCATTGGCCATTTATATCAACAATGCGATATGTTTCTAGAAGAGGTTCCTTTCGAATATACATGTTGATTGCTTCTAAAAGTTCTCTAGGTCTAGTCAATAAGTCAGCAATGATATTTTTAGTACCTAGAATGTGTTTGACTTCAAAATAGTATTTTGAAAACCATTCAGCCCATCGTAGCAACTGTGGATGGGGAACTTGCTTATGTTTGAATTTTAACATTTGAGGAAAAGGTGACATACCATTTCGATAAGGAAATGATGTCCAATGAGATGGAACTAAAAATTTTTGATGCCATATTTGACCGCAAGAATTTCCTTGGAGGTGGAGTGGTAATGAATTTCTACTTGAGAGAATCTGCCACTTTTATAATCATAAATATGCTTGAATCTGTCAATTTATTTGAAGAGAATGGCTGCCTAGTATTTGTCACTGGCATCAGTTTGAAGAATCTACTTTCCTAAAGAGGGGATCTTCAAAGGAAGAAGGTGTTGTAGAACCTTTTTAAGCTAAGCAACAGCTTGGGTTTGCTTTTGGCCCTATCGGCGGGCATTTTTTTTAGCATTCTTTGGAGTGGTCTCATGGTTTTGGAGATTTGGGGAATAAAATCTCGCAGATAATTGATAATGCCAAGAAAATATTGAACTTGCTTGGTGGTGAAGTCCTTTTCGGGGAATTTCTATAGTTCATAAGCAATATGAGATTTTGGACAATAGGTTCCGTCTTTCAAGTGCATGCCAAGAAATTCAATTTCCTTTCAGGCAATGATCTCTTCTTTTTTTTTTTTTTTGGGAAAGCATAATTACATGCTTTTTGATGATATCATCGAATAATGTCAAAAGTTGATAGTGAGATTCTTCATCAAGACTAAAGAGAAGGATATCATCAATGTAAATATGAGAGTTGGAAAGAATGGGTTCAACAATTTTACACATAGCGTTTTGGACAAGGGAAGGTGTAGTGTTGAGTCCAAAAGGGACAATTGTCCATCGAAAGCATTGATTTGGGATGCAGAAGCTAGTTTTAGGTCTATCTACTAGGTCAATACCCAATTGCCAAAATCCTATCTTGAGGTCGAACTTTGAATAAATTTTTGCTTGGACAAGGCTAAGAAAGAGAGAATTTCGATGAGGCAATGTGAATTTATCATCTTAGAGGAATTGATTCAGAGGTCGGTAGTTGATTACTAACCTCATTTATCCATGATTCTATTAGACTTTCTTGTTGACATAAAATACTTCACACACCCATTAGGAGTCGAATGGCTTAATTAAGCCTTGAGCCAATAGTTTTGAGCATTCTTGTTGAGCAAGCGCAAAGTGTCCAGGAGTCATTCCCAAATGACTTGCCTTTGTAGGATTTATGTCCTCATTCCTTTTGAAGGGAAATTTGACAAAAAAAGCCGAATTTTTCCACAAAGGCTGGGTACAGGTTTGAGAGAACTGGGAATGTGAATCAGCACAAGAAGAGAGCAAAGTTTGGATGATTGGGTTTAGCTTGGCTAGTTGGAGAGCATAAAATCACTTGATATCCACAAATTCATAGAATTGATTTTTGAAATGGAGGCCATTGGAGAGGATTCTAAGTTTTGGAATTTGGGTCAAGATATCCCAACCAATGATGATATCTTTGTCCAAAGATCTGGAATCAAGGACTTTGGTGGTAATAGAACATTGGGGAAAAATTGGATGGTGATAGGTTTGCTGTGATACTTAGTAGCAAAAGTGCCACCGGAAGTAGAGTTGAAATACTTGATATATGGTTTCCAGTATTCTTTTGAGAAAATCTTTATGTCCAAGATTGAGGAGCTAGCTCCAATATTGATAAGTGCAACAAGAGAAATTGGTTTGTGGTATTCAGACAAGAGAATGTGGATGAGTATATATGGGTGATGGACTGGTTCAGTGATCTAGATTTCATTTTCCATTAAAGGAGAATCTAGGAAGAAAGTGAAGACATCATTCTCAGAATCTAAGGCTGAATCTGAGTTGTACGTCTATATGGCACATAGAGTGTTTTCAAAAGGTTGATCTTCTAAAAAGAAAACAAACTCGATGTCTAAGTCACCAAGTGGAATTCCAGTGCTTTTGACAATTTTGTTGATCATATGGCTTCCGCATTTCTTCACCTTTGGAAAATTTTTGGCAAAATGTCATTTTTTGTTGTAGATGTAACATGTCTTTGTGATGTTTCTTGGAAGAGTGATGGAGGCTTTTACGTAGGAATTTCCACTTATCTTTGCATTTTCCTTTGCGTGTCTTTTTGAAAGAGCACCGTTTAAAGTGTCTCTTCTTTTTGCAACCTGTGTAGATTGGGTCGGAGTAATCCTTGGGACATTTGATCTCCAATTTTGGCTTTAAGCATGCTTTGTCAAGATGCCTATTTTCGTTGAGATAACTTCAAAAAGCTTCTCGTCAAAGACTAAGTTCTTTTATGGCAATGTGGATGGCTTGTAGAATTTCACCAAGGGTAGCTTCAGTTAAGCTTTTTTCTGTCTTGTTTGGAGAGTTTTTTTTGCAACTTGGCTTACTTCCTTTGGGATTGATGCCAAGAAGATTGGTTTGAGATTCCAATATGCTCCTAGCAATTAGAAGAGTTTGATCATTGCTTGGAAGTGTCGGTCAAGATCTTTGCGCCTTAACGAGCAACATTTTCGTTTGAGCTCCTTCGAATCCTTTGGCTTACCTATGAAATACATGTGAATAATCTGGATATCATTATCCAACGGCTGTGTTAGTAGGTACAACTGGTCTTGTTTTGAGGCAGTATGCCACCGGTCTTTGAGTGCTCCTATGAAACGGCTAGTGAATTCCAAAAGGATATCATGAGTGTTTGGTTTAGAAATATGCCTAGTGGTGAGCTAGGTATGGGATTCTTGAAGCTTTTCAGGCCACTTATAGTATGGGAGATCATCTAGGGTAAAGTAAACTTTGGATGATGATGTAGTAAATGACCGAGTTGCATTTGGCTAGTTGGGATTATTGAGAAAACTCCTAATTTTGATGACAATAAACCATTTTATGCATACATACATTCTTATATTTTCTAAGGAAGAGAAGTCACGGGGTGATGTATTCTTCTAAGTCTCGATGAAGCAGACGGAGCAGCAGAAGAAGTTTTCGAGTCTACTTGTATTAGACAGAGAACATGAGGAGACGCAGAATCTCTGAGTCTACCTGTACCAGATGGAGAACATAGGCAGATGCAAAACCTTAGTCTGGCAGACCCAGAACGAAATTACAGAACAAAACCGAAAACAAGATCACCAACAATCATGATTTTCACTTACCATATTTATATTGATTTTGTAATATCGAATCGATTAGCGAGATCAATCATCAGACAACTTCCAAAGAAGGATGGAATACTTATGGAAGCCTGAATTCTAATTGTATAGGTGAACATGATCCAAGGGGATCCAATCTACCTTAAACGGTCAAAAAAACTTACCTTATGAAGTCTGTCCAAGAAAGGAAAGGGAAGATGAATCTCTTAAGGAGATAGCTAACTATCAAGCGTGGCTCGAAGAGTATATAAGGGGAGGATGTGACCAGAAGTGTGACAAGATTAATATATTCCAAAGCTGATTCAATTCTTCTAGTTGTCTGAAAAAGAGCGAATTCGTGTGATCCTAGTATATTACCAAGAAGAGTGACTTTGTGAGACACACTATCACCAAATGCGAACACTCGAGAGTATGTAATCACCTTTGATCACATAGTGAAATCTAGCCTATTGGTTGATTGCCTGGAGAGTGAATGTAGGCTTGTCAAAAGCTGAACTACTATAACTATATTTACAACCTTCTCTACTCTCTCTATTTAATTTCTAGTTGTAGATTGCAAAAGCTTTATATTGTTTGCGCATAAAATTCTTCTACACCTATTCACCTCCTATCTAGGTGTTTATACTAGCTATATCAATTGGTATTAGAGTCTCGTGCTCAGTATTTTTGAAGTGTTTATTACTTCAAAGTTAAAGATCCTCTATGGCTAGTATTCTTGCACTAGGTCTGATTGAGGGATAGAGTAACACTCAACCACCATACTTTGATGGAAAATAGTTCAATATATGGAAGAACAAGATGAAGGCTTTTCTCAAATCAAAGGATCCGCTAGAATGGGATGTAGTTGAGAAAGGAATCAAACCCAATGCTGAAGCTAGAAAAACCACAAGGAAAGATGATGGGAAAACAACAGAACCATCAGTTACCATCTCAAAAGAATAACTGACGAAAAGACAAGTTGTAGATGCTAAGGCTATCTACTCTCTTTATTATGCTTTATCTCCTAATGAATATAATCGAATCTCTTCTTGTGAAATAGCGAAGGAAGTTTGGGATAGACTGCACGTAACCTCTGAAAGGATTGATCGAGTGAAAGAGAACAAAGTGAATATTTTACTTGGTCAATATGAATCTTTCAAAATGAAATAGGGGGAGTCCATTGGAGATATGTTCAGTAGGTTTACTAAAATAGTAAACGGACTTGCATAGTAAGGACAGCCTATCTCAAGACCTATGAAGGTTAACAAGCTCTTGTGAGGCCTGTCAAAGGACTGGAACAATGTGAAGACCTCCATACGAGAAACTTTGTGAATCTCACCTCTGTTAGTTGATGAGCTTGTTAGAACCTTGCAATCCTAAGAAGCTAAACAGATGAATGGAGAAGTAGAATCAAGAGGTAAGAAATCCATTATGCTTAAGTCTAATGTCGATTTTGATGATACAAACTCTAAGGATGCACTGGACGACGAAGAACTTGCCTTATTAATAAAAAAGGTAAGAAAGTTAAACAAGAAAGGTAAAAAGTTCAATAGTAGAAAGCAAAACAGACAGTCTGGACAGAGAAGAATTGTTGATGAAGAGGACTCTGTCAAAGATGTTGTCTGTTTCGAATGCAAAAAGAAGGGTCACATAAAACAAAATTGTCCTACACTGAAGAAGAATAGAGGCAAGTATGAAAAGTACAAAAAGGCCTTGAAAGCTGAAACGTGGAGTGACACTGAAGTTGATGACAATGAAGACGAATATGGCAATATTTGTCTAATGGAACACTCAGACTCAGACTCTGGAGCGGACTCAGAGCCAGACTCAGACTCAGACAAAGAAATTTAGGTTAGTCATTTCAATATTTCTATTGAAGTTTCAGATTATATAACTGAGCTTTGTTCAAATCTGAAATCTACTCTGAAGAGGATCTCTGGATTGAAAAAAGAAAATTTCAAGTTGAGTCAGTAGAATTCTTCTCTGAAAGGAAAGTTTAGTCGAGATTTTTTATAGAATGAGAATGAATCTCTAAAAAAGGAATTTTTGGATATTACTACGAAATTTTCTAAAGGATCAAAAACTTTACAATAGATACTTTTCATTCAGATTCCTTATTACAACAAGTTAGGACTTGGATGTAATAATAAAAGTGATTCTTTAATAGATTTTCCAAAAGTCAAAGAGAGAATCAGGCAAAGACCTCCTTGACAGGCTTATAAAAATCATTTTAAAAAGAACTTTGTAAAACCTGTTGGACGACATAATCTCAAATGTTCTAACTGCGGTGAAAAGGAACATTTTGAGAGTAAGTGTCCTAAAGTTTGGAGACCTGTTCAGAGAATTTGGATTAACAAGAAATGGCTAGAACTCTGCTTATTGAAAGCGAAGTAGCAACTCACTTCTAGGCAAAAGCAGTTTTTACACATGTTATATCATTAACAAAGTTTTTCTAAGACCTATTCTTGAGAAAACTTCCTATGAAATTTTCAAAGGCAAAAAACCAATTGTTTCTTACTTTCATGTTTTTGGTTGTCAATGTTTCATTCTTAAAAATGCTAACAATCATACAGAGTGTTCAACAAAACTACTCAAACAATGGAAGGGTCTATGAATGTGAAGTTCCTAGAGCAAGATCTGTTTAAGTAGGATAAAGATCCAGAACCTACTGCAGATCTTGAGAAATCGACACTCAACAGAGAAGCTAACTCATCTTAGAAAGTAGTCACAAAAGAACCTCAAGATTAAAACATCATCCAGATGGACACTACTCGATCACCAGAAAAACCTGATGACAATATAGTGTATAACAAAAACTGGAAGCATAAACCTAGTCATCCTCAAAACCTTGTTATTGGAGACATCAATGAAGGAATTCAAACCAGATTAAGGAACAAAAATGATACAAGTATAGTTGCATTCATTTATGAGATTGAACCTAAAGGAGTAGATGAAGCACTTGGAAATGAAAGCTGGATAGAAGCAATACAAGAAGAACTCCAATAATTCACAATCAGAAGGCAAGGTGGATGATTAAGGCAAGGTGACCAGAAACAAGGCAAGACTTGTAACCAAATGATACTCACAATCAGAAGGAATAGACTATGATGAAACTTATGCACCCGTAGCAAGATTGAAAGCAATCAGACTGCTACTAGCTTATGCCTATTATCATAATTTCAAGCTATTCCAAATGGATGTGAAGAGCGCCTTCTTAAGTGGATTCATATAAGAAGAAGTCTATGTTGGACAACCTTTTGGCTTTGAGGAACCAAGAAAGCCAAATCATGTATACAGATTGAAAAAGGCACTATACGGTTTGAAGCAAGCACCTTGAGCCTGATATGAAAGATTGAGTAAGTTCCTGTTAGACAACGACTTCAAGAAAGGTATGGTAGACACTACTCTTTTTATTAAAAAGGAAGGTAAGGATATTTTACTTGTTCAAATATATGTAGATGATATAATCTTTGGTTCTTCTAATGAACTTCTTTGCAAGGAATTTTCAAAGTCTATGCAGGAAGGATTCGAGATGAGCATGATGGGAGAACTGACATTCTTCCTAAGTCTTCAAGTCAAATAATCAAAGGATGACACTTTCATCTTCCAAGAAAAATAATCAAAAGACTTGATCAAGAAGTTTGGAATGGAGAATTGCAAAAAGACTGAAACTCCAATGTCAACCTCCATCAAACTGGACAAGGATGAAATGGGAAAGAAAGTTAACTAGAAAACCTGCAGAAGCATGATCGGTTCCCTTCTCTATCTTATTGCTTCTAGACCTGATATTTTATACAGTGTATGCTTATGTGGTAGACCCTAGACAATCACATTTGTCTGCTGTAAAACGCATTATAAAGTATGTTGCTACTAATCCAAAGCTGGGTCTATGGTATCCAAAAGGAACAGATTTTACTCTTCTTGGATACTCAGATGCTGACTTAGTTGGATGTAAAGTGGACAGGAAGAGTACTTCTAGAACATGCCAACTTCTGGGATAGATGTTAGTCTCATGGTTCTCCAAAAAGTAGAACCCTGTGGCTCTATCTATAGCAGAAGCAGAATATATTGCTCTTGGCAACTGTTGCTCACAAGTTCTATGGATGAGACAGTAGCTAAGAGACTATGGAAAGGAAGAGGCATGCACTGAGATAAGATGTGACAATATAAGTGCTATTAATCTTACCAAGAATCCGATCTTACATTCGAGGGCAAAGCATATAGAAATCAAGCACAATTTTATAAGAGATCATGTGCAAAATGATGCAATATATGTCTAATTTATTGATTCTAAGAATCAATTGGTAGATATTTTGACCAAACCACTAGACAAAGGTACATTTGATTCTATTTGTAACAGATTAAATATTATTATCCCTTTTGCATAAAGTCTGTGAAGACAGGATATCTTCTGGGAGGAGTAATCGTCTGGCAGAAACAATCTTCTGGACAAACCAATCTTTTGGGTCGAACTCAAAGAGCATTACTGGTATTTTTGGAAATTTAAATTTTGGCATGTAAGTTATTTCCATATATGATTGAGCATGGTAAGTTAATATTTGCAAATATTTGATTTGCTTATTTTCTGTGAATGCCAAAATTATTTGCGTCTATTTTTATCAAGTTTCGAATTTTTAAATAATTGCCTTTTACAGTTATTTTTATTTCCAATAATCGTGTCTATTCATTGCCCCCCTTCAAAAGAGTATATAACCCCTAAAAATCGAGTCTTTTTTCCATTGCAACTCGAACTCTCTCAAAAACCCTAAAGATCTCATCTTTCTCTCAAATCCGAACCAAAACTTCTTTAAAATGACTTCGATCCTCCATATCAAGGTCTCCCTCTTCACAAGGTCGATCAAACCACATTGCAGTAGAGGGCTAAGGAACAACGAAGAAGGAGAAATTCACTTCGACCTCACAAGGTCTTCCGGAGAGGAATCCCTGAGACATTCTCCAATTGAATTTGTGCAGAGGAATGTCACTGGAAGAGGTACATTTGGTTTTACTATGCCTGCTGTAGCAATGGACCCTCTAAAGGCCTTCAAATGTATGAAATTTTGGTGAAAGGAGATGCTTCTGATCAATTCAAACTTGAGTACCTAAGGGAAAATGGGTATGCAAATGAGATGCGACTAGTTCAGGTTGCATCAAGAGCAGAACATGCGGCAGAATAGGTTGATCAGACTCCTAAAAGAATAAAGAGTACTGACAGTCTATGGGAAGGAAAAAGAGAAGACGATGATAAACAACTGTTTAGAAACTTTGAGATTAAGATGGGGGTTGCTGCAATAGTTACTAACCCTAAAGGAAATATGTTATGTTCCAGAGAACATAAATAATGTTATGTCTCTTTGCTTGATAGAGGGGTAATGAATCATAGAATAGTGGATTTTGACTTTCTAGATGCTACTAGTGTGAACTTTAGAAGTTGTTTTTAAAGATTGCAGATGGATCATTTCTACATTGATTCTACTGCTGTGTATCCAAAACTCACAACCTATTTTTATTCAAATTTGTCGTTCTTGACTCCAAACAAGTTGTCGTTTAGTGCGAATGACAAGTTTTATGAACTTGATGCAAATACCTTGGATGACATTATGAAGGTTGAAATGGGTGATTTTAGGCCCATTGGAGTCTCATATGAGATAGTATGTAGGCATCTTACCAATTCTCTTCAGGCAAACATCACAGTATTATCCTCTCTGAACTCAGCAAGGATAATACTGCACAAAATTGTCATTAATTGCATTCGTCCTAAGGCATCATCTAAGACTGAAGTAGCTAGGTTTGAAGTAAAGATGATGTGGGTAATCAAATAGGGAGTTCTGTTCTCACTTCCTCATACAGTTCTGCTACACATGTACAGAACAATATTGAAGGACAAAGGATAACTACCTTATGGAGCCTTAGTGACTAGGATCTTCCAACATTTCCAGATCAATCTACCTAGGAGACTCTGTACTAATGTTCTGTCAGTGATGCCTATTGGGCTCAAGATGATCACCAAGATGAGGCTAAAAGATGTGGTGGAAACATGGAGGAGAAAGCAGAAGGAACTCACTATGACATCAACCACTACGAAAAGAAAAGACAAGGAAGTGGCATCTATAGGGCAAAGCACTAAAAGAAGGAGACGGCTGCTACTAAGGGATGAAGATGATGATGAGGAGACCATTTCATAAATCCTTGCTTCTATGGGTCATACTCATGTTACTGGACCCAGAATAACAAAAGCAGAAAGGAGTCCTCCAAGTGTAGTAGAGGAAAATCTCCAGAGTGTATAACCACAACCTACAGAAAATGTGGTTATGTCTGAACCAAAGATAGACCAAGAATAGGAAGAAGACCTCAGCAAATGGCACAGATGGAGTTAACAATTCATCAGTGTCTCAATAAGATTGAACAGTCCAAGTACTCAAAAAAATTGCAACAATCAGCAATTAATTAATCACGTACTTTGACGGCGGATAATAATCAACAATCAATTAATATCGAAGGACATCTCATAATTCCCATAAAATAACCGACATTTAATAATAATATTAAAACAATTAATCCACTTAACATTAAAAATAATTAACTACATTTCCAGAACCTTTATTTAACCAAATCATTTCCCTTTAATAACCAAGAAATTAACCACAATTAACCTTGGAAAAATAAGCCTTTATAATATTTCTCATCAAATTTCTCGACTAAACTATTTCTAATAAATAATTACCAATAATTATTTTCCCAAAAATAAATAATCATAATTCGAAATTATAAACTAATATAATTAATTAATCAATTATTCCGAAAATAATAAATAATTATTATTTGATCCAAGAATAATAATAATATCTAATAATACTTACCATGGTTACTATTCCTAACCCAACTATGGTTAACTAACGCAACCAAGGTTACTTTAATCTAAGCTCAGTTACTTTAACCAACTACAATTACTTTATTCTAACTGTGGTTACTTTATTCTAACCATGGTTAACCTTAAGCAAAAGTAATCACTAATATTATAATCTAATCAATCATCATCCAATAACATAATCCAAGCATTATACTAATTAAACCACTCTTAAGCAAGATTAACCACTAACTAAGAGATTACGAAATTAACTCACGTGGCCTAAAAATCCAATGACATCGAAGCGACGACAAGAGCGTCGTCTATGCGGGGTTAGCTCAGGAATGGCAATGGACAACGGACGGTGGCCGATTCTAGCCAAAACAATGGCGGAATGCTATTGGGCCGAAAAAGGACGGCAGCGGCTCTAACGGTCGAATAGGTGGCCAGCGGTGACCAAGGGCAACTGGCAATGAGTCGCTAGCCTCTAGGTGGTGATGGCTCAACACTAGATGGTGGCAGTAGCTCCAGTGATGGCAGTAAGGGCGGCAACCAACGGTGGACAAAAGGTGGCGGTAAAGTGAGAGGGAAAAGGGAAGGGAAAAGAGAGAGAGAAGGGGCTTGAGGTGGGGGAGACACAAAGGAGAAATGGAGGAGAGAGAGAAGGCTAGACACTAGTCTAACAAGGCCAAGGTGAGTGGCAAGCCCATTTGTCAATGGCCAAAGAAAACCAAGCCAGAAACAAAGCCAAACAAAGCTCAATTGATCCACAAAAATAAAAGGCTAGAAGAGAGGGTCCATGGGTTGACAAGGAGGAAGAAAATGGGCTAGCTTAGGCCCATCTTGGGCTAGGCTGAATGGGTGCAAGGCCCATTGGGCCACCGGTCTTGGGCCAGCCCACTTGTGGGCCTAAAACCTGGTCCAAATTTTCCCTTTTCGACACTTTAAAGCCCACCGGAAAACACAAGAATAAATGAGGTGACGTCCAAATATTTAGTCATGACATCACTGAGAAATTGGTTCCTGAAATCAAATTAAAATTCAGGGCTAAGTTGAGTCGATCGCGACCATTGTACAATTTGACTATCGAGCGCCCCTTTAGGACTTTTCCTCATGTTTGACCCATGGTCGATAGTCCATCGATCCATGTTTAAGTCATTTCTCAAGTCAGGGTCGTCCTTCGATTGTCACGTGGTCTTGGGGTTTCAATTGATAATCCCAAGCACAAGATGAAAATGAATCGGTTTAGTGTCGTTCGTAGTTTGTATCGAAGTCGTGTGGAAATCACCCACAACCCGACTTTGTACTTCTGACGAATCGAATTATTTCCATTTCCCTAATAGTCTAGTACTAGAGGATATTGTTCCCGTCCAAGCCCTTATGGCTGAAGGGTTCGTCCCTGATTAGAATTGCAGTCGTATGCATATCATTCCCTATTGGCACCTCCCATAGTCCATTATTCCTTGAATTATCAGTTCATAAATATTTGAACTGGCCAGACACTCGATCAACATTACCATTTTATAAAATCCCAAAATGAGATCAATTTTAGGATGTTGCAAAAAGTGTTGAAAAATTATAAATATTTTGTATTGGTGCTAATTTACTCATTAACCTATTTAATAGTATCAATTTAGTCTAAAATCTTTTAACCTAGTGTCAATATAGTCTTTCCAAGAATTTTGGTCAAATATTACTGACATGGATGTTAGCCAACCTACATGATACCACAGACATTGAAATAGACAAATTTTAATATTTTTGGATTATCTACTTATTTATTTATGTATTTTCTTTTTTTTTTCCTCGTGCCAATGATCAATCACAAGTGATGGCTGAGTTGGACTTGCATGGGCAAGGCTTACTATTGCCCAACATAGGTGAAGCCTGATTGAGCGAGAGCAAGCTCTCTGTTAGGGCTCCCCTTGCTAGATTTGGCTTGGGCGAGGATGTCTCACCTAGGGGAGCCCTCATCCTTGCTAGATCCGGTAAGGGGAACCCTCACTGAGCGATGGTGAGCCTTGGCCATGCAAGGCCAACTCAGCCATCACCTATGGCTAGTCACTAGCACAAGGAAGACAAAGGAAAAAAAGAAAAAATAGATAAATTATCAAAAATATATTAAAATTTATTAAAATTTATTAAAAATTATCCATATTAGTGCTTGTGGTGCCACATAGACCGGCCAACATCCATGTCAACAATATCCAACCAAAATTATCAGGAAGAACTGAATAGGCATTAGGTCAAAATGTTTAAGACTAAATTGGCATTAAAAAAATAGGTTTAAGACTTTTCTGACACTTTTCTCCCTAAATGTAGCAAAACATCTCATTTCATTTAATGATGCTTATGCACCATGATGGAAGTTGACATATACTTCATGGACGGGTTTCGACAATAATATATTCGTATCATTTAAGGATGTGTATATCTAAATATTATGGTTTGTGCTATATAATAACTTAGTAATGTCATAACTAACATAAAACTATTTCTCTAGTGTGCTCAAAAACCATTTAATAGCTAAGACAAGTAAGATTACGCAGGAGTACACATGAGTTCTTGTACATTATATCAGACTTTTTCCTTCTTTTTGTTTTTTGTTTGGCAGACTAAGTATCTATGACTATTTCCGCCAGATCATATCTAGACTTCTAAATGACTAAATTAAAGGACAAAAGGCTACAAGAAATGCTAAAGAGTGGAACACGGCATTTACAAATGTCCAGTGTTGTGTAAAAGGGTGCGGCAATGCAGGGATGGCAAAAGGACGGTTTAGTTGGGGCCCAATACAGTCTAGATCATTTCATGCCTGCTCCTTTTCTCTTTTTTTGTTAATTTTTCGAGGCCCAGCAGAATTTTCCTTTTTACTATTAATTTTTGAAAAAATAAATTTTAAGGTGGAGACTCTTGCCAAGGGAGAAGATTACAATTCGTATGATGATTCTGGTTACAAACCTGTGGATCCAAGTAACAACGAGTTTGATAGTAAACTTATTTCATGAGGAATACCTATTAGATAACAAGATGTATAAGGAGGTTAGGTAAAGTGGAAAGGAGATTAGGTAAACAATGCAAACAATGGAGCTTGATTTCATTCCATTTCCAATTGACAGAAATCTTGATTTTGAAATAGGAATGAGATTTGAATCTTCATCTCAGTTTAAATAGGCTATTCAAGAATATGCAATTGTCAATGCTTACGGCATTAGATGGCCTAGGAATGTGGAGACTATGGAGACCAAGTGTCTAAAGGGATGCCTATGGAGAGTTCACGGTGGCTAGCTCCAAAATGAGAGGATGTCTATTATTAAGGGCGTTAAGCCAGAATAGAGGTGTTTTAGGGTGTTGGAAAAAAAATAAAAAAACCCGCAACAAAATGTATTGCCACTGCCGCCAACATGTCGCTGGCCCGCTTAACAGGTGAGTTTAGCCCCTAATCCCTTAGTTAGTGCCTAAACTTGCTTAGGGTTGGATTAATTAGTGTTAATGTTTGTTTAGGAAGTTTAATTATGTTGTATTAGCCCTAAGATAGGTAGTTAGATAAATGGTTATGATTAGCTTAGCTTAATCTTGCTTAATTATGCTTAATTGTATATTATGTGCAAGTTTTACCTTAATTGCTCGATTAATTTGATTAATTATTTAATTAATGATTTATTTAATTTCTGTGTTTAATTTTTAAATTATTTATTTGGAATTTAATTATTTAATTATTAAATTATTAAATTTTGACTTTCACTATTCACAATACTATTCATGTGCACTATTCACAGCATTGTTCATCCGGAAGTGAAATTGTGCATAATTTCATGTATCTTGATTATATGAAGTGAATTGGGTGTGTCATTGCATGAACATCTGCATGAATTGTGTGATTTTCACAAAAAAAGGGGAAAAATGGTTTGTCCGAGGGACAATGAAAATGGACCGCTTTTATGAGAAATGATTTGAGATTTTATATGCAAGCATGTGTGTATTGGTTAATGCTTAAAGATAATAAATGGGTTGTGATGGTATGCTTTCGTGATCACTAAGTTGAACCCATCGTCCTGGCTGTAGTTCGAGGGGTGATAGTCCGATTTATCAAAAACTCGGCGTGGGTTCGAATGCGGAGTCGCGGTAGAGGCCAAGCCCATGTTCTTTAGGGAATGTTGTCTTGGGCGGGGGTCCCTTGACTTCGCCAAACCTCATGGGGGAGGGCGATGCTTGGCTATGCCAGTAGATACCGACGAGAGTTCGGTTGTAACTCGGTTGGGCAATAATAATCGGAACATGTGTGGATGCCAAAGCATATAAGAAATATTGCATCATTGGTTCCGATTATGCATGAGGTGATCACATCATTATTTATGGCATGCACGTATGAATTGATAACGTACAAGGTGTGGCAATAGCTAGGTGAGATCGCTTGTGACGCAACTCGCATGTGATTAGTGAAATGCATCATTTAACGGCCATGTGCGTTGCATGTATTGTGCTAATATATAACGTGCAGGGTATGGTATACCGGATAAGGTTGCATGAGAACAGGCTTTTGATTGTTGGTTGACCCTGTATGTTGTTTAATTGCTGACTGCTAGTTGGTTGTGGTTGGGTTGTGTGAGGGGTGGTTATGAAGAGATGCCCTAGGTTGAGTTGGTGTACTAACCGGGGCTTAGGGGGAGAACTTGCTGAGATTTATACCTCACTAGTTATTGTATAACCACTTTCAGGTCCTTAGAATGGCACACCCGTTGATGCGATTTGGGGTCCCTCGAGATTGGGAGACCATTGTGACGCACCACCGATTCCTGGATCGAGTGCACTTGTACAAGAAGTATGTCTCTACCATCTGGGTGGATGAGGAATCGGGGCATGGTACATTCGACAGGACAATTTGCTGATCAGTCCTCTACGAGGTTTTGATGGACCGCCTGGTAGGGGCCTTGTAGACGACGACTGGGATCCCATGAAGCTAGACCCTCCTGATGGTGCAATGGAGAATCCTACCATCGCTCCTCCAGTAATCGACCCGAATGACTTGTACTACAACCCTACGGAGCCTGAGTTCGAAGAGTCAGAGTGATGGTAGTTCAGAACCAAAAGGCTCTTTTTGTATAGATGGATTAGCCAAGCCTAGTTTCTTTTTGGTTTGGCTTAGTGGATGGATTGGCCTCCTTAGTTGGGCTTGTAAATTGGAAAGAGATCATTCGTTGGTTAATTAAGTAAGAATTTATAAATGAGTAGTTTATGTTATGTTGATGTTCATCCCTTTTTGCTTGTTTTATTGTTTTATTGTCTATTGGATTGGGGATGATTCATCTTCCACTTGAGCTTAATGAAAGATTAAAATGAATGGTCATCAACGAGTCCTAGGACGTCACTTTCAATTGACCATAGTAAGGGGTTGTTGCATGCCCGAGGTTCGGGGCGTGACATCCCCGCCGATTTTGGTATCAGAGCAAGGTTGAGACCTAGAGTGATAAGGTGCATGGGATTTTTGGGATAGTGAGATAGGAATGGCTCTTATATTATGTGCTTAGTGATTGCTTTTGTGGCTTTGTGTGGTTTTGTGTGATGGCGGGTTGCTCATAGTTCTAATTCCCAGTTGGAATTGTAAAACAGGACCAGTGAGTGTCTAGAGTAATGAGCAATCCTGAGCAGAGAGCCCCTAGGTATAGGACAGCGTCTGGTAAGTCCAGTGGTAGAGATAGTGCGCAAGGGGATCTTAGGTTAGACGGGATCTTGCTGGTACTAGAGACCTTAATAGGATAGCAAGCTGAGGATCGAGCTGCTATTGTCGCTGCTACGGCTGCTGCTGTCGTCACCGCTGCTGCTATTCCTATTGCTCCTACTGTAGTCCCCGTGGTTCCCGTGGAGAGAGGAGATGTCTGTGAGAGACCAATGCACAAGCTGGTGGAACAGTTCCTGAGATTGAAGCCACTAAGGTTCAGTGGCGTAGACAACCCTGAGGCTGCGACCCTTTGGATGAGGGACATAGAGAGGACTTTCACAGTGCTGAGATGTTCAAATGAGGACTGAGTACTTCTAGCTGCTTACCAGCTCCAAGGTAATGCCATTACATGGTGGGAAGCCACTCAAGGAAGAGTGTTCCCTGAAGGCACGGCTCAAATATAGGGTGCCTTTCGCAAAGCCTTCAATGGGAAGTACTTTTCGGACAATGCAAGAGAGTCAAAGATGGAAGAGTTCTAATGGTTTCGCCAAAATAAGATGTCAGTGGATCAATACAAGGTGAAGTTCGTTGAGTTGGCCAAGTAAACGTCAAGGTTGGTAGAGGACCCTTTGGATAGGAGGAGACGTTTCAGGGATGGCTTAAAGCTGGAATTGAAAGCCCAGCTGGTGCCCTTAAACTTGAAATTTTTTTATGAGATATATGAGAAGAATATGACCGAGAGGGCTATCGCATCTGGCTCGTGGTTCGTGCCTAACAGAGACAATCGTCAGTTCGGGAAGGGACAGATGATGGGGCGAAGGAATCCCATCCCACCCAACAGAAGGAACTACGTGGGAAAGTTGGCACCCAATGTCATGGGAGTTTGTCGAGTGTGTGGGAGGAGACATGGAAATCTCCCCTATCCTGCGAGGACAAGAGCCTGCTTCGAATGTGGTCAACAGGGCCACCAAGTGGCGAATTGTCCAAGTAGGCCTATGAGGACGATCTTGTCACCGCCACAGGGAATGCGTCGCCGAACAACCAAGGTAGACCCGCAGTGCAAGGACGGGTTTATGCTGTAACCTAAGAAGAGGCGGAGGATTCACCCGCCGTTGTTACAGGTACGGTCTCTTTGCACAATCATGCTGCTTATGCATTGTTTGGCCCTAGTGCTATGCATTCTTTTATTGCTGAACATTTTGCTAAGCTAGTGGGGTTAAGTCTCAAACCATAGGGAGCGGTTTATAGCATTTCTACTCCATTTAAGGATAAGATATTATCTGAGTTAGGTTGTTTTGGCTGTGAGTTAGTTGCGGGCGGTCGTGAGGGAGTCATTGATTTGATTACGATAACAATGTATGACTTTGATATCATCATTGGCATGGATTGGCTCACCAAGCAACGAGTTACAATAAATTGTCATGGAAAGCCCAGCTGGTGCCCTTAAACTTGAAAAGTTTTGATGAGATATATAAGAAGAATATGATTGAGAGGGCGACTGCATCTAGCCTGCGGTTCGTGCCTAACAGAGACAATCGTCAGTTCGGGAAGGGACAGATGATGGGGCGAAGGAATCCCATCCCACCCAACAGAAGGAACTACGTGGGAAAGCTGGCACCCAATGTCATGGGAGTTTATCGAGTGTGTGGGAGGAGACATGGAAATCTCCCCTATCCTGCGAGGACAAGAGCCTGCTTCGAATGTGGTCAACAGGGCCACCAAGTGGCGAATTGTCCAAGTAGGCCTATGAGGACGATCTTGTCACCGCCACAGGGAATGCGTCGCCGAACAACCAAGGTAGACCTGCAGTGTAAGGACGGGTTTATGCTGTAACCTGAGAAGAGGCGGAGGATTCACCCGCCGTTGTTACAGGTATGGTCTCTTTGCACGATCATGCTGCTTATGTATTATTTGACCCTAGTGCTATGCATTCTTTTATTGCTGAACATTTTGCTAAGTTAGTGGGGTTAAGTCTCAAACCATAGGGAGTGGTTTATAGCATTTCTACTCCATTTAAGGATAAGATATTATCTGAGTTAGGTTGTTTTGGCTGTGAGTTAGTTGCGGGCGGTCGTGAGGGAGTCATTGATTTGATTACGATAACAATGTATGACTTTGATATCATCATTGGCATGGATTGGCTTACCAATCAACGAGCTACAATAAATTGTCATGGAAAGCCCAGCTGGTGCCCTTAAACTTGAAAAGTTTTGATGAGATATATAAGAAGAATATGATTGAGAGGGCGACTGCATCTAGCCCGCGGTTCGTGCCTAACAGAGACAATCGTCAGTTCGGGAAGGGACGGATGATGGGGCGAAGGAATCCCATCCCACCCAACAGAAGGAACTACGTGGGAAAGCTGGCACCCAATGTCATGGGAGTTTATCGAGTGTGTGGGAGGAGACATGGAAATCTCCCCTATCCTGCGAGGACAAGAGCCTGCTTTGAATGTGGTTAACAGGGCCACCAAGTGGTGAATTGTCTAAGTAGGCCTATGAGGACGATCTTGCCACTGTCGCAGGGAAGACGACTTATAAGGAATGCGCCGCCAAACAACCAAGGTAGACCCTCCGTGCAAGGACGGGTTTATGTTGTAACTCGAGAAGAGGCGGAGGATTCACCCGCTATTGTTACAGGTACGGTCTCTTTGCACAATCATACTGCTTATGTGTAATATGACCCTAGTGCTACGTATTCTTTTATTGCTGATCGTTTTGCTAAGTTAGTGGGGTTAAGTCTCAAACCATTGGGAGTGGTTTATAGTATTTCTACTTCGTTTAAGGATAAGATATTGTCTGAGTTAGGTTGTTTTGGTTGTAAGGTCGTTGTGGGCGGTTGCGAGAGAGTGATTGATTTGATTACGATAGTAATGTATGACTTTGATATTATCATTGGCATGGATTGGCTTACCAAGCAACGAGCTACAATAAATTGTCATGGAAAGACAAGTCGGTTTAACCCAGTAGTAGGTGATAGTTTTGAGTTTGTGGGAAATCAAGGGGGACCCTCCATTCCTCTAATTTCGTCACTCGAGGTAACCCGATTATTGGAATCATGATGCTAAGGGTATTTGACATTGGTGGCAGATACACTGGTAGAAGGGTCAAAGGTAGAGGATATTGCAGTAGTACATGAGTACATTGATGCGTTTTCTAAGGAATTGCCAGGATTGCCTCCAGCGAGGGAAATTGAATTTGTGATTGAGCTGGCTCTTGGGACTAAACTGATTTCCAAGGCACCTTATAGGATGGCCTTGTTAGAATTGAAAGAACAAAAGGTGTAGATGCAAGAGTTACTAGATAAAGGTTTCATTCATCCTAGTGCATCCCCTTGTGGAGCACCAATACTATTTGTAAGGAAAAAGGACAGATCTTTGTGCCTCTGCATTGACTACCGGCAGCTCAATCATGTAACCATCAAGAATAAGTATCCATTGCCAATAATTGATGATTTATTCGACCAACTTCAAGGAGTCTCGGTATTTTCCAAGATAGACCTAAGGATAGGCTATCATCAGTTGAGGATCAAAAAGGAGGATATACCGAAAACAACGTTTAGGACAAGTTATGGTCATTATGAGTTCACGGTAATGCCATTTGGATTGACAAATGCCCCTACTGCTTTCATAGACTTGATGAACTGGGTGTTCAATAAGTGTTTGGACTAATTCATGATTGTGTTCATTGACGATATTTTGGTATACTCGAGAAGTCTAGAGGATCATGAGAAACACCCGATATCAGTACTACAGACCTTGAAGGAACATGAGTCGTATGCCAAGTTTAGCAAGTGCAAGTTCTAGCTATCTCGTGTGGCATTTTTGGGTCATGTGATTTCAGAAGAAGGGATCTCCGTTGACCCAACTAAAATCGAAGCGGTCATGAATTGGACAAGACCTACGACAGTAACTAAGATTCAAAGTTTCTTGGGATTGGTTGGATACTATAGACGTTTCGTAGAGAAGTTTTCTGCGATAACCATGCCATTGACGAGGTTATTAAAGAAAGAAGAGAGATTTGATTGGACGGACAAGTGCGAGCGTAGTTTCCAAGAACTCGAGTAAATTGACTATCGCACCCATCTTGACAATACTGTCTGGTCTTGGTGGATACAAAATCTACAATGACGCGTCGTATAAAGGACTAGGCTGCGTGTTAATGCAACATGGCAAAGTGGTTGCATACGCATCTCGACAGTTAAGCCCTCACAAGCTTAACTACTTGACGCATGATTTGGAATTAGCAGCGATCATCTTTGCACTCAAGATTTGGAGACATTACTTGTGTGAGGAAAGGTTTTCGATTTTTATGGACCACCAGAGTTTGAAGTATTTGTTCTCTCAAAAGGAGTTGAACATGAGGCAACGACGATGGATGGAACTTTTTAAGGACTATGATTGTAAGATTTTGTATCATCCAGGGAAAGTGAACGAAGTGGTAGATGCGCTCAATCGAAAGTCGTCGATTGCATAGATGATGGTGCGGGAATGGATTCTCTTGGAAGAAGTTAGGGACTCAAATTTTAAAATTGAGGTCAACCATCTTGCTAGTCTAATGGCCACTCTTAGGGTGGAACCTGAGATGCAAAGTAGGATAAAAAGTGCCCAAGCGATGGATCCTGAAATTCTTAAGATCCTATAGATGGATTAAACAAAGAGGAAAGCAGACTTTCAAGTGTCCAAGAATGGGACATTGAGGTTTCAAGGGCGATTGTGCGTTTCGAAAGATGCAAAGCTTAAGGAAGCAGTCTTGTCGGAAACTCATTGTAGTAATTATAGCATCTACCCTGGCAGTACGAAAATGTATTGGAATTTGAAGCAGCACTTCGGGTGGAACGATATGAAGTTGGACATCGTAAAGCACATGACTAAGTGTTTGATGTGCCAACAAGTAAAGGCTCAGCATTGTAAGCTTGGTAGATTGCTACAACCTCTTGAGATTCTCGAATAGAAGTGGGAACACATTTGTGATAGGACTACCAAGGAGTTAGCGAGGCAATGACTCGATTTGGGTAGTAGTTGACAAATTGACAAAGTCAACTCACTTTATCGCCATACGAAAGGATTTCATGTTGGATAAGTATGCAGAGTTGTATGTATATCAGATTGTGTGCATACATGGAGTTCCAATGATGATCACCTTGGATTGTGATCCTAAGTTTACGGCAACTTTTTGGAAAAGTTTGTAGTCGGCCTTGGGGACGAAACTATAGTATAGTACAGCGTACCATCCGCAGGTGAACGGTCAATTGAAAAGGATGATTCAAACTCTCGAGGACATGTTACGAGCTTGTGTCATAGGCTTTAAAGGGAGTTGGGAAGAGCAGCTTCACTTGGTGGAGTTTGCGTATAACAACAGTTATCAACAGAGCATAAAAATTGCACCATTTGAGGTTTTATATGGGAGACCCTGCAGAACTCCACTTTGTTGGGACGAGGTTGGCGAGCATAAGATTACGGGGCCAGAGTTAGTACAGCAGTCTTTGGATGCAGTTCAGATTATCAGAGACAAACTAAAGACCACTCAGAGTCGTCAGAAGAGCTATGTAAACAAGCGTCGCAGACCGTTGGAGTTTAAGGTGGGTGATCATGTGTTTTTGAAAGTATCGCCGATGAGGGGTACTTCCAGATTTTGCAAGAAAGGGAAGTTAAGTCCGAGGTACATTGAACCCTTTGAAATTTTGGAAAGGATCGGGGTTTTAGCATATTGTCTTGCATTGCCACCGAAGCTTGCTCAAGCATGTGATGTTTTCCACGTGTCCATGTTGAGAAAGTATGAACTAAAACTGACTCATGTTTTGAACTTTGAAGAACTAGACATAGACGACAGGGTGTCGTACGTGGAGAGGCTGATACGAATACAGGACCATAAAGAGCAAGTACTTCGAAACAAAACTATCGCCTTGGTTAAAGTGATCTGGTAGCATCATGGAATAAAGGGAGCGACATGGGAAAGTGAAGAAGTGATGAAGTATCAACACCCCCATCTTTTTGAGGATTTTTCTGTGGTTGCAAATTTCGAGGATGGAATTTTTGTAAGGTGGAAGAATTGTGACATCCTAAAATTTGAGCCCTTTGAGGGATGAATGAATGTGAATTTCATCAATAGATTGTTGGTTGATCTCACTCGGACCTAATCATTTCCAAGATATTGACCATGAAGGGAAAGGCTATTGAGGACAGAACTCGTGCGGCTAAAGAACTCAACTTGGGAAAATGACTCGACCATGAGACTTGCGTAAGGACAATCTTGTAATCATGTAGGCTGATTTTAGGGACAACTAGAAGTCAATATGCATACAGAAATAATGGGACGACAGGTAATTCCGTCTACTATTATCGAACCCGCGGATGGCCTTATGTCGATCATTGGTAATCATGTACTTTGAAATAATAATATATCCTTTACAATTTCATGTCGCCAAGGATGTCCATGTATCGAAAAGTCTTGAACGTGGTTTGGCATGAGTCGGTTACGCGTGAATCCTCGAAACCGCCTGTTAGTCTGAATTATACCAAAATGACATTCAAAAGAAATTGACAAGACATGAGAATCCATGATTGGACTTCGAATTTTCGAGAACGTCCGAGACGGACTTTTGGACGATGCTTTCTAAACAGTCGACAGTGTCGGTTAAGTTGAGTTTTTGGGAAAGGGATTTTTGGACTGAGGAAACGAGCCTACAAAGACGTGGGCTAGGCAAGAATAGTGTGGGCCTCACGCCCAAGGTGGGACAGCCACCGTGGAAGACCAAGACAAGCAAGTAAGCCCGTTGGACCCAACCGACCCATTTACCCTTCTGAGCCCGTTGTCTAAACTTGAGCCGATTTGAGCCCAACAAATTCCCGAGCCCATTCCTATTCATTTCTTGGCCCGTATCCTAGGCCCACATTTCATTTTCAGCCCAAAAGAAGTTTGGGAATTGTGCAAGGTGGAAATGACCACTTTGCCCCAATATATTATTTGAAAAAGACAAAAGAAGAGAGAGAAGAAGAGGTCACTTACTTGGGGAATTGGAGAGGGCATTGAATGGCCTTAATGAGCTTTGAATATCAGCTCTCACTTCACTCTCTCTCTCCCCTTTCAACTCACAAAATCGCACACCTCTCTCCGTTGTTTCCCTTTCCTTCCCGCTGTTTCTCCTTCTGACCTTCCATCGAAAATCAAGTTGTTTGCCACATTCCCATGTGAATTACGGCCTATGCCACCCACCAATCTATTCAGGAGAGGCATTTCGTACAGTCTGTGTCAGCCGATTGTCGATCGGAGCTGCCAGCCACCCTACCGGCCAGCCAGAAGCCACCGCTCCCCAACCAGTCACTATAGCATCACCCCCTACCCAGTTCCGCCTTTTCCTCTATTTCTCTCCCTTTCCAGCTAAATCTCCGCCCATACTAGCCATGAGCAGTTGTCCCTCGACCCCCTGGTGCCGCTAGTCGCTGGCCAATAGCTCGCCGTAGCTCCAACCAAGCCGTTTTGCTTTGATCAACCCTTGTCCTCCTCCTACAGTGCTGTTTTCTCGAGTTCAGTGGGTGTGCAAAGGTTGTTGCTGTTGTATACAGCTTGGGACCACCTTGGAGTGTCAAGGGAGAGGTCTCGGAGTGTCGGGTTCATCGCCGCTGCTGCCAACATGTCACCAGCCCGCTTAACAAATGAGTTTAGCCTTTAATCCCTTAGTTAGTGCTTAAACTTGCTTAGGGTTGGTTAATTAGTGTTAATGTTGGTTTAAGAAGTTTAATTAAGTTATATTAGCCCTAAGATAGGTGATTAGATAAATGGTTAAGATTAGCTTAGCTTAATCTTGCTTAATTGTACTTAATTATGTTTGATTATGCTTAATTATGTATTGTGTGTTAATTAAGTATGTTTTGCCTTAATTTCTTGATTAATTGGATTAATTATTTTAACTAATGATTTATTTAATTTATGTATTTAATGTTTAAATAATTAAATTTCGAAATTTAATTATTTAATTATTAAATTCTGAAATTTAACTGTTCACAATACTGTTCACATGCACTGTTCATCCGAAAGTGAAATTGTGCATAATTTTTTGTGTCATGATTTTATGAAGTGAAGTGGATGTGTCATTGCATGGACATCCGCATGAATCCTATGATTCTCACAAAAAGGGGAAAAATGGTTTGTCCGAGGGACACTAGAAATGGACCGCATTTATGAGAAAATATTTGAGGTTTTATATGCAAGCATGTGTGCATTGGCTAATGCTCAAAGATAATAAATGGGTTGTGATGGTATGCTTGCGTGATCACTAAGTTGAACCCGCCACCTAGGCCGTAGTTCGGGGGGTGATAGTTCAATTTATTGAAAACCCGACGGGGGTCTAAAAGCGGAGTCATGGTAGAGGCTGGGCCCATGCTCCTTAAGGAATGCTGTCTTGGGCGGGGGTCCCTTGACGTCGCTGCGCCTCATGGGGGAGGGTGATGTCTGTCTATGCTAGTAGACACCGACGGGAGTTTGGTTATAGCCCGATGGGGCAATAATAATCGAAACACGTATAGATGTCAAAGCGTATGAGAAACATCGCATCATTGGTTCCAATTATGCATGAGGTGATCACATCAATATTTATGGCACGCACGCATGAATTGATGACGTGCAAAGTGTGGCAATAGCCATGTGAGATCGCTTGTGATGCAACTCGCATGTGATTGGTGAACTGCATCATCTAACGGCCATGTGCATTGTGTGTATTGTGCTGATATATAATGTGCAGGGTATGTCATACCATGTAAGGTTGCATGTGAACCGGCTTTTGATTATTAGTTGACCCTGTCTATTGTTTAATTGCTGATTGCTGGTTGGTTGTGGTTGGGTTGTGTGAGGGGTGGTTCTTGAGAGTACCCCAAGTTTAGTTGGTGTACTAACCGGGGCTTTGGGGGAGAACTCGCTGAGATTTATATCTTACTGATTATTGTATAACCACTTTTAGGTCCTTAGAATGGCGCACTCGTCAGTACGATTTAGGGTCCCTCAAGATTGGGAAACCATTGTGATGCACCATTGGTTCCTAGGTTGGGTGCACTTGTACGAGAAGTACGTCTCCACCATTTGGGTGGATGAGGGACCAGGACAATGGATACCTCATTGGTTCCTGGCGTGGTACATCCTACAGGATGATTTGCTGATTGGTCCTCTGTGAGATTTTGATGGATCGCTCGTTACGAGCTCTGAAGGTGACGACTGGGATCCCATGGAGCTGGACCCTCCTAACGGTGCAATAGAGAACCCTACCCCCACTCCTCTAGTGATCAACCCAAACTACCCATACTACGACCCTACGGAGCCTGAGTCCGACAGGTCAGAGTGATAGTAGTTCGAAACCCGAGAATTTTTTTTGTATAGATGAATTAGCCGAGCCTAGTTTCTTTTTGGTATGGCTTAGTGGATGGATCGGCCCCCTTAGTTGAGCTTGTAAATCAAAAGACGATCATCTGTTGGTTAATCCAGTAAGATTGTATAAAGGAGTAGTTTATGTTATCTTGTTGTTTATCCCTTTATCCCTATTTGATTGTTTTATTGTCTATTGGACTAGGGATGATTCGTCTTCCACTTGCGCTTAATGAAAAATTAAAATGAATGGTCGTCGACAAGTCCCGGGACGTCGCTTTCAATTGACCATGGTAAGGGGGTTATTGCGTGCCCGAGGTTCGGGGCATGACAAATTGCCTGCGAATCAACTTGCCTGTGATTGATCACTGAGATGATTAAAATGTTGGTTGCATTGTTATGGCACACATGAGAATTTATACCGTGCATGGTATGGCATGACCGGGTAAAGATGCATGTGAGTCAATTGACTACTGATCGTTTCTTATGGGGTTTACTGAGTAGATCACATAGGTAGTTAGTCAAAGCAAGGGGCGCTTTGCAATTGATCTACCGTAGTGATGAGGATTGTACCTGTTAGGAACCCCGAGGCGAGTTGGCGTCCTAACCGAGGTTTAGGGCAATAACTCACTGAGATTTTATCTCACTTGTTGTTGTTAACCATTTTTCAAGTCCATAGTTATGGCATCTTTATTGTCATGCTTTGGGAAGTGTTGGAGCAAGCCGTGGAGGGTAACGGGTTGGTGTGCCATTGGTTGAAGGAAGTAGATTAACCTTGTTTAGTATTTTGATGACTATAGAGGAAGTTGCCCGATTGAGGGGCTTGTGTATAAACTTCCTAAGGTTAATTAGTTCAAGAATAAAAATGATGTTTGTACTGTTGTTTGTGGTCTTTCTCCTATCCCAACTGTTTATTGATTAGGTGTTTTTGAATTGCTTCCGCATGCGTTTAATTGTAAGATAAAAAGAATGGTTGGCGACGTATCCTGGGAAGTCACATTTATTTGACCAAAGTGAAGTGGTTATCGCGTGCTCGGGATTTGGGGCGTGACATCCTCGTCAGTTTTGGTATCAGAGCTCGATCAGTACTTGGAGTAATAAGATGCGATGGGTTATGTGATAATAAGATAGGAAAGACATTTATTTCATATGTCTATGATTACTTATAGGATCTTTTGTTGTAAGCGGGTTGTTTATGTTTCTTAATTCCTTGAGGGAATTGGAACGCAGGTTTTGGGAGAGTGCTACGAGATGAACAGTCTTGATTCGAGAGTCCTAAAGGTAGGATAGTTTGAGGTCAGGCAGGTGCTAGAGGTAAAGCACCAGGAGGGGTCCTAGACTAGACAGGGTCCTGTAGAAGTGGTAAACCTTGAGTTTTGATAGGGCGTAGCTAGCTCAGACTTAAGTTTTTGCTTTTATAGCTGTTGTTGCTGCCATTGTTACTGTCTCGCTTAGTAAGTTCCATTGGTTGGAAAGGGGATTGATGATTAGTCAATGTTTAAGTTGGTTGAATAATTCATGGATTTAGAATAGTCCAAGTTCATTAGAACGAGTGATCTTAAGGCCGTAACCCTTTAGATCAAGGAATTTGAGTAAGTGTTCACATTATTGGAATGCTCAAAGGAAGGTAATATATCCCTGGTAGAGTACCAATTACAAGGTAACGTTAGCACATAGTGGAAAGTAACCCAAGGAAGGGTTTTACCCAAAGGTACGGTCCTCGAGTGGAGTTCCCTCATTGAAGTGTTCAGCGGATGATACTTTTTTGAGTGCACACGAGAGCTAAAGGTAAATAAATAGTTGAAACTTCGTCGAAATCGCGTGTCAGTTGTGCAATAGGAGTTTTAAGTTTTCAAAGTTCTCGAAGTATGTACAGAGAATGATTGGGAAACTAGTAGACTGAGTCAGAAGGTCAAAGATGGTTTGAAATCAAAAATCAAGGATTAGCTGGTGCCTTTAAACCTAAAGGACTATGATAAATGGTACAAGGGAGCCCGACTAATTGAAAATGACATTGTAGAATGAGCAACTGCATTTAGATTGTGGTTTCCTTTTTTTGTGGGGTTAATCATCGGCTTGGGAAAAGGCTGATGATAGGAGGTTACCAAGAAGGAGGCAAAAGATTTGCAAGTTGCGATTACAAGTACAACTTTCAGTGTGATCATGCTGTTTATGCATTAATTGGTTTTGGAACCACACATTTGGTTATAGTTGAATATTTTGTTGAGTTGGAGGTGTTAAGACCGAAATCGTTAGAAGCAATTCTTAGCATGTTGACCCAGTTAAAGAATGAGGTTGTATGCAGTAGGATGTTCAGATTGTACAATGGTCATTGGCAATCAAGAGGAATCGATCGATATGATTGTTTTGGCAATGTATGGTTTTGATGTGATTGTTGGAATGGATTTGCTTACTAAGTATTGAGTTACAATATATTGCTATTAGAAGGTAATCCGGGTTAACCCATTAGGTGGGGTTCATTTTGGAGTTTACTGGGATCAATGAGGACCCTCGATCCCTTTTGAATTTGTTGTTGGAAGTAACTCGTTTATTGGATGAAGGTTGCTAAGGTTATTGGATGACCATGATCAGTATGCTAGTTGAGGAATCAAGGATGGATCATTGCACTTATGCATCGATTATCGATAGGTCAACCAAAGGACGGTCATGAGCGACTATCCATTACCAAGGATGGATGACTTGTTTGACCTACTTCAAGGAGCTATGATATGTTCCAAAATAGACCCAAGGACGGGCTATCATTAGTTGAGGAGTAAAAAGGAGGATAAATTGAAGACGACATACCATGCGTGATTTGGTCGCTGCAAGATTACCGTACTGTCATTTGGATTAACTAACACACCAGTTGCCTTTATGGATTTGATGGATTGAGTGATTAAAGCATATTTGGAAATTCGGAATCATGTTCATGGATGATATGTTGGAATATTTGACGAATTTAGAGGAACACAAACAACACTTGAGAGTGATGCTATAGACCATTCGAGAGCATAAATAGTATGCCAAGTTTAATACGTGCGAGTTTGGATTTACTCGCGTTGCTTTTGTGGGTCAGGTGATTTTGGATGAAGGAATTTCTATGGATCCGCTAAGATTAAGGTAGTCATTAATTGGCTAAGACTTATGATAGTGGCAGAGGTTCATAGTTTTCTAAGTCTAATAAATTATTATAGACGATTCGTAGAAAAGTTCTCTACGATAGCTACGCCTCTTATGCAAATGTTAATGAAGGACATAAGAATTTGAATGGACGGATAAGTGCGAGCATAATATTTAAGAGTTTAAGTATAAGCTGATTACCGCACTAATTTTGAGGATTTAGTCTAGTATCGAAGATTACGAGATCTATAGTGAGGTGTCGTATAAGAGATTTGATTGCGTGGTAAGGCAACAAGAGAGATTGGTTGCTTACGCATCACGATAATTAAGGTCATTGGATTTAATGGAAGTCAAATAAGTTTTATCTCGATGATTTGAGGAATTGTAGGTATGGGATCATAAAAGATGATCTATTAAATGGTGATAATCTTTGATAAGATTTACGGTAGATGATTTATTGCTTAGAAGTCTTAGATTCGATTAAGATATGAATTTATCTAGGGTGGATTATTTTGGAGATAATTAAGATAGGGATTTGAGGAATGGATTTTTGTTTTTAGTGGATCAAGAATTTAATTATCCCTTGATGCTAGATGGATAAGTGGTGAAATAGCATTAACAATGATTTCTTCTCGAGGTATTAGTAAGGATTTGAAGAAGTACCAAAAAGCTGTTGGTGCAATAAATGACATTTGGTTTGCACTAATGTTCAAGTGGTTGAGGTGATATCCTTAGTTTGGTTATTAAATGGACATGAAAGGAATGTTGAAATGAAAATCGGTGGCTTGTGAAATTTGGATAGCAATTTGATGGAAATTCGATGAATTAGATTTCAAGTGTTGATAAGTGACCCCGTGAAAACAACCTCATGGTTTGATGAATTAGAGAAAGTTTTGCACTTTGAGGTGCTTAGCCAAGGTTAAAACCGTGAGGCTCAATATGGGAGGGGCTAAAGTGGATAATACCTCTATGAGATAGTGCATGTTCAAAAGGGACTTTTGCTAGTTGATGTGTAGTTTGATGATGCCTATGACAATTGATCTGACGAGGGCGGGGAGTGGTCGCCAGGGCCAAAGGGCCTGAGCAAAGAGTGACTCCCTACAGGCTTCTAGGAAGTCGAAAGGGGCATAAATGAACTAAACTATGCATTATGCAAGATATGCACTATGCAAGAGAGAGTGCTTGTGGGATAAAATTGTTGTCCGAGTGGTATAGCAAAAATATGGACAAGCTTGTTAAACTCTAGTTTATTGGAACGAGGTCAAGGAACTAGGGATCACTGGTTCAAAGATAATCTGACAATCAATGGATGCAATTAAGACTACCTGAGATAGACAAAGGACTAAGGCCTTGGAATTTCAAGAAAGGAAACATGTTTTCCGTGGGTGTCACCTATGATAGAGACATCTTGATTTATTAAGAAAGGAAAGCTGAAACTATAGTTCCAATATATATATATATATATATATTGGAACCTTTCGAAATTGGGATCAAATAAGGATTTTGGCCTTAAATGGAAAAACAAAGCAATTTTGGGCATCATTGGCGCCTTTAGCTGAGTGGTATGCAGGGATGGAAACCGCCTGGTCCGATCAAGAGTTTGAATCCTAGAAGTGGCAATGGATAAGTGCTTAGCCTTTTGGAACAAAAATAACATGGTTTAGACAAATTGGAATCAATTTGACAATACTGAAAGTGTTAAATACCTTTATAAGGCAGAATGAAAGACTTGGGAAAGTGAGGATGCAATAAGGCATCAATACCCTAATCAATTCAAGGATGTAGAAAGTTCTGCTAATTTCGAAAACAAAATTCCTTTAAATAGGGAAGAATGGTGACATCTTGAAGTTCGACTCATCTCGGGGTATATGAAATGGTTATTTTATCAATACACTATTAGTTACATTTACTCTGAGCTGGCCCCTCATGACTTAACTAACTAATCGGAAAGGCAATTAAGGATTGATATGTGTATGACCAATGAATTCAATCAGGGATAAGTTACTCGACCATAAGGATCAAAAATGGATAATACCACGCTATTGCAGGCCAATTAGCAAACATAAATAAATCGATTTGGCAGAAGTACGAGGTTGAATTGCGAGTGATTCCACATGACTTCGATATTGACTGCAAATGACATTAAACCGATTTCCTTTTGGCTTTGTACTCAACGTGAGCAAGTAACCTCTTATGATTACATGACAATTGAGGATCGCCCTAATTTGAATAGGCACGATTGTGGATTGAAAAGCTATCAACCATGGATCAAACACGCGAGAGCCCCTAAATGTCGCTTGATAGTTAAGTCATACTAAAGTCGCAATTAATCGATATTAACCACGAATTTCAATCCTATTTCGAGTATCGAACTTTCAAGGATGTCAAGACTAAAATATTGAACGTTACCTAATTGATTCTCGAATTTACCGGTAAACCTGAAATTTATTGGAAAAAGATTCGATGGGCCAAAAAATTGGAACCAAGAGGAGATGCACCAACCAAAGGCCCAATGGGCCTTGTACCCATTAAGGTTTGGCCGAGTGGGCCCCAAGCCAAGCCCACCAAGCCCAAGTGAGCCCAACTTTAAGCCTTGAGCCCAATTGCATTTTATAGCCCATTTCTCCATAATTTGAGCCCAAACCAATTTTATTCAAGTCTGTATAAAATCTTGGCCCGTATATGCGTATAGTACGGTATACTATACTTTGAGAAATTACCGTTTTACCCCTTCTAGAAGTGGCATTCAATGTGGGAGGACAAAAGGCAAGAAAGTCAAGGAATTTATGAAGGGAAGTGATGTAAAGGAAGGGAAATTGGACTTGGCTTCTTGCTCTTTCTCTCTCTCTCCTCATTTCTCTTCCTCTCCTTTGTGCAGCCCACACTCCCACGTTTCTCACCCTCTTCCTCACTTTTTCTCCCACATTTTCTCTCTTTTCCTCTTGTTTTCTCCATGGTTCTTCCCCTTGGATGCCCTCTTGACCAACCGAACCACCCTCACTCGCTATCTTGGCTACCTTACTGCTATTTTGGAACTGCTGTGCCATTGTGGTGCCGCCCGTCTAGGGCTATCTAAGCTGCACCTTTCTCTCTCCCTCGTGGTCCTCACCTCCGCTGGAAACTGCCTTCGCCGAGACCCATTTTTGCCAAGCACCCCCTTGAGGTTTTGGACGTAGCCGTGTGTAGCCCTCGCCACCGCCGTCACGCTCGTATCGTTGGAATCATCACCAAGTTTACATTCTAATCCCTTAATTAGTCTGTTAAACTTGTTTAGGGTAGTTTAGCTATGGTTAATCTTGGTTAGAGGATTAACTAAGTTGTATTAGAGCTAAGATAAGTGGTTAGTTAGATGGTTAGGATTAGCTTAGATTAATCTTGCTTAGTGTTTATTAAATGTGGTTTAAGGGAGTTAAGCTTGTTTAGCTTTAATTAATTGAATGTTTGGCTTTAATTATTGTTTGATTGATTTCTGAATTTAATTTATTAATTATTGGATTCTAAAATTTTACTATTCATATAACACTATTCACATTTCATTGTTCATGTGCACTGCTCACGCGGTTCTGTTCACGTGCACTATTCACATGACACTGCTCATCCAGAAGCAAAAAAATTGCCTTATTGCATATGTTTTGATCATATGAGGTGAATTAATTGTGTAAATGCATGGACATTTGCATGAATCGCATGGTTTTCACAAAAAGGAGAAAATGCTTTGTCTTGTTCGAGGGACACGGAAATGGACCATTTTTATGAAGAGGAATTTGAGACCGCATATGCAAGTGTGTGCATTAGCTAATGTTCAAGATAAAAGTGGATTGTGGTGGTATGCTTGCGTGACCACTGAGTTGAACTGGTCACGCCGACCGAAGTTCAATGGATGATAGTTCGATTCGTCGAAATCCCGATGGGAGTCTAAATGCGGAGTCACGGTAGAGGTCGGGCTCATGCTCCTTTAGGAATGCCATCTTGGGAGAGAACCCTTGATGTGGCTATGCCTCACTAGGGAGGGCAGTGCCTGGTTATGCCAGTAGACACTAGCGGGGGTTCGGTTATGGCCTTGAGGGGTAATAATAATTGGAATACATATGGATGCAAAAAATGCATGAGAAACATGGCATCATTGGTTTTGATTATGCATGAGTTGATCACGCTATTTGTGGCACGCATAAATTGATATTGTGTAGGGTATGGCAATGGTAAGGTAAAATTGCCTGCGAATCGACTCGCCTGTGATTGATCACTGAGATGATTAAAATGCTAGTTGCATTGTTATGGCACACATGAGAATTCATACCATGCAGGGTATGGCATGACTTGGTGAGGATGCTTGTGAGTCAATTGATTGCTGATTGTTTCTTATTGGGTTTACTGGGTAGATCACATGGTTAGTAAGTCAAAGTGAGAGTCGCTTTACAATTGATTTGCCATAGTGATGAGGATTGTACCTATTAGGAACCCCGAGGCGAGTTTGCATCCTAATCGGGGTTTAGGGCGATAACTCACTAAGATTTTATCTCACTCGTCATTGTTAATCATTTTTCAAGTCCATAGTTATGGCATCTTTATTGCCATGGTTTGGGAAATGCTAGAGCAAGTCGTGAAGGGTAACAGGTTGATGTGCCATTGGTTGAAGGCAGTAGATTAACCATGTTTAGTATTTTGGTGACTACAAAGGAAGTAGCCCGATTGAGGAGCTTGTGTATAAACTTCTTAGGGTTAATTAGTTCAAGAATAAAAACGACATTACTACTATTGTTTGTGGTTTTTCTGCTATCCCTACTACTTATTGATTGGATGTTATTCAATTGCTTCCACATATGTTTAATCACAAGATAAAAAGAATGGTCAGCGACGCATCCTGGGAAGTCGCATTCATTTGACCAAAGTGAAGGGGTTGTCACGTGCTCAGGATTCAAGGCGTGACATGATACAACCTCAAGTCTTAGCCACGCGTCCTATCTCCTCAAGTCAACCACAATGGTCCCACTAGGCATGCCATTAGTTTCGCTAGAATTTAATCAACGATGAAACATCTTTTTCAAAAGTTGTTCTTCGACTTTTGATGAGAATAGATGGGTCTATGGCAACTCCAGATGGGAAATATCAAGGCGGATAAGAAACAACTGCAAACGTTTATTTTGAACTTCGAACCAAATTGTACATACAAATTATGCTGGAATTCAATCAACAACAAGGCTTGAAGATACAACCACTTCCACAACAACACACGAACATGAACAATCTTGAAATTTAATCGATGACAAAGCTCGAGAACGTACAAAGATGTAAAAGCGGAATTGAATTGGCGGTGCGACACCAAAGATAGAGATGCTCACTAGATATTAATCGACAACAAAGCATCGGGATAGAGATACGTGTTGGAATTTAATTGACGACGCGAATTGGAAAGCTATAGCTAAAGAAAATAAAACATAGGAAAGTAAAGATAAAATACTATATTTTGATTGTCGAGAGGGGCCTTTTCCAGTTGATGAGAACTTGATTTTTATAGGCCTTCTATCATAATCGTTTGGGAGCAGTTTCTTCATGTTTGTAACTATGCTTCCACACCTCCTAAAATTCAGCCTCATATTCCCATGTTGGTTCGTTTTCTTATCAAAGCAATTTCTCCTCTAAAATAGCACCTCAATCTATCAATGTTACTCTAACTATTCTCCACAATCTCCTTTATCTACAATAACTACTCCTTTAAAATAACACTTCAATCTCTATTCTCCATGATCTCCCTTATCTACAGGTGCTTGAATCTTGATAAAATCCTGACAACTTTCCATGATCTCTCTTATTTACACATGCTTAAGCCTTGATAAAATCCTCTAAAATCAGACATTTTGGGTGTCAAGAGCTACTAAATAATGTCCATACATGGGTGTGCAATCAATTAAGTCAATGATCACAATATTTTTTATAAAGGTAAAGTGCAAGAAAGTAAACTTGATGCAATGTCGAGGAAACAATATACATTGCCTCGTTATTGAGCCGCAAGACATGAAGCCTCGTGAGCTAATTTCAAAGTTAAGTCTCTACGTCTAATCCTAAACTAGAAAGACCAACCCATTGAGAATTCATTTATTTTGAGGAAAATGAATGATTTGGAAAATGTTTTCCTAAAATAATTGCTCATATTGCTTATAAAAATGAATAAACAAAAATATTTTTACCATTTAGAGATAAGTTGTTGCCAATAATAAGAATATTTTTAATCACTAATTTGAAGCAATACAAGTGATTATTTTTAGGAAAATGTTCTCCAAATCATTCATTTTCCATGAAACAAGTATTGAAGGCTCTATTTGTTTCTAGGATAATGTTTTCCTTATTTTAGCATTTGAATCACTTAGAAAAATGAGTTAATGAAGAATGTTTTATTAGTCAATAAAAAACCTATGCTTAATTCAAAAAAATGATTCCCTCTTTAAAAAATAGGAAATCATTTTCTAAAATATGACAAGATATTAGTGCTTGAACCAAAACTCTCCACTTGGGTACAGACACCCTCATGCTTGCCCTTGCCCTCGAGACCAAGTCCTTGGCTATCGAGCTCAAGTCTATTGTGCCCAAGCCCAGGTTTCAATGCCAGTGCCTTGGTCCTCGATGCCAATCCACAGGTTTAGTGAGGCCGAGCTCGAGGCCATTGTGCTTATCCCATGCTCAAGGCCCCCACCCCCAGTCACAAGTCCACAAAAGCTGTCACGACCATTCCTGAGTTTCTATTAGAGAAAAAAGTATAAGGTTTAGAGGTAATGCCCAAAAGGCAAGCTAATGGCCCTTAATTAGACATGGTCTCTCCCAAGCCCCTACTTTACACGATGTTGGGTTTATTTATGTTTGGATCATTCCTATAGGTTTTTATGTAAGATGAAAGTCACAACTAACCTTTTGAGATCGGCTAGAAACCAAGTGAGGTATAGGAGCGCCTTGCTATTTTTGCAATTAGAATTTTCTAGGGTTGGGGACTTAATTACACTAATAGTTTAATTAGCGCACTTTTAGTACTTCTAACTTGGTTGAAATGTTCGTCAATGTGATCAAACAGCTTTTGTTAGCAATTATGAACCCTAAAAGTCATTCAAGTTCCTACGTGCAGGTATATTATAGTTCTAAGGTTTATTCTAACCATTCTAATATGAAAAGTACAACCAATGTATAAAAATTGTAGGAATTAACATCCAAGTATTGAAAGCTTAAAGTATAAGCACGGAAATGAAAAATCGATACTTGTTGGGCAAAGAATGTTACATTGCCTTGTTATAAGCCTTGGGACATGATCCTCCATAAGCTTGACTCGATCCCAAGTTAGACAAAAATATTACACTGCCTTGTTATAAGCCTTAGGGTATAAACCCCATAAGCTTGATACTTGAGATTAATTTTAATCCTAGATTAAGGTGAGCCTAAACTCTACTCATGTTATTAAGGGTGAAGATGTCAATCTAAACTAAGATAATCATTTAATAAAAGAATAATCCTAAGTCTAGATTGGATTTTATTTTTTAGCGAACCTATGTGTCGCAACCCTCCTCTTTTTCATCGCTGGAAAAAGATAAGTTTTTGACTTAATGCCTAGAAGGCAAGTCAACGACTCTCAGTAAGGCACAAACTCTCCCAAGCCCTATCGTCACGCAGTGTTAGGTTAATTAAGTTCGATTTAACCTATCATGTTCTACATGAGATGGAGTCACTACTAGCTTATTAGGGTAGGGTAGAAACCAAAGGAGGCATGGAAGATTACCTCACTTCCTATGCAACTAAAGTTTTCTAAGTTTGAGGACTCGATTATGGAAATAGTATCATTAGCGCCCTTTCACCTCTAACTTGATTATGATGATTTAAGTGACCAAACAACTGTTACCAATTATGAACCGTGAAAGTCATTCAAGTTGCTACATATTCATGCATTGGATTGATTATGGTCATAAGGGTTATCCTAATCATTTTAAAAGAAATTAGCAACTAATATATTGAAGTTGTAGGAATTAAACATCCACGTATTGAAAGCTTGAAGCGCATAAATGAAAATGCAGGCAAAGAATATTACATTGCCTTGTTATAAGCCCAGGACATGATGCCCATTAGCTTGACCCGAAACCTAGTCAGGCAAATAATATTGCATTGTTTTGTTACAAGCCTTGAGACATGAACTCTAAAAACCAATCCTAATCCTAGATTGAGGTGAGCCTATATTCTATTTATTTTGTTAAGGACAACGATACTAATCTAGACTAAGGTTATTATTTATTAAAAGAATTGTCCTACGTCTAAATTGTTTCTTAATTTTTTTGCTAACCTGTGTTAATTAATAATTTATTTGACTATTAATTCCTATATTTATTAACTAGACTGGCCTAATCAATACTAAGTTAAGCTAATAATCACCACCTTAAATTGCCACTTCCAAGTCTCTGGCCGTCGGTCTTCCACATCAATTTTGTTTCATCATTCATGCAATCACTTAATCCAAGTATTAGTAGATCACTCATTCAATTATCAATCAAGAATTTCAAGCTAGATTCGGCAATTTGATGTTAATCATGCAATTTGATTGCCTACCAACTTTGTAATCGACTAGGGGTTGATTTATTAATGTTAAATAGTTATTAACCCCACTATCATTTTTTCAAGCAGTGGGCTATATCATTAAGCTCCTAATTAAGGCCTAATCTTCATTCCTAAGCTACCCGCCAAAGACTCAATTCGAAACAGTTTTTAAGGCCAATTCCGACTTTGACCTTATTGATTCAAATTGAAGACCTATCGTGCTTAGAATTTTATGAAATATTGCATATTTGCAATTCAGGACCACTCCTACAACTTTCATATTTGAGGTTTTGTAAAGTAGTCCCCCAAATAATGATTAATTGCAAAACAAGTTCAAATCTAGCTCCTATTTCTTCGGTGATTTCGAATGCAACTTTCACCGCTCAAGTAATGTTCAAATTTTATGATTTATATATCAATTTAAAGCTATGAATGTCAATTGCAATTTACTAAAGACAAGTTTTCCCAATTCCTTCGGATTTTTCTGAAAAATTTGAAGAACACAAAGAGGTCAAATTAGGCTACAATTTTCTAGAAAACTTCATACTCCTTCAACCTATGTTCTTAGCATTTTCTAGACTTAGAATGTCACGCCCCAAATCTTGAGCACGTGACAATCGGGCAACTTCCTCTATAGTCATCAAAAGATACTAAGTAGAGTTAATCTACTTCCTTCAACCATTGAGCACACTAACCTGTTGCCCTCCACGACATATTCTAGCACTGTCCAATCCATGGCAATATAAGTGCCACAACTACGGACTTAAAAAATGGTTAACAACGATGAGTGAGATATAATCTTAGTGAGTTACCGCCCTAAGCCCCAGTTAGGATGTCAACTCACCTCGGGGTACTTATCACATGGTCAATTTCACTCAAGCAGATCAATAGCAAAACAATTCATGTTTGCCCTAGTCAACGACTTGATCTACTCAGTAATTTCATTAACACCATCGCCAAGCAATCGACTCGTATGCAACCTTACCCGGCCATGGCATACCCTACATGGTAAATACACATGCATGCCACAATTAATGCATCATGCACTTTCAGCATTGCATTAATCAATCACATTCAAGTCGTATCACATGCAATCTCACCTAGCTATTGCCACACCTTGCACGATACCAACTTAGGCATACCATAATCAGTGCAACCAGCAGATGCATAATCAGAACACATAATAGCATGTTTCTCATGCACTTCTACATTCATGCATGTTTCGATTATTAACGCCCCTAAGGGCCACAACCGAACTCCCACCAGTGTTTACTAGCATAGCCAGGCATCGCCTCACCCCATCGAGGGTAGCTACATCCAAAACTCCCACCCAGACGGCATTCCCAAAGGAGCATAGGTCCGGCCTCTACCGCGACCCGCATCTAGACTCCCCTGGGAATTCCGACAAGTCGGACATTATCCCCCGAACTCCCGCTGGGGTGACGAGTTCAACTTAGTGACCATACGAGCACACCACCATAGTCCATTTTAATCTTGAATATTAGCCGATGCAAACGTGGTACATGCTAAACATAATAATTCACTACACATTTTTCATGTAAAAATTGTAGAAAATAATTGCACGTTATCACAGAATTACTGAAAACCTGTCAAACTTTGCATGCCTCACTTTTTAAACATATTGGCCTCATTTAAAATATAAAACTCAACATATACACTCGACTCATTGGGGTTTCCCTTTTATATGTCCATAAAAACCTTCGTAAAAATTATTAATCTTGAATATTAGCCGATGCAAACGTGGTACATGCTAAACATAATAATTCACTACACATTTTTCATGTAAAAATTGTAGAAAATAATTGCACGTTATCACAGAATTACCGAAAACCTGTCAAACTTTGCATGCCTCACTTTTTAAACATATTGGCCTCATTTAAAATATAAAACTCAACATATACACTCGACTCATCGGGGTTTCCCTTTTATATGTCCATAGAAACCTTTGTAAAAATTATTAATCTTGAATATTAGCCGATGCAAACGTGGTACATGCTAAACATAATAATTCACTACACATTTTTCATGTAAAAATTGTAGAAAATAATTGAACGTTATCACAGAATTACCGAAAACCTGTCAAACTTTGCATGCCTCACTTTTTAAACATATTGGCCTCATTTAAAATATAAAACTCAACATATTGGCCTCATTTAAAATATAAAACTCAACATATACACTCGACTCATCGGGGTTTCCCTTTTATATGTCCATAAAAACCTTTGTAAAAATTATTAATCTTGAATATTAGCCGATGCAAACGTGGTACATGCTAAACATAATAATTCACTACACATTTTTCATGTAAAAATTGTAGAAAATAATTGCACGTTATCACAGAATTACTGAAAACCTGTCAAACCTTGCATGCCTCACTTTTTAAACATATTGGCCTTGTTTAAAATATAAAACTCAACATATACACTCAACACATTGGGGTTTCCCTTTTATATGTCCATAAAAACCTTCGTAAAAATTATTACTTTGGGTTTAACATGAGGCAAACATCTTTCAAGGCAATGCAAGCATCAAACAGCATGGCACGTGTATGAAAACATCATAAATTCAAGCCAAAAGTACACAAGTGTGACGTCCTGAAATTCGAGCCCTCTGAGGGAGGATTGAACGTTAATTTTGCCAATGCATTGTTGGTTGATCTCACTCGGAGCTGATCACTCCTGAGATACTGACCTTGAGGGGAAAGGCTAGTGAGGACAAAACTCGTGCGACTAAAGAACTTGACCTAGGAAAACGACTTGACCATGAGACTTGCATAAGGACGATCCTGTAGTCACGTAGGCCGATTTCAGGGACGAATAGAAGTCGATTCGCAGACAAAAATAATGGGATGACGGGTGATTCCGTCTACGGTTATCGAATCCGCGAACGACCCTATGCCGATTCTTAATAATCGTGTACTTTGAAATAAGAATCGATTCTTCGCAATTTCATGTAGTTAAGGACGTCCATGTGTCGAGAAGTCTTGAACGTGAACTGGCACGAGTCGGTTACGTGTGAGTCCTCGAAGCCGCCTGTCAATTTGAGTAGTACCAAAATGGCATTTGGAGCGAAATTGACAAGGCATGAGAATCCAATATTGGACTTCGAATTTTCGGGAACGTCTGGAATGGACTTTTGGATGATGCTCCATTGACAGTTGACAGTGTCGGTTTAGCCGAGTTTTTGGGAAAGGTATTTTTCGGACCGAGGAAACGAGCCTATGAGGACGTGGGCCGGGCAAGAGTAGTGTGGGCCACACGGCCAAGGTGGGATGGCCACCGTGGAAGACCGAGACAAACAAATGAGCCCGTTGGACCAAATCGAGCATTTACCCTTCCGAGCCCATTGTCTAAACCTGAGCCGATTCGAGCCCAACAAATTCCCGAGCTCATTCCTATTCATTTTCCAGCCCGTTTCCTAGGCCCGCCTTTCACTTTCAGCCCAAGGGAACATTGGGAAATGTGCAAGGTGGAAATGACCAAAATGCCCTTGGATATTTTGGAGAAAAGTCAAAAAGGAAGAGAGAGAAGATGATGTCATTTGGTTGGGATTTGAAGCAAGAATTTATGGCATTGATGAGGCCTATCTCCAACCCTCACTTCACTCTCTCTCTCCTCTTCATCTTCTCCAAAATCGCAGCCCCTCTCTCCCCTTGCTTCCCTTGCCTTCCTGCAATTTCAGTCTGACCTTCCACCGAAAATTGAGTTGTTCATGCCCTTCCCGTTTGAATCATGTCTCGTGCCACCTGCCGTTGTGTTCGAAAGAGAATTTCCATTTGGATAATGTTGGCCGATCGCTGGAAAGAGCCTCCCACCGATCCGTACGGCAGCCGGAAGTCGGCTGTTGCCGGACCGTCACTGTAGCGCCTGCTGCTATGTTGTTTCACCTTTGCTGCTGTTTCCCTCCTGTTCTGACCCAACCACTGCCCATACCAGCCACTAGAAACTCCCCCTTGACCCCCCTGGAGTTGCTGGTCGCTGGCCCGCCACTCGCTGGAGCTCCGGCCAAGCCGTTTTGCTCCGATCAGCCCCTGTCCTCCTCCTGCAATGCGGTTTTCTAAAGTTCAATGGGGAATTGAGTTTGTTGCTGCTGTGTTGAGCCCAGGACTGCCTTGAAGTGTCATGGGAGAGGTCCCCGGGTGTCGGGTTCGTCACCGCTGCCGCGTCCGTGTCGCCGGCCCGCTTAACGGGTGAGTTTAGCTCCTAAACCTTATTTAGTGCCTAAACTAGCTTAGGGTTGGATTAATTAGTGCTAAGGGCTGATTAAGGTGTTTAATTAAGTGTATTAGCCCTAAGATAGGTGGTTAGATAGTGGATTAAGATTAGCTTAGCTTAATCTTGCTTATTTGTGCTTAATTATGCTTAATTAGGCTTAATTGTGTGTTTTGTGCTAATTAATCATGTTTTTCCTCGATTTCTTGATTAATGTGATTAATTGTTTAATTTATTGATTAAATTAATTTCTGCATTTAATTAAATAATTATTTAATTTTCGGAATTTATTTATTTAATTATTTATTTAATTTCTGAATTTAATTATTTATTTACTAAATTCGGAAATTACTGTTCATCCGGAAATTAAATTGTGTAATTTCGTGTGTATTGATTTTATGGAGTGAATTGAATGTATAATTGTATGAGCATCCGCATGAATTGTGTAATCTTCATAAAAATGGGAAAAAGATAAATTGTCTGAAGGACACTGGAAATGGACCGCCTTTATGAGAAAGAAAGTGATTTATCCGAGGGACACTGGAAATTGACCGCTTTTATGAGAAAGGAGGGGAAAATGGTTTGTCCGAGGGACATCGAAAATGGATCGCTTTTGTGAGAAATGATTTGAGGTTTCATATGTAAGCATGTGTACATTGGCTAATGCTCAAAGATAATAAGTGGGTTGTGATTGTATGCTTGCATGATCATTAAGTTGAAACCGCTGTCTCGGGAGAGTATCCCTTGACATCCTTTGGGCATGCAGTCTTGGGAAAGTATCCCTTGACGTTCATTGGGCATGCGGTCTTGGGAGAGTATCCCTTGACATTCGTTGGGCATGCGGTCTTAGGAGAGTATCCCTTGACGTTTTTTGAGCACGGAAGGGCACGGTTGCGCCTCTACGGAGGAAGGGCACCGTAGCGCCGTTGTGCCTCGGTTGTAGCCCTGTGGAGCAATAATAATTGAAACATGTGTGGATGCGAGAGTGCATGAGAAAACATAGCATCATTGATGATGATCACATCATTTAGGGCACGCACGCATGAATTGATAACGTGCAGGGTGTGTCAATGGCCATGTGAGATCGCTTGTGGTGTGACTCGCATGTGATTGATGAACGGTATCATCTAACGGCCATGTGCATTGCGTGTATTGTGTTGACATATAACGTGTAGGGTATGGCATACCGGGTAAGGTTGCATGCGAACCGGCTTTTGATTGTTGGTTGACCCTGCTTGTTATTTTATTGCTGATTGCTGGTTGTTGTGGTTGGGTTGTGTGAGGGGTGGCTCTCGAGAGATGCCCGGGTTTAGTTGGTGTACTAACCGGGGCTTAGGGGAAGAACTCACTGAGATTTTATCTCAACCCATCATGGTTAACCTTTTTCAGGCCTTTAGAATGCCGCACCCGCAGTGGAGAATCCTGCCTCCGCTCCACCAGTGATCGACTTGACGGAGCCGAGTTCGATGGGTCTGAGTGATCATGGTGCTGAACCCGAGGGTTCATTTTATATAACTGGATTAGCCTAGTTTCTTTTTAGCCTGGCTTAGAGGATGGATCGGCTCCTTTTGTAGGGCCTGGAAAGAGATCCTTTGTTGATTAATCTAGTAATTGTATAAATGAATAGTTGAGGTTTCTGTTGTTCATCCCTCTATTCCTGTTTGATTCTTTGATTGTTTGTTTGGACTGGGGATGGTTCGTTTTCTGCTTGCGTATAATGAAAGATTAAAATAAATGGTCGTCGACGAGTCCTGGGATGTCGCTTTCAATTGACCATGGTAAGGGGTTGTCGCGTGTTCGGGGTTCGGGGTGTGACAACAAGTGTCAAAGCATAATTATTAGAACAATCAAGTACTTGACAATTTCAATCATACGATCAATACCCTATTGATCCAAGTAGCAATTCAACATGCTTTAATAAATACGAACTCACTGAATTATTACCACAATTTAATTATGCATGAATAGTACTCTTCATAATTAAATTAAAATAAATAAAAATAATTTCGAATTTAATAAATAAATAAAATTTATTTTTAATAAAATAATGCTAATCAAGATTATCTCCATAATCCTTGATTATCCTAATTAAACACCATTAATAGTACTAAGCAAGATTAATAATTTAATCGAAGCTAACCATGGTTAACTAACCTAACCATGCTTCAACCATGGTTAATTAATTCAACCCTAGTTAATTAACCCAACCATAACGCAACTCTAGTTGATTAACCCAACTTTGGTTAATTAACCTAACCATAAGTCAACCTTAGTTAATTAACCCAACATTGGTTAATTAACTAACCATAGTTCACTTTTCGACTAATCCAACCATGGTCATCTTTCTAACCACCCATCTTAACCCTAGTTGATCTTAATTAAGCCCCTAACTAAGATTAACCATAATTTAATCTACTCCTAAGCAAGTTTAACAGACTAATCGAGGGATTAGAACGTAAACTCATCCAGTGACAATTCTGACGACATAGGCTCGATAGCGGCGGCGAGGGCTACGCACGGCTATGTCCAAAACGTCACGAAGGTGTTTGGCAAAAATGGGTCTTGGTAGAGGTGGTTTCTGGTTTGGTGAAATCGAGAGAGAGGTGCGGCTTGGGCGGCCTTGGATGGGTGGCACCACAGTGGCACAGCAGCTCCAAAATAGAGGCAAGGCGACGAGGATGGCTAGTGATGGTGGTCCGGATGGTTAAGGGGCATCCAAGGGGAAGAAACAAGAAGAAGGCAAGAGGAAAAGAGAGAAAATGAGAGAGAGAAGGAAGGGCTGAGGGGCTAGATGCCCAAGAAGGAGAGAGAGGGAGGAGAGAGAGAGGAAAGAGAGAAAATATGAAGACCTCTCTCCTTGAAACCTTCTCCAATTGGCTTCATCTATTTTCCCCAAAAATTCATCATTTCCTTGACTTTCTTGCCTTTTGTCCTCCAAAATTAAATGCCACTTCTAGAAAAGGTAAAATGGTAATTTCTCAAAGTACACATATAGTATGCGTATACCATACTATACACGTATATGGGCCAATATTTTATACGAGCTTGGATAAACTTGGTTTGGGCTCAAATTGTGGAGAAATGGGCTAAAAAATGCAATTAGGCTCAAAGGCTTGAAGTTTGGCTTGCTTGGGCCCACTTGGGCTTGGTGGGCTTGGGTTGGGGCCCACTTAGCTGAACCTTGATGGGCACAAGGCCCATTGGGCCTTCGATTGGTCCAACTCCTCTTGGTTCCAATTTTTCAACCCATTGAATCCTTTTCCGATACCTGGCTTACCGATAAATTTGAGAATCAATGAGGCAATGTCTAATATTTTAGTCTCGACATCCTTGAAAGTTCAATATCCCAAACCGAATTGAAATTCGTGATTAAAATCAATCAATCGCAACTTTAGTACGACCTAACTATCGGGCATCATTTAGAAGTTCTCGTGCATTTGACTTGTGGGTGATAGCTTTTCAATCCACGATCGTGCCTATTCAAATAAGGGCGATCCTCCATTGTCATATAATCATGAGGGGTTGATTGCTCACACTAAGTACAAGGCTAAAAGGAAATCGGTTTGACGTCGTTCGCAGTTAATATTGAAGTCGTGCGGAATCACCTGCAATATGATATCGTACTTCTACCAAATCGATTTATTTCCATTCGCTAATTGGCTTGCAATAGCGTGGTATCATCCTTCTTTAATCCTTATAGTCAAGCAGCCTATCTTTGATTGAATTCACTAGTCGTACGCGTATCAATCCTTAATTACCATTCGACTAGTTAGTTAACTTATTAAGGACCAAGTCAGAGTAAACGTAACTAATAATGCATTGATAAAATAACCATTTCATATATCCCGAGATGGGTCAAAATTCATGATGTTACAATTCTTCCCCCCTTAAAAAAAATTTCTTCCTCAAAATTTGCATAACTTTCCGCATCCTTAAATTGATGAGGATATTGATGCCTCATTGCATTCTCACTTTCCCAAGTCGTTCCTTTTACAACATAGTGCTATCCATCACTTTTAGTGATGCCGAATCACTTCCAAGCTTGTCCAAACCATTTTTGGTTCCAAAAGGCTAAGCCTTTGTCCATTTTTGCAAAATTGAAAGTTGCAAAAATTTGGTTCTACTTTTCTTTTCTTTTAAGCAACTACGCAGCAACTGCCGCTTTTGGGATTTGAACTCCTGATCAGACTAAGCGGCTTCCATCCTTGCATACCACTCAGCTAAAGGTGCCGACGGTGCCTAAAATTGCTTTCTTTTTCTCTTTAAGGCCAAAATCCTTATTTGATCCCAATCTCAAAAGATCCAATACATTTATAGTTAGCTTTCCTTTCTTAACAAATCAAGATGTCCCTATCATAGGCAACACTCAAGGAAAACATGTTTTCCAACTTGAAATTCCAAAGGCCTTAGTCTTTTATTTGCACCATCGTTTTAGCAGCTTTGCCTTGTCCTTAGCCTATCTCGGATAGTCTTAATTACATCCATTGATTGTCATACTATCTTTGAACCAGTGATCCCTAATTCCTTGACCTCATTCCATTATATTGGAGTTTGACAAGCTTGACCATATTTTTGCTATACCACTCAAATAAAAATTTTATCCCCAAAAGCACTCTCTCTTGCTTAGTACATAGTTCAGTTCTTCCCTACCCCCTTCGACTTCCTAGAAGCCTACCAAGAGTCGCTTCTTGCTTAGGCTCTCTGGCCTTGGTGACCACTCCCCACCCTCATTGGATCAATCGTTATAAGCATCATCAAACTGCACATCAACTAGCAAAAGTCCCTTTTGGACAAACATTAACTCATAGAGGTATTTTCCATCATGACCAGTCTCATATTGAGCTTCACGGTCTTAACCTACTTGTGTAGGAATATTTGATGAACTGGATCCAAATCAACCAAATCACTAACCAATGGTGTTAAAATCATCTGCTTTCTTAATATTTTCTATTGTCTTATCTTCCATAAACACAATATCTCTGTTTCTTACAATTTTCTTTTCAATTGGATCATAAAATTTGTAGCCAAACATATCCTGTTTATAACCAATAAATATGCATTGTCGTGTTTTCACATCAAGTTTAGACTTCTTATCTTTGGGAATATGCACAAATACTTTGCACCTAAAGACACACAAATAATCATAAGAAACATCTTTACCTGTCCAAACTCTATTAGAAATATCACACTCTAAAGAAACACATGGAGTAGGATTTAATACATGTGCAAATGTACTTAAAATCTCACCCCAAAAGAATCCAAGTAGCTTTGGCTGTGAAAGTAATCATTTTACCCTTTCAACCAATGTTCTATTCATTCTCTCATCTAAGCCATTTAACTGAGGCGTATTGAGAGGTGTCTTTTGATGTCAAATACCTTGTTGTCTATAATATTCATCAAAAGGTTCAATATACTCTCCCCCCGTTATTAGTTTTGATACATTTCAATTTCTTTCCAGATTGTCTCTCAATTGAAGCCTGAAATTGTTAAAAGCATCTAATACTTGATCCTTACTTTTTAAGGTATGAATCCAAATTTTCCTTGAAAAATCATCTATGAAGGTAATAAAATAAAGAGAGCCACCAAGTGATTTTGTTTTCATAGGATCACAAACATGAGAATACACTAAATCAAATATACTCAACTTTCTTGAAGGAGAGGAGCTTTTAAATGCAACTCTTTTGTGTTTTCTTGCTAAATAGTGAGCACACTTCTTTAGCGCTAAACATTTCATTCCTGAAAGGAGCTTACTGTTGGCCAATGTTGACAAAACCTTCTCATTGAAGTGACTGAGCCTCCTTTGCCATAACTCAGCTGCATCTTCATTGTCTACTGCATTAATTTTGTTTGTAAACAAATTTTCCTACATAATATACAACGAAGAATATTTGTCACCATTAACCACAACAAAAGAACCTTTGGTGAGCTTTCATCGACCATCACTAAAGGTACTGCAATACTTCTCATCATCCAACTTATCTATGGAAATCAAATTCAAGTGGATATTAAGTATATGTTTAGCATTATTTAATACTAGCATCGTGCTATTGTTGGTTTCTAGGCACACATCATCGATGCCTACAACTTGAGTTAGCCCATTGTTTCCTATCTTCACAGATCTAAAGTCACATGACTTGTATGATGTAAATAAATCCTTATGAGATGTAGCATGAATAAATGCACTACTATCAATTACCCAACTAATCTCATGAGATACAAAATTCACCACATCACTATAAAAAATAATGAGAAAGTCTTCTTTAAGTGCAACAACACGATTGTCATCACTGTTATTATCACTTTTCTTCTCTTTACCTTTCTCATTTTGTTTCTCCCTTTTGAACTGACAACAAAACCTCTGAATGTCCCTTTTGATGACAATAATGACACTCAACATTAGCAAATTTATTATACTTACCTCTGCTTTTATTTTGACTTTTATCTCTATTTCTTGGACCTTGAGACTCACTTCTTCCCCTTTCCTCAACAACCTAGGCATCATAATGTAAAGAGGATGATCCTTGTATCTTCTTTCTCATCTCTTCATTCAAAATACAACTTTTGACCAAATCCATGGTAATCGTACCATCCAGGGCATAATTAGACAAAAACGTTCAGAATGTCTCCTATGAGTCTGGCAAAATACTAAGCAACCATAGTGTTTGTATTTAATTATCAAACTTGATTCCCATTGTCACGCCTCGAACCCCGAGCACGCGACAACCCCTTCTCTTGGTCGATTGAAAGCGACGTCCCAAGACTCGTCGACGACCATTCATTTTAATCTTTCGTTATGCGCAAGCGGAAGACGAACCATCCTCAGTCCAAACAGACAATCAAGCAATCAATCAGGGATAGAGGGATGAACAGCAGAAACCTCAACTACTCATTTATACAAATTACTAGATTAACCAATGGAGGATCGTTTTCCGATTTACAAGCCCGACAACAGGGGCCGATCCATCCTCTAAGCCAAACCAAAAAGGAACTAGGCTGGGCTAATCTAGCTGTACAAAATGAATTCTTAGGTTCAGCACCACGGTCACTCGGACCCATTAGACTCGACTCCGTCAGGTCGATCACTGGAGAAGCGGAGGCAGGATTCTCCACTGCGGGTGCGCCATTCTAGGGGCCTGAAAATGGTTAACCACGACGGGTTGAGATAAAATCTCAGCGAGTTCTTCCCTTAAGCCCCGGTTAGTACACCAACTCAACCCGGGGTATCTCTCCAGAACCACCCCTCACTCAACCCAACCACAAACAACTAGCAATCAACAATCAAACCACAGACAGGGTCAACCAACAAACAAAAGTAAGTTTGCATGCAACCTTACCCGGTATGCCATACCTTGCACGTTAAACCTCATTCAATGCAAGCAATGCAACCAACAATTGAATAGTCAGTTCGCATGCAACCTTACTCGGTATGCCATACCTTGCACGTTATAAGTCAGCACAATACACGCAATGCACATGGCCGTTAGATGATGCAGTTCATCAATCACATGCGAGTCGCGTCACAAGCGATTTCACCTAGCCATTGCCACACTCTGCACGTTATCAATTCATGTGTGCGTGCCATAAATGATATGATCATCTCATGCATAATCGGAACCAATGATGCCGTGTTTTCTCATGCACTCTCGCATCCACACATGTTCCGATTATTATTGCCCCACAGGGTTACAACCAAGGCGCAACGGCGCTACGGCGCCCTTCCTCCACAGAGGCGCAACCGTGCCCTTCCGTGCCCAAAAGACGTCAAGGGATACTCTTCCAAGACCGCATGCCCAACGAACGTCAATGGATACTCTCCCGAGACCGCATGCCCAATGAATGTCAAGGGATACTCTCCCGAGATCGCATGCCCAACAAATGTCAAGGGATACTCTCCCGAGACTGCATGCCCAAAGGATGTCAAGGGATACTCTCCCAAGACTGCATGCCCACAAAACGTCAAGGGATACTCTCCCAAGACGGCATGCCCAAAGAACGTCAAGGGATACTCTCCCGAGACGGCGGTTTCAATTTAGTGATCACGCAAGCAAACCATCATGACCCACTTATTATCTTTGAGCATTAGCCAATGCACACATGCTTGCATATGAAACCTCAAATCATTTCTCACAAAAGCGGTCAATTTCCAGTGTCCCTTGGACAAACCATTTTCCCCACCTTTCTCATAAAAGCGGTCCATTTCCAGTGTCCCTTGGACAAATCACTTTCTTTCTCATAAAGGCGGTCCATTTCCGGTGTCCCTCGGACAAACCATTTTCTTTCTTTTGTGAAAATCACACAATTCAAGCGGATGCTTATGCAATGCCACATCCAATTCACTTCATATGATCAAGGACATGAAATTATGCACAATTTCACTTCCGGATGAACAGTGCCGTGAATAGTGCACGTGAACAGTACACGTGAACAGTGCACATGAACAGTGAAATTCCGAATTTAATAATTAAATAATTTAATTCAGAAATCACATAATTTAATCAATAAATAAAAGAATTAAATAAATCAATTAATTAAAACAATTAATCAATTTAATCAAGCAAATCATGATTAATTAGCACATAACACACAATTAAGCAATTAAAATATAATTAAGCACAAATAAGCAAGATTAAGCTAAGCTAATCTTAACCCTTAATCTAACCACCTATCTTAGGGCTAATGCACTCAATTAAACACCTTAATCAACCTTTAGCACTAATTAATCCAACCCTAAGCAAGTTTAGGCACTAAATAGGGTTTTAGGAGCTAAACTCACCCATTAAGCGGGCCGGAGACGCGGATGCAGCGGCGGCGACGAACCCGACACCTGGGGACTTCTCCCACGACACTCCAAGGCGGTCTCGGGCTTAGCACAGCAGCAACAAACTCGGATTTCCCCACTGAACTTCACAAAACAGCACTGCAGGAGGAGGACAGGGGCTGATCGGAACAAAACGGCTTGGCCGGAGCTCCGGCGAGCTGGTGGACGGTGACCGGAGGCTCCTGGGGGTCGAGGGGGAGTTGTGTGTGGCTGGTGTGGGCATTGGGTAGGCCAAAAATGGAGAGAAATGGAAGAAAAGCCGAAGCTGCACAGTGACGGACGGAGGACCGCCGACTTCAGGCGGCCATACGGATCGGCCGGAGGCTTAGTTTGCTGAACGGCTGATGCCATCTGAACGGTTTTTCTGTTCTGAACAGATTGATAGGTGGCACGGCCCGAGATTCCACCGGGAAGGCCATGAACAAATCCATTTTCGGCGAGAGGTCAGAAGCTGAAATTTCAGGAAAGCAAGGGAAGAAGGGAAAAGAGGGGCTGCGATTTTGGAGGGCTGAAGGAGGAGGAGAGAGAGTGCATTGAGGGCTTCTTCTAGGCCTCATCAATGCCATTAAAGGCTTGGCTCAAGTCCCTGCAAAACATGACATCATCTTCTCTCTCTTCCTTTAACTTTTCTCCAAAATATCCAAGGGCATTTTGGTCATTTTCACCTGGCACATTTCCAATATGTCCTTTGGCTGAAAATGAAAGGCGGGCCTAGGAAACGGGCCGGAAAATGAATAGGAACGGGCTCGGGAATTTGTTGGGCTCGAATAAGCTCAGGTTTAGACAACGGGCTCGGGAGGGTTAACGATCGGTTTTGGCCCAATGGCTCACTCGTTGTCTCGGTCTTCCACGGTGGCCATCCCACCTTGGGCGTGAGGCCCTCACTGTTCTTGCCCGGCCCACGTCCTCATAGGCTCGGTTCCTCGGTCCGAAAATCCCTTTCCCAAAAACTCGGCTCAACCGACACTGTCGACTATCAATGAAGCATCGTCCAAAAGTCCGTCCCGGATGTTCCCGAAAATTCGAAGTCTAATCTTGGATTCTCATACCTTGTCAATTTTGCCCAAATGTCATTTTGGTATAATTCAGACTGATAGGCGGCTTCGAGGATTCACGCGTAACCGACTCGTGTCAAACCACGTTCAAGACTTCTCGACACATGGACGTCCTTGACGACATGAAATTGCGAAGGATAGATTCTTATTTCAAAGTACACGATTATCAAGGATCGACATAGGGCCGTTCGCGGGTTCAATAACAGTAGACGGAATCACCCGTCGTCCCATTATTTCTATCCGCAAATCGACTTGTATTCGTCCTTGAAATCGGCCTGCATGACTACAGGATCGTCCTTACGCAAGTCTCACGATCGAGTCGTTTTCCCAGGTCAAGTTCTTTAGTCGCACGAGTTCTATCCTCAGTAGCCTTTCCCCTCAAGGTCAGTATCTCGGCAATGATTGGGTCTGAGCGGAATCAACCAACAATGCATTGGCGAAATTCACGTTCACTCATCCCTAAAATGGCTCGAATTTCAGGACGTCACACCCATTGTAGCCAATTGATTTATAATTCCTTGAAAATAATTTAAATGATCAGTCAAATGATTATTATCTTGATATCGGAGTCATTATCTGTTTTATCAAAAATAACTTATCATTCACAGTCTTTCGAGCATATAACTATTCGAGTTTATCCTATAAACTACGTGCATGTGTTTCCTCAATAATATGGTTCAAAACATTATCATCCACCCATTGCCTAATATAACCACATACTTGATGATGAAATATAAATTATTCAGCATCAGTTTTATTTTCCGGTTTCTCTTCAACAAATACGAGCAAATAAAAAAATTTCACATAAAATGTCTTCCATCTTCCCTTTCTAAATAAGATAAATCGAACCATTCAGTGTAACCATTCTACTCATATTCATTTATATTGTTTAACACAAGGTAGAAAAATCAAGCAACAACTTAATGCTCTAATACCACTTTGGTGAGAGAACGGTAACGACTCAAATTATATCGAATTAATGCAACGGAATAAAATAATCTCCCCTATTGTGTAAACCTAATAAGAACCGATATAGTAGAGTAAAATAAATACCAAGCATGCAAACACAAGACAATTTTTTTTACCAGAAAAAATTCCTTAGTGTGAAGAGATAAAAAACCACGGGATCAGAGTCCACTCAAAAATCTTCACTATCAACAAAATTGGGTCAATAATTTTCTTCTCTAGTAAATACTAGAGGTACATAGTACCAAAGACCTTAAGAACATAATTCTTGAAAATACGCATAAATTTCACAAGATATCAATGATAAGTCTGACAAAAAACGTAGGCTTTGATCAATCCATGAAAAACCTGATGTAGGGAGTTTCAAATGAAAATCAAACTGTTCAGATTTGAGAAGATTACACCACAAACATGTTGACAAAATTTCAGCTCAATTGAACCATGAATCGACCTCCAATGCCAGCTTGATATAAATCAGACTTTGCCCCAAACCCTTAGAGTTTCTACTTTTTCTTTTTCTCTTGTAACTGCGTCCTTTTGCATTGCAACTTTAAAGATAGTGAGAAACTCTATTTCTCCATATGATAAGTCATATGGATTCAAGCTCTTTTGGGCTTGCAACTCATTGGGCTTCCTCTACGTAGAAGTGAACCCAACTAACACAAGCCCCACCTCAATTTAGTTGAAACCATGGACCTCATTAAAAAACTAACTCAACCTCAACCTTTTAGCTGCTTTAAAAGAATTTTATGGCTGAAGCTCTCATGTATCCTAGATTACTCAAAGAACTTATTTCTACTGTGTCTATCACAAATCTAACCTACACTCTTTTTAAAGCCAGCAATCATGGTATTATGTGACTCTAAAGGCAAGAACATTATCAATTCAATACTAAACCTATTATATATGATATTAATTCCATTCTAAAATTTTCAATTTTGCTAATATAGTTTTAAATCTTTTTACGATATTCCAACATAGCATCTAGTCATCATCGGTCATCCTACGTGCACATGGAAGTGAGTTGGCAACAAAGTTTTCAATTATGAAAATCCTTTAAAAAACTATGTGTATTAGAATTAGGAAATCCTTTGATATGAAATGATATAATTTAAGGAATGAACATAGTATTCAAAGGGCGACATGGAGATGCCAATTCTTCCCCATGTGTAACCAGACCTCTAGACCTTGATTATTAGTTGTCGTGAAGCAATTGACCTCTAGGGGATTAGTTGACTCTCCCTTAAGATCTAGGGTTTTAGGTTCAGAATGGAGCTAATAAATGATTGGTGGCAACTCCTACAATGTTTCAAGATTGTGGCAGCGCACCCCGACGTAACTCTTTTGGAATTGCATTAGTCTTTACATCCTTCCATTTTGATTTTTTAGACGATGGGTCTCTACAATCACCTTCATCCTTTACTAGACCGGTGAGATTGCTCAGCATCACGATCACCAGATTTGAAAAGTGTAGTTTGCCACTGCACCAAGCGTCGCCGCCCTCACCGCATTCAGAGCCTCACCCACATTCTCTCTCCCTCTCTCTCTACTCATGTGACGTAGCCTTGGTGGTAATGTTCGAGTCACATCTATCTCATCCGAGTGTGCCTTGTCAAAACCTTTTTCCTGCTTGGGAATTGCCAAAGTTGTAGCACTACTATGGCGTTTCTCGTTCCTTTTCATTTCCGATGAATACAAAAAAAATTCCAGTGTTAGAATTTATTAGATATGAACTTTTTTTTGGTACTTTTAACTTTTAGGGATAAGTGCACTAAAAGTCTTGAAAATTGTAATGAAAGAGTTATTGAGTCCTAAAACTTTTTAAAAAGTGTAATTAAGTCCCAAAATGATTACAAAAGTGCAATTGAGTTCTAAAACTTTCAAAATATACAATTAATGGAAGGACTCAATTGGACTAATATGATAAGATTTATGACTTAATTACTCTTTTTGAAAGTTTTAAAATTCAATTACACTTTACAATAAGTTTTAGGACTTAATTAAACTTTCTTGACAAGTTTTAGAACTTCAAATGCATTTATCTCTAAATTTCTATAGCCACATAAGGTGCCACATGTGATGCTCACTTGCCACATACCAGTAATTTAAACACCAAAACAGAATTTTCACAATTAGACAAAATGCATAGCTTGAGGATTCAATTGGCAAAACAACTTTGGAGGCCAGATTAAACATTTTCTAATAGTTTGAGGGTATCTGGTGTCTTTATCCTCTTATATTGGTTGAATTTACATATTGTCGATGTCTAAACGTGTAAAGAACCGATCAATGATATCATCATCGGACTTTTTCTCCAGTTAGGATCAGACGGTAAGTGCCCTCAAACTTTATAAAATGCTTCATTTCGTCATCTCTTTGTGCTTTCCCGGTTGGCAGCATTCAAGAAATGATCATTAGGGAGAGAGTGAGTGGGATTGCATGTTTCTATCTTCTCTGACGTTTTCTAATTGCACTTTGTTTTTTTGAACTTTTTTTAAGTTATAAAAAAATTGTTTCTGGGGTAAACTTTAAATAATGCAATTGGTGTCTCCCTAAAAGGTAGCTAAAACCATGAAATGGGAAGCTGTTGAAAGACCTGGCGTTCTCCCTTTGGACTTGGGAGTTGACTTTGGGCTTAATTTTCAGCCGTCGAAAGCAGGATTCCTTTGTTATCGTAAATGAGGACGGTGAGTTTATAATAATATAAAGATGGTCGAACATTGCACATCTTACGTGGAAGCAAATTTCTTAAAGTCCATCATCATTTAGTCTTCTTTAATTGATTAATAACCATAAATATATATTTAAGCACATGAAGAAAAAGAAAAAGAGGAAATTTGAAAAGCCTAATTTAGACATGAAAACGTGTATGCTTCACTTTTTAGCGAGGCCTTCTATCTTATGAATTCGATGAAGGACCAGATCGAGTTCGTTGTCATTCAAGGTTAAATAATTCCAGGGGGTGAATGATCTAACTTCCTAAGGAAAAAACTTTTGGACACCCTTGAGCCAATGTAGCTGGTACCATGTCAAAGCCAAGAGAACTCGACCTGGAATAGTTGGGGAGGGATGCGGTAATCTCAGCGGAAGTCGAAAAATGGTGGGACTATTTCCACCCTCATTATGGATAAAGATTCCTCTTTTGTTGTGCAATAATCAAAGTACCCTCTAGTTAATTCTCTCTTCTTTATCCAACATGCTTCGGCTCTTGTACTGACACGTCGTTGAGGAGCAAAGCTTGACATGTGGTGTCATGCTCTATTAAGGCTGGTGTGAGTGTTAGGAGTGCATAACAAAAGTTCAATACATTTCGCTTGGGCAGATTGCCAAGAGAAAACTCAAGTCCAAACCTGTCAATATATCCAATTGACCTACTTTCACTCAAAAGTTTAAGCCAATGAGTTATGGACTAAGTAGAATATATTAATTGCTTAGCAATTCAATTATCTTAAATGAGACTTTTCTAACACAACTCACTCGCACGTGTTTTCTAACAATCTTCCCTCACGTGTAAGCTTAGTATTAGATCTGTTCTCCCTTAATTTAAGTACCCTTCTAGCCCAATTTCATCCTTATGGGCCCACATTGCTACATGACAATGCCCGCGTACCCGAAAACTGCAACCATTGGCTCTAATACTATTTATTGAGAGTATACAGCAGAAATTTGATACCTTCCGCTTGGGGAGATAGTCAAAAGAAAGCTCAAGTTTGAACCTGTCAATATATCCAGTTGAACTCATTTTAAAAAAATTTAAGTCAAAGAGTTATGAGCCAACTAGGATATATTAATTACTCAATATCACATCAATTCTCTAATGTGAGATTTATCCAACACAACTCACTCACACGTGCATTCTAAGATTGTGCTCATTGGTCACACATTGAGGTGATAGAGGGATGAAGTATAAGAAGTTAGAGTGGACGAGAAAATAAAGAAGGCAAGCTAGGACATGGACCTGAGTGGAGACAAGCTCGGCCGTAGTGGTGGGATGGAGGAGGTCTCGCGGTGTTCAACGGCAGCAACACGATGCGGGAGGGACAACTATGGCCGAAGTTGGGCAGTGGCATGGGCGTAGGAGACACAAACTAGGATTACAATCGATAATTGACATTATTTTTGGATTTGATGATGCTTGATCCCATCTAGTTCAAAGTGGGATGACGGTGCATTTGGATAGTCGTTGATCTTTATCCCTCTTTCCATTATCATCTCAAGGAAGATTGGATGCTGGCGCGCTCCCGTGGACGGATCCGAAACCAGATTTCATCCAGATAGCTGAGCGCATCGCGTTCTGGTGTGCTCTCGTATGGACGGATCCGAAACCAGATTCATCCGAACTGGACTTCTTCCACCCGCTACGAAGGGGAGTCCGAGGTTTTTGGTTTTCTTATTTTTTAGCTTGCTTGTGTTTAGAATTGTCCAAATGGGTTGTGCACATTTCTTAACCCATATTTGATGAATTGTGTTGTTATATGGATTAGTTATATTTTCAGTAAATGGGGCATAAATAGGTTAAAATAATAAAATCTAAAATAATGAGCATTAAATGAGTTCACCACTTTTTTAGACTCAACTCATCTCTATAAGTCTCTTTTTACTCTCTCCCGCCCTCACTCAATTTGTGCTCACTAACTCTGCTCTTTGACCTAGCATGGATACAAGTTTTCATAAATTTAGTTAAATATAGAATTGTTTTAGTAATATGAGTTGAATCGGGTCAATTATGAGTCATTGAATTTTTATTGTATGAAAATTGATCAAAATAGGCTAAATTGAGCAATTTGGATCCAACCATACCATTAACAGGACTACTTGTGTGTGCTCAATAAAAATTGGATCGAATTGGGTATGTTAATCACTCTTCCTAGCTAATGCGATCTCCTACAATTCGGTATTGGATCTTCTATATGGTGTCATGAATCACAAAGACAACTAGATGATCAAATTCGACAATTCTGAACTTGACTTATTGCAAAAATTATCAGAGTCTATGATCTAAACAATTGATAATTGATATTTTTCGAAAAGAGGTACTTAACAAAGATATGCATCTTAAGTATTAGAGAAGAGGTTAATACAATCATAGGTCGATGCCACTATTCTATTTTAGGGGAAATTTCAAATAAGAGCTTGAATTGGAGTTGTTTTCTCAAATAAGGGTTTGAAATAAATATTATTTCAAATAAAGGTCTAAAGTGGTAAACCGATCTCAAATAAGAGTCTAAACTTGTCAACTAGCCAAACCTTTATTGGCAAGTGAATTGTGTGATCGTTCCAGCCACACCGGATACGGGACATTTTTTGTCCCAAAAATTTTTGGTTGATTTTTGTTCGTCTTTTTCCAGATTCGAGGATTCAATGGCGGTGAAATTTCTTGTTGTTGCTCCACCTCTTCACCTAGAGCTAACAATTCCTCAATCCCCTCCTATCCCAAACACATTGCTTTTTCACGAACTCGAGGCAAATTCAGGGAAAAAGGAGAGATCTTGACCTTGTTTTCAAGGTTTAAGGTCTTGCAGATCAATGTAGAAGCAGGAAAGGAGGAGAGAGAAGACGAAAGGTGGGGCTAGATTTTTTTTGGCCTTTACTAGCATAACAACCTTTGAACTACAATGATGATAATAACTTATTATGTAACACAAATTATTAAAGGAATAGGCTCAACAATAATTTATAAATATTTGTTATTTGATTTTTTGTGGTTTAGAATAAATTATTATTTTCACAGTAAATTAAAGACTGTCACATGATCATTTCTCATTTCTTTTCTTACCTGATTAATCGGAAATTTAAAAAGTAATTTATATTGGATGAGGTTGGCATGTCTGTAATCGGATCCTTGAATGGGTATTAGCTAATTACGAAAATTTGTTTGCTAAGTATTGTGATTAACACGACTTACTTCTTAGCACTTCTAGAGAAATCATATTTGTCCTTCAATCAAATCGAACTCACCCCCCAATCTTCTAGCTGGGAAGCACTGACATTCTCTCGAGAATTTTTGTACTGTGTTAGATATTTTAACATGTGTTTGACACTCTCTGTCACTCGAATAAACAGGTGTTAGATTGGTCAATTCTCCTGGCATTTCTAACATGTGAGTTTAGAATTTCGACATGTGATTCAAATATGCATAGAGTTAATTTAAATTTTTTTGAATAAATGAGGAGTCAAAATATAAATATGCAAAAAAAAGGGGGGGGGAAGAAGCAAAACCTAGTCTTCTCTTTTCTTCTAACTCTTACTTGTGACACATAATTTACTCTCCCAAGTTTGTTTTTTCTCTTTTCTTCCGACACACTCTGACACGTGAGTCCAGAATATGGATTTATTTTTTCCTCTAAATTTTATGAATTATTGGAATGAAGTTAACAAATGGTGAATTGATGTTTTTAGTGTGAATTCATTCTAAACTCTCTCTTTTTTTAAATTGATTTATTAGTGAATTTGAATCAAATTAATTTGATTGAAAAAATCATAAAAATAATAGCTTATCATGTATATATAAAAATATACATTTATTATAAGACGTGTCCTAATGACTGGAAATTCTCTATTTTTTGAGAAAAACGTGCCATGTTGTGTAGTGTCGTGTCATGTCGAGTGTTGTATCGGTGCTACTTAGTCTCCCAGCCGCCTACATCTGTTGGATGTATGCCCTAAAGCTACTATGTAATAGTTACATATTAGGGATTTCAGTTGTACTATCATCATTATTATTAATTAATGGCAATGACGTATTCATTCATTTGTCTAATTATTTTATGAATGATTCCATAAGATCAGTTATAACTAGACCTATTCTTGAGACGTCAAGAATATTGTGACGGGTTCATAGTTAGACTGAATCTTTAAATTGTTCCTGGTCAATGGATTATTGAGTGGATATTTATAATCCTGTTGAGACCGGTGTGTTCTTAACTTCAACATTAAGTATTGGATACTTAAGGAATGATGAGTCGCAAGTCATTAGGTATTATGATACCTGAGTTAGAACACAAGTGTTTGTATTAGACAAATTCACTGAACGTGATGTATATAGAACGATTAGCAACATGGAAGCTTTTAGCGTGGTCAATGTCTAATTGTTCATGCTTTGGTCTTGTGTAAATAATCTTTAGACCTGAGGTACAGTGTTAACTTGTGTATCGAACAACTATGGTTCACGGGTGCACATAATGTCGGATCGTTGATCCGTCTTTATACCTGATGGTCATAGTTTGTTCATATACGAAGTTGCACGTGTACGCAATATGGAATCTGTCTCCTTGTTACATACAAGGTATTATAATGATGTCCTATGCAATCTAATTGTGACAATGTATTGAAATCCTCGGCCGGGGTTGTAACCGAGAATAAATTGTTTATGTCTCAAATAAAGTACATGTCAATTAGATTTGTTCATATGATCGAATTGGTGACTTGACAAATATTCCATGGTCTTTGTTCGATCGGGACATAGTAAGACGGAGGGATTAAATTACACTGTAACCAAAACTGACAGGTTCATTATGTTCTTAAAGCATTCACACTATCTGGGTAGCCATGACATATTGCTAGATGTCAATCGTGGCTTGTAGGACCCAAAGAGTAATCGGGACAATTAATTCTTTTGGGAGTACTAATGTGTTAGTACAAGTCTTACTACCAGTTTAGTGATGAACCTAGGGATGTCACACACCATAACCAATTGGGATAACGTAGAACAAGAGAGATATAATTTTGCAAATGTGTTTGCAATTAATACGGTCGCATTGAGTCGACACGAAATGAAATTAAATGGGATTTAATTTAATTTGTATTATAGTCATGAGCCTACGTGCATATGATGCACACGCATGCCCAAAGTGGATACATGTTTATGTACCTTAAATGCGCACTCAATAAACTATGTTCCTTTTATTTTATTTTTGAATTTATTAATTAAATTATGCATGCGGTCAGCAATTGTTGCTGACCGCATGCGACGCACTCATGTGCGAATTTTATTTTTGAATAATAAAAAAAAGAAAAAAAAATTTGCATGCAAGGCACGATCAGCAACGGTTGCTGATCGTGCGCATGCAAGGCACGATCAGCAACCGTTGCTGATCGTGCACATGAAAGACACGATCAGCAACCGTTGCTGATCGTGCGCATGAACAACACGATCGGCAACGGTTGCTGGTCGTCCCACGATCGGCGACGGTTGTCGATCGTGGGTGGTTATCCATGCGTAACCGCTCGTAAAATAATTCTTATATAAAGCGTGGGTGTGCGGTTTTGTGCGCGTATGTATGAAAACGAAAGGAAAAAGAGAGAAGAAAGGTTTTTCTCTCATTTGGGCTGTGGCTGATAATACTAAGGATACGAAGGAATATCTCCACGAAGTTGCTAGCACAATTGTAGTGGCGATTATCCACAAGTTCTCTCTTCGTTCGATATCCATTGGTGGTGTGTCCGAACTAGAGGTCCGACGTTTGTGGGGCTTGAACGAAGAACATTTGAACCAGTTTGTTTAAAGCGCGCTTCGAGAGGTAATTCGTTCAACTCCCTTCTTATAACCAGATTTTTGATTAAAACGCACGAACAACGCCTTTGGAGATTCATGTATAGAAATATTTTATCTTGTTTCCGCTGCGTTTATGTTAATTTGCCTATACATGACACATGAAATCCCAACAGTGGTATCAGAGCCAACCTTAGGCGTTTTTCGTGCGTTTAATTGATTTATAGTTCATAGATTTTTGCATAGATGTTGATTAATTTATGTGATAAATTTAATCAACTATGCAAAATTGGAACTAAATCAATTTTGAATCAAAAATCCATAATTTGTTATATTTTGCGTTTATGTTCTGCATATGATTCGTTATTATGAATTTAAAGATGACGACGCAACCTCCGTTTGGAATCGCACTCATGAAATTTGTTTCATCGATTTGATTCCTTAACGTAATTTGTGTTGTTCAACTTTAAATTTGTTTAAATGCAGAATTTTATTTATGCCTTCCAGAGCTTTAAATTTTGAATTTATGGCTCGTAAGGAAGGGTGGTGATCATGGAAAAATCCTAATCATTATGATGGTTGTATGGATGAATGTATGATGATTACAGGTATTCATTTTTGGGATGTAATTATTAAATGAAGGCTGCGTCCTTCCTTTTATTTTATTTTATTTTATTTTAATTTTTCATGAAATGTAATTTTAGTATAGTTTATTATATCAATTGTTGATGTAAATGCTACGAGTTCAAGAGGAGCCATTGGAGGAGCCGTTAAGCCGGTGAGCTCTATGGGCCCGGTCTTTGAAGAGTTCAAAGATTGAAGAAGAAGTGAAGAGAAGATCCCTATTGTTAAGACATTAAAATGGCTAAATGGGTCTCATTGGCTCGAGACCCATTGAACCATAATTCCATGATCACCACGTAGGATAGATGATTATGTGACATCTATTTATTTTTGTGTTTATGTTATTGTGCATATTAAACCGGTTAATGTGCAAAGTGAGACCGTTAATAACGACCCAAATCTCCTTATTAATAATATTAAGTCGAAACGGGTTTCGGACTCGTGGCCTACCATCGTCGTGGTTTGATCCGATATTATGGTGGTTAATTGATCGGCTATGGATACATAGGGGTTAATTACCATTCATAATATTGGATCACTCCATTATACATATGATGTTGTAAGGTTGGAGCCAAATGATTTCTAATAATTGTCAGGTGAGGAAATCTTTTGTGCTTTTCAATACTTACATGAGACGATGGGTTAGACTTAACTATGATCATGATGCCAATAACTGTTAGGTGAGGCTTTCATGGTCTAGAGGCTAAAGTTATGATTGGGACTCGCATATGATGCGTTGAACAAGTTGGTTCACTCACTAAGTTCATAGAACACCAATAACTGTTAGGTGAGGTGGGCTTTGGACTGGTGGGACTCTAATCCCCACTAGTAATCTTTACCCAACAAAGATTACCGCTTCCCATCTTAAGGAGTATGGGATTCGAATATAAATTTAGTGGGAGGATCTATTTCATTTAAAGGCCAAAATGAAATAGTTATTTTGAAGTACAACGGCTAACAATTTATTTTCTGCAACAGATATATTATTACTCTGAAAATGGTGACTACAAATCCACTCGCTTCTATTCTTGACAAGAATTGTTTGACTGGACCCAATTTCACTGACTGGGTGAGGAATTTGAGAATTGTTCTCAATTCAGAAAAAATTGGGTATGTGCTTGATGAAGAGATGCCAAAGTCCTTTCCTGAGGGTGGGACCCAAGAGGAACGTGTCACTTATGACAAGTGGCATGACGATGACTTAAAAGTTAGGTCATATATGCTTGCTTCGATGAATAATGAATTACAGAAGAAGTATGAATCTATGGAAGATGCTAGGTCGATCATTTTGCACTTAAAGGAATATTTTGATGAGAATGGTCGAACCTCTAGATATGAGATATCTAAGGCATTGTACCGTATGAGGATGGCTGAAGGATCATCAGTTAATGATCATGCTTTGAAAATGATCTGGCACATTGAAGAATTGGCTAGGCTGAATCTCGTTATGGACAACGAGTTAGCTGTGGATTTGATCCTCCAATCTTTGCTCGATTCCTTCTCTCGGTTTTGTCCAAAACTTTCACATGCATAAGATGGATAAAACTCTTGCTGAATTACATAGCATGCTGGTAGTTTATGAGAAGGAAATGCATAACACGAGGCCAAATGTAGTGGCTATGGCTAAGGCTTCTTCTTCAAGGAGTAAGACTGTTTTGAAGAAAAGAACCTGGAAGAGGCCTGTCAAACCTGTTATGCAACCAAAACCCAAGATTGAAAAAGGGAAATGTCATTACCGTGGTGTCAAGGGGCCTTTGGAGGAGGAAGCGTAAGAAGTACCTTGCGAGCTTGAAGGTCAAGCCCAAGGACCAACCTTGTGAAGGTATGGTGTCTATGCTTATTGAAACTAATCTTATGGTTAGTGCTGAATCTAGCTTATGGGTTCTAGATTCTGCTGCAACTTCACATATTTGTATGTCTTTGCAGAATCTGGAAATAAGCAGGATGCTAGGGCGAAATGAGATTGTCCTGACATTTGCCAATGGAGCAAGAGTTGCTGCATTAGCTATAGGGACTTTTCGTTTATGTTTGCCTTCTGGACATGTATTGGTTTTGAAGAACTGTTTGCATTACAAGAATGCTGTTAGGAACATCATCTCTATACCTCGTTTAGGTAAAGAGAATTATGAATTTTCTTTTGCTGATGATGTTTGTTCTATTTATCAAAATAGAAGATGTGTTGGTTCTGGCTTATTAACCAATAATCTTTATACCATTACAATGTCCCGTAATGCGATTACCGATGTCAATAAGCAAAATAGAATTGATATAAATGCCATAACTAAAAAACGCCCTAGAGACGGTCCAAATAAAAAGTATGTTTGGCATCTCCGGTTAGGTCATATTGGAGAAGATAGAATTAACAAGTTGAGTAATGATGGGTACATTGATCCATCAATGTTTGAGTCATACTCGACTTGTCAGGCATGTCTTCCGGGAAAAATGACCAAAGCGCCCTTTGTGGGACATAGTGTGCGAGCTGCTGATATATTGGGATTAATACATACAGATGTATGTGGACCAATTAATGAAACTACTAGAGGTGGTTATTCTTACTTCATTACCTTCACCGATGATTAGTCACGGTATGGTTATTTATACCTAATGAAGTATAAATCCGAATCCTTTGAAAAGTTCAAGGAATTCAAGACTGAAGTTGAGAAACAAACAGGAAAATGTATTAAGGCTCTTCGATCCGATCGAGGAGGTGAATACCTTAGTACTGAATTTTTGGACCATCTAAAAGAGAATGGCATTTTATCACAATGGACACCTCCGGAACTCCGAACATAATGGTGTATACGAACGAAGAAATCGTACTTTATTAGATATGGTTCGATCTATGATGAGTTACACCGATTTACCTATATCCTTTTGGGGATATGCCCTTGAGACAGCTGCATATATACTGAACAGAGTGCCTTCCAAATCTGTTCCAACTACGCCCTATGAGATATGGCATAGTAGGAAACCAAGTCTTAATCATATTAAGATTTGGGGTTGTCCAGCTTTCGTTAAAAAGCTAAAAATGGACAAATTGGAGGCAAGATCTGAACAAGGGCGCTTCATTGGATATCCAAAGGAATCTCTTGGATATTATTTCTATTTTCATTCAGACCAAAGAATTTTGGTGAGTAGGCACGCTTCTTTTCTGGAGAATCAGTTCATCCAAGAAGGTGGTGCTGGGCGGAAAATAGTCTTACAAGAAGAAAATAATGAAGTACCAAACAATCGAGTTCAGATACCAATCTCTGATTCAGTGGGAGCTTCTGATACACAACCTCTTAGGAGAAGTGCGAGAACGTCTCGCCTACCTGCTCGTTATAGACACTCGGTTGATCTTATTGAACCATTATTCATTGTGGATGATAGTGATCAACCCGGTGATCCCAAAACCTATGAGGAGGCGATGTCGGACATCGATTCTGGTAAATGGCTAGAAGCCATGAAATCTGAAATGGATTCAATGTATTCCAATGATGTTTGGACCTTGGTTGACCAGCCTGATGGTATTGTACCGATTGGCTGTAAATGGATCTTCAAGAGGAAGATGAATGCTGAAGGTCAAATTGGAACTTACAAAGCACGGCTGGTGGCGAAAGGATATCGTCGGAAAAGAAGGAATCGATTATGACGAAACTTTCTCACCTGTGGCCATGTTAAAATCCATTCGGATTATGTTGGCTATAGCTGCACACCTTGATTATGAGATATTCCAAATGGATGTTAAAACGGCTTTTCTAAATGGTTTTCTAGAGGAGGATATCTATATGGAACAGCCACGGGGTTTTGAATCCAATGGTGAAAATCATAAGGTGTGTAAGCTTAAGAGATCCATTTATGGACTCAAACAAGCCTCCAGAAGTTGGAACGTCCGTTTTGATGAGGTAGTCAAATCGTTTGGCTTCATCAAAAATCCGGATGAACCTTGTGTATACAAGAAGATCAGTGGGAGTGCAATTGCATTTCTAGTTTTGTATGTCGATGATATACTTTTAATTGGGAATGATGTACCAATGATATCATCGATAAAACTATTCTTGTCACAGAAATTCTCCATGAAAGACTTAGGAGAGGCAACCTACATTTTAGGTATCAAGATCTATAGAGATAGATCGAGACGATTGATTGGCCTCTCACGGTCTACGTACATAGACAAGGTGTTAACACGTTTTAACATGCAATGTTCCAAAAGAGGATTATTGCCTTTTAGGCAAGGGATCCGTCTTTCTAAGGAGATGTGTCCCAACACTTCTGAAGAAAGAGAGCGGATGGCGAAGATACCATATGCATCCGCTATTGGAAGCATAATGTATGCTATGCTATGTACTAGACCGATATTGCGCATGCTGTAAGTATTACTAGCAGATATCAGTCTGACCCAGGACAAGAACACTGGATAGCAGTCAAGAATATTCTTAAGTACTTGCGAAGAACTAAGGATTTATTCTTGATATATGGAGAAGGAGAATTTAAAGTTGTAGCTTATACAGATTCCGATTTTCAATCGGATCCTAATGATTATAAGTCTACGTCCGGGTTTGTCTTTACATTCAATGGTGGCGCAGTTAGTTGGAAAAGTTCCAAACAAAGCATAACCGCTGATTCCACCACCGGCGCAGTATGTAGGCGCCGAAGCAGCAAAGGAAGCCGCTTGGATGAAGAAGTTTATTTCGAACTTGGAGTTGTTCCTTCAATTGAGCAGCCAATTACATTGTTTTGTGACAACAATGGGGCGATAGCTCAAGCTAAAGAACCAAGGTCTCACCAAAAGTCCAAGCACATTGAGAGACGCTTCCATCTCATCAGAGAAATTGTTGGGAGAGGTGATATCGCCTTGCAGAAAATTGCCTCGGCGGAAAACGTGGCGAGATCCCTTTACTAAGGCCTTACCTCAGTCTTCTTTTGAAAGACATATTGACAAAATGGGTTTGAGGTACCAGACAAGTTGGCTTTAGTGCAAGTGGGAGATTGTTGGATGTATGCCCTAAAGCTACTATGTAATAGTTACATATTAGGGATTTCAGTTGTACTATCATCATTATTATTAATTAATGGCAATGACGTATTCATTCATTTGTCTAATTATTTTATGAATGATTCCATAAGATCAGTTGTAACTAGACCTATTCTTGAGACGTCAAGAATATTGTGACGGGTTCATAGTTAGATTGAATCTTTAAATTGTTCCTGGTCAATGGATTATTGAGTGGATATTTATAATCCTGTTGAGACCGGTGTGTTCTTAACTTCAACATTAAGTATTGGATACTTAAGGAATGATGAGTCGCAAGTCATTAGGTATTATGATACCTGAGTTAGAACACAAGTGTTTGTATTAGACAAATTCACTGAACGTGATGTATATAGAACGATTAGCAACATGGAAGCTTTTAGCGTGGTCAATGTCTAATTGTTCATGCTTTGGTCTTGTGTAAATAATCCTTAGACCTGAGGTACAGTGTTAACTTGTGTATCGAACAACTATGGTTCACGGGTGCACATAATGTCGGATCGTTGATCCGTCTTTATACCGATGGTCATAGTTTGTTCATATACGAAGTTGCACGTGTACGCAATATGGAATCTGTCTCCTTGTTACATACAAGGTATTATAATGATGTCCTATGCAATCTAATTGTGACAATGTATTGAAATCCTCGGCCGGGGTTGTAACCGAGAATAAATTGTTTATGTCTCAAATAAAGTACATGTCAATTAGATTTGTTCATATGATCGAATTGGTGACTTGACAAATATTCCATGGTCTTTGTTCGATCGGGACATAGTAAGACGGAGGGATTAAATTACACTGTAACCAAAAACTGACAGGTTCATTATGTTCTTAAAGCATTCACACTATCTGGGTAGCCATGACATATTGCTAGATGTCAATCGTGGCTTGTAGGACCCAAAGAGTAATCGGGACAATTAATTCTTTTGGGAGTACTAATGTGTTAGTACAAGTCTTACTACCAGTTTAGTGATGAACCTAGGGATGTCACACACCATAACCAATTGGGATAACGTAGAACAAGAGAGATATAATTTTGCAAATGTGTTTGCAATTAATACGGTCGCATTGAGTCGACACGAAATGAAATTAAATGGGATTTAATTTAATTTGTATTATAGTCATGAGCCTACGTGCATATGATGCACACGCATGCCCAAAGTGGATACATGTTTATGTACCTTAAATGCGCACTCAATAAACTATGTTCCTTTTATTTTATTTTTGAATTTATTAATTAAATTATGCATGCGGTCAGCAATTGTTGCTGACCGCATGCGACGCACTCATGTGCGAATTTTATTTTTGAATAATAAAAAAAAAAAAAAAAAAAAGTTGCATGCAAGGCACGATCAGCAACGGTTGCTGATCGTGCGCATGCAAAGGCACGATCAGCAACCGTTGCTGATCGTGCACATGAAAGACACGATCAGCAACCGTTGCTGATCGTGCGCATGAACAACACGATCGGCAACGGTTGCTGGTCGTCCCACGATCGGCGACGGTTGTTGATCGTGGGTGGTTATCCATGCGTAACCGCTCGTAAAATAATTCTTATATAAAGCGTGGGTGTGCGGTTTTGTGCGCGTATGTATGAAAACGAAAGGAAAAAGAGAGAAGAAAGGTTTTTCTCTCATTTGGGCTGTGGCTGATAATACTAAGGATACGAAGGAATATCTCCACGAAGTTGCTAGCACAATTGTAGTGGCGATTATCCGCAAGTTCTCTCTTCGTTCGATATCCATTGGTGGTGTGTCTGAACTAGAGGTCCGACGTTTGTGGGGCTTGAACTGAAGAACATTTGAACCAGTTTGTTTAAAGCGCTTCGAGAGGTAATTCGTTCAACTCCCTTCTTATAACCAGATTTTTGATTAAAACGCACGAACAACGCCTTTGGAGATTCATGTATAGAAATATTTTATCTTGTTTCCGCTGCGTTTATGTTAATTTGCCTATACATGACACATGAAATCCCAACAACATCTCCACAAGGCCCTTTGTGCCTCCTTCCGTGATGAGTTCGCCCTTTGTAGCCAAATTCCTGAGCTTGTGATTAGAGAAGTCGAACAAGAATTGCTTGAGTTCTTCCCCTGATATCGAGTCTTAGAGTGGCATTGATCTAGCTTGGGTTATTCGAGTGGACAGTGTCGCTTGCCTTAATGCTAGTGGTCCTAGGGTACTTGTTGGAACCGTCGATCGAGAAGTAATCGGCTCAAGATCAAGTCCCCCAATTCATCATTGATCTCGTCAAAGTTCCTAGGGTTGTTGATTGAGCCAGAGTTGGAGTTGTGGAGCAATTCCTAGTCCTGGAACTCATATAATAAAGAAAGAGAAAAAAAAGATTCGTCAGCAGGCTAGGATTTAGTTGACTAAAAAGATCATACCCTTAATTGAGATTGATTTGCTACTTCAGATTCTTATTTGAAATGATATCTACTCTAGGCTCTTATTTGAAAAAATTGACGCTACTTTGAGTCTTTATTTAAAATTTTCCCTCTACCTTATTGCTTAAAGTCAACTGACTTTGAAACGCGATGTCATAGGCTTATTGTGTGATTGGCATGATTTTATCGTTTGAAACTTTAAAGGACGCGTGGTGCATGTTTATTATGGTCGTCAGTTGTTTATTATTTGTCAGTATCTTCTGGTGCAATTTTTTTTCTGTCATTTCACACGATTTTTATCAAAATCTTCTGCATTATGATCGTAATTCAAGCAGCTTCGTTATTAATTCAAGGTCGTCAACATTAATAAACTAGTCAAATGACAAAAGTCCCCAAGAGGGCACGCGTCTCTCCAAGCATTCATATTTACCTAACGAAGTCCACCAAATTTTCAGATATTTTATTCCCACGTTTATATTAGATAGACTATGGAAATGCCTGAATTTCGAGGAACTCTAGTTAATCAAGACAGAGAAAAGTGGAATCCACGACCTTAATAATTGAGAACAACTTGGTAGATGATATCAAAAGCATCGCGATTAGAGCATAATGTATATCTGAATTAGGTTGTCAGGAAAGACATGGAAGGACTACGCAAAGAAATTGTTATGTCTAACCATAATTGTTACAAAGTGGTTACACCAATTATAGGAAAGAAATTGTAGAGGGTGGTGCAGAAAAAAACTTTTCCGATTGCAAAGTACCGATGTCATGATCGGGGCAAATTATTTTCTGATTGGTAGATTATGAAACACGAATATCGCCCTTACGTGATATAACTAAAAATAAATATGAGTGGCTTTATGTTTATAACTATCTAATCGAAACTAGGAATAATCGAGAGTTGAAAAACAAGCCGGCGGACCTAATAAGGGGTTGGTGGTGACCGCTGCTCCTCCTCTCTAACTACAAAAGTAACCTTTAGTAAAATGAGGAAAAAAAATCTATCTACATATTATTAATAAAAGAAAATAACATCTAGCCCGCCACGGTCGGATCCTCGATCTCCCGTCGGCGAAACACACGATCCGTTGCTACGTTAGAGAAGAAAGCATTTGATGCCAGCCCCGTCCAAAGACACATACAAGAAATCTTCGATCCCGACACACAGAGAGAATGTCTCATGCGTCGGGTAGGTCGCGATCATAAAACAAATTCTCAAATTTCAATAACATTGATCACGCGTTATTGTTCATGTGACCTAAATTCGAATAATCTCATCATCCCCACTCACCGGGCAAAATGAGTTGTAAAGACGATCTTTTCCCTCAAATAATCTCCCCACGTGTCTTCCATATCTCTAGTCCCCAACCCACTTATGCAAAAACCTTTGTCCCTTCTTAGCCTATTTAACCCTCAAAGCACGGCAGCACTCGGTGCCATCGTCCTTGTTTATACCGCTCGCTCCTCGATTCTTTCTAGCCATGCAAACTTCTACTTCTCTGCACTTCATCGCTCCGTCAGCCACGCACATTTCTTCTCAAACTTGTTCGCCCACCTGCCAAATGCTCATCAACCCTCCCCAGAAGACCCTCCCCAAGATCATGTACCCGCCCTCGGCACCGCCGCCGCCGATGCCGCCACGACTGGCGACCCCCCCTTGGCGGTGGCCACCGCGGACCCCGTCGAAGAAAGCGAACTACCCTGAGAGCTTGAACCCGTTCCAGAGGTTCGTGGCCTCGGCGCTGGACACGCTGGAGGGATCGCTGTTGGTGCCCTTCGAGAAGCAGCACGAATTGCCCCGAACGGCGGACCCGGCGGTTCAGTTGGCCGGGAACTTCGCACCGGTCCAGGAGTGTCCGGTTCAGCACGACTTGGAAGTGGTGGGCCAGATACCCTCTTGCCTACGTGGCGTCTACGTGCGTAACGGTGCCAATCCCCTGTTCCTGCCATCCGGCGGCCACCATTTGTTCGACGGCGACGGCATGATCCACGCCGTCACGCTCAGCTCGGGTAACGGTGCGAGCTACAGCTGCCGGTATACCCGCACAAGCCGGCTCGAGCAGGAGGCTGCGCTCGGCCGGCCTGTGTTCCCCAAGCCGATCGGGGAGCTGCATGGCCACTCAGGCCTGGCACGGGTGGCCCTGTACGCGGCCCGCGCTGGGCTTGGCCTCATCAATGGTTCGGCCGGCTCGGGGGTCGCCAATGCGGGGCTCGTCTACTTCAATGGCCGCCTGCTGGCCATGTCGGAGGACGATCTTCCGTACCACGTGCAGGTCGATGGTAGCGGCGACCTCAAGACGGTCGGGCGGTTCAACTTCGGCGGCCAGCTGCGGTGCCCGATGATAGCCCACCCCAAGGTGGACCCCGCCACGGGGGAGCTCCACGCGCTGAGCTATGACGTCGTGAAGCGTCCCTACTTGAGGTACTTCAAATTCGATAAGACGGGAAAGAAAACATCGGACGTGGACATAAACCTCCAGCAGCCCACCATGATCCACGACTTCGCGATCACCGAGAACGACGTCGTTATCCCAGACCACCAGGTGGTGTTCAGGCTGTCCGAGATGCTCCGTGGCGGGTCGCCGGTCCTCTATGACGAGAGGAAGATGTCACGGTTCGGGATCATGCCGAGGGATGCCGCTGACGAGTCGAGCATCCGGTGGTACGATGTGCCGGGTTGCTTCTGCTTCCACCTGTGGAACGCGTGGGAGGAGAGGAACGGCGATGGAGACAAGGTCGTGACCATTCTCGGGTCGTGCATGGACCCGCCCGACTCCATCTTCAATGAGCACGGCGGCGAAGGTGAACGGCATCTGCAGAGCCAGCTCTCGGAGATCCGGACCAACACGAGGACCGGGCACTGTGCGAGGAGGGCCGTGGTGGCGGGGATGAACCTGGAGGCGGGTCAGGTGGCCAAGCATCTCCTGGGGAGGAGGACGAGGTACGCGTACTTGGCCATAGCCGAGCCGTGGCCCAAGTGCTGTGGGATGGCCAAGGTCGACCTGTCGACCGGCGAGGTGAGCAGATTTTTGTACGGGCGGCGGAGGTTCGGAGGCGAGTCGTGTTACGTGGCGGAGGAGGAGGAGGACGGAGGCGGGTACTTGATGAGCCTCGTGAGGGACGAGGAGAGAGGGACGTCGGAGCTGGTGATCGTGAGGGCTTCGGACATGGAGCAGGTGGCGGCGGTGAGGCTGCCGTCGCGAGTGCCGTACGGGTTTCACGGCACGTTCGTAAAATTTCAGGATTTGATGGGGCAGGTGTCGCGTTCTTGATGCTCTCTGACTACTTTTTTTTAATCAAGGACGTAAATGTAATATCGTCTCTCGCGGGGGAGGGGACGAGTTTCTTCGCGAAGGTGACACCGTGAAAATCCGTGCAGCTAAAGATTCTCTAATTTCTCCTTGTATGGTCTAGGAAATTTGGTATTTTAGCGGTGACCAGGGAGACTATTTTAGAGTCTTATCATAAGTTTGTATTTACAAAAAGTTTGGCCTCTGTAATTAAAATTAATGCACTAATTAGTTACCACACAATTAAGGTACTTTTTAATTGATCACATCAATCGGCCATGTTAAAGTAGGATGGTGATTTTGCCAATCAGGTAGTAGTAATTCAAAGTCCAATCGGGTTCAATGAAAATCACAGGATAGGATAATGGATGTAATGCCGAGATTGAAACATTATCTTTTTAGTTTACAAAAGACAAACTAATTCGAACTCATTTGGTACTAAATGAATACAGAATGAATGGCCAGTGAAAGAGAATTAACCACAAATCACTTCAAGTCATAATGCTCATGTACAAATGGATAAGAGAGATGCTAGGTTGTAACTTTACACCAAAAAATAAATAAATAAACAAGTAAGCAACAAGCTTTTTTCTACTTAGTACCTACAAAACATTGTGATACGGCATGGCGTACATCTATGGGAGAGTGATAGAATATTTCATTATGAATTAGCCGGTATAATAAGAAGCATAAACTACACTCGACCCATTTGAAACACTTTTGCTATTTTGAGTCTTCAATTGCACACGATAGACTTATCAACAAGTCCCGATAAAGATCTTGAGGAAACATTCATTAAAGTTTCACGAAGAGCTCTTTCAAATCCTCAAAGATGCCTTGGTTTTCATTTAATTTCCCTTTAACAGATAATACAAAGAGTGTCACACCTCAACTCTTGAGCTCGCGACAATCCCTTACCATGATCAATTGAAAGTAACGTTCCAAGACTCGTCGACGACCAATCATTTTACCTTTCGTTATGCACAAGGGAAAAACGAACCATCCCCATTCCAAACAAACAGTCAAACAATCAAATAGGGATAGAGGGATGAACTGCAAAATCCTCAATTGCTCATTTATAGAATTTACTCGATTAATCAATAGAGGATCATTTCCCCGATACAAGTGCAACAAATGGGCTGATCCATCTTCTAAGCCAATCCAAAAAGAAACTAGGCTAGGCTAATCCAACTATAGAATATGAACCCTTGGGTTCAACACCACCATCACCGAGATCTATCGGACTCAGGCGCTATCAAGTCAATCACTAGAGGAGTGAGGGCATAATTCTCCACTATGTCATTCTAAAGGCCTGAAAATGGTTATTCAATAACCAGTAAGATAAAATCTCCTCAAGTTCTTCCCTTAAGCCCTGATTAGTAAGCCAACTTAACCCGAGGTATCTCTCCAAAACCACCCCTCACTCAACCCAACAACAAATAACCAGCAGTCAGCAATTAAACAACAAGCAAGGTCAACCAATAATCAAAAGCCGATTCGCATGCAACCTTACCCGGTATACCATACCCTGCACATTATATATAAGCACAATACACGCAATGCATATGGCCATTAGATGATGCAGTTCACCAATCACATGCGAGTCGCGTCACAAATGATCTCACTTGGCCATTATCACACCCTACACGTTATCAATTCATGCGTGCGTGCCATAAATAATGTAATCATCTCATGCATAATCGGAACCAATGATGCCATATTTCTCACGCACTCTTGTATCCACACGTGTTCTGATTATTATTGCTCCTCGGGCTACAACTTGGGCCGAGGTGCTATGGCACTACGGTGCCCTTCCTCCGCAGAGGCCCAATTGTGCCATTCCATGCTTTTGCTACGGTGCCCTTTCTTCGTAGAGGCGCAACTGTACCCTTCCATATAGGCTGAGGCGCTACGGTGCCCTTCCTCTAGAGAGGTGCAACTGTGCCCTTCGAGACGCTACGACGCCCTTCTTCCGTAGAGGAGCAACCGTACCATTCCTTCAACAAATCAAACTGCCGTAGCCAATACACACATACTTGCACATACACTTGCATTAAAATCTCAATTCATTCCTCATAAAAGTTGTTCATTTCTAGTGTCCCTCAGACAATTCATCTTTTTCCCATTTTTATGAAAATCACATAATTCATGTGGATGCTCATACAATTACACATTCAATTCACTTCATAAAATCAAGACACATGAAATCATACACATTTTTAATTTTCGGATGAACAGTGCATGAATAGTGAAATTTTGATAATTTAATAATTAACAAACTCGGACTCCCTTTGTAAGCTATAAAAACTGACTATTTGGAGGAGAACCGGGCTAATTGGAGCAAAACGGTTTGGTCGGAGCTCTGGCTAGTGGTGGGCTGGCGACCGGCGACACCAGGGGTTGAGGGACAACTGTTGATGGCTGGTATGGGTAGTGGTTTGGTCGAAATTGGAGAGAAACGGAGGAAAAGACGAAATTGGGCAAAGGGCAATGCTATAGTGGTGGTTCGGTGAGCAGTCATTTTTGGCTGCCGTACGGGTCGGCCAGCGGCTCCATCCGACGAACGGCTAATGCCATCCAAATGAATTTTGTCTCTTGAACACAACGGTGGGTGGCACGAGCCGTGATTCACATGGGAAGGCCATGAACAACTCGATTTTCGGAGGAAGGTCAAAAGTTGAAATTATAGGAAGGAAAGAGAAACTAAGGGAAGAGAGTGTGCGGTTTGTGAGGGTTGAAGGAGGAGGAGAGAGAAAGCATTGAGGGCTGCAAGTCAAGCCTAATTAAGGCCATTAAATGGCTTGGTTCAAGTCCCCAAGAAACATGACATCATCTTCTCTCTCTTCTTTCGACTTTTATTTAAAATATCCAAGGGCATTTTGGTCATTTCCACCTTGCACAATTCCTAAACTGCCATTGGGCTGAAAATGAAAGGTGGGCCTAAGAAATGGACTAGAAAATGAAGAGGAATGGGCTGGAGAATTTGTTGGACTCGAAACGGCTCAAGGTTAGACAACGGGCTCAGGAGGGTAAATGGTCAGTTTGGTCCAACGGGCTCACTTGCTTGCCTTAGGTCTACCATGGTAGCTGTCCTACCTTGGGCATGAGACCCACTCTGTTCTTGCCCAGGCCATGTTCTCATAGGCTCGTTTTTTTGGTCCAAAAATCCATTTTTCAAAAACTTGGCTCGTCTGACATTATCGACTGTCGAAGAAGCATTGTCCAAAAGTCTATCCCAAACATTCTTGAAAATTTGAAGTCCAATCTTGGATTCTCATGCCTTGTCAATTTCGCCCAAATGCCATTTTGGTACTACTCAAACTGACAGGCTACTTCGAATACTCATGCATAACCGACTCGTGCTAAATCACGTTCTAGATTTATCGACATATAGACGTCTTTGACTACGTTAAATTGCGAATGAAATACGATTATCAAGGATTGACATAGGGCCGTTCGTGGGTTCGATAATAATAGATGGAATCACTCGTCGTCCCATTATTTCTGTTTGCAAATTGACTTCTATTCATCCCTAGAATCAGCTTGCATATCTATAGGATCGTCCTTACGCAAGTCTCACGGTCGAATCGTTTTCCCAGGTCAAGTTCTTTAGTTGCACGAGTTATGTTCTCATTAGCCTTTCCCTTCAAGGTCAGTATCTTATGAGTAATCAGTTCCGAGTGAGATCAACTACCAATGCATTGGCGAAATTAACATTCATTCCTTCCTCAAAAGGCTCGAATTTCAGGATGTCACAAAGAGCGTTGCTAATATAACATTATTTGGTGTACTGTGATAATATCAACTTATTGCGAGTCACAAATTTTTGAATAAGAGGATCTCACAACAATTTATAATTATTTGTTATTTAATTTTTATGGTTCAAAATACACTATTACTCTCATAGTAGATGAAAGACTGTAACTCAATCATTTCATTAATACAAATTCCAAACTCTATTAGAAACATCACACTCTAAAAGAACACATGGAGTAAGATTTAATACATGCACAAATATACTTAAAGCCTCACCTCAAAAGGATCCAAGTAGCTTTGCATGTGAAAGTAAGCACCTTACCCTTTCAACCAATGTTCTGTTCATTCTCTCAGCCAAGCCATTTAACTGAGGTGTATTGAGAGGTGTCTTTTGATGTCGAATACCTTGTTGTCTGTAATATTCATCAAAAGGTTCAATATACTCTCCTCCGTCATTGGTTTTGATACATTTCAATTTCTTTCCAGATTGTCTCTAAATTGAAGCCTGAAATTGTTAAAAGCATCTAATACTTGGTCTTTAGTTTTTAAGGTATGAATCCAAATTTTCCTTAAAAAATCATCTATGAAGGTAACAAAATAAAGAGAGCCATTAAGTGATTTTGTTTTCATAGGATCACAAACTTATTGTTGATGTCTAAACGTGTAAAGAACTGATCAATGATATCATTGGAGGACTTTTTCTCCAATTAGGATCAGACGGTAAGTGCCCTCAAACTTTATAAAATGCTTCACTTCGTCGTCTCTTTGTGCTTTCCCGGTTGGCAGCATTCAAGAAATGATCATTAGGGAGAGAGTGAGTAGGATTGCATCTTTCTATCTTCTCTGACTTTTTCTAATTGCACTTTGTTTTTTGAAATTTTTTTTAAGTTATAAAAAAATTGTTTCTGGGGTCAACTTTAAATAATGCAATTGGTGTCTCCCTAAAAGGTAGCTAAAACCATGAAATGGGAAGCTGTTGAAAGACCTGGCGTTCTCCGTTTGGACTTGGGAGTTGACTTTGGGCTTAATTTTCGTCGAAAGCAGGATTTCTTTCCACCAACTTGTGCCCCCAATTTTGGGGACATTTAAAATTATTTTATTTTGTTCCTTTTCCTTAGTTATCGTAAATGAGGACGGTGAGTTTATCATAATATAAAGATGTTCGAACATTGCACATCTTACGTGGAAGCAAATTTCTTAAAGTCCACCATCATTACTTCATTTATTCTTCTTTAATTGATTAATAACCATATATATATAAGCACATGAAGAAAAAGAAAAAGAGGAAATTTGAAAAGCCTAATTTAGACATGAAAACATGTACGCTTCGCTTTATAGCGAGGCCTTCTATCTTATGAATTCGATGAAGGACCAGATTGAGTTCGTTGTCATTGAAGGTTAAATAATCCCAGGGGGTGAATGATCTAACTTCCTAAGGAAAAACTTTTGGACACCCTTGAGCCAATGTAGCTGGTACCATGTCAAAGCCAAGAGAACTTGACCTAGAATAGTTGGGGAATAGTGTCCTTTTGGATAATGCTTTAGTCTTGAGGTTCTTCTGTGACAACTTTCTGAGAGGATTAAGCTTCTGTGTTGAATGTTGATTTTTCAAGAACTTCAGCCGGTTCTGGATCTTCGATTTCAATTGTATCCTGCTTAGAAAGATCTTGCTCCAGAAACTTGACATTCATGGATTCTTCCACAGTTTGAGTATTTTTGTTAAACACTCTATATGCTTTACTTGTGGTTAAGTATCCAAGAAATATACCTTCATCTGACCTTTCCTCAAACTTGCTTGGAAAATTGTTAGCATTTTTAAGAATAAAGCATTGACAGCCAAAAACACGAAAGTAGGAAACAATTGGTTTTCTGCCTTTGAAAATTTCATAGGGAGTTTTATCAAGAATAGGTCTTAGAAAAATTCTGTTAATGATGTGGCAAGATGTAGAGACTGCTTCTGCCCAGAAGCGAGTTGCTACCTTACTTTCAATTAGCAAAGTTCTGGCCATTTCTCGCAAGGACCTGTTCTTCCTTTCTACAAGTCCATTTTGTTCTAGAGTGTAAGGAGGGGAAAGCGTATGCTGAACACCATTTTTATCACAAAAATCTGTAAAGTCTTGATTTTCAAATTCTCCACCATGATATGTTTTAATGCTAGAAATAGAGTAACCTTTCTCATTTTGAACTCTTTTTGCAAATTTTGAAAAATAAGAGAAGGTTTCTCCTTTATTAGCAAGAAAGAATACCCAAGTAAAGCGAGGATAATCATCTACAATAACAAGATGGTACTTTTTACCTCAAATGCTTTGAGTTCTAGTTGGTCCAAAAAGATCCATATGAAGAAGCGGCAAGGCACGGTTGGTAGAAATCTGTTTTACAGTTTTGAAAGAACTTCTTACCTGTTTTCCCAGTGTGCATGCAGAGCAAAGTTCTGACTTTTTGTAGCTTAATGAAGGCAATCTACGCACAAGCTTTTTGCTGAGTAGTTTTGAGATCTGTTTCATACTAACCTGTCCAAGTTTGCGATGCCAGAGGTTTGCTTCATCTTGAACTAAGATGAGACATTTGGCAGTGTCTTCATTTATGTCCAAGAGATAGATGTTCCCTTGTCTTCGTCAAGTAAAAGATTGAGATGAGTCTTGATTGATTCCAAAACATTAGTTCTCCTTGAAATCAATTTTGAAACCAGCATCACATAACTGACTAATACTTAGCAGATTGTAGTTCAATCCTTCAACCAAAGAGACATTGTTGATGATAAGACTTCCAATCATTATTGTTCCTAGTCCAATGATATTTCCCTTGGTGTTGCCATCAAAGGAACCAGTTCCTCTTTTTATTATTTCTAAACATATGAACATTCTTGAATCTCCAGTCATGTGTCTTGAACAACCACTGTCCAAATACCATTTCTGCTTACTTTTGAAGCTTACCTGCATTTAAAACACATACTCAAGTTTTCTTTGGTACCCAGACTTTCTTGGGTCCGCTAGAGTTAGTAGTACATGCTTTGTCTATCCAATTTTTCTGAATAGGTCTCCAGACGTTAGGACACTTGTTTTCAAAATGTTCTTTTTCTCCGCAATTAGAACATTTGAGATTGTTTCGACCAACAGGTTTAACAAAATTCTTTTTGAAATGATTTTGTATGCTTGTCGAGGAGGTCTCTACCTAATTCTCTCATTGACTTTTGGAAAATCAATTAAAGAGTCACTTTCCTTATAATACCTAAGTCCTGACTTGTCGTAGTAAGGAATCTGAATGGAAAGTATATGCTGTAAAGTTTTCGATCCTTTAGAAAATTTTGCAGTAATATTCAAAAATTCCTTTTTGAAAGATTCATTCTCATTTAGTAAAGAATCTTGATTTTCCTTTATTTCCAAAAGTTCCTTTTTGAGAGATTCATTCTCATTTAGTAAAGTATCTCAATTTTCCTTGGTTTCCAAAAATTTCTTTTTGAAATCATCAAACTTTCCTTTTAAAGAAAAATTCTGTTGACTCAACTTGTAATTTTCCTTTTTCAGTACGGAAATCCTTTTCAGAGTGGATTTTAGATTTGAACGAATCTCATTTATATAATTTGAAACATCTGTAGGAATATCAGAATGGCTAACCTCAATCTCTTTGTCTGAGTCTGAGTCTGAGTTTGATTCTGAGTTTGAGTCTGATTCTGAGTCTGAGTGTGTCATTAGACAATTATTTCCATATTTGTCTTCACTGTCACTCCATGTTTCAGCTTTCAGGGCCTTCTTGTATTTTTCATACTTTCCTTTGTTCTTCTTCAGTGTGGGACAATTTTGTTTTATGTGACCCTTCTTTTTGCATTCAAAACAGACTACATCTTTGACAGACTCTTCCTCATCTGCTATTCTTCGTTGTCCAGACTATCTATTTTGCTTCCTGCTATTGAACTTCATGCCTTTCTTGTTTAACTTTTTTACCTTTCTGATTAACAGTGTAAGTTCTTCGTCGTCCAGCTCATCCTCAGAATTTGTATCATCAAAATCAACATTAGACTTAAGAGCAATAGATTTCTTACCTCTAGACTCCACTTCTTTGTTCATTTGTTTTGCTTCATAAGATTGTAGGGTTCCAACAAGCTCATCAACCGTTAGAGGTAAGATTGGCAGAGTTTCTCATATGGAGGTCTTCACATTATTCCAATCCTTTGATAAACCTCTCAAAAGCTTGTTGATTTTCATTGGTCTCGAGACAGGCTGTCCTTGATATGCAAGCCCATTTACTATTTCTGTAAATTGGTTGAACATATCTCCTATGGACTCCCCCTGTTTCATTTTGAAGGATTCATATTGACTAAGTAAAGTATTTACTTTGGTCTCTTTCACACGATCAATCCCTTTGTAGGTAACGTGCAGCCTATCCCATACTTCCTTCACTGTTTCACAAGAAGACATTCGATTATATTCATTAGGATATAAAGCATAGTAAAGAGAGTAGATAGCCTTAGCGTCTAAACCTTGTCTCTTTGTCAATTCTTCTTGAGAGATGATAGCTGATGTTTCTATTGTTTTCTTGTTATCTTTCCCAGTGGTTTTTCCAGCTTCAGCATTGGGTTCAATTCCTTTCTCGACTACATCGCATTCTAGTGGGTCCTTTGATCTAAGAAAAGCCTTAATTTTGTTCTTCCATGTATTGTACTCTTTTCCATCAAAGTATGGTGGTCGGGTGTTACTCCGTCCCTCAATTAGACATGGTGCAAGAATACTAGCCATAGAAGATCTTTAACTCTACAGTAATAAACGCTTCAATAACACTGAGCACAGGGCTCTAATACTAATTGATATTGCTAGTATTAACACCTAGAGAGGGGTGAATAGGTGTAGAGGGATTTTATGTGAAGTAATGTAAAGCTTTTGTAATCTATAAATAGAAACTAAATAGAGAGAGTAGAGAAGATTGCAAACACAGTTTATAGTGGTTAGGCTTTTAGCAAGCCTACGTCTACTCTTTAGGCGATCAGCTAATAGGCTGGATTTTACTATGTGATCAAAGGTGATTACACACTCTTGAGTGTTAACACTTGGTAATGATATGTCTCACAAAGTCACTTTTCTTGGTAATGCACTAGGATCACTCAATTTCGCACTTTTTCAGACAGCTTGTGAAGAATTGAATCAACTTTGGAATCTATTCATCCTTTTCTTTCTCCTAGTCGCATCCTCCTCTTATATACTCTCCGAGCCACACTTGATCATTAGCTATCTCCTTGAGAGATTCATCTTCCCTTTCTTTTCTTGGACAAACTTCATAAGGTAAGTCTTTTTGATCGTTGGAGGTAGATTGGATTCCCTTGAATTTTGTTCGCCCATACAATCAGAATATGGGCTTCCATAAGTTTTTCATCCTTCTTTGGAAGTTGTCTGATAATTGATTTTGCTAATCGACAAAATCAATATAAATATGGTAAGTGAAATTCATGACCGTTTCATTCCGGGTCTATCAGACCAAGGTTCTGTGTCTACTTGAATTCTCCGTCTAGTACACATAGACTCAGAGATCTGCGTCTCCTCGAGTTTTTTGTCTGGTACAAGCAGACTCAAAAACATCTTCTGCTCCATGCAGACTTAGAAGAATACGTCACCCTGTGATTTTTCTTCCTTAGAAAATATATGATTTGTTAATATCAAAACTAGGAGTTTTCTCAACAAAACTCACTCGTCTTGCTCAACACCAAAACCTTCCTTTTTGAGTTCTTTCTCACTCTCTCTCTCTAGCTTTTCTTTTAGATCGAGTGCCCTCTCTAAATCATCCATGAATGAAGCTCCCATTTATCCTCAATTGACCCCTCTACCCATCATCGAGCACCCACGCACTCAGCCCTTTTTGACACCTCTTCCCACTTGCTTGTCACTCACCTCATGTCACAAGCGCTCTCTTTGGTCAGCCACACACTTCTTTCTCACGGTCACGTTCCATTTGTTTTTCCCCAGGCGCATTACTCTTTCTTGAAGATAGACTAAAAGAAGGTTGGGCTAGGCCTTTTCTTTCTTGGGCTTAATTGGTGGGGCCCAAAAAAGAAAAAGAAAAAGAAATAATTGGGCATATTGACTTCGGTTCAAGTTAGCCGCATGCATCTCCCCTCCACTGGAAACCTTTCCTTCGTCGACAAAGCTTGAGACTATCATCATTAGTCCACTCCTTTTAGTTTAGAGTGCCTATATATATACTTAGATTTCGGTTTGAAAAATGCCTATTCTGAATTCCAAAGGATTATGAATAATATATTCAATTCATACTCAGATTTCATAATAGTATACATAGATGATGTTCTGGTCTTCTCTTCTAATATTGATCAACATTTCAAACATATTGGTCATTTCATTAACATAGTAAAAAAGAATGGTCTAGCTATGTCTCCGAGCAAAATATCTCTCTTTCAAACCAAAATTAGGTTCCTTGGACATCATATCCACCTAGGAACTATCGTACCTATTGAAAGATCGATAATTTTTGCTGAAAAATTTCCTGAAGAGATCAGAGATAAAAACCAATTGCAAAAATTTCTTGGAAGTTTGAATTATGTTATAGATTTCTTTCCCAATATCAACATAATTTGCAAACCTTTCCATCAAAGGCTTAAAAAAGATCCTCCTCCATGGACAAGTATTCATACTGATGTGGTAAAACTGATCAAGAAAAGTATAAAAGAAATTCCTTGTGTACATCTTGTTGATCCATCTGCATTCAAAATAGTTGAAACTGATGCTTTTGATATTGGATATGGAGGAATTCTCAAACAGTCAAAAGACAGTAAAGAACAAATTGTCCGATTTGTTTCTAAACACCTGAATTACTGCCAAAGGAATTACTCTACTATAAAAAAGGAAATTCTTGCTATAATTTTATCCATTTCCAAGTTTCAAGGAGATCTTTTGAATCAAAAGTTTCTATTAAGGATTTAATGCAAATCTGCAAAAGATGTTTTACAAAAGGATGTCCAAAATATTGCTTCAAAGCAAATTTTTGCCAGATGGCAAGCCATTTTATCTGTTTTCGATTTTGATATTGAATTTATAAATGGTTCTTCGAATTCATTACCGGATTTTCTCACACAAGAATTTTTATAGGGAAAATGCCTCCCAAACCCACCGAAAAAGACAAAGGCAAGGAAATTGCCCAGTCTTCGGCAACAAAACCCAAAAATATGACCAATATCAGAAGCTGGTTACAAGCTGTCCAGCAACCTTTCAATACATTAGAAAGCCAGATTATTATATCTCCCAAAGAGGAACCTTCCTCACCACCTTCAAACCCTCCTTTTTCCATATCAAACCTGTCCCATTAGGAAGCCTTAAAACTTCTTGAAATAGCTTTCAATAAACCAAATAACAACTAGGTAGAGGTAAGCATGAATCCTTCCACTTTGAGTGTCAGAAAACCAAAGGGAAAAATGACTCTCAGTGAGGTGGTAATTCAGCCTACTCAGACAACTCAGGTAACCCCTCCGAAATCAAAGTTTTTTGATAAAACAAACTATCAAAATATTTGCACTGTTGAAAATGGTTTCTATGACGAAGACCCAATTGTCTTTGCAAAAAATATGTTTTCTGAAAAATTTAATTATACTCCACATGATCCATACAAAACAGTGGAGTTTTATGAAAGGATTTTGACAGAAACCAAATCTGTCACTTTCAAACACTTTTCTGACAAAAATCATATCAATTACTCCACGGCAAGGATACACAAAATCATTCATCCTACCATGTGGAAACCTACCCCCATAACCATGGTCAAATTCGATACCAAGATCACTGAACCCATACCATACAGAACCTCTTATTCATATTTTGATTATCAACAAGCATGGTGGAATATTTTCCTCAGGAAAAATGCCATTAACTCCCATACATGGTTGATCTTTTTCGAAGATTTAAATACTCGCATGATACCCTTCTGGTTCATTCGATGGTGGGAACATTTTGGACCCATTAGTGATATTCTACACCCTTTGGTGCAACCTAGTTTTAAACTCTTCTCCAGCAAATTCAAACCTCTTTCATATGAAGATAGATTCTCTAAACTGATGCTCTTTTTCATATACTTTTGAGTGTCATGGGTTATGGCATGGAATTTTTAATACAAAAAAATCATTGAATCAGACACCCTTATATTGACCGGAAAGTTTAGAGTCAAATAGTGGGATGGTTTTAAATTTTTTGATAGGGTAAGTGAACAATCAGTCACGGACTGGTTGAGCAAGAGAAACGCAGCCAGGGTGGTTCTAATATCCTCCCACCTGAAGGAGTTACCCCTTTCCTCCATGATAAGGGATTCGTTTTATCTAAACTGGCATCAGCTCAGTCCCAAGATCAACTCAAGGGACTTTTAAAGCAGGCAAAAAGTGAGCTGGAAGAATCAGAATCCTCCCACTCCCACCATAGTGGCAACACCAATGAAGATGATTGCTATGGTATTAATTTGGCAGAAGATGAAGACTGAAAAGCAAAGGAGGAACAACCAATGCCAAAGAGCTCATCACGTGGTTCTGCCCAAATATTCTATAAGTTCTGCACAAGGACTCTCACTGAATCTCTGTGCACTTTAAGTCAAATCATATTCCATATTTTGAATTCGGCATAAAGATTCTCACTGTATCACTGTGCACTTTCAGTCCAATCGAGTCACTTCCCCACTGTAGACAAATAGTAAACACACTGTTCATCTTTTGTCTGTAGTGACTAAGTCACTTGTATAAATAGACCCTTCCATAAGAGAGGCAGGATAGGTTTTCAAACATAGAGAGCCCTTCTACTCCGCCTCTACTTCCTTCTTACCTTCATCCGCAAAAGACCTCCTTCATCCGGAAAGAGTTCTTCACTCCTTTTCTTCTCCTCCACTTCCTCATCCATCCAACAATCATCCCTCTTACATTTCCTTTCAAGATCATTAACCAAGTACTTGGTTCTGATCAGTCCTTGGTAAGAATTTCATATTCCCATCTTACCATACAATCATCATAAACCCTATTAGATCAATGGTTACAAACCTTGTTCATGGTTTGTGAATCAAAAGATCTTTTCTATATTGCACTTGTATTTCCTATGTGACTTTAAATATCTGTATTTGTGACTTTCAATTAATGCAATATTTTATTGAAGATTTCCTACTGTCTAGTTAAATTATCGCCCATACCCCACAATCGGCTGGTTTAACCACCTGTGATTGGTGATTTAATTACCTGTCTATACCCCACAATCGGCCAGTTTAACTGCCTGTGGTTGGTGATTTAATTACTTGCAATTTATTTATGCATTCTTATTTAGATATGAGCATTTATTGACTTCTTCTTACTGTTTTACCCTTATGCTTACAATTATATTTCATTTCTCTTAATTATAATTTATCTTCATCTGCTTTATTTCATCATCACCATTAGTTAAGTCAACAATTTTGCTAAACTGTTTAATCACCATTAATTAATTACCATTAATTAAGACTAAGCTTAAGACTAATCTTAATTTTCTTAATTTTCTAATCTTTCTCTAAAAACACCCCAGATCCTTGGAACGTTGTATGGTTTGAAATGTTGATCAATATTAGAAGAGAAGACCAGAACATCATCTATGTATACTATTATGAAATCTGAGTATGAATTGAATATATTATTCATAATCCTTTGGAATTCAGAAGGGGCCTTTTTCAAACCGAAAGGCATTACATTCCATTCATATTGTCCAAAAGGGACAGTAAAAGCAGTCTTATACCTGTCTTTTTCTTCAATTTGGATTTGCCAAAATCCAGATTTCATATCAAATTTAGAAAATATCTTTGAATTATGGAGTCTATTCAATAAATCCTTTTTATTAGGGATAGGGTATCTTATCCATTTTAAGGCATCATTCAAAGGTTTGTAATTAATAACAGGATGAAGGACTCCTCTTTCTAACTCAACATTTTTGTTGACATAGAAAGCATAGCAACTCCAAGGGGATTGGCTTTTCCTGATGAGCTTTTTATCAAGAATTTCTTAAATTTCTTTTTGACAAAAATTCATGACTTCGTGATTCATCTGGGAGGGCCTGACCTTAGTTGGAATGTTTTTCTCAGAGAAATCAAGTTCATAAGGAAGATCAACGGCATGACTTTTTCTTGACCAAATGGAGTTTTTTATACAAGATTCAAGGTTGGCAATTTTTCTTTGGATGCTAGGATCTGAAAGATTTTGCTCAATCCTTTTGTAATCAAGATCTTCTTTTAAGAATTGGAGATGGTTTTCCTTATTTTGGATTATACAATTTATCTCGAAGATAGAATGTTCATGGAGAGTATTCAAGTTGCTGGTTTGTGGTTTGCTAATAAATTCAAAAACAATTTTTTTATTTAAAAATTGGGTTTGGATGCCTTCTTCATCAACAGTAAAAGGTTGTATTAGTCTTATAAAAGGAGTTCCTAGTATGACATCTTGTTTAATATTTTTGACTAAAATGAAAGGTGTTTTGTAAGAGACATTATCCTTTATGACTTCTGCCTCGGGAATCTTGTAATTGATTTGAAGCCTATCACCAGAAGTTGTTTTCAAAGAATGAGTGGTTTTTTTCAAAATACTTGGTAGGTATAAGACCTTCCTTTATACAATTGAGGTCTGCTCCAGTATCAAAAAGGGTTGTTGTTTCTAATAAGAATTCTTTATTGATTTTTATGGAAATATGGATTAACCATTTTCTATTCGTTATTTCTGAGAGCAAAAGTAAATATCTCGGATCTGAAGGGTTATTAGTTTTCTGATAGCAAAAGTTAGGAGAATCTTCTTGGTTTTATAAAAATTAGTTTTCATTTCTAATATCTCCTTTTGCATTTTGATCTGGGTATTTTTAAGGTTTTGAATTTCTAATTTTTGATTATTGATCTCATGATTAAGATCATTTAAAGAAATAGGTCGAGAGATAAACTTTTTTTCCTCTTTCCAAAATGGTAGAAAGGTTATAAGGGATATCGGATTGGAGTATGGGTACTATGGAAGGTTGGAGACTATTAAAAATTTTTACCTTAGCTTGGGGATCTTCGATTTGGTCAATTTTTTGCAACAGGATTTCTTCTTCCTCAGTCAAAACATTTATTTCAAAGGAATCCTGGTAATTATTCACATTAGATTCTGAAGAGGTTTCGAGGTCATTAACCTGGAGGCCATCTTCTGTATCCGAATCTTTTGAAGAATTACTTTCTTCCACCATGATTTGGAGGAGATTATTAAAAGTTTCTTCTTCGAGATGTAATTCATTGAGCTTTTTGTTAATTTTGCAAAATTTTGCAGTATGACCTTTTTTCCCACAATTGTAACATTCAATGTTTTTGTAAGAGTTTTTCTTTGTCTTATTGGAATTTTGTCTTTTGTTATCCTTATTGTAAGATCTATTAGATCTATTGAAATTTCTCCTTGGTTTTTTTGAAGAACATTGAGGGCAATCTTTTGAACATTTGTCCGGACATTTGGATTTAGAAGATTTTCTATTTTTTGGACTTATAAAAGATGGGTCATATTGGGCACAAAAGTCTCCCAATCCTTTGTTTGAGATTTTTTGCTCTTTCTTGAGTTGTTTTTGAAGACGTATGTTGGTACACAATTGTGTTCCAATTTTATAAACATAGGAAGCTAGTTCACCATAAGAAAGGAGGTCATAAGGGATTTGTCCGCTATGTTCTTCCCTTATCTTATCGCGAACTTGTTCTCCTATAAGCTTAGGAAGACCAGCAAGGAATTTTTCTTTCCAAAAAGGTTGGTTACAATCAGATCGGAGAAGAACTCTTTGGAAGAAAATATCTTTGTATTCCCTAAATTTGCCTAGGGATTTACACTTCATATTAGAAAGAAGATCTAGATTCTTATCACGAATGTGTGAAGGATCACCTATGAAATGTTGGGAAATGGAATATAGAAGAGTATTCATAGAATCTTGGATGGGTTGGTCATTTTCATCTACAATAGCATGACCACTATCATCTAACTTGTAAGCATTAAGAATTTGTGATCTTTGCTCATCAGTGAGATAATTATCCCACCAACCCTTCAATTGACCAGTAAAACCAGCTATTAAAAGATAAGCCACTGATTGGTCAGTAGTATCGAGTATGGTTTTATAGGTATTAGCAAGCATAACCATTTGGCTCAGAATATTTAAAAGATTTTGTTCAAAGGCTCCATCTATGTTCCATTCATAGATTGAACCTGAAGAGTATTTGTGTTGAGTATTAACGCTTGATTCTTCTAAAGCAATATCTGGAGGTGTGGCTCTGGAATAATACAATTTTTGTGGATCTTTCCAAGTAATTTTATTGATTTCAGGAATAGATTCAATATCATATTGATCCAAAACATTGATTTGGTCCGTGGTATCTTTTATAATCAGATTTCCTATTTTAGGAGTATCTAAAGTCACGGAGTTAGAAGTAAAAGTCGATTTTCCTTTTGAAATAATTTTTTTTCTTCCAAAGCTTTAGCAAAATCTATGCTAGGGTTTTTTGGTAATTCAAATTTTTTAAACAGGGGCGTTTTCAAAACTTTCGACTAAGTGTTAATATGAGAAATAGAGGATTCTAACCTATCTAGCTGTTTGCCAATAGTATGAAGATGTTGGTTGGAGTAATTGTTTTGCTTAACAATCTTCTTGATTCCTATTCTATCAATTTCTGAAGAAGTTTTGAAAGGGGAAGCAATGACCTCAGTGTCTTTATGAGGAATTTTGATTTGTCGAAGAGGTGGGTGATTGGATTCTATGATTTGGCCATCATGTAATTTCCCTTTGTAAAATTGATCCAAATTATAAATTTCTTTGGTTTTCAAAAAGGAATCTTCAAGCCAATCAAAAAAGGGTATTTGAATCTCATGTTCATACATGTATTCATAATATTCTTCCTTGATTTGCTTTGCTTGATCTTTGAAATTTAGAAAGAACTAATTTATAATTTCAGTATTTTCAAAAGAATTAAACTCTTGATTCAAAAGGGCTTTGTTGGGAACAAATTCCTCAGACAAAACATTAATTTCTGGATCAGCCATTTCAGAAGGAGTAGGCTCAGGATAATCAGGACTTTGTTCTTGCTGGTATATTGGTCTAGATATTCCTGATCTATTGTCAATGCCACTAACACTAGTGGGAAGAGGAGCACTAGATTGGGTTTCATTTTGAACGATAATCGAAGGTAAAGTAGGATTAAAATCAACAGATCTTCTGGAAGAGGATGAGTGGAAAGAAGGAATTGTCCTAATATCGCAGGACCTTCTTGGAGTATCAAAAGACATTCTAGAGAATTGAATTGTAACTCTTCTTTCTGGATGTTGGATAATATTGGTGGGGTCTGAATTGTGAACAATTTGTTGGGGGACATGGTTTTCCAACTCCCATTGTTCGGGAAGGGTGACTTGGCTCCATTGAATAATTCTGGGAATGATAGTATTGGCTCTAGAAATATCAGTTTGCAAAAGAAGTGTTTCTCTTTTAGGATTGATTTTAAAAGCTTTACTACCAAAGGCATAGTTCATTACTTTGTAGTAAACTCTATAGATAATAGCAAGAGGAATGGATCCTTCCGCTATAGAATAATTGTGAGTTTTTATTTGTAAAGTAAGGGATTTTAAAATATTTTTATCTTTAAGGGAAACTGTCAGACCAAGGTGACTATCAAAATGAATTGGGCCATTACAGAGACTGGTCTCTACGGTTCCAAGGATGGAGTCATCATATTTTAGAAGCCTGGCGTCTCTTAGGACAAGGAGTAGAGAAGTGTCTAAGCCTTCTTTAGTAAGGGGTTTAGCCCCTACTTGGACAAGGCCAATATGAATATAATTCCACTTTTGAGCATGTTTCTTTATAGAATCTCTATTCAAGAGTTGAATGGAAGAGAAAGAATTTGAAAGAGGGACATCACGTTCTTCAGTAGCTATAACGTAATCATTTTTCCCAAAAATCTTCCAATTAGAATGCTCATAAATTTGAGTAATTTTTACTTTAGGAATAATCCAATTTTCTATAGATTTATTAAAATCCTCTATGCTAATCTCTTCTCTATTTATAGGACCTTGATCTAAGGACATCTGTGATATAGAACTAGAAGAAGACATGGATCTTCTTAATAAGTTCATTTGCACGAGACTACTTTCTTCCCCCTATGGTTCGATAACTGATGCTGACCAATGGTCTCACTACCCAACTTGGGTTTTACTGCCGGGACCACAACAGGCACGAAAAGAACCTAGGAAGAATCCCACGAAGGTAAATCGCCTCAAGTGCTAAAAAGAAACTTATAAAGAGTCACTATATCCACCCCCTTAGCTCTGATACCATACACCTTTCACTATGCTAGAATGTCTGGGATTTTATTGTTCATACTTTTAGAGCTTAAAAATCTTTTGCCGGAGTTAGCCTGAAGAAGATGAAAGTTGACACCAATGGTATTAAACGTCGATCGAAATAGTGACCTACAGTATGTGTTGGTTTGGCGGCAGTGTAGGTGCTAGAGATGACATGGGTGGAGGTTAGTTTGAAACCATTTCAGATTATTAAATTGCCCATTGATTTGAAAACATTTCAGATCATTAATATGGCCGTTAATTCTAAAATTGTTTAGAACTCTTAGTCGTGAAGTCTGCAATTGTTTTAGATCCTTAATTTGGCTATTAATTCTAAACTCACTTCAAATCATTAATACAACCATTGATTTTGAACTCACTTCATATCATAAACACAGTTGTTGATTCTAAACTTACTTCAGATCATTAATGCAGCTGTGATTCTAAACGCATGACTTAGAGTTAGCAGCACTTATATTCACGTTAAAAATACGGAGGCATTATCTTTGTGGAGAAAGATTTCAAATTTTTATGAACCATCAAAGTTTGAGATACCTATTCTCCCAAAAGGAATTGAACATGAGACAGCCCAAATGGATGGAGCTTCTCAAGGATTATGACTGCGATATTCTTTACCATCCCGGTAAAGCTAACAAAGTAATGGATGCATTAAGTCATAAGTTATCGGTTGCTTGTATGATGGTTCAAAAATAAATCCTATTGGAAGGAATTCAAGATTCAGAATTCAAGTTCGAGGTAAGCTATATTTCCAGTTTAATGGCTACCCTTAGGATCGAACCTAAAATGTATGCCAAGATTAAAGCAATGCAATCTTTGGATGTCGCAATTCAAAATATTTTACAATTGGACGTGACCAACAGGAAGTCAGATTTTCAAGTGTCCAAGGATGGGACCTTGAAATTCTATGGACAGTTGTATGTGCCAAACGATGCGGAACTTAAGGAGGAGTTGTTATTAGAGGCTCATTGCAGTGATTATAGCGTGCATCCAGGCAGCATGAAGATGTATCTGAATTTGTAGCAGTACTATTGGTGGAATGGTATGAAGCGAGATATCGCCATACATGTGGCGAAGTGTTTGACCTGCCAACAAGTGAAAGCGTAGCATTGCAAGCTAGGTGGGTTACTGCAACCTCTCGAGATCCTCGAGAGGAAGTGGGAGCACATCATGATGGATTTTGTGACAGGACTACTAAGAAGTCAACGTGGTAATGTATCAATTTGGGTCATAGTGGACCGATTGACGAAGTCCGCACACTTTGTCCTAGTATGTAAGGACTTCACCTTAGAAAGATACGCGGAATTGTATGTACGATAAATTATTTGCCTGCATGAAGTGCCAGTGTCGATCACTTCGAATTGAGACCGTAGGTTCACGGCTGCATTGTGGAAGAGCTTACAGGCGACAATGGGAACAAAGCTGCAATTCTATATAGCCTATCATCCTCAGATAGACTGTTAGTCAATGAGAACAATCTAGACTTTAGAGGATATGTTGCGAGCCTGCATGTTATATTTTAAAGGAAGTTCGGACGAACGTCTTCACCTTGTCAAGTTTGCGTACAATAACAGTTATTAGCAAAATATTAAAATGGCACCATTCAAAGCTTTGTATAGAAGACTTTGTAGGACTCTAGTTTGCTGGGACAAAGTGGGCGAGCAGAAAATTATGGGCCCATAGTTGATACAACAATCTCTAGACGTCATCAAGATGATTCGGGAAAGATTAAAGATGGCCCAAAGTAGACAGAAGAGCTATGGGGACAAATGACGTAGGCCATTGGAATTTCAAGTGGGCGATCATGTGTTCCTTAAGATGTCCCTAATATGAGTTACTTTGCGGTTTGGTAAGAAAGGGAAACTGAGCCCAAGGTGCGTTGTACCATTCGAGATTCTGGAAAAGATTGGAAATTTGGCCTATTGTCTTGCGCTACCACCTCAACTTGCACATGTGCATGATGTATTCCATGTGTCAATGCTAAGAAAATATGAGTCAAACTTGACCCACGTGTTGAATTTTGAAGAAATCGAAGTGAACAATAGAGTGTCATAGATGGAGAGACCGATTTGGATAGCGAACCGGAAAGAACAAGTGTTAAGGAACAAAACGGTCTCTTTGGTCAAAGTTATCTGGCAACATCATGGCACGAAGGGAGCCACGTGGGAGAACGAAGAAATCACGAGGCATCAGCACCCCTATCTTTTTGAGGAGTCGCATAGTAGTTCAAATTTCGAGGATGAAATTTCTATAAGAGGAGAAGAGTTGTAACATCCTAAATATCGACCCCATTTTGAGATTTTATAAAATGGCGATGTTGATCGAATGCCTAGTTAGTACAAATATTCCAAACTAATCATTCGTGGAATAACGGACTATAAGGAGGCGCTGATAGGAAACGATACGCGTACAACCCGCAATTTCGATCAGGAACGAACCCTTCAACCATAAGGGCCTAGGTGGGCATGATGCCCTCCAGTACTAGACTATTAGGAAAACAGAAATAAATCACTTCGGAAAAAGTATGAAGTCAGGTTGTAGGTGATTCTATACAACCTTGGTATGAGTTACGAACGATGCTAAATCGATTCATTTTTATCTTGTACTTGGGATTATCAATTGAGCCCTCAGGATCACATAACAATCGAAGGATGTCCATGACTCGAGAAATTGCTTAAACGTGGATCAAAGAACTATTAACCATGGGTTAAATATGAGGAAAAATCCTAAAGGAGCACCTGATAACCTAAATGTACTACGATCGCAATCGACTCAACTTAACCTTGAAATTTAATCCGATTTTGGGTACTAACTTCTCCATGATGTCAGGATAAAATATTTGGACGTTTGCTCATTTATTCTCGAGTTTTTTGAAGGCTTTAAGTGTCGGAAAAAGGAAAATTTGGACCCGCTAGAGGGCCGGCCTAAGACCGGTGGCCCAAAGGGCCTTGCACCCATCTAGCCCAACCCAAGGTGGGCCTAAGCTGGCCCATTTTCCTTCTCCATCTTAGCCCATGGGCCCTCTCTTCTAGAACTTCTAAATGTGTGGTCCCAATTGCTTTGTTTTGCTTGGTTTTCATTAGCTCTTAGAACAAGTGGGCTTGCCACTTGCCTTGGCTTATTGGACAAGCCTTGAGTAGCCATTCTCTCTCCTCCATTTCCCCTTGCTGCCGATCCCACCCCCTTAGCCCACTCTCTCTCTCTCTCTCTCTCTCTCTTTTCTCTTCCCTTTTTCCCTCACTTTTCCACCTTTTGCTGTGCACCGCCGATTGCTACCTTATTGCTGTCGTTGGAGCTGCTGCCATTGTCAAACATGCAGCCACCACCATTTGGAGACCAGTCGCCCACCATTGGTCGCCCCTGGTCACCATCGACTGCCCGCTCCACCGCCGATAGCCACTGTTACCATTCCTGCGGAAAAGTAGCCCTAGAGTTGTTTTCATTGGAAACAACCAATGTCCATCGTCCATCGCCATCCCCAAGCTAACCTTGCATAGCCCTCGCCCTCGTCGTCGCTTCGATGTCACTGGAATCTTTGAAACCGTGAGTTAATTTCCTAATTCCTTAGTTAGGGGTTAATCTTGCTTATGAGTAGTTTAATTAGTTTAACCTTGGTCGAATGTTTATGAAGTGAGTGATTAGCTTGTATTGATTGGATAAACATGCTTAGTATTAACCATGGTTAGAGTGAGTACCTTGGTTAGAATAAAATAACCGCAATTATATTAAAGTAATTGTAGTTAGTTAAAGTAACCGTGGTTAGATTAAAGTAACTGGGGTTAGATGAAAGTAATCTCAATTGAGTTAGTTAACTGTAGTTAGGTTGGGTAATTGTAGTTGGGTTTTAATGATTGAACTGCTATCTGATAATGCTTCTCCGAGACATTGTTTAGATGGATTAGCTGTTGATACTAGGTTGTATGTTTAGACTACCTCGAGGCGAGCGGATTTCCTAATCAAGGCTTAGGATTTTAACTTGCTAAGTTTATCTCATCCCATTGTGGTTAACAATTTTCAGGACCTTAGTATGATGCCGTACCCGGTGAGGTTTAGTGTCCCGATCAATATGAGCACCACCGTCACCATGCGACTCATCTTAGGTCACAATTTTTTCTACGAACACCACATGATGATAGTTTGGGTGGACGAGGGAGTGAGGGACCACTATGTGCCACATGTCTTTAAGGCATAGTACATCAGGATGGGGGACATGTTGTATGGTCCCCTACGAGATTTCGATGGATCGATTCAACCCATGGGACTGACTAACGAGATTTGGGATCCTATGGACCTTGATCCCCTTAATGGCGAGATCTCCAACCCGACGACTGGGGAGACCGACCCTTCAGAGGCCAACTATTAGACATCTCGAAACTAATCCCCTTTATGACGAACCCCCTTCCACTTTTGTAGTGATAGGTTAGTCGGGCTGGTTTCTTTTTGAGTAGGACGTAGCATGTCGTCAGTAGCAAGGCATGTATATATATGTTGTTGTTCAAGCTAACCTTGCAAAAATAAAATGGTGCTCTTATCTTTCTTCCATTGTATTTTGTTGCTATCCCGGTTGGTTGTTGGCTAGGCATTTGTTTCGCTTTTGTCACACCCCAACCCTCGAGCTCGCAACAACCCCAATTCACTTGAGGTCTAACCGTACAACGTTCTAAGCACTATCATCGACCAATTCTTTTTATCTTATAATTAAGCACATGTAGAAGCAAACAAAACTCCCCAATTAGAAACAACAAAGATAGCAACAATAGCAGTAGAGGAAAGAAAAAAACACTATTTTATTTATCTATAGGGCTAGCATGCACAACAACAAATATATACATACCTAACTATAGGCGATAAGTTACGACCTACTCAAAAAGGAATCGGCCTAGCTAACCTATTTCTATACAAGTGGGGGAGGGCTCATAAAAAAGGTAATAGGCCACGCTGCCTACTCGCTGCCCTTAGAAGGATCGGTCTCTTTAGTCGTCAAGTTTGAGAGCTCACTATCAGGGGGATCCATGTCCATGGGATCCCAAACCTTATCGGTCGGCCCCACAGGAGGGACTGGCCCATTAAAACCTTAGAGAGGATCATACAAAATGCCTCCCATCTTAAGGAACCACGCCTTAAAGACATGAGGTGCGTAATGGTCCATTAACCCCTCGTCCACCCAAATCATAGTCACATGGTGCTTGTACACAAAATTGCAGCCCAAGGCGGGCCACGTAGTGACGGTAGTACTCATAACCATGGGGACACCGAACCTCACTGAGTATTGTGTCATCTAGGATCCTCAAAATTGTTAACCATGACGGGTTGAGATAAACTCAGCAAGTTAAAGTTCTAAGCATTAGTTAGGAACTTCGCTCGCCTCAGGACAGTCTAACATACAACCTAAACCCATCAAATCATCAAACACCACACCACAGAGAAACGATAACAATAGACAATTTAATGAATAGGCACAACCACAAGTGACCCTACCTGGCCTTGGCACCCGTAACCTGCAGAAACTATCAGTCACCTCATAACAATAGTAAAAGGCATACAAATAATTAGAGCAATGCACATAACTTTCTCATATCTCAATGCCCATACGTGCTCTGATTATTACAACCCCCTGGACTACGACACAACCTTATGGTTGGCGGTCAATTGACCTAAGCCAGGCATCGTCATCCTCCTTTAGGCATGGCGACGTTATGGGCTATTTCCCGTTGACGGCATTCTCGAAAGAGCATGGGCCCGGCCTCTACCGTGACTGCGCATCTAACCACTGTCAGACGACCTAATGGCCACTGCACAACCTTGAAGGATTGGTGGTCATCCAGCTATATCAGGCTATCATTTTAATGTGACAATGCAACACATCATCAAGCAATTCATTCTTATCTTTGCTCTATCGTGAATGCAACATAGCTTGTTCTCACGCGACATGTTATTGCAGTTAACACACGTATAATGAAATGTAGCAATATTCAACAATAACGTACGACAGCAGCAGTCCAAGTGCTCATAAAAATTCAACAACCAACATTTAGTGGGCCACGTATTTAAATAGTAGACAACGACAACAATCAATCAACAATCACGTGCACCCCATCATTCTCGAGAAAAATAACTGACATTTAACAATAATAATTTAAACAATTCATCCATCTAATAATAACAACAATAAATTACCCTTCTAAAACCTTCAATTAAGAAAACAATTCTATTTAATAAACAAGAAACGAATCACAATTAGTCTAGGGAAAAATAAGCCTTAAACACAATTTCCACAAAATTTATCGATAAAACCCGTTTTCAATAAATAATTACCACATTCTGAATTAAAAATTAATAATAATTCGAAATTATAAAACAATAATATAATTAATAAATAATTATTTAATTATTCCAAAAATAATTAATAGTTATTATTTAATCCAAAAATAATAATAATTCATAAATCTAACCATGGTTAACTAAACTAACCTTAGTTACTTTAATAACTAACTGTAGTTACTTTATACTAACCATAGTCAATACTAATCTAATCAACCATAATTAACATGCTAATCCTTCATTAACCAAGCATAATCCAAGTATTAACCTAATTAAACCAACATAAGCAAGATTACCCTAACAAAGTATTAGGAAATTAACTCACTTGATTCAGAAATCCGATGACACCAGCGTGAAGACAAGAGCGAGGGCTATGTGAGGTTAGCTCGAGGAAGGTGACGGACGACGGATGGTAGTCGAATTCGGCCAAAACAGGGCAAGAAAATTGTTCTGGGCAGAAGGAAAGCAATGGCAGTTGGGCAACCAAATAGGTGGTGATCAGGGGTGGCCAGTGGTGAGTGGTTGACCTTCGGACGTCGACGGCTCCATGCTGGATGGTGTTAGTAGCAACAGCGATGGTGACAAGGGCAGCAATCGGCGGTGAACAACAAGGGCAAAAAAAGAAAGAAGAAAAGGAAGAGAAAAGGGAGAGAGAGAGAGAGAGAGAGAGAGAGCTGAGATGGGTGGCTAAGATAGGGGAAATGGAGGGGAGAGAGAGAGCTTCTAAACTTGTCCAAGAATCTAAGGCAAATGGCTAGCACACTTGCTTCAAGAACCAATAAGAAACAAGCCAAACAAACCAAACAAGGCCCACTTGGGCCACCAAAAGAAAAATGCCAAGAAAGGGAAGAATGGGCAAGCTTGGGCCCCTCTTAGGCCGGGCAAGATGGGCACAAGGCCCAATGGGCAGCCAGTCTTGGGCCAACCCACTTGCGGGCCCGAAACTCAATCCAAAATTTCCTTTTCCGACACTTTAAAGCCCAATGGAAAACCCAATAATAAATGAGGCGATGTCCAAATATTTAGTCATAACATCCTTGAGAAGTTAGTTCCCAAAATCGAATTAAAAATTGGGGTTAAATTGAGTCGATCACGACCATAGTACAATTTGAACTATTAAGCGCCCCTTTAGGACTTTTCCTTGCATTCGACCCATGGTTGACCATTCTTCGATCCACGTTTACGCCAATTCTCAAGTCAAGAACATCTCTTGATTGTCATGTGGTCTCGGGGGCTCAATTGATAATCTCGGGTACAAAATGAAAATCACCCGCAACCCAACTTCATACTTCTGCCAAATCGATTTATTTTCGTTTCCCTAATAGTCTAGTATTAGAGGATATTGTTCCTGCACAGTTCCTCATGGTCGAAGGGTTCATTCATGTTCGATTGCGAGTCGTACGCATATCGTTTTTTATTGAAGTCTCCCTATAATTCGTTTTCCCAAGAACAAATAGTTTGGAATATTTGTACTGACTAGGCATTTGACTAACATCACCATTTTATAAAATCCCAAAATGGGGTCGATTTTCAGGATGTTACAGCTTCCGCATGTGCTTAACAATAAGATAACATAAATTGATTAGTGACAGCACCTGGACATCATATGTCTAGACCTCAAGTGAATTGGGGTTGTTGTGAGCTCGAGGGTCGGGGTATAACATCAATCATCAAGGAAAGTTAAGTTATTTAGTACACAACCCAAATGGAAACACACGTATAATATTCAACTATTGTTTCCATGTTGTAAATAACAACTAACTATAATTAACTCACTCTCAAAGAATTAATTACTAGTATCACCTTAGAATAATCCACCAGACATTGTTAAAAAATAATCCATCAATTATTGACCAAATATAATTAATTATTATATGGAATAATTATTTATTAATTATTCAATATTGGGAATAATTTATTACCCAAAATAATTAATTTTTGTCCAATAATAATTAATTAATATCCGAAAATAATTAATTACTCATAAATAATTAATTAATTATCATCCAAAAATAATCATAATAAATGATTCCGAAAATAATTATTTATTATTATTTATTAAAAATAAATAATTATTGAAATTTAATAATAAAAGAATTATTTATAATTAATTACTATCCAAAATAATTAATCATTATTTCAATATCCATACATGCTCTGATTATTATGATCCCTTAGGCCACGGCACAACCTTATAGTTGGCAATCAATTGGTCCTAAACCAAGCATCGTCCTCCCCTGTGAGGCACGGCGATATCATGGGCTATCCCCTACTAACAGCATTCCCAAAGGAGCATGGGTCCGGTCTCTACTGCGACTCCGCAATTGACTATTGTCAGGCATCTGACTGAAGTCAAGCGACCAAAAGGCCACGGCACAACCCCGAAGGATTGGTGGTCATCTAGCAACGCCGACCTCTCCTCTTAATATGACCATGCAACACATCATCAAGCAATTCGTTCTTTTTTTTGTTCTATCATGAATGCAACAATCAATCAAATTGTTCCAGCAGCCACGTACAATTGTTACAATCCAATTACTCATGAAAAATTGCAACAATCAACGTACTTCAACGATGAATAATAATCAACAATCAATTAATATCCAAGGACATCTCATAATTCCTGTAAAATAACCAACATTTAATCAAACTATAAAAACAATTAATCCACTTAATATTGAAAACAATTAACTACATTTCCAAAACCTTAATTTAACAAAATCATTTCCCTTTAATAACCAAGAAATTAATCACAATTAACCTTGGAAAAATAAGCCTTTATAATATTTCTCAGAAAATTTCTCGATTAAAACCATTTCAGATAAATAATTACCATTAAATATTTTTCCCAAAAATAATTAATATTCAAAAATAAATAATAATAATTCGAAATTATAAAATAATTAATTAATAATTACGAGAATAATAAATTATTATTATTTAATCCAAAAATAACAATAATATTTAATAATGCTAACCATGGTTGCTATTCTTAACCCAACTACAGCTAATTAACCCTACCGAGGTTACTTTAATCTAACCGTGGTTACTTTAACCAACTACAATTACTTTATTCTAACCATGGTTAACCCTAAGCAATATTAATCAATAATATTATAATCTAATTATCCATCATCCAAAAGCATACTTCAAAGATTAAACTAATTAAACTACTCTTAAGAAAGATTATCCCCTAACTTAGGGATTGGGAAATTAACTCACGTGGCTCAAAAATCTGATGACACCAGAGCAACGGTAAGAGTGAGAGCTACACGGGGTTAGTTCGAGGACGATGATGGATGATAGATGGTGGCCGATTCCAGCCAAAACAACATCGGTGCTGCTATTTGGCAGAAAAAGTGGCTGGTGGTGACCAGGTGCAGCCGGTAGTGAGCGGCTAGCCTCTAAACGTTGACAGTTCCACGCTAGATGGTAGCAACAACTCTAGCAACGGCAGCAAGGGCGGCAACCGACGTGGACAACAAGGGGCAGCAGAAATAAGGGGGAAAAAGGAAAGAGAGAGAGAGAGAGAGAGAGAGACCGGGGGGGGGGGGGTTATGGTGGGGGTGGCACAAAGGAGAAATGGAGGAGAGAGAGTGGGCTGAACACTAGTCTAACAAGGCGAAGGTGAGTGGCAAGCCCACTTGGGCCAAGGGCCAAAGAAAAACCAAGCCAAACAAAGCCCAATTGGGCCACAAAGAAAAAAAAAAGGGCTAGAAGTGAGGGCCCAAGGGCTAACAAGGAGGAAGGAAATGGGCTAGCTTGGGCTAGGCTAAATGGGCGCAAGGCCCATTGGGCCGCCAGTCTTGGGCTTGCCCACTTGCGAACTCGAAACGCAGTACAAATTTTCATTTTCCGACACTTTAAAACCCAATAGAAAACTCGAGAATAAATGAGGCGATGTCTAAATGTTTAATCTTAACATCACTGAGAATTTGATATTCAAAATCGAGTTAAAATTTGGGGCTAAATTGAGTCGATTGTAACCGTAATACAATTAGACTATCGGATGCCCCTTTAGGATTTTTCCTCATGTTTGGCTCATAGTTGACAGTCGATTGATCCACATTTAAGCCATTTCTCGAGTCAGGGTCATCCTTCGATTGTCACATGGTCCTGGGGGCTCAATTGATAATCCCAAGCACAAGATGAAAAGAAATCAGTGTAGCATCGTTCGTTGTTCATATCGAAGTTGTGTGGAAATCACTCGCAACTTGACTTCGTACTTCTGAGGAAGCAAATTATTTTCATTTCCTTAATAGTCTAGTACTAGAGGATATCGTTCCCACTTAGGCTCTTACGGTCAAAGGGTTCGCTCCTAATCGAAATTACGAGTCGTGCATGTGTCGTTTCCTTTCAGCGCCTCCTTATGGTCCATTATCCCTCGAATAATTAGTTTGGAATATTTGTACTGACCAAGCATTTGACCAACATCGTCATTTTATAAAATCCCAAAATGGGGTTGATTTTTAGGATATTACAACTCTTTTGCTCTTATAGAAATTTCGTCCTCGAAATTTGAACTACTACACAACTCCTCAGAAAAATAGGGGTGTTGACGCCTCATGATCTCCTCACTTTCCCACATGGCTCCCTCCGTGCCATGATGTTGCCAAATAACTTTGACTAAGGAGATTATTTTGTTTTGCAGCACTTGCTCCTTTTGGTTTGCTATCCGAATTGGTCTTTCCACGTACGACACTTTGTCGTCCACCTCTATCTCTTCAAAATTCAACACGTGGGTCGAGTCCTACTCATACTTTCTCAGCATTGACACGTGGACTACATCATGCACTTGTGCAAGTTGAGGCAATAGTGCAAGATGATAGACCAAATTTCCAATCCTTTCTAAAATCTCGAACGGTCCCACGTACCTCGGGCTCAATTTCCCTTACTTTCCAAATTGTGAAGTACCTCGCATCAGCAATACCTTAAGGAACACATGGTTGTTCACTTGAAATTCCAATGGCCTACGCCGTTTGTCCCCATAACTCTTCTATCTTCTTTGGGCCATCTTTAATCTTCCTAGATCATCTTCATGATGTCTAAAGATTGCTACACCAACTTTAGTCTTGTAATTTTCCGTTCGCCAACTTTGTCCCAGCAAACTAGAGTCCTACAAGGTTTGCCTTACAAAGCTTTGAACAGTGCCATCCTAATACTCTACTGATAACTGTTATTATACGCGAACTTGATGAGGTGAAGTTGCTCCTCTCAACTTCCTTTAAAATCCAACACGCAAGCTCGTAGCATATCTTCCAAAATTTGAATTGTTCTCTCTAACTGACCATCTATCTGAGGGTGTTAGGCCGTACTGAATTGCAGTTTTGTTCCCATCGTAGCTTGTAGACTCTTCCAAAACACAGCCGTGAACCTAGGGTCTTAATCCGAAGTGATCATCACTGGCATCCCATATACCTTTCCAAGGCGAAGTCCTTGCGTACGGCGATAAAGTGTGCTGATTTTGTCAATCTGTCTACCATGACCTAAATCGAATCATTACCGTGTTGACTTCTTGGTAATGCCGTTACAAAGTCCATCGTGATGTGTTCCCACTTCCATTTAGGGATCTTAAGGGGTTGTAGTAACCCACCTGACTTGCAATGCTACACCTTCACTTGTTGGCAGGTTAAACACTTTGCCACATGCGTGGCGATATCCTTCTTCATACCATTCCACCAATAATGCTGACACAAATTCCGATACATCTATGTACTGCCTGGATGCACACTTTAGTCACTATGAAGAGTCTCTAATAACAATTTCTCTTTAAGCTCGGCGTCGTTCGGCACACACAACTGTCCATGAAATTTCAAGATCCCATCCTCGGACACTTGAAAATCCGACTTTCTCTTGGTCACGTCTAGTTGCAAAATCTTTTGGATCTCAACGTCTAAAGGTTGAGTTGTTTTAATGTTGGCTTGACCTTCAGGTTCGATCCTAAGGGTGGCCATTAAACTAGAAAGATAACTTACCTCGAGCCTGAATTTTGAATCGCGGATTCCTTCCAACAGGATCCATTCTTGAATCATCATACAAGCAACCGATGACTTGCGACTTAATGCATCTACCACTTTGTTTGCTTTACCGGGATAGTATAGAATATTGCAATTGGAATCCTTAAGAAGCTCCATCCATCTACATTGTCTCATGTTCAATTCTTTTTGGGAGAACAAGTATCTCAAACTTTGATAATTTGTAAAAATTTGGAATCTTTCTCCATAGAGATAATGTCTCCATATTTTCAACGTGAATATAATGGTGGCCAACTCTAAGTCATGCATTGGGTAATTCAACTCGTGATGTTTCAATTGTTTGGATGCGTATGCTATTACCTTGCCATGTTACATCAGAACGCAATTGAGTCCCTTATATGATGCGTCACTATAAATCTCGTATCCCCCCGAGCGGGACGGAATCGTCAACACCAATACGGTAGTCAGCTTATGCTTAAGCTCTTGAAACTATACTCACACTTGTCCATCCACTCATACTTCTTGTCCTTCTTTAGCAATTGCGTCAATGGCATAGCTATTGTAGAAAATCTTTCCACAAATCGTCTATAATAACTAGCCAGTCCCAGAAAACTAAGAACCTCAGTTAGTAAAGTCAGTCTCGACCAATCTATGACTACTTCAATCTTGGTCGGGTCCACTAAAATCCCTTCACTTGAGATCACATGGCCAAGAAAAGCTACTCGAGCCAACCAAAATTCCGTAATTGTGTTTTATGGTTTAATTAAGTCTGTTTAGCTTAATTGATTGATTATTTGTTTAATTTCTGAATTTAATTTATTAATTATTTAATTCTGAAATTTCATTGTTCATTATGCACCGTTCACAAATTACTATTCATGTGCACTGTTCATGCGGTACTGTTCACGTGTATTGTTCATCTAGAAGTGAAAATATGCATAATTTCATGTGTTTTGATTTTGTGAGGTGAATTGGATGTGTCTTTGCATGAACATCCGCATGAATCATATGATTTTCACAAAAATGGGAAAATGATTTGTCCGAGGGACACCGGAAATGGACTGCTTTTATGAGAAAATGATTTGAGGTGGTATGTGCAATCATGTGTGTAGTGGCTAATGCTCAAAGATCAAAGAAAAAAAAGGGTTATGATGGTATGCTTGAGTGGTCACTAAGTTGAACTTGCCACTCCAGCAGTAGTATGAGGGGTGATAGTCTGATTTATCAGAAACCCAGCGAGGGTCCAGATGCGAAGTTGTGATAGAGGCCAAGCCTATGCTCTTTCAGGAATGCCATCTTGGGAGAGCATCCCTTGACATCGCCGTGCCTCACAGGGGAGGGTGATGCTTGGCTATGCCAATAGACACCCGAGGAAGGGCACAAAAGGACATGGTTGTGCCTCTACAGAGGAAGGGCGCCATAGGGCCATAGCTCCTTAGTTGTAGCCTTGATGGGCAATAATAATCGGAACACGTGTGGATACAATAGTGCATGAGAAAACGTGGCATCATTGGTTCCAATTATACATGAGGTGATCACATTATTTATGGCATACACGCATGAATTGATAACGTGCAGGGTGTGGCAATAGCCAGGGGAGATCGCTTGTGATGCGACTCGCATGTCATTGATGAACTGCATCATCTAACAACCATGTGCATTGCATGTATTGTGCTGACACATAATGTGCAGGGTATGGCATACCGAGTAAGATTGCATGCGAACTGACTATTTGATTGTTGGTTGCATTGTTTGTATTGTGTGAGGTTTAATATGTAGGATATGGTATACTGGGTAAGGTTGCATGCGAACTGATTATTAATTATTAGTTTGACCCTGGCTATTGTTGGTTGTTGGTTGTTGGTTGTGGGTTGTTGGGTTGTGTGAGGAGTGGTTCTGGAAAGATACCTGGGGTTAAGTTGGTATACTAAACAAGGCTTAAGGGGAGAACTTGTTGAGATTTTATCTCACTATTATTGTATAACCACTTTCAAACCCTTAAAATGGTGCACCCATAGTAGAGAATCCTACCCCTGCTCCACTAGTGATCGACTCGACGGAGCTTGAGTCCAATGAGTTCGAGTGACAGTGGTGCTGAATTCAAGGGTTCAATTTATACAGTTGGATTAGCCTAGCCTAGTTTCTTTTTGGATTGGCTCAAAGAATGGATTGGCCCTTTTGTTGGGCTTGTAAATTGGAAACGATCCTCCGTTGGTTAATCTAGTAAAATGTATAAATGAGTAGTTGATGTTGTTCTAGCTGTTCATCCCTCTTTCCCTATTTGACTATGTGATTGTCTATTGGACTGGGGATGGTTTGTCTTCCATTTGTGCATAATGAAAGATTAAAATGAATGGTCGTCAATGAGTCTTGGGATGTCGCTTTCAATAGACCATGGTAAGGGGTTGTTGCATGCTCGGGGTTCGGGGCGTGACATCCCCACCGGTTTTGGTATCAAAATGAGGTTAAGACTCGGAGTGATAAGGTGCGTGGGAATTTTGGGATAGTGAGATAGGGATGGCTTTTATTTCACATGCTTGTGATTGCTTTTATGGTCTTGTGTTGTGGCTAGTTGCTCATAGTTTCTAAATTCCCGGTTGGACTTGGAAAGCAAGACCAGTGAGTGTCTAGAGTGATAAGCAATCTTGAGCAGAGATCCCCTAAGTATAGGGCAACATTTGGTCAGACCAGTGGTGGAGGTAACGTGCAAGTGGATCCTAGGTTAGATAGGATCCTACTAGTGCTAGAGACTTTGATAGGACAGTAAGCTAAGGATCGAGCTGCTACTACTACTGCTGCTACTACAGATGCTACCGTTGCCGCCGTCGTTGCTATTCCCGTTGCTCCTTCTGTGGTCCTTATGGTCCCCATAGTGAGAGAAGAGGTCTGTGAGAGACCAATGCACAAGCTGGTAGATCAGTTCCTAAGACTTAAGCCACCAAGGTTCAATGGCGTGGGCAACCCTAAGGCTACGACCCTTTGGGTAAGGGATATCGAGAGGACTTTTATAGTGTTGAGGTGTTTAGAAGAAGATAGAGTGTTTGGCGACTTATCCGCTTCAAGGTAACGCTAGTACATGGTGGGAAGCCATTCAATGAAGAGTGTTCCCTAAAGGCATAGCTTAGACTTGGGGTGCCCTTCGTGAAGCGTTTAATGGGAAGTATTTTTCAGATAGTGCAAGAGAATCCAAGATGGAAGAGTTCTAATGGCTTTGCCAGAATCAAATGTTTGTGGATCAATATGAAGCGAAGTTTGCTGAGTTAGCCAAGTATGTGCCAAGGTTGGTAGAGTTGAAAGCCTAGTTGGTGCCCTTGAACTTAAAGAGCTTTGATGAGATGTATGAAAGAGCCCATATGATCGAGAAGAATATGGTTGAGAGGGTGACCGCATCTGGCTCGCGGTTTGTACCTAATAGAGATAATCGTTGATTTAGGAAGTAACCGATGATGGGGAGAAGAATCACATCCCACCCAATAGAAAGAATTTTGTGGGAAAGCCGACCGCCCAAAACTAGGTCGCAAGGAAGTTATTGATTTGATTGCAATAGCAATGTATGACTTTGATGTCATAGTTGGCATGGATTGGCTCACCAAGTAACGAGCTATAGTGGATTGTCATGGAAAGACAATTCATTAACCCAATAGTGGGTGATAGATTTGAGTTGTGGGAAATTTAGAGGGGCCATTTGTTCCTCTGATTTTGTCAGTCGAGGTTATTCGGTTGTTGGAATATGGGTGCCAAGGGTATTTGTCATTGGTAACAAATACACTGGTAGAAGGATCAAAGGTGGAGGATATTGCAGTGGTACAAGAGTATATAGATGTATTTCCCGTGGAATTGCCAGGATTGCCTCCTAAGAGGGAAATTGAGTTTTGTAATTAAGTTGGCTCCTCGGACTAAATTGATTTCCAAGGCGCCTTATAGGATGGCCTTGTCAGAACTGAAAGAATTGAAGGTGCAGATGCAAGAACTACTGGATAAAGGATTCATTCGTCCTAGTGCGTCTCATTGGGGAGCATCGCTATTGTTTGTAAGGAAAAATGACGGGTTTTTGCATCTTTGCATCGACTACCGACACTCAATCATGTAACTATCAAGAACAAGTATATGTTGCCAAGGATTGATGATTTGTTCTACCAACTTCAAGGAGCCTCGGTATTTTCCAAGATTGACCTAAGGATAAGCTATTATTAGTTGAGGATCAAAAAGGAGGATATATCGAAAACGGTGTTTTAGACATGCTATGGTCATTATGAGTTCATGGTAATGCTATTTGGATTGACAAATGCCCGTGCAGCCTTCACAGACTTGATGAACCAGGTGTTCAATAAGTGTTTAGACTAATTCATGATTGTGTTCATAGATAATATTCTAATATACTCGAGGAGTCCCAAGGATCATGAGAGACACTTGAGATCAGTACTACAGACCTTGAGGGAGCATGAACTCTATGCCAAGTTTAGCAAGTGTGAGTTTTGGTTATCTCGCGTGGTATTTTTAGGTCATGTGATTTCAGGCAAAGAGATCTACGTTGACCCGACTAAGATCGAAGCGGTCATGAATTGGCCGAGACCTATGACGGTAACTGAGATTCGAAGTTTCTTGGGATTGGTTGGATATTACAGACGTTTCGTGGAGAAGTTTTCTGCGATAGCCTTGCCATTGACAAGGTTGTTAAAGAAGGAAGAGAAGTTTAATTGGATAGACAAGTGTGAGCATAGTTTCCAAGAGCTCAAGAGTAAAGTGACTATCGCACCTGTCTTGAAAATACCATTTGGTCCTAGTGGGTACGGAATTTATAGTGATGCGTCGTATAAAGGACTGGGCTACATGATAATGCAACATGGCAAGGTGGTTGCATACGCATCCCAACAATTAAGGCCTTGTGAGCTTAACTATCTGACGCAAGATTTGGAATTAGTGGCCATCATCTTTGCACTTAAGATTTGGAGACATTACTTGTGTGGGGAAAGGTTTGTGATTTTACAGATCATCAGAGTTTGAAGTATTTGTTGTCTCAAAAGGAGTTGAACATGAGGCAACGGTGATGGATGAAACTTCTTAAGGACTACGATTGTGAGATTCTATATCATCCGAGGAAAGTGAACAAAGTGGTGAATGCACTCAGTCAAAAGTCATCGATTGCACAGATGATGGTACAGGAATGTATTCTTTTGGAAGGAGTCAGGGACTTAGAATTTTAAAATTGAGGTTAGCCATCTTGCTAGCTTAATGGCCATTCTCAAGGTGGAACCCGAGATGCAAAGTAGAATAAAGAGTGCCCAATCAACGGATCCTAAAGTTCTTAAGATCTTGCAGATGAATCAGGCCAAGAGGAAAGCCAACTTTCAAGTGTTCGAGGATGGGACATTGAGGTTTCGAGGACGATTATGTGCTCTGAAAGATGCAGAGCTTAAGGAAGTAGTCTTGTTGAAAGCTCATCGTAGTAACCATAACATTCATCCTGTCAGTACGAAAATGTACTAGAATTTGAAGCAGCACTTCTAGTGGAATGGTATGAAGTTGAACATTGCAAAATACATAGCTAAGTGTTTAACGTGCCAGCAAGTAAAGGCTCAGCATTGTAAGCCAAGTGGATTGTTACAACCCCTTGAGATTCCCGAGTGGAAGTGGGAACACATTACCATGGATTTTGTGATGGGATTGCCAATGAGTCAAAGAGGCAATGACTCGATTTTGGTAGTGGTTGATAGATTGACAAAGTCAGCTCACTTTATTATTGTATTAAAAGATTTTATGTTGGATAAGTATGGAAAATTGTACGTGCGTCAGTTTGTACATAGAGTTCCAATAACGATCACTTCTGACCATGACTCTAAGTTTACAACAACTTTCTGAAAAAGTTTGCAATTAGCCTTGGGAACGAAATTGCAGTATAGCACGGCTTACCATCCGCAGACGGACGGTCAATCAGAAAGGACGATTCAAACTCTTGAGGACATGTTACAAGCCTGTGTCAGATTTTAAAGGCAATTTGGAAGAGCAGCTTCAATTGTTTGATTTTGCTTATAACAACAGCTATCAGCAGAGCATTAAAATGGCACCATTGAGGCTTTGTATGGGAGATCTTGCAAAACTCCGCTTTGTTGGGACAAGGTTGGTGAGCATAAAATATTGGTACAACAATCCTTAAATGCAATTCAGATTATCCGAGACAAACTAAAGACCGCTCAAAGTCGTCAAAAGAGCTATGCAGACAAACATTGTAGACCGTTGGAGTTTAAGGTGGGCGATCATGTATTTTTGAAAGTATCGCCGATGAGGGGTACTTCCAAATTCAACAAGAAAGGAAAGTTAAGTCTGAGGTATGTTGGACCCTTTGAAATTTTGGAAAGGATCGGGGTTTTAGCATATCATCTTGCGTTGCCATCGAAGCTTACACAAGTACATGATATTTTCCACGTGTCCATGTTGAGAAAGTATGAACCGGACCCAACTCATGTGTTGAATTTTGAAGAACTTGACATAGATGACAGGGTGTTGTACATAGAAAGGCCGATTCGAATAGAGGACCGTAAAGAGAAGGACTTCGAAACAAGACTATCGCCTTAGTTAAGGTGATTTGGCAACATCACGGAATAAAGAGAGCTATATGGGAAAGTAAGGAAGTGATGAAGCATCAGTACCCCCATCTTTTTGAGGATTTGTCAATAACTGCAAATTTTGAGAGCGAAATTTTTGTAAGGGGGGAAGAATTGTGATGTCTTGAAATTCAAGTCCTTTGTGGGATGAATGAATGTTAATTTCGTCAATGTATTGTTGGTTAATCTCACTTGGAACTGATCACTTTTGAAATATTGACCTTGAGGGGAAAAGCTAATGAGGACAGAACTCGTGTGACTAAATAACTTGGTTTGGGAAAACGACTTAACCATGAGACTTGCATAATGACGATCCTATAGGTATGCAGGCCAATTTCAAGAACGATTAGAAGTCGATTTGCGGATAAAATATAATGAGATGACGAGTGATTCCATTTACTATTATCGAGCCCGCGAACGGCCCTATGTCGATCCTCAGTAATCCTGTACTTTGAAATAAGAATCTATCATTCGCAATTTCATATAATCAAGGATGTCCATTTGTCGAGATGTCTTAAACGTGATTTGGCACGAGTCGATTACATGTGAATTCTCAAAGCCACCTGTTAGTTTGAGTTGTACCAAAATGGGAGTTAAATAAATTACCTCTCGCAGCGCGCTTTAAACGAATTGGTCCAAATGTTCTTCAGTTCGAGCCCCACAAACGTTGGACCTCTAGTTCAGACACACCACCAATGGACGTTGAACGAAGAGAGAACTTGTGGATAATCACCACTACGATTGTGCTAGAAACTTTGTGGAGATAATCTTTTGTATCCTTAATATTTTTAGCCATAGCCCGGAATGAGAGAATCCTTCTTTTCTCTTTTTTGTTTGCGTACGTACGCGCACACAAAATGCACACTCACGTTTCTTATATAAAAACCATGGGTAAACACCAACAATCCCACGACCAGCAACTGTTGCTAGTCATGGGTCATGCATGATCCCACGACCAACAACCATCACTAGTCGTGGGTTCATGCATGATGGTCAGCAATGGTTGCTGACCATCATGCCCCACATATATTTTTTTTAATTCAAAAATTAAAACGTGCACATGAGTGTGTTGCACGCGGTTAGCAATTGTTGCTTACTGTGTGCATAATTTAATTAATTAATTAATTAATCAATTTCAAAAATAAATAAAAAGACATAATCTTTGTGTACGCATTTAGGGTACATTAACATGTATCCACTTTGGGCATGCGTGTGCATCATATGCACGTAGGCTCATGACTATAATACAAATTAAATCAAATCACATTTAATTTAATTTCATGTTGACTTAATGCGACTGTAGTAGTTGCAAACACATTTGCAAAATCATTTCTCTCTTGTTCCACGTTATCCTAATTGGTTATGGTGTGTGACATCCCTAGGTTCAACACTAAGCTGGTAGTAAGACTTGTATTAACACATTAGTACTCCCAAAATAATTAACTGTCCCGATTAATCTTTTGGGTCTTACAAGCCATGATTGACATCTAGCAATATGTCATGACTACCCAAGTAGTGTGAATGCTTTAAGAACAACATAATGAACCTGTCAATTTTGGCTACAGTGTAATTTAATCCCTCTGTCTTACTATGTCCCGATTGAACAAAGACCATGGAATATTTGTCAAGTCACCAATTCAATTATATGCACAAATCTAATTGACATGCATTTGTTCGAGACATAAATGATTTATTCTCGGTTACAACCCCGGCCGAGGATTTCAATACATTGTCATAATTAGATTGCATAGGATATCATTATTATACCTTGTATGTAACAAGGAGACAGATTCCATATTGTGCACACGTGTAACTTCATATATGAACAAACTATGACCATCAGTTATAAAGATGGATCAACGACCCGGCATTATGTGCACCCGTGAACCATAGTTGTTCGACACACAAGTTAACACTTTGCCTTAGGTCTAAGGATTATTTACACAAGACCAAAACATGAACAATTAGACATTGACCACGCTAAAAGCTTCCATGTTGCTAATTGTTCGATATGCGTCACGTTCAGTGAATTTGTCTAATACAAACACCTGTGTTTTAACTAAGGCATCGCAATATCCAATGACTTGTGACTCATCATTCCCTTAATTATCCAATACTTAATGATGAAGTTAAGAACACACTAGTCTCAACAGGATTATAAATATCCACTCAATAATCCATTGACTAGGAACGATTTAAATATTCAATCTAACTATGAACCTGTCACATATATTCTTGACGTCTCAAGAATAGGTCAAGTTGTAACTGGTCTTATGGAATCATTCATAAATATAAAATAATTGGACAAATGAATGAACACGTCATTGCCATTAATTAGAAAATAATGATGATAGTACAACTAAAATCCCTAATATGTAACTATTACATAGTAGCTTTAGGGCATACATCCAACAATCTCCCACTTGCACTAAAGCTAACTTGTCTGGTACCTCAAATCCATTTTGTCAATATGCCTTTCAAAAGAAGACTAAGGTAAAGCCTTAGTGAAGAGATCTGCCACGTTTTCCACTGAGGCAATTTTCTACAAGGCGATATCACCTCTCCCAACAATTTTTCTGATAAGATGGAATCGTCTCTTAATATGCTTGGACTTTTGGTGAGACCTTGGCTCCTTAGCTTGAGCTATCACTCCATTATTGTCACAAAACAATGTAATCGGCTACTCAATTGAAGGAATGACTCTAAGTTTAGAAATAAACTTCTTCATCCAAGTGGCTTCCTTTGTTGCTTCAGAAGTGTCTACATACTCTACTTCAGTGGTGGAATCGGCAGTTATGCTTTGTTTAGAACTTTTCCAACTAACTACGCCACCATTGAATGTAAAGACAAACCCAGATGTAGACTTATAATCATTAGGATCCAATTGAAAATCGGAATCCATATAAGCTATAACTTTAAATTCTCCTTCTCCATATATCAAAAATAAATCCTTAGTCCTTTGCAAGTACTTAAGAATATTCTTGACTACTATCCAATGCTCTTGTCCTAGATCGGACTGATATCTGCTAGTAATACTTACAGCATGCGCAATATCAAATCTAGTATATAGCATAGCATACATTATGCTTCCAATAGCAGATGTATATGGTATCTTTGCCATTCGCTCTCTTTCTTTAGAATTGTTGGGACACATTTCCTTAGAAAGACGGATCTCTTGCCTAAAAGGCAATAATCCTCTTTTGGAACATTGCATGTTAAAATGTGTTAACACCTTATCTATGTACGTAGACTGTGAAAGGCCAATCAATCGTCTCAATCTATCTCTATAGATTTTGATACCTAAAATGTAGGTTGCCTCTCCTAAGTCTTTCATGGAAAATTTCGGTGACAATAATAGTTTTATCGATGATATCATCGACATACAAAACTAGAAATGCAATTGTACTCCCCCTAATCTTCTTGTATACATAGGTTCATCCGGATTTTTGATGAAACCAAACGATTTGACTACCTCATCAAAATAGACGTTCCAACTTCTGGAGTCTTGTTTGAGTCCATAAATGGATCTCTTAAGTCTACATACCTTCCAATTTTCACCATTGGATTCAAAACCCCGTGGATGTTCCATATAGATGTCCTCCTCAAGAAAATCATTTAGAAAAGTCATTTTAACATCCATTTGGAATATCTCATATTCAAGGTGTGCAACTATAGCCAACATAATCCGAATGGATTTTAGCATGGCTACAGGTGAGAAAGTTTCGTCATAATCGATTCCTTTTTTCTAACGATATCCTTTCACCACCAGCCATGATTTGTAAGTTCCAATTTGACCTTCAGCATTCATCTTCCTCTTAAAGATCCATTTACAACAAATTGGTACAACACCATCAAGCAAGTCAGCTAAGGTCCAAACATCATTGGAATACATTGAATCAATTTCAGATTTCATGGCTTCTAACTATTTACCATAATCGATGTTTGACATTGCCTCCTCATAGGTTTTAGGATCACCAAGTTGATCACTATCATTCACAATGAATAATGGTTTAATAAGATCAACCGAGTGTCTATAACGAGCAGGTGGGCAAGAAGTTCTTGCACTTCTCCTAAGATGTTGTGTGTCAGAAGCTCCTACTGAATCAGATATTAGTATCTGAACGTGGTTGTTTGGTACTTCATTATTTTATTCTTGTAAGACTATTTTCTGCCCAGCACCACCTTCTTGGACGAACTGATTCTCTGAAAAAGAAGTGTGCCTACTCACCAAAATTCTTTGGTTTGAATGAAAATAGAAATAATATCCAAAAGTTTCCTTTGGATATCCAATGAGGCGACCTTGTTCAGATCTTGTCTCCAATTTGTCCATTTTTAGCTTTTTAATGAAAGCTGGACAACCCCAAATCTTAATATGATTAAGATTTGGTTTCCTACTATGCCATATCTCATAGAGCGTAGTTGGAACAAATTTGGATGGCACTCTATTCAGTATATATGCAACTGTCTCAATGGCATATCCCCAGAGAGATATAGGTAAATCGGTGTAACTCATCATAAATTGAACCATATCTAATAAAGTATGATTTCTTCGTTTAGATACACCATTATGTTCTGGATTCCAAGAGGTGTCCATTGTGATAAAATGTCATTCTCTTTTAGATAGTCCAAAAATTCAGTACCAAGGTAGTCACCTCCTCGATCCGATCGAAGAGCCTTAATACATTTTTCCTATTTGTTTCTTAACTTTAGCCTTGAATTCCTTGAACTTGTCAAATGATTCAGATTTATACTTCATTAGGTATAAATAACCATACCGTGACTGATCCCCAATAAAGAAGAATCCTTATTAGGATCACTAACCCCGAGTATGGGATTGCACTCTTAGTTGATAGAATGAGGGCGGTTGCTAGCATACCAAGAGAGTCCACCAGTAACGTTGTCTCTCTACAAAACATTAACATGAGGAATATGTGGTGGTAGCTCCTTCCCCCGAACCATTTCATCCATTATATGATTATATGTACAATTAGCATCCATATCTTCCGATAGGCATGTGGCATGGGCATTGTTCTCTCACAAGACCCCCAAATATTTAGAAAGGCCAGTGTTAGCACCATAAAAAAATTATTTGTTATTGCGCTGGAATTGGTAAAGGTGGTATTTACCATCATATGTACTCTTTGTTAATTGGGCTAGGCGATGGCAGCCGTTGTCATGCAGCATTACCGAGATCGTCGTGTCTCTCCTGTCTTTGGGTATTTATCTAATTAGGATTGACTGAAGTGACATAAAGCTTATTGACCTTAGGATTGAGAAAAATGATATGGAGCTTATTAACCTTAAAAGGGACAAGGATCACTTATCAACGTGGTGCACGAAGTTTCAATATGAAGGAAATGCCAAGCTGTTTCAATCGATGGAGCTTCAATATAAGGAAAATCCCTTATGAAGAACAATCCTTGTTAGGATCACCACCTCCGAGGAGGAGGCTACACTCTTTGTTAATAGAATGAGGAAGGGTGCCAGCATACCAAGAAAGTCAAACGGCAATGTTGTCTCTCTACAGACTATTACCGTGAGAGACGTGTAGTGGCAACCTTGTCACTCATACCATTTCATCTATCATATGATTGTCTACATAATTGGTATTCATGTCTTCTGATAGGCATGTTGCAAGCACATTGTTCTCTTATATAATCCCCGAATATTTGAGAAGGATAGTATAAGTGTTGTCAACAAAATACTATTATTGAATGTTGTAATCGAATAAGTAAATGTGGTATTTACTGTCGTAGGTACTCTCCACGTTGACCAAGCTAGGCAATGCTAGTTGTTGTAGGGCAGCACTACCGAGATCTTTGTGTCTCTCCTATCTCTAGGTACTTGTCTAATTAAGATTTACGGAAATGACATGAAGCTTATTGAGATTGACTGAAGTGACATTGAGCTTATTAACCTTAGAAGGGATAAGGATCACTTGTCAACGTAGTGCCCCGACCCTCGAGAATGCGGCAACCCCTGTTCTCTTGCGGTCATTTGATTTGCGACTCCCTAGGATCCATCGCCGACCGTTATTTTTATCTTTTGACTAAACGCATGCGGAAACGAATCACAATCCCCCAGTCAATCACAAAATCAGGGATAGCAAGAAAACCCAACAAGAACACATTCAAAAGTACTGCTTTATTTATCTACTGATTAACCCTAGGAAGTTTACAAGTACAAGCCCTTACCACGGGCATCTTCCTAATGAGCCAATGAGACCAACAGGCCAGAGTTAATCTACTGCCTTCAAAGACGGCCATGAACTGAAACACACGTCGATTCTCCATCCTACGGCCCTGAAAATTGTTAACCACGACGGGTTGAGATAAACTCAGCAAGTCAAAGTCCTAAGCCTCGGTTAGGAATTTCGCTCGTCTCGAGGGTAGTCTAACCGTACAACCTAGTTCCGACAAACAACACATACCACACCTCAAGCAACATTATCAGATGATAGTTCAATAAGCAGATGCAAACACAAGCGACCTTACCTGGCCTTGGCACGCGCAACCTGCAGAAACTGTCATTTCAATCATCACAACGTTAAGAGCATGCGAATAATCAGAGCATCTCACACAATTTTCTCATGTCTCATGTCTTACACTCACACATGCTCCGATTATTACGACCCTCTAGGCCATGGCACAACCTTATGGTTGGCGGTCAACTGGTCGTAAACCAGGCATCGTCCTCCCCCGTGAGGCACGGTGACGTCATGGGCTCTCCCCCACCGACGGCATTCCATAAGGAGCATGGGTCCGGCCTCAACCGCGACTCCGCATCTGACCACTGTCAGGCAACCCAATGGTCACGGCACAACCCCGAAGGATTAGCGGTCATCCGGCTCAACCGGGCTATCAACTTTAATCTGACCATGCAACACATCAGCAAACAGTTCATTCTTGTCTTTGCTTTTGCTTGGTCGTGAATGCAACACCGCTCATACACTCATGCTCATGCGACATGCCATTTCAGATAACCCTCATAATATGTCATGCGGTGTCACTCGACAATTCCAAAATTCAATTTCCAATCAGCATTCAATCACGCACCTTCCCTAACTCTTGGGAACAACCAACAATTCAAGTCACAGTCTATCAATCAATTCTGACCAATTAATATCACGATACTTGCACACTTTTCCAAAACAATCACGTACTCAATAATTACCGCTCCCCAACCACGTGTCTCAATATTTAATAACAAATAAGCACGTATCCTCATGACTACAACAATCAACTATTCCCATCAATACTCGATTATCCCAAAATAAGTATAAACTATAATTATACTCAAAAATACTTATTTAAGAAGCATGCTATAGTTGATTGTTCCGATAAAATAATTCAAGTCCCACAAAATACTTATAATTATTTTTCAATCCCATAATTAATTATCCAACCCAAATAATTCCATTTAGTAAAACCCTTCTTCAATAAACCATTTTCATTTAATAAAATAGTATATAAATACTATTGACTTTGGAAAAATAGACCATAGTAAATTTTTTCCCAAAATTACTCAATTAAAACCATTTCCAATAAATAATCACAATTAATTATTTTCTCCAAAAATAATTAATTTTCAGCAATGAATAGTAATAACAATATTACTATTAATAATTCGAAATTATAAATTAATTTAATTAATTAATAATTCCGAAAATAATAAATAATTATAATTTATTCCAAAAATAATTATTATTATATTTATTAATACTAACCATGATTAACACTAAGCAAAGCTTAATCAAATAGTATTAAAACACTAATAATCATCGTCCAAAGCACTAATCCATAATTAAACTAATTAAACTACTCTTAAGCAAGATTAACCCCTAACTAAGGGATTAGGAAATCGACTCACAGTTTAGCGATTCTGACGACACGAGCGCGACGGCGGCGGCGGCGAGGGGAACGCCCGGGAACTTCCGGTGCATCAGGACGAGGCGGCCCGGGACCGAATCTTGGCCGAGGGCGGCTGTCCACGTGATAAGAGGCTGAGAAACGGAGGAACCGACGGCTGTGGCGGCACGGGGCTGGCTGGTGGGCGGTCCGGTGACTCCAGACGGCGGCCAACAGCTCTGGCAACCAGGCGGCAGCTCCGGCGAAGGCTGGACAGAAGCAAAAAGGGAGAAGGAGGGGCGGTGCAGCTGGTTCGTGGGGGTGGTAGCAGCTGGGGTGGCTCCGATGCAGCAGAGAAGGCTCGGGAGTGGTCCTCCGGCGGGCTTGTGGTGGTGACTGGCGGTGACGTGCAGCGGCAAGGCTGCTGGCCGCTTCTCCAGGTCACGGCCAAAGGGGTCGAGAGAAAGAGGGAGGCACGGCTGGCTCCGGCGGAACCGTCGGGTAGCGCAGCTAACTGGCGCGAGACTCGTCTGGTTCTGTCGATGGGCCAGCGAGTAGCGGATGGAGGCCGGGACGGAGGTAGCCCAGCTCCGGCAACGGCGGACAGAGGAGAAGGAGATGAAGACAGAGGCTGGGGGTGGTGCTGGTTCGGCCCAAGGCCGGCAAACGGCGGCTCACCGACGACCAAGCGAAGAGCAAGGGCGGTGGCGGAGCTGTGGTGCTGCGGTGGCGGTCGGTGATGGCGGCAACAGCAGCAAGCCGGCGTCGACCAGCAGAGAAGAGAAGAAGAAGAAGAAGAAGAAGCAGCTGCAATGGGGACGTGCTAGGGAAGCTGGCCGAAGAGAGAGAGAGAGAGATCCACATGGGTGTCAGACACATTGATGGAGAGAGAGAAAAAGAAAGTTGACAAAGTCAAAGATGGGATGGGCAAGTGGCTGTCGACCAAGAGAAGAAACGTGAGGGGGAAGAGAAAGAAAAAGGGGGAGAGAGAAAGGGAAACGTGCGGGAGAAGTTGGGGGGAGAAAAGGAGAAAAAGGCAAGAAAGGAGAACAAGACAAAATCTCAACAAGCACCTAGAGAGGGGTAATTTGGTCTTTTTACCCCTGAAGCACAAATTCCCAAATATTTGGCTCCAAAACTCGGCCCGTTGAATCCTTTTCCAATAATTCAGGCTTACCAATAAATTCGAGAATCAATGAGACAATATCCAATATTTTAATCTCGACATCCTTAAAAATTCGATACCCGATACCATATTGAAATTCGTGGTTAACATCGATCAATCACGACTTTAGTACGACCTAACTTTCGGGCGGTGTTTAGGGGCTCTCACGTGTTTGACCCGTGGTTGATAGCTTTTCAATCCACAATCGTGCATATTCAAATAGGGCGATCCTCGATTGTCATGTAATCACGAGAGGTTAATTGCTCACATTGAGTACAAGGCCAAAAGGAAATCGGTTTAACGTCGTCTGCAATTAATATCGAAGTCATGCGGAATCACCCACAATCCGACCTCGTAATTTTGCCGACTCAATTTATTTCCGTTCACTAATTGGCCTGCAACAGTGTAGTATTATTCCTCTTTGATCCTTATGGTCGAGTGGCCTATCCCTGATTAAATTCACTAGTCGTACACATATCGATCCTTAATTGCCTTGCCGAATAGTTAGTTAACTCGTGAGGGGCAACTCCGAGTAAACGTAACTAACAGTGCATTGATAAAATAACCATTTCATATATCTCGGAATGGGTCAAAATTCAGGATGTTACAATTACAATCAATTAAACTTCAAATGAGGGAAATCCCCAATAAAAAAGAATCCTTGTGAGGATCACCTACTCGGGGGTAACAATTTTAGTTGATAAAATGAGGAAGGCAACTAGTATACCAAGAGACTCCTACAACAACATTGTTCTTGTGCAGATAATTACTATATGGGACATGTAACGGTAACTCCTTCACCCTAACCATTTCATATATCATACAATTATCTACATAATTGATATCCACATCTTCCGATAGGCATGTGGCATGCACATTATTCTATTATATGGCACCCGAATATTTAAGAAGGCCGATGTGAATGCCATCAACAAAAAACTGTTGTCACGACCTCACCTTGGGTACACCACCTAGGGTTTGGCTAATGGATTATAAAGCCTAAACTTAGTTCGGGCTCTCCCAAACCCATACCAATTCGTGACCTAGGATTTAAGTTTTTAGTATGCAAATGATTTTTACTTAGAGTTGCCACTAATCTATTTTTGGTGGGTCGATTAGAAACCCAAGTACGGGAGAGTTACTTCACTCCTACGAACCAGAGACTATGGGATTGGGGACTTAATTACGTTAGATTCATCTAACACCCTTTCATACCTTTTCTCTTTTATTTGAAGAAAATGATTTGCAGGTAGTTTGTATTAATTTTAATTTACTCCTTAATATGCAATGTGATCATGTGGATGCACAACAATTATCTAACACTCAATAAAGCAAAGCGATAAATAAATTGCATGCACAGGAAAGAGATACCTACCTCGAAGCAACGAAAGCATCTACAATGTTAGCTTAAAAATCACATCACTAATCTTAGATATGATTTCTAATTAACATGCAATCATTCAACTATTTTTTAAGGTTTTAAATTATTAAATGAGGCCTAAAAGAAACTAAGTGCAATGCATGCAATGACGTGCAAAAGTGTCTAACTATAATAACATACAACGTGCAACCTAATATGCAAATTATATGTCTCACGACATTAATTATTGGTTATAATCTAATGCTAGGAAATATATTAAATGTGACTATCCTAATGTTTCACACATTTAGATAATCCTAAACATGTAATGACTAGATGACTTACAATGGATGATGTAATTCTACATGACATGAGCATGATATAGCAATATGATGCGACCTAGACTACATGACATGCAAGTGATTTTTCTTTGTGTTTTTTTTTTTCATGAAATTTCAAAATTAAAATAAGCAAATAAATTTCCTAGTTTAAGAAATTATCCAATTCAATTTAGGGATTAATCTAGACCGAATTCTAATTTATATTATCTCTAACTAGATAAACCCTATCCTAGCATGCAATCTATGTCAATTAAAACCTATTCTATGTGATTTACATCTTTTTGAGATTTTTTTTATAAGAACAGAGATTGAATAAAATCAAACAGAATATAAAAACCATCACCCAAGTTATCGTCCATATCTATTTAATTTTGGAAACAAATAAAATCGACGAATCGTATCTCGGGCATGAGATCAAATTAGCCGATTTTCCGTGCAATTGCGAGCCATATTTCAGGCATGAAATCGGACTGACAATCATATGCATATTGTGAAATAAGGAAAATTTCCTAATTCATGAAGGGTCAAGAAATCTTTTGGATATGACAATATTGATCAAATATTCAAATAAGATTGCAATCCCACGAACTAGGCAAAAATATGATAAAATTGTATTGATCAAGATTCTCACCTAGCTCTTGGTGAATAATGTTTCCAAATCGGGGTGGCAATCCCCGTGAATAATGTTTCCAAATCGGGGTGGCAATGCAAAACTGTGGACTTGATGGCAATCGTGAACTCAATGGTTAGTCATCAACGGCAACGATGATGCTCGTCATGGTGCGGGCCTCCTTGAATCAGCACGAACAATAAGGACCTCGAGGGTGAGAGGTCACAGCAGATTGACGTTCCGTTCAAGCAGCAACAATTTGGCTTCGATGGTGACGAATCATGAGAATCGCGGATTGACAATGCTTCATGGTGGTGCTGGACTGGGCTGCCCTATTAGCTACAACTTTGACCGAACTTCCCATAAAATAACGCCAGAAGATGAATGATATTAACTGGAAGACCTGCGGGGAAATAAAGTCAAAATTTGTGATATTGCAGGGGCCATAATCAAGGCTATTGGGCGCCCTTGGCAGGGCTGAATTAGAGAAGTGGCAAAACTGTTTCTTCAACGTTGAAAGTGCAGTGGGTTGTTGCCTAGAAGCTCGCTGATCTCGTGCGACACCTGGCTTGAGCGCTTCGTTGGAAGTTCAGCTCAATGCAAAAGAAGCGTAGCGGATAAAGCCTGCAATGTTGAATGTGGTCGAGTGGCTGCGGAAGATGCAAGGACAGCGGTGGGTAGCAGCAGGATTCGGCCGTGAGGGATTCGACGTCAACAAAGCGCCGCGGCCGCGACCCTTTTTCTCTCCTTTTTTCTTTTCTCCCTCTAACAAGGGCTGCAACTCCTTTCTCTCAATTGTGGCTGTGCTCTCTTGTGTGTTCTCCCTTTTTTTGTGTGATCGTCCCCCTTTTATAGACGAAATAACACGGTGCCCTCAAAAAAAGACACGATAAGGACACGATGATGTGCTTTCTTATTGTGGATGCACTGAAATATATCTTTTTTTTTGCTCTTTTCCTATCTTTAACCATGCAGATATATTTTACTTTTTGAACCAGCCACATCCCTTCCTTTTCTTGACCATGCATATATATTTTACTTTTTGAACCAGCCACATCTCTTCCTTTTCTTGACTATGCAGAATCGGCCGCCGCAAATACTTGAAAGATTATGCTCCTAAAACTATATGCTATGCAATTTAATCCTAATATTTTTTGTTTAAGGGTTAAAATTAATCCCTAAAGTTTTGTACATTTAATTACGAATGATCAATCAAAATTTAGATGTCAATAACTGCTATTGAATATTGCAGTGAAATCTGAAAAAGGTGGTATTGACCATCGTAGGTACTCACCTTGTTAATTGAGCTAGGCGAAAGGTGATTGTTGTCTTATAGTAGTGCCAATATCATCGTGTCTCTCTTGTCTCTAGGTACATATCTAATTAGGATTGATCGAAGTGACATAGAACTTATCGACCTGAGGATTAACCAAAATGACATCAATCTAATTAGGATTGATCACTTGTCAACGTAACACACGGAGCTTTGTTATGAGGTAAATCTCCGATGAAAAGGATTCCCTATTAGGATCATTGACTCTTAAGGATCGGGCTACACTCGTGGTTGATAGAATGAGGGAGGCTGCAAGCATACCAAGAGAGTCTAATGGCAAAATTATCCTTTTATAGACCATTACTATGAGTGACATGTAGCAGTAGCTCCTTCACTCAAACTATTTCATCCATCATATGATTATCTGCACAATTCATATCCATGTCTTTCAACAGGTTGACAACCCCAAAATATTTGGGAAGATCAATGTCGGCGTCGTAAATAAATAAATATTACAATCGAATTGGTAAAGTTGGTATTTAACGTCATAAGTACCCTTCTCGTTAATTGGGCTGGGCAACAGCGGTTGTTGTTGTGCAGCACTGCTCGGATCATTGTGTCTCTCTTGTCTCTAGTTACTTGTCTAATTAGGATTGATCAAAGTGACAAAGAGCTAATTAACCTTAGAAGGGACAAGAGTTAGTTGTCAACATGATACATAGAGGTTTGATTTGAGGAAAATGCCAAGCTATTTCAATCAATGGAGTTTTAATATGAGGAAAATTCCCAATAAAGAAGAATCACTATTAGGATCACTAACTCCAAGGAGGAGGCTACACTCTTAGCTGATAGAATGAGGGAGGTTGCCAGCATATTAAGAGAGTCGAATGACAACATTGTCCCTCTACAGACTATTACGATGAAGGATGTGTGGCGGCAACCCTTTCACTCAAATCATTTCATCTATTATATTATTGTATGTGCAATTGGTATCCATGTCTTCCAATAGGCAAATGGCAAGCACATTGTTCTCTTATACAACCCTCGAATATTTGAGAAGGTTGGTGTCAACGCTATCAAGAAAGTATTGTCATTGAATATTGCAATTGAATTGGTAAAAGGGATATTTACCATCATAGGTACTCTTAATGTTGACCAAGTTGAGCAACGGCGGTTGTTGTGGTGCAGCATTATCGTGATCTTCATGTCTCTCCTATCACTAGCTATTTGTCTAATTAGGATTTACCAAAGTGACATGGAGCTTATTGACCTTAGGATTAACCGAAGTGATATGGAGCTTATTAACATTAGAATAGACAAAGATCGTTTGTCAATGTGATGTATGGAGCGAAACACCAAGCTGTTGCAATCAATGGAGATTCAATTGAGGTAAATCACCAATTAAGAAGAATCCTTATCAAGATCATCAACTCTAAGGATGGGGTATGTTCTTAGTTGATAGAACGAGGGAGGTTACTAACGCACCAAGAGAATCTAACAACAACATTATCCATGTGCAAACCATTACCATGAGGGACATCTAGCGTAGCTCCTTTTCTCGAACCATTGGATCTATCATATGGTTATCTACATAATTGGTATCCATGTCTTCCGATAGGCATGTGGTGGATAATCATATGATAGATGAAATGGTTTAGATGAAGGAGCTGCCACCACACGCCCCTGATGGTAATGGTCTACATAGGGAGAATGTTGCCATTTAACTCTCTAGATATATTGGCAACTTCCCTCATTCTATCAACTAAGAGTGCAACCTCCTCCTTGAAGTCCATGATTCTAACAAGGATTCTTCTTCATTGGGGATTGTCCTTAAATCAAAGTTCCATTAATTGCAATAATTTGGTATTTTTCCTCATATCGAAGGTACATGGACCACTTTGACAAGTAATCCTCATCGTTTCTAAGGTTAATAAGCTCAATGTCACTTCGGTCAATCTTAAGGTTGATAAGCTCCATGTCATCTCAATCAATCCTAATTAGACAAGTACCCAAAGACGGGAGAGACACGATTATCCCAACAATGTTGCAGTATAACAACCACTGTTGCCTACTTGATCAATAGGGAGTATGATGGTAAATACCGCCTAATTCAATGGCAGTTTTTTGCTGATGGTGCTGACATCGACCTTCCCAAATATTCGAGGGTTGTATAAGAGAACAATATCAATACCACATGCCTATTAGAAGACATAGATACCAATTGTACAAACAACCAGATAATAGATGAAATGGTTCAGGTGAAGGAGCTGCCTCCACACACCCCTCATGGTAATGGTCTACATAGGGAGAATGTTGCCGTTGGACTCTCTTGCTATGCTGGCAGCCTCCCTGATTATATCAACTAAAAGTGTAGTCTCCTCCTCGGAGTTATGTGATTCAAAATACCTAGATCCAGACTAAGGTATGACGAGAAAGCTTAGAGAACATTCATGTCCAAAATGAAATGTTCGACAAAAATATTGTGTAACATTTAGATCCAAACTAAGATGTTAACTTATGGGAGGAGTTACCAAATTTTGCTTTGGGTACTCAAAGGTATTAGATACTTACCTAAGGTTTCCTTGTTGAGGGCTTGATCGGCTTACCTCAAGGTTGCTTACTAGCAGTGCTTTGGGAACCATGGAGTGTTTGAACACATCCTAATGCTTCAAACAACGAATTGAGCATCACAATCACTCAATTTTCATGAGAACTTTACTTGTCAAACATGGTTAGCAACAACAAGTATATGCATTCATCATCACTAGATATTTTCAATCCATTTGCAGTTCATGTGTCACAATTTTATCAATCTTGTATTACCAAATCAGTACTGGCAAGAATTTCTAAAGAACAATGCATTCAAAACGCGAGTGTCACTGATGTGTCAAATAAAGGACCCCTTTGATCCGAAAGGACTTTTCGCTTACTCTCACAAAAAGGCTATTTTATCCTAATAATTGATGTGGGAATTTGAGAATCATTCTATTTTGTTATCATCATACTAGACAGGGGTCTGAGTATTCTCGCAATTGGTATGACTTTACCAATCTGAAAGGTCTTTAACATGGACCATAATATGGGCTTGGTCAACGGCTTAACAAGGGGACTCTTTGAGTCAAGGCTATTGAAAGAACAATTCTGCAATCATCTCCAGGTTTACAAGTCAAGAACCCTACAAAATGAAATAGAAATAATCTTGCTCACACTTCTTCAAGCAATGCTTAAGACATGTGAACACCTACATTAATTCAAGTGCCCTAATCTGAAGAGACTTCATGAGGGACGTAATGTAGGCTCAAAATGTGTGTAAATGGGTGAGAGTTGGTGATCATCTTGACATTACCACCAGTCTTCATCTTTGCCATCAAGGATTATTTCCAAAATGTGTTATGTTGACCGCAAAGTTTGGCATTTGACAACTTTTCACAATCGATAGTCATCTATCTTGACTCTTTTTCATTTTCCCTTATGGGCATTGGCCTTGCTTTTACCAGGCACACCGCTTTTTCTTGCCCCTCCTTTTACTTTTATGTCTATGGGCGTCGGCTTTGCTTTTATCAGGCACATTACTTTTTCATGCCCCCTAGTTCTATTTTTACCATTGACACACTGTTTATGATGTATCAATTTTTCATTTGGACTTTTGAAGGTCTTCACGTTTTGTTGGCACTCTAGACCTTGCTGCTTCTTGAATGATTACTTTTTGCTTGCCCTAGTGTGAGGGATGATCACCAACTAGGTTCAAAGAAATTAATTTTTAGGCTCAAAAGGGCTATGCAACAGATAAACGTGTGTAGGATAGAGAAAAAAAATGCTCTTCGTCATCCTAAGGCACTTGGATTATTGTTTGAGTTCATCTGCAATAAGATACCCAAAGATTGATGCAAGTGAGAGCAAGAGAATTTCTATTTATTTTTCTCGCCACGTGCTGCCAACCCACCTCCAATTTGCCCCGATATGGGGTGGTTCTTGACAAGGGTAATTTGAAAGAAATCTCCACAAGTGTATGAGGCTCAAAGGGGTTAAGCAATTGATCACTTGTAGTGTTTGGAATAGAGAAATAAAGTGCCCCTCATCATTTTGGTCGACGTACCATTCGCAAGAGAACTCTTTACCTTGTGGATATAGAAATTGCTGCACTCATCTCACAAGTGTATAAGCAAGGGATTGTGTATAGGACATGTTTTGCCTTTCATCATCCTGACACATCTCACTTATCATTCTTAAGAATTGGATGTCATTCATTGAATTGCACATCTTGACAAATCTCGTGAAATTAGTGATTAAGCAAGTAAAATCACCATGCAAATTCTCTTTCCAAAAGAGCTCAACAACTTTCAGCATGAAAAGCTTTGTGACTTCAGAACAAACAATTCAAAAAATGTTTTCACAAGCATGAAAAACATTATATTGAGCATTCATTCAAGGAATTGCCCTATAAAGGGACTCTGTAAGCAATTAGTGTCCTTAGATTGCCCCTATCTAAAGGGAACAAACACATAAATTGACCAATTGAGAATGGAAAACGATTCTTGATTCAATAAATGCTCCATTCTTGCTTTTGCCCCAACACAAGAGAATGTGCATGAATAGGATACTATGCAAGCGAATGCAAATTGAACATCCATTTTTGCCTTGGAATGAGATTTTATCTCAATTGGGTCACTATCAGAATCTATCATCCCCTTGATTCATCACCTGCAAGGAAAAGAACAAACTGTCAATTCTAGAATTAATTATATTCAAGGATGAGATGTACCTCTTTCATCAAAGATGAATGGTCCTCTTTTGACCCGCCCCTCACTTTCTCTATGAGATGAGAAATGGAGGACACTTTATTTGGATTTTCAGGATCAATATCTCAAGTATCAACAAGCAATGCCCCACATTAACTCTTTGGAGTTGTGCTCTTAACCTAACTTGATGTGCCTTTTCCGAATGTTCTTTAATCAGGCCAAGAAAATTATGCTCTGAGACATGAAGCAAATAAGTTAGAAAAATAATAGACTAACTGGAATGCATGTTTTTGGAAATGGCTTTAGAATTTTTTTCTTTCAAAATTTTCTTTTGGATGAGGAAGCATGATGAAGTCCAGGCCTTAGAATTCTCCTTGGATTTTTTTTGTCTTTTTTTATCGGTTGGATATCATCACTAGGCTGGTTTGGTGTACTCCATTATACCCTCAAAAACAAACTAGTAATTTTATTGAAATTCCTCAATCAATTACATCTTATTGAATGGAAAATGCAGTATTCAAGCCCTAAAAAAGAGCGAAAAAGAAAGAAAGAGAAAAAAAATCCCTAAAATGCAATAAAAACTCCCACACAGGGGAATATGCGAAAATGGCAAATGAGTTACTCTTGTGGGCTAGCGCCCGTTCCCTCCAAAGGTTCTTCTTCAATAGCACCTATAAGGAGATCATCAAATAGGTTTATGATTCCTTCCAATGCATCATCAGGGTTCTCTTCTCCTAGAGGTATCGAATAATCCATTCCACCCCACCCATCCGGGACAATGTCATGGGGGTCAATGTAAAAACTAGGGGGAGCCGAGTACTTCACATAATAGTCAAATTTGCCACTCGGCTACCCCAAGGTATCCATCACCTCTCTATTATCCCACACCATTCTAGCGGGACCAGGGAATGTCTCGCGAATGTGAGGAGTAGTGAGTTTTCCCTTTTTTGTCCTTGTGAGCTTTGCCTTTGTTGCATTTGCCCTCCAAAGCTTTCTCCACCTCTTCCATGGTACCATTGCAATGTCGGCCCTATCAAACTCACTTGTGACGACCAAATGAGTCTGTAGATGGATCTTTGGGCAAGAGGTGCCATCATACTTTTCAAAGTCAGGCATTTTGAATTTCTTCGGCACTTTAACTTTTATATAAAGAGACAAGTATGTCGGGCTTTGGCATTCTGAACCTTCTAGTTGCTTAAACTTTTTCTCAATTTTCGCCAAGCGTTTTTCTTGCTTGGTTTTCAGTACGATCGGGTGCATCACTTGTACCTCATCATCAGCAACATTTTGAGGCATGTCAGTGATTTTGACTACAAAAGCATCACCAGAGTTTGATGGGCCAATTGCAGTCGTATTCTTACCCTTATCTCTCGAATCACCAATGGGAGGGTGTTGAGGTAACACCACTTCAACTTGCGGAACTAATGGGACAATGTTCGATTTGAGGGAATCGATTTGTTTAGACAACTGCTTAAGGACATTCAGAACTTACTTCATTTCCGTTTCAAAGGTAGCGACACGAGCTTGTTCAGTAACACGTGCTTGTTCACTGTTATCGGCCATTGTTGCTCTAGAACGAGTACGAATAGGTGATCTCGACGAGCCGTGTTGTACCAACGTTACCTTGATGTAAAAAAAACAACACAGTAAGTATCATGACAAATGAAATTGGTCCATGACAATGATCAATCGCGCATTTTATTAAGTGATATTGGATTCCAAAGACATTAATCTAAGAAATGAAAATGACTCCCAAGGGAATTAAATTCCTAAAACATCAATGTGAGAAATTGAAATAACACTCTAAAATTGAAAACAAACTAGTGACTCTTCTCTATATACAATTGGGAGACCACTGTCCTTCAAAGCTTTTTGTTCTGTCGAACCAACTCAGAGATGTGAGCCTCTTTTGCTTCCATCGTTTCTTTGAGATGCTCAATTTGCGCTTTACGAGTGGGCTGCACTATGACCTCAGGTATTACAGGGAGTAGAGCTGTAGGAATTTTGTGGTGGTGGATATAATAATCCGAGGCATGATAAATCTTCTCTTCTCCTTTCAACCTTTCGAGCACCACTATCTTTTCTTGCCAGCATTCCTTCCATGCGCTTTCGAAATGATTGATCTCTTCCAAGTATTCATGATCCTTGCGTCTAAAGAGAGTTTGAAATAGGTCTATCCGAAGAGGAGGTGGAATATCTTAGAGCACACAGTATTGGCGAGCTACCCTACAAGGGTAGTAAGATGTTGCACCAGTGATTCCCAACAATGGAACCGTATCATCTTTCTTATGACAAAAATGAGCCTCACCAACATGAAACCATTTAGTATACCACAAGAAGCCCTCGGGATCCGAATCTTTTAGAAAAGTTATCCAGTTGGAATATGACTTTCCAATATACTTGTTCTCAAAGATTGAAAACCTTTTTATTGGATGATTAGAACCTTCTATTTCACCTTGACGCATGAAATGACCTCCCTCACATGTGAAAGAAACCAAATTTGTAGAAGTTCAGGAGATGCATTCGTGATTTTTCCTCCATTTTGTTTAAAACGATTGAGGGATAGAAATGTCTCAGCTAGAATCATGTTTATAAAATTCATGCTAGCGCATGCTTGCCTAACCACCCATGCAATCAAATGATTAATAGCATTCTTTCTATAAGGAAAAATTATAAATCCAAAGAAAGCTAAAATGAATATCCTACCTTTTTGGCGCATTGAAGATTGATTTGAAATGTGATTAGCCAAAAATGAGAAAGGGCATGCATTACAATTAACTTTCAAAATTTTCTTAACCTCATTGGTTTTGATTCTTAAAAATTCGGACAAAATTGATGTGGGCTCTAAACCGAGAGGCGGCCTAACAAGTTCAATCCCGAGGGGCATTCTCATGATAACACTATGTTCTTCAAGTGTTGGAGTTAGCTCATTCTTACCACCAAAGATGAAGGTAGCAGTCTCAGGGCACTAGAATTGAGATATTGCTTGCAAGACACCACTATGGACTCCAATATCTAGAAGGGGTATGAGCTGACCAAGTATTGACTCTACATAGTCTTGGCCTTCCTTATTTAGATTATTCCACCAGTTAGTTGACTTAAAATGACATCTTTTGGTTTGAAGAAAAATAAGAAAGAAAACATTACCATGATTTGCTTTCTTTTATGATTGGAAATTCACCTTCGAATAGTAAAATTTGGGCCCATGTTGTAACATCCTGAAATTCGAGCACTTTAAGGGATGAATGAACATTAATTTCGTCAGTGTATTGTTAGTTGATCTCACTCGGAACTGATCACTCCTGAGATACTGACCTTGAGGGGAAATGCTAATGAGGACAGAACTCGTGCGACCAAAGAACTTGACCTGGGAAAACGACTCGACCGTGAGACTTGCATAAGGACGATCCTGTAATCATGCAGGCCGATTTTAGGGACGACTAGAAGTCGATTCGCAAACAGAAATAATAGGACGATGGGTGATTCCGTCTGCTGTTATCGAACCCGCGAATGGCCCTATGTCGATCCTTGATAATCGTGTACGTAGAAATAAGAATCAATCCTTCGCAATCTCATGTAGTCAAGGACATCCATAAGTCGAGAAGTCTTGAACGTGAATTGGCACGAGTCGGTTACACGTGAATCCTCGAAGCCACCTGTTAGTCTGAGTAGCACAGGTGAAATTGACAAGGCATGAGAATCCAAAATTGGACTTCGAATTTTCGGGAACGTCTGAGACGGACTTTTGGACAATGCTTCCTTGACAGTCGACGGTGTCGGTTGAGCTAAAGTTTTGGGAAAGGGATTTTCGAACTGAGAAAATGAGCCTACAAGGACGTGGGCCGGGCGAGAATAATGAGGGCCTCATGCCCAAGGTGGGATAGCCACTATGGAAGACCGAGACAAACAGGCGAGCCCGTTGGACCCAACCAACCCCTCACCCATCCTAGCTCATCATTCAAACTTGAGCCAATTCGAGCCCAACAAATTCCCGGGCCCATTCCTACCCCTTTCCAAGCCCGTTTCCTAGGCCCGCCTTTCATTTTTAGGCCAAGGACAGTTTGGGAATTATGCAAGATGGAAATGACCATTTTGCCCCTAGATATTTTAGGAAGAGACAAAAGGAAGAGAGAGATGATGAGGTCATGTGCTTGGGAACTTGATGCAGCCATTAATGGCATTGATGAAGGACTTTCAGCTCAAAACATCTCTCTCTCACTCAGCTGAATCAGAAGAAAATCGCAGCCCTCTTCCCCTTGCTTCTCCTTGCATTTCCTACAATTTCTACTTTGGACATCTCATAGAAATTGGAGTTGTTCGTTGCCTTCCCAGTGGAATCTCGGGCCGAGCCACCTATCAATCTGATCAGCACAGGAAATTCGTACCAGCCACGTTGGCCAATTTCCGGAATCAGTCGCCTGACGTCGCGTACGACGGCTTGAAGTTGGTGGTCCTTCGTCCGTCATTGTGCAGCGCCCCCTGTGCAGCTTCGCTTTTTGTTCCGTTTCTCTCCATTTTTGGCCTACCCACTTCCCACACCAACCACACACACCTCCCCTTTGACCCCCCGGGACCACCGACCACTGGCCACCAGCTCGCCAGAGCTCCAGCCAAGCCGTTTTTCTCCGATCAGCCCGATTCTCCTCTTGTGCAGTCAATTTTTTAGAAGTTGCTGAGGGAACCAAAGTTTGTTGCTGTTGTTTCTGCCCCAAGACCGCCTTGGATCACTATGGTGGAGGTCCTTGGGTGTCAGGTTTGTCGCTGCCGCCGCGTTCGTGTCGCCGGCTCACTTAACGGGTGAGTTTAGCTCATAAACCCTATTTAGTGCCTAAACTAGCTTATGGTTGGATTAATTAGTGCTAAGGGCTGATTAAGGTGTTTAATTAAGTGTATTAGCCCTAAGATAGGTGGTTAGATAGTGGATTAAGATTAGCTTAGTTTAATCTTGCTTATTTATGCTTAATTGTGCTTAATTAGGCTTGATTGTGTGTTTTGTGCTAATTAATCATGTTTTTCCTTAATTGCTTGATTAATATGATTAATTGTTTAATTTATTGATTAAATTAATTTATGCATTTAATTAAATAATTATTTAATTTTCGGAATTTTTTATTTAATTATTTTTAATTTCTGAATTTAATTATTTATTTATTAAATTATGAAATTACTGTTCATTCGGAAATTAAATTGTGTAATTTCATGTGTATTGATTTTATGGAGTGAATTGAATGTGTAATTGTATGAGCATCCGCATGAAATGTGTAATTTTCATGAAAATGGAAAAAAAGATGAATTGTCCGAGGGACACTGGAAATGGACCGTCTTTATGAGAAAGAAAGTGATTTGTCTAAGGGACATTGGAAATGGACCGCTTTTATGAGAAAGGTGGGGAAAATAGTTTGTCTGAGGACATCGGAAATGGACCGTCTTTATGAGTATCCCTTGACGTTTGTTGGGCATGCGGTCTCGGGAGAGTATCCCTTGATGTTCGTTGGGCATGCGGTCTTGGGAGAGTATCCCTTGATGTCTTTTGAGCACAGAAGGGCACGGTTGCGCCTCTACGGAGGAGGGGCACCGTAGCGCTGTTGCACCTCGATTATAGCCCTGGGGCAATAATAATCGGATCATGTGTGGATGTGAGAGTGCATGAGAAAACATGGCATCATTGGTTTTGATTTTGCATGAGATGATCACATCATTTAGGGCATGCATGCATGAACTGATAACGTGCAGGGTGTGGCAATGGCCAGGTGAGATCGCTTGTGGTGCGACTCGCGTGTGAGTGATGAATTGCATCATCTAATGGCCATGTGCATTGCGTGTATTGTGCTAACATATAACGTGCAGGATATGGCATACTGGGTAAGGTTGCATGTGAATCGGCTTTTGATTATTGGTTGACCTTGCTTGTTATTTTATTGCTGATTGCTGGTTGTTGTGGTTGGGTTGTGTGAGGGGTGGTTTTGGAGAGATGCCCGGGTTTAGTTGGTGTACTAACCGGGACTTAGGGGAAGAACTCACTGAGATTTTATCTCAACCGGTCGTGGTTAACAATTTTTAGGCCCCTAGAATGGCGCACTCTCAGTAGAGAATCCTGCCCCTACCCCACTAGTGATCGACCCGACGGAGTCAAGTCCAATGGGTCCGAATGACCGTGGTGCTAAACCCAATGGTTCATTTTATACAGCTGGATTAGCCTAGCTTAGTTCCTTTTTGGTTTGGCTTAGAGAATGGATCGGCCCTTGTTGTTGGACTTGTAAATCGGAAAACGATCATCCGTTGGTTAATCTAGTAAATTGTATAAATGAGTAGTGATGGTTGTTCTTGTTGTTCATCCCTCTATCCCTATTTGATTCTTTGATTGTTTGTTTGGACTGGGGATGGTTTGTCTTCCGCTTGCACATAATGAAAGATTAAAATGAATGGTCGTCAACGAGTCCTAGGATGTCGCTTTCAATTGACCATGGTAAGGGGTTGTTGCGTGCTTGGGGTTCGGGGCATGACACATGTGATCTTTCATTAACCACATAGATTAGATATCACGCAGGCTAAAATACATGCAAGTATCTTAATCTTAAATATACCGACAGTTGGTTGGTACCATTGAACATGTGTAGTGTGTATACATATATGAGAAGATAGTTTATCTTAAGTGGCAGCAACATATTGTACAAGAAGCCAATCAAGTATGAGTTTTTCTAAATTTAAGTGCCACATAGTATGATAACCATACATAAAAACACTAGGCCATTTGACCAACACATAATATACATTTCTCTAGTCCGCATAACACAAATAGTGTGATTGGCCAAACGGACCACCTCAATCATTCCACCAACCCATTAAATACTTTTCTCTAATCCACATTTTAACTTCTAAAGCAACCGCAAGGGGTTCTCCTATTTGGTTTTACTCGGTCCATTTAAAGTAAGTAAAGGGCATAATATGTATTTATCCGACTAGATATGGAAATTAGATGAAAAAATATAAATACACAAAGTTATATACATTGTACGAGTTCTAAAAAAAAAATTTGTAGACCTTAAGCAAATTCCACTGGGTAATTTCTTAATTTACTACATGGCTCCTATATGTGCAATTCTTAATTAAGAAACTAATATGAATGCAATTTTTTTTATATTTAAGATAGGAAATTTTTTTAAATTAATGACATGCAATATAACAAGCCCATATATATTCTATATATTCGTCACAACCGTGAAATAGGAAACCAAGGTGATCAATAATTCGATCTTATGTCTAAAGCTTGAATTCTCAATTGTAAAGACTTAAATGAGGAAATTTGCTAGTCTGGAAAGGCCTAAAATCTCAATTAAAAATCGTGTTGGAATTGAATAAACGCAATTTAGGCAATTCAATATTGGAATCAAACATAACGTATGAAATTTCCTATATTGGATTAGTGACGCAAACATCAACCGATAGTGAGAGTGTTAGAGAAATATTCACGATGGTAATAACCAACGAGCAACGGCAAGAGGCGAGAATGGCAACATCAGGGACTACGAACATCACCAGGGCATCTCTAGATCTTTAATGCTCGATTCCTCAGGGGAAGTTGAAGAACGGGGAGCCGCGGATGTCTCATTAAAATTTCAAGGAATTCCAGTTCAAAACGAACGCAAATTCACTACTTCTACGCAACCATGTGTTAGACTCTCTAGCTGTCTGACTAGTCCGATTTTCTCCATACTTTTTCACAAAATTTGAGTATGATCCAACTATTAACAAATGTGCATTCGTCAATTTCGTGAAACTATGCACTGAATTTTTTTTTTTGGGTTGGCCATGAGAAAGAGAATTTGTTTGCGTATTTTTTGTTCCCACTCTGTGATTGAATTTGCTCTATACAAGAGGAGCCGAGCTAGAGAAAGAGGGTTTCTGACGAGTCTTTGTTGACAACTAAATTTTGGCAAACCAATTTAATTATTCATTAATTATATAGAAAATGAGGGATTAACTTGTAATCCATAACAAAAATAATTTTGATTAAATTGCATATTAGATAGACATTAGAAGCATTTGCATTACTAGTATTAAAATTAGAAAAATAATTTCTTGCAAGGATTCTAGCTCAGAGGCGTGCAAGGCGATGATGGGACGAGGCCCAATCTATCGAGCTCTCCCCTCATTCGTCATCGCCAAGCCGGGTGGGAATACCACGGACTGCCCCTGTTTTTCGCTCTGTTTTTTGTGCTCTGTTTTCGCCCACACTACGGATCAAGGGCTCGTTGCCCGGTTCACGCGCACTCCAGGCTTGTGGGTGCCTCTCTTCGTTGGTGTTGAGCATTCTCTGCTGATTTATTTCAAGTGTGGGTCCGGTTCTGAGCATCGTTCTTTTCTGCGACCGCCTTTCGTATGTTGCACCCTAAATGTTTGATAAAATGCCCTTGAGACGATTTCGTTAAAAAAGCCATTGTTTTGGCCTTAGCCGAAGCTCATGTATCATTATTTGGATCTGTTAGATGCTGAGTTTTCCTTGTGTGAGGCCTTATCTCGTTGATTGTGGCTGTCGTGGTTGCTTCTTTTGTGTGCTGCCCCACTTGTTGCCTTGATAGAGTTTATCGTGTTGATGGTCGGCCACAAGTTTTCCAGTGATCAACGACTTTTGGTGTAAATCGCCAGAGGGGGTGAGTTGGTCTTGCGGGTTGACGTAGATGATTGACGGAGCGGCGGCGCCAATATGGCGCCCGGGTGTGGTCGGGGAGGAGCTGGATCTAGGCCTGCTCATCTCTGGTCATCCCCGAACTAGCGACCAAGAGTGGAGTGATGGGCTTTGATTAGGTTCAATTGTTTTTGGGCTACTTGTGACACTTAGTGAGCTTTTGGGCAGTGAGTGTTCGGCTTAATTTGGGTCATTTGGTTTTGCTCTTTCTGTTGAGTGTTGGGCTTGAGTTTTCCTTCTATAGTGGCCCAATTGGATTTAAAAGTTCATTAAGCCCATTCCTTTCTTTGTCTTTGGGTCCTTGGCCCGAACTCTGTAGTCCGTGGAAGCCCATGTTCGAGCCGGGCCTGCTCCCGGCCCGAGTCTTTTTTAAGAATTAAAAAAATAAAAAATAAAAAATATTTTAAACAAATTCCAAATTTTCCAAATTTTTTTTACTTTTTTCCAAAAGTTATGAAAAAGCTTAAAGAATATTTTTTTGGGTAATTTTTTTTTAAAGTGTGGGAAATCATTGATAAAAAATCGTGCCCAAAATTGAATAAATTCTTAAAGCTTTATAATAAGTTTTGAATATTTCCTTTTTTGAGACAAATGCTCTTGATTACACACATTTATATTGATTGTGGTTTCTCTTAACCAAGTTAGAATGACATTTTTCTTATTTCTTAGCGTTAAATTCTTGTTTTCCCTCATAATTTATTTAGTGCTTTCTTAGTTGATTACCCACGTGGTCCCCTCACATATTAGTTGATAGATTTTCCGAACCACCACCGTCAAGCTCCATGACCACGCCACTTGCTCCTCCATGACCGAACTTCCTACCCTGCCACCATACTATTGTGACAAGCACCACCATCAACTCCCTCCGTCAAGCCCTACTATTGCGATTCTTGTCCAATTACTTTGAGTTTGAATTTGGAAAGTTAATTTTCAAATTAGGTAATTACCTTATTTTTAATTGATCTAAAATATTTGATTTCCTATTTTGAATTATAGATATATTTCATAGAATATTTAATTAAATATGCATATCCACAAAATCTAAAAAATGCCCCACTTTCTAAACTTAACGACATACTTGGATGGCAATCCGATTTCTAGCTATGAGATACAATACTTGATGGCACGGAAATTTTTCCATCTTATCCTTAATTACTTGGATAGGATCGTCCATATACCTGTTTCCAAATTTAAATGGATGACTTCCATCAATATACTTAACCACTTAGATATAATCGTTGGCTTATTCCATTTCCCAATTTAAATAGATAAACGAAGTTTTGTCGATTGCATTATTTGATTGAATAGTTATCATGTTGCTCGATTATTTCCACACACAAAAAACCTAAAAAAATTAGATAGAATTTTATTTTATTTTTATTGATAGCATTGACTATTTTAGATTATGTAATTTATTTATTCTGAATTTCAACAATAAAAAATATAAAAAAATTGCTTAAAATGGATTAGATTTCTTTTTAATTAAAATTTGTAATTAAGAACACGCAATTTAAATTAAGAAAAAGAAATCTAATCTATTATAAGGAATTTTTTATATTTTCATTCCTAAAATTCAGAATGAATAAATTACATAATCTAAAATAGGCAATGCTATTAACAAAAATCAAATCAAATTCTATCTAATCTTTTGGTTTTTTTTTTCAAAAAACAACGAACAACATTATAACTATTTAATCAAATAATGCAATAAAAATTATTTTATCTATTTAAATTAAGAAATAGAATAAGCCAATGATCATACCCAAATGGTTAAGCATAATGATAGAAGTTATCCATTTAGATTTGGAAACAGGTAAATTGACAATCATATCTATGTAGTTAATGACTAGATGACGTGCAAAGGATGATCTAGTTCTATATGAGACATGCATGATATTTTTTATATTTTCTTTTTCTTTTATAAAATTCGAAATTAAAATTTTCCAATAATTAAACATGTAATTTAAATTAATTAAAAGAAAAACTAACATCCTAAATTAATGTTTTTGTTATTTTTTATTTCAAAAATTCGGAATAAATAAATATCCTAATCTAAACATGCAAATCAATTCAAATAAAGGCTTCAAAATAGCACGGCAACAAATCAAGCAAAATATTATCCATGTATATTTAATTTTGAAAATAAATTGACAACTTGGGTATGAGATCATATTGGTCAATTTTTCACGAAATTAGGAATCATATCTCTGGCATGAAATCCAATTGATGATTTTTCCGCGCATTAAGAATCGTATCTCAAGTGTGAGATCAAATTGACAAATATAGCACGTTATGAAATTAAGAAATAATTCTTAATTTGAAGGCCAGTCGGAATTTTCATGAATATGTTAATATTGCTCGGATATTTAAAGAATATTACAATTTTCATGAATTAGATAACAGTATATATAAAAATCAAATTAGTCAAGATTCTTACCTAATTTGCAAAATCCAGCAAATGACGTTTGCAATTTCAAATTCGATGGACGACTCGCGGCTACAGTGGCTGGCAGTGGATGATAGCTTGACTCGACCGTTTTAGTGGGGTGACTTCAAGACCTGACTGAAATTTTGAGTCTCACCGAAGTGGGTGCGTTCTTATTGTGTCTTTTTCTTGTCTTCAAGCACCACAGTGCCTACTGATTTGCTTTATGAGATTGCTGCAACAGAGAAGATAGCCACAACGCCTTCGAGGATCACGAGGCAACAGAGACAGCAATGTGTCGTTGCGCGTCAAGGCCAAGACAATCGCTTGTCGGGATCTCACGGCAACTCCTCGTCTAGGCAGGGCTTCAGGATGGTGGCGGCGTCAGGCTAGCAATGATAGCTCGTTAGCTTGTGGTCACGGTTGGATGCAGGCGTCGCGGCTTGGGGCTGGACAACCACGTGAGTCGTTGGACGTTGTTGGGTTTGTAGCTCCGAGGTGTCCGAGATGCTTGCTGCGTCGAACGATGGCTGGGAGCGTTGAGGATCAGGCGTGAAGGCTGATCGCGGCACAGTAAGTAAGCCTTAAGGAAGAAGACTCCTCTCTTTCTCACCCTCTATCTCTTTATTTACGTGCATCACTCTGTGTGCCTTTTTCTTTGTCTCCACCTCTAAAAGAGAGTGCATCGTCCCCTTTATACAGAGGACAATTGAGAACTTCAGAGGAAAGGACCCAATGTAATATAATATACTTTTATTCCTTTCATTTCCTCAAGCCCACGAGCACTCCCGACTTTGACCGTATATTAACAATTTTTTAGCCAAAAATTCTTCCCTTTTCTGCTATGGATGCGTGAGATCATTGACAGAACACTCTTTCTTGTGTATATTACGCAATATATAAACCTTTTGACCAATCCTCTCCTTGTAATCTATATATTTTATTTGATCAACTATCCTTCTTTTGGCAGATTCTTGTTTATAAATAATGGAATCTTTATAAAGCATAAATATCTCACTTTCCTGCACCTAGTTGCCCGAAATTACATTCTGTCAATAAAAATATTTATTGACCTCACTGATTTTTTCACGCCCTATTATGATTCCCTGTGAAGATTGTACTCAAATCTTTCCCAAATTTGCATCAAACTCGGTCATATTATGAAGCTTAATGCAACCTCTCATTTAATGGGCTTAGTTCAATTAAGCTCAGAACTATTCACTCAAATCCAACTGCCGCCGGTCTAATGCAATTGCAAAATGCAAAGTAAAACTATATGCTATGTAATTTAATTCTATTTTTATTTAGGGGTAAAAATTTAATCCCTAATTTTCTATGTAATAAATAAATGATCGAGCCGTCAATAGCTACCTCTTTGTCGAAATGAGCTCATAGAGGTTGCATTCAAAAATAAATTGAGACCTAAATTTTGGCCATACAAAAGCAATGTGATGTTGTTTTTGTGGCAAAATGAATCCATTTTGAAATGTAATATGATATTATGCATGCTAAAGAATTAAAAACCTTACCTATTATCATTTCCCTTCTTGGGAATACATGCCTTGCAGGCACGGCGGAATATTTCACAAAAACCAAAACCTTCTTGGGAACACATACCTTGCAGGGAAGACATTGCACATTTAGGACCAAAACCAATCATTGGTTACCTTGACATAAAGATGAGGATTTGCCTCTAGGATCAAAAATTTGTCTTCGGTCACTAGCATAGCAGTAAAGTTTACTTGTTAGGGACTAGAATTTTATTCTTCTATTAACATAGCAGGACCAGAACCCTATTCTTCAGTTGCTCTTTATAGTGATGAGGGTTTGCTTATCTAGGACAAGAAATTTGTTGATGGTCACTAGCATAGTGCCAAGGTTTGCTTGTCTGGACCGGAATCCTATTCTTCAGTTACCTTAACATAGCAAGAGCAAAATCTTATTCTTCGGTTGCTCTTCATAGTGACGAGGGTTTGCTTATCTAGGACCAAAAATCTATCGTCAGTCATTAGCATAGTAATAAGGTTTGCTAGTCTGGGAACTGGAATCCTATTCTTCGATTTCTTTAACATAGGCTAACTAGAATCCTATTCTTCGGATACTCTTCATAGTGATAAGGGTTTGCCTATCTAAGATTGGAAATATGTGGTTGGTCACTAGTATGGTGGTAAGGTTTGCTTGTCCAGTATCGGATAACTATTCTTCAGTTACTTGAATCAAGATCGAGTCTAGAAAAATTGTTGGGGACAACTCGAGTGAGTCAAGTGTCAATGTACTTGAGGGGGAACACCTTAACAGTGACTAGCATTCAAAGTATGGGTAGAGATATACTCACCTAATGACATCTCTGACCTTGGGGAAAATGTCTCCTACAAAACTTGGTTACTAGAGACATAATATGCATTCATGGTCATAATGACACATGCATCAAACTTGATTAAATTGAATGAGGTCATGCATGACAATTTCTATCAAGTCAACATTACTGAGTTTCGATTGGGGAGGATTTTTTAAGAGCAACCCATTTTGAACGCAAGTGTTATGGATGTGTCAAATGAAGGACCTTTTTGCCTTGAAAGGACTTTTCACTCATTCTCACTAAAGAGGCTATTTTGTCTCGACAATTGATATGGGAATATGAGAATCAATTTATCTCACTTGTCATCATGCCAAACGAGGGTCCAAGTATTCTCACAAGTGGAATGACCTTACCAATCCGAGAGGACTTTTAATGGGGTCCGTAATGTAGGCTTAGTCATTGGCTTAACAAATGAGACTCGTTTGAGCCAAGGTAGTTGAAAGAACAATATTCTATAATCATTTTCGAGTTTACAAGTCAAGAAACCTACGAAATGAGATAGAAATAATCTTGCTTGCACTTCTCCGAGCGATGCTTATAGACATGTGAACTCTTATGTTAAGTCAATGCCCTAATTTGTAAGGGCTTTGCATGGGACCTAATGTAGGCTAGGTTCATGGGCTGAGAAACAAAAGGATCGTTAGGCTCAAAGTGTGTATAGGGTGACTTCCCTTATATCAAAGCTCTATTGAATATAACAGCTTGGCATTTTTCTCAAGGTACGGACCTTTGGAATGCCAAAAGTTGGCACGGAGGGACACTTAAGTGCCAAAAGTTACAAAAGGTACACTTAAGTGCCAAAATATGAGCAAAATGGATCACTTAAGTGCCAAAGGCGAAAAATTCCAGCCAAATTGCCACGTGTCCATTTTCCGGCGACTTCATTTGCTGACTAATCATTTTTTTTCAAAAAAAAAAAATCCACGTGGCTATTTTTTTTTTAAAATTGTCCACGTCAAATTTTTAAAAAATTAAAATCGATTTTATTAAGAAAAAAAAAGAGGAGGGAGGGGATCGGTGAGGGTTCCTCCCTTTTTTTTTTATAAAATTGATTTTATAATAATATATATTTTTAATTATTCAATATTATTCAATTAATAATTTTTAAAATCCACGTCAGCCAAAACGACGTCGTTTTGGTTGATTTTTGGCTGATTCAATTTTCGGCGAGCCATGTAGGCAAGAAAATTAATAAAAAATTGACACATAGGATTTCCGGCAAGATTCCAGCGACTTGGCACTTAAGTGATCTATTTTTTTAAAAAAGTGGCACTTAAGTGTACCTTTTGTAACTTTTGGTACTTAAGTGTCCCTTCATGCCAACTTTTGGCACTCCCGCTGTACTTATGCCCATTTTTCTCATATCGAAGCTCCATACGCCACGTTGACAAGTGACCCTTGTCCCTTCTAAGGTTAATAAGCTCCATGTCACTTTGGTTAATCTTAAGGTCAATAAATTCCATGTCACTTCGATCAATTCTAATTAGACATGTACCACAAACAAGAGAGACATGATGATCCCGATAGCGTTGCACAACAACAATCACCTTTGCCCAACCTGGTCAAGGAGGAGAGTACCTAAGACAAAAAAAACTATCGTTATCAATTCGACTGCAATATTCAATGACATTTTTTTGTTGACGGCAATGACACCAGCTTTCTCAAATTTTAAGGGTTGTATAAGAGAACAATGTCCATGTCACAGGCCTATGGGAAGACATGGCTACCAATTGCATAGATAATCAAATGATAGATGAAATGGTTCGAGTGAAAGAGTTGTCACCACACACTCCTCATGGTAAAGGTTTGCACAAGGACAACATTGTCGTTGGACTCTCGTGGTATGCAGGTAGCCTCCCTAATTTTATCAACTAAGAGTGTAGCCGCCTCCTCAGAGTCAGTGATCCTAACAAGGATTCTTCTTCATTGGGGATTTTCCTCATATCAAAACTCCATTGATTGAAATAGCTTGCCATTTTCCTTATATCGAACTTCTATGCACCATGTTGATAAGTGACCCTTATCCTTTCTTAGGTTAATAAGTTCCATGTCACTTCGATCAATTTTAAGGTCAATAAGTTCCATGTCACATTGGTCAATCCAAATTAGACAATTGTCCAGAGACTAGAGAGACACGATGATCCCTGCAGTGCTATACAACAACAATTGCCGTCTCCCAGCCCAATAAATGAGGAGAGTACTTACAATGGTAAATAACACATTTACCAATTCAACTACACTATTCAATAATAGTTTTATTGTTGACGGGGCTAACATTAGCTTTCTCAAATATTAGGTAGTTGTATAAGAAAACAGTGTCATTGCCACATGCCTATCATAAGACATGGATACCAATTGTGCAGACAATCATATGAAAGAGGAAATGTTTTGGGAGAAGAGGTTGCCGCCATACATCCCTCATGGTAATGGTTTGTACAAAGACTACGTTGTCATTTAACTCTCTTAGTATACTGGCAGCCTCTCGATTCTATCGACCTTAACTCTCTTAGTATACTGGCAGCCTCTCGATTCTATCGACCAAAGTGTAGCCTCCTCCTCGAAGTCAGCGATACTTATAATAATTCTTTTCATTGGGGATTTTCCTCATATCGAAACTCCATTGATTGAAATAATTTGGCATTTTCCTCATATCGAAGCTTCATGCAACATGATAATAAGTGATCATTGTCCCTTCTAAAATTAATAAGCTCCATGTCAATTTGGTCAATCCTAATTAGAGAAATACTCAGAGATAGGAAAGACATGACAATCTCAACAGTGTTGCATAACAACAACCATCGCCGCCAAGCCCGGTCAATGAGGAGAGTACCTATGACAGTAAATACCATATTTACCAATTCGACTACAGTATTCAATAAAAGTTTTTTATTGACTGTGCGGACACTAGCCTTCTCAAATATTCAAGGGTTGTATAAGAGAACAATGTCTATGCCACTTGCCTATCAAAAGACATGGATACCAATTGTGTAGATAATCATATAATAGACGAAAGTTTGGGTGAAATAGTTATCGCCACATGTCCCTTAAGGTAATAATCTGTACAGGAACAACGTTGCTATTCAACTATCTTGGTGGCAGCCTTTCTAATTCTATCAGCTAAGAGTGTAGCCTCCTCCTTGGAGTCGGTGATCCTAACAAGGATTTTTCTTCATTGGGGAATTTCCTCATATCGAATCTCCATTGATTGTAACAACTTGGCATTTTCCTTATATCGAAGCTCTATGCACCACATTGATAAGTGATCATTGTCATTTCTAAGGTTAATAAGCTCTATGTTACTTCAGTCAATCCTAAGGTCAATAGTTCCACGTCACTTCGGTTAATCCTAATTAAATAAGTACTTAGAGATAAGAGAGACACAATGATCTTGGCAATGTTGCATGACAACAACAGCCATGTCTAGCACGATTAATGGGTGGAGTACTTACAGCAATAAATACCACATTTACAAATTCGACTGCAATGTTGTCCCTGTGCATACCATTACCATGAAGAACGTATGGCAACAACTCCTTCACCTAAACCATTCCATCTATGATATGATTATTTGCACGATTGGTATCCATGCCTTCTGATAGGTACGTGGCATGGACATTGTTCTCTTATACAACCTGCAAATATTTGAGACAATCAATGTCAACACTGTTAACAAAAAAAAAACTGTTATTGAATATTGCAGTTGAATTGGTAAAGATGGTATTTACCGTCGTAGGTACTCTCCTGATTGACCAAGCTGGGCGACTGCAGTTGATATAGCGTAGCACTGTTGGGATTTTCATGTTCTTGCTGTCTTTGGATACTTGCCTAATTAGGATTGGCCGAAGTAATATGGAGCTTATTGACCCTAAGATTAACCCAAGTCACATGGAGCCTATTAACCCTAGAAAAAACAAGGATCACTTGTTAACGTGGTATATGGAGCTTTGATATGAAGAAAATGTCTAGCTGTAAAAATCAATGGAGCTTCGATATGAGGGAAATCCTTATTAGGATCACTGACTCCAAGGAAGAGATTGCACTCTTAATTGAGACAATCGGGGAGGTTACCAGCATACCAAGAGACTCGAATGGTAACATTGTCCCACTATAAACTATTACCATGAAGGACATGTGGCAGTAGCTCTTTCACCCGAACCATTTCATCTATCATATGATTCTTTGCGCAATTGGTAACTATGTCTTTCGATAGGCATATAGTAAGGACATTGTACTACAATTTCGGAATAATTGAGAAGATTGGAATCGACACTGTTATCACAATACTATTATTGAATATTGCAGTTGAATTGGTAAAGATGGTACTTACCGTTGTAGGTACTCTCCTCATTGACCAAGCTGGGCGGCGCCAGTTGTTATAGTGCAGCACTATCGAGATCATCATGTCTCTGCTGCCTCTGGATACTTGTCTAATTATGATTGACCAAAGAATATGGAGCTTATTGACCTTAAGATTTACTGAAGTCACATGAAGTTTATTAACCCTAGAAGAAATAAGGATCACTTGTTTACATAGTGCATGGAGCTTCAATATGAGGAAAGTACCAACCTGTAACAATTAATGGAGCTTTGATATGAGAAAAATCCCCAATGAAGAAGAATCTTGATTAGGATTGCCGACTCCGAGGATGGGGCTACACTCTTAGTTGATAGAATGAGGGAGGTTACTAGCATACCAAGAGAGTCTAATGGTAGCATTGTCCCTACATAGACCATTACAATGATGGACGTGTGACGGCAGCTCTTTTACCTGAATCATTTCATCCATCATATGATTATCTATATAATTGGTACCCACACCTTTTGATAGGCATGTGGCATGGACAGTGTTCTCTCATATGACCCCTGAATATTTGAGAAGGTCAATGTCAGTGCAATCAACAAAAAAGCTGCTATTGAATATTGCAATCGAATTGGAAAATGTGGTATTTATCATCATAGGTACTCTCCTCATTGACCGGGCTAGGTGATGACAATCATTGTTGTGTAGCACCATTGGGATCATCGGGTCTCTCCTGTCTCTAGATACGTGTCTAATTAGGATCAACCAAAATGACATAGAGTAGATGGACTTGAGGATTAACCGAAATGACATGAAGCTTATTAACCTTAGAAGGGACAAGGATCACTTATCAATGTGGTGCATAGAGTTTTGATATGAGGAAAATGCCGAGTTGTTTCAATCAATAGAGCTTAGATGTGACGAAAATCCTCAATGAAGAGAAATCTTTATTAAGATCATCGACTCTAAGGAGTAGGCTACACTCTTAGTTGATAGAATGAGGGAAACTACCAACATACCAAGAGAGTCGAATAGCAACGTTGTCCCTGTACAAACTACTACCAAGAAAGGCGTGTGGTGGTAGCCTCTTCACTCAAACAATTTCATCTATCATACGATTGTCTGTATGATTAGTATCCATGTCTTCTATAAGCATGTGAAAATGACATTGTTCTCTTATATAACCCCCGAATATTTGAGAAAACCGGTATCAACGCTGTTAACAAAATACCGTTATTGAATATTGTAGTCAAATTGGTAATGGTGGTATTTACCGTCCTAGGTGCTCTTTTCGTTGATCAAGTTGTGCAATGGTGGTTGTTGTGGTGCAGTATTGTTGGAATCTTTGTGTTTCTCTTATCTCTAGGTATTTGTCTAATTAGGATCGATCGAAGTAACATGGAGCTTGTTCACCTTAGGATTGATTGAAGTGATGTAGAGCCTATTAATAGAAGGGACAATGATCACTTCTTAACGTGGTGCATAATGCTTCAATATGAGGAAAATGCCAAGCTGTTACAATCAATGCAACTTTAATACGAGGAAAATCCCCAATGAAGAAGCATCCTTGTTAGGATCACTGACTCTAAGAAGGAGATTCCACTTTTAATTGATAAAAATCAAGAAGGCTACTAGCATACTAAGAGAGTCCAATGGCAACGATGTCCTTGTGCAAATCATTACCATGAAAGACGTGTGGCGGTAGCTCCTTCATCAAATTGCATGTACAACCTATTACTAGGAGGGATGTATAGCGTCAGCCTCTTCACTCGAATAATTTCATCTATCATACGATTGTATGTATAATTGGTATTCATGTCTTCTAATAAGCATGTAAAAAGGACATTGTTTTGTTATACAACCCCCCAAATATTTGAGAAGGTTGATGTCAGCGTCATCAATAAAAAACTGCTATTGAATATTGTAGTCAAATTGGTAAAGGTGGTATTTACCATCGTAGGTACTTTTCTCGCTAATCAGGTTGGGCAACGACGGTTGTTGTTGTGTAGCACTGCCAGGATCATCATGTCTCTCTTTTCTCTAGGTACTTATCTAATTAGGATTGACTGAATAACATTGAGCTTATTGACCTTAGAATTGACCGAAGTGACATAGAACTTATTAATCGTAGGATTAACCGAAGTGACATGAAGTTAATTAACCTTAGAAGGGACAATGATCACTTATTAACATGGTGCATAGAGCTTCGGTGTGCGGAAAATGTCAAGCTGTTACAATCAATGGAGCTTCAATATGAGAAAAATTCCCAATGAAGAAAAATCTTTGTTAGCATCATCAACTCTAAGGAGAGGGCTGCACTCATAGTTAATAGAATGAAGAAGGCTGCCGGCATGCCAAAAGAGTCATATGATAGCGTTCTTCTTGTGCAGACCATTACTATGAGAGACATGTGGTGGCAACCCCTTTACAAAAACTATTAAATCAATCATATGATTATCTACACAATTGGTATCAATGTCTTCCGACAAGCATGTGCCATGAAAATTATTCTCCTATACAGTTCATGAATATTTAAGAAGGCTGGTGTAAACACTGTCAACAAAATCCTATTATTGAATATTGCATTCGAATTGGTAAATGTGGTATTTACTATCATAGGCACTTTTCTTGTTGACCAAGCTAGGTGATGGTGGTTCTAATGCAACACTACCAGGATTTTGATGTTTCTCTTGTTTATGGGCACTTGTTTAATTAGGATTGATTGAAGTAACATAGAGCTTATTGACCTTAGGATTGACAAAAGCGACCGAAGAAACATGGAGCTTATTAACCTAAGAAGGGAGAAGGATCACTTATCAACATGGTGCATAGAGCTTTGATATGTGGAAAATACCAAGCTATTACAATCAATGGAGCTTCGATATAAAGAAAATCCCCAATGAAGAAGAATTCTTAGTAGGATCCCCAACTCTGAAGATGGGGCTACACTCTTAGTTAATAAAATAAAGGTGGCTGCCAGCATACCAAGAGAGTCCAATAGCAACATTACCCCCTCTACAAACCATTACTATGAAGGACATGTGATGACAACTCCTTCACCCAAACCATTTCATATATCATATATCATCTATACAATCAATATCCATATCTTTCGACATACATGTGGTATGGATTTGTTTTTCATACGACCCCTGAACATTTGAGAAAGCCGGTATGCCATCAACAAAAAACTACTATTGAATATTGCAATTGAATTGGAATAGGTGGTATCTACTGTCATAGGTACTCACCTCGTTAACCATGATAGGCGACGGTAGTTTTTGTCATGTAACACTATCAAGATCATCATGTCTCTCCTATCTCTCAATACATGACTAATTAGGATTGATCGAAGTGACATAGAGCTTATTGATCTAAGGAATAACCAAAATAACATGGAGCTTGTTAACCTTAGAAGAGACAAGGATCACTTGTCAACGTACTGAACAAAGCTTCAATATGAGGAAAATGCCAAGCTATTTCAATCATATAGCTTCGATAAAAGGAAAATCTCCAATGAAGAAAAATCCTTATTAGGATTCCTGATTCTAAGGAGAAGGCTACTCTCTTAATTAATAGAATAAAGAAGGCTGCTAGAATACCAAAATGATAAAATGACAATGCTGTCCATGTGCAGACTACCTTAAAGGACGTGTGGTGGCAACCCCTTAACTTGAACCATTTTATCAATTCACAATTGATATCCATGTCTTCTGATAAACATGTAGCAAGGATATTACTCTCTTATACAACCCCTAAATATTTGAGAAGGCTGGTTAGTGCTGTTAAATACTATTATTGAATCTTGTAGTCGAACTAGTAAAGGTGGTATTTACTGTCCTAGGTACTCTCCACGTTGACTAAGTTGAGCGACGACAGTTGTTGTGGTGTAGCACTACTGGGATCTTTGTGTCTCTCCTGTCTCTGAATACTTGTCTAATTAGGATTAACTGAAGTGACATGGAGCTTATTGATCCTAGGATTGACCATGCTGACACGTAGATTATTAACCTTAGAAGGAACAAGGATCACTTGTCAACGTGGTGCATAGAGTTTTAATATGAGGAAAAGGTCAAACTGTTACAATCAATGGAGCTTCGATATGAGGAAAATCCCTAATGAAGAAGAATCCTTATTAGGATCACCGACCCCGAGGATGGGATTGCACTCTTACTTGATAGAATGAGGGCGATTGCTAGTATACCAAGAGAGTCCACCGGTAACGTTGTCCCTCTACAAAACATTAACATGAGGAATATGTGGCAGAAACTCCTTCCCTCGAACCATTTCATCCATTATATGATTATATGTACGATTAGCATCCATGTCTTCCGATAGGCATGTGGCATGGACATTGTTCTCTCACAAGACCCCCAAATATTTAGAAAGGCTAGTGTTAGTGCCATAAAAAAAATTATTTATTGTTGCGGTTGAATTGGTAAAGGTGGTATTTACCATCATATGTACTCTTTGTTAATTAGGCTGGGCGATGGTGGCTGTTAATAGAATGAGGAAGGGTTCTAGCATACCAAGAAAGTCAAATGGCAATGTTATCTCTCCACAGAGTATTACCGTGAGGGACGTGTGGTGGCAGCCTCGTCACTCGAACCATTTCATCTATCGTATGATTGTCTACATAATTGGTATCCATGTCTTTTGATAGGCATGTTGCAAGCACATTGTTCTCTTATATAATCCCCGAATATTTGAGAAGGATAGTATAAGCATTGTCAACAAAATGTTGTTATTGAATGTTGCAATCGAATAAGTAAATGTGGTATTTACCATTGTAGGTACTCTCCACGTTGACCAAGTTGGGTGATGATAGTTGTTGTAGTGCAGCACTGTCAAGATCTTCGTGTCTCTCCTATCTCTAGGTACTTGTCTAATTAAGATTGACCGAAATGACATGAAGCTTATTGAGATTGACTGAAGTGACATTGAGCTTATTAAGCTTAGAAGGGATAAATATCACTTGTTAGCGTAGTGAATAGAGCTTCGATATGAGGAAAAAGCCAAGCTATTACAATCAATTAAACTTCAAATGAGGAAAATCCCCAATAAAAAAGAATCCTTGTGACGATCACCTACTCTGAGGAGGGGGCAACACTCTTAGTTGATAATATGAGGAAAGCAACTAGTATACCAAGAGACTCCAACAACAACATTGTTCTTGTGTAGATAATTACTATATGGGACGTGTAGTGATAGCTCCTTCACCCTAACCATCTCATATATCATACGGTTATCTTCACAAATGATATCCACATCTTCCGAGGCAGGTGGCATGCACATTGTTCTCTTATATGGCACCCAAATATTTAAGAAGGCCGATGTGAGTGCCATCAACAAAAAACTACTATTGAATATTGCAGTGAAATTGGAAAAATGTGGTATTTACCGTCATAGGTACTCAGCTTGTTAATCGAGCTAGGTGAAAGGTGATTGTTGTCTTATACTAGTGCCAATATCATCATGTCTCTCTAGTCTCTAGGTACATATAATTAGGATTGATCAAAGTAACATAGAGCTTATTGATCTGAGGATTAACCAAAATGACATGGAGCTTATTAATCTTATAAGGGGAAATGATCACTTGTCAACGTAAAGCACGGAGCTTTGTTATGAGGTAAATCTCCAATGAAAAGGATTCCTTATTAGGATCACCGACTCTAAGGATTGGGCTGCACTCTTGGTTGATAGAATGAGGGAGGCTGCAAGCATACCAAGAGAGTCTAATGGCAACATTATCCTTTTGTAGAACATTACTATGAGGGACATGTAGCAACAGCTCCTTCACTCGAACTATTTCATCCATCATATGATTATCTACACAATTCATATCCATGCCTTTCAATAGGCTGGCAAGCCCAAAATATTTGGGAAGATCAGTGTCGACGTCGTAAACAAATAAATATTACAATCGAATTGGTAAATGTGGTATTTAATGTCATAAGTACCCTTCTCGTCAACTAGGCTAGGCAACAACGGTTGTTGTTGTGCAACACTGCCCAAATCATTGTGTCTCTCTTGTCTCTAAGTACTTGTCTAATTAGGATTGATCAAAGTGACAAGTAGCCAATTAACCTTAGAAGGGACAAGAGTCGGTTGTCAACATGATACGTGGAGGTTCGATTTGAGGAAAACGCCAAGCTATTTCAATCAATGTAGTTTTAATATGAGGAAAATTCCCAATGAAGAAGAATCATTATTAGGATCACTGACTCCAAGGAGGAGGCTACACTCTTAGTTGATAGAATGAGGGAGGTTGCCAACATATTAAGAGTCAAATAACAACATTGTCCCTCTACAGACTATTACCTTGAAGGACGTGTGGTGGCAACCCTTTCACTCAAATCATTTCATCTATTATATTATTGTATGCACAATTAGTATCCATGTCTTCCAATAGGCAAATGGCATGCGCATTATTCTCTTATACAACCCTCGAATATTTGAAAAGGTTGGTGTCAGGGCTATCAAGAAAATATTGTCATTGAATATTGCAATTGAATTGGTAAAAGTGATATTTACCATCATAGTTACTCTTCATGTTGACCAAGTTGTGCAACGGCGGTTGTTGTGTTGTAGCATTGTCGTGATCTTCATGTCTCTGCTATCACTAGCTATTTGTCTAATTAGGATTTACCAAAGTGACATGGAGCTTATTAACCTTAGGATTAACCGAAGTGATATGGAGCTTATTAATATTAGAATAGACAACGATCATTTGTCAATGTGATGTATAGAGCCTCGATACGAAGGAGACACCAAGCTGTTACAATCAATGGAGATTCGATTGAGGCAAATCACCGATTAAGAAGAGTCCTTATTAAGATCATCGACTCTAAGGATGGGGCTACGTTCTTAGTTGATAGAACGAGGGAGGTTACTAACGTAACAAGAGAATATAACGACAACATTATCCATGTGCAGACCATTACCATGAGGGACATCTAGCGTAGCTTCTTCCCTCGAACCATTTGATCCATCATATGATTATCTGTACAATTGGTATCTATGTCTTCCAATAGGCATGTGGTGGATAATCATATAATAGATGAAATGGTTCAAATGAAGGAGCTACCACCACACACCCCTCATGGTAATGGTCTACACAAGGAGAATGTTGCCGTTGGACTCACTTGATATATTGGCAACTTCCCTCATTCCATCAACTAAGAGTGCAACCTCCTCCTCAGAGTCAGTGATCCTAACAAGGATTCTTCTTCATTGGGGATTGTTTTTATATCAAAGTTCCCTTAATTGTAATGGCTTGGTATTTTTCCTCATATCAAAGGTCCATGGACCACTTTGACAAGTAATCCTTGTCCTTTCTAAGGTTAATAAGCTCAATGTCACTTCAGTCAATCTTAAAGTTGATAAGCTCCATGTCATCTCGGTCAATCCTAATTAGACAAGTACCTAGAGACAGGAGAGATGCGATGATCCCAACAGTACTGCACAATAACAACCATTGTTGCCAACCTGATCAATAGGGAGTATGATGGTAAATACCGCCTTTACCAATTTGACTACAATATTCAATGGCAGTTTTTTGCTGATGGTCCTGACATCGACCTTCCCAAATATTCGGGTGTTGTATAAGAGAACAATATCTATACCATATGTCTATTAGAAGACATAGATACCAATTGTACAAACAATCATTTAATAGATGAAATGATTCAAGTGAAGGAGCTGCCTCCACACACCCCTCATGGTAATAGTCTACACAAGGAGAATGTTGCCAATGGACTCTCTTGCTATGTTGGCAACCTCCTTCATTCTATCAACTAAAAGTGTAGTCTCCTCCTCGGAGTCGGTGATCCTAACAAGGATTTTTCTTCATTGGGGATTTGTCCTTATATCGAAGTTCCATTAATTGTAATAGCTTGGTATTTTTCCTCATATCGAAGATTTATGCACCACTTTGACAAGTGATCCTTGTCCTTTCTAAGGTCAATACGCTCTATGTCATTTCAATCAATCCTAAGGTCAATAAGCTCCATGTCACTTCAGTCAATCTTAATTAGATAAGTACCTAGAGATAGGAGATACACAATGATCTAGGCAATGCTGCATGACAACAACCATCGTTGCCAGCCTAGTTAATGGAAAGTAAGATGGTAAATACCGTATTTACCAATTCAACTATAATATTCAATGGCAATTTTTTGTTAATAGCATTGACACTGGCCTTCCCAAATATTCAAAGGTTGTATAAAGAACAATATTTATGCCATATGCCTATCAAGAAGACATGGATGTCAATTGTGTAAATAATCATATGATAGATGAAATGGTTCAGATGAAGGAGCTACAACCACACGTCCCTCATGGGAATGGTCTGCATAGGCATCCTCCCTGATTCTATCAACTAAGAGTGTAGTATTCTCATTGGAGTCAAGTGATCCAAACAAGGATGCCTTGGGTGGTGCATATCATCTTCCTCTGCTAGAAATTAGAGATATAGTTGATGCGTGTCGCTTCTCACATTGTCATTCTTTCTACAAAGGAATGAAATTCTATTTTGATGTGGAGAGCTTTGCCACCTTTAGCTAAGCTTGCAAGATCATAAGAGAAGTTGGCTGGCATCCATATTAATGGAAAGTGCAACACTAGGAGTCAGATGTCATTTTATACTAGGATAGGTGTTGTGACCTACTCTCATAGTGCACCAACTAAGAGTTCAACTAATGAATTATTAAGTTTTTACTTAACTTGGGTTCTCCTAAGTCCTTACTAGTTTGCAATTTGTGGTTCAAGTTGTAATAATGTAACTGATTTTCAATATGAAGTCGCTATTAATCATTTTACGATAGGCCGGTTTACCTAAGTAAGGTAATGGAAGATTTTCTTTACCCCTACGAATCAAAGATTTTAGGTACAAGGACTTCATTACACTAGATTTCTCTAACATCCTTTTAGTACCATTCTTTTTTTGTCTAGCAGGTAGCTTGGGTCATTTCATTACTCCCTAACATGTGAGTTAATCATGCAGGTGAATAAATGACCAATGTAACACTCAATACAATGGTAAATAAATTGTGGTACTTACTTTAGAGCAATGAAAGCATATGTGATTTTAGCTTAGGAAGCACATAAACAATCTTAGATATAATTTCTAATTCATATGCAACCCCTCAATTCTTAGAATTTTCACTTATTTAATGAAATCTAAACTGCATGCAATGCACTGCAATTATTCTAAATGCAATTATGTACAAAATGTCTAGACTAAATGACATGCGACATACAACCTAATGTGTAAACTATATGTCACACAATTTTAATTAAATGACATAATTTTAATGATGGACAATAAATATTGTAACTATCCTAATATGTCACATATTTTAATTTAATGACCCTATACATGCGATTACTAAATGATGTACAATAGATGAACCAATTCTACAAGACATGCACATGATATTTCTTTATGTTTTCTATTTAATTAAAATCCATAATTAAGAACATGCAAATTAAATTAAGAGAAAGAAATTTAATCTATTTTAAGCAATGTTTTTATATTTTTTATTCTTGAAATTCAGAATAAAGAAATTACATAATCTAAAATAGGCAATGCTATTAACAGAAATCAAATCAAATTTAATATAATTTTTTTGGATTTTTTATAAACAATCAAGTAACATGATAACTATTCAAGCAAAAAATCCAATCCACAAAACTTATTTTATCTACAAAAATTAGGAAACGGAATAAGCCAACGATATGGTTAAGCATAAGCATATTGATGGAAGTTATTTGTTTAAATTTGAAAATAGGTAAATCAACGATCCTAAACGTGTAGCTAAGGATAGAATGAAAGATTTTCCATGCCGTCGAGTATTTTACCTCGTATTTAGAAATCGGATAGCCATCCAAACATAAGTTAGGAGTGGGGTATATTTTGGATTTAGTGGATATGCATATTTAATTGAATATTCTATGAAAGTTAGCAATGTTTAAAATAGGAATCAAATATTTTGAATCAATTACGAATAAGCTAATTACCTGATTTGAAAATTAACTTTCCAAATTTGAACTCAACGTACTCCGACCTGAATCGCAATCATGAGGCTCAACGGAGTGGCTCAGCGCAGCGCTAGGGCAGCTGGCTCGGTCACGGAGGGGCAGCAAGCATAGTCACGGAGCTCGTCGGCGGTTCAGAAAACCTGCAAAAAGGAACAACAACGGGTTCTCTCAGCCAAGTGCGTTGCAACGTCGTGGATGAAGAACAACGGCAGCAGGAGGAAAGCTAGCACGGCGGGTTCGATTCCTGTGCGGTGTGGAACTGGGAATCGCCTGGAAGAGCGTCGGAGTAATTGATTGCATGTCCGTCGCTGTCACAATTGCGGTGATGCAAGATGGATGGATCTTAGCCTTCTTTTTGTCGTCTCCTTGTCCCTTTTTCGTCTCTCCTTCCTCCTCTCTCTCTCTCTCTCAAGTGTTTTCTACTGGCAAAGAGAAAAGATCCACTCACGATTTCTCTCTCCCTCAAGGTGGCCGTCTCCTCACAGTTTCGCCAAGTAGATCGTTGTGAGAGCCACCGAAATCTGATTGTCGTGGGCTTTCAATCGTCATTGTCGGTGCAGAGGATCCCTGGCGGGTGGTAGTCCTCGGAGATCGTGCCTCGGCTTGGACGGAAAAATCGTCGTGGGGTCTCGGGACAGCAAGGGCAGAGACGACTCAGTCATGTCGGCTTGACGCAACAGCAGCGGAACAGGGTTTGAACAGGGACAGAAACCCCTCGTCAACGGCAAGGAGGAATCGACAAGGTCGGGACTTTTTCTTTACTTCGTCGCCAGAGGGATCGTGGCAAAGGCTGATCGCCGTTGGTGTGGCGGATGACGATGGGAAGCAGCAGTGGACAGCAGCTGGATCACAGAACAGCCAAGGGCAGTGGCACCGATGAAGGGGCTCGGCCGTAGGAGGGTCGGCCGAGATTCCTCCCAAAGCTCTCTCTTTTCTCGCTGCTGAGTGTGCCCCAGCTTTTCTTTTTACATTGTTTGCTGCCCTCGATCATCATGTGCCTCGTTAGTTATATCTAGGTTGTTATCAAACCAAGATTCTACATCACGCGTACACTGCCATATTTTTGTGGCAAGCATTGTTCTGGTGTGATAATCTTCTTCTCGTTTTTCTCACTTAATGGAAGATTGCGTAGCAATTATATCTTTTCATTTAGGCCCTGTAATTATCAACTAAAGAATCTGACAGGAGATTCGATTTATTTGAAATTAAAGTAATTTCAAATTAACGACTTTACTAATTCCTTTAGGAATAGAAAATCGATCAAGGCTTCAAATAGGGGCAAAAGGAACGACTGTAAAGGTCTTTTCTTTGCCCTTGAGGCATATGGTAATCCATCGGTGCTAAACACCATCAAATCCTATGGGATTTACGTGAGATTAATCAAATTTGAAAATTCATGTTCAACTTAGCGTGTTAATCATAATAATCAAATAATTTCTCGTGAATTGGTTATTGGCCATTGTGATATATTTTAAGGGAGGATGGGTAATCAAAAAATTTCTTAAACACAAAAAGTTTTAAGGTTGAATAGAAACCTCTCATTTGTTGTATGTACAAGCCAAATTGAACGCATGTATGCAAATTCGACAAGTAAAATATGTTGAGTTTTTTATTAGGAAACATGAATTATTAATTAATTTGTAGTAATTATTGACATATGTATGGGAAAAGCGTAAAATATTTAAATATTTGAAAGTTTCTTTGGTCATGTTCTTGATAAGATAGAAGGTTCAAATTTTAAAATTGGAGTATTTGAGAGATAAAATAAAAAATTATTAATTTATACTTGTCCATTGATATAATAACCATAAAATAGCTGATTGAAGATATTTTCCGAAAGAAGGAAAGAGATTGAGATCCCTTAAAAGTTTGAAATCCTCTTCGAATTTTATAATATAGATGATGGAAATAGCAATCTTAAATACAAATACTATATATTGATAGAATGACTGAAATTGTCGATAAGAAAATGAAATTCTGTATAATAGGTGACTATTTGAACTCTCCTAATTTATTTTCTTGCGCTTAACGAGGATTGCACCCAAGGAAGAATTTGTCGAATTTTTTTACTACTTTTCTTCAAATTATTAATTAGTAGTCAATGAAAGAGCTTATGCATATTATAGAAATTGACGCGGTTTCAAATTTCTAGTAAGACTAGATCATGATCTCATCTATTAAACCTTAAAAAACTATGTCTGCATATACTTATCCTAATCCTACTATAAACACTACTTGTATTGTAAGCAATCTATATATACTTACACTACAAGAATTGCAATTGACCTTTTTTAAGTCTGCAAAATCAATCTCTCTAGTCTACTGAGCTTGTTGAAATTTCCCATCATTCACAAAGGAAAAGAATGCTGAAAAGTTTGAGATTAGTCGAGTGGTTTATGGCTCGGAAAGGATACTTTACAGTATATGTCGATGAAGAGGAGAAACGTTATTCGGTTCCCTTGGCATATTTAGATTGCAAGATATTCCGAGCTTTACTTGATAATTTTGAAGACCAAATTCTTTCAGAGCAGAAGCGCATCAAGCTACAATGCTCACGGTGGTTTTTTGAGAGAGTAATTGATCTGGCGAAGGCAGAACCTAAAAAGGTTAAGCGTACGTCACACAAAAAAGGTTTTAGGACCATGCTACAATTTCGATGAATTTTTTTCGTAGATGTAGAATATGAATGCAGTTATTGATATTTTTCTTTTTCATTCCTCTATTGTTTAAGTTATTTTATATATGTATAATTTTTTGGATATGTAAGGAGTAGTTTAATCGATAGAGCATAAAATTTAGTATTTCTTGTGAAGGTTCTGTAGCTATACATCTTGCTCAGATAATTTTTTCTTTCCCCAAGTTTTTATTTGCCCACCTGAAATTGAATAATTTCCGTAGGTGATCCTGGTTTAATCGAATCTCTTGCATTGTGTTCCCAGCAATGCCTGAGAAGAAAAGAAAAGAAAAATAAAAATAAAAGTGTTCAGCGGCGAGAAATACCAGAATGCTTTACTTGATCATCGCCGAGATTGGCTCCAAGAGGATGTTTCGCCATACGTGGATAAAGGGGAGGCACTTTGCGAGGTTCCTTTGGAATTTTTGGAATGCCAAAGCTCCAAGATTTGCTTCGAGACGAGATCATTCACTTGCATTATCCATAGTCATTTTCAATTTGATGGCCAAACATATGAAAATTGATAAGATAGGATAAGAAATCCTATCTAGGGATTCAAACCACATAAACACATAATTAACCAACTTAAAATATAGAAAAGGAGAATTCAAATCGCAACAGCTTGGCTCATATCGAAGTCACTTGCATTATCCGCAGTAATTTTTAAATTGACGGCCAAACATATAAGTATCAATTGGCATCATATAACCAAGAAAAAAAGTAAACGAAGGAACATCAAAAGAAATTAAAGCACATGCCAACCTAACTGTTGGTAGATTGATAAATGAATTGGAATTTTAGGCCTCATAAGAAACTTGAGGTCTCAAGTTCAATTTAGCGCAATAATTCAAGGTTATGTTATGGAAAAGTAATTTCTTATGAGTTGCTTTATTCAGAGCGTGAATGGCCTATATAATGTTGACATCTAACTTCGCCTAAAGGTCCTCCTTGCATGTTTTAAAAAAATTGAGATTTAGTTCCCTATAAATATATTTCTTCATTGTGCATTGCAATCTTGCATTTCATGTTTAGGTGCTTTGAACTGAGTTTTTCTGACAATTTGTGCATTGAACTAAGTCGAGATATTTTAATCAACTTCATCTAACGTATTATGCATTGCATTTTGCATTTAATTCTAACAGTCGCATTTGCGTCATTTGGAGAACGCACTAGGGGTCAAGGACGCATTCGATGAAATATTTCCAGGCAAAAAGAGAAAATATGAAAAGAGACAAAACAACGTCGCTAGGTATTTCATAAGTTTTTTTTTTTTCATTTCACTCAATTAATGTAGTTCTATTTTTCAAGTTATTCTTACTTTAAAAAACGTGAATTTGGGTCTCGAGACTCAATTTTTTTAAGGAAAAAAAGATAATTTTCATAAAATAAATTTAGAAAATGAATAAATAAAAAAATTCTTTTGTCCGCGACCCACATGAATGCGGTGCGTGACTTGGTTGGTCCATCATCCCATCCATCACAACTCACTTTCATGAAATTAGGGAAAATTGCAAATTCATTAATCAATAGAAGGAATTCTGGGAACTTGATATTCAACTAGGGTGTGGGAATCATGGAAAAAGGAAAATTTAGTTACAAAATCGAAGTTCATCATCACTGAAGCCGCAAGAACCTTTAGGTTTTTCTAGTCCCTCGAGGTACGGATAACCGTTCTTAATAAATGCATTCTAATGTATATTGTCGTACTTCTAGTACAAAATTTTGTTCCACATAATTACTTCATAGGTTTCAATAGATAATGGAGATTTCATCTTTCATGATCCGATGGTTACCGATTTCTAAGGATCTAATATTGAGAGATTTTGTCGGCAAAATGCCCATTCACTAATGGATGGTGATTGACCAGTTAGTTGACTTAAAATGACATCTTTTGGTTTGAAGAAAAATAAGAAAGAAAACAATACCGTGATTTGCTTTCTTTTATGACTGGAAATTCACCTTCGAATAGTAAAATTTGGGCCCATGTGATCTTTCATTAACAGCATAGATTAGATATCACGCAGGCTAAAATCCATGCAAGTATCCTAATCTTAAATATACCAACACTTGGTTGATACCATTGAACATGTGTAGTGTGTATACATATATGAGAAGATATTTTATCTTACGTGACGGCAATACATTGTACAACAAGCCAATCAAGTATGAGTTTTTCTAAATTTAAGTGCCACGTAGTATGATAACCATACATAAAAACACTAGGCCGTTTGACCAACACATAATATACATTTCTCTAGTCCACATAACACAAATAATGTGATTGGTCAAACGGACCACCTCAATCGTTCCACCAACCCCATTAGATTCTTTTCTCTAATCCACATTTTGACTTCTAAAGCAACCGCAAGGGGTTCTCCTATTTGATTTTACTCTATCCATTTAAAGTAAGTAAAGGGCATAATATGTATTTATCCGACTAGATATGGAAATTAGATGAAAAAATATAAATACACAACTTTATATACATTGTACGAGTTCTAAAAAAAATTTGTAGACCTTAAGCAAATTCCACATGCACTACTACTCAATCCTTCCGGTAATTCTAGAGAGAAAAAAAAATGTGATCCTTAATTATTAAGCGGATGATCCGCTTCTTCAAATATGAAACCTATTGTACATGATTAATTCAATCTTAAACTTCTTAATTTGTCCTATTTAATCTTAAATCTTCTAATAACTTTCCAAAGTAATTCTTCCAAACAATTTTGCTTGGAAATCATTGATGTGGACGTCACCCGTCCTACATGGCACAACTAACATTGACATAGACGATTTTCGCAATTTTTTTTCATTTTCTTTCCTTTTCCTTTTTTTCCCTTTTTCCTATTTCCCTCTACCGGTCACCAGTTACAATGAGGGCTTGCAAGCCCTAGCTAAGCTAGCCACTGGGCAAGGGCTATTATGCCCTTGCTTATGATTGATGACCAGCAACTAGTAGAAGGAAAATGGAAATAAAAGAGAAAAGGAAATATACAAAAGATTTTTAAATTGTAAAAATTATTTGCGTCATTGCTGGTCATACAACACAAGATGGCTAGAGTCCTCATTAGTGATTTCTAGATAGAATTGGCTGAAATCGCTACATTTGAAAATTTTCAAAAAGTTTAAGATTAAATTGCCATCATTCAATTAGGAGTCACCACTAAAATAGTAGTAATCAATTAGAAACCCAAGCGTAGGAGAATACCTTACTTCTATAAACCAAAAATATCATGGATATAGGCTCCGTTCGTTTCACGGAAAATAACTTCCAGGAAAACGTTTTCCGGATTTTCCGACGTTCGTTTCACGGAAAATAAATTCATTGGGGAAAACATTTTCCATGAAGGAAAAAAAATCTTCTAAAGTGAGGGAAAATGTTTTCCACTTTTGAAAAATGGAAAATTTTTTCCACATTCACTCTCTCTTATCTTACACTCTCTATTGGTCCTCACTTCTTTCTTTTATTTTTAGATTTTTTTTATTTTTTTCATAAATCCGAATTTTTTGTTATTTTTTAATAAAATCGATTTTTTATTTTTTATTTTTCTGTCTTTCCTTTTGCTGTTTTTCTTTTTCGACCGGTTGTCGGCCACGGCAACGGTTGGTGACTGACGACAGGTGAGCCGAGCTTGCCAGATCGGCAACGCCCGAGCGTCACAAGACGGAAACTTATTTTCAAATTTACCCCTTTTCAAAATAAAAAATTGTAATTCTCTCTTCCCTTACATGAACCCAAAGGTGCCCTCATACTTGCCTCTCTTTGCTCCCTTCAAAACAATCGAATCCCTCCTTTTTAAAGTAGAACAAAGTCAATCACTTGCCCTAATTGGTCGATCTCCCTCACTCAGCTTTTGCATGGCATTGTGCTTCTTCTTCCTCCTGGTAGTTCAACTACTTTCCGAATTGAAACTGCATAACTTGCGATGCCGATCTGCGAGGCTTGAGCCTCATTGCCTTGAGCTCACCTTGCCGGTGAGCTGATCATGCGAGCTCGCCAAAGGTAGGCGAGCCTCGAGCCTTGCTAGCAAGGTGAGCTTGAGGCATGGCCGGTGACCGGCCAAGGAAGGAGAGAACACAAAATAAAGAAAAAAATAATTTAATAATCTATTTTTAAAAATAATAAATAACGATTTTAAAAAATAAAATAATAAAAAAATTATTGAAAAATAGTTTATAAAAGAAAATATTTTCCCAAGCGAACAGCGGGAAATATTTTCTACTTCAAAATCAAGTTTTACCCGAACACCAAAAAATAATTACATTTTCCTGGAAAATAACTTCTTAGAAAATATTTTCTAGAAAAGTAACATTTTCCGTGAAACGAACGGAGCCATAGTGACTTGGTTAACTATATAAATCAAACGTCATTTCAATACCTTTTTCCTTTATTTTCAAAAATATTTAGCAGACAGTTTTGGTCAATTTTAGTCTTAAGCCATTGACATGCAATAGGTGATCATACAAATGTGCAATCAATAATTTAGCACTCAATAAATGAAAGTAATAAGTAAATTACTTGAAATAGGACAAATCATAACTTCACTATGATTAATATTCCAATATCTTCAAGATGTTAATTAAAAATGCACGCATAGTCTAAACATGATTTCTAAATGCAATATCAATTGATTCTTTCTCTTAGCTTTTCTTTTTATAAAAATTAAACTATATGCTTGCAGTCCACGAGATGCAATTTTAATTCTATGTTATATCTATGTGATGCTAATCAAACTAATGACATGTGACATGGATTACCCAAATGCAAATCTATGTGACCTAATTATAATGACGGGCAAAATAATTGAGAATTAATCAAATATAACATGCAATCTAATTTATATAAGCCTGAATTTGCGATCTCTAAATGGCATTGATATGATGACACTGAAATTGTAACATAGAATGAGATGACGTGGAATTGATGACATGATAACAATGCAGCTGATTCTATATAAAATAGGCATTGTTATTTTGATAATTTTCTTCTAAAGTTAAAATAGGCTACTTCCTAAAATATATGATTACCTAATTCCAACTAGGAAATAATAATTTAGATTACTTCATATTCTAAACTGGGTAATTTCTTAATTTACTACATGGCTCCTATATGTGCAATTCTTAATTAAGAAACTAATATGAATGCAATTTTTTATATATATTTAAGATAGGGAATTTTTTTAAATTAAAGACATGCAATATAACAAGCCCATATATATTCTATATATTCATCACAATTGTGAAATAGGAAACCAAGGTAATCAATAATCCGATCTTACGTATAAAGCTTGAATTCTCAATTGTAAAGACTTAAATGAGGAAATTTGCTAGTCGGGAAAGGCCTAAAATCTCAAATCAAATCGTGTTGGAATTGAATAAACGCAATTTAGGCAATTCAATATTGGAATCAAACATAACGTATGAAATTTCCTAAATTGGATTAGTGACGCAAACATCAACCGATAGTGAGAGTGTTAGAGAAATATTCACGATGGTGATAACCAATGAGCAACAGCAAGAGGCGAGAATGGCAACATCAGGGACTATGAACATCACCAGGGGATCTCTAGATCTTTAATGCTCGATTCCTCAGGGGAAGTTGAAGAACGGGGAGCCGCGGAGGTCTCCTTAAAATTTCAAGGAATTCCAGCTCAAAACGGACGCAAACTCACTGTTTCTACGCAACCATGTGTTAGACTCTCTAGCTGTCCAACTAGTCCGATTTTCTCCATACTTTTTCACAAAATTTGAGTATGATCCAACTATTAACAAATGTGCATTCGTCAATTTCGTGAAACTATGCACTGAATTTTTTTTTTTTGGGTTGGCCATGAGAAAGAGAATTTGTTTGTGTATTTTTTGTTCCTACTCTGTGATTGAATTTGCTCTATACAAGAGGAGCCGAGCCAGAGAAAGAGGGTTTATGACGAGTCTTTGTTGACAACTAAATTTTGGCAAACCAATTTAATTCTTCATTAATTATATAGAAAATGAGGGATTAACTTGTAATCCTTAACAAAAATAATTTTCATTAAATTGCATATTAGATTGCATTACTAGTATTAAAATTAGAAAAATAATTTATTGCAAGGATTCTAGCTCAGAGGCATGCAAGGCGATGACGGGACGAGGCCCAATCTATCGAGCTCTCCCCTCATTCGTCATCGCCAAGCCGGGTGGGAATACCACGGACTGCCCCTGTTTTTCGTTCTGTATTTTGTGCTCTGTTTTCGCCCACACTACGGATCGAGGGCTCGTCGCCCAGTTCACGCGCGCTCCAGGCTTGTGGGTGCCACTCTTCGTTGGTGTTGAGCATTCTCTACTGAGTGTGGGTCCGGTTCTGAGCATCGTTCTTGTCTGTGACCACCTTCTGTATGTTGCGCCCTAAATGTTTGATAAAATGCCCTTGAGACGATTCCGTTAAAAAAGCCACTGTTTTGGCCTTAGCCGAAGCTCATGTATCATTATTTGGATCTGTTAGATGCTGGTTTTTCCTTGTGTGAGGCCTTATCTTGTTGATTGTGGCTGTCGTGGTTGCTTCTTTTGTGTGCTCTCCCGCTTGTTGCCTTGATAGAGTTTATCGCGTTGATGGTCGGCCACAAGTTCTCTAGTGATCAACGAATTTTGGTGTAAATCGCCAGAGGGGGCAAGTTGGTCTTGCGGGTTGACGTAGATGATCGACGAAGCGGTGGCGCTGGTATGGCGCCCGGGTGTGGTCGGGGAGGAGCTGGATCTAGGCTTGCTCGTCTCTGGTCATCCCCGAACTAGCGACCAAGAGTGGAGTGATGGGCTTTGATTAGGTTCAATTGTTTTTGGGCTACTTGTGACACTTAGTGAGCCCTTGGGCAGTGAGTGTTCGGCTTAATTAGGCTCGTTTGGTTTTGCTCTTTCTGTTGAGTGTTGGGCTTGGGTTTTCCTCTGTAGTGGCCTAATTGGGTTTAAAAGTTCATTAAACCCATTCTTCTCTATGTCTTTGGATCATTGGCCCGAACTCTGTAGTCCATGGAAGCCCATGTTCAAGCTGAGCATGCGCTTGGCCCGAGTCTTTTTTAAGAATTAAAAATAAAAATATTTTAAACAAATTCCAAAATTTCCAAATTTTTTATTTTTTTCCAAAAGTTATGAAAAAGCTTAAAGAATAGTTTTTTTTTGGGTAATTTTTTTTAAAGTGTGAGAAATCATTGATAAAAAATCATGCTCAAAATTGAATAAATTCTTAAAGCTTTATAATAAGTTTTGAATATTTCCTTTTTTGAGATGAATGCTCTTGATTGCACACATTTATATCGATTGTGGTTTCCCTTAACCAAGTTAAAATGACATTTTTCTTATTTCTTAGCATTAAATTCTTGTTTTCCCTCATAATTTGTTTAGTGCTTTCTTAATTGATTATTATTTCAATAATTGTGTACCCACATGGTCCCCTCACATATCAGTTGATAGATTTTCTAAACCACCACCGTCAAGCTCCATGACCACACCGCTTGCTCTACCGTGACTGAGCTTCCTGCCCTGCCACCATACTATTGTGACAAGCACCACAATCAACTCCATCCATCAAGCCCTACTATTGCGATTCTTGTCCAATTACATTGAGTTCAAACTTGGAAAGTTAATTTTCAAATTAGGTAATTACCTTATTTTTAATTGATCTAAAATATTTGATTGCCTATTTTGAATTATAGATATCTTTCGTAGAATATTTAATTAAATATGCATATCCACAAAATCTAAAAATGCCCCACTTTCTAAACTTAATGACATACTTGGATGGCAATCCGATTTCTAGATACAATACTTTGTGGCACAGAAATTTTTCCATCCTATCCTTAACTACTTGGATAGGATTGTCCATATACCTGTTTTCAAATTTAAATGGATGACTTCCATCAATATACTTAACCACTTAGATATGATCATTGGCTTATTCCATTTCCCAATTTAAATTGATAAAAAAAATTTTGTCGATTGCATTATTTGATTGAATACTTATCATGTTGCTTGATTATTTCCACACAAAAAAAACCTAAAAAAATTAGATAGAATTTGATTTGATTTTTGTTAATAGCATTGACTGTTTTAGATTATGTAATTTCTTTATTCTGAATTTCAACAATAAAAATATAAAAAAAAACATTGCTTAAAATGGATTATATTTCTTTTTAATCAAAATTTGTAATTAAGAACACACAATTTAAATTAAGAAAAAGAAATCTAATCTATTATAAGGAATTTTTTATATTTTCATTCTTGAAATTCAAAATGAAGAAATTACATAATCTAAAATAGGCAATGCTATTAACAAAAATCAAATCAAATTCTATCTAATCTTTTTTTTTTTTTTCAAAAACACAATGAACAACATTATAACTATTTAATCAAATAATGCAATAAAAAATTACTTGATCTATTTAAATTAGGAAATAGAATAAGCCAATGATCATATCCAAATGGTTAAGCATAATGATAGAAGTTATCCATTTAAATTTGGAAACAAGTAAATTGACAATCATATCTAAGTAGTTAGTTTCATGACTAGATGACGTGCAAAGGATGATCTAGTTCTATGTGATAGATGCATGATATTTTTTATACTTTCTTTTTCTGTTTTTATAAAATTCGAAATTAAAATTGTCCAATAATTAAACATGTAATTTAAATTAATTAAAAGAAAACCTACCATCCTAAATTAATTTTTTTGTTATTTTTTATTTCAAAAATTCAGAATAAATAAATATCCTAATCTAAACATGCAAATCAATTCAAATAAAGGCATCAAAATGGCACGACAATAAATCAAGCAAAATATTATCCATGTACATTTAATTTTGGAAATAAATTGACGACTTAGGCATGAGATCATATTAGCCAATTTAATCAAATAATGAAATAAAAATTATTTTATCTATTTAAATTAGGAAATAGAATAAGCCAATGATCATATCCAAATGGTTAAGCATAATGATAGAAGTTATCCATTTAAATTTGGAAACAGGTAAATTGATAATCGTATCTAAGTAGTTAATGACCAGATGACGTGTGAAGGATGATCTAGTTCTATATGAGACACGCATGATATTTTTTATACTTCCTTTTTCTTTTATAAAATTCGAAATTAAAATTTTCCAATAATTAAACATGTAATTTAAATTAATTAAAAGAAAATCTAACATCCTAAATTAATGTTTTTGTTATTTTTTATTTCAAAAATTCGGAATAATTAAATATCATAATCTAAACATGCAAATCAATTCAAATAAAGGCTTCAAAATAGCATGACAACAAATCAAGCAAAATATTATCCATGTACATTTAATTTTGAAAATAAATTGACGACTTGGGCATGAGATTATATTGGCCAATTTTTCATGAAATCAAGAATCATATCTCTGGCATGAAATTGAATTGATAATTTTTCCACACATTAAGAATCGTATCTCAAGTGTGAGATCGGATTAACAAATATAGCACGTAATGAAATTAAGAAATAATTCTTAATTTGAAGGCTAGTCGGAATTTTCATGAATATGATAATATTGCTTGGATATTTAAAGAATATTGCAATTTTCATGAATTAGATAACAGTATATATAAAAATCAAATTAGTCAAGATTCTTACCTAATTCGCAATATCCCGCAAATGACGTTTCCAATTTCAAATTCGATGGACGACTCGTGGCTACAGTGGATAGCTCGACTCGAGCTTCACTGACCATAATCCGTCCCATATTAAGAAAAGGCGAATGAGTAGAACGCTTCAGCCTTCTGAGCCTTGGTAGGTCGAAAAGAAGTTTTAAGAAAAGAACGTACAAGCCTTCCGGTTTGAAGTGTTTGAGAGAGTATGATCTTGAAGACATGAGGCGTCACCGGCACAAAACTTCACCGGTTTTCTTCTTCTCTCCAGCGACAAGAAGTCATCCCTTGAACACAAGTTGAGTAATGGGTTGTAACATCTGAATATAACCTAGTTCTGTGGGATCCAACTTTATTAAATGAAGCATTTAATCGGAGAAGACATCCGTTTTTGGGATAACAGCTAGCTCTGGGAAGCTGTTCATCTTCTCTGCAGATGTTAACGGTTGACAACTGCTAGCTTAGCTTGCAGTACGATGAAGAAAGGTTGATGAATAAGTGAATGCTTTAGGAAGCTCTCTAAGAAGAACACCTTGGGACTTGAACGCACTAAAAGCAGGACGATGTGTTAGTTGATCGAAATTATATCAAGAATAATGTCAGAGACGCGGAGACTTAGAGATACTAAGATCGGAATCAAAGGAGTTAATTTAGAAAGCGACATGTAAAATTTTTATTGAATTTTTGAGTAAAACACACTTATTTATATATCAAGTTCCTATGGTATCTCTAGTATTACTCTTGCATTAATAAGTAATCACTATGACCATTGCCCCCTTGATATTGAGCTCTTATTAGAAGACTTGACCAATGAGTGAGCCGATTTAGGTATTAGGCGTAAACTCTCTTCCAAATACTTGCCATTGATAAAATAATTAAGGGTTAATTCCAAAGAAAACTCAACACTTATGCACCTATTAAAATTTACTCCAAATTATTTTTTTTATCACCAAAAACACTAAATTAGTTCATTTGTGACTAATTTACCTTCTGCTAGTTTCCGTTTAAGATTACTGTCAAATTGGTAAGTTAAATGACATGTGATATTTAGTGGGTATACCAATTTGAGGTTTTACCTTCTATTTTTCACAAGTGTATTAATTTATGCATGGTATTAATCTAATTTAACGGAAACTAACATGATGTAATTTTGTTACTGTAACATCCTGAAATTCGAGCCCTTTGAGAAATGAATGAACGTTAATTTCGCTAGTGCATTGTTAGTTGATCTCACTCGGAACTGATCACTCCTGAGATACTGACCTTGAGAGGAAAGGCTAATGAGGACAGAACTTGTGCAACTAAAGAACTTGACCTAGGAAAACGACTTGACCATGAGACTTTCGTAAGGATGATCCTATAGATATGCAGGCCGATTCCAATGATGAATAGAAGTTAATTCGTGGACATAAATAATGAGACGACAGGTAATTCTGTCTACTGTTATCGAACCCACGAACGACCCTATGTCGATCATTGATAATCGTGTATTTTGAAATAAGAATTGATGTTTCACAATTTCATGTAGTCAAGGATGCCAACAGTGTCGAGAAGTCTTGAATGTGAATCGGCACGAGTCGGTTACGCGTGAATCCTCAAAGCCGCCTATCAGTCTGAGTAGTACCAAAATGGCATTCGGGCGAAATTGACAAGGCATGTGAATCCAATATTGGACTTTGAATTTTCAGGAACGTTCGAGAAGGACTTTTGGACAATGCTTCTTAGACAGTTGATAGTGTCGGTTGAACCGAGTTTTTGAGAAAGGGGATTTTGGACTGAGAACCTAAGCCTATGACGATGTGGGCCGGGCAAGAATAGTGAGGGTCTCATGCCCAAGGTGGGACGGCCACCGTGGAAGACCAAGACAACGAGCAAGTTCGTTGGACCCAACCGACCCCTCACCTGTCCTAGCCCATTATCCAAACTTGAGCCAATTCGAGCCCAACAAATTCTTGAGCCCGTTCCCTAGGCCCACCCTTCATTTTCAGCCCAAGGGCACACTGGGAAATGTGCAAGGTAGAAATAACCAAAATGCCCTTGGATATTTTGAAGAAAAATCAAAAAGAAGAGAGAGAAGATGATGTCATCTTTCTTGGGAATTGGGGAAGGCATTAAATGACCTTAATGAGGCCTATCTCCAGCCCTCACTTCACTCTCTCTCTCCCCCCTCTTTAGCTCCAAAAATCGCAGCCCCTCCTCCCCTTGCTTCCCTTGCATTTCTGCAGTTTCTGTTTCTGACCTCTCACCGAATTTTGAGTTATTCATTGCCTTCCCAGTGAAATCTCGGGCCGTGCCACCTATCAATCTATTCATCACAGAAAAAATGTTCAGATGGCGTCAACCGTTCGTTGAACAAAGCCTCCGCCTGATCCGTACGGCCTTCGGAAGTCGCTGCTCGCTGGACCGCTTACTGTAGTGGCATCTTTGCACAGTTACGCCTTTTTCCTCCGTTTTTCTCCCATTTCGACCAAACCACCGCCCATACCAGTCACTAGCAACACCCTCTCGACCCCCTGGAGCCATTGGTTGTCGGCCCACTACTCAGCGGAGCTCCGGTGAGCTTCGTTCAACCGTTTTCCTCTCCAAGCAGTGCTGTTTTTAGAAATTTAGAGGGGATTTGAGTTTGTTGCTGCTGTTCTCAGCCTCAGGACCACCTTGGATCATCGTGGTAGAGGTTCCCGCGTTCGGGTTGCCGGCCCGCTTAACGGGTGAGTTTAGCCTTAATCCCTATATAATGCCTAAACTTGTTTAGGGTGAGTTAGTTAGTGTTAATGTTGGTTTAGATGATTTAATTAATTTGTATTAGCTCTAAGATAAGTGGTTAGATAGATGATTAATATTAGATTAACTTAATTTTGTTTATTAAGCTTAATTGTGCTTAATTATTGCTTAATGGTTGATTATGTGATTTTTGTGGATTAATTAAGCATGGTTAGTTTAAATTGCTTGATTAATGATTTTAATTAATGTTTTGTTTAATTTCTGAATTTAATGTATTAATTAATTAAATTCTTTTATAATTTCGAATTATTAATATTTTTGAAATTAATTATTTTGGGGAAAATAATTAATTGTGATTATTTATGGGAAATGGCTTTAATTAAGTAATTTTGTGGGAAAATTACTATGGTCTAATTTTCTAAAGTCCATAGTATTTATATACTACATTATTAAATGGCATTGATTTATTAAAGAAGGGTTTTTATTAAATGAAATTGTTTGGGTTGAATATTAATTATGGGATTGGAAAATAATTATAAGTATTTTGTGGGACTTAAATTATTTTATTGGAACAATCGACTATAGTATACATGCTTCTTAAATGAGAATGGTTGATTGTTGTAGTCGTGAGGACACGTGTTTATTTATTATTAAATATTGAGACGTGTGATTGGGTACTGTAATTATTGAGGTACGTGATAATTTTGGAAAAGTATGCAAGTAATGTGATGTTGATTGGTTGGAATTGATTGTCAGACTATGACTTGAACTGCTGATTGTTGCGACTTTCGTGAATGATTGGACTGTTGCTATTGTATGTGATTGCTGGATACTGCCGCATGACATTATACGTATGTTAACTGTAATGGCATGTCGCATAAGCATGAGCGATGTTGCATTCACGATAGTGCAAAGATATAAATGGATTGCTTGATGAGGTGTTGCATGATCACATTAAGAGAGAGAACTCGATGTTGCTGAAAGACTGCCAATCCTTATGGGGTTGTGCTATGGCTATTTGGTCACCTGACTTCGGTCGGATGCTTGATGGGGGACATGTTGCGGGACTGCGGTAGTGGGCGGGTCTTATGTTCTTGTCAGTTGTAGGACTGCGGTAGTGGGCGGGTCTTGTGCTCCTTTGGGAATGCCGTCAGAGGGAAGGGATAACCCCTGACATCGTTGTGCCTCGAGGTAAAGAAGACAAACCTGGCTTGGCTAGGAACCGTCAACCATAAGGTTGTGCCGTGGCCCTAGGGGTGTAATCGGAGTATGTGTAGGTGTGAGACATGAGAAAGTTGTGTGAGATGCTCTGATTATTCGCATGCTCTTATTGTCGTGATGATTTGTCGTGCAGGGTGTGACAATGGCCAGGTGAGATCGCTTATCGCACGACTCGCATGTGATTGATGAATTGTGTTATCTAACGGCCATGTGCCGTGCTTACATTGTATTAGATTTCACGTGCAGGGTATGGCAGACTGGGTAAGGTTGCATGCGAACCGAATACTAATTGTGGTTTTTCCTGTCTATTGTTTGGTTTACTGTTTGCTGGCTATCTATTGTTGGGTTGAGTGAGGGGTGATTCTGAAAAGATACATCGAGTTGAGTTGGCATATTAACCGGGGCTTAGGGGGAGAACTCGCTGAGATTTTATCTTAACCCGTCGTGGTTAACCATTTTCAAGTCCTTAGAATGGCACACCCCTAGTGGAGAATCTTACCATCGCTTCTCCAGTGATCGACCCGACGGAGCCTGAGTTCGATGGGTTTGAGTGACCATGATGTTGAACCCGATGGTTCTTTATGTATTGTTGGATTAGCCTAGTTTCCTTTTGGTTTGGCTTAGAGGATGGATCGGCCCTTTTTGTCGGGCTTGTAATTCGAAAAACGATCCTCCGTTGGTTAATCCAGTAAATTGAATAATTGAGCAGTTGTTGTTGTTCTTGCTGTTCATCTCTCTATCCCTGTATTGATTGTTTGTTTGTTCGGGGATGGTTCATCTTCTGCTTGTGCTTAACGAAAGATAAAATGAATGGTCGCCGACAGGTCTTAGGACGTTGCTTTCAATTGACCATGGAAATGGGGTTGCCGCGAGCTCAAGAGTCGAAGCGTGACAGTTACAAATGTATCATTTTGGGGTTTTTGGTAGTCTAAGTATTATTTTGAGATAAATTTGTCACATGCGTATTAATTTGAGGTTTTTCGTGATATTAATTCAATAATTATTTTACTTAATGGGGGTCTAATAAGTGGGTCTAGCTTTGCATGCTGAGCCAGAGAAGGAAATTGCTTGTCTTGGCCCATTCATTTGCACCCGTGGTTGGGCGAACCTTGGCAAACTATGCCATGAGGCGTAACACCACCTCTAGGTGTTAGAGATGATTAGGGTAAAAGCAAAGATAATTCACTCGAACTCGACTAGTATTTGTTCAAGATATGATTGAAGATTTGGAGGATATTCATTATAATTAGATTATGGATTAATTGATTTAGTCAATCCATAATTGATTTTGTAGAAAAGGAAATTGAGATCTTTTGTATTTCTTTTCCTAAATTGTGATTGCTCTTGTTTATTATACTGTCTTCTGTTATCATTTTCTCCGAGGTGGTGTTGGTTAATTTGATGGATTATGTTGCATGTTAAACTTCTGAGGCGAGTGGAGTTCTTAACCAGAGTTTAGGACTTTAACTTGCTGAGTTTATCTTAACCCATCATGGTTAACCATTTTCAGGAACGTAGGTTGGAGAATTGACGCGTGTTACGGTTTGTGGCTATATTTGAAGAGATTAGATTAACCCTAACTTGTTGGTTTCATTAGCTCGATAGGAAGGTGTCCGTGGTAAGAGTTTGTACTTATAAACTTTTTAGGGTTAATTAGTAGATAAATAAAGTAATACTTTTGAATGTGTTCTTATTAAGTTTTCCTGCTATCCCTACTTTTGTAATTGACTAGGGGTTTGTGATTCGCTTCCGCATATGCATAATTATAAGATAAAAATAATAGTTGGCGACGTGTCCTGGGACATCGCCTCTAAATTACCGCAAGAGAACAAGGGTTGCCATGTGCTTGATGGTCGGGGTGTGACATTAGTTATGGGTTAATGTTGCTTAGGAGTTGTTTAATTAGTTTAATCATTGATTTATGTTTTTGAATGATGGATAATTAATATTTTATATCATTTCTTAATCTTGCTTAGTGTTATCCATGGTTAGAATAAAGTAACCACAGTTAGATTAAAGTAACTATAGTTGGTTAAAGTAACCGCGATTAGATTAAAGTAACAAAGGTTAGATTAAAGTAACCTTGGTTAGGTTAGTTAACCGTAGTAGGGTTAATTAACCAGAGTTAGGTTAAGTGAAGCATTTGATTTTTGCTCTCTTTTCTTCAATATTGTGAAGCGATTGGTGGGAAAAGTGCAATTGAGAACATGATTTTGTGGTAATCCGAGCAGATAAAACAATTATTGTCAGCATTTTAGATTCTGAAAAGGGTCTAATTCCGGTTCTTGAGGCTGAATAGATTGTGATGCTAACCAGTGAGACAACGAACAATGCTCCAAAACAGGAACGGTTCTTGCGCTTAATATGCTACTCAAAAACTTCTTGGTGTTATGCAACCAGCTTGCACTTGTGTTGCAGCAGATAGAAGCGGCTGGCAGGGGCGTGCTGGTGTGCCTCCGAGGGCACGACGGAAGAGGCATAGGTTTGAGCACAAACTATGTGCCTATAACCTGCAGGACGGTGGGCGTGACACCGTGGAATCAAATAAGGAGCTCGGATTGCCCACTGACCCTATAGACTATGGTGTAGGTGCTCCGGTAATTCTTCGTTAAGTCGCAAACTATACTGATGTGAGAGGTCCTACATAATTTAGTTTCCCAATGGGCTTGATTCATGGCCATTGTCATTTGCTTTGTGGGATTGAGAAGGATTAGTAAACTGGTATCATTAATCCGACATTAAAGGTAGTTGAATTTCAGTAACTGTTTCAGAGGTTGTAATCATATGTAGGAGGAAGCTGGTGACTCAAACAGAGCTTCAAATCCTCAATTCAAAAAGGTGAGATCGAATTAGTTTAAAGAATCACTCCATCATCAATCTTTTCATGGTATTTGACGCATTTGTTTCAGTGCTTAACATATTGGCTACAGCAGATGTGGCACAAACTCAGAGTCGGAACAATGAAGCTAACGACGAATAATCTGTCAAAGTATTTGGGGGCTTAAAGGTTATGGCTTGGCTATTGCTGGCAGAGTCCCTCTAATTACTCTCATAACAAAGGAGAACAAGAGATACATGGAGACAAAACGGTCCAAGATGGGGCACGTCTATGGAGCAAAAGTCAATGGCCGCTTCAGCAATCTCATCCGCAAAAACGGCAAGCCGAGCAGTACTGTTTCTTCTGATCCAGCTGTGTCTGACTCGTAGGAGTCATTGGATAGTTCGACTGCTAATGGTTTATTTAGGGGAACAAAAGTAAGTTTGCCGTCAGATGGTGCTATTACTATTTATCTTTAGAGCCCATGGTCAAGAACATTGGGATACCTGCTGAGCATGAGTTCTGGAAATTTTACGGCAATTCAGTTTTATAATTATTATACGATCCATTATTGTTCTATTGATGTCCTTCATCTATTTTGTTAGGCATAAAGGTGAAAGACTAGCCCTCTTATTGAAACTTCCTTGTGTTATCGATGGCTTGCAAGGTTTATCCCTAAATTAACTTTCCCCAGAATCTATGTGTATTGATATCTAGAAACCATTGCATACTTCAAGATGCCAGAGTTGGTGCAGGACACTCTTTCTTTCCTTTTCTGTGACCACATCAATGGTGAAAGAAATTACTTCAAGAAATATACTAAAGTCTGGTACCGATCAACTCTCCACAATGGCGATAGATGAGGATTGCTTATGAACTTTTAGTTTATTGATCAGATGCTGTACATGAGTTCGATTTATACTTGGTCCAATGAAGATGCAATACACAAAAGAGGTAGGAAACTAGGCACACGAGTACCTGGAATTTTGGAAGATGCAATGTCTATATGTAATAATGTTCATTACTCTCCAAAAAAATCAGGAAATACATGACCATTCAATTACTTGCAGCAGAAAGGTTTGCTTTCTTTGATCTGATTAACTAAACAAAACATAGCAAAGTAGAGATTTTTCCGTAGGCATACCAAAGTTTACGGCTAAGACTTGATATTCCTTCTGAAAATGGAGACTTTGAGTTCAATATTATCAACTAGCTCGAACACACAGACATCTCCTTCTTCTAGAGAAGTTTCGCACTGAAATGCAGCCCAACTGGCAGAGAGCTTTCCCAAGCCATGCTCTGCGGTAGTACAGGCGCTTTACTGGCCATGATCCATCTGAATATTTAAGAGTTGCAGTTTGCATTCTTCCATTGATGCGTCCCTTTAAAACCCCACCTAGGACAGTCTGCAGAGTTGATTTTTCATCAACAAATGATCTTGAGTGAGGACACAAAAGGTACGACGACTAACGCAAGAAATGTTAACCAGACCACACCTAGGCAAACCCAAATCAAATAGGAATGTAATGGTACCTTACGAGAAGGTAATAGATTTCAATCCTGTCCAATTTTTGCACATAAGAACTATTATCTCAGGATCTTTTCTTACCACAATTTGCTTCGATAGATGGTGTGACCGGATAACTATTGTGAAGGAAGGATACTACAGCATCTACTTCTTAGCTGCTTTAAGAGGCCCAGTTACTCGTGAACTTTTAGACCTACGAGAAGCCAGCATGGCAGGGCTCACATTGCGTTTGAAATTTTCGATCCTACCTGAATTAGACAGACAGAGAGCGTAAAGAAAAAACGATACAAAATGTATGCATTACTTGTAGGCTGAGATTCACACACCTTCCGAATCTTGTCGCTGAAGCATTACTTCATCAGTTTGGAAGCCTAACGAGCTCGAGCATATGGATATCTCCTTCCTTTAGAGAGAATATGATCTTGAAGAAATGAGGTCCCTCCAGTGCAAGACTTTGCCGGCTGCTGTTCATCTTCTCTTCGGCAACAAGAAGTCATCCCCCGAGCACAATTTGCGTAGTAAGTTGCAATGTCTAAACCTAAATTAGTTCTACGGCTTTATATGAGCCAACTTTATTAAATGAGGAATTTAATCGGAGAAGAAATTCATTTCTGGGACGAAAGTTAAAAAAACAAATGAATTGTGGAGAAAGCTCATCAAGAAGAACAAATAGGAAATCGAATGGATGAAACGATGGACAATCCGTTAATTGATCGAAATTGTTTCAAGAATAATGAGCGATGTGTAATAAGTATGACCATCATCCTTAGCTATACAGCCCACTAGTTTTTTTTTTCCAGCCCACTGGTTTAGAAGGCTTGACCAAATGAGCGGGTTGATGTAGGAATTAGGCGTAACAACTCTTGCAAAGATTTGCTGATGATTTAAAATAGCTAATGAACTTTTCTCAAAAAATTGATGGGGTTTGAGTGGATTCCGCGAGCCGAACTATAGGAAAAAATTATTCGTCATGACCCGCTTATTTGCACTGCCGGCTTGGTGGACTTCAGTCGATTATGCCATGAGGCCAAACACCACCTCTAGTTGTTAGAGATAATTAGTGCAATACATATATATAGCTCAACTGGTTCTATCTATCATATTTAAGCTAGTCAATCTTTATATCTTTTGTTCAGTCCAGATTAGCATTTAATTTATATTATTGTTGGGAGAGTCTCACTAGCGATACCTGTAACTAAGAATTGAAAGAAAAACATTGGTACTTGCTACAAACTGAAGATCTTTAGCCTTTAGAAATTCCTTAGCCGTGAGTCCTGTACTAATATTTAGGTAAGGTTCACGATTATTTTGTTCAATTTCTTTCATTTTTTTCTAAGTTGAAAAGTTGATCGACTAGTCCTCTTATGGAACTTCCTCCTTCAATGTCAATGCTGGCTTCTATTATTCATCCTTGATTATTTCAGTAAGTGATTAATAGACATTAATCTGAACCTACTTTTGTATTGATGACTAGAGAGCAATACCTATTAGAAAAAATTGATGTCAGACTCTGAAACGCCACGTCAGCAAAGTTGATTGAGTGGTCACCAGGAAGGACTTCACTGCATTTAATTCAAGACGCTTATGATTCAATCGTACTTTTTAAAATTTTAAAACTCAATTATACATTAAGCAAAATGATTAAGATCTTTTTATGCTAATTTCTTAAAAAAAGAACAGATCAACATGTTCATTCATTTGAATAAGAAGAGAGTTGAAGGAAAAAGAAAGGAAATGGGATGCTTTGTTAAGTTATGAAAAATGAGGATGGGGTGATCTAGGCAATTCTATTGAGGTGGCAAATGGTGAGAAAATCATGTCGTTACCTATTCATCCATCACCAACAGCTACCCCACTTCTTTTGCAAAACTATGATTTAAGAAAGAGAGAAACTAGAAACAGAATTATTACCTCAATAGAAATTTTCATCATCTCAACCTTTGATTGTGCCTTAGTAACTTCTAGATCTCTGTACCACTTGTAGCATTTGCCTTTCCCTTTATTAGTGACTAAACAAGTTAAAAAGATGAAAAATTTAGAACTTATGATGCTTCAGATGTTGCGCAATTTAACAAGCAGAGGCAAGAGACAAACAAATGGATGAGAATGACGTCGATAGGATCTTACCAATTTTATGTGCATTTGTCTATGCTGTTAACTTTTGTATTGTTGTGTTGAGATCACCCTTCCAGTTCCCATCCAAATAGTATCCGAACAGTCTTGCATAACATATATTTGGCATGCTCAATGCACCCTTAGAAAAGATCTTCATTTTTGGCACTCTTCCACTTCAATTTCAAACAAGGATGGAAATCTGAAGATGCAACTTGTGGTCGAGGAGAAGCATGTTAGGCTTGGCAAATGTTGGAGGGTCAAACTTCGTAGCTTCCCAAGAGAAATCACTTTTCCTTCTCTGTTCTCATTGTTTGCCACCACTACTTCATTCTTTCACATTTAATTATAGTCATGTTAGTGAGATGCACCGAATTTGTGATTGCTGAAACTGTCGCTAGATGCATCAATCCAGAGGAATTCTTCACCACTAACTTCGTCAAATTCTAGAAGGATGTCACAGCTAGAAATAATATTGTCAAATTAGGACAATCCAAGACCTCATATTTGCCAATACTTTGAAGAATTTTCGCCACCAAATAGCCATCTCTCTAGAACACTTTAGGTTATGTAGCTTGTTTGACTTAAGTTCTTTCAAATTTTCAAGCACCAGACGTTTTCCCTTGTCAACGAACCCTTCCTCGGGGAATATTTCTTCAAAAGAACTACAAAAGACCTCAAGGCTTTGTAGGTTCTTAAATCTTTGTAGGAGGAATTTGGAAGGAAAGATAGCATCTTCATTGTGAAAGCATGCCAATGTTAGTGTTTTTGGCTTACCAAAGAAGTCATTGGGAAACTTTCCGTTTTGCATTGTCTGAAAATCCTTGTCAGCTAACAAAAGTCCCTCTAATGTGAGAATGCCCTCCAAAATTTCCACTACAATGAGAGAAGCAAATTCTACTAGGTTTGACAATATATCGTGGGCTCTTAAAGGTAAACTTAAGTCGGTTAACTCCCATGGAAGGGGGCCCTATTTTTATATTCCATTAATTTCTAGAGCCCTGCATATGAGTGTCAAGCTTCTAAAGTCGAGCTACAAAATGCAAACTATAAACAAATGCTCCACTATGGCCATCCGCCAACCAAGGGAGGCTTCGCGCTCATATTATAAGAGAAAGGGAAAGAACTATATTGGCATAGGAATGATCAAACAAACTAATAAAAATTCATTTTACTCAGAAAACATCAAGAGAAAGATGGCCATCTCATTGTGATTTGAAAAGAAATTGCTAAATGTCAGTGCTTGATTTTCAATTTATTCCATAGGAAATTCACATTTTTTACAAACATCAAAAATATTTGAGAGAATTTTTAAGTAGAGGTCGTATGGTAATCATCCTGACCATATTCACGTTCTATTAAAAATATCTTATTCTGTCAACAAAAATATATAGTTCCTTGAAATTTCAAGTGACAAGATGTGCTCACAGTGTTACTACAAACATTTTGGGTGTCCACAAATGAAAAGTGTGCTTAAAGATGTTAGAAATATCTAATGTTGTCGACGGATTGATATGTAAGGGGTTCGTGTTTACTATATTATCATAATGTGACATGACTATGCTATGCACATGAGTTATAACGGGTGAATAAAAGAATGAAGAAGAAAGAGGAGTTGTAATTATACCCTCTCAAACGAGAAGTGTGCTTCATGGTCTGAAAGGTTGAGTTGATCACCTCTTTGAGTCCACTTGTTCATTAATGCCACAAAGGGCAACATGTTCAATTTGTCACAGTGGGTCACTTGCAATTCCTCCAATAATGACCAGTTCAAAGTGGGCAAGTTAGGGCAAAAGCTCTTGAGTTGTGGCATATCATGGAACACCAAAGAAGTCAATTGCGGGAAAAGAAATTGAGCAGTATTAGAATTTGAAGTGTCATCTTCACTCGTGACTATTTCCTCAAGCCCACATGACTCCACTTGAAGATTGTCAAGTTGGGTTAAACTTGCAGCCACCCAATGCGGAAATAGATTTTCAAGGCTCTTACAATTCTCAACCTTCACTTTCCATAAATGTTCAAAAGTGAGAGTTTCTTGAGGATTGTCGGTCCATATTTTGCTTAAACTATCCATGTGGGAGAGGTCCATCATTGTAAGTTGGGGAAATTGCACCTGCCATAAATAAATTTGATTACATTGATTAATGACTTTATATAAAGGAATTTTCAAACTTCCATTCTTCTAACAAACCATAACGTTCTAGAACTTGTTAGTGACACAATCAAGGAGGGGTTGCTTGATGTTTTCATTTCAATTGACTGGTGACTAAGGTTGATTATATTGCATTGGAACGAGCATGAAATTGGGTGCAACAAAATAAATGACCTTATTGTCCATACCACCTGTTAATACTCATGCATAAAAAAGATAGGAAAACATTTTTCAGTGGGTTACGACCCAAAGAATGCAATGATGACCTCAAATACCACATGAATACTTTTGCAATTTCCTAGAAATTTCATACGACATGAAATTTTAAGGTAGGGTTTTTACACAAGGATTATTAGGCAAATGCATTTAGTCTTCATGAACAAATGAAACACGTTATGCCAAAATAGACCCTAATACGAAAAAAAATGAGATCATTGCATGAGCTGCTATGAATTGTTCATTTAAGAGCCCGTATGGAATTTTCATTTCATTATGACAAAATTAATTAAATTACGACATTCTACAATCTAAATTACCAAATGCATATCTCTGCAATTCCATAAGTCCATAGACCACAGAAAAAGACAAACTTGTCATACAAGTATCGAATGGTCCATCAAGATATTCGCCTTAGTCGAATGATCCCTATGAGCACATTATGTTTCTTTGCAGTAAATCAAGGATGTTTTGGGCTCTTATGACTAGTCCATTAAGAAGCAGGTATTGACCTTTTTTTTGTGGTTTCAATAAAATTAACACAAATACTGACTTATCACTACAAAAAAGAAGATAACTATTTCCTTACTTCTCTAAATCCATTAATTTTCTAAATTAAGGATTATGCTGAGTTTTTGAAATATTTTAAAAAAATGTGGGGGATACCTTATATTTGACAAATAAATGAAATAACATTATTGCAACTTGTTACTGCCAAAACAATCAGGCGACTAGTTTCATACTTCTCTATCTATTAGTATTCTAAAATGAGTATTATGATGGTCTTTTGAATTATTCTAATAGTGTGGGCATATATGGCAACTCATAAACGACATATTAATGAAATTATAAATAAATGCATAACTAGTAATAACTATCGTTAAAGAGTTAAAAAAAAAAGGTGTGAATGCTAATTATGATGAAACATGTCACTCACACATAACAATAAATAAACAAAAACTGGAGAAAAGTAGTAGAATAAGAAAAAATTCAAGCATTTCCACCATCTGAAAAGAAAGCAATGGTTATAGGTTAGACACTACATATTACAGTGTTTTGACTATATTGTCCATTGTGTGGCCCACCTTTTGACATTATTCTCCTCCTTTTTTTATTTCTTTTTCTTTTCCTTTTCCTTTTCTTTCCTCATGGGTCGCAATTTTCTTCTTCTTATCTTTCCCTTGTTATTCCCTCTTTTTCCATTTTTCACTTCAGACAAACCTTTTGAGCATGTGTAGACTCTGGAAGGAGGATTGATGGAAGAGAGATTAAGCCAAAAGTCCCAAAACTTCGATTAAAAGACGAAGCACTAAGAAGTGAATATGTAGAACTCAATCTGGCAATCGCATTCATAGAACCAAAAGGAAAAGGACCAATGCATGACATTTATCATTTGCTAACTCCTATCAAAATTGGCAAACCCCATTAAAGCAGCTTGCAAACACTAGATTTAATGACCATGAGGAACATCGGAGTCACAGGACACCGATACACGTCATCGAACAAGACGAGGATGCCTACGATTCAGTCACCAGTTGTCCCCTTACTAGATCCTGGCACTAGGACTCTACCCTTGTCCTCTCAAAGTGGCTTTTTATCGAAGCTCACTTTTGCTCATTCCTTCTCACCAGCAATAACATCATCGAGCTCGGCTGGGCTCCTAGGCTCCTAGACTCACGATAGCTCATCTTGGGGCAAGTCGTGTTGTCCTCACCAACGTCGTGCTAATCCTCCCAAGTTGAGGAGGAACACGGAAGCAAATGGCAGAGGTGAAAGAGTGGAGGTGAGGAGGGTGGGGTGGGGATCGGAGGAATTAGCGAGGGGAATCAAGGAGAGTTGGACAGACACAAAGGAGGTGACGGAGTTGCGAAGATGTTGCGGGGTTTGTGTAGAGAGAGTGTCTCTCTCTGTTTCCAAATTGCTTAAATGTAGTTGATAATGAAGTTGCGAAAGGTGAATAGTAGGTAATAATGCCAACAAGTTCAGTTGACGTTTTCAGTCATTTCACTCTTCCTTTTAAGCTTTTGCCAGGTACTCACATGAAGCATTTGAGTGTTTTTTGAGAAAAAAATGGGAGAGAACTAGACACCAAAGGCGTGTTTGAAGCAAAAAAATTGGAAAAGAGAAAAAAAGGATGAAAGAAACATTATCTAAAGGACACTAAAGGCATGGAAAGATAGAGGAGGAGGAGAAAAGTGGGACCCGTGAGGAACAAGAGAGAGAAAAAAAGAAGAAGCAAATAATGCTAAAAGGTAGGTATTATAAGGGATAATATGGTCAAAATATTATGATAGGGAGTGTTTAAGCTAAATAAGGAGTGAAAAAAGCGTGACCCTAGTTAAAACATGTAAAGTATATGTAACAAAAAAGGAGTGACAAAAAAAAACCTTAATAGTTGGTTTGCACTTATTGCCTTTTAAGAAATGATGGAAATAAAAACATATTCGATAAAGATATTAGCTTGTGCTCACCGAATTCAATGAAAATAAATTTGAGAATTGATTTTTATTCTTCAAAAAATTAGATGTTTCTATGTACATGTATATTCCTTATTATTCTACTTTGATGACAACCTCTCCTGAATTCAATTTATAATCAATAGTACAGTCAGCATTGACTTTTAATTGGCTTATTTGACATTTAATACTGACAATGCCTTCTCCCTCTAATTTTTGGAAAGTTGCCGTGATGACTTCTTGGAAAGTTCCCTCAATTTGAATTAAAAAACAAAAAGTTGCTTGCAATTTGCTTATAAGGTATCGATCATTTGATTTGTTTGCTTTAAGTTGAACATGCAATTGGGTGTGTAGTTGGCCTTCTATGAGAAAATTAATTCTTGAGTTGCATTTTAGTGATTGGGAACATTTCAATTTAATTAATTTATAAATGGGTTTACTATAATGGAGTTTTAGTTGGTGTTGACACCTAACTACAATATCTTATAGCTTGTGATTGGTAACTAATTTCTCATCATTGATTGATACTCTGTGTTGAAGATTTCCGTGCAAAAACAAATTAAAAGAAAAAAAGTAGATGTTGCATTGCACTAGAACTGAAATTTTTTCTTGTAATGCACACAAAGCACCATTCTACTTTCGAATTTCAATAAATGGCATTCCATTGGTACTTCCATTTGACAAGATAGATTAATCTAAAATCAAAAGCATTGGCTTAAATAAAAGAAGACTAACCTGTGGAGTGAAAAGAGAAAGAGTTCGGTGGTCAATCTCTATCGAAGATTGCCAAGTCAAACTTCTCATCTTGGGGCAGTGGGCAATGGTCAAATAATTCATTTGGGGACAATCTAGCATAAGATTCTTCCCCGAGAGGAAACTGGTCAAACTAGGTAAGCATTCCAGTTTCACTAAACGAAGATTTGGGAATGTAATCTTTTCCACTATGCTTCCCTGCCCTTCTTCCTCTGCAATCACTCTTTCCATCTGACCACACTTCTTTATTTTCATATAGTATAGATTAGCCAAACACCGAGCCATCAATAGAGTGAAAGCATGTCTCAAGTTGCTACAATTGTAAAGGGTGAGACCATATATACAATTGAAGCGCAATGTTCCTTGAAAATCGTTGCTCCATAGTCGCCTCAATTTTGGTAGATTGACCAAGTCTAGATACTGTAACATAGGTAGCACCCGAGCACTTTCCACAGCCTCTAGCCCTTCAAGATTGAATATTTCTTCTAGTAACTCGCAATCGCACACTTGTAATCTTTCTACATTGTGTAAAAGAAGTATCAATTTGGATGGAATAGCATTAATAAATGATGAACATTTATCCACCATTAGTGATTCTATTTGCCAAGATAACTTGATGGGATTAAGTTCGCCGTGCCATTTTCCAATCAGCTCAGGGAACTCAGATAGCTGTATAAACTTTATTCCAGCAATTGTAGCCTGTTGGAAAAAGCATCATTGAATGTAAACTTTCAGTTAGCATATAAATATTACTCTATTGGTAATGAAGACCATCCAATTACATAGAATTTGATAAACAACTCATACCATTTCTTCAAACATATTCTGGATAGTGTTGTTGAGGTTTCCCTTCCAAAACCAAGCTTTTGCTGATACGTGTACTCTCTCCAACTTTGGTGCCTCTATTAGACCGCCGGAGAAGAACTTCATGTTTGGACATTTGCTCACAATGACATCTTCCAAGAGAGGGAACTTCAAAGTGTATTTAGTTGAGCTGAAACATCTTAACCCTACCAACCCATCAAGCTCCATATATTTCATTTGATTAAAAGTCACCGTAAGCCCATCCTCACCTCCCATGTCACAAATGATTTTTGTCAATATTTTACAGTTACTTATCCTTAATTTTGTGAGTTCCACCAAATTTCCAGCTATTGTTGGTGTGAACATATTGGACAACTTATCACAACACGACACATCTAGAGTCTTGAGGTGCCGAAAAAATCTTGAAAAGGGTAATATTAATTTTGGCTCATGACTTGGGCCTTCGATGGCTTCCATAATAATGCTCAGTTCTTCTAGATGTGATTTGCATACAATTAGCTCTTCCAAATTAGTTAAACTCTGAACAAAACGAGATGTGGATATTGCAGATTCATTCGAGATATGATGAAGCTCGAGAACTTTAAGCTTGCCGAATAATTCTCCATCATGAAAATGCCCATGCCATATCTCCATTTGTTTAGATAAATCCAATTGTAACTCTTGTAGATTTGGGAATCCACCCTAAGAAATTAGTCAAATCAAAATCAAAAACCATATTAGGTTAAAGAATATTCATGTGTCATGACATAAGTTTTGCATATGATGCACAATAACTCTATTTTAAGATTTTGAGTCTCATGTGATTCAATAGAATGAAATGCAGCCTCATGCAATAGACATTATAATCAATCTTTAATATTTGACTTGTACCCATATTTGAACTCAAGTAAATCCCTATATTCCCATTTCTATAGATACATGCCTTGTCAAATAACTTCTTCATCAATTATAATCACAATCGCACAAATTTCAGAGATTGATGTCGACAAAAACATCACATCTTTTAATTTTAAGCATAAAATCAATCTTCTTTAGAAAGTCCAAAATAGATAACACTTTCACTTTGGCAAGATCACACCACATGCCACATATTTTAAATTTTCATGGTACTTGAGAGAGAACTGAACCATCAGAATAAGCCTAATTAAAAAAAAAAATCAACGGTTATGCATTACGTGAGATATCGACAAGAAGGTTTGTTCAATATTCGAAGAATATATGATATTTCCATGTTGCAATAAATCTATGGATTCAAGGAGAGTTGTAGAATTTACATCTTCATATGTATAGCAACTTGTATGAGATTATTGGGTGTGACCTTAATCATTATTTCCAATATTCACCATTGAAGCAAAACAAATAATCTTGAGCCATACCTTTTCTATCAAGAACAGAGGCTGATGAAGAGGCATCTCATTCTCAGGTTGTGAAGCAAATATCTCCACTTTGTCACAGCCATGCACCTCCAAGGTCTTCAATGCCAACCAATGTAAAGCATGTGTTCCTTTGTATATGCACTTCAACTCTATTAGATACTTTAGCTTGAGAGAGGTTAACCTTGGGAAGACATCCCTGGAAACTAGTCCTTCCTTCTCAATGAGTTCAATAATGCCACATTCATAGATCTCCAACTCCTCAAGTTGGGTCAGATGCATTGCTACTAAGGCTGGAAATAGAAAGTCAAGGCTTTTGCATCTGGAAATGATAATAGAATGGAGACGCCGGAATTTGTCTTGACTGTGGAGTTTCTCATCCCATACACACTTTAGCTTTGGTAATCCATCTAAGTTCAACCTTTTTAATGGAAAATGAGCAACAGGATGTCCATCTAGAGGACTCAATGGTTGATGTTTGAAAACAACTTCAAGCGAACCACATGATCTTACCTCCAAACTTTCCAAGCTCCTGAGCTGTCCAAGAATGCAAGAGGAAACAATGTTCACTAGCTTATTGCATCCATAAACAATGAGTGATTTTACTTTGTGGAAAGACTCTGCAACAACTTGATTGTCCCATAATATCTCAATATTATCCATGCCACTAATGTGTATTGTCTCCAAGCTAGGAAATGCAACCTGCAGTATTCCCTCACAAAATTAGTGATTTTGTTAAATTAAAAGTTCATGAAATATTATTACATATAGAAGAGCTAGAGCTAGCTTGAGGAGTGTTAACATTAGAAAGAAAACTATGAAGAGATTGAGATTAAAAAGGCGACTAATCATTCGTCAAAAGGTGCAATACAAAAGTAGCTGCTCACACTAACCTTGAAATCAAATTATGAGTTTCTTAATTGTGGTAAAGAAATATTACTAGATGCAAGGAAACAAATGGAAGAAGCGGTGGTCCTAACAATCTTGGTCTATTGATTGTGGTCATCATATTAGATGACTATGCATCCTCATCTTGCAAAGGTCGTACCAAAGATTGGATAGACCACACAAAACAATAGGATGAACAAAGCTTTTTTGTTTATGTTTCAACGTGGATTAGTCTCCCCATATTTTCAAAGGATAGTTCAAAAGGCAATATGAAATATTTGAAAACAAAAAATGGATGATATTACTTAAACTTGGAGGGCCATGGTTTCGGCATGGTTGGTTGTGTAGCTTCTCCACGTTAACTATGTTACTTCAATAAAGTAATTGTGGTCGATCTGTCCATACAAGCAAATTTTTTTTTTCATTTTACTTAAATTATTTTCATGTTTCATTTTGGACAATTTAACTTCAAAATTAGTATTAATCCCCATGCTTTCTTTGTTAGCCCATGTGGTTTCTATTAATTTTACTAATTTGCTAAATTTAAACATGTGCGATACAAATAATATTACAATTTATTAAGTTATAATCTTTAATCTTTGAAATATAAGCGAAATACATCTAGGACATCATTACTTCTGGTTAAAGTCAATATCAATTATTTTCATTCAATATTATATCACCTTAAACCAATTAAAAAGTCAAGCTAAAACAAAACAATGAAAAAAAAGGATTGCTTGGTTCATAATGAACAAATCTTACGTACATCTTTTTTTACTTGAAAGAACTCAATATACTTAATTAATTGAATTTTCCTTTTAAGATTCAATACTTTTTCTATTGTGTTAGATGATCCAATAGTTAGATAACAGTTGTAGTTCATACAGATAATTAAGTCCAATTATCGAAAATAATCCTAAATAGATCATTAAAGAAGATTACAAATATCTGATAAATATCTCATTAATGAAGGGCTCATTTTCACCGACCATATGGCTGCATAAGCAATATTTTTGGTGAACGGCCTACTTTGTCATTTAATTAAATCAAATCAAATCCAACTGGAAACTACACTATTTCATTTTCTATTGAACCATCCTTTGACTGAGTGGTTAGATGACTTGACTAAAATAGTTGTTTTGTGAAATGCATTTTATTTCTCAAACAAGAGTTTCATAAAAATGGTCACAATTAGTAGAAACTAAATTGCCTAGTTTGGCATTTAAGATAGAATCGGGGCTTTGGGGGTATGATTAATTCAAGAGCAGGAGCTTCCTCCCATGGGGAAAAATTGTAAAAAAATTAAAAAGACTATTAAGTGTAAATGAAGACAAGTGATCGTATTAAACGCCCTTCATCTCTAGCCTCTTAAACTTGACTGCTCGCTTTCCTCTCAATTTCTTTCAATTGCTTTCTTGCACATGCTTGCAATGTCTTGTACATGTAAAATTGCTGAGAATTTCCAGTTTTCTTGTCAAAATAAGAAAGCTTTTGGAAACCATACATGTGTCATAAGAGATGTTCAACCCTATTAATGTAAACTATATTCAAAAAAATAATAAGTAAGAAATTGTAACTCCTACATGTTTGCGACTCTGAACACTTATCCTTGTACGCTATTCTTTCTTTTTTTCTTAAAAATTTTCTTGGTATGACGAACGTAATTCTACAATAATTGTCTCTCTTGCCTCCCTTTAATTGATCAGCAAAAAAGAGACGTTTCTTTTCTAGATTCAATTGCAAGGGGTACTGCAACCTTTGAAAAAAGGTTGAATATCCATGGAAATATAAGAAGAAAAAGAATTCTAAGTTAAACATGAGAAGATGGGACCCCTACTGATGAAAACATAGACGGCAGTGAGTGAGCGCGTTAAGTGTCTTTGAGTGAGAAAAGTGAACGGATGAATGACCGAAGCAAAGCCTCGAGTCCTTGTAAATAGGTTTAGCTAGCAAGAGAGAGAGCTTGCACAACCTCAAAAGAGCAAGGAAGGAGAGAGAGGGAGGGAGGAGCCACCAAAAAATCTTCACATAGAAGCGCTTCTCTCGAAGAAACAACCGATCTATCGTCTGTACTCTTGCCATTCATTGGTGGCCGCCGTCCCTGACCTCTGTGGAATTGACTAATGCCAGATCATGCTAGCTCACGATGTCAGTTATCCATGGTCAGAGTCTCAAATCCGCCTCTATTTTTCCGACGACGATTTGTAATTAATCTCGGCCATGTTAGACCTCTATACTTTTCCCCTTAAACATGTGTGTTTCATTTTGTTGGAGACTTGCTAAATGTGATTGTTGATCTAGAACGAGAATTCGTTTCGGTAGAGGATGGGTGTTGGATTGTAGTCGCCATCAACGTAGGTCCTTGTCAGAGAAGATCTGATGGCGGACGGCAATGATCAGTGTCGTTAAAATACCGACGGCAAGGAACGATTTGGTAGCCATTAGAGCTCCAACAAGAGCTTGGTCGAAGGGTTGGGGCTTGGGTGAAGGAGGCATCATGAGGAAGAAGAGAAGCGAGGAAGGGGATGAAAGGCTAGAAAATAGAATAATTAAAAAAAGAGAATGAAAAATTGAAAAAAAAATTTGGGCAATGGGTCAGGTCGGATCTAAGACGAGATGAAGATTTAATTGGTTTGTGGGCTAATTTTGATAATATCGGACAAGGCCTTTATCCTTGCCCAATTTCACACCAAACCCGGACCATTAGGGTTCGAGTCAAAGTGTCGAACCACGTCAAAGGACCCGGTCTAGAGTCATTTTCTGCATTCAAAGTCATAAAAAATTTTAAAAAAATTAAGAAATATATAAAAAAATTAAAAAAATTAAAAGCCATAAAAATTCTTAAAATTACAGAAACTCAAGAAAAATATTTTAAAAATTCCGAAGTTAATACAATATTATAAAATAGAAAATTCATAAAAATTCAGAAAATTAGGAAAAAAAATCAGAAAAATAGAAATCATTGGAAAAATAATTTAAAAAATTAGCTTTTTCATGTATTTTTTTCTTTAAAAGTGGAAAATCCTTCAAAAACTAAAATCTGAAATTAAATAAGCCTTTAGAACTTTATAATAGGGATTTTCGGGTACCAATTTCTTTTTCCTTTTTTAAATATTGGGTTGTTTGTGTGTTTACTTCGATTACATTTTGTTTTGCTCTTTAATATCTTAAGTGTTATCTTCATTCTTATTGTGGTTAGGATGAACCCAAAAAATCGTTGATAAGCTGCCCTAATATTTTGGTTAGCACATAATCAAGTTCAGATACTGAAAGTATAATAGTTCTAGAATTAGTGTATTCAAGTCCTTATTCTCAAGATCTCTAGTTGAGCAAAAAGTAAAATATTATCCCATATCTCACTTGGTTTCCAGTCGACCTCAATAGGCTAATGGCGGCTCCTTATTTATAATTTGCATAGAATTAATTGAATGAAAATCGCATGTCTAATATCACGTGAGGTATGGGTTTAGGAGAACTCATGCCAACTGAAGGTTGTTGTCTCGAATTTGGCAATACCTCTAAACCTATTTCCCCCCGAGGGGTAGGTCGCAATATTGTTTCCCCTAGAACAAAAAAGGATAGAAATCCATTTAGTAATCTCAACTAATTTTTCTATTTCCTGAAATAGAAAAGTAGCCAAGGAATATATTTGGAACAAAAACAAAAAGTAAAAAAAACTACTTCTTTATTCCCTGAACATAAATGAAAAAAACTATTTTTATACATAAATTAATCCCAGAAACGTAAATGTCACCAAACGCTCTTGGAACATAATGTTACAGGCTGTGGGAATTGTCTTGCTCTAATTTTATAATACTTTTTTTCATTGGTTATCAAGGTAATTAAAGAGATTCCATTTATTAGATAATGAAAATAAAGTACATTGATCTATCATCGAATTGACCACAATATCATGGTAAGTACATTGATCTATCATTGAATTTGATCTCATTAACAAAAAACTCAAATTTTAAGACAAAAAATATATTTTAATTTACTATTAGATATTACATACACATATTTTCCGTATTTTGTTAAGGTAAATGATGAATTATAACATTTTATAAATACTTATTATAAAAGGCTCGAGCTTGTGAGTGCCAAATAATGATCATCATTTCAAGTTCATTTGAGATGCCAATGTGGAAGCTTTAGAATGCTCAAAATCCTTCTCTCAATAACCTATACGTCAACCTATTAGGCAGTATGATTAAAAATAAAAAAATAAAAAAACCCACCAGGCATAAATGGGAGACTCCTTTGCATGATTCCTCTTTCTTTTTCTTTTTTTCCTTTTTGGTCTGATGATTCCTCTCTCTAATTCTAGCTAATTACCAGCATCCTCACGCGTTTGTATGAGCGTGAAAATTTTCATTTATGTAAAATCAGAATATGTTTCTAATACAAATAATTAATTAAATTGTACCTCATTTCATATGAATCTACATTTTTTTAAAGAAAAAAGGCTAAATTCTTAACTCAAATTACGTAAAACATGGGGATTTGATAACATTTAAAATTTCTTAATTGTCATTGTTATATGACAGTGTGTGATTTTATATATAAAATGTATAATAGGAAGAGTTACATTACTAAATTGCAAAGCTAAAACTCATTAAAAGAAATATATAATAGGAAGAGTTACATTACTAAATTGCAAAGCTAAAACTCATTAAAACCAATGGCCTCGAACAAGGCAACCACCTATGAGAATGAGGAGTTCATATCGGAAGCAAGATAGAGTGAAAATCACAAGAAAAGTTTTAATTGCAAATCATCTTGCAAATTAAAAGTTTAATTGATGGTCATTAAGGATATTAATGAAGAATAGTTTGTATTAAATATTTATATTGATTTTTCTGTATTAAATATTTATATAAATTTTCTAGTGAGGTGCTGATTGGGTGATGAAATGGAAGCAATAGCATGTTTAGAAAATTAGCCATGTGTGTACAACATCGATAGTTTGCCGTAAAATTCCAGATTTTTTTTTGTCAAAGTGCATAAATTATAAGGAAATGAAAATTTATTGCCTTAGGTGATTAAATAAAACTTCAATGACTATATTACAAAATATTTTACTATATATTTACCCCATAATTTTGAGAGTTAACAATTCAGCCCATTCAAGATTAATTATCCAGCTTTTGCATATATAATGACTCTACTTTAAATTATTCATTGCAATTTAAAATAGCAATTAGAATAGTAACTCCTTTGACTAATCTAGATTTTATGGTGCTAGATTACTATATAACTATTTATTTGTTAATTTAAATTATTTAGCTTACTGGCGTAATAATTAATCATCGCATTGAATATTTACACCAAAGCAAAACAAATAATCATGAGCCATACCTTTCCTATCAAGAACAGAGGCTGTTTATGAAGTGGTGTCTCATTTTCAAGTTGCGAAGCAAGTATCTCCACTTTGTTACAACCATGCACCTCCAAGGTCTTCAATGCAGGCCAACGTAAAACATGTGTTCCGGTGTAGATGCACTTCAACTCTGTTAGATCATTTAGCTTGAGGGAGGTTAACCTTGAGAAATCAAACTTGGGAACTAGTCCTTCCTCCTTTGCAATGAGTTCCACAATGCCACATTCTTCAACCTTTAACTCCTCAAGTTGGATTAGATCTTTGGCTATTGATGCTGGAAATAGAGAGGCAAGGCTCTTGCATTCGTGAACACTAACATGGCATAGACGCTGGAATTTAACTTGATGGTAGCATTCCTTATCCCATACACACTTTAGTTTTGGCAATTCACATAACTCCAAATTTTTTAATGGAAAATGAGCAACGGGATGTCCATTTAGAGGATTCAGTGGCTGAAGTTTGAAAACAACTTCAAGCGAGCTACATGATTGCACGTCTAAACTTTCCAAGCTCTTGAGCCAACCAAGAATGCAAGGAGGAACAATGTTCAATAGCTTATTGCATCTCCTCACCTCAAGCGATTTTAGTTTGTGAAAAGACCCCACAACAAGTTGATTGTCCCATAATACCTCAATATTATCCATGCCATAGATGTATAATGTCTCTAAGCTAGGAAATGCAACCTGCGGTATTCACTTGCAACATTAGTGATTACGTTAGATTAAAAGTTGATGAAGTTCCATTACATATAGAAAAGCTTGCTTGAGGAAAAGCATTAGCATCAGAAAGAAAATGATGGAGAGATTGAGATAAAAAAAGGCAACTAATCATCCATCAAAAGGTGCCCCACAGAAGTAGCAGTTTGCATTAGCATTGAAATCAAATTATGAGTTTCTTCATTGAGGTAAAGAGAAATTATGAGATGCAAGGAAACACATGGAAGAAGTGGTGATCCTAATAATCTTGATCTATTGATTGTGGTCATCTTATTAGATGAACACATCCTCATCTTAGCAAAGGTCATACCAAAGATTGGATAGGCCACCCAAAACAATAAGACGAATAATTAGTCTCCCCATATTTTCAAAGGACAATTCAAAAGGCAATATGAAATATTTGAACAAGGGTAAAAAAATATAGTAATAAAAAAGATAACAAAAAATAAATAAACAAGAAAAATAGATAAAAAATAAAATAAGATTCGGGTGGGCCATTTATACTATAAGCCCGGCTCCTTTGCACATGCACTTTGGTGAGAAGAGTGTCCGTGGCGCAAGGAAAAGTCGGACGTCCGTGGGGGAGTGCGCGAAGTGTCTGTGAGCGACTAAAAGTGAACGGATGAGGACCGAAGCAAAAGCCCTGAGTCCTTCAAATCAGATTTAGCTGGCAAGAGGGCGAGCTTGCAAAACCTTAAAAAAGAGCGAGTGAGGAAGGAGAGAGAGGGAGGAGCCACCAAAAAATCTTCGCATAGAAGGCTTCTCCCAAAGAAATGACCAATCTGTCGTCCGTACTCCATCATTCGTTGGTGGCCGCTGTCCCCGACCTCGGTGGAATTGACTGAAACCAAATCATGCATGCTCAAGGTGCCGATCATCCATGGTCGGAGTGTCAAATCCACCCTCTGTTTCTCCGATGATGATTTACAATTAGTGGCTGCTATGTTAGATCTCTATACGTTACCCCTCAAGCATGTGTGTTTTGTTTTGTTGGAGATTTGCTATATGTAGTCGTTGATCCAGAAGGAAAATTTGTTTTGGTAGAGGATCCGACACCGTTCGCGTAGGTCATCATCGGTGAAGATCTGACGACGAATGGTGGCGATCGGCATCAATGAACGACTGACAGTGGGGAACGATTTGGTAGCCATTAGAGCTTCGGTGGGAGCTTGGTCGAAGGGTTGCAACTTGGGTGAAGAAGGCGTCATGAGGAAGAAGAGGACACGAGGAAGGGGATGAAAGGATAGAAAAAAGAATAATTAAAAAAGAGGTAATGAAAAATGGAAAATAATAATAATAAAAATAAAAAAGGGAATTAAAAAAAATTCAGCTACAATCTTGACCGGATCAAATCCGGATAATCAAATCAGGTCAATGGTTCAGGTCGGATCCAAGAGGGGTTGAAGGTTGAATTGTTTTGTGGGCCAAATTTTATAATATTGGACCGGGGCTTAAAAAATACATTTTAAAAATTCTGAAAATTAATGAAATATTAAAAAAATTTATAATTCATAAAAATTTGAAAAATTCGGAAAATTTCAGAAAAATAGAAATCATTGGAAAAAGCTCAAAAAATTAGCTTTTTCATGTAGTTTTCTCTTATCATTTCGAAACTAAAACCTAAAATTGAATAAGCCTTTAGAGCTTTATAATAGGAATTTTTGGATACCATTTTCTTTTTCTTTTTTTAAATAATATTAAGTTGTTTTGTGTGTTTTCTTCAATTGCACTTGGTTGTGCACTTTAATATCTTAAGTGTTATTTATATTTTTTTTAAAAATCGTTCAATTTCATTATTGATAGCTTGATTAGCTTGATGATACGGGCGAAAGCATTATCTCAAATGAGGTACGCTTTGCACAAATCAAAGTTCATGGACCGATCAAATTTGATGGATATCTAGAAGTCACACAAAGCTCTACCACCACCTTCAATTCTACGTGGCGACCGATGAAAAGTTTAACCTAAAGTTTCAAACTAATGTTTCGAGTCGTCTAGCACCCCTCTTTCCCCTCTCAGGACGAGCACATTAAATGGGGGCCACTGCCCATTCTACCTTTCTGCCAATGGCTTCCCCCCATGTCATAGAAAGCCCCCCACTTTCGAAACAGTAACTCGAAGAGTTCCTAAAAACCCCCCCTCCCCGGCCCTATGCGAGCGACAATCTCGTGCACTAGAGCATTGAGACCAGTCCATTAGTGCCATTGAGGCACGCTAGGGCCCGCGCGATGCATTGGCTGAGGTTGCGTCTGTGGCTCATGAGTTACCACCACAGCGCATGCACGAGGCGCACTCGAACGGGCATGATCATATAGGCTGGCAGAGCAGAGGAACAGTACCCTAGGGTCGCTATAAATTCACACATGTCAAACTTATGTGATCTTCTCTATCCTCCTTTTTTTTTTCTTACTTTTTTCTTTTATTACTTTCCCTTCCACAAGCCTGCATTTATGATTGGAATTTCTCTTCTTCTTCTTCTTTTTGTTCTTTTCATATGTTCTCTTAATGCGATTTTGCTTACTTCTCGATTGTCTATTTCTTAATAAGGTGCATGTTGTAATAAATCTGTCCAATATTTATAATCTATTTTTAGCTTGCTTTGGTGATTTCTTGATTTTTTAATCGACTCCAAAAGTGTTGACTCTAAAAGAGGATACTATTATAATTTTATATCTAAAAAATATAAGAATTGAAAGGGTTGACGATTTGTGATATGAATTAACATATTCGTAAATGATTATATGATGAAATTCAAAAATGATGCGAATTTATATGAACATAATATACGTAAATTTGTAGCAAAATTAACTAAAATATAGTGTTGTCCGATGAACATAAATCGTCAGCTAGTTGATTCTTTATTTTCATTTTGACAGAAAGTACTTATATTTAGTTATGTTTGGAAGAAAGATGCTAACGTGGAAGCTTTAAATGTTCAAAATACTTCTCTCGATAACCTATATGCCTACCCAACAAGCAGAAGCTAAGAGACTCCTTTGCATGATTCCTCTTTCTTCAATTACTAGATAATTAGCAACATTCTCATGCGTTTTTACAGACGTGGAATCTTTCGTTTATATAAAATCAGAATATGTTTTTGATACAAGTAATTAATTAAATTGTATATCACTTTATATTAATCTCCTTTTTTAAAGAAAAAAAGGCTAAATTCTTAACTCGTATTTTGTAAAACATAGCGATTTGATAAATTACAAAACTCATCAATATATATAGAGAGAGAGAGAGACAAAGACAGACAGAGAGAGAATAGAAAGAGTTACATTGCTAATTTGCAACGCTAAAACTCATTAAAACCAATGGCATCGAACAAGATTCTCGTTGTAAGCAAGATGAGTGGAAAGTACAAGAGAAGGAGAACGATCATCTTGCAAATTAAAAGTTTTGATGACTATAATACATATTTGTATAGATTTTCCAGTTAAGTGCTAATTCGGTGATGAAAAACTTAGCCACATGTCTTGCACATCAATAATTCGCGAGAAAATTTTAGATTTTTTTTTTGTCAAAGTGCATAAATTATAAGAAATAAAAATTTATTGCATTAGGTAATTAAATAAAAGTTCAATAGCTATATTACAAAATCTTTTACTATATAGTTACCCCAAAATTTTGAGAGTTAACAATTGAGCTCATTAAAGATTAATTATCCAACTTCTGTATATATAATGACTACTTTAAATTCTTCATTTCAATTTAAAATCACAATTAGAATAGTAATTCTACTTTGACTTATCCAGATTTAATGGTGCAGTGATTATGTGGAACGCAATCAATTTTAACCTAAGGGGGCTTTGGAGATTATGCTTAGTTTCCAGTATAACTATTTATTTGTTAATTTTAATTAATTAGCCCCCACCCATTATAATTATTTATATTTATATATCTTTTATTCTAATTTCATAACAATATGATGTGATTGACCCAACTCTTGTTGGTGTGAATTGAAACTTGGCAATTATTTGTAGCGGCATCTAGCAACATGAAATGCACAGCATGTAAACTTGAAATGCGCATAAAATTGATGCCAAGCTTTTTACTCCATCAGATTTTTGTTATATTTAAGATTTTAACATAACTTTAATCACGTACCTCTTGATTGAAGAGGATAGTAAAGCACGATTTGATGCGATCCTCATTCTGAGCTTGTGGTGTACCTGTGATCAATTTTTCATTGGATGAAAAGAATGTCATCTTTTGCATTGTAGGGATTAATTAATCTAAGAAGGTCTTCAATGATTAAATAAAAAAAATCAATCTTACACTTTTTGCAAGAGAAGCACGTCAAACTTTCCAAATTTACGAATAGTAAATTGGTTAACATCGGGAATACTAGAGTTTTTGATGTTCCTATTCTCAACCCTTCTTCATCCATAATGATCACCTCCATGTTATTGCAATCCCTTACATATAGTTCTCTCAATTGTGCAAGAGACTGAACCATGGATGGAAAAAACAGAAACTTGAGGTTGTTACAACCAATCACCTCTAAGTTCTTCAAATTATGGAATCTCACAATTCCACAAGGATTCTTGTTCCATATGTGTCTCAAGTTTGGTAATCCATTTATATAGATGGTTTTTAGCTTAGAGAGAGTCTCAATATTTGCATTGGTGCCTAGTCCATGAAGGCAAAAAATTTCTTGCACCAAAATGCAAGCTGTCACTCTTAAAGTGTGTAACTCATGTAGTTTTACCAATGACCTAGAATTGATAACCTTTGAGAGAGATTTGCATGAAGACACCACAAGAAATTGGAGTTTGCTCAACATTAATGGAGATTCATCGGCCCATATATCTTTCAAATTGGGAAGTCCAGCCATTGTCAAGGACTCCAAGGATGGGATTGAAACCTGACAAATAGACCCATCAACAATAGAATTTACAACTACAGAGAGCAAGGAAGAAACTTACATGCTATAGCAAGTTATTACTAATGGTTATGGAAGAAAATTCACTAACCTTAGAATAAATTTTGCATTTACAAATATCTATGATAAACAAAAGCTAATTGACAATCTGAAAAGGTATCTCATGACTCCAAAAACGACTTACGAACTTCATTTTTTATTGACTATATATTTGTGGATGGTATTACTAGCATATTTTGTTTGCAATTTATTAGCAACAAGAAAAAACTACATTGATCAAGAAATAACATTCATTTAGGGTGCATTTGGTAACATTTCTATTTCTTATAACAATTTCTTTTGAGAAATAATTATTTTCTATTTCTACTTCCTAGAAGAATTTCTGAGTAAAATAAGGCATTTGGTTATTACAAAAATTTCTTATTCTCATAATAGAAAAAGAATAGAAATGTGTTTAGTATGGAAAAAAAATTATTTTTTTCCTCGATGGCGGCGGGCAGTGACCGGTACGGCCACCACACGTTGCTAGTTGCCGACCGTCACTGGTTGCTGGTCACCGGTCGTTGCCCGCCAATCGCTGCCCGCCAGTCACGGCTCGCTTGATGCCAAACGTCATTGTCAGACACTGAACCATGGGTTGTCGGTTGCTAGCTGCAGGTCGCCAGACACCGGGCCATCGATCACCGGGTGTCGGCCGCCAATCGCCAATTGCCAATCGCCAAACGCTAGCAGTCAGCTGCCGGTCATTGAGCGAAGGGTGCCAGTCAGCCACCAATCGTCGAATGCCAAGCTACCGATCATTGAGCGAAGGGCAGTAGTTAGCCATCGGTTATTAAGCGAAAGGCGGTAGTTGGTCGCCAATCGTCGGATGCCAAGCCGCTGATCATTGAGTGAAGGGCGGCAATCGGCTGCCAATCATTAAGTGAAGGGTGGCAGTCGGCTGCCAATCACCGAACGCCAAGTTGCCGGTCATTAAGCAAAGGGTGGTAGTTGGTCGTCGGTCATTGAGCGAAAGGTGGTAGTCGACTGCCAATCAATGATCTCCAGTGGTCGAAGGTCAACAGCGACTAGCGGCTAGCTATTGGAGGTCAACAGGCAGTGGTCGGTGGATGGCGATCAATCATAAGTAATAACCCAAGAAATAGTTTCTAGAAATCTATTCCCAAGAACAACTTTATATTATGAGAAATAGAAAAATCAGTTAGCATTACTAAACGTATTTCTATTATTTTTTTACTCCAAAGAACAAAAGAACAAAAAATAGAGAAATAGAAACGTTACTAAAAGAAGCCTCAGTTTGCTAATGACTATGAAAATTAGTGATCTATAAAGCAAAAGGAAGTACATTCAAGGTAAATTACTTCCTAGTAGGTAAGCTACTCTCTCCTAGGTTGTTATTACTTTGAAATCGATGCTCAATTTGTCAGGTTGAATGCTAAAAAGTATTATACTATCTCACAATGAAGATTACTATCATGAAAAAATAAATAAACTATATATTGACCATGATTACAAAAGACGTAGACAATTTACTAACAAAGGAAAATATCTCATTGTAATAAGTGATCAACAGGCGAGATTGCAATCATGAGAAGTAAATTACTATGCTATAAGACAAGTCTAATTTACTACCTACCTAAGGAAACTCAGCAATTTCAAGAAGTAATTTACTACTTCACAAGATTGTCATAAAAGTTTAGTTGCCGCAAGTAACTTCCCTTTGATGCTTGGGCCATCCACCTTCACCCGCTTGGGCTTATCCATACCCAATCAATTTAAGGGTGAAATATTGCAATTTATCCAATAAGATCTAATAAATTAATTTATTTTTATCCAATGACACGAATACGTTGTTTTTAATAAGTGTCCTATAATTTGTATCTTTTCACAAATATTAGGAATTGGTAGCTCTTTACGCCTCGTACCTTCTAACCTTAATATTAACTACCTGGGTGTGGATCGTCTGCGCTACCCTTACACCTATTGTTTGTGGCTCGCACGAATAATTAGACACGTGGCACATTATTTTCTCTTTGTTTTTTCACCATTTTACCAAATTCTTGTTCTCTCTTCACGTCACCAAAGAATCAACATTAGGAAGTTGCAACCAAGGCTCTTGTTAGTGTTGAGCTTGTTGGTTGCGACTGAGTTCGTGAAGGCGAATGTGAATGAAGAAGAAAAACAAATAGAGATAGAATTTGCGCCAGGTCCGCAAGGGAGATGACCGAGCTCGATGATAGAATCCATGAACTATTGGTGGCAACGTCGACGGAGGTGAGTTGTGGCCGGCTATGGTGAGGGGCAAGCAGATCTAGTTCAGATGGAGAGAGAGAAGCAAGATGACACGTGTCAGCCATCCATGCGTGTCGTAGACGACGGGTGCATAGTAGGCCGCAAACATCTATACTCAAACACGGGTACGCTTTCCTATAATTGGACCTCTGTTTATCCTTAAAATTGATCCACTGGAATTTTTTTTTCTTCAAATCTAAATGCTATATTCGAGCATAAATCCGCTATAGCACATGTCAGATTCTGAATTGACCACTATTTTTAACATCGTTTTCATTGATTAAAAAACAAATAACAAATCCTTTCACCTTTAATTGCTCCCCTCATTTTGCACCTGCATTATTTGTCATCCTGGACTCTTTATACTTGTTGTGAGGCTCCTATTATATGTTATTACTAAAAATTAATTGTGGGAATTAATTAATAAAATTAAGCCCAAATTTCGAGTAAAGAAAACGGGAAAATGGCAGTGTTTTTCGCCACTTGACATAGAATTCGTGAGTCATATTTCAGTTTATTATGATAACCAAGGTTCCACTCTATTAGGGATCAAATCCATGTACATTGCCTTGCTTTAGGTCAAAATTATATTTAACTTTATGAAAAAAAACATGCTATTATTTATGTAGATGAAGTTTGTCAACAACGCTGATGTTAGAACTTGATTTGTATGTATTTTAAATTGCCCATACAACCATCTTAGAACTATTCTCTCAACATGCCACTCATTATTAATTGCTTTCTCCTCCTCTCTTTCTCCATAATTTCACTATTTAATTTTAACACTCTTATATTTTTCCTCATTCTTGAATCATGGTAATTTACATCAATATAACATTCATTTACCAGCAAAAGAACAAAAGAACAGGGAAATTACCCAACCCACTTATGAACTTTGAGGGGAACACACATTAAATCCTAACTTTTACGTGTTACGTGAGGTTGCTCAACTTCGATTTTATCACGGATAAACCCTTCGTGCCTTTCACCATTTGCATGTTACATGTAATTTTTACGATAAAGTTGCAATTCTTTTATATCTGTTTTAGTTAAAATTCATCCTTTGGGCCTCCGAATGCACTAAAATTAGTTGAAAATTCTCAAAATAAATAAAGAAAAATAGGGGAAAAACGCTATGATCTTAACAGAGATCAAGACAAACATTACTAATAATATGGTTGACTCCATGACGAGAGCTAATCATCTAGTAGGCTTTCAAATATATCCCAAGCATATAAAACAATCATAAAAAAGGCTAATTTTTTTTTATTTCATGACGCATATAAACCCCCTAGTCAGCTATTTTAAAAGGACCATCTGATGATAACATCATTTAGCTATGCTCAATACGCCATAATTTATATATCCAAATTTCGGAAGTAAATCTATACCGCTTAAAATCTTCGTGGGGGATTTCATGTCGTTTTTCTTAAAAACCGCTCACTAATGCCTACAACTATGAGATAATAGCACAAGTTGAAGATTTATGTTTGTTATGCCAAAAGTGCTTACAAATATATCTACATCGTTCTCACAATTTCATATGCTTGCAAGCATGACCATGTGTGAAATTGTGCACTTTTATACCAATAGGATCTATGCAATCACTAAGTGCTAATTAAAATATAAGATATGAAAATGACGTGTATCAATTAAATTAGCATCATTGCAACTATTTGGAAACTCAATCCCCTTGCCCATTCTTTGTATTGATTTTTATCTAAGCCACCTAGATATTATATTTTATAGATAATAAAAAAGTTAGATAACTAAATTCAGTGAATCCATTTTATAAGATTATGAAATGACATTATTATAGAATTATTCTAATACCAAAATTCCCTTCAATGTTTCTCTATAAACCCCTATAAATATACATATACTTGCAGCATGCAAGTTGAAAATAACTCAGATCCTATCACAAACTAAATTAACATGGATTTCGTTCTATTAATTGGACTTCTACACAACGAAAAGAAATAGAAGATTGCTTTATCTAATTACAGAGAAGGCATGATTGGAAAAGGTATTAGGAAGAAAATAAACTGAAAAAAATGAATAAGAATTAAAATCTACGTCACATCTAGTTAGCAAATGAGCAAAATATTAAATAGTATATTTTTTTTTGCTAGAAAGTTACCTGTTGGCCGCTAAAAAATGCAACTTGAGTGTCAACTTGGTCTTTTGATATTGAGGGAGCCTTCCTAGGGGTGAAAAAGTTATTGATATTTGACAAGTCACGCAATTCCAATACATGTAAATTACGCAACTCAACTTTGCCACAATCATCAACTTCTACAATCTCCCGCATCAAGGGGCACTTCATAGCTTGGATCTCTTCAAGCCGTGGAAGTTCTTTCGATAATGAAAGAGGAAACAAAACTTCCATCTTGCCGCAACTTTCGACTCGTATTACTTTTAATGCACTAAAGGACTTGGAAAGGATAGAGTTGTTGCATATCTTCTCCAAGTTGACGAGATTCTTGAGAAGTAACGACTCCAACATCATAAAATCTGAATGGGATGAAGATTGGAGGACATAATGGATAGAGGGACTATTCTCAACTTGTAGATGCTTTAATTTTTGAAAGCCCTCTTGGGATAACAAGCCAATACTTTGCTCAATTCCATATAATCCATCTAAAAATAGATCGTCCGTTTTGCATAATAAAGTTTTTATGCATCCTTTCTGAGGAATATCACTTATTGGATCCAACTTAAGCTCCAATGTCCTTGATCCTTTGCGACTTCGCCAGTCCCAATCATCACCTATACGGATTCTATACTTAATTAATTTCTCAACATTCAAATCCTCTGGGAGCATCCTCAAATCGGGAATGGACACATTTAAAGTGCGTAAATTCTTCATGTTGTTCAACTCAATAAGTCTGGCATTAGTTGGTGGAGCTTGCTCCACAACATTCCATCGATCAAAGCTATCCTCCATATACAACTCCTCCAATTTTGTCAAGCTTCCAAGCACACCGAGTTCAATTATCTCAAGTTGTGAGCAATGGTTCAAGTCTAACAACCTGAGCTCTACCAATTGTCCAATTTCTTTTGGCAATAGTTGAATAGTGGAGTTCTCAAAGCTAAGAATATGTAACCCTTTTAGTTTACCAATCATGGCTACATCCTCTAAAGAACAACCATCAAGACACAAAGTACGTAAGTTCTCCAAGAATTGAAACGGTGAAGGCGAACGAGTGAGATGCACCTGAGAAAGATGTAAGACCATGAGTTTTCTCATAGAGTTGAAATATGAATTGGGGACCTCAAGAGATTCATTGTTTGTGAACAACAAAAGGATCTGCATTTCAGGGCAATCTAACTCTTCGGGAAGCTCCTTCATGTCAACGTAAAGAAAACATGCCGCTGTATAACTTTTGAGCTGGTCCTTCGGCAGCTCTATCACCGACTTATCATTATCTTTCAACACGAGAAGAGGGTCATTTCTTGAAGCAATTGAGGCAATAAATCCACGAACCAAGTCATGTATCTTGAAACCATTGACATCTTCGTCATCTACTAACAAAAGGGAGGAGGCTTTCAAGTGTCGGATTAGTGAGTGCAACCTATTTCGAACTTCTTCCATGCTGCTATCTTTTCGAAATAACCTCACACCCACGCTGTACCTCACCAAGTTTTCAAGAGAGGGCTTAGAGACACCATAAACAACGCAAAGTCGTAATAATGACTTCACCTCCTCGCCATCCTCCCCTTTGAAACGGTCGTAACTCAACTGCAACATCGTATTTATGCTTTCACTAATTCCTTTGTTCGTAGACAACTCGATTTGTCTCAAAACATCTTGCCATTCATAGAAATCAGCATGTTTAAAAATATTAGCCATTGCAATAATAAGGAAAGGCAAACCTGCACATTTATGGAGTGCTTCATCCACCAAAGATTTGAAGGGATCATCATGAACTTTGTCTCCCACCATCCTTTCAAACAATCTTTTTGCCTCTTCTTCCTCCAGTGCATCAAGACGGAAGTCCCTGTCACAGCCCATTTCCCTTTGCAAAACATCTTGAAATCTTGACGTCAACAACAATTTACATCCCATGACTTTGTTGTCATGTCCGCAAGGAATACCCACTGATTTCAAGTCAAGCCTCTTCCACAAGTTGTCCAGTATTACGAGGACCTTCTTTTTCGCCCTCTCCTCATTTTCCAACCTCGTCCGCAGACACTCGGCTCGCGAATTGACATACTCAACATCTTTTATGTCCAGGTTCAACGCGTGCGCGATCTCTCCTTGAATCCTCTTGATGTCTTGATTTTCTGACACGTCAGCTTTAGCGACCCAATCAAACGACTTTTCTTTCCTTATTTTCCTTTCAGCATCGGCCAATAGGGTGGACTTGCCGACCCCACCCATCCCATAAATCCCGACCACGCTAGTGTTGTTATCTGCAAGAGCGGACATGATCTTTTGCATGATCGATTCTCTGGATTTGACAATGTCGTTGTCCTTAAGCTTCATTGACGTCGAGGCCGAAGAAGCAAAGGTCGTGGTGGTGGTCGACTGGTCAACATCTTTGCCCTCTCTCCTAGCCACAGCTGAAGCAGCGACATTCCCTGGAGCAGGACGGCCAAACGAGATCTCCTCGAACCGAGTGCATTCATGAGCTAGTCGTTGAATGCCTTCGATCTTTTGCATGGCCTTCCTGCTAAACTGATAACGGCAACTGGGGTCGGGAAGATTCCCATAGCAACAAGTCTTGCTCGCCTTTTCAAAGTCACCCAACAAGTCCCGAGCCTCCATCAAGGCCTTCTCAGTACTTACCTCTCACTCCGCAACCTGACTGAAAACATTCCGAAGATTGTTTCTAGCCTCTTCCACGGCATTGTGGACCCTCTCTGCCTCGTATGCTAGCTTCCCGACTTCCTTCTGAAGATCTTGGGCGTAGCTCTTGGAGGATATCGCATATCCAAATTGATGCTTGATGGGAATAACTACCATCTTCAAGACATCCCACGAAATAGCAATGGCTGAATCGAGTGACATTTTTTCTTCTTCTTTTTTTTTTATCGGAGAAGCAAAGAGTCAGCAAACAAAGAGACACGGAGAAAGAACGATGAAAAGGAGAAGTAGATACTGAAGAAGAAAAGGAGGAAGAAGAATGGTTGTGCTGAGGTGAAGAAAGAGGGAAACAGAGCAACAATTAGGAGGGATGAAGAAGGTGAAGAGATTTGGATGCAAACAAGGATGAAGGAAGGGGAGCCAAGAGCAAGTGACTTTTTTTTTCTTTTTCTTTTTTTATCGGAGAAGCAAAGAGTCAGCAAACAAAGAGACGCGGAGAAAGAACGATGAAAAGGAGAAGTAGATACTGCAGAAGAAGAGGAAGAAGAATGGTTGCGCTGAGGTGAAGAAAGAGGGAAACAGAGCAACAATTAGGAGGATGAAGAAGGCGAAGAGATTTGCATGCAAACGAGGATGAAGGAAGGGGAGCCAAGAGCAAGCAATTTAGGTGTCAACAAAGGTTTATTATATGCTGCATTATATGTTTGCATTAACTTTTCATGCATCATATCATATTGCATGTTAAAATGGGATTCATTTTCCCACAAAAAAAAAAAATATTGCATATGCATGGTCAAAATTTAGGTCTCAATTTGTCTTTGAATGCAACCTCTGCGAGCTCACCTTCAAAGATAGGCAATTGTTAAAGCCTAAATTTTGATTGATTATTAGTAATTTAATGCACAAAAATTTAGGGGTTAATTTTAACCCCTAAACAAAAATATTAGAATTAAATTGCATAGCATATAGTTTTAGGAGCATTTATTATTATTGCATTTGCAATGGATTGATGGCAGATGGGCACCAATTGATGGTTCTAAACTTTAATTTAACAAGTTAAACTAAGCCCATAGTGTGAGAGAATTTGACTAGGCCCATTAAGGAGTGACAAGTTGGAAGATGAGAATATTCCTGAGAAGATTCGCATTTTTCTTCTAATATTCAGTAAATATATACACTATGGGATATATTTCTTGATAGAAAAAAAGATGTCGGATGAAATATTGAAAAAATATTTCACGTGGGACACTTATTCTTTGCGCAAGAGCTAACTAGGCAATATGCAAATTTATCATTTTTTCTTGAATAACATAGTCCTCTCACTTATAAAAAAAGGGGCCACACACACTAAATAAATAAATAAAAGAGAAGAGACTCTCTTCTTGGCAACGGGAGAGAGAATTGAGAGTAGAAAGAGAGAGGGATCGTTCATGAGAGAAAAAGGGGGGTTTATTCTCCCTTGGGGTTCTCCGACACATTCACTAGAAAAGTCAAGAGAAAAGACAAATGGTATTCTTCTTTTTCCTTTGGTGCTTGGCCCGCGAAATTCAACCTGCAACTAGCAATCCTGTGCTGCCGCCAAGCTCCTTCCAGCGGCCAACGCCTGGGACGCCAAGCAACTACTGTGCAGTGCCTCACCAAGCTCCCGACGGCGATTCCAGCCAGCCCACACTGCGCGACGATCCGCCATTACCGTTGCAGATCTTTCACCAAGTGGCGGAGTTGTTCTTTTGTTTTGCAAGCTTGTCGAGGGAATCTTTAGGGGAAGTGTGACCCCGCGACATACTGAATTGGCAAGTGACGTACCAAGCTGGCAAGCCGAGTCCGCTTCTTGCACAACCATGATTAAGAAGCTCACCCAGCGCCTGCCTTGGACTTTTGTGGGTTCACCAAATAGAGGTGCCGTCCCGACGTCCGTCTCAGCAATAACGCCCCACCATTGAATAACCCTCTACAGATCCACCACTTGTCAATCGTGGTTCGCGAGTTGCCAAATTTGGAAGCAAATATTCGGATTAGGTAAAAAACAATCTTGTCTAATTTTATTTTCAAATATTTTGTTTCCTTATTTGAAATATCATTGATGCATGTGATGAAATTCACTATATATTATCATGTTCACAATATTGAGTGGCCTTTTAAATTATGAAATTTGTTTAATTTCACAATGTGCATATGATTATCAGTTCAATTTCATGCCTGAAATATGACTCGCAATTGCACGAAAAAATCGTTAATCCAATCTCATGCCCAAGATATGATTCTTGATTTTCTGAAAAATTGGCCAATCTGATGTCAAGCTCGAGATACGATTCGTCAATTTATTTCCATATATTAACGAACATGGATGGTATCATACTTGATTTGGTGCTGTGCTTGATGTAAATGTGATTTCTTTCTATATTTGCCTGATTTGAATTATTTTAAAAAAATCCAAAAAAGACTAGACAATAAACTAGAGTAGATTCTTTTTATAGATAATATTGCATATTTAGGGTAATTTCTTATTCCGGATTTTTTTTCAAAATCAAAATCAAAAAAAAAATTCTCTAGATTAAATTTAATTCCATTTCCTATATTTAAAATTACATGTTTAAATATAGGTTATTTTTAATTTCGAATTTTGATTAAAGAAGAAATAAAAACATAAAAAATGCTATCACATAGAATTATGTCATTTTTGGTGCATCTTTTTGTACGTCATCGCATGCATTGCATGTAGTTTTAGGCCTCATAAAATAAGTGAAAACCCTAAAAAAAACTTGAGTGATTGCGTGTTCATTAGAAATCATATCTAGGATCATTGATGTGATTTTTAAGCTGACATCGCTAATGCTTCATTGCTTAAAGGTAAGTATCTCTTCCCTATGCTCATAATTTGTTTATTGTTTTGTTTTATTTGGTGCTAGATAATGATTGCATACTCGCGTGATCACATTGCATGTTAGTGAGTAAATTAAAATCAATGCAAGCGGCTTGCAAAAAAAATATAAATAAAAGAGAAAATGAACCGAAAGGGCATTAGAGAAATCTAACATTATCAAGTCCCCGATCCCATAGTCTTTGGTTTGAAGGAGCAAAGTAATTCTCCCATTACTTTACTTGGGTTTCCAATCAACCCATCAAAAATAGATTAGTTGCAACTCGTAATTGAAAATTATTACTATGTTAATAACTTAAATTCTAAGTCACAAATTGGTATGGGCTTGGGAGAGCCTGAGCTAAGTTTAAACTTAGTAATCCATTAGCCAAACCCTAGGTGGTCCAACCCATTCCCGAGGGTGAGGTCGCGATAGCTTAGCCACTCCACTAGGGACTTCAGTTTAAACTCTTAGTGGACTTAAGCCAATTTTCTCTTATTAATTTTTTTTTGTTTGGCAGCAAGTATACTAGGTGCGTCCCTAACTATTTGAGGTATTAAATGTTTTTGCATATGAGAGTTATAAGGGGTGGAGTGATTGTTAACCCCTTATCTTGCAAGTTGGAGTTGCGAATGAATGTTTTGAATTCAAATTATTGAAGTATTGTTGTGAATATAAACTGTTGTGCATGCCTATGCATTTGCACTACACTCTTGAACACATGACCTGCCGCTTGACCTAGGCCGCATAGGATTAATTAGGATGGTATTGAAGTGGATACCACTCCATACCCACGATATGAGTCATCCATCTCAATCCCAAAATTTCTTTCCCAGTGTCAAGAGTACCCACCTCGGTCCATATGCCCACGACCTAGGTTTGTCTCTTTAACCAAGCCGAAGTCATGAGGACCCGACTTAGTCCGCACGCCCACGACTAGTCTGATCATCCTTGTGGCTTCACTTTGTTAAGCCTTCTAGAGTGGAAATTAAGCCACATACCATGTGCATGTCTATGTGATTGCTACCCATCTATCAATGTAGTAAGTTCTCTAAACTCTCCTTTTGCAATTTATTAATTTATTATTTTATCGGTCCATGACATTAGGTTGGTCTTGAGTCTTGGTAAATATACAATGGGAATACCAGACATTCGAATTATTTTCCCTCCCAAGGAAAAGCTTAACACATGGTGGGGCAAGTTAGACCAAGTTAGCCGTGAGTTCATGGAGTCAAATATCGGTTGACTCCTTCCCCTACTACGCATCAACATTCATGGTGACCTTGTTCAAGCTCTTGCCCATTGTTGGTGCCCTCAGGCTTCTACTTTTATCTTTGGTACTAAGCATGAGCTCACTCTTATATTGGAAGAATATGGTATTGCCATAGGAAAATCTTTGGAAGCTGAATTAATTAGTCCACCTATTGGAATAGATCCTATCATGGCACTATATGATTTTCTAAGAATTAAGGAAGATAAAATAAGAAAATTTTTGAAAGGTCACTGAAAGTCATGCCCACTCTCGTTTTTAAATGAATATTTTGAAAATGACAAATGCTTTCAAATGCGTATGGTCTTCCTATTAGCCTTCTTTGGGTTTATAGTTTTCCCTCATTGCAAGAATGCTATTAATCCTTTAATTGCTAATTTAGTTAGGCAAGTGCTTGAAGGAAAGAATTTCATTAACACTACTTTGACTAAAACTTTTCTTTCCTTTACTCAATTTAAAAAATGTGGTGACAAGGTTTTGCATGCTTCTCCTGAGCTTTTACAAATTTGGTTTCTTTCTCACATAAAAGGGTTGGTGGTTTAATGATCATACTTGATGTTTGCTACTCTAATCACCCTATTATGAGGTTTGATAACAAACAAAAGTACGTGCCGGATTATCATTATTCTAGATGGCTAGCTTTCATGAAAAAACTAATTTCCAAAGGATTCCTATGGCATGCTAAATGGTCTCAAGTTTGTAAGGCAAGGCTCACATGTGGGCATATTGGCCCTATCCCTTTATTGGGATTTACTGGAGCAATAGAATGCCACCTGACTAGAGTGACTCGTCAATTTCAAGTTGTGTGAGAACTTCCACCAGCTTTGCTAGCAGACGCACTCCAAGTTAACTTCACTGACGGGAATCAAGACCATGAGAATTCCGTTCTTACAATCAAATCGATATGGGATATGTGCCACCGATAGAAGCCATATGGCTTGAGGAGGAGTTGAAGGGTAAAGAAATGAGGTACTATATCTCAACTGAATATATTCAACAACACATGATTCCAAAAGAGCTACTCCTGAAGATACCGAAAGTGCCTGAGAAGATCACCAACCATGTTGAGAATAGACACCTCGAAAGAGTTGCCGAAGAGATTAAAAGGTGTGATGCACATTTTGCAGTAGTTTCCCAATTGTTTATTGATCAAGCCAAGTCAAATGTCTCGAGTCTATCTAGTTATTTTTTTTAGTTTAGTGTCTAGTTGAGTCATTTGCTTTCATAGTTCATTTGTTTAAGGCATTTCAAGTTTTTACTTCACGTCCAACACTTCCATTAATGAATAAAAGCAACTAGACCTTTGTCATGGACTGGCATATTCCATATGTGATGCTTATGTGTGTTTATTTCTTCAGATTAGGTGTATCTCATTCACCCATCATTACGAGATTGAGAGCACGAATGGCTGAGCAAGCTAAGTTGCATGAACGTATTAATCAAATGGAATATCAAATGAACCAATGCTTTGCTGCAATACAACAAACAAAAACTGAGTTTAAGGCGCTCCAAGCAAGTTCGAGCCAAGTAATCACACCTCCTGGAACTACAGTGCTTAAGCAGAAAGTTGATCATGGCCTATCCAATGAATTTGATGACGACATGCCCACTTTAGAAGATGATGATGTCATTGTCATGGAAGGAAATGTCAAAACTCATAAGGTGCCTAAAACATAGCAAGATAAACGCTTTGCGAAACTTGAAGAGAAAGTGAAACAATTGTAGGGTTTGTAAAGTTCACTCCCAATTGATTTGTCTGTTTATCAGAAGGTCAACACACCAAACAAATTTAAAAAGCCAGAATTTGAAAAGTATAATGACACTTCTTGCCTGAAGCTCACCTGTAGATGTACCATGTGAGGATGGCCCAACATATTACGAATGAACCCCTTATGATCTAGTGGTTCCAAATGAGCTTGGGTGGGCCCACACTCACTTGGTATATCATGAAGAACATAAACCTCCTCAACACTTGGAATGAGGTGGTCAATGTATTTCTTGAGTAGTATAAGTTCAACATGGACATTGCACCTTCTCGAGAAGATCTTGAGTAGAAGGAAAAAAAGAAGAGTGAGTCATTTAAGGAGTATGCCAAAAGATGGCGAAATTTGGCCACCCAAATCACTCCGACGAAATTTGGCTGCCCAAATCACTCCTGAACCAACTAACAAAGAATTAATGAAGGTGTTTGTTAAAACCCTCCCATTCGAGTTCCGCAATCAGATGGTTGGCACGTATATTGAGAACTTTAATTAACTCATTCCTATGGGCAAACAAATCAAGATAGGGCTAAAGGAGGGTTGGTTTGATGAACCAACCTTTGCAAGCACAAAGAAAGAGAAAGAGCCAACCATTAAAGTAAATGTTGCATATGCGCCACGACAATTCACGTTCATGTCCCTAGGAATCAGCCGTCCATCTGCATCACGACAATTCACTAAAAGGCAATTATCTCCACTTCCTAGTTCTTTATCTCAAGTCTTACCAATCTTGCAAAAGAATGGGCTGCTTTCCCATGAACCAAAGCAACCCAATGTGGAGAAATTCTCCAACTATGACACCTCCAAGAAATGTGAGTATCATATGGGAGAAGTGGGACATTCAATTGATGAATGTATGACTTTGAAGCACAAAGTTCAAAATTTACAAGGAATCCTCAAGGAATCCCGTGACGAGCTATAAACAGTGGTTTTATGTCTTGTGCTAGAGTGAACAATTGGCTAGGATAAACAGTGAATAGTGAACAGTGATCGGTGCTACAATGATTTCATAGCGGCTTTATCTTCCATCCCTAAAGTTGTAATCATAGTTTGAATCATCAAAGCTATGAGCAAACTATTGAGCAATCTCTTCCTTAAGCAATGCATTTTCATCTATGTCAGAGAGACTAAAGCTTCTGTCATTTTCTCTTTTGAAAGAGTGAATAAAATTCTCGATTTCTTCTGCTGACATATTGGGTTGGCGGGAGGAGCTAGCACTGAAGAGATTGGAAAAAGGTCTGAGATTTTGGCTGAATGGTCCTCCCCAAAGGTCTTGAGAAAGTGGTTCCCCCCAAGGGTCATAGGGGGTGAATGAGTCTAGATTATTTTGTCTGAAAACATCAAGAGCTTCTTGAATTTCGTCCTTTACAATGTCCTGGGCTTCAGGGTGATCCCATGACATGTTAGCATGTGCTGGGGGCCATGCTTTTGGTGGGATGACTCGATTTTCTTGGCATAGGATCCGTTGAAGTTCTCAAGATTCGTGGCTGCTAGAGGAGATGGTGTATAGAAGTGTTTGGTTGATTCGTGCAACTTCCTAAAAGACTTGGGGCATGTAGGCTGAGGTTCCTACAAGAGATAGTTTGTCAGAAATCCATCCGGTTGGATGGATAAATGTCCTCGATTGGTGGAATAGGACAATTGTATGTCTTTCTGGTTTGGGTCTTCCTTGACGATTATGGATCTTAAAGAGTTTCTTTCAATAACTGAGTGGTTTAAAACATGTGAGGACATCCATGAGATACTTTTGGTTGGTTTCTTATTTGGCTAGTGTTTTTGTAAGAACCTACAAGATCTTGTCAATGGGAAATCCAATAGCTATTGTGTACAAGTTGAACATGTACCAAAATAATCATTTAAGGTCTTCTAGGAATTCATCATCAGGAGACCACTATAGAGGATGAATGAATGGATATCCAGGAAGGAGGATTCTTTTGGCTTGAGCAATAATCCTCCATAATCTCGAAAAATTCTGAGACGATACTCCCACATAAACTCTTGGAGTTTTTCTGTTAGGGTATTGTCTCTGATAGCAAGTGGAACACTAGGAGGATACTTGGGGCTTAGCCATTGGCCATTTATATCAACAATGCACTATGTTTCTAGAAGAGGTTCCTTTCGAACATACATGTTGATTGCTTCTAAAAGTTCTCTATGTCTAGTCAATAAGTCAGCAATGATATTTTTAGTACCTGGAATGTGTTTGACTTCAAAATAGTATTTTGAAAACCATTCAGCCCATCGTAGCAACTGTGGATGGGGAACTTGCTTATGTTTGAATTTTAACATTTGAGGAAAAGATGACATATCCATTTCGACGAGGAAATGATGTCCAATGAGATGGAACTAAAGCTTTTTGATGCCATATTTGACTGTAAGAATTTCCTTGAAGGTGGAGTGGTAATGAATTTCTACTTGAGAGAATCTGCCACTTTTATAAGCATAAATATGCTTGATTCTGTCGATTTCTTTGAAGAGAATGGCTGCCTAGTATTTGTCACTGGCATTAGTTTGAAGAATCTACTTTCCTAAAGAGGGGATCTTCTTTTTAAGCTGAGCAACAGCTTGGGTTTGCTTTTAGCCCCATCGGCGGACATTTTTTTATAGCATTCTTTGGAGTGGTCTCATGGTTTTAGAGATTTGGTGAACAAAATCTCGCAGATAATTGACAATACCAAGAAAATATTGAACTTGCTTGGTGGTGAAGTCCTTTTTGGGGAATTTCTATAGTTCATTAGCAATATGAGATTTTGGGCAATATGTTCCGTCTTTCAAGTGCATGCCAAGAAATTCAATTTCCTTTCAAGCAATGATCTTTTCTTTTTTTTCTGGGAAAGCATAATTCCATGCTTTTTGATGATATCGGCGAATAATGTCAAAAGTTGATAGTGAGATTCTTCATCAAGACTAAAGAGAAGGATATCATCAATGTAAATCCGAGAGTTGGAAAGAATGAGTTCAAAAATTTTACACATAGCCTTTTGGAAAAGGGAATGTGCAGTGTTGAGTCCAAAAGGGACAACTGTCCATCGAAAGCATTGATTTGGGATGCAAAAGCCAGTTTTAGGTCTATCTACTAGGTCAATACCCAATTGCCAAAATCCTATCTTGAGGTCGAACTTTGAATAGATTTTTGCTTGGACAAGGCTAAGAAAGAGAGAATTTCGATGAGGCAATGAGAATTTATCATCTTAGAGGAATTGATTCAGAGGTCGGTAGTTGATTACTAACCTCATTTATCCATGATTCTATTCGGCTTGCTTATTGACATAAAATGCTTCACACGCCCATTAGGAGTTGAATGGTTCAATTAAGCCTTGAACCAATAGTTCTGAGCATTCTTGTTGAGCAAGCGCAAAGTGTCCAGGAGTCATTCCCGAATGACTTGCCTTTGTAGGATTTATGTCCTCATTCCTTTTGAAGGGAAATTTGACAAAAAAGGCCGAATTTTTCCACAAAGGCTGAGTACAGGTTTGAGAGAACTGGGAATGTGAATTAGCACAAGAAAAGAGTAAAGTTTGGATGATTGGGTCTAGCTTGGCTAGTTGGAGAGCATAAAATCGCTTGATATCCACAAATTCATAGAATTGATTTTTGAAACGGAGGCGCCATTGGAGAGGATTCTAAGTTTTCGAAGTTGGGTCAAGATATCCCAACCAATGATGATATCTTTGTCCGAAGATCTGGAATCAAGGACTTTGGTGGTAATAGAACACTGGGGAAAAATTGGATGGTGATAGGTTTGCCGTGATACTTAGTAGCAAAAGTGCCACCGGAAGTAGAGTTGAAATACTTGATATATGGTTCCCAGTATTCTTTTGGGAAAATCTTTGTGTCCAAGATTGAGGAGCTGGCTCCAATATCGATAAGTGCAACAAGAGAAATTGGTTTGTGGTATTTAGACAAGAGAATGTGGATGGGTATATATGGGTGATGGATTGGTTCAGTGATTTAGATTTCATTTTCCATTAAAGGAGAATCTAGGAAGAAAGTGAAGACATCATTCTTAGAATCGAAGGCTGAATCTGACTTGTACGTCTATATGGCATATAGAGTGTTTTCAAAAGGTTGATCTTCTAAAGAGAAAACAAACTCGATGTCTAAGTCACCAAGTGGAATTCCAATGCTTTTGACAATTTTGTTGATCATATGGCTTCCGCATTTCTTCGCCTTTGGACAATTTTTGGCAAAATGTCATTTTTTGTTGTAGATGTAACATGTCTTTGTGATGTTTCTTGGAAGAGTGATGGTCACTTTTACGTAGGAATTTCCACTTACCTTTGCATTTTCCTTTGCGTGTCTTTTTGAAAGCGAACCGTTTAAAGTATCTCTTCTTTTTGCAACCTGTGTAGGTTGGGTCGAAGCAATCCTTGGGACATTTGATCTCCAATTTTGGCTTTAAGCATGCTTTGTCAAGATGCCTATTTTTGTTGAGATAACTTCGAAAAGCTTCTAGTCAAAGACCAAGTTCTTTTATGGCAATGTGGATGGCTTGTAGAATTTCACCAAGGGTAGCTTCAGTTAAGCTTTTTTCTGTCTTGCTTGGAGAGTTTTTTCTGCAACTTGGCTTACTTCCTTTGGGATTGATGCCAAGAAGATTGGTTTGAGATTCCAATATGCTTCGAGCAAATAGAAGAGTTTGATCATTGCTAGAAGTGTCGGTCAAGATCTTTGCGCCTTAACAAGCAACATTTTCGTTTGAAAAATTATTTTCGTTTGAGCTCCTTCAAATCCGTTGGCTTACCTATGAAATACATGTGAATAATCTGGATAGTATTATCCAGCGACTGTGTCAATAAGTACAACTGGTCTTGTTCTGAGGCAGTATGCCATTGGTCTTTGAGTGCTCCTGTGAAATGGCTAGTGAATTCCAAAAGGATATCATGAGTGTTTGGTTTAGAAATATGCCTAGTGGTGAGCTAGGCATGGGATTCTTGAAGCTTTTCAGGCCATTTATAGTATGGGAGATCATCTAGGGTAAAGTAAACTTTGGATGATGATGTAGTAAAGGACTGAGTTGCATATGGCTAGTTGGGATTATTTAGAAAACTCCTAATTTTGATGACAACAAACCATTTTATGCATACAGACATTCTTATATTTTCTAAGGAAGAGAAGTCATGGGGTGATGTATTCTTCTAAGTCTCGATGAAGCAGATGGAGCAGCAAAAGAAGTTTGCGAGTCTACTTGTACCAGACAGAGAACATGAGGAGACGCATAATCTCTAAGTCTACCTGTACCAGATGGAGAACATAGGCAGATGCAAAACCTTAGTCTGGCAGACCCAGAACAAAGTTATAGAACAAGACCAAAAACAAGATCACCAACGATCATGATTTTCACTTACCATATTTATATTGATTTTGTAATATCGAATCGATTAGCAAGATCAATCATCATACAACTTCCAAAGAAGGATGTAATACTTATAGAAGCCCAAATTCTAATTGTATAGGCGAACATAATCCAAGGGGATCCAATCTACCTTCAATGGTCAAAAAGACTTACCTTATAAAGTATGTCTAAGAAAGGAAAGGGAAGATGAATCTCTCAAGGAGATAGCTAATGGTCAAGCGTGGCTCGAGGAGTATATAAGGGGAGGATGCGACCAGAAGTGTGACAAGATTAATATATTCCAAAACTGATTATATTCTTCTAGTTGTCTGAAAAAGAGCGAAATTGTGTGATCCTAGTATATTACCAAGAAGAGTGACTTTGTGAGATACACTATCACCAAGTGCGAACACTCGAGAGTATGTAATCACCTTTGATCACATAGTGAAATCTAGCCTATTGGTTGATCGCCTGGAGAGTGGATGTAGGCTTGTCAAAAGCTGAACCACTATAACTGTGTTTACAACCTTCTCTGCTCTCTCTATTTAATTTCTAGTTGTAAATTGCAAAAGCATTATATTATTTGTGCATAAAATTCTTCTACACCTATTCACCTCCTATCTAGGTGTTTATACTAGCTATATCAATTGGTATTAGAGCCCTATGCTCAGTATTTTTGAAGTGTTTATTACTTCAAAGTTAAAGATCCTTTATGGTTAGTATTCTTGCACTAGGTCTAATTGAGGGATAGAGTAACACTTGACCACCATACTTTGATGGAAAATAGTACAATATATGGAAGAACAAAATGAAGGCTTTTCTCAAATCAAAAGATCCACTAGAATGGGATGTAGTCGAGAAAGGAATTAAACCCAACACTGAAGCTGGAAAAACCACAAGGAAAGATTATGGGAAAACAACAGAACCATCAGTTACCATCTCAAAAGAATAACTGACGAAAAGACAAGCTGTAGATGTTAAGGCTATCTACTCTCTTTATTATGCTTTATCTCCTAATGAATATAATCGAATCTCTTCTTGTGAAATAGCGAATGAAGTTTGGGATAGGCTGCACGTAACCTCTGAAGGGACTAAGTGAGTGAAGGAGACCAAAGTGAATATTTTACTTGGTCAATATGAATCTTTCAAAATGAAACAGGGGGAGTCCATTGGAGATATGTTCAGCAGGTTTACTGAAATAGTAAATGGACTTGCATAATAAGGACAACCTATCTCAAGACCAATGAAGGTTAACAAGCTCTTGTGAGGCCTGTCAAAGGACTGGAACAATATGAAAACCTCCATATGAGAAACTTTAAGAAATCTCACCTCTGTCAGTTGATGAGCTTGTTGGAACCTTGCAATCCTAAGAAGCTGAGCAGATGAATGGAGAAGTAGAATCAAGAGGTAAGAAATCCATTGTGCTTAAGTCTAATGTTGATTATGATGATACAGACTCTAAGGATGAACTGGACGACGAAGAACTTGCCTTATTAATAAAAAAAGGTAAGAAAGTTAAACAAGAAAGGTAAAAAGTTCAATAGTAGAAAGCAAAACAGACAGTCTGGACAGAGAAGAACTGCTGATGAAGAGGACTCTGTCAAAGATGTTGTCTGTTTCGAATTCAAAAAGAAGGGTCGCATAAAACAAAATTGTCCTACACTGAAGAAGAACAAAGGCAAGTATGAAAAATACAAAAAGGCCATGAAAGCTGAAACGTGGAGTGACACTGAAGTTGAAGACAATGAAGACGAATATGGCAATATTTGTCTAATGGCACACTTAGACTCAGACTCTGAAGCGGACTCAGAACCAGACTCAGACTCAGACAAAGAAATTGAGGTTAGTCATTCCGATATTTCTATTGAAGTTTCAGATTATATAAATGAGCTTTGTTCAAATCTGAAATCCACTCTGAAGAGGATCTCTGGATTGAAAAAGGAAAATTTCAAGTTGAGTCAGTAGAATTCTTCTCTGAAAGGAAAGTTTGATGATTTGAAAAAGGAATTTTTGGAAACAAAGGAAAGTCGAGATTCTTTATAGAATGAGAATGAATCTCTAAAAAAGGAATTTTTGGATATTACTATGAAATTTTCTAAAGGATCAAAAACTTTACAATACATATTTTCATTCAAATTCCTTATTACAATAAGTCAAGACTTGGATATAATAAGAAAAGTGATTCTTTAATAGATTTTCCAAAAGTCAAAGAGAGAATCAGGCAAAGACCTCCTTGACAGTCTTAAAAAAATTATTTTAAAAATAACTTTGTAAAACCTGTTGGACGACATAATCTCAAATGTTCTAACTGCGGTGAAAAGGAACATTTTGAGAGTAAGTCTCCTAAAGTCTGGAGACCTATTCAGAGAATTTGGATTAACAAGAAATGGCCAGAACTCTGCTTATTGAAAGCAAAGTAGCAACTTGCTTCTACGCAAAAGTAGTTTTTACAGCATGTTATATCATTAACAAAGTTTTTCTAAGACCTATTCTTGAGAAAACATCCTATGAAATTTTCAAAGGCAAAAAACCAATTGTTTCTTACTTTCATGTTTTTGGTTGTCAATGTTTCATTCTTAAAAATGCTAACAATCATACAGAGTGTTCAACAAAACTACTCAAACAGTGGAAGAGTCTATGAATATGAGTTCCTGGAGCAAGATCTGTTTAAGTAGGATAAAACATCATTCGAAGATCCATAACCTACTATAGATCTTGAGAAATCAACACTCAATAGAGAAGCTGACTCATCTTAGAAAGTAGTCACTGAAGAACCTTAAGATCAAAGCATCATCCAGATGGACACTACTCGATCACCAAAAAAACCTGATGACAATATAGTGTATAACAAAAACTAGAAGCATAAACCTAGTCATCCTCAAAACCTTGTTATTGGAGACATCAATGAAGGAATTCAAACCAGATCAAGGAACAAAAATGATACAAGTATAGTTGCATTCATTTATGAGATTGAACCTAAAGGAGTAGATGCAGCACTTGGAAATGAAAGCTGGATAGAAACAATACAAGAAGAACTCCAATAATTCAGAAGAAATGATGTGTGGGAACTAGTACCCAAACCCAAGGGAAGGACCATCATAGGAACCAAATGGGTTTTCAAAAACAAAGTGGATGATTAAGGCAAGGTGACCAAAAACAAGGCAAGACTTGTAGCCAAAGGATACTCACAATCAGAAGGAATAGACTATGATGAAACTTATGCACCCGTAGCAAGATTGAAAGCAATAAGACTGCTACTTGCTTATGCTTATTATCATAATTACAAGCTATTTCAAATGGATGTGAAGAGCGCCTTCTTAAGTGGATTCATATAAGAAGAAGTCTATGTTGGACAACCTTCTGACTTTGAGGAACCAAGAAAGCCAAATCATGTATACAGATTGAAAAAGGCACTATACGATCTGAAGCAAGCACCTCGAGCCTAGTATGAAAGACTAAGTAAGTTCCTGTTAGACAACGACTTCAAGAAAGGTATGGTAGACACTACTCTTTTTATTAAAAAGGAAGGTAAGGATATTTTACTTGTTCAAATATATGTAGATGATATAATCTTTGGTTCTTCTAATGAACGTCTTTGCAGGGAATTTTCAAAGTCTATGCAGGAAGAATTCGATATGAGCATGATGGGAGAACTGACATTCTTCTTAGGTCTTCAAGTCAAACAATCAAAGGATGACACTTTCATCTTCCAAGAAAAATATGCAAAAGACTTGATCAAGAAGTTTGGAATGGAGAATTGCAAAAAGACTGAAACTCCAATGTCAACCTCCATCAAACTAGACAAGGATGAAATGGGAAAGAAAGTTAACTAGAAAACCTACAGAAGCATGATTGGTTCCCTTCTCTATCTTATTGCTTCTAGACATGGTATTTTATACAATGTATGCTTATGCGGTAGACCCTAGACAATCACATTTGTCTGCTGTAAAATGCATTATAAAGTATGTTGCTACTAATCCAAAGCTGGGTCTGTGGTATCCAAAAGGAATAGACTTTACTCTTCTTGGATACTCAGATGCTGACTTAGCTGGATGTAAAGTGGATAGGAAGAATACTTCTAGAACATGCCAACTTCTGGGACAAATGTTAGTCTCATGGTTCTCCAAAAAGTAGAACACTATGGCTCTATCTACAGCAGAAGCAGAATATGTTGCTCTTGGCAACTGTTGCTCACAAGTTCTATGGATGAGACAATAGCTAAGAGACTATGGAAAGGAAGAGGCCTGCGCTGAGATAAGATGTGACAATATAAGTGCAATTAATCTCACCAAGAATCCAATCTTACATTCGAGGGCAAAGCATATAGAAATCAAGCACAATTTTATAAGAGATCATGTGCAAAATGATGCAATATATGTCTAATTTATTGATTCTAAGAATCAATTGGTAGATATTTTGACCAAACCACTAGACAAAAGTACATTTGATTCTATTTGTAGCAGATTAAATATTATTATCCATTTTGCATAAAGTCTGTGAAGACAGGATATCTTATGGGAGGAATAATCGTCCAGCAGAAACAATCTTCTGGACAAACCAATCTTTTGGGTCAAACTCAAAGAGCATTACTGGTATTTTTGGAAATTTAAAATTTTGGCATGTAAGTTATTTCCATATAAGATCGAGTATGGTAAGTTAATATTTGCAAATATTTGATTTGCTTATTTTCTGTGAATGCCAAAATTATTTGCATCTATTTTTATCAAGTTTCGAATTTTTAAATAACTGCCTTTTACAATTATTTTTATTTCCAATAATCGTGTATGTTCGTTGCCCCCCTTCAAAAGAGTATATAACCCCTAAAAATCGAGTCTTTCTTCCATCGCAACTCGAACTCTCTCAGATACCCTAAAGATCTCATCTTTCTCTCAAATCTGAACCAAACCTTCTTTAAAATGACTTTGAGATCCTCCATATCGAGGTCTCCCTCTTCACAAGGTCGATTAAACCACATTGCAAGTAGAGGGCCAAGGAACAACGAAGAAGGAGAAACTCACTTCGACCTCACAAGGTCTTCTAGAGAGGAGTCCCTGAGACATTCTCCAATTGAATCTGTGCAGAGGAATGTCACTGGAAGAGGTACATTTGGTTTTACTATGCCTGCTGTAGCAACGGACCCTCTAAAGGCCTTTAAATGTATGGAATTTTGGTGAAGGGAGATGCTTCTGATCAATTCAAACTTGAGTACCTAAGGGAAAATGGGTATGCAAATGAGATGCGATTGGTTCAGGTTGCATCGAGAGCAGAACATGCGGTAGAATAGGTTGATTAGACTCCTGAAAGAATAAAGAGTACGGACAGTCTATGGGAAGGAAAAAGAGAAGACGATGATAAATGACTATTTAGAAACTTTAAGATTAAGATGGGGGTTGCTGTAATAGTTACTAACCTTAAAGGAAGAATAGAAGCATGTTATGTCTCTTTGCTTGATAGAGGGGTAATGAATCATAGAATAGTGGATTTTGACTTTTTGGATGCTACTAGTGTGAACCTTAGAAGTTGTTTTCAAAGATTGTAGATGGATCATTTCTACACTGATTCTGCTACTATGTATCTAGAACTCACAACCTATTTTTATTCAAATTTGTCTTTCTTGACTCCAAACAAGTTGCAGTTTAGTGCAAATGACAAGTTTTATGAACTTGATGCAGATACCTTAGATGACATTATGAAGGTTGAAATGGGTGATTTTAGGCCCATTGAAGTCTCATATGAGATAGTATGCAAGCATCTTACCAATTCTCTTCAAGCAAACATCACAGTATTATCCTCTCTGAACTCAGCAAGGATAATACTACACAAAATTGTCATTAATTGCATTCGTCCTAAGGTATCATCTAAGACTGATGTGGCTAGGTTTGAAGTAAAGATGATGTGGGTAATTGAATAGGGAGTTCTGTTCTCACTTCCTCATATAGTTCTGCTACACATGTACAGAACAGTGTTGAAGGACAAAGGATAACTGCCTTATGGAGCCTTAGTGACCAGGATCTTCCAACATTTCCAAATCAATCTACCTAGGAGACTCTGTACTAAAGTTCTGTCAGTGATGCCTATTGGACTCAAGATGATCACCAAGATGAGGCTAAAAGATGTGGTGGAAACACAGAGGAGAAAGCATAAGGAACTCACTATGACATCAACCACTACGAAAAGAAAAGACAAGGAAGTGGCATCTGCAGGGCAAAGCACTAAAAGAAGGAGACGATTGCTACTAAGGGATGAAGATGATGATGAGGAGACCATTTCATAAATCCTAGCTTCTATGGGTCATACTCATGTTATTGGACCCATAATAACAAAAGCAAAAAGGACTCCACCAAGTGTAGTAGAGGAAAATCTTCAAAGTGTATAACCACAACCTGCATAAAATGTGGTTATGTCTGAACCAAAGACAGAGCAAGAACAGGAAGAAGACCTTGAAGAAGAGCCAGAAGAAGAAGCACCAGATGCAGATGAAGGAAGAGAGGAAGAAGGATAAGGAATAGACGAAAGTTAGACTATTCCAAAGGCAGAAGATGAAAATAGGGCAAAGGACAGATAAATAGCAGAGCAACATAAACAAGAAGAGGAGTCAATTCAGGGGGAGCATCAATCTAAAAGAGCTGAAACACCACTTCCTGAGCTTCTACTTGGATCACAATATGATCATTCTGATTATAAGAAGATATTGGATCTTCTTGTGCAAATCAGGGATCGGCAAGTTGTCATAGAAACCTCCTTCAATGCCAAGTTCGAGACTCTTGAAAACAAAACTCAGCAGCAAATGGCACGGATGGAGTTAACAATTCATCAGTGTCTCAATAAGATTGAAGAGTCTACCAAGGATATGGAGGATTTCACCATAGCCAAAACACCCAAAAAGCCATCATCTTAATATGCTTTTCAAAATTTTCTGGTCTTCTATATTTGGTCTATTAGTTTTTGAATTTTCTATGCTTAATTTTGCTTGGACCCTTTACTTTTTTGACACTGACAAAAAGGGGGAGTAGTAGCAGATGCTGGTTTTGTTGTTGGACATGGTATTGTGTGTGAACTGATTGGACCTTTTGGCGTGTGGCATATGACTTAATATGACTTAATGGTTTGATTTGAGTATCATTTTGAACATGTATGGCTTATCTTATTGCATATTAATGTGTCATACATATACTATGCTATGCCTAACCATGTTTTGTAGGAACAACAAAACATCTGCATAAAAGGTTTTGTCACCATAAAAAATGGGGAGATTGTTGAGAAAACTCCTAGTTTTAATGACAATAAACCATTTTATGCATACATAAATTCTTATATTTTCTAAGGAAGAGAAGTCATAGGGTGATGTATTCTTCTGAGTCTGGATGAAGCAAACAGAGCAGTAGAAGAAGCTTCTGAGTTTACTTGTACCAAACGGAGAACACGAGGAGACGCAAAATCTTTGAGTCTACCTGTACCAAACGGAGAACATAAGCAAACACAGAACCTTAGTCTAGCAAACCCAGAACAAAGTTATAGGACCAAACTGAAAACAAGATCACCAACGATCATGATTTTCAATTAACATATTTATATTGATTTTGTAATATGGAATCGATTAGAAAGATCAATCATCAGATAACTTCCAAAGAAGGATGGAATACTTATGGAAGCCTGGATTCTAATTGTATGGGCGAACAGAATCCAAGGGGGTCTGATCTACCTTCAACGGTCAAAAAGACTTACCTTATGAAGTTTGTCCAAGAAAGGAAAGGGAAGACGAATTTCTCAAGGAGATAGCCAACGGTCAAGTGTGGCTTGGAGAGTATATAAGGGGAGGATGCGACCAGAAGTGTGATAGGATTAATATATTCCAACGCTGATTTAATTCTTCACTAGTTGTCTAAAAAAAGAGCGAAATTGAGTGATCCTAGTATATTACCAAGAAGAGTAACTTTGTGAGACACATTATCACCAAGTGCGAACACTCGAGTGTGTAATCACCTTTGATCACATAGTGAAATCCAGCTTATTGGCTAATCATTTAGAGAGTGGACGTAGGCTTGTCAAAAGATGAACCACTATAATTGTGTTTGCAATCTTCTCTACTCTCTCTATTTAATTTATGGTTGTAGATTGCAAAAGCTTTACATTGTTTGTGCATAAAATTCTTCTACACCTATTCACCCCCTCTAAGTGTTTATACTATACCTATATCAAGGATGTGGTACTTCTAGTTTGAAGAACATTTCTTCTTCCTTAGCCACACTATTGGCCATGAACAAATTTTCGTCCGTCGAAAAAGAGTCTATGATAGTATCAATATCTGAGTCGGAGGAAGTTTCGACATGCCAAGTTTTTGATGACTTAATGGCAGCAATAAAAGGGATCTGGTGTGGGAGGTATGTTTCAAGGGGGTTAGAGATAGTTAATGTACCAAGGAGTTGTTTGCCAGGAGAGTGTTCTGGTGTACCCGGAGGTGGCACCGAAGACTCAGTAGAAGTCAAAGATTTCTTTTGCTTTTGTTTAAGGTTTCGAAGCTTATCTCGAAGAACCAAGAAGTTACTTTGTGGAGGAGGTGCGGTTGAGCTTAATACAACGGCAAATGAGGAGGATGATCCTAGGGAGAGGATTCGGGTTTTGGCTGTAAGGAATGAGAGGGGAAAAATATTTGGTCGATGAGAGCGAATGGAGTCTGGTTTTTGAGAATCTAGATTTGGATCTATCTCTTAATTTTTTCTATCTATGGTTTTTGGTCTTCCAAGTAATGGCTATGGGGTTTATGCTTAGTCTCCAACAAATGAAGCCTCTTTTGGAAGTCTTTCAATATTTTGAAAGATAATTCAGTGGTCTAATCCATTTATTCAAGACACGTTGCTACAATTCCAAGGATCTCATTTTGGGCCAAGGCATTTTAGTTTGCCAATTTAAAACAGTTTCGGTAGCAGAGGGTTGCTTGCGCTATCCTTGTGCATCAAGGCGAGTAGGGCTGGGTACTTTGGGGGAATGTTGGTACCATTGGTGTGGGTTAGAGAATCTTTCCAACGGAGGAAATTTCCATGTGCTGGATTTAAGCCCTTTGGCTTCAAGTGGAGGAAAATCATCAGGTGAAAACATGCATATACTAGGTAGAACAAGAGAAGGTTCAAGCTTAGGTATACAATTACTTGGCTTAGGTAGGTTAATGGGATAGGAAGGGTGCCCCATTTCTGGATCAACTTATAAAAAGGTGAAGTGGTCAAGAGTTTCACTGGTGGTGGTGTAGGGGGATTTTCTAGCTTACATGGTGATGGAGGAGATAAAATCTTGGGTGGCTTTGGTGGGCCATAAGAGACAATGAATTGGTATTTTCCACCATCTTCTCCAAGAGGTCTGACAATTAGATCTCCATCAAGATACCTTTGGTAATGTGTATCCTTTTTCTTCTTCTTTTTAGAGGAAGGCCCATCATCATCTTCTTCTTCTGGGTTGGTGCAGGAGGAGCAAGTGGAGGAAAATCATGGGGTGAAAACATGCATATACTAGGTAGAATAGGAGAAGGTTCAAGCTTAGGTATACAATTACTTGGCTTAGGTAGGTTAATGGGACAGGAAGGGTGCCCCATTTCTGGATCAATTTATAAAAAGGTGAAGTGGTCAAGAGTTTCACCGGTGGTGGTGTAGGCGGATTTTCTAGCTTACATGGTGATGAAGGAGATAAAGTCTTAGGTGGCTTTGGTGGTCCATAAGAGACAATGAACTGGTGTTTTCCACCATCTTCTCCAAGAGGTCCAACAATCGGATCTCCATCAAGATACCTTTGGTAACGCGTATCCTTTTTCTTCTTATTTTTAGAGGAAGGCCCATCATCTTCTTCTTCTTCTGGGTTGGTGCAGGAGGAGCAAACACAATCGAGATCCCAGAAGTAGTGTCTAGTAGGGTCCTTGAAGAAGTGAATCAGTTGTCCTTGTGAATCAAAGAACTGGACAAATTGTTTATCATCTGGTTCGCTTGAAACAGGATTAGTAGGACAATGTGTAAAGTGGAGGATAGTGGGGAAAATAGAGGAAGGTTCCTCTTTTGCCTTACTGAACTTGATGATAACAGTACCATCCTTCTTTCGAGTGAATTGGGGTTCGCTAGATTGAACATGCTTACAACTCTGCTAAAGTGTTTCATAGTTGGTAACCTAACTATCAGGGAGGAGCTTAACAAGTTCATTCTGTGGAATTTGGCAAAAGACTTGGATACAAGAAGTTTGGTCGTCGTCGACCGAGATAACAATGGCATCTTTTGAATTTGGGATGTTGAGGTCTATAGCATGATTTTGGACACGTTAGATCATTTGATAATGCAAAGTGGCAGCAATCGATCGAGGAGTCTAAAGAGCTCTAGTGATCTGTAGCTGAACTTTGAGAGTAGAGAGCAAGTTGGGGTCTGTAAGAGCAATGTTGAAGTTTGGGAATAATGTGACAAAGATACTTCTCGCATTCATGGTTGTCTAAATAGTACCAACACAAGCTTGCTGGTATTCCAAGAATCTAATGTCTAGTTGGGCAATCCTTGCAGAAACTAGCAGACCCTTTCGACCATGGAACGCTAAAGCAAGGTGAATAGCTCCAAAATAAAAATGAGTATAACCTTGTTGTGTCCATTTACCAGGAAACTCTGGAGGAATTTGAAGAGTAACAAACTATTCTTGTTCCCTTGCTTGGATGGGATGTTGATCAAATCGAGAGGATTGAACATACTCCTTGACTATTCGAGGGGTATGTTTGATCAAGTGTTTGATGGATCTGAGTGGGGGAAAAAGAGGGTGGTTTAGTGAAAACGGTGTAGGGATATATCACAGGAAGCTGAGCTTTTGAGATCTTACTGTCCTCAGTGAGGTAAGCAACCTCATAGAGATAGTCCATTTTGGAACATGAAGACTTTCGAAGTTCTAGAGGGGTTTGAAGTGAAATGGTGGAGGTAAGAGAAATGGGGAGAGAACTGGAAGAGGTGGAATTTGGTGTGTCCATGAGAGAAGAAATACTCCTCAAGTACCAAAATGTAGTATCAAACAAACTAAGATGAACCCATTGCCTAAACACGAAGGCAAGGTAAATGCTATATTTGGATTTGACGCTAGTCAAGTCAAAAATCTGAGAGTGCATGTTGTAGATGTCTATAATGGACTAGTGAGGGCTAAATACTACTCGAGTCATAAGGTGGGTCCCCTATCCATGATGAAAGAAAGGGTTGCTAGGATAGTAGAGGCCGAAATGATTGTGTATGCTAACCATATTAGCATGGTCTCCACTATATCCCAAGTCATTATTGATTGGGAAGAAGAATGAGTCGCGTTGAATGCTGGCAAGGATGAAATCAACAAAGGGATAGTAATTGAGATACATCAACCTTATGAATATGCTGACAATAAGGCAGTTCCTTGGTCCTATGACCTGGATGTTGATGTGGGTACGAGGTTTAGCTGAGTTTATGCTCAAGTTAATACTCAACCTGCAAAGCCTATTACTGATGAAGAGGATAAAGAATATCTGGCTAAAATCAAAGTAAGTAAGTATAACATGGTCGACCAATTACAAAAAATGCCTGCTCAAATCTCTTTGCTTGAGCTCTTGCAAACATCTCCCACGCATCAGAAGTCTTTAATGAAGGTGTTGTGCGAGATTCGTGTACCAGAGACAATTGAGCCTAGAAAGCTCGAGGAATTTGTTAGGTTGATCATTCTCAAGGATTTGATTGCTTTCTCTGACGAAGAATTCGCAATTGAAGGGAGATGACACAATAAACTGCTATATATATATATTGGTCAAACACAAAGCTTCCTATGTGTCCCACAAGCTTATTGATAATAGATATGCTATGAATATATGTCCATTGACCACTCTTTACCGCCTTGAGATAGATCTATCCAAGATACATGTTGCGAAGATTTACGTGCAAGCTTTTGATGGGATTAGGAAGGAAGGGATTGGGGAGATCCACCTTAATGTGCAAATAGGACCAATAATCTTTAACATCCCCTTTCAAGTAATGGACATCCCCACCGCATTTAATTTTTTGTTGGGTCGTCTTTGGATACATACTATTAGGGCTATGCCATCAAGTCTCTATCAAAGCATGAAATTTTTTATTAAGGGGAAGCCGGTCACTGTCCATGGCAAGGAAGACCATCGAATTTATCATCAGACTACTATTCCCTATATCAAGCTAGATTCCAAGCTTGAATCAAGATACCACTCATTTGAGTTAGTGTCCACCATACATGCTTCTTGAGGTTCATCGCTACCCAGTCCTAAAATCTCAAATACTGCTATTATGGTAGGAAGGGTGATGGTTAGGAATGGTTTTGTTGCTGGTTGTGGTCTTGGAAGGAAAGGTCAAGGTATTAAGAACCCTATTGAAGCCTCTCGGAGGTCCCGTTTTGCTGGATTAGGGTAACATGGAAGAGACAAAGAAAGTTCTAGAGGGTAAATGCAACAAAGTCAAAACTCACTACCAGGACAGGGACAAGAATAGGAAAACTCGGTACCTCCCCACATTCGTGAAACATTCCCTGGTCCCACTAGAACGATGCAAGATAGTAGAGAGGTGATACACACTCTAGGGTAGTCGAGTGGCAAATTTGACTATTATGTGAAATACTCGGCTCCCTCTACTTTTTACATTGACCCTCATGACATTTTTCCGAACGGGTGGGGTGGAATGGATGATCTGATACTTCCAAAAGAAGAGAACCTTGATGATAAATTAGAAGGAATCATGAACCTATTTGATGATCTCCTTATTGGCGCTATCGAAGAAGAACCTTCGGAGGGAACAAGCGCTAGCCCACAAAAGTAACTCATTTATCATTTTCACATATTCTCATGCGTGGGAATTTTTACTGCATTTTAGGGATTTTTTTTTTGTTTCTTCTTTTTCGCTTTCTTTTAGGGCTTGAATACTGCATTTTCCATTCAATAAGATGTAATTAATTGATGAATTTCAATAAAATTACTAGTTTATTTTGAGGGCATGATGGGGTACACCAAACTAGCCCCAATGATGATATCCAACCAATAATAATAAAAAAAAAGAGCAAAAATCCAAGGAGAATTTTGAGGCCTGAGCTTCATCATGCTTCCTCATGTCAAAATTTTCAAAAAAGAAGATATATTTGCAAAGAAATCTAAAAAAGATGTTTTTGTGAAAAAATCTAAAAAGAGTTATTTAGCCCTGTTTGCCTTTCTAAATTAGCCACTTTGTGTTTCAGGTACAGTCCTGTAGTATGCAAGAGTATGGGAATGGTCCAATCTAATGCACTAAACAATGATAATGGCGATCTTAATGAGGACTCCATTGAGGTACAACGTAATTGGGAGCAGCATGAAAAACCTAAAGCTCTCACCTTTGACCAAACCATCGCTATCAATTTGAGTAATGCTGGAGAAGCCAAGGAAGTGAAGATAGGGGCCAATCTCCTTGAAGAAGAGGCCAAACGCCTGATTTAGCGACTAAAAGATTATCAAGATGTCTTTGCTTAGACGTATGTCGATATGCCAAGTTTAGATCCATCCATTGTGGAGCATTATTTGCCTACTAATCTGGGTATGCACCCTAAGAAGTAGAAGTTGCGAAGAACTAAGCCCGAACTCTCGAAAAAGATAGAGGAAGAGGTAATGAAACTTCTGAAAGTAGGATTCATTGAAATCTCACAATATCCTTAATGGGTGGCTAACATAGTGCCAGTAATGAAGAAAGATGGTCGAGTTCAAATTTGTGTCGATTATCGAGACTTGAACAAGGGTAGCCCAAATGATGATTTCCCGTTACCACATATAGATGTCCTCGTGGATAACACAACTAGATTTGAGCTATTCTCATTCATGGATGGTTTTTCCGAGTATAATCAAATAAAAATGAAGGAGGAAGATAAGGAGAGGATTGCTTTTATCACCTCGTGGAAACCTTTCATTATAAGGTTATGCCCTTCAGACTAAAATATGCAGGGGTTACTTATCAGCGAGCCATGGTAACACTATTCCATGACATGATGCATAAGAAGATTGAAATTTAGACATGATTGCAAAATCTCGAATTGGAAGAAGCCACGTTAAGACCCTAAAGAAGTTATTTGATCTGCTTCGTGAATTCAAGGTTCATCTAAATCCCACTAAGTGCGTGTTCGAGATTATGTCTAGTAAATTACTCGGGTTCATTATGAGTAGTAAAGGTATGGAGATCAACCCATCTAAAGCTAGGGCCATATGTGAGTTGCAACCTCCGTTGACAGCCAAAGAGGTTCGAAGTCTTTTGGGGAGATTGAATTACATTACCCAATTTATTTCCCAACTTTCTAAGACTATCAAACTGTTCTTTAAGCTCCAAAGGAAAAATGCGCAAGTCAACTGAAATGATTAATGTCGAGAAGTGTTTGACAAGCTGAAGCAAAACTTGATGAATTTGCCAGTTCTTGTCCCACCATTACCAGAGCATCCTTTGATTCTCTACCTCACCATTCATAGTGAATCATTGGGCACAATGTTGGCTCAAGAAAGTCCTATCGATCAAAAAGAACAAGTCATTTATTACCCGAGCAAGAAATTCACTATCTCAAAGCTGAAATATTCTGATACCGAGAAGACTTGCACTGTGTTAGTGTGGGTATTGCATAGACTGCAATAGTATACATTGCATTATCAGATATTTCTCGTGACCAAGAACAATCCCATCAATTACTTACTTGATCAACCGGCCCTAGTGGGTAAGTTAGCAAAATGGCAGATTTTGATTTCATAATTTGACGTTCAGTTTATGCCACAAAAGTCAATTAAAGGTCAAGTGATTGTTGACATATTGGCCGAAAGTCTCGAACTCTTGAATAATGATGATTGTTCCTTGGATGACTGCATCATATATATATAAGTGAAGATTCATGGACCATGTTCTTTGATGGAGCTGTAAACTTGTTAGATTCTGGCATTAGAGCAGTTTTGATATCCCAAGATGGACAACACCATCCAGTAGTTGCAAAGTTCATATTTCCATGCACTAACAACACAGCCGAGTATGAAGCTTGTATTCTTAGACTTCAAGCTACGATTGAGATAAGAGTGGCTAAATTAAAAGTGTTCAGAGATTCCGCACTGATCATACTCCAAACAATAGGTGAACGGAAGACTAGGGACTCTAAATTACTCCTGTATCACAAGTATCTAGAAGAGCTGGTGAAAGAATTTGCTGAAATTTCTTTAGAATACTGGTCAAGATCTTACAATTAGCTCACAAATGCACTCGCAACATTGTCATCAATGTTGCAAGTTATCGATGGATTAGAAGTCAAGCCATTGAAAATAGACGTCTCGGTGAAACTAGCTTTTTGTATGGTCATGATTAAAGAACATGATGAGAAACCATGGTATTACAATATCATGAACTACATTCAAAAATAGGAATTCCCTAAAGGAAGTTCCCCAACTAATAGAAAATACATAATGAAGATGGCCTCAAAGTTCTTTGTCAACGGTAATGATTTATATAAGAGATTTTATGATTTGGTCTTGTTGCAATGTGTAAACGCGGTAGAAGCCATGCAAATTATGCAATAAGTACAAGTAGGAGTCTGTGGCTTGCATATGAATGGACACATGTTAGCCAAGAAAATTATGAGATTGGGATACTTAGGCTGACATTAGAGAGTGACTGCATCCAACACGTTCAAAGTTGCCATCGTTGCCAAATTCATGGTGATAAAATAAATGTCCCCCCAACTAAGCTGTACCAATTATTCGAGCCATATCCCTTCTCAATGTGGGGCATCAAAATGATTGGCCCAATAAACTCCAAAGCTTCAAATGGGCATCGATTCATTCTGGTGGCGATAGATTATTTTTGTAAGTGGATCGAAATTGCATCTTATGTTAATGTCACTGCCCGAAACGTTGTGAAGTTCATCAAGTGTGACATATTTGCCCGTTATGAGGTCCCTAAAGCAATTGTCACTGACAATGGGACAAACTTGAATAACAAGTTTGTGGATGGGTTGTTCACTGAGTTGAAGATCAAGCATCTGAATTCATCCCCTTACCGCCCACAAATGAACGGAGTTGTTGAATCGGCCAATAAAAATATCAAGAAGATCTTCGCAAAGATAGCCAAGAATTATTGAGATTGGCATGATAGGTTACCTTTCACACTAATGACATATCGGACATCGATTCGTACTTCTACTGGAGCAACCCATTTCTCTCTAGTATAAGGCATGGAAACAGTCTTGCCTGTGGAAGTGGAGATCCCTTCTCTGAGAGTCTTATCTGAAGTGGAATTATCCGAGGTAGAATGGATGAAGTGAAGTTATGAGTAGTTGAACCAAATTGATGAGAAAAGGCCGAAAGCTCATTGCCATGGTCAGTCATACCAATAGAGAGTAGCTATGTCCTTTAACCGGAAGGTATAGATGAGGCATTTCGAGGAAAATGATCTAGTCTTGAGGAAGCTATTGCCAATTTTTCCTAATCTTGGGGGCAAATTTGCTCCAAATTACAATGGCCCGTATGTGGTAAGGAAGGTACTTACTAGAGGCGCCTTAATCTTGTAGAAATGGATGGTCATGAGTTTTCTAGTCTAGTTAATTCATATTTTGTCAAGAAGTATTATTACCCCTGATTCTACTATTTCAGATGTTTTCATAATGAATGAATTCCATGTCAATTTCTCCATATTTTTTTGCAAATGTTGCATTATCATTTTCAGTGAAATAAATTGAATGTGTCAAATGGGATACATCGGAATGATGAAAGGCAATCCTTGTCCTGAACACTTCCCCATACACTAATTCCTAGTGAGTTGAGCAAAAAGATTCCATGCTTGCAAGGCAAAGAGTTCTCTCACGAAAGGTACGATGACCAAAATGATGAGGGGCAATTCATTTCTCTATTCCAAACATTATAGATGATCCATTGCTTAAACACTTTGAATCATACGCTTGTGGAGATTTCTTTCAAATTACCCATGTCAAGAACCACCTCATATAAGGGCAAACTGAAGGTAAGTTAGCATGACGTGGTGAGAAAAATAGATAGAAATTCTCTTGCTCTCACTCGCATCAATCTTTGGGTATCTTATTATGGATGAACTCAAACAATAATCCAAATGCCTTAGGATGACGAAGAGCATTTTTTCTCTATCCTACACACATATATCCATTGTATAGCCCTTTTGAGCCTACAAATTCATTTCTTTGAACCCAATTGGTGATCATCCCCCACACTAGGCAAGGAGAAAGTAATCATTAAAAAAAAAAAGCATGGTCTAGAGCACCAATAGAATATGAAGATCTTCAGAAGTCCAAATGAAAGATTGATGCATTGTAAATAGTGTGTCAAAGGTAAAAATAGAACTAGGGGGCATGAAAAGTCAGTGTGCCTGGTAAAAGCAAGGTCAATGCTTATAGGAGAAAACAAAAAAGAATCAAGATAGATTACTATCAATTGTGAAAATGTGTATCTCCAATGGAGTGGTACTCAAAGAACTCAAATGCAAAACTTTTACGATCAATATAGCACATTTTAAAGACAATCCTTGATGGTGAAGATGAAGACTAGCAGTAATGCCAAGATGATCACCAACTCTCATCCATCAACACACATTTCGAGCCTAATAATTCTTTTGTTTCTAAATCTGTAAACCTAGCCTACATTACATCCCTTACAAAGTCTCTTCAGATTAAGGCACTTGAATTAACATAAGTGTTCACATGTCTTAAGCGTTGCTCGAAGAAGTGCAAGCAAGATTATTTCTATCTCATTTTGCAGAGTTCTTGACCTGTAAACATAGAGATGATTGTAGAATCACTTCTTTCGATAGCCTTGACTCAAAGAGTCCCCTTGTTAAGCCATTGACCAAGCCCATATTATGGTCCATGTTAAAGACCTCTCAAATTGATTAAGTTGTACCAATTGTGAGAATACTTAGACCCCTGTTTGGTATGATTATAGTAAAGTAGAATGATTCTCAAACTCCCATATCAATTATTAAGATGAAGTAGCCATTTCGTAAAAGTGAGTGAAAAATCCTTTCAGACCAAAAAGGTCTTTTACTTGACACATCAATGACACTCATGTGTTCGAAATGGATTGCTCTTTGGAAATTCTCGCCAATGTTGATTTGGTAATATAGGATTGATAAATTTGTGACACATGAACTACAAATGGATTGGAAATATTTGGTGATGATGAATGCATATACCTGTTGTTTCTAACCACATGTGATAGGTAAAGTTCTTATGAAAATTAAGTAGTTGTGATGCTCGATTCGCTCTCTGAAGTACTAGGACGTGTTCAAATACTCCAAGATTCCCAAAGCACTACTAGCAAGCAACTTTGAAGCAAGCCGATCAAGCCATCGGGTAAGAAACCCCTGGAAAGTATCTAATACCTCTGAGTGCCCAAAGCAAAATATGGTAACTCCTCCCATAAATTAAAGCGCTTAGATATCCTAGCTAAAATATTTCAATCATTAGTTAACATCTCAATTTGGATCTAAATGTTAACAAATATTTTTATCGAACATTTCATTTTGGACATGAATATTCTCTAATCTTTCTCGTCATACCTCAGTCTGGATCTAGGTATTTCGAGTTATCTTAATCCAGTATTTGACTCACCTAATATTGAGCATCTATTGGTTAAGTTGTCTTAATCCAATATTCATCTCACCTAACATTGAGTATTTATTGGTTAAATTCCCCAATTCTTGACATTTCAGTATGGATCTAATTGGCTCGAATCATTTCGTCGAATATTTCATTCTTGATATGAATGTTCTTTGATTTTTCTTGTTATACCTTAGTTTGTATATAAGTATTTTGAGACATCTTGCTCCAATGGCCATCTCACCTAACATTGAGCGTTTGTTAATTAAATTCATTCAGTTGCCTCAATTTGGATCTAGGCAATTCAATAAACATCAAACTCTTCAAGAAATCTGAAATAAAAACTAGATGTTTGTGGAGTAAAGATTCATCTTGTACCTCAAGATACTTTACTATACTGATTGGTAAGTAACTATAGGTACACTCTTTTTTTTTTCTTTTTTTTTTTTATTTGTTTTGCATTATATGTTTGCATTAACTTTTCATGCATCATATCATATTGCATTTTAAAATAGGATTCATTTTCCCACACAAAAAAACATTATATTACATATGCATGGTCAAAATTTAGGTCTCAATTTTTCTTTAAATGCAACATCTGCAAGCTCACCTTCAAAGAGGGGCAGCTGTTGATACATAAATTTTGATTGATTATTAGTAATTTAATACACAAAAATTTTAGGGATTAATTTTAACCCCTAAACAAAAATATTTGAACTAAATTGCATAACATATAGTTTTAGGAGCATTTATTGTTATTGCAATTTCAATGGTCCGATGGCAGATGAGCTCCAATTGGTGGTTCTAAGTTTTAATTTAATGAGTTGGACTAAGTCCACAGTGAGAGAGAATTTGGCTAAGCCTATTAAGGAGTGATGATTTGGAAGATGAGAATATTTTCGAGAAGATTCGCATTATTCTTCTAATATTCAATAAATATATACACTGTGGGATATATTTTTTGATAGAAGGGAAGGTGTTGGATGAAATATTAAAAAAATATTGAACGCGGAATACATATTCTTTGTGCAAAAGCTAAGTAAAGCAATATGCAAATTTATCCTCTTTCCTTGAATAATATAGTTATCTCACCTATAAAAAGGAGGCCACACACACGAAATAAAAAAATATATATAAAAAAGAGAAGAGACTCCCTTCTTGGCAACGGGAGAGAGAATTGAGAGTAGAAAGAGAGAGGGATCATTCACGAGAGAAAAAGGGGTTGTTTTTCCGGAGAAAGGACACAAGTGAGATTTATTCTTCCTTGGGGCTCTCCGACACATTCACCAGAAAAGTCAAGCGAAAAGACAAATAGTAATCTCCTTTTTCCTTTGGTGCTCGGCCCGCAAAATTCAACCTGCAACTAGCAATCCTGTGCTGCCGCCAAGCTCCTTCCAACGGCCAACGCCTATGAAGCCGAGCAACTTCTGTGCAGTGCCTCACCAAGCTCCCGACGGCGATTCCAGCCAGCCCACACTGCGCGACGACCAGCCGTTACCGTTGCTGACCTTTCACCAAGTGGCAGAGTTGTTCTTCTGTTTTGCAGGCTTGTCGAGGGAATCTTTAGCCGAGTGCGATCCTGCGACATACCAAATTGGCAAGCGACGTACCCAGCTGGCAAGCCGAGTCCGCTTGTTGCACCACCATGATTAAGAAGCTCACCTGCTGCTCGCCGTCGACTTTTGTGGGTTCACCAAACAGAGGTGCCGCCCTGACGTCTGTCTTAGCAATAACGCCCCACCATTGAATAACCCTCTACCGATTCACCACTTGTCAATCTGGTTCACGAGTTGCCAAATTTGAAAGCAAATATTCAGATTAGGTAAAAAAAAATCTTGTCTAATTTTATTTTCGAATATTTTGTTTTCTTATTTGAAATATCATTGATGCATGTGATAAAATTCATTATATATTATCATATTCATAATATCGAGTAGCCTTTTAAATTAAGAAATTTTCCTAATTTCATAATGTGCATATGATTGCCGGTTCGATTTTATGCTCGAAATATGACTTGTAATCACACAAAAAAATCGTCAATCCAATCTCACACCCAAGATATGATTCGTGATTTTCTGAAAAATTAGCCAATCCAATCTCAAGCTCGAGATACTATTTGTCAATTTATTTCCATATTTAACGGACATGGATGGTATCTTACGTGACTTGGTGCCGTGCTCAATGTAAATGTGATTTATTTTTATATTTACCGGATTTGAATTATTTTTAAAACATCCAAAAAAGACTAGACAATAAAATAGAGTAGATTCATTTTAGATAATATTGCATATTTAGGGTAATTTCTTATTTCGAATTTTTTTTTCAAAATATCTTCCCCATTATAGTTGTAATATATTATTTGCTCATTTTACTACACTCAAAATGGGTTGAATATATATGATGCAAATCCAAAAAGACCCACGTAGATTGGATTTTGCCATTTTAAACTCATTTCAAATGGTTTTTAAAATTTTAAGTGACTCATACACTAAAATTTGGAAAATGGGTTTCTATACATATTGCCACCTCTAGATATACACGTCACATGAATGTGGCCTGATCTTGCCCGTTTATTTACTTTTTTAATTACATTTGTTATATCAATGGTGACAGATTGTAGAAAGTAGACGAGTACTGTTTTAAAGTTGAATCATTGATTAATCACATCTTGTTTGGAGGTTTTATAAACATTTCACATTCTAATCGTCACCTTATGTTGATTCCCCACAGGTCCTCCACACAAATATCGATAAGAATATTAATATTATGAAAACGATTAAAGATGCTACTTATCACGGTCGTGCATGGGTATGGCCTGTCCTTGTCCATTTGTTCTCTTAATTACATATCGTTACATCGAGGATGACAGATTATTAAAAAATACTTATTAAACAAGTGACAATCCAAGTCGAATCATTTTCTTACTTTAACAGCTGGTGGTCATCTGTTTTTTAATTTTTTTAAGCCACATGATGAGTTGCACTTTAAATTTTATAATGCGAAGAATCAACCAAAGAGATCGATTTTAGTCGATTCATTTTCTTTCTTTAACAGCTGGTGGCCATTTGTTTTATAATTTTTTTTAAGCCGCATGATGTGCTGCAATTTAAATTTTATAATGCGAAGAATCAAGCAAAGAAATCAATTTAACTCGACAATCGTTGTCTTAAATGAGAAGACGAAGAGCAATCATTTTTTAATGTTATTTTTGGCTAGTGACGACATGGAGCAATGTGCTATCACGTGTTCAGCTTTCCAAGAAATTGACCGGCGCTTCTTTAAGGCCTTAACTAAGGTGAGATGATCGAGCTGTATAATTCATACTCATCTCCTCTTTCTTTCTTGTGGTTTGGGTCTTTGTTAAGGGTCTTAATAATTGGGTCGCTAATACTAATGAGGATGCTCAGCTAATAACTCTTAGCTTTTTTGGGTCAATCACAAATCTTGAATATTGTGAGTCTTACATGAAATTGAATAAAATACAAGTGTTTTGATATACAACATCCATTAGCATGATAAGTCTCAGTCACCGCGCTTTAGAACAGAGAACTTCTCTTGCTGAATGCTAGCGTTGGCATATCAACTAGGCATTGCAATCAGTCACTGAAGGTGTTACATACATCTCAAATTCTAATTGCCATTCTATTTTGATACGGACAAACGCCCACATACAAATATCAATGAAAGTATTAGTAATTTGAAAGAGATTTAAGATACTATATATTGCAATCATGTATTAGTTACTTATCAAGAATCATGTATTTTCTTTAGTACTCTGGAAATTCCAAGGGTCTCCATGTGCATTTGCCTTGGTACATGGCACAAACAATAGTTTCTAAACGATCGGTCAATAATCACCACTATTTTGAAAAATATGTGCAGCCACTCTTTACTTTCGTACATAAGTCTTCTTCTATAAAATTGGCAAATAGAAACAAAAACCCTTTTGTCACATCACAGTCTGACTTGGCGCACATGGTCACCGAGCAATAAGTTGATTAGATATTGTGGCGGCATATGGCCGAAACAAAGGTATTGCGATCTATGCATCAGTCATCCAATTACATTTGTAATGAAAACTATTGTATAGATTGGTTCTATGAATTTATCCATGGTGTCATTTGGTTTTCAGATGAGCCCTTAACGTAATAATTGACAGTGCATATTTGTGTTCTTTCGTACATTGAAAAGGCAAAGAGTATGTAGGCAAAGAGTAAGTTACCAGTACATACTCTTTGGGATATGGAAAAGGACCTCTAAGGACTTGGCAGAAGTGTTTCTACCAAAAGCTAATCCTCGGAATCGGGTAAAAGAAGATGGACAAGAGAATCTTTCATTTGATTATAATTATAATGAACCTCAAAGCATAAAAAAAAAAGAAGAGGGCCTTAAAAGGCGTGAAACAACAGAGACTGAAGCAGGGCACGACAAATAACAAATAGTTTAAGCGAAGGCGGTCCAGCAATAGCTTCCGATCAAGGCCCTCTAAAAGAAAAAATTATTGTAAGGCTTGCGGCAACATATGTTTCGATTTGTGATGTCACGCAAGTATTCGCTGATTGGATTACTTGTCATAATATTTACATTAAATATAAAGGTGTCGTCAGGAAAATGAAAATAAATTTAAAGAACCTCTTCGTAGTGGCGATAAAACAGGAGATGGGCCATTTGCTGGTTTTGTCTCGTTTTATTTTTTCAATGTTGGATTGGAATAAAGACAACATAGGAGTATTAGTTTAAATGGAAAACCGTTCTTTACGACACATTTGCCGAATCTTACCGCGAGTTTTGGTCGTGATTTTTGTTTCGGTGTTTTATTCAGATAGGCCTTATCTAGGGATGGGATGTTCTTTTCTCTAGGTTTGTCATCTTTTGGCACTGTGGAATGTGGATGAGATTGACTCATTTAAATAGCAATCTTAGGTAATGGCATCTCATTATTGGAATAAGTACTGCTTTGTCAATAAGAAGATAAAAGGTTCCAAGTTACGCCCAAGACTGTCAATAAGTAGAATATTTTCCAAAATCGCTGTTGAATATTTAAATCAATGACACAGCTAGTATACGTTTTAGAATTATTCGATCTAGATACCATTGTGAAAATAAAACATTTATCTTTTTCTTGTTCAACTAGCTTAATTAAAGTATTACCTCTATATTTTTCATGGGCTTCTAGATAGATAGATGTCCATGTTTGTGCCCCTGGGTTACAATAAAATGCTAACTTTATATAGTAAATTTTGTGTGTGCACTTCTTCCTCATAAACTTTATTATCAACTTTATTGCGGAGAGAGCATCACTCATAACTGTCGTTAGTCATAGGATTTTCTTTGTTAGAGATTAGTCATAACTTTTTCAAATAGTCAGAATAAATATAAGGATTTAGCACTAATTTGACATTCTAATCAAACAATTATGGCAGCATTTGAGAAAAGGAGTAAGGAAGCTGTGGAGGCACCCAGTGTTCCAGTTGAGCAAGCCCCAGAAGAAGACGCGAAGTTTTGGGACTGTAAATGGCAGAGGAGGTGACGGAGGAGTAATAACTAATAGGTTGGGTATGAAATGTAAGTATTGGAACGTTTTTCGGTTCATTGCCTTCTGTTTTCTGTAAGAAATAAGTCGGAATGCACTAATTAAAGGAGTCGTGTGTCACCAGACCATGTTTTAAAGCCTCAAATCATTGCGAGGTTTTTGGGCAAAAAAAAATGTCCACTTTTGACGAGATTCACGCGGCACAGTGGTACTCGGCATAAGATGGACCACTTTTTTCAAAATGACTGTCATGAAATAGGAATACGCAAGAGTAACTCCGAAAGATTCCGAACCACGTTTTATCATTACTTCTGTTGACTTCTTGTTCTATTTGCTTGCACTTATATTAAGTACCTTTTTTCTGCCTCTTGCTTTCCCTGAAAAAAAATTGAAAATGAAAAAATGTAGGTTTGTAAATTATGAAAAACCATATAACTCCCCATGCCAATAACTATTTATTAAGAAATTTTTAAAACAATTATTGGTAACTATAATTTTTGAAAATAAATGTTAAAAGTAAAAGAATTCAAACAGACCGAAGCATTTAGAAAAAAGCCTTGGGGGAGGGGGGCAGATACGATCAAAATGAGAGACCACGAAACAGTGTTAGTCTTGGCTTGCAATCGTTTTCCATATTAATTTTGTCACAAAAGGGTAGCAAAATTCAAGAAAGCAAACTAGTTTAAAATTTTAATGAAGAATGGCCAAGGATTCAATTCTTTAGAAGTTCTAATCTAACTTTTATAATTGAAGTTACTTCAAACTTAACAATCATAATTGTCACGCCCCGACTCTCGACCACACGACAACCCATATTCTCTTGCGGTCATTTAAATACGACGTCCCAAGGTGTGTTGTTGACTATTATTTTTATCTTTTAATTAAATGCATGCGAAAGCGAATCACAACCACCTAGTCAATTACAAAAGCAGGGATTGCAGGAAAACCTAATAAGAACACATTCAAAAATATCGCTTTATTTATCTATTGATTAACCCCATGAAGTTTATAAGTACAAGCCCTTACCACAAGCATCTTTCAATTGAGCCAATGAAACCAACAAGTCGGGGTTAATCTACTCCCTTCAAATATTGAGCCGTAACACATGTTGGTTCTCCATCCTACAAACTTGAAAATGGTTATACAATAACCAGTGAGATAAAATCTCAGTAAGTCAAAATCCTAAGTCTCAGTTAGAAACTCCACTCGCCTCAAGGCAGTCTAAACATACAACCTAGCATCAACAACCAATCAATCATAACATCTCAGAGAAGTATTATCAGGAGACAATTCAATAATCAGATGCAAATACAAGCGATCCTACATTGCCTTAGCATATGCAACTTATAGAAACTGTCATTTAAATCATAACAAGATAAAGAGATATGCAAATAATCAAAGCACTACACATGGTTTTCTCCTACCTAGATATTCACACGTACTCCAATTATTATGACTCCTTAGGCCACGGCACAACCTTATAGTTGGTGGTCAACTAGTCCTAAACTAGGCATTGTCCTCCCCCGTGAGGCACAGCTACATCAAGGGCTCTCCCCCAAAACATCATTCCCGAAAGAGCATGGGTTTGGCCTCTACCACAACTCCACAACTAACCATTGTCAGGCAACCCCATGGATATGGCACAACCCCGAAGGATTGGCAGTCATTCGACAGCACCGAGCTCTTCTTTTAATGTAACCATGTAACACATCATTAATCAATTCATTCTTTTCTTTTCTCTGTCGTCAATGCAAACATGGTTCATGCTCACGCGACATACTATTGTAGTTGTCATGCGTATAATGTAATGCAGCAATAACTAATTGTCACATAAACTTGCATAATTCAATAGTCCAAATGCAGCCATCAAACAGTAACTCGAGTCATAATATAACAATCAATTCCGACTAATCAACATCACGATACTTGCGTGCATTTCCAAAATAACCACGTACCTCAATAACTAACGATACCCAACCACGTGTCTCAATATTTAATAATAGATAAACACGTGTCTCCACGACTAACGACAATCAATAATTCCCCTAAATAATCAATCATCTCAAAATAAGTATAAACTAGGATTATAACCCAAAAATACTCATTTATAAGGTATACAATACTATAGTCAATTATTCTGATAAAATAATTTAACTCTCACGAAATATTTATAAATTTACAACAATACTAAAATCAATTAATCCACCCCATTAATTTCATTTCCAAAAACTCCCATTTAATAACAAGGTATTAATCACAATTGACATTAGAAAATAGGCTCTAGTGATTTTTCCCACAAAATTAATCAAATAAATCCATTTCCAATAAATAAATACAATTAATTATTTTCCCCAAAAATAATTAATTTTCAGAAATAAATAAATAATAATTCGAAATTATAAAATAATATAATTAATATTTAAATAATTCCAACAATAATAAATAATTATTATTTATTTCAAAAATATATATTTATTAATATTAACCATGGCTACTATTCTAACCCAACTATGGTTAACTAACCCAACTGAGATTACTTTGATATAACCCTAGTTACTTTAATCTAATCACAATTACTTTAAACAACTACAGTTACTTTAATCTAATCTCGGTTACTTTATTCTAACCATGATTAGCACTAAGCAAGATTAAGCAATAATATAAAATACTAATTATCCATCATCCAAAACATAAATCAAGGATTAAACTAATTAAACTACTCCTAAGAAGATTAATCCCTAACTAAGGGATTAAGAAATTGACTCACGGTTTAGCGATTCCAACAACACGGGCATAACGGCAGGGGTGTGGGTGATGCGTGGCTATGTCCAAAATGGCGAGACAAGCGGTGTCGAAAATGGGTCTCGGCAAGGTGGGGTGGCTCCAGTTCGGCAAGAACGGTGGGCGGATAGCTCACGGACGGGTGGTGCGGCTCCTCGGTAGTGGATGGCAGCTTGCGAATGATGATGGTGTGCGGCCAAGGCACAAGATGGTAGCTGGTTTGGGGGAAAAACAGCAGCACATGCTGCTGTTTTGGGAGGAAAAACAGAAAAGAAACTCAAGAGAGAAAGGAGAGAGACCAAAGGGAAAAAGGTGGGGGTGGCCGGTGGACGTGAGAAGAAAATGAGGGGAAGAGAAAAGTCAACAAGGGAGGAAGAAAGAAACGTGTGGAGGAAGGTGGGAGGAGAGAAAAGAAAAGAAAATAAGACAACTTCCTATACAAGCTTCTAGAAAGGGGCATTTTAGTCTTTTAACTCCTGAAGCACAAATTCCCAAATATTTTGCTCCAAATCTTGGCCTGTTGAATCCTTTTCTGATAATTCCTAGGCTTATCGATAAATTCGAGAATCAATGAAGCAGCATCTAATATTTTAGTCCCGATATCCTTGAAAGTTCGACACCCGAAATAGGATTGAAACTTGTGGTTAAAATCGATCAATCACGACTTTAGTACAACCTAACTATTGGGCAGCGTTTAGGGGTTCTCAAGCGTTTGAACCGTGGTTGATAGCTTTTCAATCCACGATTGTACCTATTCAAATAAGGGTGATCTTTAATTGTCATGTAATCATGAGGGGTTAATTGTTCACTCTAAGTACAAGGCCAAAAGGAAATTGGTTTAACTTTGTTTACAGTCAATATCGAAGTCATGCGGAATTATCCGCAATCCGACCTCGTATTTCTGCTAAATTGACTTATTTCCGTTCGCTAATTAACCTGCAATAGTATAGTATCATCCCTCTTTGATCTTTATGGTCGAGCAACCTATCCCTAATTGAATTCACTGGTTATACGCGTATCGATCCTTAATTATCTTTCCAAATAATTAGTTAACTCATGAGGGGCCAACTCAGAATAAACATAACTAATAGTATATTGATAAAATAACCATTTCATATATCTTGAAATGAGTCAAAATTCAGAATGTTATGATAATGATGGAAATAAATACGCTCTTAATCAAAATTAACTAACTAAGCCATCGGACAATGTCTCAATTAATGAAGAAATCCCATGAAATGTGAACATTGAATCATTCCAAAGCATGAGAACATCATGTGACCTTCCCAAGTACTACGTTAGATAATCTTTTGTCTCTTTGTACTTTTCTCTAACCTATAACAAATGAAACAAGTAATCTACTATTCATGCATTTATATCACTCATCTTATATTTGTGTGCATCCGCACATTCCTATCATTATAATATAGCAAATATGCCATTGGCTCTATTTAAAAACATTGCAGTGGAGTTCCCATCCGCGTGGATTATATTCCAATTAATCACCAAAAGAAGCAAACCCATACCATTTAACTAGAGGCTATATTTTCTTGAGAAATTGTGCAAAATGCATAATACACTTATTCTTTTCACTAAAAATTTTATACTTGCTTAACATATCTCTCTTGCAAATTACTAAATATCAATAACATGATAATTTTATGTTAAGATTGTCATTTTCTTAAATAATTATAAATGATGCAAAATAAACTTATTTTTGTAACAAAAAGATATGGTTACTTAACCCAAGTAGTGTTGCTTTTGGCTGGGGGCATTGAAGGATTTATAAGAAACTAGAGGTCACCCATTTCAAATCTCACAATGTTTCTTGGGTTTAGAGTCTCCAACATAGGACAAAAGCATGAGCTTAATCGATTCATGGGATTTGCAAGATATTTTATGAGCATATAGGTAGATGGGTCTCTCCATCTATGCCCCTATATTATAAAGGAGCACATTTGCCCTAGGAGAATGCTAACTTATATATAGTAATTTTTTTAAATACACTTTTTCCTCATAAGCTAGGTAGATGTTACGCAAAAGGTTGTCATGACCTCACCCTTGGAAACGGGTTGGATCACCTAGGGTTTGGCTAATGGATTACTAAGTTTGAACTTAGCTCGGGTTCTCCCAAGCCCATACCAATTCGCGACTTAGAATTCAAGTTATTAACATACCTATAATTTTCAATTATGGTCACTACTAATATATTTTTGATGGGCTGATTAAAAACCAAGTAAGTAATGAAAGAATTACTTTACTCTTACGAACTAGAGATTATGGGATCGAGGACTTGATTATGTTAGATTTCTCTAATGCCCTTTCGATACCTTTTCTCTTTTATTTATACATATTTTTTTGCAAGCCTGCATTAATGTTAATTTACTCCCTAACATGCAATGTGATCATGTGAGTATGCAATCATTATTTAACACCAAATAAAACAAAGCCATCAATAAATTGCGAGCATAGGGAAGAGATACTTACCTCAAAGCAATGAAAGCATTTGCGATGTTAGTTTAAAAAACACATCAATGATCCTAAATATGATTTCTAATCAACACGCAATCACTCAATTTTTTTTAAGGATTTTCACTTATTTTATGAGGCCTAAAACTACGTACAATGCATGCAATGACATACAAAATAGTTTAACTAAAAAGATGCACCAAAAATGACCTAATTCTATGTGACAATTACATTTTTTTATGTTTTCTTTTCTTCTATAATCAAAACTCGAAATTAAAAATAACCTATACTTAAACATGTAATTTTAATTAAGGAAATGGAAGATCTCCTTTTGATGCCTCCCAATACTATTTAATTGACAGTTGAAGATGGTAATAGTAATATGAATTGCTAGATTATGTAGGAATTGTCTTATTGTTCCTTTACTTGACAGTCACTATTGCCAATGTCTAAGTCTCCACCCCCTTTCCTCCATCGCTAATTGGCAAAATTGGCAGGTACTGGCTTTAAACCTCTGCTTGTGCAGGTCAATGAAATCATAATAATATTATACAGAAATAAGATTATATTTAAGTTAACTGAACAGGAAAAAAAAATTGAAGTTCAATTTTCGAAATGGTATAAGATCGAAACAGCTTGTAAACATAAAATGGACCTGTTTTTTGTTCTATATATTGAATAGCAACTTTTGTCGATGTTCTACTTATTGACATATTAAGACTTGGGCTAACTTACACCTTATATCTTATTAATGTGGTCCATTAGTTGAAAATAAGTCTCGACCTTTCCTGCATTAAATTTCAAACTTTCTCAGTTTTTTTTTTTTTGACATAGAGTCCATCAAATCATCCCTTTCAGTTCAAAAAAAAAAGTCAATTTGCAAGGAAAAAATGTCAAATTATTACTAAACCTATATGTTTATATGACTATTTGAAAACGGTTATGACTAATTTCTAACAAAAAATTGTTATGACTAATTAAACCCATGAGGGATTGTGCCTTTGTAATTAAGTTGATAAAGATCGTTTGTACAATAACTACCTAGCTTATGAGGAATAAGTGCATACTATCTAAGCCCCACGTATAGGTTAAATTCAGGTAATTAATTTGTATGGGTGTATTAACCAATTCACACTCAGTTTGTGTGATTCAAACGAGCAACCTTTAACTCGAGTTGAAAATCCTGCAACACTCCAATCCTGGGATTAATTAAGCATGATTTTTTATCATAAAGAATAAGTTAATTTTACATTGTGTATCCTTTCTTAAGAAAATGACATTGTTAACTTACAATGGTATAGATTAATATTCCAAAGCACATTTTCATAGTAGCATCAAATTTAAGGTTTCCACAAGGTCTTTAACTTATTTTTCATTGAACCTTTATTGTAATTTCTATACAATATCTCACACTCTATTTTATTTCATACCAATATTTGTCATTGGAATGTTAAAGCATGAAATCATCAATATTTCTCTATTTTGACATGAATGCCTATATAGTTTGCACGTAGTTAAAAAAAAGCATTGACAAATATTCATGATATAAGAAATTTAAAAATTAAAAAGTTGAGAAGAATAACTAACATGAAGTGGGAGCAAAGGCAAAATACATTAAAGCTTACGTTTGGAATAATATATAAAAGCATAGTCTTAGACCCATGCAATAAACAAACATCTTGCTATCGATGCGAGCATGTGCATGGTATCCAATGACTTTGCTTTTCACGTGATTTAGTTTGTAATTGTCGTATCCCATTTTTCTAAACCGTGAAATGCGGATCTTCTTTGTGCCTTTTAAGGCCTTTTTTTTTTGTCTTTAACTCTCGGATTTGAGGTTCGTATATATTGTAATCAAATGGAAGATTCTTTTGCATCTTACTTTCCCCGACTCCAAGGATTAGTTTTTGGTAGGAACCCTACTGCATATTGCAAATGCACGGATGCCAAAACTTTTGTCTTGAGCACATGCCCTTCCACGATATTTAATTCACTTATTACTATGTGACCATGTGTATCCAGTTGGATAATGACGTAGCAAAAGGTTCATGCTCCTTTGATACGCCCCCCAACGCCACCGCCCCCGCCGCCCCCCACCCCCGCGCGGGCCGCCGTAAAATCAGGCATGAAGACGAAAGAGAAACACAATCTTGTTGACCAGAGAGTCGTCACGCATACTTTTTAAAGAGATCCAAGTGGGCCACAAACCAAAAATGAAAAGCAAAAGGGGTTGCACGAAAACGCCTTAAAACTAAAATTGGACCTTCATCTCATTTAAGTATCCATAATAAGCCCAATCCATTTTAGGACCTTTGAAATGTTGGTCAGCCCAATTCATTTTAGGTCACGACTAGCATCATAAGACGTCCCTAGTTCTTTATGGTTGATAACCATATGGTGGAACCACGGAAACAATGGCATGGTGCTCCATGCAAGAAATAATGAAGAAACAGTCAATTTTCAATATGTTGAATCAAAATCCAAAAGCTCTTGCACTTAACAAAGCCTTCTTGAGTACACATTCGTGGGAACATGTCTGGAAACCGATCTCCATAGATTTTTGATATATTTAGAACTTATCTTAAATTTGGGACTGAATTTTTTATTAAATATATGTGAAGACTACTAATCTCTAATGAATAATACTAATAAGTGTAAAAGTACTATCCACATTGATTTTTATATCTTTCTAGATTTCCATTAGGTCCCCTACTAGTGTTAGATATAATTTACACATTTTCCGTTCAATGGCTAATTCGTGAAGGAATTCAGTAACAAAACTTAACTCCAAACACTTATGTCACTTATCCAAGCATGATCAGATTCATTAACTGCATAAATTTACTAGAAAAATTTACTAAGGATATTGAAATATTTTCAGTGTTAAACTCCATCACTGATGATCGGATCTTTATCAGACTCTTCGAACATGGAGACTCTAAACACAATATCATCCCGATCAATGAGCTCAAACACACAAAAATGTCTTTCACATGTGGGCGTGTTCTCTCACCAATGCAAAACAATAGAAGGAGAAGAAAGCCGTCCGGGCGATTGGATAGCTACTGAACTCCATCAGTCCATGATCTATCCGAATACACGAGTCACGTTCTCTTGTTTTCCTGGAAATGTTTCTTGATGAATCCGTAAGGAACAGCCTTGGGGTACGCATGTTTGAAACACCAATTGATGACATTAGCGTAAGCTGATGAGAGAAGCACAAACAATGCGGATTACTAACTTGAGTAACTTTAAGGAGCAATATTAAGTAGCTAACGAAAGCCATCGATCTTAACCTAGTCACTTGTCACAAGCTTTCTTACCGAAATTAGACGTTGTATATGTTTTCCAAAGAGGTGGGAATGGGGCAGGACTAAATTCCGGGCGGAAGAAAGCTACCTGAAGCAAGGCAAAGGTGCACCTTGGATTAAGCTGAGAATTTTGAAGAAAATAACATGGTCACATGCTATCCTACACAAACGGGTTCAACTTAGCAAAAATAACTTAAAATATGATGTAGTATGGATAGCGTCAATAATGGAATTGGAGATACGCCAGTGATAAATTAAGCTCAGGATCTCAGCACGCGTCTCTTCATAATAAGTTGGCTACATCACCAGCTTGAAAAAAGGGATGCTCTAATTCAAATTCACCGGCTAATTCAAATGCAGCAAGACGCATTTAGAGCCACAGATAACCAACTCAGGGTGACTTTGCATCTCGACTGTTTAATTCAAATGCAGCAAGATGCATTAATGCACTTAAACTGCAACCAATCTTGGATCCACTCGAGCAGGTGTCACTTATAGTGTTATAAAACTATAAGTGACACCTGCTCGAGTGGATCCAAGATTGGTTGCAGTTTAAGTGCATTAATGGTAACGAGTGGGCCTAAGAAAGTAGATCGATCAGCCAAAGTTGTTGCAGGATCATCTGCTGTATACTTCCGTTTTTTTATATACTGCTTGAGGTACAGGTAAATGAGCAGCTTACTATTCACATTGATTCTTACTTGGTATAGGCAAAAAGGGCTTGAGCGAATGGGTAGTGAGGCTGGTGTACTGTGAGAAGTGGTGCAGGTGTTGAGAATAAATCAAGGACAGAAAAAAAGCTATGGCTATGCATAATTTAGGAGAGAGACAACAACTGAGTTTAATTTTTTGGAAGACTTCTAGGATCCTAATCTTCCCAAACAACACTACTATGTCAAGCAAAGCAGATTACTCTTGTCCATTTTCAACGAAGACATATGCTAATTATTAATCTTCTCTTGAAGATTTGTTATTCACTCTCTCTCTCTCCAGCCTCTACCGGCAGAGTCTTCTCCTTCAAGTTCTCCTTCTGAGCCATCAACATCTTATATAACTTCTTTCTTGTGACTAGAACTTTCAGGGTCACACCGTTCGAAAACTCCAAAGTCATCTTCGTCTAAAACATGGAAGTATAAATTAGGGGCTCTGCATGAGGTCTTGGCTGGAAGCAGTGCGCAACCATGCATCAAAAGCAATGACTAAATGCAGGATTTACTCTGCTTTGGAAACGAAGCAGCACCGGATGTGCATGGTAACAGAACATGAGCATCAACTAAGTATAGATTTTTTAGATGAATGATGAGAGCGTACAAGCAATCGTTCGATCATAATACCACGATTGCAAAACCTCCCTCGGTTGCTTGTGAATCTGAATTATATTACTCAAAGCTTCCTGTGAATCGACATTTTCAGGCGTTGCCATCAGCTGCGGAGGTCAAAAAAACCCAATGAAATGAAAGCCAACCTCACTGACAGTATCAGTCGTTACCGCCAATTTTTACATATTCAGTGGGAAACAATGCACATAAAAATAGTTAGCAAGAACGATAGAAAGTTTCATCTCTTCGAGTCTTCCCGCAAATTAACATGGCATTGTGCGAACACTCTGAATTTTAGGGCATCTGTCAACGGGAAAACGACATGTTTTAATTTTTTCAATCGAAAATCTTATCGGTCTTCCAATCTTCAATATGGAAAATCTAATCCTTTAGAGTCTTCTTTTCTATTTCCCGTTTGATGATGCCTGCTAGTTATAGGATGTAGGAAACCACATTTTTTCATCTTTTTTTCTTTTTGCGTACTCAGCTGCCGAATAGATTTATAATGACACGTCAGCTGCGGCGTATGTTATTTAACGGTAGTTTCAACGGATGGGGTAAGCATGCCTCCGTGATCCATTTTAAAGTTTCCCTTTTTTATTATTAATTCAGAAAATGTGGTGGAAGAAGTGAGTGCCAATTTAAAGGATTGACTAACTTTAAAAGGGGAAGAGCTTTTCTTTTCATCCTCGTTATTATTTTTGATTTAGTGAAAAATATTTCTAAGAAATTTAGAATACACTGGTTAAACAACCAATTTAGGAAACTATTACCGCAATAGTTTCTTGGTTTGACCTGCCTCTTGCAATCTAATTCGACAGCTCTACAAAATGGTCTTGGATTCTGATTTTATCACTTGCCTTGGCATCTATAATATCTAGATTTGCAATGCAAAATGACAAGACACTTACAGTACATGTGATGTAATCAGTTCGGTTTGATATGGGGAAGCCCAAAGCCAAACTAAGGACTACTTTAATAGCAACTCTTTACATGTGAACCCCTAAATGCAAGGAAAAGTGTCGCACCTCAACTCTCGAGCTCACGACGACAACCCCAAATCACTTAAGGTCTAAATGTACGACATCTCATGTACTATCATCGGTCAATTCATTTTATCTTATCATTAAGCATATGCGGAAGTGAAACAAACACCCCAACCAACAATCAAGGGGGATAATAGCAAATATAGCAGAGGAAAGACAAGAATACCATTTTATTTATCTACAAGGTCAGCTTGAACAATAGCATACATATATACATGCCTTACCATAGGCGATATGCTAAGGCCTATTCAAAAAGGAACCGGCCCGGCTAAACTATCTCTGTACAAGTGGGGGAGGGCTCGTCAAAAGGAGACTAGGCCACAAATGCCTACTCACTATCCTCCGAAGGCTCAATCTCTCTAGTCATTGGGTCAAAGATCTTGCCATCAGGGGGATCTAGGTCCATGGGATCCCAAACCTCGTCAGTCGGCCCCATAGGCAGGACTAGTCCATCGAAACCCCTTAGGCAACCGTAGAGGATGCCCCACATCCGTATGAACCACGCCTTAAAGACGTGCAACACATAATGGTCTCTCGAACCCTCATCCACCCTTACTGTCGTCACATGGTGCTCATACACAAAATTACGACTCGGGATGAGCCGCGTTGTCACAGTGGTGCTCATGTCCACGGCGACATTGAACCACACTGGATACTATGTCATCCCAAGGTCCTAAAAAATTTTAACCACGATGATATGAAATAAACTTAGCAAGTTAAAGTGCTAAGTCTCAATTAGGAATTTTTGCTCGCCTCGAGGTAGTCTAATATACAATCTACTCTTGACAATCAACCAAGCACCACACCTCAAAGAAGCACTATTAGAAGACAGTCCAATAATCAGTTGCAACCACAGGCAACCCTACCTTACCTTGGCACACACAACCTGCATAAAATGTCACTCAATCATAACAAGATTAACAAGGGTGCAAATAATTAGAGTATTGCATATAACTTTCTCATGTCTCAATATCCATACGTGCTTCGATTATTACAACCCCCTAGGCCACAACACAACCTTATGGTTGGCGGTCAATTGGCATAGACCAAGCATCGCCTTCCCCTATGAGATATGACAACGTCATAAGCTATCCCCCACCGATGGAATTCCGAAGGAGCATGGACCCAGTCTCTACTGCGACTCCACATCTGACCACTGTTAGGTGACCCAATGGTCAAGGCACAACCACGAAGGATTGGCGGTCATCTGACAATGCCGAGCTCTCCTCTTAATGTGACCATGCAACACATTATCAAGTAATTTGTTATTTTCTTTTCTCTATTGTGAGTGCAACATAGTTCATGCCCACACGACATGCTATTGCAGTTAGCACACGTATAATGAAATGCAGCAATATCTAACAGTCACGTACAACAGCAACAATCCAAGTAGTCACGAAAATTGCAACAATAAAAAATGTAGTTAATTGTTTTTAATGTTAAGTGGATTAATTGTTTTAATAGTATTATTAAAAGTCGATCATTTTATGGGAATTATGAGATGTCCTTGGATATTAATTGATCTGCCATCAAAAGCTAAAGTAATCACTAATATTATAATCTAATCAATCATCATTGAACAAAGTAACTGTAGTTGGTTAACCCCTAACTAAGGGATTAGGAAATTAACTCATGTGGCCTAAAACCAAGCAACAATGGAGCTAGGGCTATGCAGGGTTAGCTTGGGGATGGTGATGGACGACTGACGGTGGCTGATTTCGGCAAAAATAGGGCCAGAATGCTGTTGGGCGGAAAAAGGGTAGCAGTGGCTCCGACAATCAGACATCATATTGGAGTTTGACAAGCTTGACCATATTTTTGCTATACCACTCAAACAAAAATTTTATCTCTAAAAGCACTCTCTCTTGCTTAGTGCATAGTTCAGTTCATCTCTGCCCCCTTCGACTTCCTAGAAGCCTACCAAGAGTCATTTCCTATTTAGGTTCTCTAGCCTTGGCAGCCACTCCCCACCCTCATCGGATCAATCGTTATAAGCATCATCGAACTGCAAATCAACTAGCAAAAGTCCCTTTTGGACAAACATTAACTCATAGAGGTATTTTCCATCCTGACCAGTCTCATATCGAGTCTCACGGTCTTAACCTACTTGTGTAGGAATATTTGATGAACTCGATACAAATCAACCAAATTAGTAACCAATAGTGTTAAAATCATCTGCTTTCTTAATATTTTCTATTGCCTTATCTTCCATAAACATAACATTTCTGCTTCTTACAATTTTCTTTTCAATTGGATCATAAAATTTGTAGCCAAGCATATCTTGTTCATAATCAATAAATATGCACTGTCGTGTTTTCACATTAAGTTTAGACCTCTCATCTTTGGGAATATGCACAAATACTTTGCACCTAAAGACACACAAATAATCATAAGAAACATCTTTGCCTGTCCAAACTCTATTAGAAACATCACACTCCAAAGAAACACATGGAGTAAGATTTAATACATGCGCAAATGTACTTAAAGCCTCACCCCAAAAGGATCAAAGTAGCTTTGGCTGTGGAAGTAAGCATCTTACCATTTCAACCAATGTTTTGTTCATTCTCTCATCTAAGCCATTTAACTGAGGCGTATTGAGAGGTGTCTTTCGATGTCAAATACCTTGTTGTCTGTAATATTCATCAAAATGTTCAATATACTCTCCCTCCGTTATTACTTTTGATACATTTCAATTTCTTTCCAGATTGTCTCTCAATTGAAGCTTGAAATTGTTAAAAGCATCTAATACTTGATCATTAGTTTTTAAGGTATTAATCCAAATTTTCCTTGAAAAATTATCTATGAAGGTAATAAAATAAAGAGAGCCACCAAGTGATTTTATTTTCATAGCATCACAAACATGAGAATGCACTAAATCAAATATACCTAACTTTCTTGAAGGAAGGGAGCTTTTAAATGCAACTCTTTTGTGTTTTCTTGCTAAATAGTGAGCACACTTTTTTAGCGCTAAATATTTTATTCCTGAAAGGAGCTCATTGTTGGCCAATGTTGACAAAACCTTCTCACTGAAGTGACAAAGCCTCTTTTGCCATAACTCAGCTGCATCTTCGTTGTCTATTGCATTAATTTTGTCTGTAGACAAATTTGCCTACATAATGTACAACGGAGAATATTTTTCACCATTAACCACAACAAGAGAACCTTTGGTGAGTTTTCATTGACTATCACTGAATATACTGCTCATCATCCAACTTATCTGTGCAAATCAAATTCAAGCGGATATCAAGTATATGTTTAGCATTATTTAATACTAATCTCGTGCTATTGTTGGTTTCTAGGCACACATCATCGATGCCTACAACTTGAGTCAGCCCATTATTTCCCATCTTCACAAATTTAAAGTCACAAGACTTGTATGATGTAAAGAAATCCTTATGAGATGTAGAATAAATAGATGCACTACTATCAATTACCCAACTAATCTCATGAGATACAAAATTCACCACATCACCATAAAAAATAATGAGAAGGTTTTCTTTAAGTGCAGCAACACGATTGTCATAACTGTCATTATCACTTTTCTTCTCTTTACCTTTCTTCTTTTGTTTCTCCCTTTTGAGCTGGCAACAAAACCTCTGAATGTCCCTTCTGATGACAATAATGGCACTCAACATTAGCAAATTTATCATACTTACCTCTAGTTTTATCTTGACTTTTATCTCTATTTCTCGGACCTCGAGACTCATTTATTTCCCTTTTCTCAACAACCTAGGCATCATAATGTAAAGAGGATGATCCTTGTGTCTTCTTTCTCATCTTTTCATTCAAAATACAACTTTTGACCAAATTCATGGTAATCGTATATCCAGGGCAGAATTAGACAAAGATGTTCGGAATGTCTCCTATGAGTTTGGAAAAATACTAAGCAACCATAGTGTTTGTATTTAATTATCAAACTTGATTCCCATTGTAGCCAATTGATTTATAATTCCTCGAAAAGAATTTAAATGATCAGTCAAATGATTACCATCTTGATATCTCAAAGCCATTATCTGTTTTATTAAAAATAACTTATAATTCCCAGTCTTTCGAGCATATAACTGTTCGAGCTTATCCCATAAACTGCGTGCATGTGTTTCCTTAATAATATGATACAAAACATTATCATCCAGCCATTGCCTAATATAACCACATACTTGATGATGAAATATAAGACTATTCAGCATCAGTTTTATTTTCCAGTTTCTCTTCAGCAAATACGAGCAAATAAAAAAATTTCACATAAAATGTCTTCCATCTTCCCTTTCTAAATATGATAAATCGAGCCATTCAGTGTAACCATTCTACTCATATTCATTTATATTGTATAACACAAGGTAGAAAAATCAAGCAATAACCTAATGCTCTAATACCACTTTGATGAGAGAACGGTAACAACTCGAATTATATCGAATTAATGCAATGGAATAATATAATCTCTCCTATTGTGTAAACCTAATAAGAACCGATATTGTGGAGTAAAATAAATACCAAGCATGCAAACACAAGACGATTTTTTTTACGTGAAAAACTTCCTTAGTGTGAAGAGATAAAAACCATGGGATTGAAGTCCACTCAAAAATCTTCACTACTAATAAAATTGGGTCAACAATGTTCTTCTCTAGTAAATACTAGAGGTACATAGTACCAAAAACCTTAAGAACATAATTCTTCAAAATACGCATAAATTTCACAAGAGATCAATGATAAGTCTAACAAAAAACGTAGGTTTTGATCAATCCATGAAAAACCTAATGTAGGGAGCTTCAAATGAAAATCAAACTATTTAGATTTGATAAGAATGCACTACAAAAATGTTGACAAAATTTCAGCTCAATTGAACCGTGAATCGACCTCCAATGCCAGCTTGATATAAATCAGATTTTGCCCCAAGCCCTTAGAGTTTTTGCTTTCTCTTTTTCTCTTGTTACTGCGTCCTTTTGCGATTACAACTTTAAAGATGGTGAGAAACTCTATTTCTCCATATGACTTATCATATGAACTCAAACTCTTTTGGACTTGCAACTTATTGGGCTTCCTCCACGTAGGAGTGAACCCAACTAACACAAGCCCCGCCTCAATTTAGTCGAAACCATAGACCTCATAAAAAAACTAACTCAACCTCAACCTTATTAGGTTTACACAATAGGAGAACTTGTTCATCCATGGCATCTCTTTACTAGTTTCAGTTGCTGTAATAAATTTAGTTTCGATTGTAGAAAGTGCAACACACTTTTGTAATCTTGACTTTTATGACATAGCTCCACTCGCAAAAGAAATGAAATAACCAGAAGTAGATTTATGAGTATCAATATCTCCTGCCAAGTTAGAATCTATGTATCCAACTAATTGAAATTTCTTGGTCTCGAAACTGAGTTTCAAATTTGAAGTTCCCCAAAGATACCTCAAAATTCACTTTATTGCATTCCAACGCTTTTTTCCTAGATTTGACAAATAGCGACTAACAACGTCAACTACGTGCACCAAGTCAAGGCATGTACATACCATCACGTACATTAAGCTTCCTACAGCTGAGACATGTGTAACTCTTTTCAAATCTTTCTTCTCTTTATCAGTCATAGGGTTTTGTTTCATACTTAACTTAATATGGGCAACAAGAGGAGTACTAACCACTTTAGCCTTGTCCATGTAAAATTTCTAAAGGATCATCTCGATATATTTCTCTTACCCAAAAATAACTTTTTTAGCATCTTTGTCTTGAGTAATTCTAATGCCAAGAATTTGTTTTGCCAAGCCCAAGTCTTTCATAGCAAAAGACTTACTCAACTGTTTTTTTAATAACTCAATTTGTGAAGCATTCCTACCAACAATCAACATATCATCAACATAAAACAAGAGAATAATAAAATCATCATCAGAATATTTTTGCATAAACACATATTTATCCGAGAAAGTCTTCTTATAACTCTATTCTGTTATAATTGATGCAAACTTTTTGTACCACTATTTCAGTGCTTGCTTTAGGCTATAAAGACTTTTATTCAATTTGTATTCATAATTCTCTTTCCTTTTAACTTTGAAATCATTAGGTTGTTCCATGTACATCTCTTCCTCCAAGTCACCATGTAAGAAGCCTGTTTTGACATCCATTTGTTGAATTTCCAAATCTAGGGTAGCTACCAAGCTTAGTATCATATGGATAGAAGACATTTTCACTATCAGAGAAAATATATCATCAAAAGCAATACCATTTCTCTAATCGAATCCCTTAACAACCACTCTAACTTTGTACCGTGGTTGTGAAGTATGTTCATCTTGCTTCAACTTATATACCCACTTGTTTTTCAAAACTCTTTTACCTTTAGGTAAATTTACCAACTCAAAAGTATTATTATCATAGAGTGATTACATCTCATCTCGTATAGTATTAAACCAATATCTTATGTACTCATTTTCTATTACTTTTGCATAGCACTCTTATTCACTTGCATCAGTCAATAACATATACTCATTTTCAAAATACCTAGTGGAAGGTCGTCGGTTTCTAATGAATTTTCGGACTAGAATATCCAGTGGAACATCTAATTCAACCTCTAATTCAGGAATAGTATTATCTATTTCAACATGTTCAGGAACATGCGCGTTATCCGGAACATTGACTTCTTGCTGCTCTTCATCAACTTGTATAGGAATATTTGATGAACTGGATCCAAATCAACAAAATCATCACTAACCAGTAGTGTTAAAATCATATGCTTTCTTAATATTTTCTATTGTCTTATCTTCCATAAACACAACATCTTTGTTTCTTACAATTTTCTTTTCAGCTGAATCATAAAATTTGTAGCCAAGCATATCTTGTCCATAACCAATAAATATGCACTGTCGTGTTTTCACATCAAGTTTAAACCTCTCATCATTGGGAATATGCACAAATATTTTGCACCTAAAGGCACACAAATAATCATAAGAAACATCTTTGCCTGTTCAAATTCTATTAGAAACATGACACTCTAAAGGAACACGATTTAATACATGCGCAAATATACTTAAAGCCTCACCCCAAAAGGATCTAAGTAGCTTTGGTTGTGAAAGTAAGCATATTACCCTTTCAACCAATGTTCTGTTCATTCCCTCAGCTAAGCCATTTAACTGAGGCATATTGGGAGGTGTCTTTTGATGTTGAATACCTTATCATCTGTAGTATTCATCAAAAAGTTCAACATACTCTCCCCTAATATTAGTTTTGATACATTTCAATTTCTTTCTAGATTGTCTCTCAATTGAAGCTTGAAATTGTTAAAAGCATCAAATACTTGACATTTAGTTTTTAAGGTATGAATCCAAATTTTCCTTGAAAAATCATCTATAAAGGTAACAAAATAAAGAGAGCCACCAAGTGATTTTGTCTTAATAAGATCACAAACATGAGAATGCTATACCTAACTTTATTGAAGGAGTGGAGCTTTTAAATGTAACTCTATTGTGTTTTCCTGCTAAATAGTGAGCACATTTCTTTAGCACTGAACTTTTCATTCCTGAAAGGAGCTTATTGTTGGCCAATGTTGGCAAACCCATCTCACTGATGTGACTAAGCCTCTTTTGCCAAAACTCAGCTGCATATTTGTTGTCTACTACATTAATTTTGCCTGTAGACAAATTTTCCTACATAATGTATAACGAAGAATATTTTTCATCATTAGCCACAACAAGAGAACCTTTGGTGAGCTTTCATCGACCATCACTGAAGGTACTGCAATATTCCTCATCATCCAACTTATCTGTGTAAATTAAATTCAAGCGGATATCAAGTATATGTTTAACATTATTTAATATTAACCTCGTGCTATTGTTGGTTTCTAGGCACACATCATCAATGCCTACAACTTGAGTCAGCCCATTATTTTCCATCTTCACAAATCCAAAGTCACATGACTTGTATGATGTAAAGAAATCCTTATGAGATGTAGCATGAATAGATGCACCACTATCAATTGCCTAACTAGTCTCATGAGATACAAAATTCACCACATTACTATAAAAAATAATGGGAAAGTCTTCTTTAAGTGCAGCAACACGATTGTCATCATTGTCATTACCACTTTTCTTCTCTTTATCTTTCTCATTTTGTTTCTCTCTTTTGAACTGGCAACAAAACCTCTGAATGTCCCTTCTGATGACAATAATGACACTCAACATTAGTAAATTTATTATACTTACCTATGCTTTTATCTTGACTTTTATCTCTATTTCTCGGATCTTGAGACTCACTTCTTCCCCTTTTCTCAACAACCTAGGCATCAAAATATAAAGATGATGATCCTTGTGTCTTTTTTCTCATCTCTTTATTCAAACTACTACTCTTGACCAAATCCATAGTAATTGTATTATCCGGGGCAGAATTAGACAAAGACGTTCGGAATGTCTCCGATGAGTCTGGCAAAATACTAAGCAACCATAGTGCTTGTATTTAATTATCAAACTTGATTTCCATTGTAGCCAATTGATTTATAATTCCTTGAAAAGAATTTAAATGATCAGTCAAATGATTACCATCTTGATATCTCAAAGCCATTATCTGTTTTATTAAAAATAACTTATCATTCCTAGTCTTTCGAGCATATAACTGTTCGAGCTTATCCTATAAACTACGTGCATGTGTTTCCTCAATAATATGATTCAAAACATTATCATCCACCCATTGCCTAATATAACCATATACTTGATGATGAAATATAGACCATTCAGCATCAGTTTTATTTTCCGGTTTCTCTTCAGCAAATACAAGCAAATAAAAATTTTTGGTACTTTTAACTTTTAGGGATAAGTGCACTAAAAGTCTTGAAACTTGTAATGAAAGAGTTATTGAATCCTAAAACTTTTTAAAACATTCAAAAGTGCAATTGGGTTCTAAAACATTCAAAATATACAATTAATGGAAGGACTCAATTGGACTCAAGCTCTTTTGGGCTTGCAACTCATTGGGCTTCCTCCACGTAGGAGTGAACCCAACTAACACAAGCCCCACCTCAATTTAGTCGAAACCATGGACCTCATAAAAAAACTAACTCAACCTCAACCTTTTAGCTGCTTTAAGAGAATTTTATGGCTGAAGCTCTCATGTATCCTAGATTACGCAAAGAACTTATTTCTATTGTATCTATCACAAATCTAACCTACACTCTTTTTAAAGCTAGCAACTATGGTATTATGAGACTCTAAAGGCAGGAACATTATCAATTCAGTACTAAACCTATTATATACGATATTAATTCCATTCTAAAATTTTCAATTTTGCTAATATAGTTTTGAATCTTTTTACGATATTCCAACATAGCATCTAGTCATCATCGGTCATCCTACGTGCACATTGGAAGTGAGTTGGCAACAAAGTTTTCAATTATGAAAATCCTTTAAAAAACTATGTGTATTAGAATTAGGAAATCCTTTGATATGAAATGATATAATTTAAGGAATGAACATAGTATTCAAAGGGCGACACAGAGATGCCAATTCTTCCCCATGTGTAACTAGACCTCTAGACCTTGATAATTAGTTGTCGTGAAGCAATTGACCTCTAGGGGATTAGTTGACTCTCCCTTAAGATCCAAGGTTTAAGGTTCAGAATGGAGCTAATAAATGATTGGTGGCAACTCCTACAATGTTTCAAGATTGTGGCAGTGCACCCCGACGTAACTCTTTTGGAATTGCATTAGTCTTTACATCCTTCCATTTTGATTTTTTAGACGATGGGTCTCTACAATCACCTTCATCCTTTACTAGACCGGTGAGACTGCTTAGCATCACCATCACCAGATTTGAAAAGTGTAGTTTGCCACCGCACCAAGGGTCGCCGCCCTCACCCCATTCAGAGCCTTACCCGCATTCTCTCTCCCTCTCTCTCTACTCATGGGACGTAGCCTTGGTGGTAACGTTCGAGTCACATCTAGCTCATCCGAGTGTACCTTGTCAAAACCTTTTTCCCGCTTGGGAATTGCCAAAGTTGTAGCACTGCTGTGGCATTTCTCGTTCCTTTTCATTTCCGATGAATACAAAAAAGATTCCAGTGTTAGAATTTATTAGATATGAACTTTTTTTTGGTACTTTTAACTTTTAAGGATAAGTACACTAAAAGTCTTGAAACTTGTCATGAAAGAGTTATTGAGTTCTAAATCTTTTTAAAAAGTACAATTAAGTCCCAAAGTGACTACAAAAGTGCAATTGAGTTCTAAAACTTTCAAAATATACAATTAATGGAAGGACTTAATTGGACTAATATGATAAGATTTATGACTTAATTACTCTTTTTGAAAGTTTTAAAATTCAATTACACTTTACAATAAGTTTTGGGACTAAATTGAACTTTCTTGACAAGTTTTAGTACTTCAAATGCATTTCTCTCTAACTTTCTATAGCCACATAAGGTGCCACGTGTGATGCTCACTTGGCACTTACCAGCAATTTAAATACCAAAACAGAATTTTCACAATTAGACAAAATGCATAGTTTGAGGATTCAATTGGCAAAACTACTTTGGAGGCCAGATTGAACATTTTCTAATAGTTTGAGGGTATCTGGTGTCTTTATCCCCTTATATTGGTTGAATTTACATATTGTCGATGTCTAAACATGTAAAGAACCGATCAATGATATCATCATCGGACTTTTTCTCCAGTTAGGATCAGACGGTAAGTGCCCTCAAACTTTATAAAATGCTTCATTTCGTCGTCTCTTTGTGCTTTCCCGGTTGGCAGCATTTCAAGAAATGATCATTAGGGAGAGAGTGAGTGGGATTGCATCTTTCTATCTTCTCTGACGTTTTCTAATTGCACTTTGTTTTTTTGAACTTTTTTTTTAAGTTATAAAAAAATTGTTTCTGGGGTAAACTTTAAATAATGCAATTGGTCTCTCCCTAAAAGGTAGCTAAAACCATGAAATGGGAAGCTGTTGAAAGACCTGGCGTTCTCCGTTTGGACTTGGGAGTTGACTTTGGGCTTAATTTTCAGCCGTCCAAAGCAGGATTTCTTTCCACCAACTTGTGCCCCCAATTTTGGGGACATTTAAAATTATTTTATTTTGTTCCTTTACCTTTGATATCGTAAGTGAGGACGGTGAGTTTATGATAATATAAAGATATTCGAACATTGCACATCTTACCTGGAAGCAAATTTCTTAAAGTCTATCATCATTTAGTCTTCTTTAATTGATTAATAACCACATATATATATATATATATATATATTTAAGCTCATGAAGAAAAAGAAAAAGAGGAAATTTGAAAAGCCTAATTTAGACATGAAAACGTGTATGCTTCACTTTTTAGCGAGGCCTTCTATCTTATGAATTCGATGAAGGACCAGATCGAGTTCGTTGTCATTCAAGGTTAAATAATTCCAGGGGTTGAATCATCTAACTTCCTAAGGAAAAAACTTTTGGACACCCTTGAGCCAATGTAGCTGGTACCATGTCAAAGCCAAGAGAACTCGACCTGGAATAGTTGGGGAGGGATGCGGTAATCTCAGCGGAAGTCGAAAAATGGTGGGACTATTACCACCCTCATTATGGATAAAGATACCTCTTTTGTTGTGCAATAATCAATGTACCCTCTAGTTAATTCTCTCTTCTTTATCCAACATGCTTCGGCTCTTGTACTGACACGTCGTTGAGGAGCAAAGCTTGACATGTGGTGTCAAGCTCTATTAAGGCTGGTGTGAGTGTTAGGAGTGCATAACAAAAGTTCAATTTCTTTCGCTTGGGCAGATTGCCAAGAGGAAACTCAAATCCAAACCTGTCAATATATCCAATTGACCCACTTTCATTCAAAGGCTTAAGCCAATGAGTTATGGACTAAGTAAAATATATTAATTGCTTAGCAATTCAATTATCTGAAATGAGACTTTTCTAACACAACTCACTCGCACGTGTTTTCTAATAATCTTCCCTCACATGTGAGCTTAGTATTAAATCTGTTCTCCCTTAATTTAAGTACCCTTCTAGCCCAATTTCATCCTTATGGGCCCACATTGCTACATGACAATGCCCGCGTACCCGAAAACTGCAACCATTGGCTCTAATACTATTTATTGAGAGTATACAGCAGAAATTTGATACCTTCCGCTTGGGGAGATAGTCAAAAGAAAGCTCAAGTTTGAACTTATCAATATATCCAGTTGAACTCACTTTTAAAAAATTTTAGCCAATGAGTTATGAGCCAACTAGAATATATTAATTACTCAATATCACATCAATTCTTTGATGTGAGATTTATCTAACACAACTCACTCACACGTGCATTCTAAAATTGTGCTCATTGGTCACACATTGAGGTGACAGAGGGGATGAAGTATAAGAAGTTAGAGTGGACGAGAAAATAAAGAAGGCAAGCTAGGACATGGACCTGAGTGGAGACAAGCTCGGCCGTAGTGGTGGGATGGAGGAGGTCTCGCGGTGTTCAACGGCAGCAACATGATGCGGGAGGGACAACTATGGCCGGAGTTGGGCAGTGGCATGGGCGTAGGAGACACAAACTAGGATTACAATCGATAATTGACATTATTTTTGGATTTGATGATGCTTGATCCCATCTAGTTCAAAGTGGGATGACGGTACATTTGGATAGTCGTTGATCTTTATCCCTCTTTTCATTATCATCTCAAGGAAGATTGGATGCTGGCGCGCTCCCGTGGACGGATCCGAAACCAGATTTCTTCCAGATAGCTGAGCGCATCGCGTTCTGGTGTGCTCTCTTATGGACGGATCCGAAACCAGATTCATCCGAACTGGACTTCTTCCACCCGCTACGAAGGGGAGTCCGAGGTTTTTGGTTTTCTTATATTTTAGCTTGCTTGTGTTTAGAATTGTCCAAATGGGTTGTGCGCATTTCTTAACCCGTATTTGATTAATTGTGTTGTTATATGGATTAGTTATATTTTCAGTAAATGGGGCATAAATAGTTTAAAATAATATAATCTAAAATAATGAGCATTAAATGAGTTCACCACTTTTTAGACTCAACTCATCTCTATAAGTCTCTTTTTACTCTCTCCCGCCCTCACTCAATTTGTGCTCACTAACTCTGCTCTTTGACCTAGCATGGATACAAGTTTTCATAAATTTAGTTAAATATAGAATTGTTTTAGTAATATGAGTTGAATCGGATCAATTATGAGTCATTGAATTTTTATTGTATGAAAATTGATCAAAATAGGCTATGTTAAATTGAGCAATTTGGATCCAACCATACCATTAACAGGACTACTTGTGTGTGCTCAATAAAAATTGGATCGAATTGGGTATGTTAATCACTCTTCCTAGCTAATGCGATCTCCTACAATTCGGTATTGGATCTTCTATATGGTGTCATGAATCACAAAGACAACTAGATGATCAAATTCGACAATTCTAAACTTGACTTACTGCAAAAATTATCAGAGTCTATGATCTAAACAATTGATAATTGATATTTTTCGAAAAGAGGTACTTAACAAAGATATGCATATTAAGTATTAGAGAAGAGGTTAATGCAATCATAGGTCGATGCCACTATTCTATTTTAGGGGAAATTTCAAATAAGAGCTTGAATTGGAGTTGTTTTCTCAAATAAGGGTTTGAAATAAATATTATTTCAAATAAAGGTCTAAAGTGGTAAACTGATCTCAAATAAGAGTCTAAACTTGTCAACTAGCCAAACCTTTATTGGCAAGTGAATTGTGTGATCGTTCCGGCCACACCGGATACGGGACATTTTTTGTCCCAAAAATTTTTGGTTGATTTTTGTTCATCTTTTTCCAGATTCGAGGATTCAATGGCGGTGAAATTTCTTGTTGTTGCTCCACCTCTTCACCTAGAGCTAACAATTCCTCAATCCCCTCCTATCCCAAATGCATTGCTTTTTCACGAACTCAAGGCAAATTCAGGGAAAAATGAGAGATCTTGACCCTATTTTCAAGGTTTAAGATCTTGCAGATCAATGTAGAAGCAGGAAAGGAGGAGAGAGAAGACGAAAGGTGGGGCTAGATTTTTTTTGGGCTTTACTACCATAACAACCTTGGAACTACATTGATGATAATAACTTATTATGTAACACAAATTATTAAAGGAATAGGGTCAACAATAATTTATAAATATTTGTTATTTGATTTTTTTTGGTTTAGAATAAATTGTTATTTTCACAGTAAATTCAAGACCGTCACATGATCATTTCTCATTTATTTTCTTACCTGATTGATCGGAAATTTAAAAAGTAATTTATATTGGATGAGGTTGGCATGTCTGTAATCGGATCCTTGAATGGGTGTTAGCTAATTACGAAAATTTGTTTGCTAAGTATTGTGATTAACATGACTTACTTCTTAGCACTTCTAGAGAAATCATATTTGTCCTTCAATCAAATCGAACTCACCCCCCAATCTTCTAGCTGGGAAGCACTGACATTCTCTGAGAATTTTTGTATTGTGTTAGATATTTTAACATGTGTTTGACACTCTCTGTCACTCGAATAAACAGGTGTTAGATTGGTCAATTCTCCTGGCATTTCTAACATGTGAGTTTAGAATTTCGACATGTGATTCAAATATGCATAGAGTTAATTTTTAAAATTTTGAATAAATGAGGAGTCAAAATATAAATATGCAAAAAAAAAAAGGGGGGGGGGAAAGAAGCAAAACCTAGTCTTCTCTTTTCTTCTAACTCTTACTTCTCGTGACACATAATTTACTCTCCCAAGTTTGTTTTTCACTTTTCTTCCGACACACTCTGACACGTGAGTCCAGAATATGGATTTATTTTTTCCTCTAAATTTTATGAATTATTGGAATGGAGTTATATTTAACAAATTGAAATAATTAATGATGTTAACAAATGGTGAATTGATGTTTTTAGTGTGAATTCATTCTAAACTCTCTCTTTTTTTAAATTGACTTATTTGTGAATTTGAATCAAATTAATTTGATTGAAAAAATCATAAAAATAATAGCTTATCATGTATATATAAACATATACATTTATTATAAGACGTGTCCTAATGACTGGAAATTCTCTATTTTTTAAGAAAAACGTGCCATGTTGTGTAGTGTCGTGTCATGTCGAGTGTTGTATCGGTGCTACTTAGTCTCCCAGCCGCCTACATCTCCACAGGGCCCTTTGTGCTTCCTTCCGTGATGAGTTCGCCCTTTGTAGCCAAATTCGAAGTCGAACAAGAGTTGCTTGACTTCTTCCCCTGATGTCGAGTCTCAGAGTGGCATTGATCTAGCTTGGGTTATTCGAGTGGACAGAGTCGCTTGCCTTAATGCCAGTGGTCCTAGGGTACTTGTTGGAACCGTCGATCGAGAAGTAATCGGCTCGGATCAAGTCCCCCAATTCATCATTGATCTCGTCGAAGTTCCTAGGGTTGTTGATTGAGCCGGAGTTGGAGTTGTGGAGCAATTCCTAGTCCTGGAACTCATACAATAAAGAAAGAGAAAAAAAGATTCGTCAGCAGGCTAGGAATTGGTTGACTAAAAAGATCATACCCTTAATTGAGATTGATTTGCTACTTCAGATTCTTATTTGAAATGATATCTACTCTAGGCTCTTATTTGAAAAAATTGACACTACTTTGAGTCTTTATTTAAAATTTTCCCTCTACCTTATTGCTTAAAGTCAACTGACTTTGAAACGCGATGTCAGAGGCTTATTGTGTGATTGGCACGATTTTATCGTTTGAAACTTTAAAGGACGCGTGGTGCATGTTTATTATGGTCGTCAGTTGTTTATTATTTGTCAGTATCTTCTGGTGCAATTTTTTTTCTTTGTCATTTCACACGATTTTTATCAAAATCTTCTGCATTATGATCGTAATTCAAGCAGCTTCGTTATTAATTCAAGGTCGTCAACATTAATAAACTAGTCAAATGACAAAAGTCCCCAAGAGGGCACGCGTCTCTCCAAGCATTCATATTTACCTAACGAAGTCCACCAAATTTTCAGATATTTTATTCCCACGATTATATTAGATAGACTATGGAAATGCCTGAATTTCGAGGAACTCTAGTTAATCAAGATAGAGAAAAGTGGAATTCACAAACTTAATAATTGAGAACAACTTGGTAGATGATATCAAAAGCATCGCGATTAGAGCATAATGTATATCTGAATTAGGTTGTCAGGAAAGACATGGAAGGACTACGCAAAGAAATTGTTATGTCTAACCATAATTGTTACAAAGTGGTTACACCAATTATAGGAAAGAAATTGTAGAGGGTGGTGCAGAAAAAAACTTTTCCGATTGCAAAGTACCGATGTCATGATCGGGGCAAATTATTTTCTGATTGGTAGATTATGAAACACGAATATCGCCCTTACATGATATAACTAAAAATAAATATGAGTGGCTTTATGTTTATAACTATCTAATCGAAACTAGGAATAATCAAGAGTTGAAAAACAAGCCGGCGGACCTAATAAGGGGTTGGTGGTGACCCCTGCTCCTCCTCTCTAACTACAAAAGTAACCTTTAGTAAAATGAGGAAAAAAATCTATCTACATATTATTAATAAAAGAAAATAACGTCTAGACCGCCACGGTCGGATCCTCGATCTCCCGTCGGCGAAACACACGATCCGTTGCTACGTTAGAGAAGAAAGCATTTGATGCCAGCCCCGTCCAAAGACACATAGAAGAAATCTTCGATCCCGACACACAGAGAGAATATCTCATGCGTCGGGTAGGTCGCGATCATATAACAAATTCTCAAATCTCAAATTTGAATCATCTCATCATCCCCACTCACTGGGCAAAATGAGTTGTAAAGACGATCTTTTCCCTCAAATAATCTCCCCACGTATCTTCCATATCTCTAGTCCCCAACCCACTTATGCAAAAACCTTTGTCCCTTCTTAGCCTATTTAACCCTCAAAGCACGGCAGCACTCGGTGCCATCGTCCTTGTTTATACCGCTCGCTCCTCGATTCTTTCTTTCTAGCCATGCAAACTTCTACTTCTCTGCACTTCATCGCTCCGTCAGCCACGCACATTTCTTCTCAAACTTGTTCGCCCACCTGCCAAATGCTCATCAACCCTCCCCAGAAGACCCTCCCCAAGATCATGTACCCGCCCTCGGCACCGCCGCCGATGCCGCCACCACTGGCGACCCCCCCTTGGCGGTGGCCACCGCGGACCCCGTCGAAGAAAGCGAACTACCCTGAGAGCTTGAACCCGTTCCAGAGGTTCGTGGCCTCGGCGCTGGACACGCTGGAGGGATCGCTGTTGGTGCCCTTCGAGAAGCAGCACGAATTGCCCCGAACGGCGGACCCGGCGGTTCAGTTGGCCGGGAACTTCGCACCGGTCCAGGAGTGTCCGGTTCAGCACGACTTGGAAGTGGTGGGCCAGATACCCTCTTGCCTACGTGGCGTCTACGTGCGTAACGGCGCCAATCCCTTGTTCCTGCCATCCGGCGGCCACCATTTGTTCGACAGTGATGGCATGATCCACGCCGTCATGCTCAGCTCGGGTAACGGTGCGAGCTACAGCTGCCGGTATACCCGCACAAGCTGGCTCGAGCAGGAGGCGGCGCTCGGCCGGCCTGTGTTCCTCAAGCCGATCGGGGAGCTGCATGGCCACTAGGGGTGTCAACGGGTCGGGTCGGGTCGGGTCGGGTCTTGATGTTACCCGACCCGACCCGACCCGACCTGAACAATAAGGGTCATGTCATTTAACCTGAACCGACCCGAACCGAAATATATAAAACATGAAGCAAAAAAAATGGGTCGGTTTGGGTCGGGTTTCGGGTTTTTTATTAAAAAATATTACAAAGGGAATTCGAAATGCTTTTACGTGACGCCGCGAGACCTCGTCCAACCCGTTCATAAACCGTGACACCGCGAAACCTCATCCAATCCGTCCGTGAACATCTCCGTAGACATATAATTTTTTAACAAAAAATATGATAAAGGAAATTCGAAATATTCTTAGGCCTCGTCCAATTCGTCCGTGAATATCTCCGCAGACAAATAATTTTTTAATAAAAAATATGACAAAAGGAATTCGAAATACTTTTACGTGACGCCGCGAGGCCTCGTCCAACTCGTCCGTAAACATCTCCGCAGACAGATAATACTTCCTCTTCTAAAGTTTTGCGTCGGCCGCAAAAAAGAAACAAATCATATGAAAGATGGGGAGAGAGAGAGGGGGGGAGGGGGAGAGAGATTGATGGGGACCGACGACGACGAACCCGTGAGATGAGACGTGTTGTATGAGTTGTGAGTAGAAGGAGTTGTAGAGGAAATAGCTTGGGTGGATGTGTTTGGGTTGAAGTTTTTAATGTATTTGGGTCGGAATAATGTTCAAACCCTAACTTGACCCAAAACATGTATTCCATTTGTGTTTATAATTGTTATCCAAACAATATTAAGACTCAAAACATGTACCATACTTATTTCGTGTTCGGGTCGTGTTCGGGTCATGTTCGGATCGGGTTGGATGGGTTTTTTTGACACCCCTAATGGCCACTCAGGCCTGGCACAGGTGGCCCTATACGCGGCTCGCGCTGGGCTTGGGCCTCATCAACGGTTCGGCCGGCTCGGGGGTCGCCAACGCGGGGCTCGTCTACTTCAATGGCCACCTGATGGCCATGTCGGAGGACGATCTCCCGTACCACGTGCAGGTCGATGGTAGCGGCGACCTCGAGACGGTCGGGCGGTTCAACTTCGGCGGCCAGCTGCGGTGCCCGATGATAGCCCACCCCAAGGTGGACCCCGCCACGGGGGAGCTCCAAGCGCTCAGCTATGACGTCGTGAAGCGTCCCTACTTGAGGTACTTCAAATTCGATAAGACGGGAAAGAAAACATCGGACGTGGACATAAACCTCCAGCAGCCCACCATGATCCACGACTTCGCGATCACCGAGAACGACGTCGTTATCCCGGACCACCAGGTGGTGTTCAGGCTGTCCGAGATGCTCCGTGGCGGGTCGCCGGTCCTCTATGACGAGAGGAAGATGTCACGGTTCGGGATCATGCCGAGGGATGCCGCTGACGAGTCGAGCATCCGGTGGTACGATGTGCCGGGTTGCTTCTGCTTCCTTCTGTTGAACGCGTGGGAGGAGAGGAACGGCGATGGAGACAAGGTCGTGACCATTCTCGGGTCGTGCATGGACCCGCCCGACTCCATCTTCAATGAGCACGGCGGCGAAGGCGAACGGCATCTGCAGAGCCAGCTCTCGGAGATCCGGACCAACACGAGGACCGGGCACTGCGCGAGGAGGGCCGTGGTGGCGGGGATGAACCTGGAGGCGGGTCAGGTGGCCAAGCATCTCCTGGGGAGGAGGACGAGGTACGCGTACTTGGCCATAGCCGAGCCGTGGCCCAAGTGCTGCGGGATGGCCAAGGTCGAGCTGTCGACCGGCGAGGTGAGCAGATTTTTGTACGGGCGGCGGAGGTTCGGAGGCGAGTCGTGTTACGTGGCGGAGGAGGAGGAGGAGGACGGAGGCGGGTACTTGATGAGCTTCGTGAGGGACGAGGAGAGAGGGACGTCGGAGCTGGTGATCGTGAGGGCTTCGGACATGGACAGGTGGCGGCGGTGAGGCTGCCGTCGCGAGTGCCGTACGGGTTTCACGGCACGTTCGTAAAATTTCAGGATTTGATGGGGCAGGTGTCGCGTTCTTGATGCGCTCTGACTACCTTTTTTTTAATCAAGGACGTCAATGTAATATCGTCTCTCGCGGGGGAGGGGACGAGTTTCTTCGCGAAGGTGACACCGTGAAAATCCGTGCAGCTAAAGATTCTCTAATTTCTCCTTGTATGGTCTAGGAAATTTGGTATTTTAGCGGTGACCAGGGAGACTATTTTAGAGTCTTATCATAAGTTTGTATTTACAAAAAGTTTGGCCACTGTAATTAAAATTAATGCATTAATTAGTTACCACACAATTAAGGTACTTTTTAATTGATCACATCAACTGACCGTGTTAAAAGTAGGATGATGATTTTTGCCAGATGGGTAGTAGTAATTCAAAGTCCAATCGAGTTCAATGAAAATCACATGATAGGATAATGGATGTAATGCCAAGACCAAAACATTATTTTTTTAGTTTACAAAAGACAAACTAATTGGAACTCATTTTGTACTAAATGAATAAAGCAGCATAGAGAATGAATGGCCAGTGAAAGAGAATTAATCACAAATGCTCATGTACAAACGGATAAGAGAAATGCCGGGTTGTAACTTTACACCAAAAATAAATAAATAAACAAGTAAGCAATGAGCTTTTTCTACTTAGTACTTACAAAACATTGTGATACGGCATGACGTACATCTATGAGGTTCATCTATGAGGAGAGTGATAGAATATTTCATTATAAATTAGGCGGTATAATAAGAAGCATAAACTACACTCGACCCATTTGAAACACTTTTGCTATTTCGAGTCCTCAATTGCACATGATAGACTTACCAACAAGTCCCAATAAAGATCTTGAGGAAACTTTCGTGAAAGTTTCACGAAGAGCTCTTTCAAATCCTCAAAGATGCCTTGGTTTTCATTTAATTTCCGTTTAACAGATAATACAAAGAGTGTCACACCCCGACTCTCGAGCTCGCGATAGCCCCTTACCATGATCAATTGAAAGTAACATTCCAGGACTCGTTGACGACCATTCATTTTACCTTTTGTTATGAGCAAATGAAAGACGAACCATCCCCAGTCCAAACAGATAATCAAACAATCAGATAGGGATAGAGGGATGAATTGCAAAAACCTCAACTACTCATTTATACAATTTACAAGATTAACCAATGGAGGATCATTTCCTCGATACAAGCCCAACAAATGGGCCGATCCATCTTCTGAGCCAGTCCAAAAAGAAACTAGGCTTGGCTAATCCAATTATAAAATATGAACCCTCGGGTTCAGCACCACCATCACCGAGACCTATCGGACTCAGGCTCCATCAGGTCAATCACTGGAGGAGCAAGGGCAAGATTTTCCACTGCGCCATTCTAAGGGCTTGAAAATGGTTATTCAATAACAGTAAGATAAAATATCCTCGAGTTTTTCCCTTAAGCCCTGGTTAGTAAGCCAACTCAACCCGGGGTATTTCTCCAAAACCACCCCTCACTCAACTCAACAACAAATAACTAGCTTTCAGCAATTAAACAACAAGTAGGGTCAACCAATAATCAAAAGCCGATTCGCATGCAACCTTACCCGGTATACCATACCCTGCACGTTATATATAAGCACAATACACGCAATGCACATGGCCGTTAGATGATGCAGTTCACCAATCACATGCGAGTCGCGTCACAAGTAATCTCACCTGACCATTGTCACACCCTACATGTTATCAATTCATGCGTGCGTGCTATAAATAATGTAATCATCTCATGCATAATCAGAACCAATGATGTCATATTTCTCTCGTACTTTTGTATCCACATGTGTTCTGATTATTACTGCTCCTTGGGCTACAATTTAGGTCAAGGTGCTATGGCACTACGGTGCCCTTCCTCTGTAGAGGCACAACCGTGCCCTTCCGTGATTTTGCTACAGCGCCCTTTCTCCATAGAGACGCAACTGTGCCATTCCGTGCAGGCTGAGGCACTACGGTGCCCTTCCTCTACAGAGGTGTAACCGTGCCCGTGCCCTTCTGTGCCCTCCAAGACGCTATGGCGCCTTTCCTCCGTAGAGGCGCAACCGTGCCCTCCCTTCGATAAATCGAACTATCGTAGCCAATACACACATACTTGCACATACACTTGCATTTAAAATCTCAATTCATTCCTCATAAAAGCAGTCTATTTCCGATATCCCTCGGACAATTTATCTTTTTCCCACTTTTAGGAAAATCACACAATTCATGTGGATACTCATACAATTACACATTCAATTGACTTCATAAAATCAAGACACATGAAATTATACACATTTTTAATTTTCGGATGAACAATGCATGAATAGTGAAATTTCAGAATTTAATAATTAAATAATTAAATTCAAAAATTAAAATAATTAAATAATTAAATTCAGAAATTAAATTAATTAAAATAATTAATTTCAGAAATTAAATAAATCATTAATTAAACAATTAATCAAATTAATCAAGCAATTAAGACAAAACATGCTTAATTAACATATAACACTCAATTAAGCCTAATTAAGCACAATTAAGTATAAATAAGCAAGATTAAGCTAAGCTAATCTTAACCATTTATCTAATCACATATCTTAAGGCTAATATACTTAATTAAACACCATAAATAATCATTAACACTAATTAACCCAACCCTAAGCAAGTTTAGGCAATAACTAAGGGATTAGAGGCTAAACTCACTCGTTAAGCGGGCTGACGATCCAAACGCGGCGGCGGCGATGAACCCAACACCCGGAGACCTCACTCACAACACTCCAAGGTAGTCTTGGGGCTGAACACAGTAGCAACAAACTCAGACCCCCTCTGTAAGCTACAAAAACTGACTGTTTGGAGGAGAACCAGGCTGATTGGAGCAAAATGGCTTAGTTGGAGCTCTGGCCAGCAACTGGTGGCACCAAGGGTTGAGGGACAACTGCTGGTGGCTGGTATGAGTAGTGGTTTGGTTGAAATTGGAGAGAAACGGAGGAAAAGGCGAAACCAGGCAAGGGGCGACGCTACAATGGCGGTCCGGCGAGCAATGACTTCTGGCTGCCGTACGGGTCAACTAGCGGCTCCATCTAATGAACGGCTGACACCATCTGAATGAATTTTGTCTCCTGAAAACAACAGTGGGTGGCACGAGCCGTGATTCACATGGGAAGGTCATGAACAACTCGATTTTTGGAGGAATGTCAGAAGTTGAAACTGTAGGAAGGAAAGAGAAACTAAGGGAAGAGAGTGTGTGGTTTGTGAGGGCTGAAGGAGGAGGAGAGAGAAAGCATTGAGGGCTACAAGTCAAGACTAATTAAGGCCATTAACTGGCTTGGTTCAAGTCCCCAAGAAACATGATATCATCTTCTCTATCTTCTTTTGACTTTTCTTAAAAATATCCAAGGGCATTTTGGTCATTTCCACCTTGCACAATTCCTAAACTGCCATTGGGCTAAAAATGAAAGGCAAGCCTAAGAAACGGGGTAGAAAATACAGAGGAATGGGCTCGGGAATTTATTGGGCTCAAAACGGCTCAAGGTTAGACAACGGGCTCGGGAGGGTAAATGGTCGGTTTGGTTCAACGGGCTCACTTGCTTGCCTCAGGTCTACCACAGTAGCTGTCCCACCTTGGGCGTGAGACCCACTCTGTTCTTGCCCGACCCACGTCCTCATTGGCTCATTTTCTCGGTCCAAAAATCCATTTTCCAAAAACTCGGCTCATTTGACATTGTCGACTATCAAAGAAGCGTTGTCCAAAAGTCTGTCCCAAACATTCCTAAAAATTCGAAGTCCAATCTTGGATTCTCATGCCTTGTCAATTTCGTCCGAATGCCATTTTGGTACTACTCAAACTGACAGGCTACTTTGAATACTCATGCGTAACCAACTCGTGCTAAATCACATTCCCGATTTCTCGACATATAGACGTCATTGACTACGTGAAATTACTAATGATAGATTCTTATTTCAAAGTATACAATTATCAATGATTGACATAGGGCCGTTCGTGTGTTCGATAATAGTAGACGGAATCATCCGTTGTCCTATTATTTCTATCTGCGAATTGACTTCTATTCATCCCTAGAATTGGCTTGCATATCTACATGATCGTCCTTACATAAGTCTCACAGTCAAATCGTTTTCCCAAGTCAAGTTCTTTAGTTGCACGAGTTCTATCCTCATTAGCATTTCCCTTCAAGGTCAGTATCTCAAGAGTGATCAGTTCCGAGTGAGATCAACCACCAATGCATTGACGAAATTAATGTTCATTCCTTTCTCAAAGGGCTCGAATTTTATGATGTCACAAAGAGCGTTGCTAATATAACATTATTTGGTGTACTGTGATAATATCAACTTATTGTGAGTCACAAATTTTTGAATGAGAGGATCCTGCAATAATTTATAATTATTTGTTATTTAATTTTTGTGGTTCAAAATACACTATTACTCTCATTGTAGATGAAAGACTATAATTCAATCATTTCATTAATACAAATTCCAAACTCTGCTACATATAAAACATATGAAAACTCTTTTAGTGTTAATTTCGTAATTATACTTAGACTCCATTTGTTTTATGAAAAATGTCACATTTCTAGAAAATATTTCTTAGGAAATCATTTTCTAGGAAATAAAAATAAATTTTAATATTTGACTGATACCGAAAATAAACTAGAAATCTTATTTTGCTGTTTGATTTGGAAAAATTGATTTTTTAATTATGTTTTTATTTTTATTTTTCCTTCTTCCTCGACCACTAACTAGGCCACAAGTGAGAGACAAGCTCGCCAAATTTCGCTGAGCTTGTCCCTTGCCTATGGTTGATCGCCAGCTGTTGCTATAGTCGAGCCTCAGCCAAGGAAGGAGGAAAAGGATAAAGAGAGAAAAAGGAAAGAAAAGAAAGTACTAAAAGAGAAAATAATAATTAAAAAATTAAACCTTTTTTTAAAGATATCTTAATAACAATGAACATTTTATTAACTAAGAATCAAAGTTTGAGCATTGATGACTTGTGCACTCCTTTGTGATCCTGAACCTAAGTGCCGGGGGCTAGAGCTTAAGTCTTGGGGACTCAAGCATTGCCTTTGGGCTTTAGACTTGGGTTTCGGGGCATTGGCTATGGGCACCAAGACTTAGGGCCTAACCTTGGTAGATCTAGGCTTGGGTGTCGACGGCTTGGGCCTAGCCTTGATGGACTTGGACTTGAGAGTGGGAGACTTGGTCTTGAAAAGCGGGGACTTGGGACTTGTGTTAGGATTCTTGTATCTAAGTGTATGGTTTCGGATTCAAGTGTCAAAATTTAGTCATATTTTAAAAAAATGCTTTCCAATTTCTTCAAAGAGAAAATAATTTTCCTGAATTTAAGCATAAATTTTCTATTAATTAGGAAAACATTTTCTCTCGATTTATTTTCCTTAGTGAACCAAATATCAAAAAATGAGGATTGGTTTTAGTGAAACAAACGGATCCTTTAACTCAAGTCATTTTTCAATAATCTCTCCCTTGACTTAATAATTATGGACACATCCCAATAATTTCACAACATCACATCACAATAGCTTTCTCAAACTACGAATATTCATAACTCCTTTTCCACAACCCTTCACAGGTTCCTCAAGTGCAAGAAAGGCTCAACAAGTCTAAGCTAATGGGAGAACAGTAACAACTCTAACAATATCAAATTAATGCAGCAGAATAAAATAATCCCCCTTCTTGTGTAAATCTAATAGGAACCGATATAGTAGAGTAAAATAAATACTAAGCATGCAAACACAAGACGATTTTTTTTTTACTTGGAAAACCTCCTCAGTGTGAGGAGATTAAAAACCATGGGACTAGACTCCACTTGAAAATCTTCACTATCAACAAAATTGGGTGAACAATGTTCTTCTCTAGTAAATACTAGGGGGTTAGAACACTAGGAGTGCCAGAACTTTCGTACGTCGCTCACTTTGGTGCCAAATTTTTTTTTATGCTCACTTAAGTGCTACAAGTTTGAAAAAATGTTCACTTGAGTGCCACTTCCGATTATTCTGCCAGAAAAGCTGACGTGGCGTCGGAAAAGCTGACGTGGCATCGAAAAATAATATTTTAATATTTTAATTAATTTTTTGATTTTTTTTAGGGCCTGCGAGGGCCATCGTTGACCCTTGCCAGCTGCAGCCCCCTTGCCATCGGCCGTGAAGGCCTTGGGTGAGGCTAGCGAGGCCGTCGACGGCCTCACCCGTGGCAGCTATGGTGAAGGTCAAGTGGGCCCCTTGCCCAGATCTAGCTTGCAAAGGCCCTCGGCAAGGCTGCAACGGCCCTCGATAGCCGCGGGGAGGCCACGACAGCCTCACCTAAGGCCTTCGCGGCCGACGGCGAGGGGGCTCTCACCCAATTTGGGTGAGGGTTTCGTGATCGGTGAGGGTCAATAGTGGCCTTCCCGGTCTTAAAAACAATCAAAAAATATTAAAAAAATCAAAAATCAAAAACTTAATTAAAATATTAAAATATTATTTTTCGGTGCCACGTCAGCATTTCGGCGGCCACGTTAGCTTTTTTGGCGGAGTGGTACTCAAGTGAACATTTTTTCAAACTTGTGGCACTTAAGTGATTGAAAAAAAAGTTTTGGCACCAAAGTGAGAGCCGTATAAAAGTTGTGGCACTCCTAGTGTTCTAACCCCTAAATACTAAAGGTACGTAGTAGCTAAGACCTCAAGAACATAATTTTTGGCAATACGCATAAATTTTACAAGAGATTAAGGATAAATCTGACCAGAAACAGAGGTTTTGATCAATTTATGAAAAGTTTGATGTAGGGAGCTTTAAATGAAAATCCAAATATTCATATTTGAGAAGATTGCGCCACGAACATATTGACAAAATTTCAGCTCAATCGGAGTATGAATCGACCTCCGATGCCAACTTGATGTAAATTAGACTTTACTCTAAACTCCTAGATTTTCTACTTTCTCTTTTTCTCTTGTTACTACGTCCTTTTGTGACTACAACTTTAAAGATAGTGAGAAACCCTATTTCTCTATATGACTTATCATATGGGTTCAAGCCCTTTTGGGCTTGCAACTCATTGGGCTTCCTCCACATAAGAGTGAACTCAGCTAACAAATCTCCCTCTCACGACAATGTGGAGGGATTCACCATCTCTGCTATTAATCGACAATGTTTAAGCTTCTCTCTTAGTAGAGTCTTCATCATCATATCAAAGCCATTATGGTCTATATGAATTTTCTCAAGTTCCAACAACTTCTCATCTAGAACATTCCTTATCCAATGATGTCTAACATCAATATGTTTCGATCTAGAATGTAAAAAATGAATTTTTACCAAAATGAATTGCGTTTTGATTATCACAAAATAACAAATACCTCTTTTGCTTGAATCCAAGTTCTTCTAAGAATTTCTTAATCCATAGCATCCCTTTACTAGTTTTAGTTGCTGTAATAAATTCAGTTTCAGTTGTCAAAAATGCAACACACTTCTGCAATATTGACTTCTATGACACAATTCCACCCGCAAAAGAAATCAAATAACCATAAGTAGATTTATGAGTATCAATATCTCCTGCCAAGTCGGAATTGTGTATCCAACTAGCTGAAATTTCCCAATCTCAAAACTGAGTTTCAAATTTGAAGTTCCCCAAAGATATCTCAGAATCCACTTTATTGTATTCTAGTGCTCTTTTCTTGGATTTGACAAATAGCGACTAACAATACCAACTACATGCGCCAAGTTTAGGCATGTACATACCATCGCATACATTAAGTTTCCTACAATTGAGACATATAGAACACTTTTCATATCTTTCTTCTTTTTATCAGTAGTAGGATTTTGCTTCATATTTAACTTGAAGTGGGTAGCAAGAGGAGTACTAACCACTTTAACCTTGTCCATGCAAAATTTCTGAAGGATCTTCTCAATATATTTCTGTTGCGCAAAAACAACTTCTTAGCATCTCTGTCTCGAGTAATTGTAATGCCAAGAATTTGCTTCGCCAAGACCAAGTCTTTCATAGCAAAAGACTTATTCAACTGTTTCTTCAATAACTAAATTCGTAAAGCATTCCTGCCAACAATCAACATATCATCAACATAAAGTAAGAGAATAATAAATTCATCATCAGAAATTTTTTGGACAAACACACACAGTTATCCGAGGAAGTCTTCTTATAGCCTTATTTTGTTATAACTGACACAAACTTTTTGTATTACTGTCTCAGTGCTTGCTTTAGGCCATAGAGACTTTTCTTCAATTTGCACTCATAATTTTCTTTCCCTTTCACTTTGAAATCATTAGGTTGTTTCATGTATATATCTTCCTCCAAGTCACTATGTAAGATGGCTGTTTTGACATCCATTTGCTGAATTTCCAAATCTAGGGCAGTTGCTAAGCTTAGTACCACACCGATAGAATACATCACTATCAGAGAAAATATATCATCAAAATCAATACCATTTCTTTGGTCGAATCCCTTAACAATCAATCTAACATTGTACCGTGGTTGTGAAGTATGTTCATCTTATTTCAACCTGTATACCCACTTGTTCTTCAAAGTTCTTTTACCTTTAGGTAAATTTACCAACTCAAAAGTATGATTATCATAGAGTGAATACATATCATCTTGCATAGCATCAAACCAATTTCTTCTGTACTCATCTTCTATTACTTCTACATAGCACTCTAGTTCACTTGCATCTGTCAATAATACATACTCATCTTCAAAATACCTGGTGGAAGGTTATCGGTCTTTAATTGATTTTCGAACTGGAACATCTAGTGGAACATCTAATTAAGCCTCTAATTTAGGAATAGTATTATCTATTTCAACATATTTAGGAACATGCGCATTATCTAGAACATTGACTTCCTACTACTCTTCATCAACTTGTGTAGAAATATTTGTAAGATAAACTGGATCCAAATCAACCAAATATTCACTAACTGGTAGTGTTAAAATCATCTGCTTTCTTAATATTTTCTATTGTCTTATCTTCCATAAACATAACATCACTGCTTCTTACAATTTTTTTTTCAACTGGATCATAAAATTTGTAGCCAAGCATATCCTATCCATAACTAATAAATATGCACTGTCATGTTTTCACATAAAGTTTAGACCTCTCATCTTTGGGAATATGCACAAATACTTTGCACCTAAAGACACGTAAATAATCATAAGAAACATCTTTGCTTGTCCAAACTCTATTAGAAATATCACACTCTAAAGGACCATATGGAGTAAGATTTAATACAAGCGCAAATGTACTTAAAGCCTCACCTCAAAAAGATTCAAGTAGCTTTGCCTGTGAAAGTAAGCATCTTACCCTTTCAACCAATGTTCTGTTCATTCTCTTAGCTAAGCCCTTTAACTGAGGTGTATTGAGAGGTGTCTTTTGATGTCGAATACCTTGTTGTCTGTAATATTCATCAAAAGGTTCAATATACTCTCATCCGTTATCGGTTTTTATACATTTCAATTTCTTTCCAGATTGTCTCTCAACTGAAGCCTGAAATTGTTAAAAGCATCTAATACTTGATCTTTAGTTTTTAAGGTATGAATCCAAATTTTCCTTGAAAAATCATCTATGAAGGTAACAAAATAAAGAGAGCCATCAAGTGATTTTGTTTTCATAGGATCACAAACTTATTGTCGATGTCTAAACGTGTAAAGAACCTATCAATGATATCATTGGAGGACTTTTTCTCCAATTAGGATCAGACGGTAAGTGCCCTCAAACTTTATAAAATGCTTCACTTCGTCGTCTCTTTGTGCTTTCCCGGTTGGCAGCATTCAAGAAATGATCATTAGGGAGAGAGTGAGTGGGATTGCATCTTTCTATCTTCTCTGACTTTTTCTAATTGCACTTTGTTTTTATGAAATTTTTTTAAGTTATAAAAAAATTGTTTCTGGGGTCAACTTTAAATAATGCAATTGGTGTCTCCCTAAAAGGTAGCTAAAACCATGAAATGGGAAGCTGTTGAAAGACCTGGCGTTCTCCGTTTGGACTTGGGAGTTGACTTTGGGCTTAATTTTCAGCCGTCGAAAGCAGGATTTCTTTCCACCAACTTGTGCCCCCAATTTTGGGGACATTTAAAATTATTTTATTTTGTTCCTTTTCCTTAGTTATCGTAAATGAGGACAGTGAGTTTATAATAATATAAAGATGTTCGAACATTGCACATCTTACGTGGAAGCAAATTTCTTAAAGTCCATCATCATTTCTTCATTTATTCTTCTTTAATTGATTAATAACCATATATATATATATATATATATATAATTAAGCACATGAAGAAAAAGAAAAAGAGGAAATTTGAAAAGCCTAATTTAGACATGAAAACATGTATGCTTCACTTTTTAGCGAGGCCTTCTATCTTATGAATTCGATGAAGGACCAGATCGAGTTTGTTGTCATTGAAGGTTAAATAATCCCAGGGGTGAATGATCTAACTTCCTAAGGAAAAAACTTTTGGACACCCTTGAGCCAGTGTAGCTGGTACCATGTCAAAGCCAAGAGAACTCGACCTGGAATAGTTGGGGGAGTAGTGTCCTTTTGGATAATGCTTCAATCTCGAGGTTCTTCTGTGACAACTTTCTGAGAGGATTAAGCTTCTGTGTTGAATGTTGATTTTTCAAGAACTTCAACCGGTTCTGGATCTTCGATTTTAGTTTTATTCTGCTTAGAAAGATCTTGCTCCAGAAACTTGACATTCATGGATTCTTCCACAGTTTGAGTATTTTTGTTAAACACTCTATATGCTTTTCTTGTGGTTGAGTATCCAAAAAATATACCTTCATCTGACCTTTCCTCAAAATTGCTTGGATAAATGTTAGCATTTTTAAGAATAAAGCATTGACAACCAAAAACACGAAAGTAAGAAACAATTGGTTTTCTGCCTTTGAAAATTTCATAGGGAGTTTTCTCAAAAATAGGTCTAAGAAAAACTCTGTTAATGATGTGGCAAGATGTAGAGACTGCTTCTTCCCAGAAGCGAGTTGCTACCTTACTTTCAATTAGCAGAGTTCTGGCCATTTCTCGCAAGGACTTGTTCTTCCTTTCTACAACTCCATTTTGTTATGGAGTGTAAGGAGAGGAAAACGTATGCTGAACACCATTTTTATCACAAAAATATGCAAAGTCCGGATTTTCAAATTCTCCACCATGATCTGTTTTAATGCTAGAAATAGAGTAACCTTTCTCATTATGAACTCTTTTTGCAAACTTTGAAAAATAAGAGAACGTTTCTCCTTTATTAGCAAGAAAGAATACCCAAGTAAAGCGAAAACAATCATCTACAATAACAAGACGGTACTTTTTACCTCCAATGCTTTGAGTTCTAGTTGGTCTAAAAAGATCCATATGAAGAAGGTGCAAGGCACGGTTGGTAGAAACCTGTTTTACAATTTTGAAAGAGCTTCTTACCTATTTTCCCAGTGTGCATGCAGAGCAAAGTTCTGACTTTTTATAGCTTAATGAAGGCAGTCCACGCACAAGCTTTTTGCTGAGCAATTTTGAGATCTATTTCATACTAACATGTCCAAGTATGCGATGCCAGAGGTTTGCTTCATCTTGAACTGAGATGAGACATTTGGTAGTGTCTTCATTTATGTCCAAGAGATAGATGTTCCCATGTCTTCGTCAAGTAAAAGATTGAGATGAGTCTTGACTAATTCCAAAACATAAGTTCTCCTTGAAATCAATTCTGAAACTAGCATCACATAACTGACTGATACTCAGTAGATTGTAGTTCAGTCCTTTAACCAAAGAGACATTGTTGATGATGAGACTTCCAATCTTTATTGTTCCTAGTCCAATGATATTTCCCTTGGTGTTGCCATCGAAGGAAACAGTTCCTCTTTTTATTATTTCTAAACCTATGAACATTATTAAATCTCCAGTCATATGTCTTGAACAACCACTATCCAAATACCATTTCTTCTTACTTTTGAAGCTTACATGCATTTAAAACACATACTCAAGTTTTCTTTGGTACCTAGACTTTCTTGGGTCTGCTGGAGTTAGTAATATATGCTTTGTCTATCCAATTTTTATGAACAGGTCTCCAGACGTTAGGACACTTGTTTTCAAAATGTTCTTTTTCTCCGCAATTAGAACATTTGAGATTGTTTCGACTAACAGGTTTCACAAAATTCTTATTGAAATGATTTTTGTATGCTTGTCGAGGAGGTCTCTACCTAATTCTCTCCTTGACTTTTGGAAAATCAATTAAAGAGTCACTTTCCTTATAATACCTAAGTCCTGACTTGTCGTAGTAAGGAATCTGAATGGAAAGTATATGCTGTAAAGTTTTCGATCCTTTAGAAAATTTTGTAGTAATATTCAAAAATTCCTTTTTGAAAGATTCATTCTCATTTAGTAAAGAATCTTGATTTTCCTTTATTTTCAAAAGTTCCTTTTTGAGAGATTCATTCTCATTTAGTAAAGTATCTCAATTTTCCTTGGTTTCCAAAATTTCCTTTTTGAAATCATCAAACTTTCCTTTTAAAGAAAAATTCGGTTGACTCAACTTGTAATTTTCCTTTTTCAATCCGAAGATCCTCTTCAGAGTGGATTTTAGATTTGAACAAAGCTCATTTATATCATTTGAAAACTCTGTAGGAATATCATAATGGCTAACCTCAATCTCTTTGTCTAAGTTTGAGTCTGATTCTAAGTATGCTCCAGAGTTTGAGTTTGAGTGTGCCATTAGACAAATATTGCCATATTCGTCTTCACTATCACTCTATGTTTAAGCTTTCAAGGCCTTCTTGTATTTTTCATACTTTCCTTTGTTCTTCTTCAATGTGGGACAGTTTTGTTTTATGTGACCCTTCTTTTTGCATTCAAAATAGACTACATCTTTGACAGACTCTTCCTCATCTGCTATTCTTCGTTGTCCAAACTATCTATTTTGCTTCCTGCTATTGAACTTCCTGCCTTTCTTGTTTAACTTTTTTACCTTTTTGATTAACAGTGCAAGTTCTTTGTCATCCAGCTCATCTTCAGAATTTGTATCATCATAATCAACATTAGACTTAAGAGCAATAAATTTCTTACCTCTAGACTCCACTTCTTCGTTCATTTGTTCTGTTTCATAAGATTGCAAGGTTCCAACAAGCTCATCAACCATCAGAGGTGAGATTGGCAGAGTTTCTCGTATAGAGGTCTTCACATTATTCCAGTCTTTTGATAAACCTCTCAAAAGCTTGTTTTTCATTGGTCCTGGGACAAGCTGTCCTTGATATGCAAGCCCATTTACAGCCCATTTACTATTTCTATAAATCGGCTGAACATATCTCATATGGACTCCCCCTATTTCATTTTGAAGGATTCATATTGACCAAGTAAAATATTTACTTTAGTCTCTTTCACATGATTAGTCTCTTCGTGGGTAACGTGCAGCCTATCCCATACTTCGTTTACTATTTCATAAGAAGAGATTCGATTATATTCATTAGGATATAAAGCACAGTAAAGAGAGTAGATAGCCTTAGCGTCTAAACCTTGTCTCTTTGTCAATTCTTCATGAGAGATGGTAGCTGATGTTTCTGTTGTTTTCCTGTTACCTTTCCTTGTGGTTTTTCTAGCTTCAGCGTTGGGTTCAATTCCTTTCTCAACTACATCACATTCTAGTGGATCCTTTGATCTAAGAAAAGCCTTCATTTTCTTCTTCCATATATTGTACTCTTTTCCATCGAAGTATAGTGGTCGGGTGTTGCTCTGTCCCTCAATCAAACATGGTGTAAGAATACTAGCCATAGAGGATCTTTAACTCTAAAGTAATAAACACTTCAAAAACACTGAGCACAGGGCTCTAATACTAATTGATATTGCTAGTATTAACACCTAGAGGGGGGTGAATAAGTATAGAGGGATTTTATGTGCAGGTAATGTAAAGCTTTTGCAATCTATAAATAAAAACTAAATAGAGAGAGTAGAGAAGATTGCAAACACAATTTATAGTGGTTCGGCTTTTAGCAAGCCTATGTCTACTCTCTAGGCGATCAGCTAATAGGCTAGATTTCACTACGTGATCAAAGGTGATTACACACTCTTGAGTGTTCGCACTTGGTGATGATATGTCTCAAAAAGTCACTCTTCTTGGTAATGCACTAGGATCACTCAATTTCGCACTTTTTCAGATAGCTTGTGAAGAATTGAATCAACTTTGGAATCTATTCATTCTCTTCTTTCTCCTGGTCACATCCTCCTCTTATGTACTCTCCGAGCCACACTTGACCATTAACTATCTCCTTGAGAGATTCATCTTCCCTTTCCTTTCTTCGACAGACTTCATAAGGTAAGTCTTTTTGACCGTTGGAGGTAAATTGGATCCCCTTGGATTCCATTCGTCCATACAATCAGAATCCGGGCTTCCATAAGTTTTTCATCTTTCTTTGGAAGTTGTCTGATAATTGATCTTGCTAATCGACAAAATCAATATAAATATGGTAAGTGAAATTCATGACCGTTTCATTTCGGGTCTATCAGACCAAGGTTCTGCGTCTGTTTGAATTCTCCGTCTAATACACATAGACTCAGAGATCTGCGTCTCCTCGAGTTTTCTGTCTGGTATAAGCAGACTCAGAAACATCTTTTACTCCATGCAGACTCAGAAGAATACATCATTCTGTGATTTTTCTTCCTTAGAAAATATATGATGTCTTGTATGCATAAAATGATTTGTTAACATCAAAACTAGGAGTTTTCTCAACAAAACTCACTTGTCTTGCTCAACACCAAAACCTTCCTTTTTGAGTTCTTTCTCACTCGCTCTCTCTAGCTTTTCTTTTAGATCGAGTGCCCTCTATAAATCATCCATGAATGAAGCTCCCATTTATCCTCAATTGACCCTTCTACCCATCATCGAACACCCATGCACTCAGCCCTTTTTGACACCTCTTCCCACTTGCTTGTCACTCACCTCATGTCACAAGCGCTCTCTTTGGTTAGCCACACACTTCTTTCTCACGGTCACGTTCCATTTGTTTTTCCCCAGGCGCATTACTCTTTCTTGAAGATAGACTAAAAGAAGGTTGGGCTAGGCCTTTTCTTTCTTGGGCTTAATTGGTGGGGCCCAAAAAAGAAAAAGAAAAAGAAAAAGAAATTCGGCATATTGACTTCGGTTCAAGTTAGCCGCATGCATCTCCACTCCACTGGAAACCTTTCCTTCATCGGCGAAGCTTGAGACTATCATCATTAGTCCACTCCTTCTAGTTTAGAGTGCCTATATATATACATCTTTCACTATGCTAGAATGTCTGGGATTTTATTGTTCATACTTTTAGAGCTTAAACATCTTTTGCCGAAGTTAGCCCGAAGAAGATGAAAGTTGACAGCCAATGGTATTAAACGTCGATCGAAATAGTGACCTACAATATGTGTTAGTTTGGCAGCAGTGTTGGTGCTAGAGACGACATGGGTGGAGGTTAGTTTGAAACCATTTCAAATTATTAAATTGCCCATTGATTTGAAAACATTTCAAATCATTAATATGGCTGTTAATTCTAAAATTGTTTAGAACTCTTAGTCGTTAAGTCTAAAACTGTTTTAGATCCTTAATTTGGCTATTAATTCTAAACTCACTTCAAATCATTAATACAACCATTCATTTTGAACTCACTTCATATCATAAACACAACTATTAATTCTAAACTTACTTCAGATCATTAATGCAGCTGTGATTCTAAATGCATGACTTAGAGTTGGCAGCACTTATATTCACGTTAAAAATATGGAGGCATTATCTTTGTGGAGAAAGATTTCAAATTTTTACAAACCATCAAAGTTTGAGATACCTGTTCTCCCAAAAGGAATTGAACATGAGATAGCCCAAATGGATGGAGCTTCTCAAGGATTATGACTGCGATATTCTTTACCATCCCGGTAAAGCTAACAAAGTAATGGATGCATTAAGTCATAAGTCATCGGTTGCTTGTATGATGGTTCAAGAATAAATCCTATTGGAAGGAATTCGAGATTCAGAATTCAAGTTTGAGGTAAGCCATATTTCTAGTTTAATGGCTACCCTTAGGATCGAACCTAAAATGCAAGCCAAGATTAAAGCAATGCAATCTTCGGATGTCGCAATTCAAAAGATTTTACAATTGGATGCGACCAACAGGAAGTCGGATTTTCAAGTGTCCAAGGATGGGACCTTGAAATTCTATGGACGGTTGTATTTGCCAAACGATGCGGAGCTTAAGGAGGAGTTGTTATCAGAGGCTCATTACAGTGATTATAGCATGCATCCAGGTAGCATGAAGATGTATCAGAATTTGCGGCAGTACTATTGGTGAAATGGTATGAAGCGAGATATCACCATACATGTGGCGAAGTGTTTGACCTGCCAGCAAGTGAAAGCGTAGCATTGCAAGCTAGGTGGGTTACTGCAACCCCTTGAGATCCCTGAGTGGAAGTGGGAGCACATCACGATGGATTTTGTGACAGGACTACTGAGAAGTCAACGCGGTAATGTATCAATTTAGATCATAGTGAACCGATTGACGAAGTCTGCACACTTTGTCCTAGTATGTAAGGACTTCGCCTTAGAAAGATACGCGGAATTGTATGTACAACAAATTATTTGCCTGCATGAAGTGCCAGTGTTGATCACTTCGGATTGAGACCCTAGGTTCACGGCTGCATTGTGGAAGAGCTTACAGGTGACGATGGGAACAAAGCTGCAATTCTATATAGCCTATCATCCTTAGACAGACTGTTAGTCAATGAGAACAATCTAGAGTTTAGAGGATATGCTACGAGCATGCATGTTATATTTTAAAGGAAGTTAGGACGAACGACTTCACCTTGTCGAGTTTGCGTACAATAATAGTTATTAGCAAAATATTAAAATGACGCCATTCAAAGCTTTGTATAGAAGACTTTGTAGGACTCCAGTTTGCTGGGACAAAGTAGGTGAGCAGAAAATTATGGGCCCAGAGTTGATGCAACAATCTCTAAACACCATCAAGATGATTCGGGAAAGATTAAAGACGGCCCAAAGTAGACAGAAGAGCTATGGGGACAAACAATGTAGGCCATTGGAATTTCAAGTGGGCGACCATGTGTTCCTTAAGATGTCCCTGATATGAGTTACTTTGCGGTTTGGTAAGAAAGGGAAACTGAGCCCAAGGTGCATTGTACCGTTCGAGATTCTAGAAAAGATTGGAAATTTGTCCTATCGTCTTGTGCTACCACCTCGACTTGCACAAGTGCATGATGTATTCCATGTGTCAATGCTAAGAAAATATGAGCCGAACTCAACCCACGTGTTGAATTTTGAAGAAATCGAAGTGAACAATAGAGTGTCATACATGGAGAGACCAATTCGGATAGTGGACTAGAAAGAACAAGTGTTAAGGAACAAAATGGTCTCTTTGGTCAAAGTTATCTGGCAACATCATGGCACGGAAGGAGCCACGTGGGAGAGTGAAGAAATCATGAGGCGTTAGCACCCCTATCTTCTTGAGGAGTCGCGTAGTAGTTCAAATTTCGAGGATGAAATTTCTATAAGAGGAGAAGAGTTGTAACATCCTAAAAATCGACCCCATTTTGAGATTTTATAAAATGGCGATATTGATCGAATGCCCAGTTAGTACAAATATTCCAAACTAATCATTCATGGAATAACGGACTATAGGGAGGCGACGATAGGAAACGATACACATACAATCTACAATTTCGATCAGGAATGAACCCTTCAACCAAAAGGGCCTAGGTGGGAATAATGCCCTCTAGTACTAGACTATTAGGAAAATAGAAATAATCACTTCGGAAAAAGTACGAAGTCAGGTTGCAGGTGATTCTATACGACCTTGGTATGAGCTATGAACGATGCTAAACCGATTCATTTTTATCTTGTACTTGGGATTATCAATTGAGCCCTTAGGATCACATGACAATCGAAGGATGTCCATGACTCGAGAAATTGCTTAAACGTGGATCAAAGAACTATTAACCATGGGTCAAATGTGAGGAAAAATCCTAAAGGAGCGCCTGATAACCTAAATGTACTACGGTCGCAATCGACTCAACTTAGCCTTGAAATTTAATCCGATTTTGGGTACTAACTTCTCAATGATGTCAGGATAAAAATTTTGGATGTTTGCTCATTTATTCTCAAGTTTTTTGAAGGCTTTAAGTGTCGAAAAAAGGAAAATTTGGACCCGCTAGAGGGCCGGCCCAAGACCGGTGGCCCAAAGGGCCTTGCACCTATCTAGCCCAACCCAAGGTGGGCCTAAGCTAGCCCATTTTCCTTCTCCATCTTAGCCCATGGGCCCTCTCTTCTAGAACTTCTAATTGTGTGGTCCCAATTGCTTTGTTTTGCTTGGTTTTCATTAGCTCTTAGAACAAGTGGGCTTGCCACTTGCCTTGGCTTATTGGACAAGCCTTGAGTAGCCATTCTCTCTCCTCCATTTCCCCTTGCTGCCGATCCCACCCCCTTAGCCCAGTCTCTCTCTCTCTTTTCTCTTCCCTTTTTCCCTCACTTTTCCACCTTTTGCTATCCACCACCGATTGCTACCTTATTTCTGTCGCTGGAGCTGCTGCCATTATCAAACATGCAGCCACCACCGTTTGGAGACCAACCGTCCACCATTGGTCACCCCTGGTCACCACCGACCGCCCACTCCATCGCCGACAGCCACTATTGCCTTTCCTGCAGAAAAGCAGCCCTAGTGTTGTTTTCGCTGGAAACAACCATTGTCCATCGTCCGTCACCATCCTCAAGCTAACCCTGCATAGCCCTCGCCCTCATCATCGCTCCGATGTCACCGGAATCTTTGAAACCGTGAGTTAATTTCCTAATCCCTTAGTTAGGGGTTAATCTTGCTTATGAGTAGTTTAATTAGTTTAACCTTGGTTGAATGTTTATGAAGTGAGTGATTAGCTTGTATTGATTGGATAAGCATGCTTAGTATTAACCATGGTTAGAGTGAGTACCTTGGTTAGAATAAAGTAACCGCAATTATATTAAAGTAATTGTAGTTGGTTAAAGTAACTGGGGTTAGATTAAAGTAACTGGGGTTAGATGAAAGTAATCTTAGTTGGGTTAGTTAACTGTAGTTAGGTTGGGTAATTGTAGTTCGGTTTTAATGATTGAACTGCTTTCCGATAATGCTTCTCCGAGATATTGTTTAGATGGATTAGTTGTTAATACTAGGTTGTAAATTTAGACTACCTCGAGGTGAATGGATTTCCTAACCAAGGCTTAGGATTTTAACTTGCTAAGTTTATCCCATCCCATCGTGGTTAACAATTTACAAGACCTTAGTATGATGCCATCCCCGGTGAGGTTCAGTGTCCCGATCGATATGAGCACCACTGTCACCATGTGACTCATCTTAGGTCACAATTTTTTCTACGAACACCACATGACGATAGTTTGGGTGGACGAGGGAGCGAGGGACCACTATGTGCCACACGTCTTTAAGACATAGTGCATCAGGATGGGGGACAAGTTGTACGGTCCCCTATGAGATTTCGATGGATCGGTTCAACCCGTGGGACTAACTAACGAGATTTGGGATCCTATGGACCTTGATCCCCTTAATGGAGAGATCTCCAACCCGACGACTGGGGAGAACGACCCTTCAAAGGCCAATGATTAGACATCTTGAAACTAATCCCCTTTTTGACGAACCCCCTTCACCTTTTGTAGTGATAGGTTAGTCGGGCCAGTCCCTTTTTGAGTAGGATGTAGCATGTCGCCAGTAGCAAGGCATGTATATATATGTTATTGTTCAAGCTAACCTTGCAATAAATAAAATGGTGCTCTTATCTTTCTTCTATTGTATTTTGTTACTATCCCCGTTGGTTGTTAGCTAGGCATTTGTTTCGCTTTTGTCACACCCTGACCCTCGAGCTCGCAACAACCCCAATTCACTTGAGGTCTAATCGTACAACGTTCCAAGCACTGTCATAGACCAATTCTTTTTATCTTATAATTAAGCACATGTAGAAGCAAACAAAACTCCCAAATTAGAAACAACAGGGATAGCAGCAATAGCAGCAGAGGAAAGAAAAAAACACTATTTTATTTATCTATAGGGTTAGCCTGCACAACAGCAAATATATACATACCTAACTATAGGCGATAAGTTACGACCTACTCAAAAAAGAACCAGCCTAGCTAACCTATTTCTATACAAGTGGGGGAGGGCTCGTCAAAAAGGTAATAGGCCACACTACCTACTCGCTATCCTCAGAAGGATCGATCTCTCTAGTCGTCAAGTCTGAGAGCTCGCTATCAGGGGGATCCATGTCCATGGGATCCCAAACCTCATCGGTCGGTCCCACAGGAGGGACCGACCCATCAAAACCTCAAAGAGGATCATACAAAATGCCTCCCATCTTAAGGAACCACGCCTTAAAGACGTGAGACACATAATGGTCCATCGACCCCTCATCCACCCAAATCATAGTCACGTGGTGCTTGTACACAAAATTGCAACCCCGAGAGGGCCACGTAGTGACGGTAGTACTCATAACCACAGGGACACTGAACGTCACCGGGTATTGCATCATCTAGGATCCTCAAAATTGTTAACCACGACAGGTTGAGATAAACTCAGCAAGTTAAAGTTCTAAGCGTTGGTTAAGAACTTCGCTCACCTCAAGACAGTCTAACATACAACCTAAACCCATCAAATCATCAATCACCACACCATAGAGAAACGATAACAAAAGACAGTTTAATGAATAGGCACAACCACAAGCGACCCTACCTGGCCTTGGCACCCGTAACTTGCAGAAACTATCAGTCACCTCATAAAAATAGTAAGAGGCATGCAAATAATCAGAGCAATGCACATAACTTGCTTCGATTATTACAAACCCCTGGACCACGGCACAATCTTATGGTTGGCGGTCAATTGACTTAAGCCAAGCATCATCATCCTCCTTTAGGCATGGCGACGTCATGGGCTATTTCCCGCTGACAGCATTCCCGAAAGAGCATGGGCTTGACCTCTACTGCAATTTCGCATCTAACCACTGTTAGGCGACCTAATGGCCACTACACAATCCCAAAGGATTGGTGGTCATCCAGCTATATCGGGCTATCATTTTAATGTGACAATGCAACACATCATCAAGCAATTTATTCTTATTTTTGCTCTGTCGTGAATGCAACGCAGCTTGTTCTCACGCGACATGTTATTGCAGTTAACACACGTATAATGAAATGCAGCAATATTCAACAATCACGTACGACAGCAACAGTCCAAGTGCTCATGAAAATTCAACAACCAGCATTTAGTGGGCCACGTATTTAAATAGTAGACAACCACAACGATCACGTGCACCCCATCATTCTCGGGAAAAATAACTGACATTTAACAATAATAATTTAAACAATTCATCCATCTAATAATAACAACAATAAGTTACCCTTCTAAAACCTTCAATTAAGAAAACAATTCCATTTAATAAACAAGAAACTAACCACAATTAGTCTAGGGAAAAATAAGCCTTAAACACAATTTCCACAAAATTTATCGATAAAACCCATTTTCAATAAATAATTACCATATTCTGAATTAAAAATTAATAATAATTCAACATTATAAGAAAAAATATAATTAATTATTATTATTTAATCCAAAAATAATAATAATTCATAAACCTAACCATGGTTAACTAAACTAACCTTAGTTACTTTAATAACTAACTATAGTTACTTTATACTAACCATAGTCAATACTAATCTAATCAGCCATAATTAACATGCTAATCCATCATTAACCAAGCATAATCCAAGTATTAACCTAATTAAACCAACATAAGCAAGATTACCCTAACAAAGTATTAGGAAATTAACTCACTTGATTCGAGAATCCGACGACACCAGCATGAAGACAGGAGTGAGGGCTACGTGAGGTTAGCTCGAGGAAGGTGATGGACAACGGATGGTAGCCGAATTCGGCCAAAACAGTGCTAGAAAACTGTTTCAGGCGGAAGGAAAGCAATGGCGGTTGGGCAACCAAACAAGTGGTGATCAGAGGTGGCCAGCGATGAGCAATTGACCTTCGAACGTTGACAGCACCATGCTGGATGGTGTTAGCAACTCCAGCGATGGTTGCAAGGGCAGTAATCGGCGGTGAACAACAAGGGCAAAAAAAGAAAGAAGAAAAGGAAGAGAGAAGGGGGGGAGAGAGAGAGAGAGAGAGAGAGAGAGAGAGAGCTGAGATAAGGGAAATGGAGGAGAGAGAGAGAGTTTCTAAACTTGTCCAAGAAGCTAAGACAAGTGGCTAGCCCACTTGCTTCAAGAACCAATGAGAAACAAGCCAAACAAACCAAACAAGGCCCACTTGGGCCACCAAAAGAAAAATGCCAAGAAAGGAAAGAATGGGCGAGCTTCGGCCCCTCTTAGGCCGGGCGAGATGGGCACAAGGCCCAATGGGCAGCCGGTCTTGGGCCGGCCCACTTGCGGGCCTGAAACCCAGTCCAAAATTTCATTTTCCGACACTTTAAAGCCCAACATAAAACCCAATAATAAATGAGGCGATGTCCAAATATTTAGTCATAACATCCTTGAGAAGTCAGTTCCCAAAATCGAATTAAAAATTGGGGTTAAATTGAGTCGATCGCAACCATAGTACAATTTGGACTATCAGGCAACCCTTTAGTACTTTTCCTCGTATTCGACCCATGGTTGACCATTCTTCGATCCACTTTTATGCCAATTCTCAAGTTAAGAACGTCTCTCGATTGTCATGTGGTTTCGGGGGCTCAATTGATAATCTCGGGTACAAAATGAAAATGATTCGATTTAGCGTCATTCTTAGTTAGTATTGAGTTGTGCGGAAATCAACCGTAACCCAACTTCATATTTCTGCCGAATCGATTTATTTTCGTTTCCCTAATACTCTAGTATTAGAGGATATCATTCCTGCCCAGTTCCTCATAGTCGAAGGGTTCATTCATGTTCGAAATTGCGAGTCGTACGTGTATCACTTTCTATCGAAGTCTCCCTATAATTCGTTATCCCAAGAACAAATAGTTTAGAATATTTGTACTGACTAGGCATTTGACTAACATCACCATTTTATAAAATCCCAAAATGGGGTCAATTTTCAAGATGTTACAGCTTCAGCATGTGCTTAACAATAAGATAAAATGAATTGATCAGTGACAGCACCTGGACATCATATGTCTAGACCTCAAGTGAATTGGGGTTGTCGCGAGCTCGAAGGTCGGGGTGTGACATCAATCATCAAGGAAAGTTAAGTTATTTAGTACACAACCCAAATGGAAACACACGTATAATATTCATCTATTGTTTCCATGTTGTAAATAACGACTAACTATAATTAACTCACTCTCAAAGAATTAATTACTAGTATCACCTTAGAATAATCCACCAGACATTGCTCAAAAATAATCCATCAATTATTGACCAAATATAATTAATTATTATCTGGAATAATTTTTATTTATTTCCCAACATTGATTCTTTACTCAAAGTAATTAACTAATTATTACCCAATAATAATTAATAATTTTAAATTCGAAAATAATTATTTATTTAACACCCACAAAATAATTAATTATTCAATATTGGGAATAATTTATTACCCAAAATAATTAATTATTGTCCAATAATAATTAATTAATATCCGAAAATAATTAATTACTCATAAATAATTAATTAATTAATTATCATCCAAAAAAATCATAATAAATGATTCCGAAAATAATTATTTATTAAAAATAATTATTTATTATTATTTATTAAAAATAATTATTTATTATTATTTATTAAAAATAAATAATTATTGAAATTTAATAATAAAAGAATTATTCATAATTAATTACTATCCAAAAATAATTAATCATTATAATTACTACCAAACATGATTAACTTTAATTAATCCTCACTAATCAAGATTAATACTATATTTTAACACTAAACAAGATTAGTCAAATAATTTAATATTAGTCGGGATTAATTATAACTAAGCAACCACAAATCAAGGTTAATTATAATTGATCTTTCACAAATCATCATTAAATAGTACTAAACTAATCCTAACCAAGATTAGTCCTAAACTAATCACCCCGAATAGAGTTTAATGCCTTAATCAAGGATTAGGAAATTAACTTAGTTGTTAATGAAATCTTACGACACCGGGACTCTAGTGCTGGCGAGGACAACAGGGGGCTAGCTCAAAAAAAATAACAGATGACCAACAGCGGCTGATATCTGACAAAACAGCTTCCGATGAATATATTTTGCGATTGGACAAAGGAGAACAACAACTGGTGGTGCTAGGCATTAGCTAGGTAGCCACTGGCTAAGCTCTGGGCGGTAGCTACTAGCTCTGGTGGACGGTAGTTGCTCCAACCAACAGCAGCAGTGAGCAGTAGGGTCGGAAAACGGCAGCAAAGAGAGCCGAATGGAGGAAAATGAGGGGAAAAGAGAGAAAAACAAAGATGGAATGGGCTGAGGTGAGAGAGGAAGAGGAGAGAGAGAGTGAAAACTTGGTAGACAAATTAGGCTTGAACTTGTTCTCCAAGTTTCAATAACAGCCAAGTCTTCTACTTTAATCTAGGACCACACAATTAAAGGTTTGTAGAAGCCAAAAGCAAAATGGGAATTTCACCTTTCCTATGGGCCTTCTGTTGGGCTCATTTCTTGCGGCTCCAATTTCTTGGCTCATTATCCTTTTTTCCAAAAAATTTCGACTTTACTGATAAATTTGAGGATTAATGAGGCAGTGTCCACTAGGTTAGTCGTGAGGTCCGTGAAAATCAATACTTGAAATTAGATAAAAAAAAAATCAAGGTTAAAATCCATCAAATGTGATTTTAGTACGACCTAATCTATTGGGTGGCCTTAAAATCCATCAAATGTGATTTTAGTACGACCTAATCTATTGGGTGGCCTCAAAATCCATCAAATGTGATTTTATCACGCCACAACCCTTAAGCTCACAACAACCCCAATTCACTTAAGGTCTAAATGTATGATGTCCTAGGTACTGTCGTCGACCAATTCATTTTATTTTATCATTAAGCACATGCATAAGCGAAACAAACACCTCAACCAACAATCAATAGGGATAGTATAAAATACAAAAAAGGAAAGATAAGAACACAATTTTATTTATCTGCAAGGTTAGCCTGAACAACATCATATATATATATACACGCTTTACTACAGGCGATATGCTAAGGACTACTAAAAAAAGGACTGGCCTGGCTAACCTATATCGGCAAAAGTGGGGGAGGGTTTGTCAAAAAGGGACTAGGCTATAGATGCCTAATCACTAGCCTTTGAGAGATCGATCTCCCTAGTCGTCGGGTCGAAAATCTCGCCATCAAGGGGATTGAGGTCCATGGTATCCCAGACTTCGTCAGTCAGCCCCATAGGCGAGACTGCTCCATCAAAACTCCTTAAGGGACCGTATAGACTGCCTCCCATCCGTATGAACCACGCCTTAAAGACGTGTGGCATGTAATGGTCTCTTGATCCCTCTTCCACCCACTCTGTCATCACATGGTGCTCGTACAAAATATTGCGGCCCGGGACGAGCTGTGTGGTCACAGCGATGCTCATGTCCACGGGGACACCAAACCGCACTAGATACTTTGTCATCCTAAGGTCCTGAAAATTGTTAACCTTGATGGGATGAGATAAACTCAGCAAGTTAAAGTCCTAAACCTCGGTTAGGAACTTCGCTCGCCTCGAGGTAGTCTAACATACAACCTAGTCTCGACAATCAACCTAATACCTCACCTCAGAGAAGCATTATTAGAAGATGGTTCAATAATCAGATGAAACCACAAGCGACCTTATCTAGCCTTGGTACACGCAACCTACAAAAACTGTCACTCAATTTATAACAGATCAATAGACATGCAAATAATCAAAGCATTTCATATATCTTTCTCATGTTTCAATATCCACACATGCTCCAATTATTACGACCCCTTGAGCCATGGTACAACCTTATAGTTGGTAATCAATTGGTCATAACCCAAGCATTGTCCTCCCTTGTGAGGCACGGTGACATCATGGGCTATCCCCTACTAACGGCACTCCCAAAGGAGCATGGGTCCGATCTCTACCGCGACTCCGCAAGTGACTATTGTCAAGCATCTGACCGAAGTCAGGCAACCAAAAGGCCACGGCACAACCCCGAAGGATTGGCGGTCATCTAGCAACGTCGGGCTCTCCTCTTAATGTGACCATGCAATGCATCATCAAGCAATTCGTTCTTTTCTTTGCTCTGTCGTGAATGCAACATAGTTCATGCTCACGCAACATGCTACTGCAGTGGACACACGTATAATTTAATGCAACAATATCCAATAGCCACGTACAATGGTTACAATCCAATTACTCATGAAAAATTGCAACAATCAACGTACTTCAACGGTGGATTATCAATTAATATCCAAGGACATCTCATAATTGCCATAAAATAACCAACATTTAATAATACTATCAAAACAATTAATCCACTAATATTGAAAAAAATTAACTACATTTCCAAAACCTTTATTTAACAAAATCATTTCCCTTTAATAACCAAGAAATTAATCACAATTAACCTTGGAAAAATAAGCCTTTATAATATTTCTCACAAAATTTCTCGATTAAAACTATTTCCGATAAATAATTACCATTAAATATTTTTCCCAAAATTAATTAATATTCAAAAATAAATAATAATAATAATTCGAAATTATAAAATAAAATAATTAATAATTAATTAATAATTCCAAGAATAATAAATTATTATTATTTAATCCAAAAATAACAATAATATTTAATAATGCTAACCATGGTTACTATTCTTAACCCAACTATGGTTAATTAACCCAACCAAGGTTATTTTAATCTAACTGTGGTTACTTTAACCAACTACAATTACTTTATTCTAACCGCGGTTACTTTATTCTAACCATGGTTAACCCTAAGCAATATTAATCAATAATATTATAATCTAATTATCCATCATCCAAAAGCATACTTCAAAGATTAAACTAATTAAACTACTCCTAAGCAAGATTATCCCCTAACTTAGTGATTAGGAAATTAACTCACGTGGCTCAAAAATCCGATGACACCGGAGCAATGGTAAGAGCGAGATCTATGTGGGTTAGTTCGAGGACGATGATGGACGACAAACGGTGGCCAATTCTGGCCAAAACAACACCGATGCTGCTGTTTGGCAGAAAAGGCAAAAGCGACTAGGCGGGTGGCCGGCAGTGACAAGGTGTGGCCAGCAGTGAGCGGCTAGCCTCTAAACATCGGCAGCTCCACACTGGATGGTGGCAACAACTCTAGCGACGGCAGCAAGGGCGGCAACCAGCGTGGACAGCAAGGGGCAGCAAAAGTAAGGGGGAGAGAGAGAGAGAGAGAGAGAGAGAGAGAGAGAGAGGGGGGGGCTGAGGTGGGGGTGGCACAAAGGAGAAATGGAGGAGAGAGAGTGGGTTGAACACTAGTCTAACAAGGCCAAGGTGAGTGGCAAGCCCACTTGGGCCAAAGGCCAAAGAAAAACCAAGCCAAACAAAGCCCAGTTGGGCCACAAAGAAAAAAAAGGGCTAGAAGTGAGGGCCCAAGAGCTAACAAGGAGGAAGGAAATGGGCTAGCTTGGGCCAATCTTGGGCTGGGCTAAATGGGCGCAAGGCCCATTGGGCTGCCAGTCTTAGGCTACTTGCAAGCTCGAAACCCAGTCCAAATTTTCATTTTCCGACACTTTAAAACCCGACAGAAAACTCGAGAATAAATGAGGTGATGTCTAAATGTTTAGTCTTAACATCACTGAGAATTTGATACCCAAAATCAAGTTAAAATTGAGTCGATTGTAATCGTAATACAATTAGACTATCGGATGCCCCTTTAGGATTTTTCCTCATGTTTGACCCGTGGTCAACAGTCGATTGATCCACATTTAAGCCATTTCTCGAGTCAAGGTCATCCTTTGATTGTCACATGGTCCCGAGGGCTCAATTGATAATCCCAAGCACAAGATGAAAAGAAATCGATTTAGCGTCATTCGTTGTTCGTGTTGAAGTTGTGTGGAAATCACTCGCAACTCGACTTCGTACTTCTGAGGAATCAAATTATTTTCGTTTCCTTAATAGTCTAGTACTAGAGGATATCATTCCCACCTAGGCTCTTATGGTCAAAGGGTTCGCTCCTAATCGAAATTGCGAGTCATGCACGTGTTGTTTCCTTTTGGTGCCTCCCTATGGTCCATTATCCCTCGAACAATTAGTTTGGAATATTTGTACTGACCAGGCATTCAACCAACATCATCATTTTATAGAATCCCAAAATGGGGTCAATTTTTAGGATGTTAAAACTCTTCTGCTCTTACAGAAATTTCATCCTTGAAATTTGAACTACTACACAACTCCTCAAAAAAATAGGGGTGCTGACGCCTCATGATCTCCTCACTTTCCCACGTGGCTCCCTCTGTGCCATGATGTTGCCAGATAACTTTGGCCAAGGAGATCGTTTTGTTCTGTAGCACTTGCTCCTTCTGGTCTACTATCCGAATCAATCTTTCCATGTACGACACTTTGTCGTCCACCTCTATCCCTTCAAAATTCAACACGTGGGTCAAGTCCTGCTCATACTTTCTCAGCATTGACACGTGGAATACATCATGCACTTGTGCAAGTTGAGGCAATAGCGCAAGACGATAGACCAAATTTCCAATCCTTTCTAAAATCTCGAACGGTCCCCCGTACCTCGGGCTCAATTTCCCTTACTTTCCAAATCGCGAGGTACCTCGCATCAGCAATACCTTAAGGAACACATAGTTGTTCACTTAAAATTCCAATGGCCTACGTCATTTGTCCCCATAACTCTTATGTCGGCTTTGGGCCATCTTTAATCTTTCCCGGATCATCTTCATGGAGTCTAAAGATTGTTGCACCAACTCTGGTCTTGTAATTTTCCACTCGCCAACTTTGTCCCAGCAAACTGGAGTCCTACAAGGTCTTCCGTACAACGCTTTGAACAGTGCCATCCTAATACTCTACTGATAACTGTTATTATATGCGAACTTGACGAGGTGAAGTTGCTGTTCCCAACTTCCTTTAAAATCCAACACGCAAGCTTGTAGCATATCTTCCAAAGTTTGAATTGTTCTCTCTACCTGACCATCTATATGAGGGTGTTAGGCCGTACTGAACTGCAGTTTTGTTCCCATCATAGCCTGTAGACTCTTCCAAAACACAGCCGTGAACCTAGGGTCTCGATCCGAAGTGATCGTCACTAGCACTCCATGTAGGCAGATATCTTGTCACACGTACAATTCCACATACCTTTCCAAGGTGAAGTCCTTGTGTATGGCGATAAAGTGTGCTGATTTCGTCAATCTGTCTACCATGACCAGAATCGAATCATTATCGCGTTGACTTCTTGGTAATGCCGTTACAAAGTCCATCATAATGTGTTCCCACTTCCATTTAGGGATCTCAAGGGGTTGTAGTAACCCACCTGACTTACAACGCTACGCCTTCACTTGTTGGTAGGTCAAACACTTTGCCATGTGCATGGCGATATCCTGCTTCATACCATTCCACCAATAATACTGACACAAATTTTGATACATCTTTGTACTGCCTAGATGCACACTTTAGTCACTATGATGAGTCTCTAATAACAATTTCTCTTTAAGCTCAGCGTCGTTCGGCACACACAACCGTCCATGAAATTTCAAGATCCCATCCTCGGACACTTGAAAATCTGACTTTCTCTTGGTCACGTCTAATTGCAAAATCTTTTGGATCTCAACGTCTAAAGGTTGAGTTGTTTTAATCTTGGCTTGACCTTCAGGTTCAATCCTAAGGGTGGCCATTAAACTGGAAAGATAACTTACCTCGAGCTTGAATTCCGAATCACGGATTCCTTCCAATAGGATCCATTCTTGAACCATCATACAAGCAACCGATGACTTGCGACTTAATGCATCTACCACTTTGTTTGCTTTACCGGGATGGTATAGAATATCTCAATCAGAATCCTTAAGAAGCTCCATCCATCTACATTGTCTCATGTTCAATTCTTTTTGGGAGAACAAGTATCTCAAACTTTGATAATTTGTAAAAATATAGAATCTTTCTCCATAGAGTTAATGTCTCCACATTTTCAACGCGAAAATAATGGTGGCCAACTCTAAGTCATGCATTGGGTAATTCAGCTTGTGATGTTTCAATTGTCTGGATGCGTATGCTATTACCTTGCCATGTTGCATCAAAACGCAATTGTGTCCCTTATATGATGCGTCGCTATAAATCTTGTATCCCCCCGAGCGGGACAGAATCGTCAACACTGGTACAGTAGTCAGCTTATGCTTAAGCTCTTGAAAACTATACTCGCACTTGTCCATCCACTCATACTTCTTGTCCTTCTTTAGCAATTGCGTCAATGGCATAGCTATTATAGAGAATCTTTCCACAAATCGTCTATAATAACTAGCTAGTCCCAAAAAACTAAGAACCCCAGTTATTGAAGTCGGTCTCGACCAATCTATGACTACTTCAATCTTGGTCGGGTCCATTGAAATCCCTTCACCTAAGATCACATGGCCAAGAAAAGCTACTCGAGCCAACCAAAATTCACACTTACTAAACTTCACATATAGTTCATGATCCCATAAGGTTTGCAGCACAGACCTTAGGTGTTGTTCGTGTTCATTTGAATCCTTTGAATATACCAGAATATCGTCGATGAATACAATCACAAACCAATCCGAATATTCCCTAAACACTCGGTTCATCTTTCAAATATACCAGAATGTCGTCGTAATTCCGTAATTGTGTTTTATGGTTTAATTAAGCATGTTTAGCTTAATTGATTGATTATTTTTTTAATTAATGTTTTGTTTAATTTCTGAATTTAATTTATTAATTATTTAATTCTGAAATTTCATTCTTCATTATGCACTGTTCACAAATTACTATTCACGTGCACTATTCATGTGATACTGTTCACGTGTATTGTTCATCCAGAAGTGAAAAGAAGCATAATTTCATGTGTTTTGATTTTATGAGGTGAATTGGATGTGTCATTGCATGAACATCCGCATGAATCATATGATTTTCACAAAAATGGGAAAATGATTTGTCCGAGGGACACCGGAAATGGACTGCTTTTATGAGAAAATGATTTGAGGTGGTATGTGCAATCATGTGTGTAGTGGCTAATGCTCAAAGATAAAAAAAAAAAAAAAAAAAAAAGGTTATGATTGTATGCTTGCATGATCACTAAGTTGAACTCGCCGCTCTAGCAGTAGTATAGGGGGTGATAGTCTGATTTATTGGAAACCCAGCGGGGGTCCAGATGCGGAGTCATGATAGAGGCCAAGCCTATGCTCCTTCAGGAATGCCATCTTGGGAGAGCATCCCTTGACATCGCCGTGCCTCACAGGGGAGGGTGATGCTTGGCTATGCCAATAGACACCGGAGGAAGGGGACGAAAGGACACAGTTGCGCCTCTGCAAAGGAAGAGCACCATAGCTCCTTAGTTGTAGCCTTGAGGGGCAGTAATAATCGAAACACGTGTGAATACAAGAGTGCATGAGAAAACATTGCATCATTGGCTCCGATTATACATAAGGTGATTACATTATTTATGGCACACACGCATGAATTGATAATGTGCAGGGTGTGGCAATAACCATGTGAGATCGCTTGTGACACGACTCGCATGTGATTGATGAACTGCATCATCTAACGGCCATGTGCATCGCATGTATGGTGCTGACATATAACGTGCAGGGTATGGTATACCGAGTAAGATTGCATGCGAACCGACTATTTGATTGTTGGTTGCATTGCTTGTATTGTGTGAGGTTTAACGTGCAGGATATGGCATACTGGGTAAGGTTGCATGCAAATCGATTATTAATTGTTGGTTTGACCCTGGCTATTGTTGCTTGTTGGTTGTTGGTTGTGGGTTGTTGGGTTGTGTAAGGAGTGGTTCTGGAGAGATACCTGGGGTTAAGTTGGTGTACTAAACAAGGCTTAAGGGGAGAACTTGTTGAGATTTTATCTCACTATTATTGTATAACCACTTTCAGGCCCTTAAAATAGTCCACCCGTAGTAGAGAATCCTACCCTCGCTCCACTAGTGATCGACTCGATGAAGCCCGAGTCCGATGGGTCCGAGTGACAGTGGTGTTGAATCCAAGGGTTCAATTTATATAGTTGGATTACCTAGCCTAGTTTCTCTTTGGATTGGCTTAGAGGATGGATTAGCCCCTTTGTTGGGCTTGTAAATTGGAAACAATCCTCCGTTGGTTAATCTAGTAAAATGTATAAATGAGTAGTTGATGTTGTTCTAGTTATTCATCCATCTATCCCTATTTGACTATGTGATTGTCTGTTGGACTGGGGATGGTTCGTCTTCTACTTGCGCATAATGAAAGATTAAAATGAATGGTCGTCGATGAGTCCTGGGACGTCACTTTCAATAGACCATGGTAAGGGGTTGTTGCGTGCTCGGGGTTCGGGGCGTGACATCCCCACCAGTTTTGGTATCAAAGCGAGGTTAAGACTCGGAGTGATAAGGTGCGTGGGAATTTTGGGATAGTGAGATAGGGATGGCTTTTATTTCACATGCTTGTGATTGCTTTTATGGTCTTGTGTTGTGGCTAGTTGCTCATAGTTTCTAAATTCCCAATTGGAATTGGAAAGCAAGACTAGTGAGTATCTAGAGTGATGAGCAATCTTAAGCAGAGATCCCCTAGGCGTAGGGCAACATTTGGTCAGACCAATGGTGGAGGTAACGCACAAGTGGATCCTAGGTTAGATGGGATCCTACTGGTGCTAGAGATTTTGATAGGACAGTAAGCTAAGGATTGAGCTGCTACTACAGCTGCTACCGTTGCCTCTGCCGCTGCTATTCCTGTTGCTCCTTTTATGGTCTTTATGGTCCCCATAGTGAGAGGAGAGGTCTGTGAGAGACCAATGCACAAGCTAGTAGAGCAGCTCCTGAGAGTTAAGCTACCAAGGTTCAGTGGCGTAGGCAACCCTAAGGCTGTGACCCTTTGGGTAAGGGATATCGAGAGGACTTTTATAGTGTTGAGGTATTTAGAAGAAGATAGAGTGTTTGGCAACTTATCAGCTTCAAGGCAACGCTAGTACGTGGTGGGAAGCCACTCAATGAAGAGTGTTCCCTCAAGGCATAGCTCAGACTTAAAGTGCATTTCGTGAAGCATTTAATGGGAAGTATTTTTTTAGATAGTGCGAGAGAATCTAAGATGGAAGAGTTCCAATGGCTTCGCCAGAATCAGATGTCTGTGGATCAATATGAAGCGAAGTTTGCTGAGTTGGCCAAGTATGTGCCAAGGTTAGTAGAGAACCCTTTGGATAGGGCGAGATGGTTCGGAGATGGCTTGAAGCTAAAGTTGAAAGCCCAGTTGGTGCCCTTGAACTTAAAGAGCTTTGATGAGATGTATGAAAGAGCCCATATGATCGAGAAGAATATGGTTGAGAGGGCGACCGCATCTGGCTCACAGTTTGTACCTAATAGAAATAATCGTCGATTTAGGAAGTGACCGATGATAGGGAGAAGGAATCACATCCCACCCAATAGAAAGAATTTTGTGGGAAAACCTACCGCCTAAAACTAGGTCGCAAGGAAGTCATTGATATGATTGCAATAGCAATGTATGACTTTGATGTCATAGTTGGCATGGATTGGCTCACCAAGCAACAAGCTATGGTGGATTGTCATGGAAAGACAATTTAGTTTAACCCAATAGTGGATGATAGATTTGAGTTGTGGGAAATCAAGGGGGGCCATCCGTTCCGCTGATTTCGTCACTCGAGGTTATTTGATTGTTGGAATATGGGTGCCAAGGGTATTTGGCATTGGTAACAAATACACTGGTAGAAGGATCAAAGGTGGAGGATATTGCAGTGGTGCAAGAGTATATAGATGTGTTTCCCAAGGAATTGCCAAGACTGCCTCCTAAGAGGGAAATTGAGTTTGTAATTAAGTTGGCTCCTCGGACTGAACTGATTTCTAAGGCGCCTTATAGGATGGCCTTGTCAGAACCAAAAGAATTGAAGGTGCAGATGCAAGAACTACTGGATAAAGGATTCATTCGTCCTAGTGTGTCTTCTTGGGGAGCATCGGTATTGTTTGTAAGGAAAAATGACGGGTCTTTGCGTCTTTGCATCGACTACCAACACTCAATCATGTAACTATCAAGAACAAGTATCCGTTGCCAAGGATTGATGATTTGTTCGACCAACTTCGAGGAGCCTCGGTATTTTCCAAGATTGACCTAAGGACAAGCTATCATTAGTTGAGGATCAAAAAGGATGATGTACCGAAACAGTGTTTTAGACGTGCTATGGTCATTACGAGTTCACGGTAATGCCATTTGGATTGACAAATGCCCCTGTAGCCTTCATGGAATTGATGAACTAGGTGTTCAATAAGTGTTTAGACTAATTCGTGATTGTGTTCATTGATGATATTCCGGTATACTTGAGGAGTCCCAAGGATCATGAGAGACACTTGAGATCAGTACTGCAGACCTTGAGGGAGCATGAACTCTATGCCAAGTTTAGCAAGTGCGAGTTTTGGTTATCTCACGTGGCATTTTTAGGTCATGTGATTTTAGGCGAAGAGATCTACGTTGACCCAACTAAGATCAAAGCGGTCATGAATTGGCCGAGACCTATGATGGTAACTAAGATTTGAAGTTTATTGGGATTGGCTAGATATTACAGACGTTTCGTGAAGAAGTTTTCTGCGATAGCCTTGCCATTGACAAGGTTGTTAAAGAAGGAATAGAAGTTCTATTGGACAAACAAGTATGAGCATAGTTTCCAAGGGCTCAAGAGTAAATTGACTACTGCACCTGTCTTGACAATACCATCTGGTCCTGGTGGGTACGAAATTTATAGTGATGCGTCATATAAAAGACCGGGCTACATGATAATGCAACATGGCAAGGTGGTTGCATACGCATCTCGACAATTAAGGCCTTGTGAGCTTAACTATCCAACGCAAGATTTGGAATTAGTGGCCATCATCTTTGCACTTAAGATTTGGAGACATTACTTGTGTGAGCAAAGGTTTCTGATTTTACAAATCATCAGAGTTCAAAGTATTTGTTCTCTCAAAAGGAGTTGAACATGAGGCAACGGTGATGGATGGAACTTCTTAAGGACTACGATTGTGAGATTCTGTATCATCTGGGGAAAGTGAACAAAGTGGCGGATGCACTTAGTCAAAAGTCGTCGATTGCATAGATTATGGTACGAGAATGTATTCTTCTGGAAGGAGTCAGGGACTTAGAATTTTAAAATTGAGGTCAGCCATCTTGCTAGTTTAATGGCCACTCTCAAGGTGGAACCTGAGATGCAAAGTAGAATAAAGAGTGCCCAAGCGACGGTTCCTGAAGTTCTTAAGATCCTGCAGATGAATCAGGCCAAGAGGAAAGCCGACTTTCAAGTGTCCAAGGATGGGAAATTGAGTTTTCGAGGATGATTATGCGCTCCGAAAGATGCAGAGCTTAAGGAAGCAGTCTTGTCAGAAGCTCATCGTAGTAACTATAGCATCCATCCTGTCAGTACGAAAATGTACCAGAATTTGAAGCAGCACTTCTAGTGGAATGGTATGAAGTTGGACATTGCAAAACACATAGCTAAGTGTTTAACATGCCGGCAAGTAAAGGCTCAGCATTATAAGCCAAGTGGATTATTACAACCCCTTGAGATTCCCAAGTGGAAGTGGGAACATATTACCATGGATTTTGTGATGGGATTACCAAGGAGTCAGAGAGGCAATGATTCAATTTGGGTAGTGGTTGATAGATTAACAAAGTCAGCTCACTTTATTGTTGTATGAAAAGATTTCACGTTGGATAAGTATGCAGAATTGTACGTGCGTCAGATTGTACGCATTCATAGAGTTCCAATGACAATCACTTCTAACCATGACCCTAAGTTTACGACAACTTTCTGAAAAAGTTTACAATTAGCCTTGGGAACGAAACTGCAGTATAGCATGGCGTACCATCTACAGATGGACGGTCAATCAGAAAGGACGATTCAAACTCTTGAGGATATGTTACAAGCCTATGTCATAGATTTTAAAGGCAATTGGAAAGAGCAGCTCACTTGGTTGAGTTTGCTTACAACAACAGCTATCATCAAAGCATTAAAATGGCACCATTTGAGGCTTTGTATGGGAGATCTTGCAAAACTCCGCTTTATTGGGACGAGGTTGGTGAGCATAAAATCACAGGGCCAGAATTGGTACAGCAATCCTTGAATGTAGTTCAGATTATCCGAGACAGACTAAAGACTGCTTAGAGTCATCAAAAGAGCTATACGGACAAACATTGTAGACCGTTGGAGTTTAAGTTGGGCGATCATGTATTTTTGAAAGTATCGCCAATGAGGGGTACTTCTAGATTCAGCAAGAAAGGAAAGTTAAGTCTGAGGTATGTTAGACCCTTTGAAATTTTGGAAAGGATCGGGGTTTTAGCATATCATCTTGCATTGCCACCGAAGCTTGTGCAAGTACATGATATTTTCCACATGTCCATGTTAAGAAAGTATGAACCAGACCCAACTCATGTGTTGAATTTTGAAGAACTTGACATAAACGATAGAGTGTCGTACATAGAGAGGCCGATTCGAATAGAGGACCGTAAAGAGAAGTACTTCGAAACAAGACTATCGCCTTAGTTAAGGTGATTTGGCAACATCATGGAACAAATAGAGCTATATGGGAAAGTGAGGAAGTGATGAAGCATCAACACCCCCATCTTTTTGAGGATTTGTCAATAACTACAAATTTCAAGAACGAAATTTTTGTAAAGGGGGGAAGAATTGTGACGTCCTGAAATTCGAGTCCTTTGAGGGATGAATGAACGTTAATTTCGTCAATGCATTGTTGGTTGCTCTCACTTGGAACTGATCACTCCTGAAATACTGACCTTGAGAGGAAAGGCTTAATGAGAACAGAACTCGTGTGACTAAATAACTTGGTCTGGGAAAATGACTTAACCGTGAGACTTGCGTAATGACGATCCTGTAGATATGCAGACTAATTTCAAGGACGACTAAAACTCGATTTGCGAACAGAATATAATGAGATGACAGGTGATTCCGTTTACTATTATTAAGCCCACGAACGGCCCTAAGTTGATCCTCAGTAATCTTGTACTTTGAAATAAAAATCTATCCTTTGCAATTTCATGTAGTCAAGGACGTCCATCTATCGAGATGTCTTGAACGTGATTTGGCACGAATCGATTATGCGTGAATTCTCAAAGCCGCCTGTTAGTTTAAGTTGTACCAAAATGGCATTTGGACAAAATTGACAAGGCATGAAAATCCAAGATTGGACTTCGAATTTTCAAGAACATTCGGGATGGACTTTTGGACAATGCTTCTTCGACAGTTGATAGTGACGATTAAGCTGAGTTTTTGGAAAAGGGATTAACGAACCGAGGAAACAAGCCTAAGAGGACGTAGGTCATGTAAGACCAGTGTGGGTCTCACGCCCAAGGTGGGACAGCCATAGTGGTAGACCCGAGACAAGCAAGTGAGCCCCTTTGGACCCAACCTAATCGTTTTACCCTTTCGAGCCCATGGTCTAACCTTGAGCTGTTTCAAGCCCAACTAATACACGAGCCCATTCCTATTCATTTTCTAGCCCGTTTCTTAAGCCCGCCCTTCATTTTCAACCCAATGACAAATTGGGAAATGTGCAAGGTGGAAATGACCATTTTGCCCTTAGATATTTTGGAGAAAAAACAAAAGAAGAGAGAGAATATGAGGTCACTTGCTTGGGAAGTTGAAGTAAGCCTTTAATGGCCTTAATGAGACCTTGAAAGCAGCTCTCACTTCACTCTCTCTCCCCTTCAGCCCTTCAAAACCGCACACTCTCTCTCCCTTGTTTCCCTTTCTTCCTTCTGCTTCTCCTTCTGACCTTCCTCCAAAAACCTGAGTTGTTCGTGGCTTTCCGATGCTGATAACCGTCCATGCCACTTACCACTATGCTCAAGAGACTAATTCCATACGGACCACGTCAATCATTCGCCAGTCGAAGCCGTCGGCCGGCCAAAAGCTTCGGCTTCCCTGACCGCCTATTATAGCTTTGATCCGCCTGTTTCAGTCTTTTTCCTCTTGTTCTGACCTAATCTCCGCCCAGCCCAGCCACTAGCCATTCCCCCTCGACCCCTAGGTGCCACCGGTCGTCGGCCAGCACTTTTTGCTCCGGTAAGCCCTTTTCCTCCTAAGGCAGTGCAATTTTCTAGCTTGCAGTGAGAGAGTAGAGGTTATTGTTGTTGAATCGGCCTCGAGACCGCCTTGGATCGTCATGGTAGAGGTCCCTGTGTGTCGCCTTTGTCGTCGCCGCCGCATCCCTGTTGCCAACCCGCTTAACGGGTGAGTTTAGCTTATAATCCCCTGTTAGTGCCTAAACTTGCTTAGGGTTGGGTTAATTAGTAGTAATGCTGGTTAGGTGGTTTAATTAAGTTGTATTAGCCCTAAAATAGGTGATTAGATGGATGGTTAAGATTAGATTAGCTTAATCTTGCTTTATGTTGCTTAATTGTGCTTAATTGTGTTTTATGGTTTAATTAAGCATGTTTAGCTTAATTGATTGATTTTTTTTTAATTATTTTTTTGTTTAATTTTTTAATTTAAATTTTTAATTATTTAATTCTGAAATTTCACTGTTGATAGTGCACTATTCACAAAATACTGTTCACATACACTGTTCACGTGGGTATTGTTCATGTGTATTGTTCATCCGCAAGTGAAAATGTGTATAATTTTATGTGTTTTGATTTTATGAGGTGAATTAGATGTGTCATTGCATGAACATCCACATGAATCGTATGATTTTCACAAAAAAGGAAAAATGATTTGTTCAAAGGACATCATAAATGGACCGCTTTTATGAAAAAATGATTCCAGGTGGTATATGCAAGCATGTGTGCATTAGCTAATGCTCAAAGATAAAATAATAAAAAAAAGGGTTGTACCACTCCAGCCATAGTTCAGGGGGTAATAGTCCGATTTATCGGAAACCTGACGAGGGTCTGGATGCAGAGCGCGGTAAAGGCTGGGCCCATGCTCCTTCAAGAATGCTGTCTTGAAAGAGAATCCCTTGACGTCACCACACTTCACAGGGGAGGGTGATACCTGGTTATGCTAATAGACACCGGAGGAAGGGCACGGTTACACCTCTACAAATGAAGGGCACCGTAGCACCTCGATTGTAGCCTTGAGGGACAGTAACAATCGGAACACGTGTGGATGCAAGAGTGGATGAGAAAACATGGCATCATTGGTTTCGATTATGCATGAGGTGATCACATTATTTATGGCATGCGCACATGAGTTGATAACGTGCAAGGTGTGGCAATGGCCAGATGAGATCGCTTATGACGCGACTCATATGTGATTGATGAACAGCTTCATCTAACGGCCATGTGCATTGCTTGTATTTTGCTGGCATATAACGTGTAGGGTATAGCATACTGAGTAAGGTTGCATGCTAACCGATTATTTGATTATTGGTTGCATTGCTTGTATTGTGTGAGGTTTAACGTGTAGGGTATGGCATACTGGGTAAGGTTGCTTGCGAACAGATTATTAATTGTTGGTTGACCCTAGATGTTGTTGGTTGTTGGTTGTTGGTTGTTGGTTGTTGGATTGTGTGAAAGGTGGTTCTGGAGAGATGCTCCGGGTTAAGTTGGTGTATTAACCGGGGCATAAGGAGATAACTCGCTGAGATTTTATCTCACCAGTTATTGTATAACCACTTTCAAGCCCTTAGAATGGTGCACCCACAGTGGAGAATCTTGACTCTACTTCACCAGTGATTAACCTAACGGAATCTGAGTCTGATGGGTCTAAGTGATAGTAGTGCTAAACCAAAAGGTTCAATTTGTATAGTTGGATTAGCCTAGCCTAGTTTCTCTTTGGACTAGCTTAGATGATGGATCGGCCCTTTTGTTGAGCTTGTAAATCGGAAACAATCTTCCATTGGTTAATCCAGTAAAATGTATAAATGAGTAGTTGCTGTTGTTTTTGTTGTTCATCCATTTATCCCTGTTTGACTGTGTGATTATCTGTTGGACTGGAGATGGTTCATCTTCCGCTTGCGCATAATGAAAGATTAAAATGAATGATCGTTGACGAGTCCTGGGATGTGACGTCCTGAAATTCAAAGCATTTTTGAGAGGGAATAATCGCGAATCCTCCGAATGGCCGGTCAGTATGGGTCGTAGCAAAAGTCATCGGGGAGAAATTAACAAGGCATGAGGATTCGAGATTGAACTTCGAATTGTCGGGAACGTCCGGGACAGACTTTCGGACGATGCTTCCTTGATAGTCGACAGTGTCGGTTGAGCCGAGTTTTTGAGAAAGGGATTTTTGACCGAGAAACCAAGCGTATGAGGACGTGGGCCGGACAAGAACGGTGAGGGTCTCACGCCCAAGGTGGGATGGCCATCGACCAAGATTGAGACAACGAGCAAGCCTGTTAGACCGAACCGACCCCTCACCCGTCTTAGCCCGTCCTCCTAACTTGAGCCAATTCGAGACCAGCAAATTCCCGAGCCCATTCCTATTCATTTTCCGGTCCGTTTCCTAGGCCCGCCTTTCACTTTCAGCCCAAGGGCACATTGGGAAATGTGCAAGGTGGAAATGACCAAAATACCCTTGGATATTTTGGAGAAAAGTCAAAAAGGAAGAGAGAGAAGATGATGTCATGTTTTTGGGACTTGAGCCAAGCAATTAATGCCATTAATTGAGGCTTATCTTCAGCCTCACTTCACTCTCTCTCTCCTCTTCATCTTCTCCAAAACCGCACCACCTCTCTCCCCTTGTTTTCCTTCTTCCTGCGATTTTCAGCTTCTGACCTCTCGCCGAAAATGGAGTTGTTCATGGCCTTCCCGGTGGAATCTCGGGCCGTGCCACATATCAATCTGTTCAGCACAGAAAAACCGTTCAAATAGCGTCGGCCGATCGGAGAAAGGAGTCTCTGGTCGATCCGTACGGCCGCCGAAAGCCGGCTGCTCGCCGACCGCCTACTGTTCACGCGGTACTGCACAGTTTCGCCTTTGCTGCTGTTTTCCTCCATTTCCGACCAAACCACCACCCATCCCAGCCATAAGTGGTTCCCCCTCGACCCCAGGTGCCGTTGGTCGCTGGTCCACCACTCACCGGAGCTCCGGCCAGCCCGTTCAACTCCGGTCAGCCCCTGTCCTCCTCCTGCAGTGCTGTTTTCTGAAGTTCAGTGGGAATCCGAGTTTGTTGCTGCTATGTTGAGCCCGGGACCACCTTGGAGTGTCGTGGGAGAAGTCCCCGGGTGTCGGGTTCGTCGCCGCCGCCGCGCACGTGTCGCCGGCCCGCTTAACGGGTGAGTTTAGCCCCTAATCCCTATTTAGTGCCTAAACTTGCTTAGGGTTGGATTAATTAGTGCTAAGGGCTGATTAATGTGTTTAATTAAGTGTATTAGCCCTAAGATAGGTGGTTAGATAGTGGATTAAGATTAGCTTAGCTTAATCTTGCTTATTTATGCTTAATTGTGCTTAATTAGGCTTAATTGTGTGTTTGGTGCTAATTAATCATGTTTTCCTTAATTGCTTGATTAATGTGATTAATTGTTTAATTTATTGATTAAATTAATTTCTGCATTTAATTAAATCATTATTTAATTATTTAATTTTCGGAATTTATTTATTTAATTATTTATAATTTCTGAATTTAATTATTTATTATTAAATTCGGAAATTACTGTTCATCCGGAAATTAAATTGTGTAATTTCATGTGTATTGATCATATGAAGTGAATTAAATGTGGCATTGAATAAGCATCCGCTTGAATTGTGTGATTTTCACAAAAGAAAGAAAATGGTTTGTCCGAGGGACATGGTTTGTCGGAAATGGACCGCCTTTATGAGAAAGAAAGTGATTTGTCCAAGGGACATTGGAAATGGACCGCTTTTATGAGAAAGGTGGGAAAAATGGTTTGTCCAAGGGACACCGGAAATTGACCGCTTTTGTGAGAAATGATTTGGGGTTTCATATGCAAGCGTGTGTGCATTGGCTAATGCTCAAAGATAATAAGTGGGTCGTGATGGTTTGCTTGCGTGATCACTAAATTGAAACCGCCGTCTCGGGAGAGTATCCCTTGACGTTCTTTGGGCATGCCGTCTTGGGAGAGTATCCCTTGACGTTTTGCGGGCATGCGGTCTTGGGAGAGTATCCCTTGACATTCATTGGGCATGCGGTCTCGGGAGAGTATCCCTTGACGTTTGTTGGGCATGCGGTCTCGGGAGAGTATCCCTTGACGTTTGTTGGGCATGCGGTCTTGGGAGAGTATCCCTTGACATTCATTGGGCATGCGGTCTCGGGAGAGTATCCCTTGACGTTCATTGGGCATGCGGTCTTGGGAGAGTATCCCTTGACGTCTTTTGGGCACGGAAGGGCACGGTTGCGCCTCTGCGGAGGAAGGGCGCCGTAGTGCCGTTACGCCTTGGTTGTAGCCCTGTGGGGCAGTAATAATCGGAACACGTGTAGATGCGAGAGTGCATGAGAAAACATGGCATCATTGGTTCCGATTATGCATGAGGTGATCATATCATTTATGGCACGCACGCATGAATTGATAACATGCAGGGGTGGCAATGGCCAGGTGAGATCGCTTGTGACGCGACTCGCATGTGATTGATGAACTGCATCATCTAACGGCCATGTGCATTGCGTGTATTGTGCTGACTTATAACGTGCAGGGTATGGCATACCGGGTAAGGTTGCATGCGAACCGACTATTCGATTGTTGGTTGCATTGCTTGCATTGAATGAGATTTAACGTGCAGGGTATGGCATACCGGGTAAGGTTGCATGCGAATCGACCTCGATTGTTGATTGAACCATGTCTCGTGGTTTGATTGCGATTGCTGGGTGTTTGTGATCGGGTTGAGTGAGGGGGTTACGGAGAGATACCCCGGGTTGAGTTGGTGTACTAACCGGGGCTTAGGGGAAGAACTCGCTGAGATTTTATCTCAATCCGTCGTGGTTAACCATTTTCAGGCCCCTAGAATGGCGCACCCGGTGGAGAATCCCGCCCTCGCTTCTCCGGTGATCGACCCGACGGAATCGAATCGATGGGTCCGAGTGACCGTGGTGCTGAACCCGAGAGTTCATTTTGTACAGCTAGATTAGCCCAGCCTAGTTCCTTTTTGGTTTGGCTTAGAGGATGGATCGGCCCCTGTTGTCGGGCTTGTAAATCGGAAAACGATCCTCCATTGGTTAATCTAGTAATTTGTATAAATGAGTAGTTGAGGTTTTTGATGTTTATCCCTCTATCCCTGATTGACTGCTTGATTGTCTGTTTGGGTGGGGATGGTTCGTCTTCCGCTTGCGCATAACGAAAGATTAAAATGAATGGTCGTTGACGAGTCTTGGGACGTCGCTTTCAATCGACCAAGAGAAGGGGTTGTCGCGTACTCGGGGTTCGGGGCGTGACATCCCCGTCGGTTTTGGTATCAGAGCGAGGTTGAGACTTGGAGTGATAAGATGCGTGGAATTTTTGGGATAGTGAGATAGGGATGGCTTTTAATTATGTGCCTGTGATTGCTTTTGTGGCCTTGTGTGGCTTTGTGTGGTGGCGGGTTGCTCATAGTCCAGAGTGATGAGCAATCCTGAGCAGAGAGAGCCCTTAGGCGTAGGGCAGCGTTTGGTCAGACCAGTGCTAGAGGTAGCGTGCAGTCAGATCCTAGGTTAGATAGGATCCTGCTGGCACTAGAGACCTTGTTAGGGCAGCAAGCTGAGTGCTTCTGCTGTGGTCCTTGTGGTTCCCCTAGTGAGAGGACAGGTCTGTGAGAGACTGATGCCTAGGCTGGTAGAGCAGTTCCCGAGACTGAAGCCACCGAGATTTAGTGGCGTGGGCGACCCTGAAGCTGCGACCCTTTGGATAAGGGATAGTGAGAGGACCTTTTTCAGTGCTGAGGTGTTCAGAGTAAGACAGAGTACTTCTGGCAGTTTATCAGTTTCAAGGTAATGCCATTAATTGGTGGGAAGCCACTCAAGGAAGAGTGTTCCCTGAAGGCACGACTCAGGCTTGGGGTGCCTTTCGTGAAGCTTTCATTGGGAAGTGCTTCTTAGACAATGCGAGAGAGTCAAAGATGGCAGAGTTCCAGTAGTTTTGTCAGAATCAGATGTTAGTGGATCAGTATGAGGCGAAGTTCACTGAGTCGGCGCATACTGGGCCGAGATTGGTAAAGGACCTTGTGGATAGGGCGAGACGTTTTAAAGATGGCTTGAAGCCAGAATTGAAAGCCTAGCTAGTGCCCTTGAACTTAAAGAGCTTTGATGAGATGTACGAAAGGGCCTAAATGATAGAGAAGAATATGATTGAGAGAGCGACCGCATTTGGCTCGCAATTCGTGCCTAATAGAGACAATCGTTGGTTTGGAAAGGAACCGATGATGGGGAGAATGAATCCCATCCCACCTAATAGAAAGAATTACGCGGGAAAGCCGACCGCCCGAAACTAGGTCGCAAAGAAGTCATTGCATATGGTGGATTGTCATGGAAAGACAATTCAGTTTAACCCAGTAGTGGGTGGTAGTTTTGAGTTTGTGGGAAATCGAGGAGGACCCTCCGTCCTTTTGATTTCGTCACTTGAGGTGACTCGGTTGTTGGAATCTGAGTGCCAAGGGTATTGGGCATGGTGGCAGACACGATTGTGAAAGAACCAAAGGTAGAGGATATTGCTGTGGTACAAGAGTACATGGATGTGTTTCTAGAGGAATTGCCGGGATTGCCCTAGAGGAGGAAATTGAGTTTGTGATCGAGTTGGCCCCTGGGATTGAATTGATTTCCAAGGCACCTTATAGGATGGCTTTGTCAGAATTGAAAGAACTGAAGGTATAGACGCACTACAACGAGCGTCCCCTTGGGGAGCACTGGTATTGTTTGTAAGGAATAATGATGGGTCTTTGCGTCTCTATATTGATTACCGGCAGCTTAATCAAGTGACGATTAAGAACAAGTATCCATTGCCAAGTGTTGATGATATTCTGGTGTACTTGCGGAGTCCCGAGGATTATGAGAAATACCTGAGATCAGTACTGCAGACCTTGAGGAAGCATGAACTTTATGCTAAGTTAGCAAGTGCGAGTTTTGGCTATCTCGCGTGGCATTTTTAGGGCATGTAATTTCAGGTAAAGGGATTGTCGTTGACCCGACTAAGATCGAGGCGGTCATGAATTGGCCGAGACCTATGACGGTAACTGATATTCGAAGTTTCTTGGCATTGGCGGGATATTACAGATGTTTCATTGAGAAGTTTCTTTGCGATAGCCATGCCATTGACGAGGTTGTTAAAGAAAGAGGAAATGTTTAATTGGACGGACAAGTGCGAGCGTAGTTTCCAAGAGCTCAAGAGTAAATTGACTACCGCACCTGTTCGACAATATGTGTCGTATAAAGGATTAGGCTGCGTGTCATGGCAAGGTGGGTGGGTACGAAATCTATAGTGACGCATGATTTGGAATTAGCGGCGATCATCTTTGCCTCATGTTCAACGACGATAGATGGAACTTCTTAAGGACTATGATTGTGAAATTTTGTATCATCCGGGGAAAGCGAATAAAGTGGCAGATGCACTTAGTCGAAAGTCGACAATTGCTCAGATGATAGTACGAGAATGGATTCTTTTGGAGGGAGTCGGGGACTCAGATTTTAAAACTGAAGTCGGCCATCTTGCTAGTCTAATGGCCACTCTCAAGGTGGAACCCGAGATGCAAAGTAGGATTAAGAGTGCCAAGCGACAGATTCTGAAATTGTTAAGATCCTGCAGACGGATCAGGCAAAGAGGAAAGCAGACTTTCAAGTGTTCAAGGATGGGACGTTAAGGTTTCGAGAACGATTGTGCGTTCCGAAAGATAAGGAGCTTATAGAAGCTAAGTCTTGTCGGAAGCTCATCATAGTTGAGATTCCCGAGTGGAAGTGGGAACACATTATGATGGATTTTGTGATAGGATTGCCAAGGAGTCAGCAAGGCAATGACTCAATTTGGGTAGTAGTTGACAGATTGACGAAGTCAGCTCACTTCATTGCGGTACGAAAAGATTTCACGTTGGATAGGAATGCGGAATTGTACGTGTGTCAGATTGTAGGCATTCATAGAGTTCCAGTGACGATCACATCTGATCGTGATCCTAAGTTTACGACAACCTTCTGGAAAAGTTTGCAGTCGACCTTGGGGACGAAAATGCAATATAGTATGGCGTACCATCTGTAGACGGACGGTCAATCAGAAAGGAATTGAAGAAGTATTCGAAAGCCTTTAGTACGATAAATGACATTTGGTTTGCACTAATTTTTATGTGGTTGAGGCGAATTCTTGGTTTGGTTATTAAATGGACGTGAAAGGAATATTGAAAGAAAAATCAGTAGTTTGTGGAATTTGGATGGTGGTTCGATGGAAATTCAGTGAATCAGATTTGAAGTGTCGATAAGTGACCTCGTGGAAACGAACTCGTGGGTTGACGAGCTGGAGAAAGTTTTGCACTTTGAGGTGCTCGGACGAGGTTAAAACCGTGAGGCTTGGTATGGGACATGCCAAAGCGGATAATACCTCTGTGAGATGGTGCATGTATAAAAGGGACTAGTAGTTGTGCAGTTCGAAGATGCCCATAACGACTAATCCGACGAGGGCGGGGAGTGGTCGCCGGGGCTAGAGTGCCTGAGCAAGGAGCGACTCCCAGCAGGCTTCTAGGATGTCGAAAGAGGCATAAATGAACTGAACTACGCACTGTGCAAAAAGAGAGTGCTTGTGGGATAAGATTTTATCGAAATGGTATAGCCGTAACGTGATCAAGTTTGTAGAACTCCAGTTTATAGAACGAGGTCAGAGAACGGGGAATCGCTGGTTCAAAATTCGGTTTTGCAGTTATTGAATGCAGTTCATATTATCTGAGTCAGACTAAAGACCGCTCAGAGTCGTCAGAAGAGCTATGCAGACAAACGTCGTAGACCGTTGGAGTTTGAGGTGGGCGACCACGTATTTTTGAAAGTATCGCCGATGAGAGGTACTTCTAGATTCGACAAGAAAGGAAAGTTAAGTCCAAGGTACGTTGGACCCTTTGAAATTTTGGAAAGGATCGGAGTTTTAGCGTACCGTCTTGCATTGCCACCGAAGCTTGCTCAAGTACATGATGTTTTCCATGTGTCCATGTTGAGAAAATATGAACCCGACCCGACTCATGTTTTGAACTTTGAAGAATTGTACATAGACGACAGGGTGTCGTATGTAGAGAGGCCGATACGAATAGAGGACCGTAAAGCGCAAGTACTTCGAACCAAGACTATCGCCTTAGTTAAGGTGATTTGGCAGCATCACGGAACAGAGGGAGCGACATGGGAAAGTGAAGAAGTGATGAAGCAGCGGTACCCCCATCTTTTTGAGGAAGTGTAAACAGTTGCAAATTTCGAGGACGAAATTTTTATAAGGGGGGAAGAATTGTGACGTCCTGAAATTCAAAGCATTTTTGAGAGGGAATAATCGCGAATCCTCCGAATGGCCGGTCAGTATGGGTCGTAGCAAAAGTCATCGGGGAGAAATTAACAAGGCATGAGGATTCGAGATTTAACTTCGAATTGTCGGGAACGCCCGGGATGGACTTTCGCACGATGCTTTCTCGACAGTCGACGGTGTCGGTTGAGCCGAGTTTTTGAGAAAGGGATCTTGGACCGAGAAACCGAGCCTATGAGGACGTGGGCCGGGCAAGAACAGTGAGGGCCCCACGCCCAAGGTAGGATGGCCACCGTGGAAGACCGAGACAACGAGCAAGCCCGTTGGACCGAACCGACCCCTCACCCGTCCTAGCCGGTCATCCAAACTCGAGCCAATTCGAGCCCAACAAATTCTCGAGCCCGTTCCTATTCATTTTCCGGTCCGTTTCCTAGGCCCGCCTTTCACTTTCAGCCCAAGGGCACATTGGGAAATGTGCAAGGTGGAAATGACCAAAATACCCTTGGATATTTTGGAGAAAAGTCAAAAAGGAAGAGAGAGAAGATGATGTCATGTTTTTGGGACTTGAGCCAAGCAATTAATGCCATTAATTGAGGCTTATCTTCAGCCTCACTTCACTCTCTCTCTCCTCTTCATCTTCTCCAAAACCGCACCACCTCTCTCCCCTTGTTTTCCTTCTTCCTGCGATTTTCAGCTTCTGACCTCTCGCCGAAAATGGAGTTGTTCATGGCCTTCCCGGTGGAATCTCGGGCCGTGCCACATATCAATCTGTTCAGCACAGAAAAACCGTTCAAATAGCGTCGGCCGATCGGAGAAAGGAGTCTCTGGTCGATCCGTACGGCCGCCGAAAGCCGGCTGCTCGCCGACCGCCTACTGTTCACGCGGTACTGCACAGTTTCGCCTTTGCTGCTGTTTTCCTCCATTTCCGACCAAACCACCACCCATCCCAGCCATAAGTGGTTCCCCCTCGACCCCAGGTGCCGTTGGTCGCTGGTCCACCACTCACCGGAGCTCCGGCCAGCCCGTTCAACTCCGGTCAGCCCCTGTCCTCCTCCTGCAGTGCTGTTTTCTGAAGTTCAGTGGGAATCCGAGTTTGTTGCTGCTATGTTGAGCCCGGGACCACCTTGGAGTGTCGTGGGAGAAGTCCCCGGGTGTCGGGTTCGTCGCCGCCGCCGCGCACGTGTCGCCGGCCCGCTTAACGGGTGAGTTTAGCCCCTAATCCCTATTTAGTGCCTAAACTTGCTTAGGGTTGGATTAATTAGTGCTAAGGGCTGATTAATGTGTTTAATTAAGTGTATTAGCCCTAAGATAGGTGGTTAGATAGTGGATTAAGATTAGCTTAGCTTAATCTTGCTTATTTATGCTTAATTGTGCTTAATTAGGCTTAATTGTGTGTTTGGTGCTAATTAATCATGTTTTCCTTAATTGCTTGATTAATGTGATTAATTGTTTAATTTATTGATTAAATTAATTTCTGCATTTAATTAAATCATTATTTAATTATTTAATTTTCGGAATTTATTTATTTAATTATTTATAATTTCTGAATTTAATTATTTATTATTAAATTCGGAAATTACTGTTCATCCGGAAATTAAATTGTGTAATTTCATGTGTATTGATCATATGAAGTGAATTAAATGTGGCATTGAATAAGCATCCGCTTGAATTGTGTGATTTTCACAAAAGAAAGAAAATGGTTTGTCCGAGGGACACCGGAAATGGACCGCCTTTATGAGAAAGAAAGTGATTTGTCCAAGGGACATTGGAAATGGACCGCTTTTATGAGAAAGGTGGGAAAAATGGTTTGTCCAAGGGATGGACCTTTTATGAGAAAGGTGGGGAAATTGACCGCTTTTGTGAGAAATGATTTGGGGTTTCATATGCTAGCGTGTGTGCATTGGCTAATGCTCAAAGATAATAAGTGGGTCGTGATGGTTTGCTTGCGTGATCACTAAATTGAAACCGCCGTCTCGGGAGAGTATCCCTTGACGTTCTTTGGGCATGCCGTCTTGGGAGAGTATCCCTTGACGTTTTGCGGGCATGCGGTCTTGGGAGAGTATCCCTTGACATTCATTGGGCATGCGGTCTCGGGAGAGTATCCCTTGACGTTTGTTGGGCATGCGGTCTCGGGAGAGTATCCCTTGACGTTTGTTGGGCATGCGGTCTTGGGAGAGTATCCCTTGACATTCATTGGGCATGCGGTCTCGGGAGAGTATCCCTTGACGTTCATTGGGCATGCGGTCTTGGGAGAGTATCCCTTGACGTCTTTTGGGCACGGAAGGGCACGGTTGCGCCTCTGCGGAGGAAGGGCGCCGTAGTGCCGTTACGCCTTGGTTGTAGCCCCTGTGGGGGCAGTAATAATCGGAACACGTGTAGATGCGAGAGTGCATGAGAAAACATGGCATCATTGGTTCCGATTATGCATGAGGTGATCATATCATTTATGGCACGCACGCATGAATTGATAACATGCGGGGGTGGCAATGGCCGTGTGTGAGATCGCTTGTGTGACGCGACTCGCATGTGATTGATGAACTGCATCATCTAACGGCCATGTGCATTGCGTGTATTGTGCTGACTTATAACGTGCAGGGTATGGCATACCGGGTAAGGTTGCATGCGAACCGACTATTCGATTGTTGGTTGCATTGCTTGCATTGAATGAGATTTAACGTGCAGGGTATGGCATACCGGGTAAGGTTGCATGCGAATCGACCTCGATTGTTGATTGAACCATCGTGGTTTGATTACTGATTGCTGGGTGTTTGTGATCGGGTTGAGTGAGGGGGGTTCTGGAGAGATACCCCGGGTTGAGTTGGTGTACTAACCGGGGCTTAGGGGAAGAACTCGCTGAGATTTTATCTCAATCCGTCGTGGTTAACCATTTTCAGGCCCCTAGAATGGCGCACCCGCAGTGGAGAATCCTGCCCTCGCTTCTCCAGTGATCGACCTGACGGAATCGAATCTGATGGGTCCGAGTGACCGTGGTGCTGAACCCGAGAGTTCATTTTGTACAGCTAGATTAGCCCAGCCTAGTTCCTTTTTGGTTTGGCTTAGAGGATGGATCGGCCCCTGTTGTCGGGCTTGTAAATCGGAAAACGATCCTCCATTGGTTAATCTAGTAATTTGTATAAATGAGTAGTTGAGGTTTTTGATGTTTATCCCTCTATCCCTGATTGACTGCTTGATTGTCTGTTTGGACTGGGGATGGTTCGTCTTCCGCTTGCGCATAACGAAAGATTAAAATGAATGGTCGTTGACGAGTCTTGGGACGTCGCTTTCAATCGACCAAGAGAAGGGGTTGTCGCGTACTCGGGGTTCGGGGCGTGACATGGGACGTCACTTTCAATAGATCATGGTAAGGATTGGGGTTCGGAGTGTGACAACAGCAATTGGAAGTGTAGGCGAGCAGAGGGGCGATGGCTTCTAAGCAGCTGGCAGGCCAATCGACAACCAGGATCGGCAAGCGGCAGTGACAAAGGGTACAAACTGGAGCTCCCAGTCACTGCTGCAGGTGGCTTGCGCTATAACAAGGTTGAACTAGCAATAAAAATGGAGGAAAGGAAAGGAATAGAAGAAGGAGAAGGAGAGAGACAAGATGGTCAGCTAGCTTAGAAAAGGAGAGAGAAGGAAGATGGAGACCTAATCCACTCTCATCAATCCTCATAACTCTTGCTTCTTTCCCTATGCACATGACATCATCATCTAAGGCTTTCTCTCTCTTCTTTTGTCTTCTATCCATTAATGCCAAGAGGGGCATTTTAGTCTTTTCCACCTTGGCACAATTACCACTTTGTCCATGGGTTGAAATGAAGAGCGAACCTAAGAAACAGGCTAGGAATGAATAGGAATTGGCTCGGAAATTTATTGGACTCAAATTGGTTCAAGAGTGGGTAATGGGCTAGAATAGTTCAAGTGGGCTAATTGGCTCAATAGGCTTAGATGGCTGCCTTGGGCCCACACTAATGGCCGCCCCTCCTTAGGCCCACTTGGGTTTTGCCCGACCCACTCCCTTGTGGGCTCAATTTCTCGGCCCGTTAATTCATTTTCCAACAATTCAGGCTTACCAATAATTTCGAAGGTTATAGAAACATCGTCCAAAGATTCTCCTTTGACGTTTCTGAAAATTTGTCGTCCAATATCGGATTCACATATATCATCAATTTTGATCAAATGCAATTTGAGTACGTCTCGGACTAACAGGCTGCTGTGAGGATTTACACGTAACCGACTCGTGCTTGACTCAGCATCAAACCACGTTCAAGTTTTTCTCGACACATGGATACCCTTAACTATCATGAAATTACGAAGGATCGATTCTTATTTCAAACTATGCGATTACTGAGAATTGACTTAGGGCCGATCGCAGTCTCGATAATAATAAACAAATCCACCCATTATCCCATTATACCCTGTCCGTGAAACGACTTCTAGTCACTCTTGGAATTGGCCTGTATAACCATAGGATCGTCCTTATATAAGTCCCATGGCCAAGTCGTTTTCTCAGGTCAAGTTCTTTAGTCATATGAGTTCCGTCCTCATTAGTCTTTCCCCTTAAGGTTATTATCTTGGGAGTAATCAGTTTAGAGTGAGATTAACTAGTAATGCATTGACGAAATTCACGTTCATACATTCCTTAAAGGGCTCGAATTTCAGGACGTCACAAATCCACCAAGTATTGTAACTCACACCAACCACATTAGATTCATAAGAAACATATGAGATTGGATTATCTTTCTTCTCAAGTCAAACCTTAAATTTGACACAATCCATTCTTATATGCCCTTTCTTTTTACAGAAGAAACCTTTGGATTCTTTCTTAACATCAACTTGGGGAGCTATTTTACCCTTTTCATTTTACTTGCCTTGCTCCTTAAACTTTCCTTACATTTCCAAATGAGCATTCTTGTCCATTTCCATAAGCAGCTTTTCTTCTTCTTAAACATACATGGTCATGAGTTCATTAATTGACAATTTATTATTATATGTGTTATAAGAGATCTTGAAAGGTGCATAGTGTTATAGGAGGGTGTTCAGAATATAATACATGACCATGTATGTTCACGCACACCTCAATGTTCCTTAGCTAAGCCACAATGTCCTTTATCTTCATGATATGCTCACACACACCTCTAACACTAGTGACCTTCAATGATGAAAACTTGATAACTAGGGTCATGACATGCATCTTTTCAGAAATTTCAAATTGCACACCAATAGTCTTCTACAATGCTTTGGTATTATTATGCTAAGCAACTAAAATATGAATACTATTAAAAAGTTTATTCCTTATGAATATTACACTAAGGTGGTTACACTGCTCTCATTGTTTATAAAAAGCAACTTCAACCAAAGTGCTAGTATTAATAGGGGTTGACGGTTCATATTTCCGAATAACATAATTAATGTCCATGTACCCTAATTGACGAAGGATCGATTCCTTCCAAATCTTATAGTTGTTACCATTCAAGTCAGGAACATTGATATTGGAAATATTCGCAGGTGGTAAAACTGCATAATATACAAACATACTTATTTTATAAAATTTGAGGCAAAATATACATAAGTCATGTTTTACCAATGTTAAACATGTTCCAAAATATGAATCTCATAACATAAACACTGTCTATAAGCTAAATTTTTAATCTAAATAGATTCATATTTACTTTGTGAAGAGATTATCACATTATATTCTTTCTCTTAATCCCTATGGGTAAATTGAGAAAAATAATAAAATATTTCACCCGAATTAATCATATTAGTATAATTAAAATTCTTATGGAATAAAATTTATCATATTAATGTGATGAATTATAATCAATGTGCTTTTAAATATGTGATTCAAAACCTCTTAATGTGCATAATTTAAGATAGTTAGAGATGTTGTGGTTAATCTTTAATTAGGTAAAATTATATACAGATTATTTGACATTTAATTTCTGCACAAAATATTCACAAAAAAGCATGAAAGGGAAAAAAAAAAGTAATTATTCGACCTAAGGCATAATAGTAAATTCAACAGCCGTGGACAAAACAAGAAATTCGGCATCCAAGAGCAAGAATGTAAATTTCAAACAACCAAAGGGCCTACATAAATAAGTCAAGGACAGAATTGTAATTTAATAAACAAAGGCGGGATGGTAAAATCGTGCCAAATGGACGCGTTAGGCACATGGGTCACATGCACGTGGGCACATGTCACCCACACAATGGAAAACCCGCATGAGTGTGTGTCATGCGCGCTAGGTCCTATAGAGGCACGTGGGCACCTCCCCTTCCTCACGTGATTTCTTCCATTTTTTGCTTCCATCGCATCTTCCACTGTACAATTCTCCTTCAGCAGCCCACTTTAGATCAACATAAGTGGTGGGTTACAAAGATCATGCCAGTGCGACCGCACAGTTCCAAGATTCGGTAAAAAAATAGCCAAGACATTAGCCTAAATCAAGCAAAATTTCCCAAAAATGCAAACCCTAACCACCATGACTTCCGCCACTCAATTAACCTCCAGCAACCATTATAATGCCAAATTAACTTAGGGCTTTCGTTGCCCATGATGGTGCAATCATACTAGTCCAAAGACGGGTGGTGGGTTGCCCGAATTTTGCCGAAATCACCAATTCTCCTCTCGGTCAGATTTTGCCCTAAAAATTTTTTTATTCAATCAAAAGCTCCACAAAAATCATCAAGGCAGAGATATAAACAAAGTCTAATACCAATTGTTAGATAATTTGTGGAAAAATTCGATAATCATGATTGAATGTGGAAACGTGCAAATTTTGTACTAACCTCTAGCCATTGATGAAGTCGAGAATATACACACGTAGAGCCTGAACACTTGAGAATAGGCACTACTAGCCAATTGCCCTCTTAACATTGATGGTGTGTTATTTGATTATCAGATAATTAGAATAATCATAATTATCAGACTAATGTGAGTATTTGGTTTAAATGACCTATATATATGCCCATACAAATCCTAGTAGATATAGAATTCCATCAGGACAAATTCTGATAGATATGGGTAATCTTCATAGTTATTAGCAATTAGATTTGGAAATCTAATGTGATCAATTTTACGCTGAATATGGGATCGCATTAAGAGAAATATTATAACATCCATTACAACCCAATGCTTCGGTGTTGGAAGAAGAACTTCATGGAGAAAGAGAGGTGATTAATGACACAATGCTGCAACCTTTGGTCCAATTTCCTCCAAGTTTAGTAGTCATACATGACAGCTTTCTCCTCTTGCAGGAGAATATTGGCTTTGGGATTCAATGAAGAAGTTCATAAGGACGTGAGAATACTACTTTGACTATCGCACAGCCAGTTTTAAGTCCCACACGCTTGGAAAATATCAGGTAGAGCCTCATTATTTTAAGTAGAACTACTTTCTTTCCTTGTGATGGGAGAAGTTTGCTTTCACTCTCATCAAGTTGAAAATAAAATAATACACTAGTGCAGATTACAAATGCACTTTTTGTTTTATTTTATTTTGGTGCTTCCTCTTCAAAGTGTAAGTTTGATGAACTTTGGATGCGGATTGTGTTCTCACGTCCAGGCAATGACGCTGCTATCCCCGATCAGTATGTGAGTTTCCCATCGTCAAATTGATCTTCCCGTTGCGAAGAGGCTAAGCATGACCCCCTTGAGCCAGCTCACAATTGATTCAACCCTTGGTTGCTGAAAATTTTTCCTGCTTCTTTCAGTGATTCAATATTCTTTGGTTTGTGAACACCTCCATTCAAAAGTGCAAGTGGATTGATTGAGAGAACAGTTCTCTTTTTGTAGTCCAGAATGATATTTAAATTAGTGTTGTTAGTGATTCAGAGAAGCAATTCACCAAATTTCTTTTTCTGCAACTAGTAGCAATCATCTGCATTAGAAGGTGTAAAATATGCTATTCTTCCACCACTTTTGAAGCAGATTGTGTAAGCATGAGATGATGTGAGTTGAGAGCAGAGATTATTTTAGACAGTTTTGATTACCCATATGATGTCTACATCAAAAGGATGAGACTAAATTGTATCCCATGAAAGTAATTTCTTCAAACTGATCGTAACATTCTTTACATGAGTTACTAACTTCATTCTCGTTGGCATATGGCCCAAGGGATCAAACCAGGTCTCAGATTGGCTTGCTAAAATCCATCATAGGAAGGCTCTTCCTTGAAACTGGTTTGCAATGCAACCTTCGCCTCTAAGGGAACTTTTGTGTATAGAAAGCCATAATTTATGTTATCCCTCTAACTTTAATAAATGAAATGATTTGCTTTTCTGACCAAAAAAAAAAAACTTCATCTTGATGGCACAAATTCTACTTTTCATAGATCATGTAATTATCATAAGACTAACAAAAGATGGCATTTTCCATTCTATAAAATTTGAAATTGAATGACGAATGACAATTGCACTTGCCACCATATATAAAGGGGAAGATAGAGAGAATAAACCCGCCAAGCTCTCACTGTTGCTCCAAAAATGGTGGAATCTCTCTCTCGACACCTTCTCATTGATCACATCTCCCAACCCAACTTTGAACTTCGTAAAGAAAATTAGATGTAAATAGGTTTCCTAAAATTGAATGGTTTTCTAATTTGTGTAGATATCCACTAAAGAGTTTCATTTGGATGAAAATTATATATATTTATATAAAAGAGATGAATTTTTTGTTGATTATTACATATTTGAGCATATAAGAGGAGTTAGATTTTCTATGTGAGTTTTTTAAGTGAGTTTTCTGCGCGAGAGGTTAGGAGACAGGAGAAATTTTTGTTGATAATCAAAAGTCATATGGGGCCCAGCTAATATAAAACAAAATGAAAAGAAAGTTGTATTCGCTTGTATCAGTTCGACAAGATTCTCCGCGTCTGCATCGCTCTGCGGTCTTTACTGGCTAGGTCTACCTCCCAGCTAGCATAAAACAGAAAATGGTCAAAAGCCAAAGAGAGAGAGAGAGAGAGAGAGAGAAAGGCTTCCGTGCAAGTTTGTGCTCGCGAGTGTGGAGAGAGAGAAAACTGAAAGTTCCACCACCCGAAGAGTGTACGTGGAGAAGAGAAGGAGAGGGCTGAAATTTTGCTATCCAATTCAAAGGCAAAATTTTGATAGATTAGGCTCAAATTTGAGTATATCATTCATGAAATCAACGGCTACAAGTTGTTCATGAGATTGAGGACTACAAGTTTATCAGTTTTGTTCGTTGAGAATCTTCTCTGAATTCTTCAATTGCGGTTCGTATTTTATTGATTAATGTTAATGTTAAGTTTCTAGTATATGACTAGAGAAGAATATGTTGTGATTAGAGAATACTATTCTTAGTGATTAGTGGAAGTTTTTGGGCGATCCGTGATTTTTCTCACATTGGGTTTCCATATAAAACCATTGGTATTGTTGTTAGCTTTGTTTTTCTTATCTTTTGAGCATTACGCATTGCTGATTGTTGTGTTAGGGTTAAGTTGATTTTAGTCGGTTTAATTTTGGGGGAGAAATTGATCCTGGATTGGGTTTCATTCTTAGTGAATGTTGTCCGGTTCTCCCCAATACTTGCAACACCTTTTGAATGTGACCTTTTCATCTTCTCCTCCCTCTCTCTCGGATAGAATTTTCCCAAAGTGCTTAGAAAACTCTTGAGAAAATCTGGGTACATAGCATTCTTGTTCTCCATTAAAAATTCTTGAAATCTTATATCCGCAAAAAGAAAGAATTTTAAAACCTACAAGAAAATGGAGAGTTTCCTTAACAAAAAATTTCACTTGAAGTTCTCTCAATACATTGTTTCTTTTTTAATTTTACAAAATCTACTTTCTCGTATGCATTTTCACGGGTACCTAATGACTGCAGAATATTTCCAAATACCCTAGATGGTAGATTGCATTTGCATTCATTTAACAGTTTTTGTTTCCTTTTTTTGGAATCTAGATTAGGGTATAGATAAAGGAAAGATAGGGAAGAAGATGAAAGTGGGGGTGATCGGGGGTGGTGTGAGCGGGCTCGTGGCGGCTTACGAGGTGGCGAGAGGAGGAGCGAAGGTGGTGGTGTACGAGAAGGAGGATTACTTGGGAGGCCATGCCAAGACTGTCTCTATCGATGGCGTCGACTTGGACCTCGGCTTCATGGTCTTTAATCGTGTATGTCTTCCACTCTCCATCTCTATCCTTCTTCTTCTCCTCCTTATAACGTGGTTTATCTCTTCCTGTACTTCCCAGTATCATCACTGCATTTTCTCCATTTCTGAGTGCTCCCTCTGCTCAGAGCAAAAAACATATTTAGTTGTACATGTCTGGTGCCAAACTACCTGTGACGGCTAAGAGAGACTTCCTCCATATTAGTCAAATCGCCCTTGCTCGTCCTCTTTTCCTAGGAATCAAAACAAGTGACTTTCTAGAAGAGTGACTTTATTGTACACTTAGAAAGCCACGGACTCAAGCCCAATAGTGCAGGAATTTTCTGTCGTATTTACCCAATATTCAGGTGATATTTTGTAATCGTGAGGCAAATACTACTGTTGATTGAGTCACAAAAACCCATCAAAAGAACTGTTTGCCCTCGGATTGGGCTACATCCCCCCCGGTTCACCTTTGGAACCTTTTATGTACTAACGCCCACTTATCAGGCCTCCCTACTTTGGAATAAATCAATGCAACCTCAGTTTCGACCAAAAAAAAAGAAAGCTACATTTCATTTCTCCATGTTTTTGTTTACTTTTGATCTTTGATGTGTTCAGTCTTGCAAAATAGGCATTTGGATTTTTTTTCTCTCCGATTTTAAATATATATATATATATATAAAATCCTTGCAATAAATAAATACAAATATTGAGACTCACATATAATTTTGTTACTTGTTAGGATTTGAATGTTATATATGACTTGGACAAAAAGTTAGTGTCATAACAAGTGAAATAAATCTAAATGCAAAATTAGAACAATAATAGGGGGGATTGTGTGATATGAAACTACTTTTGAATTACATGAAGAACAATTTGGGCTTCAGTACGTCCTTAAAATGTTTTGTTTGGACTCCGAGACGTAAAAATATATGGGTATTCCTATATTATTGGGGAATAAAAATATATAACATAGAACAATAATAGAGGAAGACGGTATGATATGAAACTACTTTTGTATTACATGAAGAACAAAGAGTAAAAAAAATAAATTCCGTGGGAGGGATGGTGAAGAATTTTTTTTTTTTTTTTTTTTTTGGTTGATGTTGAAGAATGATTAGAGACTGTGAAAACGATTGGTTTCTTTTTAATTCTTGGATTCTTTATTTTTTTTTCTTTAACTTTGGAAAGAATTGCAAATGATGATATGAAGTCAAACAAAAAAAGTTTGGTTGCGCGTGCAATTAGGGAAAGCAACCGCAACTGATTAATCTCTGTGACAAGTGACGCATACACACACCCGAAGTTATCAGCCGGAAAAGTAGACTAGCCCACAAACTTCTACGAGAATCCCGCATATTGAGATTCCAAAAATATCGAAATATCGAATTATATTAAGCGTATAATAGAAGAACGATCCAGTGGGGCGAGCTTCGACAACGTTGACCACAGGCCGGCATGGACGTCGACAGGAGACGACCGTGGACCGTGGACCGTGGACCGTGGCCGGCATTGACCACAGGCTCCACCAACGATTTGCAATGTCGATCTAAGGTTTCCTAAGGATGCACAATGCCAAGGATTTGCAACCTCAACAAGATGAAAATGCCTCGTGATTACAGATTTGGGGGCTTCAAACCTAAAGCCCCTTGGCGATTTGGCAAGGTGAAAATGCTTCACCATTCGACTGTCTACAACCCAGGCAATGGCCACAAAGGATGCGAGACACCGGGGTCGCGACTGCGGTCGAAGGGCTAGATTTGGGTCACTTGACCTACCTCTTCGACCCATGGGCGACCTCAACTAGGACCTCTCAATGACGAACCACTCAGCCCAAGGAAGAGGATGAACAATACCCTTTGAGAAAGAAAAACAAAGCCATTAAACCGTCAAAATAGCATTCCAAAAGTGCTAAAAGTTCTAATCTGCCTTGAGCTTTCAACTTTCCTAATGCTGGCGTTTGGCCATTAGGGTCCCAAAAACCCTTGCCAAACACCTCATATTTTCTTCAAGGGGCTTGGAGGATCAAAGTCCCTTGGGAAAGCTGAAGTAAATAGAGCCCTCATCTATAGCATTTGACATCCAAATTTTGAGGAATTTCCCTCTTTTAATTCATGCAAAGGAAATTAGCATAGGTGACCCTTCCATGTGTAATCTATCCATCTATGTTATAAAGCATATCTGATAACAATTTTGAACTCAATAATTCACCTATAATTTTCAAAAAAAAATCCATAGCCATAAGACAAGTAATGACCTTTTACTATTAGGTCTAATATCCTACAATACCCTTAATTTTAGATCTATCCCAATTCTGTCATAATTTTTTTGGTCTCATAAAAAACCCTCAACTTTAGGTTCAAACCTAATTCTAACCTAAATTTTTTTTGTCTCATAAAAAAACCTCAAACTTTAGGTTAGTCCAAATTCTACTCTATAGTTTCTTTTGTCTCATAGAAATACCCCAACTTTAGGTCAAGTTCCAATTTTACCTTAACTTTTCTTCTTCATAAAAAAATCATTAACTTTTACTTAAGTCTCAAATTTGCCCCAATTAACCCTCTATTGGAAATTGCCCTTAGTGATCTTACATGGCATTTCCACACCATTGCTCTAGTTTTTCCCCCAATTTCAGATTCAAGATGAAATTCCATATCAACCAAAACATCTATTTGAATTTTTTATTTTGCCCTCGAGAATATTCAATTTTGTGCTTGGTTTTCAATCTATTGTGCTCAAGATTATTCCATCTCTCACAATCAAGCTTGCACTCGAGAACCTTGGCTCATGATGCTTGAATAACCTGAGTTATGGAGTTTTCTATCTCTCGGTTATCAGTGAAAAATTTTGTCACAAAGTTAACTGGGATAGATTGTATGACTCAAGTAAAAATTTAATTTTAAGGTAAAATTGAGATTGGATGGTGGGACATGACATTAAATTGGAGATTTTTTAGACGAGACAAAAAAAATGTTTAGGTAGAATTGGAACTGGATCTAAAGTTTGAAATTATTTATGAGACAAAAAAAGTTTAGGGTAGAATTGATATTAGACCTAGAATAATGAATTGTTTTAGGGAATTAGGCTATATTTTTTAATAGGCAGAATTGTAGTATACATTAGCCTATAAAATTCCTCATGGATTATAAATATGAATTAATCTTATTTAATCTTATTTCCAGGTAAATGGGATGGTATATTAAGAATTTGTCTTTGCTTATCAAGCAACACACTTAGGTATGCTTAAGATAATCTCAGTGAAGAGTGAATTTGTGCATCTATGTGATTATTAATTGTCGAAGGTAGATTATCACATTTATTAATGACATTTTTTTATATTATTAGAGGCATTGACGCGGTTAAAAAGTCTAGAATAAAATGTTGTCAATAGGAAAATGTTTAAATGACTATTTTAACATGTCCTGTGTGTTCTTTCTAACCAGTTTAGAAAATTAACTATTAAATGTATTCCGATGACAAAAAAACTTTAAATATATCAAATGCATTCAACATTTATGGGCATTATTTTCCCTCTTTTGTGCTATTTTAAATTTTGGTGTCAAAACACTTAATGGGCACCGGGGATGGCATTGCAATGAGGGACAATGACCATGCTAAGGCAATTTGTCATGTTACGGGAGCCCTAAGCTCAACTAGTGTGACCCATGAGCAATCATTCAGTAAATCTAGGTGAATATTTTAAATCGAATTCAAATATTGAACCCGCATGGAACCCACAAATTTTTAGGGCAAATCGAGTAATAATTTCTCAAGGCTCACACTTTGGAGCTAAAACTAGATTACACCTCGATCTTGGCCCAAGCGGTTTCCTTGGCTCGACAACTCCAACAAGATTTCGAACTAAAAAAAAAATAGGCTCTTGTCTAGTTAGACTTGCTTTATTTACATGACTAAATCAACGTGCACAATCGTATTTAATCTAAATATAGAATAAAAATATAAAGGCTCAATTGGAATGGGTTCAATTTGGTTTTCATTTTACCTTGTGAACCCCAAAAATTCCTTCATATTGTAGGAATCACTTTCAAGCTAATAATATCAATGAAAATGATATCAGGACCTAATCAGGCTGCATAACAATTCTAACTAGTTATATTCTAGCCCATGAGTTTGGTTGAGCCGGAAAATGTGTTGGCCTACAAAGTCTGATTTCAATCATGAAGAAATAGGCAATTCGAGTGTCCTATGAGGTAGAAATTTAGAGAGTTGAAAATCTCTTTCTTAGTAGTTGCAGTAAATGAAATTATCGTATGCATGAATAAAATTTGTTTATTATCGTGTAAAATATCATTGATGGATATGCTATTAATCGGTTTTAACCCTCAAGATGTGACACATGACTGAAAAGGCCATCAACAATCGAAATGTCTATGGATAGCTTTAAAAATCAAATCTTGTCTCAGAATATAAGTCGCATGAATATATCACTAACTTGCTATGTACATCATTGGTAACCAGAATTGAAGCCATTGATATATTATTATGTTGCCTTGACATCATGGTTCTTTGGCATCTTAGAAAAGTAATTTTCTTCGTAAAGAATCACTAGTCTAGATCAACTTCTAATGGTAATGCGAATCATGGGTCTCTTGCAGGTTACGTACCCTAATATGGTGGAGTTGTTGGAGAGTCTTGAAGTGGAAATGGAAATATCGGATATGTCATTCTCGGTCAGCTTAGACAAAGGCCAAGGTTGTGAATGGGGAAGCAGAAATGGTCTTTTGAGTTTGTTTGCCCGGAAGACAAATGTGTTGAATCCTTACTTCTGGCAAATGCTCAGAGAAATCTTCAAATTTAAGGAGGATGTCCTCAGGTAAATCAAGTCTTTTTAGTGCTCAATATTGGAAGGTTAATTGTATTTCTGTCTCTAGTTCTCTTCTAAACTGCTTGAAGTTCAAAACAATGATAATAATCATAATCATTTATGGCAAAGAATTTCCGCTAATCTTTTTTGCAATCTTGCCAATGAACTTCCCACTATAAGAAGTAGGAAATGTCATTAATGAAGTGTTATTTCCAGGTAAATTGATCACAAATGATATCAGTGAAAAGACTGATTTCTTGAAATCTAAGCTTTTGGCAATATGCTACACTATTGACATGAGATTTCAAACTGATTGGAAAATGATAATGATCATTTTTCGAAAAGAAACTCTAGTACATTCTATGCATTTATAGCAGGAAAGATGATCGGATATAAAATCCAGTCTTGAAATGATCAATATTCATTATGAAGGTAGCATATCCTACATGACTTTGCAAGGTGATCAAGCAGGGCCTAGTGCATTATAAAGTATAAGCCAATCTTTAAGTTTTTACATCCTTTTCATATGCATGACTGGACAATCACTGGCATTCACTCTGTTTTATGCCTATTTACTTTTGTAGTTACCTAGAAGGACTTGAGAGCAATCTGGACATCGATCGCAACGAAACTTTGGGACAGTTTATCAAGTCACGGGGTTACTCTGAATTATTTCAAAAGGCTTACCTTGTGAGATTGTTGAATCACTGCACTATCATATCCTTGATCTTTTACTCATATAACAAAATCTGTCCTTCGCTTGTTTGGAGAACGTAGATCTATGGCAATTACCAATTAATTTTATTTTCCCATAGATCCCAATTTGTGGTTCAATCTGGTCTTACCCTTCGGAAGGAGTCATGAGCTTTTCAGCCTTCTCAGTTCTGTCCTTTTGCCGCAATCATCACCTGCTTCAGGTATTTTATGTGGCTCTAGAAGGATTACTGATTAATAGGAAATGATAAAACCGTATTTTTCCATTTCAGATGTCCTACCAATGAAACTTTTACTTCTTAAGTTGGTGGCATTTCGTATCAATGAGTCAATCACCAAATCTTTCCTTCCACCTCTATCAATCCGTCCTCATAATACTTTTTATTTGACTTTACTTGCTTTCTTTGCAGGTTTTTGGCCGCCCTCAGTGGCTTACTTTCCGAAGACGCTCACATTCCTATGTAAATAAGGTAATTATAATTAGGACATTCAATAGTTTGAGATGGAAAGCTCGACATGCCTTTCCTCGGAAACCCTACAAATTGAACTGTAAATATTTGTGAATTCAGGTTAGAGATGTGCTTGAGGGTAGAGGGTGTGAAATAAGATCAAGTTGTGAAGTGCGATCCATCTCCACTAGTGATGAGGGTAAGTACTTGCTGTTTAAGTCTTGTCTTTTTCAGCATTGTTTTGTCACATCACATGGAACTAGAGCAAACAATGTGGACATGATAACCAAATTGTCACAGTAGGTATATTCAAGAATCATCAGGAAAATTTACATTTTTTATCCTTTTAGTCTGCAATCAGTAACAAAGAGATTGAGCAGGATGCATTGTCTTAACTGGAGATGGTTCTGAAGAAGTATATGACGCGTGTATCCTAGCTGTCCATGCACCGGATGCTCTGAGATTGTTGGGGGACCAAGCAACTTATGATGAGACAAGAGTGCTTGGTGCATTCCAATATGCCAACAGGTATAATTGATTAGCCTGTAGCTTGCGCATTCTCAGATAATGTTTTACTAGTGTCTGCAAACCTACTGGTGGACAACAAATTGTCTACAAGGGCCTGGTTGATTAATGTAGTATGGAACAATGTATTCATTGTGACACCGTTGTTCATTACATTTGCTTTAAGCCTTCTGCTTGGGGAAAGTAAAATTGAAATTTCAAGAATGGCAATCTTCTTTTTGCTTTCTATATCTACTATGGAATGCACAACCATTGATATATTTTTCTATTGGCAGCGAGATTTATCTTCATCATGACAAAACTTTCATGCCCAAAAACCCAGCAGCATGGAGTGCGAGGAATTTTCTGGGGAGTGCTGAAAATAAAGTATGCTTGACATACTGGCTCAATGTGCTTCAGGTGTGGCAATTGTGCTTTGCTGATTTTATGTCTCATTCAGCTATTTCAGGATGCATTATGCAACAATGCACACCACATATCACCTTAAATAAAAGAAGTAAAACTTGCAGTTGTCGTAGAGTACATAAACCAATTTATGTGATAGGTCGATATGCATATAAGTTGCTAAAACTTTAGCAGCATGGTGAGGTGCATTCCGCAGCATGTTGACAATTTCCAGTGTTTGAGCCTCTAGAACTCCTTTTCTGTTCTGACCGATTTTAGCATGACCGATGCTCTTTTTATTAATTGAGTCCATAAATATTTGCAGAACTTGGATCAGAAGGATCTTCCATTTCTTGTGACTCTCAATCCTTCACATCAACCGGAACACACATTGCTTAAGTGGTGCACTAGCCATTCAATTCCATCTGTTGCTGCATCAGAAGCTTTGCTAGAGCTGCATCAGATCCAAGGAAAAAGAGGAATTTGGTTCTGCGGAGCATACCAGGGTGAGCCTGTCGAAGTTTCCATGCTCCAGTGATCATTATATCTCAGCTTTTTTGCAATGCTGAGAGTATTATATTCCTATGCGTGTAATAAAGAATATTCTTGCAAGGTTCTTGCCATCTTTCTTGAGGCTAAATTTTGAAGAGGAGGGTCCTACTCCTCACTTGGGCCAAATTGATGAGTCAATTATCTATGGTTTCACTCTTTAGGTTGCTGTAATTTGAATCTTTTGGTATGCACTCAGGTCTCCAAGGGACTGTAGTTGTATATTTCATGACTAACTTGAGTTCTTATTCTTCCTTCAGGATATGGCTTCCATGAGGATGGACTGAAGGTACTCTCTCTCTCTCTCTCTCTCTCTCTCTCTCTCTCTCCTCTCTCTCTCTCTCTCTCTCTCTCTCTCTCACATAGCAAGTTTCATATGCTAATTTTAATTAAAGGGACTTCTTTGCAGGCAGGCATGGCTGCTGCACATGGAGTGATTGGACAAAGTCATTCTGTTCTTGAGAATCCCCGACATATGGTTCCTTCACTCATGGAAATCGGGGCACGCTTCTTTGTAACCAGATTTCTCAGAAATTTTATTTCTACAGGCTCAATAACGTGAGCATATTACTACTTATCATTATAACTATTGGCTTGTCAACTACATAGTTCATGGACTTATTTCTTTGTAGATCCTCAGAAGTGTTTAGTGTCATTGCTTCATTGCTTTAATACAGTGTCATGGTCAACATTTTTTCATCTGTAAATCCTCAAAGTGTTAAGTGTCATTGTGGTCCACTCCCCGCATTTTCATTAATATTTTAGAACAGAATTTGCGAATTTACTTGTCAATATGAATTATATTTGAAAATGCAGAATATTCTTAATGACTTGCTGCTTAGAGGAACATTTTGAGAATTAGGTAGCAATAATTATGCTTTTGGGATTGACAGTTTATTAGAGGAAGGAGGTATGATGTTTATCTTCGAGGGAACCACGAAAAGATGCCCGCTGACAGTTACTTTGAAGATCCATAGTTCACAGTTTTACTGGAAGGTATTGTTTCAACTTATGCGCGACTTCAGTCGACTCTGGATTAGACTATTCAGGACTCTTGTACAATTAAGGCCTAGACCCCTTGTGTCCTAACAATGAATTTTTGGTTTTTCAGGTCATGACTCAGGCTGATCTAGGCCTGGCAGATGCATACATAAATGGTGATTTTTCTTTTGTAGACAAAGATAAAGGTCTTCTGAATCTTTTCCAGGTTTTTTTCTTCATCAAACAGACTACATTTTATAAATAATGTATCCTTCTAAACATACCAAATGCTTAATCGCTTGTCAACATTATGGCAAGTTACAGATTCTCATAGCGAATAGAGATTCTGATACTACCGTCCCAAAATTAAATAAGAAAAGGTACTCAATACTTTACTAATTGGAACAAAATGTTTTTTACTTTGTATGATATTAATAAATATACTAAACCAGTAGATGCGCCTTTTGATTAGGGGTTGGTGGACACCGATGTTATTAACAGCCGGTATTGCTTCGGCTAAGTACTTCTTCAAGCATGTCTCAAGGCAAAACACTTTAACTCAGGCTCGCAGGAACATCTCCCAGCATTATGATTTGGTAAAAACTTTATTCCAAGTTTTTATTCTTAGCATTTTCTCAAGAGAACACAATGAATCAGAATACATTGTCAGTTTCTCGACATTGATGTGTATCAAAAGCAAAAATGCGCTGCTTGCACATACGGTGTTCTATAATGCTAATTTCCATTCCATCGTGTTTGCAGAGTAATGAACTTTTTTCACTGTTCTTGGATGAAACTATGACTTACTCCTGCGCGGTATTTAAGGTCAGTAGCCACAACCTTGTTTTGAAATTTTGCTGATGAATATGTGCTTTAGAAGCAAGAATAAATACAAATCCAAATACGAAAGTCCAGTGGCTCAAAATGATGATGCATTGTTGTCCTGTCAAAATATTCGATAGATGGCGGGTGAAGACCTAAAGATGGCACAGATGAGAAAAATCTCTCTTTTGATTAAAAAAGTAAGTTTTGCTTGCTGTTAGTTTCAGGTTGCTCGACGGGTTAACCTTCGACTGTTTTGTGACTAATGCCTTGCCCTAAAAAAATTTAGGCAAGAATCGAAAAGGCGCATGAAGTTCTTGAAATTGGCTGCGGTTGGGGAAGCTTGGCCATTGAAGTTGTCAAGCAAACCGGATGCAAATACACGGGCATTACTCTATCGAAAGAGCAACTGAAGTATGCCAAATCAAGAGTGAACGAAGCAGGGCTTCAGGTACCCAGTCTACCAGCATTTTGAACTTGAAAACTGAATTAAGTCCGAAAGATAATGTATGTAAATCTTTGATTGTAGGACAACATCAAATTCCTTCTTTGCGATTATATCGTTGCCGAGTACCTACAAATATGACAGGATCATTTCTTGGTGAGTTTCTTGCCATTTTGTCTATTCTTAATCTAGCTAAACAGACCAAAAGATGCTTAAAAGACTGTTAATGGAATGAATCCACAGTGAGATGATAGAAGCAGTTGGCCACGAATACATGGAGGAGTTCTTCGGCTGTTGCGAATCGGTGCTAGCCAAAGATGGACTTCTTGTTCTACAGGCATGTGACAACGGTTTTGCAATTGAATTGCTGTTTCAAAAGTAAAAGACGTGCTTGTTTTTTTCTTACTGTTCTGTTAAATGGTGCATTAAATTTTACTAGTTCACTTCCATGCCCGATGAGCGGTACGACCAATACAGGCGAAGTTCAGACTTCATAAAAGAATATATCTTTCCCGGGAGCTGCCTGCCTTCCTTAAGCAGGATAACATCAGCTATGGCCTCCGCATCTCGACTCAGGTACAATTGGATAGCATCAAGTACACAAATCTTTTTGTTTTCTTCACTTCATCTACTAACTGAAAGATCTTCCACTATAGTGTGGAGCATGCGGACAACATAGGAATCCATTTTTACCAGACACTTCGATGTTGGAGGAAGAACTTCATGGAGAAACAAAGGTGACAGGCAACATGATGCCGTAATCACTTTGGTAAAATTTCTCCTGGCTTTGTTGTCAGTCGTGACACCTTTCTCCTTTTGTAGGAAAATATTAGCTCTGGGATTCAATGAAAAGTTCATCAGGATGTGGGAGTACTACTTTGACTATTGTGCAGCCGGTTTTAAGACGCACACACTGGGAAATTACCAGGTAATTCCTTATTTTAGGTAGTACTACTTTCTTTCCTTGTGATGGAAGAAGTTAGCTTTCACTCTCATCAAGTTGAAAATAATGCAAGTGCAGATTACAGTGCTTTTTTTCTTTCGTTGCTTCTTCTACAAAGTGTAATTTTCGATGAACTCCGAAACGCAGATTGTGTTCTCACGTCCAGGCACTGATGCTGCTTTCACTGATTCATATGTGAGTTTCCCATCGTCAAATTGATCTTTCTGTTGCGAAGTGAATAAACATGACCCATGTGAGCCAGCTCACTACTGATTCCCCCAGGGCCATTCAGCTCTTGGCTCCTGAAATTTTTCTTGCTTTTTTCAATCTGCAAACATCTTTGGTTGTGAACACCATGTTCAAACATGCGAATTAATCAGGTGAGAGAATAATTTTCTAGTAGTTCACAATGATGTTTAAATTGATGCAGTTATTGATTTAGACTGGGAATTAGCTTAAATTCTTCTCCAACAAGCGGTAGCTAATTCAATTGCGTTTGGTGTAAATAAGCCATTCTCCAACTGCTTTCAAATCAGGTTGCACAAGCATGGGATGATGCGAGTTTTGAGAGAGAGAGAGGAATTGATGTAGACAATTTTGATTGCCAACATAATGTCTGCATTGAATGAACGAGACGAGATTGCCTACCGGCCTTGACAGTAATTTCCTCGATCTGATAAACGACATTCTTAAAATAGGTGGGTAATTTAGTTTCAACGGCACGAGTTTAACTTTTTATGGATCGAGCAGTTGTCCCCACGGTAATGAAAGATGGCCAGACTCTTATTCAGAGGCAACTTGAATGACAATTGGCATGCCAACATATATAAAGGGAAAATATAGAGAGAACAAAGAAATCCGCCAAGCTCTCACTGTCGCTCCAAAAATAGCGGAAGCCTCGTCACTCTCAACACCTTCTCATTGATCACATCTTCTAACCCAATAAAACTTAGTTCAATTCAATCCTCCCTGCCCTTTTTGCAATCTCTATCAACGGAGTGAGCCCATGATTTTTTGACGTAATTGGTGAAGAAATGACCTCATTCCCTATCTGATCATAGAATTATGTGTACTTCGATGCATGCAAACGATAATTTTTATCCGGTTGTAGACACATTATAGAATTGGATGGCTGTTTCTTGAAGGGCTTGTACGAAAGAGAATTGCTAGTTGCAACATATATAAAGGGAAAATATAGAGAGAACAAAGAAATCCGCCAAGCTCTCACTGTCGCTCCAAAAATAGCGGAAGCCTCGTCACTCTCAACACCTTCTCATTGATCACATCTTCTAACCCAATAAAACTTAGTTCAATTCAATCCTCCCTGCCCTTTTTGCAATCTCTATCAACGGAGTGAGCCCATGATTTTTGACGTAATTGGTGAAGAAATGGCCTCATTCCCTATCGATCATAGAATTATGTGTACTTCGATGCATGCAAACGATAATTTTTATCCGGTTGTAGACACATTATAGAATTGGATGGCTGTTTCTTGAAGGGCTTGTACGAAAGAGAATTGCTAGTTGCAATTAGAAGAGATGCGAATAACCAAATGTTTCTACTAGCTTGGACTGTTGGGAAAATAGAGAACAAGGACAATTGGTCTTGATTTGTCATGGATCGTAATCAAGTCTCAAGCTGTGGATTATTTTTGCAACATCCTAGGCTTGTCACCGACTCAATTTATTTTATCTCATTTATATGCACATACAGAAATGCAAACATACAAAACCCCAACAAATATTACTAGAAGAACATGGGAAGTAAGTCACACAGAACATAATATTGTTTTACATTAGTAGTTCCATATATAGATAAGTTTCCGGTAGGACCTATTTTATATGATACAAAAGGCTAGGGTATCTTTATCTCTACTATAGCTACAGCTGCCTAAATTGGGAACTATTTTCGCTATTAGCTGGCATTAAACACTATAGTCCATCCCGTCAAATGATGTTCCGCTACTTGGGTTCATTGGCCCTTTATACCCACAAAGGGGCCCAATAAAGTCTCCATTAAACTAGAAATACCAAGCCGCCTAACAGTGAGGAACCATCTCATTCCATCATTCGTTGATCCAAACGGTGATGTTATACTTCCAGTAAGTTATTTTGGCTTCCTTATCTATTACATTTATAATCGACCCTTCCATTTTTACAAGGAGATCAAAATGTACAGGAGGCAAATTAGTCATACCTATAAACCTATATGGGTAAAGGAGTGAGTTTTGGGAACTCAGTAAGTAAAACTCATAACTCTCAATTAGTAAGACATTTCTTCACTAAGAACTAGCCAGAACAACTCATACAAATAATGTAAATGGCAGAACAATAGTAATTTTACATGCTACATCTCGACTATATGCAAGAATCTTGCTTACTCAATCTTCAGCTAATGCAAGAATATATGTAAGCCAAACTTAAGTATAACCGGCACTCATGCAATTCCTTTAATATTGTCTAGGATCAATTAGGCATTCTCAACTCAACCAAGGCTTCCAACTTAATGCTGAGCTTCCTGTCTCAACCAAGGCATCTCAACTCAACTGAGACTCAAGACTAGCTTCTTGAGACTTCCGAGCTTAACCCAGGCATCTTGTTGATGCAGGGGCATCTCGTTCTCATTAACAAAGGATCTTGTTGGTGTAGAGGCATCATCGTCCATTTTAAGTGGCAATGGGTGATCACACGTGAAACATACAAATCGGTTCTTATCTTTTCATATAGCCAACACTTTCATGACCCAACAAGGGTGTGCTCATGCACAATTGTGCATGTCATGCTTCTTATGACTCAATTCTAATGATGCCGTGAATGATCCTAAGCCCAAGGCTTAGCCCAAACTTCAAATATCAAGGATCTCGCACCAATCCAAGACATGAACTCGATACACTTCAATGCCAACCAAGAATTTGTGGGCTTAAACGATCCCCGTATCAAAGGAGACTAGGATCTAGTGCACCTTAATGCTAGTCCAAGGCCTCGCAGCCTTGGGCAATCTTCGTGTCATACAAGACTTGAGTTTGGAACATCCTATTACACACTCAAGCCTTATGGCTCTGAGCATTCCCGACTTATACTGAACACAAGTAATGAACCTTGGCACTATTCTAGTCATGCAAGACTCAAACGCATGGGCAACACTCCCAAACAAACAAACATGCACTTAGCCCATCATTCTATCCAGGGCTTGTCAAGAGAGTATCGCATAAACTTTACGATGAAAATGGCAATACCAAAGAGAAGTAGAAAGCTCTACATACCTGGATGAACCTCAAGAACTAGAGAAAGTGGCTTGGTAGACGTGTGGGGGTGCAAGAGCCGAGAGAGAGAGGAGAGAGGGTGTCTAAGGGAGAGGGAAGAGAAGAGTGAGAAAATGGTGAGGGAGAAGGAAGGGCTTCTCCTATTAATATCCCACAACCTTACCATTACTCTTCCAACTGGACCAATCCCAACTTTAAGAGTGGACGCCTACTTTGTCAAGGTGGCAAGCCTAAACTAGAGAGGTGGCATGCCTAAGGCTCTAGGAGAACACTTGCCATCTTCTTAGTGGACCACCTATACTATGCCATCATGACTTAGCCTACTTATTTTTCAAGGTAAATCTAAATATAATGATGACCACCAAATCTAATAAGAGACATCTAAGCTAGTGACTCATCCCTTTTATTAATGCTTGTCATCATTAGGCTTAAAATTTTGTCTAGCAAACTTGTTCTCGAAGTTCACTTAAGAGAGGGAAAGTTCTAGATTGTGTCATCCATTAATGATGACATGTAATGATTATATGGACACCTAAGTTTCATGATTCACCACCCTCACTTAAAGCCTAGATTTGGTAATCATTAGCTTTCGATTTGTTCTTATATTTATCTTATTCACCAAGACAAGTTAAGTTTCCAGAATCCTCTTTTTTGTCTGTTTATGCCATGATTAAGCACCTTGCTACCCAAAGCATATCTTAAACTTAAATGGATTGATTGGAAGCTTAATTATTTCCTCTCCATTGATCCATCTAAGCTTGTCCTCATAAAATGACATTTAATGTTTCTTGAGGAGGTGGCGCCTAAATAGGTTAATTTGGCACCTAAGCTCATATGCTTTTAACGAAAGTCTCTAGAACTTTGTCTTGATTAGTCTACTTGTGTGCTGACTCGTCACCTTAATCCCCAAGGAAAATCTAAATGACTATAATCTTTGCTTGGACACCTAATGTGATGATTCATTATATGCATTAAATTAAATGACTATAGAATTTTAGAGAATTATATTTTGTCCTCATCTTTATGAATATGGAAATTACAAGAAAGTGCTCATTTGAAACACTTCTGAGGCCATGTGACGGATCATTTAGGCACACCCAAACTTACAAATCTGACAAACTGAGGTTTGGGATCAAAGTTCCCTACGAGAGAAAAATCGCTCACTCACCTAGGTTGATCATTCCTTGGTTGGCTTTAGGGTTGGCACCATAGTTAGTCCATTGGTTGGCCTATTGGTTGGCACAACTAGACTGCACAAGTCCAGGATTGGCCCTCAGGCCGGTCACTAGCCTATCATGTAGCTGGTGCAGGCCCTAGTTCATGGGTGGGTGCCTAACATGGTCCATGATCCGCTGATTAGTCCCGTGATGAGTCAATAGTGAAATTAAAATATGGAAAAGAAAAATTCAAATTACAATAGGTCGGCTCATATCGAATTCACTTGCATTATATACGTTGTAATTTTTAATTTGATGGCCAAACATATAAGACTGGATAGAATAGAATAAGAAATCATATCTAGGGATTCAAACCGCAATAACATAAAATTAGCCAAATTAAAGTATAGAAAAGAAAAATTCAAACCACATTAGCTCGGCTGATATCAAATTCACTTGCGTTATATATGTTATAATTTTTAATTTGATGGCCAAACATAGAAGACTAGATAGAATAGAATAAGAAATCATATCTAGGGATTCAAACCGCAATAACATAAAATTAGCCAAATTAAAATATAGAAAAGAAAAATTCAAACCACATTAGCTCGGCTCATATCAAATTCACTTGCATTATATTTTAATTTGATGGCCAAACATATAAGACCGGATAAGATAGGATAAAAAATCATATCCAAGGATTCAAATCACAATAACATATAATTAGCCAAATTATAATATGGAAAAGAAGAATTCAAACTGCAATAGCTTGGCTCATATCAAATTTACTTGTATTATCCATAATCATTTTTAATTTGATGGCCAAAAATATGAAAATTGATAGAATAGGATAAGAAATCCTATATAGGGATTCAAACCACAATAATATATAATTAGCCAACTTAAAAGATAGAAAATGAGAATTCAAATCGCAACAACTTGGCTCATATCGAACTCACTTGCATTATTTACAGTAATTTTTCAATTGACAGACAAACATATAAGTATCAATTGGCATCATATAACCAAGAAAAAAAGTAAATGAAGGAACATCAAAAGAAATTAAAGCACGCACTAGCCTAATCGTTGGTAGACTGATAAATGGATTCGAATTTTAGGCCTCATAAGAAACTTGAGGTCTCAAGTTCAATTCAACGCAATAATTCAAGGTTATGTTATGGAAAAGTAATTTATTATAAATCTCTTTATTCAAAGCATGAATGGCCTATATAATTTGGACATCTAACTTCACCTAAAGGTCCTTCTTGCATGTTTTAAAAATTTGAGATTTAGTTCCCTTTAAATATATTTCTTTGTTGTGCATTGCAATCTTGCATTTCATGTTTAGGTGCATTGAACTGAGTTCTTCTGACAATTTGTGCATTGAACTGAGTCTAGAGATATTTTAATCAACTTCATCTAACGTATTATGTATTGCATTTTGTATTTAATTTTAATAGTCGCATTTCATCATTCTGAGAACGCACTAGGGGTCAAGGACGCATTATGAAATATTTCCAGGCTAAAAGAGAAAATATGAAAAGAGACAGAACAAGGTCGCTAGGTATTTCATAAGTTTTTTTTTTCATTTCACTCAATTAATTTAGTTCTATTTTTCAAGTTATTCTTACTTTAAAAAACGTGAATTTGGGTCTTGAGACTCAATTTTTTTACGAAAAAAATATATTTTTCATAAAATAAATTTAGAAAATGAACAAATAAAAAAATTCTTTTGTCCACGACCCACATGAATGCGGTGCATGACTTGGTTGGTCCATCATCCCATCCATCACAACTCACTTTCATGAAATTAGGGAAAATTGCAAATTCATTCATCAATAGAAGGAATTCTGGGAACTTGATATTCAACTAGGGTGTGGGAATCATGGAAAAAGGAAAATTTAGTTACAAAATCGAAGGTCATTATCAGTAATGTCGCAAGAACCTTTAGGTTTTTCTAGTCCCTCCAGGTACGGATCCGACCGTTCTTAATAAATGCATTCTAATGTATCTTGTCGTACTTCTAGTAAAAAATTTTGTTCCACATAACTACTTCACAGGTTTCAATAGATAATGGAGATTTCTTCTTTCATGATCCGATGGTTACCGATTTCTAAGGATCTAATGTTGGGAGATTTTGTAGGCAAAATGCCCATTCTCTAATGGATGGTGATTGACCAGTTAGTTGACTTAAAATGACATCTTTTGGTTTGAAGAAAAATAAGAAAGAAAACAATACCATGATTTGCTTTCTTTTATGACTAGAAATTCACCTTCGAATAGTAAAATTTGGGCCCATGTGATCTTTCATTAACCACATAGATTAGATATCACGCAAGCTAAAATCCATGCAAGTATCATAATCTTAAATATACTGACACTTGGTTGATACCATTGAACATGTGTAGTGTGTCTACATTTGTGAGAAGATATTTTATATTACGTGGCGGAGACACATTGTGCAGCAAGCCTACCAAGTATGATTTTTTTCTAAATTTAAGTGCCAGCATGATAACCATACATAAAAACACTAGGTATACATTTATGTGGTCCACGTAACACAAATAATGTGATTGGTCAAATGCACCACCTCAATCGTTCCACCAACCCATTAAATACTTTTCTCTAATCCACATTTTAAATTCTAAAGCAACCGCAAGGGGTTCTCCTATTTGATTTTACTCGGTCCATTTAAAGTAAGTAAAGGGCATAATATGTATTTATCCGACTAGATATGGAAATTAGATGACAAAATATAAATACACAAAGTTATATACATTGTACGAGTTCTAAATAATAATAAAAACTGTAGACCTTAAGCAAATTCCACGTGCACTACTCAATCCTTCCGGTAATTCTGGAGAGAAAAAAAAATTGATCCTTAATTTTAAGGGGATGATCCGCTTGTTCAAATATGAAACCTCAAGAGATTAAAGAAATAGTTGTCCAAAATTTCATAAACCTATTGTACATGATTCATTCAATCTTAAACTTCTTAATTTGTCCAATTTAATCTTAAATCTTCTAATAACTTTCCAAAGTAATTCTTCCAAACAATTTTGCTTGGAAATTGTTGATGTGGATATCACCCGTCCTACATAGCACAATTGACATTGACATAAACGATTTTCGCAATTTTTTTCATTTCTTTTCCTTTTCCTTGTTTTTTCCCTTTTTCCTATTTCCCCTCTGCCGGTCGCTAGTTACAATGAGAGCTTGCAAGCCCTAGCTATGCTAGCCACTAGGCAAGGGCTATGACGCCCTTGCTTATGATTGATGACCAACAACCAGCATAAGGAAAATGGAAAAGAAAAGATAAAAGGAAATATACACAACATTTTAAAAAATCGTAAAAATTATTTGCATCATATAAGACGGCTAGAGTCCTCATTACTGATTTGTAGATAGAATTGGCCGAAATTGCTACATTTGAAAATTTTCAAAAGGTTTAAAATTAAACTGACTAAATTGAAAAGTATAACACTGAATCAACCATCATTCAATTAGAAGCCACCACTTATATATTATTAGTCAATTAGAAACCTAAGTGTAGGAGAATACCTTACCTCTATAAACCAAAAATATCATGGATATAGTGACTTAGCTAGCTATATACATTGAACGTCATTTCATTACCATTTTCCTTTATTTTCAAAAATATTTAGCAAATAGTTTTGCTCAATTTTAGTTTTAAGCCATTGACATGCAATAGGTGATCATACAGATGTGCAATCAATAATTTAGCTCTCAATAAATGAAAGTAATAAGTAAATTACTTGAAATAGGACAAATCATAACTTCACTATGATTAATACTCCAATATTTGCAAGATGATAATTAAAAAGGCACACATAGTCTAAACATGATTTCTAAATGCAATATCAATTGATTCTTTCTTTTAGCTTTTCTTTTTATAAAAATTAAACTATATGCTTGTAGTCCACGAGAGGCAATTTTAATTCTATGTTATATCTATGTGATGCTAATCAAACTAATGACATGTGACATGGATTACCCAAATGCAAATCTATGTGACCTAATTATAATGACGTGCAAAAGAATTGAGAATTAATCAAATATAACATGCAATCTAAGTTATATAAGCCTAAATTTGCAACCACTAAAATGACATTGATATCATGATACTAAAATTGTAACATAGAATGAGATGACGTGGAATTGATGACATGACAATAATGCAACTAAATCTATATAAAATAGGCATTGTTATTTTGATAATTTGCTTCTAAAGTTAAAATAGGCTACTTCCTAAAATATATGATTACCTAATTCCAACTAGGAAATAATAATTTAGATTACTTCATATTCTAAACTAGGTAATTTCTTAATTTACTACATGGCTCCTATATGTGCAATTCTTAATTAAGAAACTAATATGAATGCAATCTATCCTATTATGCAATGCAATTTTTTTTTATATTTAAGATAGGAAAGTTTTTTAAATTAAAGACATGCAATATAACAAGTCCATATATATTCCATATATTCGTCACAGCCATGAAATAGGAAACCAAGGTGATCAATAATCCGATCTTACGTCTAAAGCTTGAATTCTCAATTGTAAAAACTTAAACGAGGAAATTTGCTAGTTGGGAAAGGCCTAAAATCTCAAATCAAATCGTGTTGGAATTGAATAAACACAATTTAGGCAATTCAATATTGGAATCAAACATAACGTATGAAATTTCCTAAATTGGATTAGTGACTCAAACATCAACCGATAGTGAGAGGGTTAGAGAAATATTCATGATGGCGATAACCAACGAGCAACGGCAAGAGGCAAGAACGGCAACATCAAGGACTATGAACATCACCAGGGGATCTCTAGATCTTTAATACTCGATTCCTCTGGGAAAGTTGAACAACTGGGACCGTGGAGGTCTCCTTGAAATTTCAATGAATTCCAGCTCTAAACGAACGCATACTCACTGCTTCTACGCAACCATGTGTTGGACTCTCTAGCTGTCTGACTAGTCCAATTTTCTCCATACTTTTTCACAAAATTTGAGTATGATCCAACTATTAACAAATATGTATTCATCAATTTCATAAAACTATGCACTGAATTTTTTTTTTGTATTGACCGTGAGAAAGAGAATTTGTTTGTGTATTTTTTGTTCCCACTCTGTGATTGAATTTGCTCCGTACAAGAAGAGAGAAAGAGGGTATATGATGAGTCTTCATTGACAACTAAATTTTGACAGACCGATTTAATTATTCATTAATTATATAAAAAATGAGGGATTAATTTGTAATCCTTAACAAAAATAATTTTCATTAAATTGCATCTTAGATAGACATTAGAAGCATTTGCATTACTAGTATTAAAATTAGAAAAATAATTTCTCCCCCCTCATTCGTCATCGCCAAGCCGGGTAGGGAATACCACGGACTGCCCCTGTTTTTCGTTCTGTTTTTTGTGCTCTGTTTTCAATCATCATACCCTTGTCGTTACCAATCAAATATTTTGTGTTGACTACACATGGTTGCTGAGGTTTTCTTATTAAACCTACAAACTCGTTAGCCTATCGGCTCATCGAGATGGCATCGCATTCTAGATTTGCCTCTCTAAGACCTGCCTCACCAACTTCTTCAGCCCAGCACTCCTCAGCTCCTCTCAACCTAGCTGCCTTGCAACTAGGAGTCCACATCCTTGGCAATGTCAAGGCGGTAGTCACAGAAAAGCTTCCTCACCTCTTTGTAGACATCGACTCCGACAAAGATGAGGCAAGAATCGTAGAGGAAGTCGGCCAAGAACTTGACCGTCGTCAGCCATCATGCAAGGGGAAGAAGAAAAAGAGAGAATAGAAAAAAAGAAAAAGAAAAAAGTAAACATAAGAAAAAATATGTCAAAATGCCAATGTCATTATGGCTAGTTAGTGAGTTAGGCTCCTATAGATGACTGAGTGGGCCACCCTAGGTCTTTATTTCGAACAAAGTTCATTCTAAAACTCTTTAAAAAAAATATGAAATCATTTCAAACTCTTATTTAGAATTTTTCTCCTTGTTAATGACAAAAAGTTGTTCAAAAGGAGATGTTAAACTAATGCGGAAGAGATCGTCCTAGAACTGGGCAGTGGATATGGACAACTTACAATGTTGCTTCTACATCGTTGCAAAATCATCTACTGGCTGCATCATTAAAGGTTTTTTTTTTTTTTGGGATAATTGCCAAAACCACTTTAAACTTGGGCGACGTTGTACAGTAGCTCCCGAATTTTGAAAGATTACAGATTTTACCCCATAATATTTGATTTTAGTGTGGTCACTAATTTTTCTGTCTATAATTGCGTAGCCATTGGGTGTTATCTAAACATGGACATCCATTTTTTGTAGACCAAAATAAGTCTATTACATGATTAACAAAAATCAAAACATACGGAGGTTAATTTGTGACTTTGCAAAGTTTAAGGTCAATTGTGCAACGATGTTAAAGTTCAGGAGGGTAAATTTATAATTTTTCTAGGTTTAGGGGTTATTATGTAATGATGTAGATGTTTAGGAGGATGTTGAGCGATTAACTTTCTTTTTGGGCCTGCGCTGCTCAGGACTCATATTACATTAGCATGCCATGGCTCGCATTTGAAGGGCTTTGTTTCGATTTGACAATTGTGACTTCGTAGGGTAGCACAGACACAACGATAATCGCAACACCTTGAAGAAAATCAGAATAGACATCCTACGTCTTGAATGTGTTCCTTCTTTTGGCTAAGTGAACGTGGATCATGCCGGATCATGTTTGATCCGCGGACCACAACAGTCGATTTTCCACTGTCGTTCTAGGATTACTCGGGGACATTCCATCCCGATCATCACCTAGTCCGTTAACTCGTCCTTCGAAAAGTCAAGTCCTAATACCCTATTTGCTCTTTCACGACCGGGATGATACCGCAGATGCCGATAACTCTTCTAAGAAAACTAACACCGGACTGATCTCTGAATGATAGAAGAGTTGAACAGGGAGGTGACCTATCTAGAAGTGTAGACCCATTTCACCAAGTCTTGTTCGTATTAGTTTGTAGACTAAATGAACGTGGGACTTAGCTTAGCACCGAAGGATAGATGGTGGATTTAACCGGAGGAAATTGAAAGGTTGGGAACTCGATTGATTTTTGGAAGTTTCCCATAATATCATTGTCCCTTGCCATATCTGCAGACATGTAATCCCCTGGGCAAAGGCTGAATCAGTCCCAGGCAACGATGTGGGCTGGACTGTTTCATCGCCATTGGGCCGCCGTCAACTGGTCCTTCACAGGGCCCGAGATGACAATGGGCCTCAACATATGTCCAGTTTCTGGCAAATTGCAATCGATGTAATCGGGTTGCCAAAGCTGTCCGGCTCTTGTTGTATCCTGGAATCGGATATTCCATAGGTTTGCTTGTGATAACCATTGCTTCACCCCCCTTGTTAATTGCTATCTGCCTGTGATAGTTATTTCCAGTTTAAGCTTAAGTAGGGTTCGAAAGATTTGAACTCAATATTTCTAGCTCTTATAGCATCTTTTTGAGATTTTATGGAACTATCGTCAACTATTATAAAAATTTAAAATGTTAGATAAATGAGTGGTTTAGTGGTTAAATATTATGGCAGACATAAATCACGCATCATAAAAAAATAAGCAAATAAAGAAATGTAACAACAATTATGTCTATTGGTTATATTAGTCAATTACTATGAGGTTGTCGGCACTAGGCCCAAAATTTAGGCTTAAATTGAATCACGACAATATAGTCGATGTACAAGGGTTATTAATAGAACGCTTGATGAGCTCATCAATTATGAGTTCTAACGAACATAATTCAATATGACATGTTACAATGATCGATTGACTTGAACTGGGGAATCACCGGCGCTAGGGAATTGGGAGTAGTTGCAAATCATCCCTAGAGTAGCACGAAAGTGAAGACAATTAGAGATCTGGAGGATATTACAATGCATATCAGAATGGTTCGTTTAGAGATGCAAGAAGTATTAATGATTGGCGTCACAAAATCAGTACAGCACATTAGAAAAACAATAATCAATGATAGACCAATCATCTGTGAAGACATAATCTTTTGACTCTGAAGATATGAAGATGAAGATCATTCATAAAAGATAGAATTCGATTTGACCATGCCTGAGTTTGGATTTTAATTACTGCTTGAAATCATTGAGCTTATGGCGATCACAACTTTTACCAAATATGACAAAAAAAAATTTACCAAAACAAAATATTCACGAAAAGAATGTACAGTTATCTAAGTTATCATGCAAAACATGGTATTATTTATATAGACGAGTACCTTTGGGATTTTTATTTTTTTTGCGAAACGAGGAAATGTCATTAACCCAACACAATTAAAATTCCAAGTCAACTATGTATGAACATAACTATTGGGATTTGCCTCAGCGACCCTATATTAATTGAAATGATAAAAAAATTCCCTAACTATTGGAAATGTCATTAACTCAACACAATTAACGATTGCTAAAAGAGAGATGAGAGAGTCGAATCCTTACTTCTTTGGGAGTGGGCTAGGGACGATTTAATTTAATGAGTATATTTCGACTTTTTCACATTGTAAAGAGGTAGGACAAAAGTCTGAGTATTAAAGTAAGAATATAAAAGAATCGATAAAAAAAAAAAAATTACGTGCAAACATTGACTTAGACTACGTCAATTTAATTTCCAATTAAGTGAGCGTCGATCGGGCCGTACACATTCAAATGGACGCTACAATCGATAGACGTCGTCGCCTTGCCTTCTCCGGTGAACAAAGCGAACCATCAAAAAGTCAAACGGAGATTAACGTGACACTGACGCCCACCTAATTTCCTCCCCATGATTCCAGGGACAATGATTGCTCTTGCTCGCTTTATGAATTTAAGGTTTCATTTATTTTACAAAATATAAATAATTTTAAAAATATTTTTTAAAAATAACCATTTATATCACTAATAAAAAGTATTAATGAAATATATTTTTTTATCATCACAAAATATTTAAACATGAATTATTATGAAAAAGGAAATAATTTTCATTGATTTATTATTTTGGACAACACAACTAATTATTTTAATAAAATATTTTTAAAAATTATTTATTATTCGAAAAAAAAAAATGAAACTTAAATTTCGAAACTTTCTTTAGCAACAACCCTAGATGATACATTTTTAAAGAGATCGAGCGTGCTACGTATTGAACTTAGTGCTCGGTTTTGTCGTTTTTGTTCTCCGAACGCGTCAGCCTTGCTTTCCGCAGCTCAGTGAAAGGTTTTAACTTTTCTTTTCCCTATCTAGAAGGCTAGAAAGAAGTGCTGGAAACGCAAAGGAGACGAGGATACATGAGCCAAAATCGAAAGCAGAAGTGCGACGTAAAGTGTTTGCGCCTGATTGAGCCCGCATCCTAACTCTCCACGATGGAACACAAGCAGACATTCACTAGCCAGAATTCGAAATACAATGAAAGAGAGAGGACCCTGTAAAACCCTAGCCCCAAATACCCTTAGTAGTTGTCGTATACTTTGATGTTATGGAACAAATGTTTGTGACGGAATCCTAGAGAAAATACCGAACATTCGAACCGATCCACATCACAAATGGCAGACCCCTTGACCCATTGAGATCTTTCAAACAGGTTGCTATAAAGTTTATTGGATTGGATCGGATCCACTGACACCCAAAAAGATCAAGTTACAATTGACAAAAGGATTCATGCAGTGCTAGCTGGAAATTATTAGATTATCAACACAAGAGCAAAGTCTTGAAATGACTTAACACAACAATTAAGAAGGGGTGAATTGGTTATTTTAAGTAAATTTTAAAAACCATTTTTTGTAAAGGAAGTGTAAAATGTTTTGCTACAATGGAAAATAGTTATATAGAAGTAGCCTTTTCTATCAAACAGATATTCAAAGAGTTGAGAAGATATAATAGTTGCGAAATAAATTTATAGTGGTTCGTCTTTCCACCTGGCTTACTCCATCCTCCAAGTTCTAGCATCATCATTCTACTTGAATGTTACTTACTTTAGATGCCATACAGGATCTCGGGTTGGAGCAATTAGATATGCAAACAACACTTCTTCTTTTTTTGATACCAGGATCCGGCCCGGCTCAATCTTACGGGAGTGCACGGCCTCTGCAAGCCCGATAAGCCCAACGACGACCACTGACTATACTTGAAGGGGAGCTAGCCTAGGAACCCACCACCGGGACCCTCCACTTAAGATGTGTTAGCAACTGTGAAATTTCGACCCTGGGACCTCTGCGATAAAGTACCCAAAACCGAATCAACTCAACTGCCCACCGGTAGGTTGCAAACAACACTTCTTCATATTGAGTTGGATGAGCAAACTTACATAGGTTAGCCAAATAGATTTGTTATTTCGAATAAGGTTGATCATATTTGCTTATCAAAGAAATCTCTTTTAGGATTAGCCGAACTATTCGAAAAGTTGATTTAATAGCTATTTACTAAGAAAATTAGAGGTCTTTAATTTATCTGTTTTGATATTATGTTATTCAAACTTAGGCCGCAATTTCATTTTATCAAGAAACAGCTCTTTCATGACAAAAAAGAAAAAGAGATGCCGGTTGTCAATTCAACTTGATCTGAAACATCCATCGAACCAAATTGATTTGGTCACGCCGAAGAAGATTCTCTTTGAGATTCGTGTGTTGGATGCATTCTACTTTTCATTTTGTGGTACATGTGCATTAGCTGTAGAACATCTTTTCTATCTCTGCAATATAATTGGAGAACCAAAAGAAGGAAATTGCAGTCACATCCGCCCCCTTTTTGCATGATTAAACATGGAGTGCGAGTAATATGAGAAAAATTCATATTTGACCCTACACTTTATTTATTTTTTGAAAAATCGGACTTATAATTTATTCAAATCAAGGTCATTTAATTTACAAGTATTTTTTTGATCAAGTCCTTCCATTGATAGTTCCAACCACTTGAAGAGGATGTGTGGTGGTTGATGTGGATAAAAAGTTTGATGTTTTGAAATAGTTAGGGTCACTATACCACAAAAACCCAATGAAAATTTGTTTTATCTCAAGTTATTGATTCAATAGTTTATTCGACTCAAATCAATTACCCATAGTCGCCCTAATTTTATTTTGATCGAGACATGGTTCAATTTCATTTTGCCGAAAAAAAAATGCAAAGTGACTTGATAGGAAAAATTCAACGAGTTAAGCAATTTGATTGCACAAATTACAAGTTGGAATGTTGTTATGAAAGTATGATGCAAATTCCTCTTGAATAAGGTATTATCAAATAATATGAGAGAGAACATGGTACCATATTATCAATCATAAGTCATTAAAAACAAAAAAGAAAAAGTCGACTAACTGATAAACCTCAATCAGTAGGAGACATTAACATAGTTGCACATTGTTGGACACTTTCTCCAATACAACATCATACCACACATTATCGACTGTCAACCATTTGACGGTACCAATCGACAAGAAAATCAATTGTTCCACAAATTTCCGAGGTTAGATAACAACTATCCATATATAATGAAGGTACATTCTTGTGCAATAAAATTTCTCGTTTCGCAATTAGGTTCCGACCGGCAGCATCCTTGCGAGGACAAAGGTGCTCGTATTTCATATTTTTATTTGCAAAATTGAAGAGCCAATGAGGATAAGAACTCTATTCTTTGTCCCTTTGTGACCAAAGAGCAGCTGGTCAAATGTGGCGTCTCCATAGGTAGGGATGGTCAATCATGCAAGGAAGCATGGCCCCCATCTCATCCTCTTACGGATTCCACTCTTCTCACCCATTATCTTTATGGGAAAAGCAATTTCACTCATTAAATCCTGAAAATATAACAGATTTAAAAACACTCTGAATTATCGTGTTCTGAATTTTTCTTTATTTGTTCTGTTTTCGGATTATATCTTGGGTCGATGTGTTTCATGAAAAAATTAATACTACTGAAGAATGCATATTCGACCAAAAAAAAAAAAAAGAAAGAATGCATAACCAAAATAGTCTTTTTTAGATAATATGACAGTCATTTTTCCTCGTTTGGACGGTCCTTCAAAATGGAGTTCAAGATGGACTCGGTTCCGACCGCTGGAATCTTGGGTTTGGACGGATTCTTGCTCCTATTGTTGGGGTAAAATAACTTGGCTCTTTTTGCTTTGTGAAAAATATGACATTTCTAAAAATGACAATATTTTATGATGTTTGGGGAAAATATGAAATGAACTAGAAAATATTTGGTATGAAAATTTTGATTTGATTTTTCAGAAAAAAATTACAAAAAAAAATCAAAATTTTATTTTTTATTCTCTTTATTCTTTTTTTTCTTTCCCCTTCTTCCTCGGCTGGTTGTTGGCCACGACGACAGTCACATGACCAGCCACAAGTGAGGGATTAGCTTGCCCAAGATTGGCAAGGCTCAAGCTCACTAGATTGCAGCAAGCCAACCTCAGGCAATGCTCCACCTCGCTAGATTGGTGAGCTTTGAGCTGGCCAAAGGTTGGTGAGGCTCAAGGCTTTGCCAAATTGACGAGCTCAAGTCTCGCCTAATTTCGATGAGCTTGACTTCATTGGCCTTGGGCAAGCATATTCCTCGCCTGTGGCTAGTTACCGATGATTGGTCAAAAAAGAAAGAAAAAAATAAAAATAAATAATAATTAAAATTTCAAGTTTTTTAAAAGATAAAAAATAATAATTACAAGGAATGTATGGAGGAGAATGTGCTTTGGATGAAAGATAGAGGATGAAAAATGATTTCCTATTTTTGAAAAGAGGAAATTATTCCCTACTTTTAAAGGTGTTTCTTTCATTCATGGAAGGTGTTTTCCTTGACTAATTTATGTTTATATATTAAATATCAAAAAATTCGGAAAACATTTTCCTAAAATTCCATAAAACAAATGGAACCTTAATCCTAATAGTCAAGCCCTCCTAAAGGGATAATTTATCTAGATGTTTAAATTTGGATCCATCGGTTAAGTTCTTAATCGCAATTGTCAAATCACTTTATGACAATCTTCGTATTTGTAGCCATTGGTATCAAATTTAGGGGCACCAAAAAATGGTTACCAAATAGGCAACGCTAATTACCCTTAGGAAAATCATGTTTGCCACAACATTATAAATCGCGACCGTGACCTCCACCTCCGGCGCTGTTGTTCTTGCTTAGGCTTGCTTGCACTATTCGAGCTCCTAGGTTCGTTGCCGACCAAGGCTTCCATGGCAGGAAGGACGTGAGATAGCTCGATCAGAATCACTTTTCGTGAATTGGAAGACAACTGATTGCAAGAATGAGGATGCGAGAACGAAGATTGGCGAGAGAGTTACCTGAGGACGAGCAAGCTTTAGAGCAACAATGGCGGCGGTAGGGATCGACGGCACTAGAGAGAGAGAGAAGCAAAGGCGAAGAGAGGACAGAGAAGAAGTAGAGGCTGCGAGGACTTCCATGGCCGGCCTCAATTTCGAATGCTCTTTTTCATTCGATGGTTTTGTTGCTCTTTATCAATTGTTTCCCAATTTGGTAGAGTGCGGATTAATGTAAACTTGGTCGGGTCGGGTCAGGTCAATAAACAGTCTCACATTGTTGCTACTTTTTCAATACTAAAGTAGCGGGAGATGGACACCAGAAATGCCTCAACTTATGTACGGTGCTCACTTTAGTACCACAACTGTTTAATTGCTCACTTAAATGCCAATTTTTTTGAAAAATGATATTTTCAGTGCCAACTCCAATATCTTTGGTCGGAAATTTGATGTGGCTTTTTTTATTAATATTTTTAGCCAATATGGCTTGCTAGAAAACATGGATGTTGATTGATGTTGTTTAACCAACTTTTCACCAAATCACTTGAATTTCAAATTTTTTTGAAAAACTATCTTTTCGGTGCCACTCAACTCGTCTTTTTCCAAACTTGGGTGACAAATTTTTTGAAAAACTATCTTTTTAGTGGCAAATTTTAATGCGGTATTGAACGGCGTAGTTCATTTTCCTCTCTTGATCTCTCTTCCCCTCCTCTTCCCCATTTTTGCATTTGAGCTCTGCAACATCACATGAAGGAGGGGAAGGGACTAGGTTTGGAGGCAGCGTCAAAGAAGGAGGATTAGCAGTGGGATTTGGCCTTGAGCTCACACTTCTCTTGCTTGCAAAGCTTCTAATATACATTGAATACAAATTTGGAGCTTACATTTTAAAACGCCAACCATGTGTTCGACTATTTGCTTGAAAGAACTGATAAAGTTGCTTTCATGAAATCGATACTCTATGTTTGATATTATGATTCCCTATGGTTTTGCATGCCCTCTGATTCCTAGTGCCGGCTATGGAGGACCACCTATGCCGGAGTCCCTGCCCATTTTCCGGCGATGTCCATTATTCAAGGCAGTTATTGTTAGATCCTTATTAGTTGACGACAAATGGTGATTGGCATGATTTTATGGTGGCAATGGTCTGGTGATTGGCCGCAGCAAAGGTGAGTTAGTGAAGGTTTGGCATATGGGTTAGTCACAACAAGAAGAAAACACAAGAGCAATGAGGAAGGAGAAGGAGAAAAGGAAAAAAAAATAGAAAAAAGAAAAAAAAATGACATGGAGGGAGAGGAGGAGATATGTATAAATGAAAATGCCACATGGACTGGTTTTTTCATTAAATATACCAACTCATATTAAAATTTTAATTAAAAAATCACGTGTTAATTTTAGTCTAAATTTCTCACCGTTAGCACTTAAGTAATCATCTTTTTTCGATTTTTGCACTTAAGTGAGCTATCGAAAAGTTGTGATATTAAAGTGGACGCTATATACAAGTTGAGACACTTCTAGTGTCATTTTCTTTTAAAGTAGCATTGCCATGATAGTTCATTTTTTGAAGGGCTTTGTCTTGATTTCTTCTCATGATACTGTTTAGACGATCACTGGAATGGAGAATGAGAACCAAGATATGCAAATTGCCATGAGAATTAACCTTATTCACAGAACCACGTAGGGAAGCAGTAAGTTCCATCTTGAAAGTGGAGGTGACCGCAAGTTAATAAGGCAGAGAACTATAAAGTGGGCCTTTTTGTTGATTGATTTCCTGATGGGTAACAAAATTTTAAAAATGTCTAAATTTTTTCCTTAGGTCCTTTTCACTTACGGATATGGGCATTATTTTTATATTTTTCGGGAACGGAGACCCTTTTTTTTTGGGGGGGGGTTCAGAAAAGACGGAGCAATTGTAAATGATCCCTAGAGCAGCAAGCAAGTGAAGACTGTTAAAGTTTCTCACGGAAATTTATCAGGATGCATGACGTAGTGGTCCAATTAAAGATACAAGAAGCATCAAAGAGGAGATCATTCATAACAAATTGGACTAGATTAGACGTTGCCTGAGTTTGGGTCTGAATTTCCAATTAGATTAATTTCCTGATTCTAATATTGATTTTTTTTTTATAAAAGCATTCCGGTCATTTGAAAGTTTTTAACTTTTTCTACGCATTGACAATTAATGTTTAATTTCAGTCGTCAAGCAAGCATGGCCTTTAGGAATTGATCAGTTCATTTTGATTCAATAAAATCTCATGCAATTTCCTTGTTGTTTCCAATCTACTGGTTACGTATCACTAGAAATTCGAAATTCGCAATATCCATGAGGCTTCAACACATATTACTACCCTTTATCAAAAATGTATCAATTTTGGGATTTTTGACAATAAAAAAAATTAATTTTTGGTAAATTTGTTAAAAGTATGCTAGTTTGGAGTTTGTTGTGACCATTTGGAGTAAATTTGTTACAAGTGTACCGGTTTGAAATTTTTGGTGATAAAAAAATTAATTTGAAGTAAATTTGTCACAAATATACTAGTTTAGAAATTTTCAGAGTATTAACCCTAAATAGTATTACTAACAAACATGCGGAGTTAAACTCATGGATCTTAATGGATTGTCAAAATAATAATTATCATATCCTCTCTCATTCAATGTTAAGGGAATTTTGAGAATTCCGATATTATTCCACCATTATCACACATATAATTTCTGAAACCAAACAACATAATGAGCATATCAATACTTAAAAAACACAGGGTGTAATAGTTAATAAATTTATATTACATTGTGAAGTAAACAAATATAAATACAAAATATACGACCATTGTTATAAAAGTAGAGTTTTCGAGTTCAATTTTCTAGGAGCTCCAAAGTTTTATTTCCAGCGCCTCATGATAGACCCCACTTTATGAGTTTAAAGTGATAAGAATGAGAAATCAATCTAAAGAAGAAGACGACTAAAACAATGACAACATTAGGAGCTGCAAAAATGAAATGCGGCAGTAGCGGTGGTCAGCCAAACTTCATTGGTATTCCAAATCAACGATACCGTGTGAACATTGACTTCGACCACGAGAAATTTTAATTTTTCGAATTAAATGGACACAGATCGAGGCCGTACGCATTGAAGTGGAATCCACAATCGAAAGACGTCATCTTTCTGTTCTCTCCGCACGATCACATCCTGAAAGATCGCTTTTGCCCGCTTCATGTTCCGTTTATTTTGCATAAAGTTAATATTCTATAAAAATATTCTTTTAAGAATGATAATTTATAGTACTTATCTTTGAGTATTAAAAAGACCAACAAAGAAATTTATAAATTAAATTAATTGCACATAATTGCTCAGAGTCCTAATCAATTATCTTTTTCAAAAAATGATCGTTTCTATTATTTATTATTATTGTTCACAGAAATTTTAGATTATAAATAATTAAAATTATAAAATTATTTTTTATTAATTAATTATTTCGTAAATAATTATTTTTAATAAGTATTTTTTTAATTAATTAATTATTGAAGCCAGAGTGCTGAATCTTTCTCTGGCAACAACTCTCGGGAATCGGTCCCTAAAGAGATGGACCATATCACGTATCGAATTTAGTGCTTGGATTTTGTCCTCTTGTTCTCCTAACAAGTTGGCCTTGCTTTTCCACAGCTGTGTGAAAGGTTTGACTCCTTTCCCTATCTAGAAGGCTAGTAAAAAAAGATTGGGAAAGCTAAGGTGACGTGAATGCATAAATTAAAGTCGAAGGCAGCGGTCCGACTTAAAAGTGTTCATGCCTGGTTTGAGCCCATTCCCTACTTCCCGCACGATGGAGTGGGAGAAGTCATGCTGGTCAGAGAATACAGTGAAAGGGAGAGGAGGGCTATTAGAAAACCCTAGCCCTTAGAGTGGTTGGTTCCCTATTTGATTTGGTCTAATAAAATCGGTTCTCACTATTTGATACCATCTGTCACGAAGAAATTAAAAAAATGCTGACCACTTTTATTTTTTTAAGAAATTAAAAAAAATTAATGTAATCAATCCAATCTAGTCTAAATTCCCTTTGAAATCAAGAACTGCATTGTTAGGATATCGGTTCCATTTTTATAAATTGAGAACTGGATTGATATTATAGAGAATTGGACCCAATCAATTGATTCAGTTCGGTCTGAGCAATTCCTAGTTTGAGCAATCCGTTTTACATGCCCCTGCTAATTTCTAGATATGCTCAATGTCTCTCACATGCTTTGAAGATGTTAAGAAATACATGTTTGCAATAAAACTCTAAAGAAAAAAAAATGACATGAATGATCCCTAAAAATTGATCCATAATACAATATGGTCCTTACATTTTTAATTTATTTAATGTGGCCCTTGAAATTTAGTTCAATATGTAATGTGGTCAATGAACTTTTTCTACATATTCAATTTAATTCCTACATTATATAAAAATGTTCAATATTGTCCTTAAATTTGAACTAATGAAGGTTGAAAGGTATGGATTGGATTAAACATTTACCAAAAGTTCATGAACTAAATTGCACATTGGATTATAATTCAATGTTCACATTAAATAAATTAAAAATATGAAGACGACATAACGCATTGATTCTTGGACAAATCTCATCACTTAACCCAACCATTAATTAGCTTTTCTCATACATTCTTACCATCAGTAATTTTCTTATGCCCTCTAACATATTGACAATGGTAAATTCCCTTTCTCTGCAGCATTGAACATCTTACTCAAGTTGTTCTCAATAGCATTGCAATTTTGTTCACACTTGAACACCCTGCAAAAGTGTTCTAGACCCTGTCTCATGAAGTCTTCATATGCATGAACATACTCTTTCTTCATTTCTTTTACTACTATGTTGAGATTGGCCTTATATGTTGAATATGTAGCCCTTCAAAAGTAATTCTGAAATATTTCTCTCTTGTATAGTTTTTTTCCAATTTGCGTAAATGTGCCGAGCACAATTCCTATGCTCTGCTTGCGGAGAGAGTTTAGAAACTACATTGAGCAGGCCCTGCAACACGTTATTTGACATGTAAATAAGTTAGACTACAAGCAACAAATACTTTTGTTGGTAAAGCTTGTGCACAATCTTACCTTCAGTTGGTCACTCATGAAGGTCTAGCCAAGATCTTGTGCCACATTCAAGTCTTTCACTAGTAGCTCGAGCAACCAAGTCCAAGTTTTTTGAGTCTTAGCTTCAACAACGGCCCATGCAATTGGAAACATTTAGTTGTTTCCGTCTTTGCCAGTAGTACAAAGTAACATCCCTCTAATTAAAGTCTTCGTAAAGCATCCATCCAATCTAATTACTCACCTACAGCCTGCTAGAAAACCATATTTCAAGTCTTTAAAGAACACATAGAACCTTTTGAACATATTATTTCGTCCAACTTCCAAGTCAAATGTGCTATTCTGACAACATCGAATCAACTTAGCCTTATAAGAGTACATCAACTTGTATTGCTCAACAAATGGACCTCTAATGATCTTAATATCTCTAGTAATTGCTCTATAACAAATCATCCTTTTCAGCATCAATGCCCACATCTCCATTTGTCATGTTGCATATTTCAAGTTAGCTCTAATTTTAGGCAAAAACTGCTTTGCAAGCTATATATACAATGCATTCTTATTTCTCATGCTCCTAGGGCTAGTATATTCATTTTTAATAGTCTTTATGGTAGAGGTCTTCTCACTCTACATCCAACTAGCATAAACTCTCCATTCACAACCACTCTCACACCTACTATCCTTTTTTTTTTGCTTCATTCTTCTTCCATCTTTCGTTTATGATTGTGTAAAGTTGCACAACTTTCTTGAATTGAGCACATGAGGCAAATCTCATTCCTACTTTAAATTATATGTCTTTATGATCTGATTTGGGGTCATGTCTAATGGTTTTTGGTCTTCTTTGATCATAGAATTATTCATCTTTATCAGAGTTAGGATGGCTCAAATTTTCATCTCCTTCTTCTAGATCGGTGTCTCCATCATTTTCACCCTCATCCTCATTTTCAGGAATGTTAACATCAACTATATTAGTTTTAGTAGCACCAGCATCAACCTATCTTCCTGTTTGCCTAGCAAGAAAGAAATCCCCGTTACCACCACCGAAAATATAGTCATCATCAATTAAAGATAATGTACCAGAATCTTGCTTTGGTTTACTATCCCCATCGCTATCATCACTCTCACTATTATGACCGCTAATAGAAGAACCACTATCATCACCAAGAGCAACTCTTTCAATATATACTTCGATAATACCAAAACTCGATCCTAGACCCACCAATTATAACACTTGATCATCACCAAAAATCTACACAAGACCACTTCTCAAGGAATCCCTAGGAGTCAAGTATCACAACTTTTCAACTGAGTATCCTAGACAAATAACAACCTTGCCAATTGCATTATAGTTTACTACCATTGACTTACAAAAATGGAGATATTCTAAATGGTAACATGTATACTTTTTTTTTTGGTAAGGTGGTAACATGTATACTTTTTTTTTTGGTAAGGTGGTAACATGTATACTTTTTTTTTTGGTAAGGTGGTAACATGTATACTTTTTTTTTTGGTAAGGTGGTAACATGTATACTTTTGATGTCTTCAAATTCCATAACTCTACTTAGGTTAAGTGCAATTGTAGATTCGTTAGACATTTGCAAGGGAACAACAAACAAACCAATTAGTTTGTAAAAACATCTCAGAAAAAGTAGCAAAGATGGGATGATCAAGTTTGACACGAGATGAGAAGATTGAGTTTGGCAAACAAGATGCTTGGTATTTTCGAGATGTATATTCAAGCCAAGAAGTGAACTCTTACGAGACACATAGAATCACACTCAAAGTACACTCGAAATCAATGACAAACTTAAGTGGTTTTGGTATTGGCATTTCATCTGGCATGTGGTGTACGAGTGAATCATACCATTGACGTGCAAGTTTCATGTTAAAATTTCAACACATGTATGATTCAAGGTTGGAAAGACTAACGTAAGCATACAGACAAAAACAAGCGAAGCAACCATGAATGACCAACATAGCAAGAGTAATATGAAGGGTACGGATAGATTTGCAAAGAAGCAGTAAATTATGTGGGGCCGAGACATATAGACATAAGGCCAAGTTTGACCCAAATTGAAAATGAGGGAAGCGACCATGATTAGCAAATGAAGGTGAAAGATCCAACAAAAATGAAAGCGAGAAGGTCCTCGAAAACATAAAACCTCAAATGTGACGTGGAATAAAGAGTTGCCTTTTTCCTACCTCAATAACATGAAACCTATGACGTATAAACCCAATACCGCAACCAAGCAAGTTGGGAGTGGCGAAGGGAAGAAGGGGGTTTGTGAGAGAAGATGAACTGAACTGTAGTTGTCGCTAGGGTTTTTTTTTGTGTGTGCTTTAATGAAGAGAAAGCATGAGGTTATCGAAGAAAAAACAACCTTTAAGTTATTATTATTTAAAAAAATTAAGTTATTTCCACGTGTCTTGCCATGTCAGCATGTCTCGTCCACATCAGCAAAGTTAACGGCAAAATCTAACAAAAGCTAATGGAGGGTAGATTTATCATAAATGTATCAGTTTCGGATTTTTTATGGTAAAAAAAATAGTTTGGAGTAAATTTGTCATAAATGTATTAATTTTGAGTTTTTCATAATATTAACCTTATGATATTTTCCCTTTTGTTTAAATGTATTTTGATGTATACATCCTGTTATTTAGTTGACTCAAATCGATTTTCCATAGTGTCCTGATTTTTTTACATACTTACTTGCATCTAATATGCACCGATTTCAATTTGCCGGAACAAAAAACCGAGGGACTTAATTGGAAAAAGGTCTATAAATTTGGCAAGTTATTTGCACAAATTACAAGTTTTAGCATTGTTTTGAAAATATGATGCAAGTTGAGAGTACCGAAAATTCCTAGAGGCATACTATAAGTAAAACGTTCTTGATCAATTGGAATAGATAAGAAAACAGCAGTAACGAATTATCAAATAGAGAGAGAGGTAAGCCGACAAATTGATAAGTCTCAATCAGTTGAAGACGCAACATACCGAGTACAAGGAAGATCATAATTCATATGTTTTTCAAAAATGAGGAGGATAGTCACTCTGTGCTTCGTCCATTTTTGACCAAGACCAGCTGGTCAAATGTGCCGTCTCCATTGAAAGTGAAAGTCCCATCATGCAAGAAAGCATTGCCATATCTCATTCTTTAAGTATTCTTCACCTGTCACCCGTTTTCTTTTGGCAAAAGCTATTTCACTCATCTGGATAAAAACGTCACCCAGAATTTTTTGCGTGCTGAGCTTCGCTTTATTTGTGCCGTTTTCGCTACTGAATATGAATATATGATTAATCAAGAGTATCTTTTTAGGTAAAATGTCGTCATTTTTTGCATTTGAATGGGCTTTTTAAAAATGGACTCTAGAATCATTTACCAATGTTTATTCCGTGGACTCAAGTTCCGACCACCGGGATCTCGGGTTTGGGTAGGACCAGGATTCCAAGTCTTTGGTGGTGGGGTTCCTTGGTCCTATTGCTGGAATATAATGACTTGATGTAAGATTTCGTGGAACTGTCAACTGTTTTTAAAATTTAACCAATATATGTCTAGTGTTACAAAGCTTAGAAATCTTTCGATTTGGACTCATAACCTTCTACTTTGATATCATATAATATTTTGTGTTGTTATATGAATACGTGATAGAATCACTTGTTAAATGAAGACGTGATTTTATATTTAAATATCCTTTCACTCCCCTACACTTAGTATGATCTTTTTGTAAAGTACTAAGTGTAGAAATATATCATTAGGGAAGCAAATAGGGGTCAAAAAAATTCGAACTCATAATCTCATATTCTGATATTATGTTAGATTGTGTGAGATTAATTCTAAAAGTTTAAACTATTAGATCAATGCGTGGCTTAATATTTAAATATTTTAACACTTAATTTGATCTTAGTAGGTCAAGCCCTCCAAAACTGATAATTTATTAAAGCTTGATTGAAAACAAATTTCTTACTTAGTTATTTAGTTATGAAAAAAAGAGCAAATATTTAAGGAAAAAAATTTAGGAAAAGGTTTCGCTAGAAGCTTTCAAGAAATTGATTCGTTCGCAATGTATAGTGTCGGTTCATTGTTGAAAAAAATAATAAAAATAACCTCAATTTTTACTGCACAACCCCTTCTGTATTTCTATTTTTCATGATACATTTCACGTCCCTCTAAACAAAACCCCAAATCAAAAGATCAAATTATCCATCCACGCGAACCCATTTTAACATCTTAGGGGTTTAACTTTCGGTTAGGATGTGTGTACGTGTATTATGGGAAAAATAATGAAATTTTCATATATCGGTGACACAAGGACAATCGGTATGAAGACGCAAGTGATCTTCAAAAACTAAACTAAAGTACATATTTGGTACTTTCATAAAATAAAAATATGCAAATACTTATTCGGGGAAAGGTGAGCTGTGTTTATTTTATATTTTCTTTTCATAAATTTTTTCGATGTCTTGAAAATTGAATTTTTGATGGCAACCTTAGAATTTGTTACCCTTCGATTCGCAACGGTTCCAAAACTCTAGCGTCACAAAAGATTTCTGTCCACCTCGTGATCCGGGCCATATCAAAAACCAATGACACATGTTCCCAAGCCCCCTCCTCCTCAGTCATTGCATCTCTTTTTCACCATGAAAAGCGTACGAAAAACATTAAAACAACCCACGATCTCCGGGGCGACCGTGCCATTCGTCACATGTTGTTCACTAATAAGAGTCTCGAAATCTTACAAAATAAACAAGAGTCAAAAAGCAAACTCCAAAATGGTCCCGAATTCAATTATTTACGCCCACAAAAACCCAAAAAAAGAAGAAAAGAAAGAAGAAGCCCCCACCTGACTCTCAAACCTCAATCACCAAGAAAAATGAATAAAAAATAAAGATAAAAACAAATGTACATCTTTCAAGATCACGTGAATTATGAAAGAGAAGACAAGCAACACTAGCAGTCCAATACCTTCTCCGTCTCATCCTCCAACACGAACCACCCACCTTCTCATCAAATTATATCCCACAACACCTCCTCCAAGACCTTAGTAAAAAATTACATAATCAAATCTTTTTTTTCTTTTTTCACCTAACTATAGCAGAACACACCACAACCAAAAAAACATGGCAATTGACACGGATAATAATTTAAGGAAAAAAGAAAAATCACATCTAAATGCTCGGCGTCGTGGAGGTGGGCTCGACTTTCCTCAATTGAATCCCGTTCTTCTCCGATTCGTCCTCCTCGTGGTACACGTAGGCGAAGCCGCCGTGGCGGGTCAGGTCCATGCCGGCCATCTCGTCCTCCGCCGAGATCCGCAGCAGCTTGAGCTTGTGGAGAACGAAGAAGAGCGGCCCCATGGTGGCGCTGACCCACCCGGTGATCACCAGGATTTGGATCACGTGGGCGGCCAGGAGCTTCCCGCCGCCGCCCATGAAGAGCCCGTAAGGGCGGCCCGCCCCGTAGACCTGGGCGACGTAGTCCTCGGTGGCGAAGAGCGCCGTGAAGATCACCCCCCACGCGCCGCACCCGCCGTGGAGCTGCGCGGCCTCGAGCGGGTCGTCGTACCGAACCATCTCCGCCAGCTTGTTGCAGCTTATCAGCACCAAGGCGGCGACGAACCCGCAGATGATCGCGGCCCAGGGCTCGACCACCGAGCAGCCGGCGGTGATGGCGGCGAAGCCGCCGAGGAGGCCGTTGCACACGTCAGTCACGTTCCAGTGCCCGGAGAGGAGGCGCTTCCCGAACAGCGTGGTGAGCGCGGCGGTGCAGCCGGCGAGGGTGGTGGTGACGGCGGTCCGGCCGACGGCGCTCCACTGGCCGTAGTAGCTGCCGCTGTCGTACGCGACGAGGATCTTGTTGAACGAGCCGGGGTTGAAGCCGTACCACCCGAACCAGAGGAGGAAGGTGCCGAGGACGACGAGGGAGGCGGAGTGGCCGCGGAGGACGACGGCGCGGCCCGAGTGGTCGAAGCGGCCGATGCGGGGGCCCTCGATGAGGGCGCCCCAGAGGCCGGCGATGCCGCCGACCATGTGGACGACGCCCGACCCGGCGAAATCGATGACTCCTGACCCGAACAGCAAATCGTTCGAATTGAAGGCGCTGGCCCACCCGTCGGCGGACCAGAACCAATGGGAGACGACCGGGTAAACGAACCCGGTCAAGAAGGCGGAGTAGATCAGGTAGGCGACGAACTGGGTCCGCTCGGCGATGGAGCCGCTGGTGATCCCAGCGGCGGCGATGGCGAAGGCCCACTGGTAGAGGAAGTTGCTGTAGTCGATGGAGGGGGAGGGGACCTTGTTGAGGCCGAAGAAGTGGTGGCCGATGAAGCCGTTAGAGGGGGAGCCGAAGGCGAAGGCGAAGCCGAAGAGGTAGTAGAAGAGGCCGCCGGCGGCGGCGTCGAGGACGTTGGTGAGCATGATGTTCATGGTGTTCTTGGCGCGGACGGAGCCGGCGCAGAGCATGGCGAAGCCGAGCTGCATGGAGAAGACGAGGTAGGCGGAGAAGAGGAGGTAGGTGGTGTCGACGGCGTAGGAGGTGTCGGAGAGGCGGCCAGAGACGGAGGTGAGCTGGTCGCAGATGTAGGTCGCGGCCGCCGTGGCGTCGGTGGCGTTGGGGCCGAAGAGGGGCGCGAGCTGGGCGGCCGAGCAGCTGGCGACCGAAGCCATGGCTGATTTGAGAGAGAGAGAGAGAGAGATTGGGCGTAGTGAGAGAAAATCAGGGGAGGAACACAGCAGGGGAGAAAAGAGGAGGAGTTTAAATAGGAAGGGCGACTGAGTCTGAACGAGGAGGGAGAGAGAGAGAGAGAGAGAGAGGACGACTTTTCCTCCGCACAGGAGGTGATGAAAAGCTCTTTAGAGAGAGTGATTCTGCTTTTTCATACACTAATATTCATTTACACTTGCCAAAAGTAAGGGAAAAAGATAAATTTTTAAATATAGTAAATAAAGAGACTCGATATATATTTTTGACTAACGAAAGTAGAAAGTAAAAAATATACCAAGAAAGTGAGCTTTTGCGATGAGAGAAGTAAGAGTAACTAAGTTTTTACAAGAGCAATAATGAAGAAGAGACTTTCAAGTATTTTATTTTATTTTATTATATAAAATAATTTTTCTTTTTTTCCTTATTAGTAGCTTTTATGTAGAGTGTGTAAAACCCTGTAGCAATATTTAAGAATAGACTAAAAAATACAATATTAAGAAAAAATATGAAATGCATAATTATGACAATTAGATCCTTAATTGAAATTTTAAAAAAAAGGAATAAAGAAGAAGAAGGAACGGGGGACATTAACTTTAAATTGCAATTGAATGATTGATGGCAATTTAATCTTTTTAGTGTAAATAAGACGGATTTAATCATATTGAAGGTGGAAATAGTGCTGCCCTTTATACAATTAGTATAATTTTTTTTACACAAACAACATCATTCATTTTATCTTAAAGTTATAAGTACCCTCTCTTTCAAGTCAATAGTATATGATATCATTTATGTAAGTAGTTTTACACCGATCTATTTCCATATATGCATCTCAAGAAATTATTCATGAAACCTTAATTTTTGAAAGCAAAAAGGACAGTTTCCTACTCCAAGTCAATTTACTTTACAAAATTACCTGTATCGGTGGCGATGCATGTGATATATGCACCACGAAATTACATATACTATGTACTTAATCTAATTTTTTCTCGAAGTTTGACTTTTACTCTCGGCTAGGAACCATCAAGTATAATTTTTTTTTTGGGGGTAGGGGTTGCTTCCTTAGGGAAAAATGTGACCACAAAAAATTTGGAAAAGTGAGACAACTATGTCATCATCTTTGCGAACGATACCTTTTTCGGTGTGAATAAAGACTTTTCAAATTTGATACATGTCAGGGTATTCAGACTCAGAGGGCTGGGTCTTGGCTTAAATATAGGCTTAAACTGAAATTAATCAGCCTGGTGCACGTAGCTTTGCTCTATTCAAAAATAAGTTAAATATTTTATACCCCGATAAATTCTTTCTTGAATTTATTTATCCAAAGGTTCAAACATGCAAATATCAAATAATTAATGCGAACTTTTAATTTCATATAAAAAATAAAGTTCGGATATTTCAACTCATGAGACCAGTAAGTACAATAATCTAGGAAGTTTCTATATTAGAGCTGATGGTTATAGGAATTGAGGCCATATTAACTCTAAAAATTCAACTGATTCAGCATTTTACCTATCATTATTTTTTATTTGATCCGCACCACCGTATTATTTTCAATCAGTTTAATATTTGATGGTCAATATAAGTCTTTTTACTCCTTTATGAAGATATTTCATTTATTATTTTAGTATTCTTTAATTTTTTTTTAAAGTTAGCTATATTTAGAAAATTTTCAAATAATTGCCTAAAGTGAATCTTGTGTCAGACAAGGGTTTGAAGTAGTTATAGTATTTTCAAATAAAAACTTGATCTCACTGGTCGCCGGTTGGCTAGATTTCTAGCCATTCAAAAGTATTTTTGTTAAAAGATAATTTTAATTTTAATTCTTTTTCTTCTTCTTTTTTGCACTTTTGCACTTATCTCTTTTCTTCCTTTTTTTGTTTTTGTTTTTGACGAGCATTGGCTAGGGCCCAGCAATTGTTGTTGGTGGCAGGTGAGGCAACCCTTGCCCAGAACTAGCAAGGGTTGGCCTTGCCTATGGCTTTTGAGGACAACCTTGTCCAACCCTCTTTCAGCACCTCGATGGCTGGCTATCACTTGAGACTGGCCATCAATGAAGAGTAAAGAGAAAACTATAAAAAAAAAGGAAAAAAAAGAAAGAAAAATTTAAAAAAAGAAAAATGACGAAAATGTCATTGATCAACTGGAAAATTAAGTCATTTTTTGAAATTGACATAGCTATTTTAGATCTTTATTTGATACAAAATCCACTTCAAATTCTTATTTGAAACAAGGTTTGCTTTATGTTCTTATTTGAGAAAATATGGTACTTTAAGCTCTTATTTAGAATTTTCTTGCTATATTTTGATTTAGTTGCAACCTTTTGACTTTCTTTGTCTTATTCCTAAGTTGAACTTAAAAAGAAAAAAGAAAATAGGCTTGAATAAGTCAATTTGTTGTAGTTTCATAGAGAAACAAAAAATTCCAAATAAATGCTTGAAATGCCATCATTTTGTCAAATAATATTATGAAGTAAACTTTATTTTAAATAAAGGCACGAAATGGTCATGTTTGTTTCAATGAAGGGCATGACCTTACCGGCCGATCAAAAGCATTTTCGTCATTTGATTTTTTTGATTTTTTTTCCTTTTCTTTCTTTCTTTTTTCCTTTTTCAATTATTTTCTTTCCTTTTTGTCAGTGCCTGATTTCAAGCGATGGCTGGCCACTGTCGATACACAGAGAGGGCTAGGGAAAGTTGCCCTCAAAAGCCATAGGTGAAGGTCAACCTCGAAAGCCATAAACAAGGTTGACCCTTGCCAGATCTCGGCGAGGGTTGCCTCCCTTGCAACTAGCGAGGACCTAGGCAAGGCAACCCTTGCCAATGGTTAGCGAGGTTGCTCTCCACTAACTCCATCTAATTTGACTAATGAAAAATAATGACATTTTTTAATATTTTATCTCTTCCATGTGGTGTCCTATGTGGTGTTAAGGTTAGCTAAAGCACCAAAGCGACATCATTTTAATTTGAATCCTAATTATTACACAAAGTAAAATTAATTAGGTTAAAAAATCCAAAATTTTGTCTATAAAAAAGATAAACTCAAAAAAGAAAAAAATGGATAAACTTAGGGGGAAAAACACACATGCAAAAAAAAGAAAAAGAAAGAAAAAAACCTAGGTCCTTCACCTATGGTTGCCACCCCATTGCTAGTGTGGCATTGACAATGGTTGGTGGGGTTGCTGGCCCTTGTCAAGGTGCCAATGACTCGAAGATGGGGCTAGCCCTCCTACCTGTATTTTTTTTTATCTTTTAAAAAAATATTTTAGCTTTTTTAATTTTAATCTAATTTAACTAAAATTTAGGTTAAAGTTTGTTTTCAAACAAAAAAGCCCTTGATCGGCTAGTGAGCTTAGCCCTTTATTTGAAACTCCTATAACCACTTCACGTCCTTTTTTTTTAAATAAGATCCATTTCAAGCTCTTATTTAGAATGTTCCTTGGAAGAAACGAAATAAATTTCAATTATTTTGCCAAAATCCCAAACACTAATCAACTTTCAAAAAGTTATAAAAGAATACGTGAGAACTTATTTGTATCTTGTCGACATTTAGGTTTTTCGGATTAAAACATTGAAAATACGTGATCCTCAATATTTAGATTAAGCAAACAATACAAAAGCATGTTATGTGCCAAAATTTTGTAATTGCTTTTAAAACATATTGTTTACACAAAAAATAAAATTGCCCCGCTTTTTTATTGACGGGAAGTAGTGAGCTTGGTCAACTACTCAAGAGGTAACTTGAAAACAGGGGGTTTTATTTGAAAGGTGTTAATCGACAACTTATTAGTAAGAGGGGGGACAATAAAATGAGAGGTAGTATCGACTAGAAATATTGTGAATTGACATTGTTGCAAATTTTGCGAAGTGTGAATTGGAAGACAAATAAGGTGCATTTGTTTTAGTTTTGCAAATGAACTTAGAGTGTAATGCAAATGTTGAAAGTAAAAGTTATTTGGGAAAATGTAAATTATGCTTAGTAAAAGCTCTTTGCAAATGAATTTTGAGTTCAAGTTGTGTTTGGCGAAGGGTTTTGTCCCCTTTTTTCTTAAAAAAATACATAACAAGGGACAAAATTGGAATTTTGAAGAATTTGTGAGGGTAGTATTGTAAAAAAATAGTTCAATCTTTAGTCAAATGCTAAAAACTCAATGCTCGCCCCTACCAACATTAGGCTTTTAACCTTTCTAATGTTGGTTTTTACTTGAAAGCTCCTCTAAAATGGTTGTCAAACGATTCAGCATTTCTCCAATGGACTGTGGAGACCGAAAGCCCATTGAAAAAGTTAAACTAAATGTATCCTAAAATATATTGACTTTAGTACGAGGAAACGGTTCTAGTATCAAGCCGCGATTCCAGTAAAAGTGACGGTTGATTATTCTAATGGCTACGAAAGTCGTAATTTTTTGGGATAACGATTCTCAAAGTGTATAGTTAACAGCAATAACGGCTAATGGGTGATTGTTATTAGTGGGTTGTACATACCAGCAGTAAGTGTCGTAAAACTCTCTTGTACATTTTCCGAATCATCAGTCAATGTAGTTTATTTATCTTCCATTCATTTAATTTCGTGCAAACTTACTTTCCAGCGCTTCAAATTTCACAACTTCTTCATTTCGTCTTTTCTAGTCAAGTAATTTCATATCCAAGATCAACATATAATTTTTTTCTCATAAAATATCAAAATCAACCTTTTTATAAAAGATTTTCATTTTTTTAGGGCGAAACGCATATACAAGTTTTTATAGACCCAAATTGAAAATTATTTTTGTCGTCAACAATCTTTGAGTTTTATAAGGAGCATTGCTTGAAAATTTTTTGCGAGCATACTATAAGCACTTTTTACAACCAAATCTTCTTATCTCAACTTATCGCAGTTTATCAAAATTCATAACAAAAAGAATCATGATAAGTGAAAGCTTCATAAATTCATTGATTTCCTAGTTAATTAAAAATCTAAAAAAATGATATAAATGGTCCATAAACTTAAATTTAATGTGCAATGTGGTTTTTGAAGTTTAGCTTGATGTTATCCTTAGACTTTTAGTTCATGTACTGTATGGAAATATTCAATATTGCCTTGATCTTAAATTAATGGAATGACAACATTAAATACTTTCATAAAGTTCATGGAGTAAATTGAATATGTACTGAAAGTTCATGGATCACGTTGAACAAATTAAAAGTAATCACATTGCACATTAGATAAATTTTATTGGTAATATTGAATAAATTAAAAGTTCATGAATCACATTACACATTGAACTAAAGTTCATGGATAATTTATATTATTATTCTAAAAATCTATCAATTGTAGGATTGTGATTTGGGAGGAAGCTTCCTTTCTTCCTAGACTTCTTTCCAGTGCGGACAGAATCTTCGACAATGTTCCTATGAAATCCAGGAGGAAACTCATCGTTGACCAGTCTCACCGCACTCGAAGGTATCAAGCCACATAATATCACTTAATAATAACCACTATAAATGCTGCACCAATAGTTTTAGAGATGTCGCAAGAGATATTAGTGAAATGGAAATTACAATATTCTCTTATTGATTGTTTCACAAATGTCCCTACTATTGAGAGAACGAATTATGAGTAGTTCGGATGTAGTGCATCGATATGATCTGCTCCTACTCCTTAGATGAGGCGATCCGATTCAACCTTATCATTCGCCACCTATGTGCCATCTTAGCTTAGCAAATCTGTCTTGGTTTTTAGAAGAATTAACACATGGTTTATTGATCAATCTAGGATCGGCGAAAGCGAAGAAGCAATCTCGATTGATGTGACTTACATCAATGAGTGACACAAAAGTAAAAATTCATCAGTTAAAATCTGAAAAAGAAAAATGCGAAGGAAGCCCCTAAACATTATATTTGTACCCTGTGCTTCTACCACAAGTCCTATGATCTCAATCTGGCATTGCAATTCTATCGAATCGGGTTAGAAATAGGGATGGGGGATCCTACTTAAGCTTTATAAAAGGATTCTAGCTACTATCATTTCTTTGGAAATTCCTATAAGGACACGAACATCCACATTAGTTCGTACAATGCAAATTAAATTAATGAAATTGCAAATGAAGCAGAACAAAAAAATTATAGAAAAGCAGAAGACTGCCATTTTTCTATTCTCGAAAGCGGGTCAACTGGCAATTTTTGACCCAAGTCTTCGAGGTCCAGCTAATCGAGAAACTCAAAACTTTATGATTAGGAACAACTTTTAGATTTCCTAAGACAAAAAATAATTTCTTGTCGGTCTAAATATACGGCTGCTGTAAATATAATAACTCTGCCCTAGATTGCAATGCCACTGCCAGCCTGCCACCGCCACAATCCGACCATTGCCTTCGCCAACTTCCATTCCTCGCCACCGCCCCCATATGTGTGTATTTTCTAGTTAATACAAGGTAACCTTTGCAAAAAAAGAAGGAATTGTACTGAATTAATATATTGTGTGAAAAGTATTCCTGATGTGCCAATTATTCATGATCATCACCTTTGAATTTATTGTTTATTTTATTGCTAAACAAGGTGAGATATAGTAGTGTCGATAGGTCAGTTTAGTTACTGCCGAATGTTCCAAATAAAGTAAAAACTTTGGGCACGTTTGTTCTAATCTGACATGGAACATAAATTGTCATTACCCGACCTAAAAATATGGGTATGCTCGGGTTAGGTTTCGAGTGTAGGGTTTTGCGACTATTTCTAAACCTTATCACAAGGTCCTACCCTTAGCACGGAACGTTGCTTCAGTATTTTAGTACCAAAAGGATTGGTAGTTTTCGAAGGCCGCTGAGTTTGTGGGCAAAGAGAGCTCCCTTCCTTACGGGAGGCCATCCGTAAATTATGCCCTTTTGCCAAAAGTCAAGATCATGTGCTTTACCTAATCACTATCTAGGAAAAGGGTAGGAACAATGAATGCGATGATGACAGATCACCAAGTAGAATGTCTTTTTCAGATTGACCGTAGATATAAAGTTCCGAATATCAGTGGGAGAAAAGTCACATACGTAATTCCATATTAAAACCTCGAATTAAAAATTAAAAAACTTATTTCAACGGACTAGAATTATGAAATCTGAAGTAAGTTTTGTATTTTTCTTGGTATATGTCTTCGTATAATTTGCGATATTTCATGACGTTGGATGATGAGTTTATAATTTGGAACCACTAGTTGAAGCTTTTATTTTATAATCAAGACTTTTGTTTTATTAATATTTTATATTTTTGTTTGTCTAAATATAAGTTGAGGTCGGTGAATTATAACAATGAATAGTGGTCGTTAATAGTGACCAATTAATAATACAAGTGACACCCGTAACCAATCTTGGAAAATATGATAGGTTCCAAGTTCCAATAAATAAGAAACTTGTTTTAGTGGATAGGTTTTGGGTGGAATCTATACGGAACCTAGATGAGGAGTAGAGATGAAGAAGTTGCTTCGAAAGAATGCCTGACTCCTAGAAAATCGGATAAAAAAGTCCGCAGAGAGAGTTTATTATGGATTCTCGTTTGCTTGAGGCATTGTATTAGGTCCATTAAGATGTTGTCTTGCAACTTTCCACTGTAGCAGTTTATTACGCATTCTAGTTTATTATGCTATACGACGACCACATGTACAAAACGGAAACCTTATCCTCGAGTTTTTCAAGAATGGTACTCTACATGGGCCAACAGCCATAGGAGAGGAGGAGAAAAAAAAAATCACTAAATTGATATCATTGGTTCTGTTTGTTTGATGAAAATTGAATAATTTTAAAAATATGTTTCTAAAAATGATCACTTATATCACCTATAAAAATAAGCAAACAAAAAATATATTATTTTCTATGAAAATATTTAGATATGAATTGTTGGTGATAACGGATAACATTTTCTATTGGCTAATTATTCCAAGCGATACAAATGATTATTTAATGGAACAAATTTTCAAAATTATTCATTTTTCGTGAAACAAACGAAGTTTAAAAACTTTAATTTGGCGGAACCAAAGAAATTTTAATTAACGATCAACAAAGATTAATCTGTTAAAAGACTTCATTTCAGGAGCTTCTCGATTTGAACCCTAAACCATAACAAAAATGAATACAAAGTAAAAATTGGGAAAATTGCTATTAAAACATAAACAGCCCCAACTCCTACATCTCTTAAAAATATGGAATTTTAGTGATGTTCATGCACATATGTTCCTTTCGACTTCACAATTTATTTGGGTTGGGACCATTTCACATGTTATTTATATATATGTTCAATTCGATAGATCAATTCCTCACAAGGATCCAAACAAGGGAGACCCCAGCCAACTTGCCGCAATTCTCGAAACATGAAAGTAGGGGAAAAACCCACCGCCTCGCGAGTTCGTTAACAGACGAAACTTGAGAGGGAATGGGGAGAAGACAAAAGACAAAATTCGATTCCGTCCACCATGGGCTTTTCTTGATTGAAGATGTGAAAGTAATGGGGTAAGGTTTTCCAACCTCTTAAAGCTCTTGTGGTGGTGAATTCAAGATATGCATATCATCTACACTGTCGGCTAGACACGTTTCTTGAAAAGACCACCTACACTTGTCATACCCTAAAAGGATTGTCCCGACTTTCCTTTTTTATTGGATATAGGGATGGAGAGGACTGCGTTTGTGATCCATTTCGAGCGTTACATAAGGATTTCAATTTTATTGCGGGGATATTTGATTTGAATTATAATTATTTTTAATTGTCCACGATTGAAAAGTTCAATATTGATGATCCTATCATCGTAGCCTCATTAACACAAGGTATGCTATAGCTAGGCGATGTTGCATGAATTATTCAGAGTTTTGCTAATGACATGAATTGAATTTGTAACTTCGTAAAAAACTGACAAGTGTTAAAGCTGTTGACATTTTGCTAACTTGGTTGAAAACTTGGATTCTTTCTCTTTCAAACCCTATCATCATCGCCATGGCTCCAAAGAAAAAGGTACTTCATATATCTTCAAATCAGAACGACCTTATAGACATATCCTATTTATCTGCACTTTCCAATTATTTCCGACTTTCATATGAAAATTTACCATCCATGATTTAAAGATAGAAAACATTACTTAAATTTACAAAAAAAATTAGGGATAATGCCACGAAAAACCCTGAACTTTACCCTGTGTGATACATTGACCCTAAACTTTTTTTTGTGGCACAAAAAACCCCAAACTTTGCCATGTGTGTCACATTTATCCCAAACTTTGCTCCATGTAACACATTTACTCTAAACTTTTTTTTGTGCCACAAAAAACCCTAAACAATGCCACTTGTGACAATTTTATCCTAAACTATATTACTTATGACAAATTTACCCCAAATTTTTTTGGGCTAAAGGGCACTTTGGTCATTTTCTATTTTTTTCTATTTTTATTGAATGGAGGAAGCCGGTGAGGGTCGCCTGGGTGGCCCTTGCCGGCGTCGGGCGACAGCAGCCTAGTCCTGGGCGACCCTTGCTGCCGTTGGGGGAGGGCTGCCTAGGCCAGATTTGGCTCGGGCGGCCCTCGCCGGACATTGGCGAGGGTCGCCCTTGCCCAATTTGGCCTGGGTGGCCCTCGCCCGACGCGGGCAAGGGCCGCCAGATCCGATGAAGGGCCGCCCTTGTCGGATTTGGCTTGGGCAGCTCTCGCCCTCGCCTAGGTTGCCCTCGCCGGATTTGGCGAGGGACCTTTGCCTGAGTCGGGCGAGGGCCGCCCGAGCCGGATCTGGCCTAGGCCGCCCTCGCCCGACACCGGCAAGGGCCGCCCAGGCGACCCTCGTCGGCTTCCTCCATTAAATAAAAAAAGAAAAAATAGAAAATGACGAAAATGCTCTTCAACCCAAAAAACTTTGGGGTAAATTTATCATAAGTAATATAATTCAAGGTATAATTGTTACAAGTGGTATAGTTTAGGATTTTTGGTGGCACAAAAAAAAAGTTTAGGGTAAATGTGGCACACGGGGCAAAGTTTGTGGTAAATGTGTCACACATGGCAAAGTTTGGGGTTTTTTATGTCACAAAAAAAGTTTAGGGTAAATGTGTCATACGGGGTAAAGTTCAAGGTTTTTCGTGACATTTTCTCAAAAAATTATAAAGTAACTCTATATGATTTTACATATTAGCCTTCATCCCCGAATAATAATTGGTGTAAATAATATTTTCCTATAGATGATGATTTGCGTCGTTCATAAAAATGAATAAATGAAACACATTTTCAAAAAATAATGAGCCATAAATTGTTATTGATAATGAAAAATATTCTGTTTAATAATTTCTCCAAATGGTATAAACAATCATTTTTTGAAAAATATTTTTCAAATCTCGATTTTTTGTGATATAAAATCATCCCAATACCGAGTGTTTCTCTACCTTCTTCGTGTGTCCACGAGCTTCTACACCGTCTTCTTTCCCTATGCTTCGATTGATTCCACTTCGGGATCAATCTTTGACCACACAGTTCCGTACATTGACTGCAAACCGAAGGACAAATTTTCCGTGAAAAGGAAATTATAATTGAATATAGAAGATGTAATTTAATTTTGTGGTCCGTAATGTATAACTAAAATTAATCAAAGCGATCGTTGTCACATACGTTTGACCTGCACGCCCGACGTTGGGAAAAGGTCATTGCCTATAGACAGTGACCTTAATCACGGTTGAAAAATTCCAACGTCAGAGAAAAGTCGTGGGTTAGATTGGGATTTTAAGGTCAGCATTTCATTGAGAAATTAATAGTAGATTTGGTGGGATTTTTCTTCTTCCCCATTTTAGATTCTGACTTTTAGGAGAGAGGGTTTTTTTCCGGCTGGGAACTTTCTGTCAGTCATTGTGTTAAATCAAAGTCAAACTCAAATGCTAAACTTGGAAGATTGCTACAAAATCATAACCACAAACTCACACAAGAGAAAGCTGCAAATCCAGCCTGCATTGTATTAACGTTGACCAAGATTCCAACGGTTCACACACATCATGGATCGGCCACGAAACCCTAACATTAGTTGGCTCCCAAAAGATGCTCGAGGATTGAGAAATTCAATCCAGAAACAAAGGGTTTTTGGATTACTTGTGATTTGTACACAATCACACATGAATGAAACCAAACTATGATCGATTTGATAAGTCAATCTGATTGACGAATCAATGGCACAAAGACAACAAGCTGAATCTGGGTAATTTACTAGGGCATGGAGAGATGCAATTTGCAAAGCCGGGGCCTGGGATCCAGTGATGACATTGCTGCTCAGGACTAATTTTGAAAATTTAAGCTGTCAAAAAATTGGGTCGATATCATATTTTATTGGCCACCGAAATTACCCTGGTATTTGTCTCCGTGTTAAAGTTGAAGTTACGGTTTTGTAAATGACTGACTAGTCATGCCTCTATATGCCTATCAAACTTAAGCCTTTTAGATGGATCAATTGGCGATTACACATTCTTTTATGTAATCCAAGAAAATAGGATCTTGTGATATATATCATCGGTCTTCATCTTTGAAATAGAATTTCAAGCCAAAGCTTAAGGGCAGATGCCCGCTTATAAGTCAAATTGTTGGCCAGTCGTTTCGCAATTTTCCGAATTTCTTCACCATATAAACGAGGAGAAAGGAAAAGCAAATACATAAATGAAGGCAACTCAAACACGTCTCATCCGTGATGATACAACACAGCTTTATAATTGATAAGTCAAAACTTCTTGTGGGTCTCACAAGAAGCATTCTCATTGTAAATCAGAAAGGAATATTTGATTTGAATATGTCATACGAAAACGTAGACATCGCACGTTCTTTGACAAGTATTTGAAGCTTGATCAAGCTGATTTCACACTTTATTAAGATAATTCAGAGGTAGGAAATATTGGGAGGACGTATTCTAATTTTCAATCTTTCACTGAATTTGCACTTTTGAACATTCATCATACCACCATCTCTCTCAAAGAATCGAAGAGAAGATTTGCCCTATTGTTGGCGTCACTGCTATCAATCACTCAATTGCCATCTCCGTCGCTCGACCAAAAATGACAATTAAGGTTGCTTGCCTAAGGCAACCTGCCCAGCAACCTCAGGTTAGATGTTATGATCAATCTTTGATTGATCTCAAATACGGTACGTGTGGAGAGAGGCTTGGTTGATTATGCACATAAACTTTTGCAAGGAAGTAAGGGAAAATAGAAAAAAAAAACAAAAAAAAAAAATAGGAATACATCTCAGTTGTTGGGTGCAAAATAAATTTCAAAAGATTAGTCTTTTTTTTTATGTGAAGGATCTTCATCGCCAAAATAGCACTCCTTCGATAAATGAGGAAAAAAGCAGAAAGAATCGTGAGTGATCATAGCCATGTGATGACAATAATGTTTGCTGAAGTTCCCGAGAAAGTGCGTTAATTAGCCCCTTCGCTCTGCCTACTGTGCAGTTTCTCTCTGCCTACTGTGCAGCTCTCGATCAGCCCTAACCATGGAGTTCACCTATCTCCTTCTCCCAGAAGAACAGGCGTCTTTGTCAAGATACCTCCTCCTTTGATGCGTGTCGAAGGCAACCCCATTTTCCCAAGGTAACACCTTCTCTGCTGCGTGTCGAAGGAAAAACCCATCTTCCCAAGGCAAACCCCTGCTACCCACTCAGTGGAAAGCACCTCATCTTTCTCAGAGGCATTGAAGCTTTGCGTGGCACCCATTGCGAAGATGTGTCCCCATTGCGACACCTCCTTCTTCGTTATGAACAGAGGTAAATCCCATGATGCCCTACCCTAATTTTCCAAAATTCAACCCCTTGCTCTCCACTCACTGGCCAGCACCTCATCTCACTCGGTGTAGTAGTAGTACCGCATGGCATTAACAAGCGTAGATGTGTCCTCCTCCGACACTTCCTTTGCTACGTGCCTGAGGAAAACCCCCTGATGCTATGCCCTTTTTCACCCACAATATATCCTTGTCACCAAATCAGTAAGATAAACCACATCACCCTCCTAGCAAAAGTAGCATCACGTGACCCTCTCCTGACTGAAGGCCTCACAGATTCGAAGTCCAACCACAGTGTAGCAGAACCAACGACGTGCCCCAGAAATCCCGACCAGCTGGAGAATAATTATACATCATCATCCTCAATAGCAGCAGAGCAAAATGCCTTCGAGAGATTGGAATCTCTTTGCAATAAACTTGGTAAACTCCTGCACACCAAAGAACTAGAAATTAGGGATGAAGATTTCTCTGCAGCAACCCTAGGGGGATGTCGATTTTCCCTCATGGGCCAATTATACCAAAACCCTAGCATTAATCACCAAGCTTTTCTCACAGCCATGAAGAGAGCCTGGAGAATAGACACAGTTTCTATGACACCCATGGAACATGGTGTCTTTTGCTTTAAATTTGTCAGTGAGGAAGATAAGCAACAAGTGCTTAAAGGGGAACCGTGGTGTTTTTCTAACCACTTGCTAATACTAAAGGTGTGGGAACCGAACACTCCACCACATTGCTACAAATTCACAAAATGTGCATTCTGGGTGCGCATAATGGGTCCCCGCTGAATGGAAATCCGAAGGAATTGTGAAGAAAATTGCAAGTACAATTGGGCAAGTCCTAGAAGTCAGGATAGAGGATAAAGGCCCGATGGGCCAGCGTGTGGGGAAAGCAAAAATTGAGATTGATGTTAGCTCTGAATTAGTTGTTGGCCAATCAACAACCCATGGTGGCAAGAAAATCTGGTTGGACTTTAAATACGAGCGGCTCCCCTTCTACTGTTACTCTTGTGGAAAGTTGGGCCACTATGCTAGCTCATGCAAAACAATCCCATATGTAGAAGAAAACTTTAACAACAAAATGGACTGCATATATGGCAATTGGTTGAGGGATGAAGTCCAGGAACGTAGTCCATTTTGGGATGTTTTCTATGAGGAAAAAGCAGGTGAAGACAGTGGAAATGTAGCAGCAATGGCCCAAGACACACAAGACATGCCCCCCCCCCATGCTACTGCTCACAGGTGCAGTCATGACAGATCCATATAAGGCAGGCACAAGCTCTGACCAGGCCCATACAAAGCCCAGAACCGAGGACTCTACCGCAGGCCAGCTTCAATTGGCTGGTCAAGACATCCCTATGCTCCCAGCCCCCCTTCCACAGCAGGCCCAAATGGGACAACTCAAAAAGAATGATGCTAAAGGCCCAAAAACAGCTTCAAACAAGAAAAAGCGCAGATTTAGCCCATATAGCTCCAAAAACAATGGTCTGGACTGGCTAGATGAATCAAAACTCACAGATACACCTATAGATCTCATTGAGGGAGGTTCTAATCGGGTTGTGGTGGCTGACCCTAAACAGCCACAAGGGGACAAATGAAGATAATCTGTTGGGCGTCAAGGGGTGGGTACACCCTTGACAGTTCATGAATTGCAAGCCCTCGTGGCTTTGCATCGGCCCGCAATGGTATTCTTGATGGAAACCAAGAATCAAGAACCCCACATTCTAAGAATCAAAAGGCGGCTACAATTTACCCACAGTGAAGTCGTTAACCCGAGGGGCATCGCTGGTGGGTTGGCTTTATTTTGGGATAACCGGGTGGAGATACAAGTAGATGAGCACTTGGATCACCTTTTGAACATCAATTGTAAAAATCAAGAAGATGGCCACTCGATGCAAATAACTTTTCTTCACGCACCTTATAATCTAAGTCAAAGATTAGTTATTTGGGACAAACTTCGCCAAATTAGTTCCTCAACTAGGATGCCATGGATTTGCTTGGGAGACTTCGACGAAGTGCTATTCTACTAGGAGAAGAGAGGAGCTCGTTTGGCTGATCGATCGCGCATGGCAGCTTTTCGGGAAATGCTGAATGATTGCTCCCTTATGGATATGGAGAGCAAAGGTTGTGCTTATACCTGGTCTAATAATAGGGAGGGCAGAGAGCATATAAAAGAACGTTTATACAGGGTTCTGTGTACTGTGGAGTGGCGACTTTTGTACCCGGAAGCAGAAGCCTTCGCATTACCAGCTATAGGCTCAGATCACAGCCCTATTCTCCTCTTGCTACAAGCTGAAAGAGTGAGGAGGAAGAAAGAGTTCAAATTTGAATCATTCTGGCTGGAGAAAGAAGAATGCAAAGAGGTGATTAAGAAAGCATGGGAATCAGTTAATCACCAGGGGAGGACACTCCCAAAGAAAATTCACGCAGTGATTGCAGCACTATCCAAATGGAGTAAAACATCCTTTCCTAATGGGCAGCAGCGTATAGCCCAACTAAAACTGGAATTGCAATACCTAATTAACAATGAAAGCTATCCAGAAGAAAGAGAAAGAGCCAAGGCTATCAAAGCTGAAATAGAAGGCCTATGGAGACAAGAAGAGCAATACTGGGGGTTGAGGTCGAGAATTCAGTGGCTCAAGGGGGGAGACAGAAATACCCAATTTTTCCATGCCACTACCATCCAACGAAGACAAAGGAACAGAATCTCAAGAATCAAGACAGAGGATGGCAGCTGGATTTCTGAACCTGATCAAATCAAAGAGTCAGTTTTGGACTACTATCAACAAATGTTCCAATCGGAAGGGCAAAGGGACTTTTTGCCGGTACTCGATCAATTCCCACAAGTGATAACAGGTGATATGAATAGGCTGCTGGTGGAGAATGTGACCGAAGAAGAAATTAAGACAACTACCTTTCAAATGGGGGCAGAAAAGGCGCCGGGACCGGATGGCCTCAATGGCCTGTTCTACCAATGCAATTGGGACTGCCTGAAGACGGACTTAGTGCTGGAAATTCAAGAATTTTTCACAACAAGCCTCTTGCTCCCGGATGTGAACAAAACCAGCATAGCCCTTATCCCAAAAACCCAAAACCCCGAATCTTTGGACCAATTCTGCCCCATCAGTCTTTGCAATTTCGGGTATAAAATTATAGCAAAAGTATTAGCTAACAGGCTCAAACTCATGCTACCCTTGATAATAGCAGAAGAACAAAGTGCTTTTGTGGGAGGAAGATGCATCCAAGACAACATCTACACGGTCCAAGAGGTGTTACATCACATTCGCACTAGGAAAAGAAAAAGAAAATTCCAAGCAGTACTAAAACTAGACATGAAAAAAGCCTACGATCGTATAGAATGGGATTTCTGGAGGCAAGCTTATTGAAGATGGGCTTTCATGCAAAATGGGTCGGGTGGGTAATGCAATGCGTTACAACTGTCTCCCTAAGCGTGAAGGTTAATGGCGAGCCCCTACCCTATTTCCGACCATCTCGAGGAATAAGGCAAGGGGACCCCCTGTCCCCTTACCTATTTATCCTGGTGGCCAATGTACTTTCTAGACTAATTGGGAAAGCAATGGAGGACCGAAGCTGAAGGGGATAAAGCTGAATAGATGGTGTCCAACCCTCTCCCATCTCCTATTTGCTGATGACTCGATTTTCTTTCTAGATGGGACGATCCGGGAATGTCAAAGTCTGGCCTCCATCCTAAATCAGTACTGCAGGGCATCGGGTCAACAAATTAACCTGAACAAGTCAGGGATACACTTCAGTCGCGGCTGTCCCCACCCCCTAATGAGTAATATGGCACAAGCACTAAGGGTACCTATTGCAGCACAAACCGGGAAATACCTGGGCATACCCTCAGATTGGGGAGAATCAAAAAAACACACTTTCGCTTGGATCATGGGGCGAGTCAATTCAAAGCTGGAAGGTTGGAAAGAAAAGCGATCTCGCGCGGGCAAAGAAATCCTGCTAAAGTCAGTGGTACAAGCTATACCGCAATATGCTATGTCAGTTTTCAAGATTCCTACCTCTATTTGCAAGGCGATTGAACGGAAAGTAGCGCAATACTGGTGGAAAAATAGCATGCACAGCGCGGGGATTCACTGGAAGCGGTGGGAGGACATAAAGCGAAGAAAGATAGAGGGAGGCCTGGGGTTCAGGGATATGATGAGCTTCAATAAAGCTTTGTTGGCTAAACAAACATGGAGGCTAAGTACAAACCAAACCTCCCTATGGGGGCGCCTATGCAAAGGAGTATACTATCCACACACTGATGTTTGGCATGCGGGAAAAAGGCAAAGATCTTCCTGGGGATGGATTAGCCTGCTTGCAGGGCGAGATGCCATTTCCCTAGCTACGAGATGGATGGTTGGGAATGGTCAGAATATTAAACCGAGAGAGGATAGGTGGCTCCCAACCGGTGTCATACACGGTCCAATAAACCAACGAGAGCCATCGCTCGTGTCGGGATTTATCTCACAGCCGAAGGGCAACTGGAATCTCCCCCTCATCCAAGAATACTTTGATGAAGACACAGCAAAGCAGATTATGGCTACCCCCCTTAACCCTCACCCCGGACAGGACGCTCTAATCTGGACCGGTACACATGAGGGCCACTATACAGTCCAAAGCGGGTACATGATAATTCAATCGAAAAAAGCAGGTATGACACGCAACACAGCATCAACAACAGCCCCCACGCCCAGCAAACTATGGAAAATCCTCTGGCGATTACATGTCCCCCCAAAGATCAAATTCTTCTTGTGGAACCTATGCAATTCTGCAATTCCTACGACAGATAACCTATTTAGGCGTAATGTTGTACCTGACCCTCTTTGCCCGCTGTGTCGAGAGAGCCCCGAAACCATCGAGCACTTATGCTGCCGCTGCCCCCGAACGTGTTCTGTTTGGACGAGCCTGAACCTGCACTTCCAGATCCCACGCCCGGAATTCAGCAAGATAGAAGATTGGTTATTGGAAACGGAACAAAAGGTAGGCTTACCGAGCCTAGAGCTGCTGGCTTGCGCATTGTGGGAGCTATGGAAAGTGCGAAATGAAGCTGTGTTTCAGTGAAGAACACCACAAGTAGACGGAATCCTCGACAAAGCTGCTGCAACGCTTCACAGCTTCCTCGCCTGGTCACGCGCAGATGGTCAGCCCAGAATCAGAAGAAACCAGACGAGCTCATGGATTTCTCCTCCGATGCACGCTTACAAGATTAATCTCGACGGGGCTTACCTCCCAAGCGAAACAGAGGGCTCGGCGGTCTGGATGTGCCGCGACTCGGCCGGACGACTGCTGCACGGCGAGGCCTGATCGATCCCGGCGATATCCCCTTTCCTCGTCGAAGCTTCAGCACTTCTCCAAGCCTTAATTTTTCTGAGATTGTGACCAATTTCGTCTTCAGTTGAGGGAGACTTACCCCCTTTCCAGAATGACGCCGTTTCAATAGAAACGGACTGCCAAAACCTGTCTGCAGCAATGGCCCACCACCAGCTTCTCACGTGGGAGGCACCAGATCAAGTCCAACTATGCAGGAATTTTCTGTCGCATTTGCCCAATGTTCAGGTCATTTTTTGTAACCGGGAGGCAAACACTAGTGCTGATTGGGTGGCTAAAACCCATCGTCAAAAGTGTTTACCCTCGGATTGGGTCAAATCTCCCCCAGTCTATCTCTGGCAACTACTATGTACTGATGCCCGACTATCGAGCCTTAATACCTCGGGATAGATCAATGCGAATTATGTTTCGACCAAAAAAAAAAAAAAGTTCCCGAGAAAATAACAATTCCTTTCTTTACTGCTGCAATGAAGTAATTAGTTGAACTAATCTCACGGATCTGACATCTTATGGGCACAATCATAGGATCAAGATGATCTTCACTCTGTCGCTTACTACAGTTTCAGAATCTCCAGGTGCATCGATTTGATGATAATCAAGATTCTTTATGGCTTACGAGGAGCTACACACAGATTCGTGGTGCGTAATTATGGCGTTTGTCCCAACCCCAGCTTGCCAATGCCGGCAATTTGGATCTGGAGAGACTTAACATTAAAAATGGTATTTCATATCATAGAATCAAGTACTTTTTTTTTTCAAAGGAAACAGCTTCATTAAAATGTGCTTGAGGAAGGATTACATCCATGTTGAAAGTCCAAACATAAAATTTGCAACAAGGGATTGGGTGGACTTGCAATCCAATTGGGTGGAAGAGTGCCAACTCGATGGGCCTTAGCCACCCAATTCACGGCCTGGTTGGTCTTTCATGGTTCAAAATGCAGAATAACTTCATGTAGTTGGGCCAACAAATCTCTACAGTCAAGCATGATGGATCGTGCAGCCCACGGTGTCTCCCTTTGGCCCAATATACCCTCAACTGCCACCAAACTATCAGAAGCCAGTTGGAGTTGAAGTTGAGTTCCCTATACTTTCCTCCAATGTGAGTCACGTGTTTTTTCCACCCATAGCAGGGCACTTCGGGCTGTTAGGGTTTCTGCAACAACAGCTGAAGGAGCTGTGATTTGCTGCACAAATCCGGCAATGAGCAATTCAGTGCTGTCTCTACAAACCCCAGCAGCCGATCCCGCCATCGTTGATCCGCACTACGAACAATCGATATTGATCTTCAACATTCCAGTCGGTGGCGGGTTCCATTGTTGCGCTGCGGAGGTGAGGTCAGCTCTGCTGCAAATCTGTTTGTTGTTCCATCTTTCATATAGTTGGGTTAAGATAGTGGCTTCACTAACGATTGAGTTGGGGGTGGGTGTGTGTCCTTGAAAAACGAGGTAATTCCTCGCCTTCCAAGTCAGCCAGAGGGCGCCTGCAAAAGGGGATTTTTTTTTTGTGAGGAAACACTAGAAGTGAGGTATGTACATACCCATTTATCGATGCGATTAGTGAGCATCGAGGAAGTATCTACACCCAATGAAGGATCTGACCAAATATGCTCTGTCCAAGCACAAAAAAGGAACATATGCTCTATAGTTTCCGGGACTTGTCCATAGATAGGGCAAAGTGAATCGGGTATTACTTTCCTTCGATAGAGATTTTCCTTAGTAAGAAGACCTTCACTACATAAGCTCCACAAAAAGAATATGATTTTAGGGAAAGTTTGTAAGTTCCATATTTCTGTCCATAATTTCCTTGAAATTTGGTAAGATGTTGATGCATGACAGGTTGTTTTGGCATTGTTTTGTTCTCTCAACTTGTTGTAGCCACTCTTCACCATATAAATGTCTAAATTGTTTGCTGTCCAAACCAGTTAATCTGGTGTAGGGTTTAGGCTTAGAGGAGTTGCTAGTATTTCTTGCACAATTTGTGGATCAAATGTCTTGTTCAATAACTGAACATTCCACTCCCCCGATTGCTGGATTATTAGATCAGCCACAACATTAGGATCATTAACATTTCCTGGCCCACCCAGTTTGCTTGATAACAACCATCTGTCTTGTCTAACTCTTATCGTTTTACCATCCCCCACGACCCACTTAATGTCAGGTTCAATCGCCTCTCTACCCATAATTATACTTTGCCACCCCCAGGAAGGTCTAGAGCCCTTGTGAGCATTCTAGAATTCACCCCTAGGGAAGTAGAAGCCTTTAAAAATCCTACTCCATAGGCTTCTGGAGCTTGACTGAGTCTCCAAGCTTGTCTTCCTAGCATTGCAATATTAAAATCGACAATGTCTTTAAAGCCTGGACCCCCATGATCTTTCTTAGTCTTGAGGACATCCCATTTCTTCCAATGAATCCCTTTTTGCCGGACGTTCTGTCTCCACCAAAAAGCAACAATTCTTCGTTTAATCACTCTACAAATGGAGGTCAAAATTTTAAAAATTGACATGGCATATTGTGGTAATGCCTGTACCACTATTTTAACTAGAATCTCCTTACTTGCCTTTGATAATAGCTGCTCTTTCCACCCCTCTAACTTGCTGTCAACCCTTGCTAAAATCTAGGAGAACATTTGTTTCTTTGCCTAACCCCAATCTGAAGGTATGCCCAGATATTTAACTGTTTTCTCAATGATCGGGGAAAAGGACGAAAGAAGGGTACTTAAAAAAAATAATTTAACAAAGAGACTAGCTAACTTAGAAGATAACAGAAATTACGAAGTCATTACAACCTCAAACCATCTTACGGTACTTGTGTGTTTTCCAATAATTCATGCAAATCATATGTTCAAAATAAGAAATTTTTTTTTTTAGGATTATACATAATACAATCTTAATATAGGAAATCGACAGTAGGTCACCACATGTTAGGGAACATGGGCCAATTATTGGTATAGTGCATGTCATGAGGACATAAACCAACATCTAGGAATGTCAACAGTCCGAGCGGGATTGGATTTTGTCAAAATATCAGCATGGCCCGATCATTTTGGGCCCCAAGATAGGCATGGATTAAAGCATAGAATTTTGACCTACATCGACCAAGCAATATCCCGAAACTTCTAATTCGTTTTTCTTAGGATAATAGCACAAATGGTTTCTGAACTTAGGTTTAATATGCAATGTCCCCATTGAACTTTTAACATCCTCAACTTTGACCTAATGTACAACATCGTCCCTAGAATCTTAATTTGTTTAATTTAGTCCGTCAACTATTGGTAAATATTGATTGTGGTTCATGTTTAAAAATTTGAGGACCATATCCAATTGCTCAATGTAATCCCAAAACTATTAGTAAATGTTCAATGTGGTCTTTAAGTTATATGAAAATGTTTAAAAATTTATGAACCACATCTAATATAAAATCAAAATCTACGTACCACATTAAATAAATTAATAATTTTGGAACGACGTTACATATTGAATTAAAATTTTGAGATTATATTAAATAAAGTAAAGTGCATACTTAACCAAATTATTTGTGCAATTTCCCCGTTCTCTTTAAAAAAAAAAAACTATTGGTTTTGGCCATCCGTCAGCATCAATCACGGTGCATCGCCGATTAAGAGGAATGCCCAAAGTCTGTTGGATCTTCTTGTATCAATACTGATTTAATCCTCATTTGTTTCCGGCACAAAGATAAGCAAAAGAAAGAAAAGTCTCTGAAAAGCTGTAACGCCACATATTGATGAGGCTCTAATTTAGTTTCCCATCTAGTGCTCCTCTACTTATAAGTCAAGCTTCTATGCATGATCCCAAAGTCGGTTTTGATCATAATTATGCCCTATGTGAAGATTGAGAAGCCTAAAATCCAGTGTGAGTAACCTCAGAATCTCTGAGAGTTTTGGAAGCAAGCATCTGCAACCTTGCTCCTTCGGATTCATTTGGTTAGACTATGCTAAGCAATGCCAGCATGTGCCTTTCTCACACAGTACTTAGCTCATGTTGATTCTCGTGTTCTTAAACCCCAAAAAAATAATTAACAGCGATTTCTCTGTGACTCAGTATGCAAAAATAAGTAATATATACCCGATTAGCCCGTGCAAAAGGAGAACTGGAATAAAATCAGAGCAAATGATTTGCTGAAAGACTGGATTAAGGGACATTCATCTGGTGAGACTCATCTTTACTCTTCCTAAACATAATCTCATTGATCCAATGATCGGGCATCTAATGCTTGCCCCTTCCAAGGGGACGAATGGAGTAAAAGGAGACAAAAATGCGGACAAGTTTCACAGACCAATACAGCCGATCGACACTTCACCTGCATGATAGGTTAGTGTACACTATACCAAAACTCCCTTGCAGTTGCGAATGCTGCAAAAAATAGACAGAAACGACAGCATACATGGTGTCCTTTCATCCCTGAGCTTCTGCAGCTGTGGTATGCTCAAAGCCTATGACGATGAGTTGACAAAGAAAAGTCGGTTGCATAATGCTGTAAAACGCACTCATGATTTTGCAGTCATCCTCTCGTTGAGAATTTGCCCAAGCTTCATGTACAAGGTTTGCTGCTCCTCAAAAGTAAGGTTCATTAGAATCTGCAAGACATCAATGACAAGCAGAGACATTCTCAATGAAAAATTGAGTTTCAACAGAATACATTAGATTACTAGATGGGTATGTAATTTATGTATGTATATTATATCACCGTACCTGCTCCAAGATCGTTTCGACCATCATGTTCTGACCCATTACAAATGATTGATGGTAGATATATGCAAACACAGCCATCACCATCTAGAGTAGAGAAGCTTGACTTAGTAAAGCAGCAGAGCACGTAACAGAAACCTATTTCTCAGACAACATGCACACTAGCCAACTGAAATGTCAAATCTAAGACGGAAATGCAACAGATCACATGAAAAACACTGATCCCATGCAACTTCAAGTGATACAAGGGAAAGTTCTGAGTTAATTGTTATGTTACCTGACAATCCATTCTATCTGTTATACCACCGTGTCCTGGAATACTGTCCCCAAAATCCTGAGGCACAAAAGAGCAAAACGTAGTGTCAAGCCTAAGTATCACACGAGTCAGACCAATTAAGAATTTTCTAAATGACAAACCTTGATATTAAATGCACGTTTAAAACCACTTGCGAAGAATCCTCCAAAAGGTGCTATAATCGATGCAAAAAGACCAAGACAGAGAGCATGCCATTGAACTGGCATTATTGCCATCTCTTTCCAAGGAAACTGCGTCGTTAACAAGTAACAGAGTCATATTTTAAAGTTTAGTGCCTAGTCTCTTAGATTCTGAATATTGTCACAAGTTTCCATTTTGCAAACCAATTGCATAAACAGCTTAAACATGCAAGAGAGGACTGATCAGGCTGGATTTTTACAAGCCGCCAAGGATACTCACGAACTGCCTGAATGGACTTCAGAATAGACATCATTCATTCCAAAAATCAACTCACAAGAGACATCTCCATTTCAAGCATCAACATAGTGCAGAAAGCAATAAAAGTATATAACTAAATCATTGAAAAGCCATGTAGCACTATAGTTAAGAGCAAGTGACTCACCCATTCAGGAAACCATTTGGGTGTAGCATAATACTCTGGCCTGAATAATGGACCAGGATCACACTGAAGCCAACCAGTAGATAGATCCTGCATCAAAGCAGAAAAGAAATTAAAGGCCTGGGTTCATTCTGAAGCTTTTAACAGGTGCGAATAAATGTACATAGTTGTAATTACCTTCCTTGGACATGTCAGCCACTGGAAACGGCCCATGATACTTGTAAGCTGCATATACATGCGAACATACCATGATTACCACCACAAAACTGAATTTGGTAATGGTCACCAGCATGAAAATTATGTATAAATAAGTGACCAATTACCCTCAAAACATGAAATTCTTAAAAGGAGAAGTTACAGGACCAGTCCAGACAGGATCAAATGCACAACAATCTCAATAGAAAGCAATTTGCCTCGATAGAGTATGAATATGGCAAAGAGTTCCTTCCAAGGGGCAACATTTAACCCCTGTTGAACAGCTAAGTTATAAATTGCACAGATACCAACAAGGAGCAGGAAAAAAAAGAAGAAAACCTCTCCATTTTTGGAAACTCACTGGAATGGAGTCAGCGCAAGTCCAAATATATTATCATCCCACGAGCCACAAGGACACACATGTGTTGGTGGGCAAGTGACAGAACATGTGATGTGTGAGGGAATTAATGTCCATTGATTTTATTCATAAGTGTAAAACACACAAACGACAGAAACGAATTTTAAAGGCATAAAGAGCAACGCCATGAATACCACTCTCACAAAAACCAATACAGACCTCAAATACTATCATGACACATAGCATTGTGAAGAGCATGAGTCCAATGAAGGGCCACTTCCATCACCCGAAAGCAAAACACAGGTAAGCACTTGCACATGCATGCAAGCCAAAGTGCTGTAACACAAGACATTCCTTCCATTCTTTTGGTGTGGTAAGATATCTTGACAACTCACCACAAATGCAGAGATCATAGTAGTAAAAGATGCTCCTATAAATCCCTCCCAAGTTTTCTTTGGAGACAACTGGATCAATGGGGTTCTTCCAAAAAAGAAGCCAAAGAAATAAGCGGCAATATCATTGATCACTATAAGCGTTGCTGGAAGAAGAAACCTGCAGCACCAGTTAGAAAATTATCTATGAGCGAGATATTACAACAAACTTGCAGCACTCCCTCGATGTAAAATAAGTCATGCCATCAATTCCAAATAGGTGATTAGGAACTGTAAGTTTTGTTAGCAAAAGCAATTGTTTAAAAGATGCTATTGAATGTTTGTTATGCCAGATCACTCCACATAGCAAGGGTACTTGATGGATAAATCAAAACCTTGAGAAGACTCCACCAATCTTAAACCACATGAAAATGTGAATAAGACATCATACTCTCAAATGTCATCAGATGTCAGCAAAAGAATCTCTACAAGGATAGAATATGTAGTATATCCTTAGTTGTAAAACAAGTCAAGGGTGAACCCAAGCTAGTGATTTTTGAAAGTGATTATTGCAATTTCCTTCAAGATACCTATCAAATCCCTTCATGATGCAGTGATAGGATAATCCATGCTTACCAGAAAAGTTCATGTCCAGTCTCTCCTAACTAAAATTGAAGATGTTCTTGAAGAATCATTCATGACAGTTATTAAATAAAAAGTATGCAAACAAGAGATGGGGACACCATAGACACAGATATAGAATCACTCATAGGAAATCCTGAAGGCAATGTCTTAAAGTATTATCTTCAATCTCGAAAAACCATAACATGAAAAAGAGCCTGCTTTTGTTTTCATGGAAAATTAATGACAAAGTGAAAATTTCAACAAATGGAGGAGCTTGGCAGATGCATCATTTCATTTTTATGATAATTCTTTTGGCCATACATAAGTTCCACACTGCAACGCAAGAAGCCACAATGAAGAAATGAGAACATAATAATTCTCTTAACCATGCACCTTGCAGAACTCAGAGAAGAACCTTAAAGCAGGTACTTTAATCTTTTCTTTTAAAAAGAAAGCAGACAGTTCAATGAAGAACAGATAACAAAACAAATTACATGAGGGTTTCGGGCCCACAAGAATATAATTATAATGTCAAACCTAGGGTAGGAAGTGGATGTAACAAGCACAGATGGGTTACAAGACATGTAAACACTGTAGGCTTAGCATACATATAACCTTGACATGCATCTCACATGCTTTCATATAGATGAAAGGATGAGAAAGATTTTTTTTCTTTTTCTAGAGGTAGTGACTCACCAGAATATTCCCTCAAAGATGTTGGCAACAGTAAAGGCTGACTGAGTAAACACCACAATGAGAATCATGTGTGTCCAAGCATACTGGCCAAATTGATACTTGTACATCCCCTTTTTTAAAGTAAGGATGAACCACACAAAGCCTGATTCAAGTTAACAAGGATTACCTATATCAGCAATTTTCCAAAGTCAAAAGCTGCAGATGAAAACACCAGCCATTGTCCTTCTATATTATCCATAGGCATGCTAGCAAGTCCAATGCATGTGAACTATAAGAAATACCATCCTGGGCCAACAGAGGCAAAAGAAGAATTCTATTCACATCTCATTAATTTGAAGTCCATGTAGGTAAAAGAAGAATTCTGTTCACATCTCATTAATTTGAAGTCCATGTAAGAGGATTTGTTAGGATTTCTTCATGAAATCAACAAATCGAGTTAACCAGATTAGGATGCTTGTTATGTTTGCACATGCCTAACAGTTGTTGACTGAAGAGTGTCACTGACAGAAGCATCGTGGTTAAGGAAGTGTACCTGTGATGAAAACTGCCCTTATACTAATATCCAGTACCTTTAATTGCCTTATGTTCTTCCCTAGCAAAGTATTTTCTATAAACAAATCATGCATTTTAAGAAAGAATTAAGTCCACAATGACTGCTCTCAATTTCTGTAATTAACAGTAAAGTACACAGACATCATACAGAACACAAGAGTCAGACAGGTGACTCCGGACCATCCACACAGACTTAAAGAAAGGAAAGTAGAGCCATTGCAAATTCTCAAGTTATATCTGAACATTTGAAATGCACCTGCAATGTACAAGGAATAACAGGCAATCATATGATACTTGATAAGTTTGCTGACAAGCTGATATAAAACTTTGTCTGGTGTCACAGTGTTGACAAGTCGTTGACTGAGAATGCGTCCATATACAAATAACATCGCTGTGAAGAAAAAGTGCCTGAACAAAGACATCTGAATAAGAAACTATCATAATCAGCCTCTCTACTGCTGGTCAGTTGCATATTAACCCTAAATATGAATCGGTACTTGCAAACATAAGTACCAGTTCAACATCCTAAATCCTGGGAGACATCTGTCTTCATGGCCTCTTCTCAGTAGATTGAAGAGTTCTCTTGCCATAAAAATTTGTATAACGACAATCATGGCAGTGATGTATAGGTGACCCATGTAAATAATTAACACAAATCCCCCAATCATCCAAACAGATGAGTATGCCCGGACCAACATTGACCGGTACTTGTTTTGATCATTAACAAGCAAATGGGTTTCATTTGCTTTACTAGCTTCTTGAACCCCCTGACAACACAAAATATAATGATCTCCTGATTAGACAATAGTAACATTCAAAATGCAGCAACAGCTATCAAGAAAACTTATATTCATAGACCTCATTTGAACGCCGACAATGCCGAACCCAAGGTGTTTGAGAACTACCGTTCTGCATAGCTCTACTTTCCAATTGTCACTCAATAGCTACAGCTTATACTCTTGAAGTGGTTGTGACTGATTGCGAGTAATAAGCTGCTACATGATAATACAAGTTACCAAATATGAATTACTTGAGACAATTAATTACAATAGCACAATCAGATAGTATCGTTAGCAATGGGAATGACATGTCAACAAAAACAATGGAAAAGAACAAATGCACAAACTGAAGTACAAACCAAGAAAAACATATTCCAAGTCAGATTGCTTGTCTCCAACAACTGAATCTACCTTACTCCTCTTGAAAGCAACACAGCTAAGCAATGGGAATGATATGTCAACAAGAAGAAAAGACCAAATGCACAAACTCTAGTATAAACCAAGAAAAACATATTCAAAGTCAGATTAACTTGTCTCCAACAACTGAAATCTAACTTTACTCCTCCTGAAAGTAACACAACTAAGCAAATTTCTACTAGCATCTTGAAGGCCCAATTCCCTAAAAAAATACAAATTTGTGGGTTTAGCCCAATTCTGGCATGAATTTTCATTTGTCGCATAAAAAGCACAAACTTCTCATTAGAATCCAGATCTAGCACAAGCTGCTGTCTGAATCCAACATTAAAATGCTGACATGGTGATGGATTTGCATTGTGTACCACATGCCGTTTCTGAACTGGCGTCCAACTTGAAGAAACGATGCCATTTCTTTAAGCCTTCGTTAAAATAACGGCTTCTTCTCTCTCTCTCTCTCTCTCTGTGGCCAAAATTGGGGAAAAAATCTTACAAAATTTCCCCCAATTAATATAGCTTGCATCTTGAATTATTTGGAAGAAATGACACCATAAACAATGATAAAACCCCCTCGTCGGTGAAGCTGTTCAATGCCCTGCCACTTCCATTGCTACTTCCAATCAATGACATGATCGCTGATTTCTTCTTCAAAGAGTGAAACCATAAGTTTTTGTCCTCTAAAACCCAATTTTGCCCCTAACATTGACCACCCCTTCTGCAGGTGATGAAATCTAATTTTTCCCCCAATTTCGGCCACGAATTGAGAGAAGCCATTAGTTTTAACAAAGGCTTGAAGAAACAGCATCATTTCTTTGATTTGGACACTAGATTAGCAATGATGTGAGGCGCACAGTCCACGTCCATCGCCATATCAGCTTTTAGATGTTAGATTTGGACAGCAGCTCAAAGGGTACCAGATTTGGACCCCCATAAGAAGTCTGTGCCTTTCTTTTAGATAAATGAGAGGTTGTGCCAGAATTGCAGTAAAACCAACTTTGTGCTTTTTGAGGGAATTAGGCTGGTATCATCAGTCACTAATAATAATTTATCCCCATCTCAAGCAAGCACAAATTCTAAACACAGAGCAACATGAACACACGAATTTGACACCTAACATAAATTCCATTAAAATCATGCTCTGATGCAAGAGAATCTTAGAAAACGATACATCAGCATTCGACAAAACACTAAACCAAACAAAAGAATCAAGAAAAAAAAATGAAAAGAAAGGCTCGAGTTGCATCAAAATCATAAGCTTTTACAAAAAGTTAAGAACCGATATGAAAAAAGGCCAAATTTCTGTGTGCGCATGATAATACCTGCACTTGAAAGCGTAAAAGAGTTTTGAGTCAGGCTAGGAATGGAAATCCGAGACACTCCACTGGCAGACGTAGGATTTGAGGAAGTCGAAGGCATTGCTTTTCCGCTTTCAAATGAGGGCCTTCGTGATCGAACGAGCACGAAACACGAAATCCAGCATCATTCAACCACACATACAACACCAGAATCAACAATGCAGCAGCCAAAGCAAAGCATCGACCAACTCAGCCACAGCCATGGCCACCGTCACCGCCACCATCTCATCCTATCCAACACCAAAAACCAACCGCGCAGCAAACAAAACAAGCATCCACCAATCCCTCCCCTTCAAAAGCCCACTCCTCAAATTACCTCGAAGTCTAAAGATCACACGATTATCAACTCACATATATTTACAAATAATTACCCGGGACAGTCCAACCTGTCACGACACGAGAAAACCACGCTTAACAAGGTGAGGTCGGTCGGAGGCGCCGCTCGCGGTGGCCGGAGCGCGGCTACGTGCGGTGGTCGGAGACAAGGGCGAGAGGCACTTCGAGAGTCGAGACAAGAGGAGATGGCGGAAGGCCGGCCTGGAGTGGCGATGGAATTTTCAAGAAGAGAGAGAGGGCGAAGTATTTACAAAAACTCTAGAGCATTCCGAAGGTCTCGAAGGTTCTTACATACATTCCGAGTTCTCGCGCTTCTTCTTCTATGAAACTCGATTGCCCTTAGAAAGTATAGCCTTGCATTTATTGAAACCGGCCCGCGTAAACAGTCGCATCGCACCGTCCATCGAAAAATCGAACCATGATTTATTCGATCTAGATTCCAAAAATTACCTTAATAATGATCGACCGACCGGTATTAATAGGGTAAGAGAGAATTGCCGTGCCCTGATATGGATTCGTAGTAAGCTTACCTGAGTCGTACCCGAGTCGGGAATACCCAGAAAAGTTAAAAGAAAAATGTACAAAGGTCACCTGGCTGGGCATCATAAATCCTCCTTCAGTTGCTTTCTACATGACACGAGAGAACTTTCTTCATCTTCTATGATTAAACATGACCAAGGTATCGGGGTCACCATAAAATCTTACAAAATGAAATAGACATTGCTAAAATCCGGTTACAAAATCTCTCTCTTTCTCTCTCACTATCTCTACATTTCTTTTCCCGAACAATTCTCGTTGCCAAAAGAGGGAAAAAAAGAAGAAGCTATTCTAATCACTGTTTCCTCTCGATTTTTTCCTCTGCTTCCTTCTCTGGTCATGTAAACCTGCAAAAAACGAGTGACAAACAAATTAAATCAGCGTCCGGTCCTGAATTCCCGACGAAAGTAAAGGAAGGGCTACATTGAAAAGAATTCAGTATAGTTTTCGAAGAATACGTTTTTTCTCTGCTTTTCTTTCTCTCTTCCGAGTTTCAATGCCTTTTCTTTTTTGTGCAGTCTCCTTCACATCAACGCGTATCTGAGAGAAGCTTGGAACATTCAAAAGGCCGGACAATAGAGAAATAAAAGCACAGCATGATTCCATGAAGACGCAAAGTAGTAGAAGAAAATTCGATCAGTCAGAGACAATGGCATACTTCCGCTCAAGATACATTCGTGCAATGAAAAAATACCATCAATTTTCTATCAGGATGGGAGCAAGGACCTGTAACACAACTAATTAACATTTGGTTCTCCATTAGACCAAGAGATCACACATAAGTCTAGATGATGACAAATCATGAACTCAGAACATATGGAGCTTCCCTCCAGCAGTCATCAGGAAACAATCTGAGATTTGAATAACAATTGCAATAAACAGCATCATCTGCTGAGACATTAACCTTAGCATAGAACAAGTATATGGCTCACTCATTACCTCATCACCAGCATTACGTAGTGCCTGGAGTGGCTCTACACAATCCTGACCAATGACCACTAGCTTCCCTTTTCCATTTCCGCTGGACTGTGTACCTTCTTCTGCTTTTTGCTTCGCTATGTGCTCAAATTGCTGTTGGAGGAGAGGTGAAACACCAGCCTAAAGGGAGGGGAAAAAACGTCCAGTCAGTTTAGCCAAAACTATCTGATTTCCTGCACATAGCCCGAGAACACAAAATTGCACTGCGGCCCTTTGATGAATATTTTTATCAGTCACATACTAAATAAGGAGAATCAAATCCGATGTGGTAATGAAACTTCAGTAAATAAATGAGTTGCAGAAAAACTAATAATACAATGATGTTGAGTCAACTTGAAATTTATATGACTCTCCACAACAAAAACTAGAGCTGGAACTCATGATTCTTCAATGATATAGCACATGACATCCACAGTACACCGAGTAACAGAGCACTACAGAAACAATAAAAATTCCTTCTAGCTTGTGTAATTCCTCGCTTCTTTGTTTCTAGAGGGTTAAAGAAACAAAACAATAAATAGAAGTAACAGATCTGGTCAGAGTTGAAAATAACTTTAGTAGAAGATCCCATGTACAGCAGCTGTATTTGTCATAAACATTGGTTGGTTGCAGAAAAACCCCTCATAGGATTGGTTGCACTTTAAAATCTTTGCAATTACCCATGCACACCCAATCTTTCAAATTGTTGTAAATGCCCCTCGTAATATATCAGCCCCAAAAGGGGATACATATAGTTCTAAAATGTTAAAAATATCATTTGTACGCTTCATTTAGAGGAGAAACGAGCATTTTTTCATAAAATTCAATGTTAGCTCTTTCATTCAGGTTGTTCACCATAAAAAACTACGGTTTTGTCAAATAGCTATTTATCATAATATATAGCTCCTTTTAAATCTTAGTTTTCTGTCACTATCAATTGTAGATGAAGAACAGAGATTTCCAGACAAAAATATTGTAGCCAATTAATAATAAATCAATCTACAAAATCATAGTCTGAGATAGATAAGATTCCAAAGAGGAGGGAGCTGTTTGTTTTCTGTCTGAAAAATAAATATTTCAATGAAGGTTTCGCAAATGACAGTTTTTATATTTTAAAATTATCTTCAGACTTTTTGGAGCATCCTTTTGGAGAAAAGCAGACGAGAACCCACTAAATATAAAGAGCGAGTGTAATTACAACAATTTGAAAACATGGATTGTATTTGCAAAGATTCAAAGTATATGGTGAATTCACAACAGACCCCCTTAGGTTTGGAGGGATTTTTAAATAAAAGCCAAAACATTTTTCTGCAACCACAAAGACATTAAGGCTTTGTCAATTACACTCCGCAGGAAAACAATCTGTTGTTGCAAAAGTGCATAAAAAACTAAATAAATGAGAGAGTAAATAAGAAAACTTAGGCATACCCCTGCCAAGAAGCGATGTGAGAATGTCTTTGGTTGCAATGGACGTGAAAGGAGATTTTTAAGGTCCTGCAATATGAGACATGTCAGATATGATTATAAGATATGGAGCTGAACTGCTGAAATAATATTAAGTGAAACACAAAAAGCCCTGCAGACAACCAACTGTTCCTTGTTAATAGTTAAGAAAGAGGTCAACCTGTTGCAGCTGCTTTAATTTGTTGGAGCTAGCTTTCCTCTTCTTGTGAGCATTAACTCTCTCTTCCTCACTGTCATATTTCTCCACATCTAATTGCAATGCCTCTGCATTTCGTTCCAACCAGCTTTTCTCGGCCTTCTCCTTTTTTTTTTGTGAGAGAGAGAGAGAGAGAGAGAGAGAGAGAGAGAGAACATCAGAGCATAAAAATAATCAAGATCTTAAGTACAACTTTTGGAAGCAGACAATAAATGAAGTTCCATAATGAAAAAGAAGTGAATTATCTGCTAAAATGGAAGTGCCCACAAAAAGAAAACAAAATCAATTGCTATGGCTTGCTGGCCCCTTTAGTTTCTTCAAATACCAGTCATCCTGTGAAACATAATCTTATCAAGTAACAGTACCAGCTCTGCTAATGCTTCTCACTACATATAATAGGTAAATGAAAATGGGAGCTTCTTTGACGGGGAGGCACAAAAGGGATGTAAAAGTAGACAACTCTTCAAAGTTTTTCTCCCTTCCACGGTTATATGCGTGCTGAGTATGTATGTCCCAAGCGGTAGTGGATGTCCCACATCCATTTACAATTTGGTCGGATGGTGGCATATGAAATAAGCTGATCTGCAGGTCCAAAAATTGACTAATATATGAGGCAGGTGCGTCAACCTTTGATTTCTTACTCCACTTTCCCATCCACATATTAGCATTGAGTTCTGCGTAAGTCTCACAATAAAGAATTTTAGTTATTGCTCACCTATGTGCCCTCTTTCCCCACCACAGCTGAGCTTTTTTCATTCTTTTTGAAAGATTCCACAACAGTTACGTTTGATAGTAAGAACAAATAATCAAAAGAGAACTGCCACAGTACAAAGGAAAGCTAGCATGCGCAGACATTAAATTGGGGCTGCTAGCAAACCTTGAAGAGGGATTTAATTTTTCGTTTCCCACTAAAAACAGAGTATTGTTTATATTTTTAAATTGTGGAATTAAATACAAATGACTCTAAATGCCAAGATTCGAATGTTATAGAGATTTGACAGGTTAAAAATCCAAATAGAAGCCAAATTCCAAAGCTACAAGTGCACAGCTAAAGCTAAAATCAAAAGCCATCCCAAGCACCCGCTTGATTGCTTATCCAATGCACCTTCTTTCCCCGACACCAGCTCAGTTTGATGATGAGAACTACCATTTATCAATAGAGTAAAAAAGCACAGTACAGAATTCTCAACAACTATAGGGAACTTGCGTCAGATGGCTCTGATATTAGAATTAGATGCAGGGTTTTCAAAAGGCAATACTTGTCAAATCAGCTGGTTGAACCATGGATAAGGTCATTAGGGCATATAACAATAATTAAGAATAGCTAGCCTTAGAACAGAAAAGGTGGTGGTTCAATTTGTAAGCAATGCTACTAACATTTCTTAAATTCCATGAATCAAGTCTCTCGAGTGTCATTTTCTATTTGGCATTCCAGATTGCTCTAATACTGACACTATATAAATTGGCAAATATATACGTCAGAATGACCTATTTAAAAAAACACATACATGAGAATAGCTCTGGTTCAGTCTATTCTGTTTATATTACAAGTTATGGGTTGGACCCCTGCCTTGTGCATGCCCATAAACTCTTTTTTCCCCACAGCCCATTCTTGATGAACCAGGTTTGATCTGGTCCACAGGTTCAGAAATCCAGTTCAATGAGAAAACCAGACCTGACTAAAGACTGCTTTGCAGTCAAACCAGTCAAACCACAGGTCCAGTCCAGATATCAAATTACTGGTCAGAACTATATGTAAAATACTGAACCTCATAGACTTCCCACCACAAATGCATAAGACCTCCATGTCATAACTTACCTGAGAGTCTTTCCGAGAAATTTCGCCAATTTGGCGCGCCAAAGATAATCGTTTCATGATCTCTGGCATGTATGCGTTCTCCAGAGGAAACCGCTGAAAAGAATCCTGAACATAAATAGTAACAGTTAAATAAGAATGACTGTTCATCCTAATCTAACAGAATGACAATTGGGCATGAAAGCAAGAGATCTTGCATTCCTTGCTGTGAATCAACCTATCATTCAATTATATACACCATACATTAAAATCCAGCCAAAATAAAATTTACTAGCCTTCATGGAATTTGAATTATCATCCAATTTGACTACATCATGACAGGCTTGCAAAGCTTTATGAAAAGACTAATTTCTCCTACAATATTGTGGCACATTTGAAATAACTCTCATTTAAACATAACGAGCTACTTTATAATGTAAAGGAGCTCATCATGAAGGATGCACAAGTCATAGAATTATCATGGAAACAATGTATATATGAAAGAACTAGTTGGATGAATAACAATATCAAGAAAGAAACAGTGAAGAGTGAGTGGGTCAGCCACAGAGCATGTAAACAAAACCTTTATAGAACCTCAATCTATCAATTTGTCATCTGCCGAGACACGTTGACATGCACAAGGAAACACAATTTTTCAACTCATACAATTCGAAGATTTTAGACCCCAAGCTAATGATAATACCTTAGAAAATGATCTGCATAGAGAGGCAAATTTTGATGTCTCGTCAGGGGATATTAGTGCTATGCTACATCCATCAGAAGAAGCTCTGGCAGTCCTTCCGCTTCTATGGACATAAACCTTGAAAAATAGGAATATACAATGGAAATGAGTAATGTATAGCAAAAAGAATGGCAAAATACACCAGTCAGAATTGGTTATCATACGACAAAGAAAAATGGGGGAAAGTTTTCTAAACTTACCTCTGCTGAATGGGGAAGCTGATAGTGAACAACAGTTCGAATGCCCGGAATATCAATACCCCTAGCAGCAACATCAGTAGCGACAAGCACACCATGTTCACTTCCACGAAAATGATCAATTGCCTGAAATAATTGAAAAGGAGGAAGGGAAGAGAACTATTCATACAAATATATTTTTATGTATAGAAAGAGGGGGAGAGAGAGAGAGCGAGAGAGAGATTACTGCAGATCTTGACACACTGAGAGAAGAATTTGCCAAGAATAACCATTATAATTTAGACAACCATTCACCTAAAACTTATGAAGTCCAGTGACCTATAAATAACTCAGAAGTTTACTGAAAAAGAGTTATTGATATTTCATTTCTAATAAATCATAATATGAGAAGACATCTATACTGAAAAGTGGAACATTGGGATAAAATGGTTGATTCTCCCTCCCTCTCTCAACTTTCAAGAGTCCGCTCTTTTAAAGACTTGATTGGAAAAAAATGCGAAAGTTCAGGGACTAAAAGTGGACTTTTGCCATTCAAGTGCAAGTGCAACTTCCATTTATCTAAACAAGGCATTACAAGATGGAAGCACTCTTTACAATTTGAAGGCTCGTGGATATTTTTTCAAATTCAATTAGGTTGATTGTATATTTCATTATCCAAATAATGACCAAAACTTGGGGGGAGGAAAAGGGGGAGATCTTTTGCATTGACCTTTTCAATTCCTTGATAACAGAAACAATAATACAATTCATACATTTTTAAATATCAAGGTCAATTTAAACTGATGATAAGCATGTTATTTATAATCCTAGTATCCACAAAACATGATGATAATCATAGAAGCAATAGATATATATATATATGTACACCCAAATTGAGAAGAATCCTCTAGACCAATCATATGTGTATACTACAAAAAGTTGCAAGCAAGTTAAAAAAAATAGAGAGCAAAAAACATCTTCATCAAGCCAACACAAGTTCAATAAGTAGTGAAAAATCAAACATCTAATAATGTTAACGATTTAGTAACAAGAAACCTTCAATCGAGCTCTTTGCTGCATCTGCGCATGCAGAGTCCATATGTGGATGCCAAGAATGCGTAAGATAGAGGAAATATGGCGTAAAGCTGCAATTGATGTACAGAAAACAATTGTGCGACCTTGTCCATGTAGACTTAGGACATAATATAAGTGAGCATCTTTATCATTTTCCCTGCACCTGCAATTTCTAAGGGTTAATATTGTTGCTCAGAATACACAATAATCAGATTGAATGTAACATCCTATAGTAGAATAACAGTTGAGCAAAAACATACAAGTAATAACAAGTTGCAACTCATCGGATGGCTTGTAATCAGGCAAGTTACTACATTTGGTTATATTCTTCAAATAAAGATGTCTTGACTACCCTAATGCATTGACTAATAACTAAAGACTCATTAACTGTCCTCAATCATCATAACTGGATTTTCACTCATCTATATCAGTATTCTCACTTCACACATTTACAATCCTGATACTCTGCAATCGTCACAGCCTGCAAAAGAAAATCTGCGACAACACAGCATACTAACAACTAAGCACTAACAAGCCAAAGAATGTGAAAATGCTTGCAAAGGGTGGAGGAGAACATAGTGTTGAATACTTCTGGCATGAGACACTAGAAAACTCATTAGGTGCTCCAGAAAAATGCATCAGCATCTACTCAACCAATCACTCAGTACCACATGTCATTTCTGAGTGTTCTTCAAAGAAACAACTTTTGAGAAAGTTCAGCACAAGCTCACAACAATCCAGTAGAACTTTTACAGTGCAGAGGCAAATTTATGCACAAGTCAAGAACTCTACCAAATCTAATCAAGAGGTATTATGCCTAAAAGATACAAAACCTAAGTCAAACTGATCTGCAATTTCATGACCACTGATTATCCCTAAAAACACTTGTCCAATATTCTCTGACCATATAAAAAATGATATTTTATACAAGTAGTTATCCAAAAATTCCACCACTTCAAGACCTTATCTTTCATCAAAACATTCAGTCAAGGCTTTCTTTTGTTTGAAACATTTCTGATTGGTAAAAAAGGGAGCAAACTTATTTAAAAAGTAAACTTAACTGACAGAACTTCTCTGGGCACCAGAGGAATAAACAAATAATTCAAAGCCACCTAATCTTTTATTGTAAAAGGAGAACTAAGTCTTATTTTACCCCAAAAAAACACACACACACACACAATACGACCGCACATACACAATTTAAAGGCCAGCAGAGAGCTTACTCAATAAATGACTCCTCTAGCTTATTTGCCAAAATTGAGGAATTTGTCAGATCAATTATAGCAGCATTTTCCCGCATTCCAGCTCGCTCGGAAAGAGTCTCTATAGAGTTCAATCCACCGCTTGTTGATTGCTTTGATCTAACAATACCCCGCTTCAGCTTCTTACGAAAATCGGCAGATAGAGCAATAGTTGCAGAAAAAACAAAAGTTTGTCTTTTCTTCCTCTGGATGTTAGATATTGTTACACAACTTTGCATGTTTTGAGATCCTTCCTCAACAGAACTGCTAGTCATTGGAAGCATGTCAATAATTGACTGCAACTCACGGAAATGCCCATCTTCTATCATCCGATCAGCCTCATCCAACACAAAGAAGGACAAAGAATGTAGCTGTAAAATCAAAAGCACGAATTCAAAAACAGTAACATAGACAAAATAGGTCTTGTTGACTATAGTCCAAACTAACTATTTAGCAAGAAAAAATGAAAAGAAACAAAAGATGACGCCACGGAGGGAGGGGGTTAGTTGAAGAGATTTGTCTAACCAGAAGTTTTTATCTGATTGAAATTGAGGGCTCACACTCTAGGTCCTTATATCAATCACAACCCTTCCTATAAATATTTGGCAACAAATTTGGAATATGCTTCTTAAATATCTATTAAACAACTGAGCAAGTCCTCATTTGCCGATAACCATCATGATAAGTAGAAGTCTTTAGACGGGAAACTACAGAACCATGATATATCTATGATCCTGATTATGCAAATAAGCATGTGCGAGACAGCACACTGTTAATGTTGATAAAAGTGGACACAAATCAAACAGGAAGACACATTATCGATGAGGCCATAATTGACCGAAAATATATATTCTATGGAGAATATGCTTCCAAGCTAACCTCCACGAGATGGATTTCTCCCCCTGACATAAGTTCCCATAATCGCCCAGGAGTTCCGACAACAATCTCAGGCCTTGCTTCTAAAAGCCTCTCCTGTTTTTCTGTTGACATGCCACCAACAATGGGAACTACTCTGATTCTTGCATCCTTGGCAAATTCCTTGAGATGGTCAGTGACCTGGAAAATAGACCATGATATGTACAATTATCAAAAGGATGGAAAAGAAAAAAGCCATCTAATCAAGAAATTCTCTCAATTGTTTTGATGCAGCCTTCATGTGACAGGAAATGTCAAAAAAAAAACAAAAATTCTCAAAAACCACATGCAGAAACACCATGTCTCGACAAATTCTAGCATGACATTTTTCATTAGCATGTCTGACAATGGTTCGCTCTGATTCTTTGCTCCATGGATTCTCTGCACACGCATACAGAGTACACACACATATCTCTTCCACAGGGACATTGGATTAGCATGTTCAAATTAAATCTAACTGGAACAGGGGGGACATATCATATGCAGATGTTCTTCCAACAATATCATTTGATCACAGAAACTATAGACTACTACCCATTTTAGTTCACACGCAATACAAATACCTCTTCCAAAACTATTATTCTGCAGCTCATAGCAAATGAGATTATATTTATTATTCACTAATAGTCTAGTTGTTAAAACTGATAAACATTCAACTACAGCATTTGTTTCTTAAGTAAGCTACCATTTTCCTTTTGGCTTCCATTTTTCTTTACTTTTTTTGCTTATTGACAGAAGAGGTAAATTTCAATTTACTAATGAAGCAGATCTAACAGACTTTATAGCAGCTATGAGAGGTTTGTCTGTTATGCTTGGTTTTCTGGATACTCATTGTTGCGACATGAAAAGGTCATTCGCTATCATCTCACAGCATAAGTCTTGGAGGATCTTACCTCCATCTTAAGGTAGAAATGTCAGTTTACTCTAAAGATGCATTTCCTAGAAACTTCCATGGCGGATTAAAGAAGGGTTGAATTAAAAAACTTAAAAATCCAAAGGAAGATGAGCATGGCAATGGTCCATAAGTGTACCTTTTAATCACTGTTTACTGAACCAGAAAACTCCATGCTCTTGTTGTCACGATATTCCAAGTAAGGAGTTATAGCTCACTATCACTTATGTAGGTAAGACAATAAAAAAGAAACGTACTAAAACTAATATGCCTCATTGCTTCAAATGCTATGGTGTCATCTCAGGTAAAATGGTTTAAGCAATACAGATGTGGCAAACTTGTACCTGAAGTGCGAGTTCCCTGGTAGGTGTGATAATAAGGGCCCGTAAAACACCTTTTGGAGCATACTTTTCTGCTTCCTCTCCTTTTTCTTCATGCATCTTTGTTGATTTTTCTCTTTCCTCAAGGAACCTTTGCAGTATTGGTAAGCCAAAAGCAAGTGTTTTGCCAGACCCTGTCTCGGCAGCGCCTATAACATCCTATTAAATCAACAATAAAAGGAACACCTTAGAATTAGTTTTGTGCTTGACAGTAAACACAAGACTTTAAAATATTTAAACAAACCTGTCCTCGATGAGCAGCAGCAGGAATGCAAGCTTTTTGTATTGGTGTTGGTTCCTTGAACCCAAGCCTCTGTATTGCTTTCATAATTACAGGATGCAACCTCAAGTCATTCCATGCATAGAACTCAGCATCATCAACAAGGTCGACTTCAGCATCATCCACTTCATTGAGATGCAGTGTGATCAAAATTTCAGACAAAAAATCCCATTTATAAACACAACACAGGAATGAATACATAGGCTTCTCTCCTGGCTCACTAATATTGTTCACACAAGTCTAAATGGCCATTTTCATCAACCAGAAGGAATTGAACTGCCACACGTATTAATGGAAAGTACCCCCATTCAAGCCAAAATTTAGAATAGAATACTAAGAGAGCACCAACCTGCAGGCAATTCATCAACTTTCTTGGTCTCTTTCTTTTGTTTCTTCTTTTTCTTTTTCTTTTTCCTTTCACTCATCACATTCTCCTGCTGCTGCTGCTGCTGTTCCTCCTCCTCCTCCAAATCGCTTGCAATCTCAACTTCAATCCCATCATCTGCACTCCCTCGTACATTACCATCCTTAATTTTCTTTGATTTCTTTGCTTTCCCTGATTCTTGCTTCACGGCTTTCGGTATATCCAAACCGTACTCAGATTCATCAATCTCTTCAAGAGAAAGAAAGCCTGCAAATTTTTTTATACCTAAATAAACCCATGTAAACTATGTAGAAAGCTTAAACCCTATAAACCCTTCTATCCTAATTGGGTCAGAATTCACATTCGAGACAATATTTAGACCTTCAAAAGTCCAACCACATAACTACAAACCTACATTCACTTCTCAATCCCTACTGTTCAGAGAAGCACCCCAAATTCACTTTTTTCTACGTATCCTTTCCTCAGGTTGTTCTCTCACATACTCTCTCATAGCTCAATTGGCACAAGCACCTCCTTGGCATTCAAATGCTATCACCAATCATGTCCAAAGGTAGTCGTTTGTTTCAGCTCCTTTTTCCATTCATATTCATACTCATCACATCAATCCTCTCGGCACCACACACACACACACACACGTACACACAGAGCAAGAGAGAGACCTCCTTCGAGCTCGTTGGAGCCGATGAAAAGAGAGAAAGCGGACTCGCCGCCGTCGCCTTCGTCGGGGAGGGAGCGAGTCCAGGGAAGCGAGTCGAATCGCTCGATTTCAGGCCCCCCGTCGCGGCTTCTCTTCCGCTTCGTCTTCTTACTCCTCTGCGTGCGAGGAGGAGCGCCGTCGGCCATGGCCGCTACTGCTGCACTAGAAAACTATTGGGTAGAGACTCCTGCTAAATATCTTCTCTTTCTTCAAGTCCTCCCCGGAAATTTGTGAGCTTTCATGCTCTGGCCGATGACACGGGGGAAAAATTTTAGGGTTTTGGTAATGTTTTGCTCTGACCGATGCCCAGTTGCCTCTGTTACAGCTTGAAATTTCATCTTCAAATAGCCCAAGTTTTTGGAGATCAATTTTTACTCCAATCCTAAATTTGCCCGTTGTCTCTCTATCCAAAAATCGTATTAGTAGTCCTTATTTTTTCTTATATCCTAAAATCATTTTATTTTGAAAATAATTTTTTATAACATCTTCGATGTGTATTTATTATCGATGTGTAAATGACGCATTAAGTTGAGACTAAACCATGGAGTAGATTTGAGAATATATTAAAAGTTGATGATTTTTTTTGGTATAAACGGAGGATAAAACTCCAAATTGGTACATTCGTCAACTGTTACACGTCATCTAGTTTAGCAATTTGATAATAAAGTTTAACAGAAACTAACGAATGATAAATGTATATTGGTGGTCAAAAAATTAATTTGAGGTCAAAAGATCGCTAGGTTTTATTAGCCTAGCTACCAAGAGTTCAACTTCTATATGAGCCTAGAACCACAAATCAAGGAGCGGATTGGGTAGCCAAGGCTTACTTAGCTGGAACTCTCTCATCGAATTGGGTTGCTTGTCTCCTGTATCTTCTGTCATCAATCTTTTGTTATGAGTTTGTACCAACTTGTAATCAATCTCTAAGTTAATAATGAAAGATGTTTTTTGACAAAAAAAATACATGTTCAACTAGCATCACCACCATTCTCGACAATCTGTGTCCAACCACAATTCTTCTACCTCCAATCTCTCTCTCTCCCTCTCTCTCTCTGCGCGTGGATTGGTTGCAAGTTGCCCACCTTACTATTTACATATGATGATTGATAGATAAAAATAATTAAAATATGTCATTGTACGATGAGGTAAAGTTTGTGAATTTTTAATGTTGTTGCTCCTAAAAAAATTGATATTAGTTATGCTTCGATTGATTTTGGATACGTAATTTCTTGTGTTGCCTACTCCAAACTCGATAATCCTTCTTCCATTTTCCTGAAATGGCTCTTGTTAGAAGGTAAGGCACAAAAGTGATAATCACTAATTCATATTACCATTTCTGTCTCTCTCTCCTCATGATCACTAATGCCACTTTCTTCTCCTAATTTGCACACATACAAAAAACCGAGCTCATTTAAGCTCTAAAGACGCAATGTAGATGGAACCTAAATGTCGCAATCTAATAGTCATATAGCATTTGAAATTTTCAAAGCCTGACAGATTCGGGTCTAGACCATGGAGTTACGGAGAAAAGCTGTACATTATTCAGACGATATAATGTCGAACTACACACAAAACATCGAAGTGGATTACGTGTTGTTCGAGTGGACTCTTTTAACTAAGTCAGGCGCATTCATAATTTTTCCTTCGTAACAAAGATATAATCTGTGCAAGTAGTTCAGATGAAGTTGACATGATCACTCGTTCTCATACATACTGTAATCAATCAGGGCGTGTGAAAATCTGAACAAAAATAACATTATTCTGTTAAATGAAGAGGATACTTAGAATGAGCTATCATGGTGCACAAGTCACAACAAAAAAGGCTCTTAATTGAACAAATAAGTTGGAATTGATCATGAGGGTGAGTCCATTAGTGTGAATTAATTTTTCGTTCATTATTATTCCAAACTTTCACTCGTTTGGTTTACTTAAAATGATCGATCAATGGAAAATTATTTACAATCAAAGTAAACAATGCATTGTTAACGTTAGAAAAATGAAATTCCTAAATTAAAAAGGGGAAATTATTTTCCGAAAAACATTTTTCGGTATCATGAAATTTTCCCTAAAACAAAGACATCCTTTTGCGAAAATAATTTCAATGAAATACTTTTCCAAACTTCCACATGTTTTATTCATTGAAAGTGAATAATCAATGGAAAATATTTTATAAGAAAGGAAAACAAACGTAGTCAAAATAGAGGAACTGATTTTTCCTTCTTGAAAGGAACAGTTTTTTTTCCCAAACTACTTTCCCACACTCCCACAAAGCGGAAAACCATTCTTATGTGAAGTTTCATAACCATCGAGAGATTAAGTTTGCTAATTAATTATATGCTCTTTTTTTTTTTGGCAGCCAATTGCCTTATTTTGATAATAAATAACTCAACATTTATACTTCATACATTGGTAATATTGTAGACAAGGATTTCGATACCATCTTTGTATCTTAAATTAAAAACAAATACTATTATAGCGGATATTGTAACCTTTGAAAGTAAGATCTAAACATCAATAACACTTTTTTTTTATCTTATTTTTAGGGTTAAAAATTACAAAAAATCCCAAACGGATACATCTGTGATAAATTTATTCAAAACTAATTTTTTGACAAAAAAACCTTAAATCGGTATATTTGTGACAAATTCACTCTTCGTTAGTTTATATTAAATTGGATTAATATCATGAAAAATCACAAACTAATATACTTATAACAAATAAATGATAAAACCCCAAAATTGGTACACCTATCAACTATCACGCATTATATTTGACTAAAAAAATTATCACGTGTTATTTAATTCAACAATTTAACGGTAACATAAGGTAAATTTATCACTTATGTATCAATTTGAAGTTTTCGTTATATTAATCTTATTTTTAAATCACTACAAATCGTTTTTGTTGAAAACGTTTGTCAAGAAAGTATTCATATTCACCTGCCCCGATGAATCTCGCTCGTGGGTTCCATCTTCACCAGTCCCGACAAAACACAGGAGTCGTAAATTCCCTCAGATGTCTCGCCACTCGACACTCGCTACTTCCGAAATCCGTATAAATATCCAATCCCCGCGCGCTTCTCGTCCTCCCATTATGCGCTCCCTTCTCTGCAGATCCCTCCACGCTTCGCCCACCTCGCTCCGCCCCCGCCCGGCGCGACCCGTCTCCTCGATGGCCGCCGGCGGCAGCTTTGCTCCCCGAGCTCGCGTGCGCGGCGTCGTCTTCGACATGGACGGGACCCTCACCGTCCCGGTCATCGACTTCGCCGCCATGTACAGGGCGGTGCTCGGGGACGACGAGTACCGGAGGGTCAGGGCCGAGAACCCCACCGGGATCGACATCCTGCACCTCATCGAGGGGTGGACCTCCGAGAGGCAGAGGACGGCCTACGAGGTCATCGCCGATTATGAGCGCCAGGGGCTCGATCGTCTCCAGATAATGCCCGGTTGGTGAAAAGCTGTGCCGTTTTTTGGGAACTGGGCATGATTTTGTTGGCTTGATAAAGAAATGTAGGACATGGGAAGAGCTGTGATTGATGGTTTTGTTGGCTCTTTTTTCTTTTTTAATCGTGTTAGTGTTGTCGTAGAATGATACGGATTTTTTGTGGGGAATTAGTCATCCGTGATACTGGCTTTGTGGTTCTTCTTTCGAGTTTTTTGGGTCTGTTTGGTTGCTGAGACAATGCACGGTCCTTGTGTGTGAATTCCTGACTGGAGAAGTTGAGGGCTTCATGCTTGCTCTCAGTCTTTAGTCATCCTTTGGCGTGTGAGATCGGTTCCATCTGTGGGATGATGATAAGTGTAGGCAGCAAACCAAGGAATGCTAGTGTAATCTCAATGCATTATGAGATTGAAGATAGGCATGTGAATTATTGAACTGGAAGGTGTCCATAGAATTCCAGCATTACATCACTCAAACTTTCCAAATGTGGTTTTGTGCGATTGGTTATTTGCTTATGACATTGCTTAGTCAGCTGTCTATCTTTAGGGAGGTCACATGTGTTTATGATATGGCCTGAGATACATTCCTAATGGGTCTCTTTCAAAGTGATTGTCAATTGATTAGGATTAATTGTTGTCTGCTTGTGCGGTGGAGATAATGTTGCTCATATTTTCTGGAGTGTGGCATTAGGTCACCTGTGGCTTAGTATTAACTTAGTAGAAAGTTACCTTCATAGTGGGTGCACATAAGAACGGTGCATTTTATTGATATGAAGCTAATTGTCTGTTGCATTTTATTTAGGCATTTTTCATTTGAGATAATTACAGCCAAAGAGAGAACGTGTTTCATAGGAAGAATATAGCCCAATACTTCTGTTAAAAACTACAGATTTTTCCCTCTTAACTTTTGAGGTGCATTCATGCAACTCCCATTCATTTTTTGCATTCACTTCCTAATTTTGGGGCACGGAGCTTCCTTTTTTGCCAATCCAAGTGCGGATTCCATCCAAACTATCTGTTTGAAGAAATCCAACATTTGTCATCTTAACATTATAGGCAGTGATGGGTAGATACCGTAACTGTTGTTCCTGCTGAGTCATAAGGGAGATAACTGGGCGGAGATTTTGCATTTACATGAAAAGGAAAGGAAATAAAAATCATGAAATCTCACTGCCGTGGATGTGTTCTTGATAGTAGGGAAGACTTGGTTTGTGTGCTCTTGTTAAGGGTGTTCTCACTTATGTCTTGGGCTAGGGCATGTCACTTAGACTAAATATCACATCCTGGCAATGCCTCAAATTATCATTTGGTGATGCATCACTGACTGATGTTTTCTGTATTCCTTGTAGATTAGTTCTCATATAATGGATTGATCTGGGTGGCTTAAGTTGTAAGATTAACACTTTAGGTAGGAGATGTATTAGGAAATTTGGCCTCAAAATGTCACAGCTCAATGGAATCTTTTATTCTTCATTTAGTTGATTATCACCAATTTAATGTGCAGGGGCAGCCGAGCTTTGTAGTTTTCTAGATTCAAAGAAGTTAAGGTCAAGCCTCTCAACCAAACACTCTGTATTTTCAGTTCTGTTATGTCTGAGATGAAGGATATGCATGTGCTTTGCTGTAATTATTATCATAGTTGTAAGGTTCCACATTGTTGACCACTTTCCCTGGGCCATTAGTTTTCTTCCTATTCTGAATTGAATCGATTAAACAAAGTTAAATAGTTGATTGCCCAAAATAACTCTTGTTTTCTCTTTGTCCTTGTAGTTCTTAAGTTCATGCCATCGTCGATGCTGCTGTTAATAGTTTATCATCCTATTCTCCCAACATTATCTGAGTCTAATATAACATGTTGGTATTATTATATTGGGATTTGGTAAGTTCTAAAAATCATCAGCCTGGCCTTTTGCTTTTCACCATTAATGCTAATTGACTGTATGTAATTAATGTTTAAGATGTTCTCATTCCCTCTGCTGAGTTCTATTCAAATGGGTCGGAATTACGTATGTTTATTTCCCAGTCCTCTTTTTGGGCTTTCTTTCTGACTTTAAGGCTAGCTGGATCCTGTTTTAGCACTTCACTAATAATCTTTAACCTGTTTAATGAGTCACTATTATTTCCACTGTCCAGTAAATAGCAAGACTGGTCCTTTCTTCTATAAATCTTTGGTCTTGGGGCCCTTTCTTCTGTAAACAAATAATTTGGTAGTGGCTGCTGCTATATCTTCTTGAAGAAAATAGTGTTTCTCCATTTATTTAAATTGGATATGTATGCTTTGTGGTTATTGGCGGTTTTGATCTATCAATTCTAAAAGCTAGCACTGTGATGATTCTGTGTGTCTTGGAACTGGGCTATATTAACAATATAGCCAGCTCCAGCAAAAGGATGCTATACCAACTTCACAGTTTGCTACCATTGGGGATCAAGGTTGCAAGAAATTCCTTTTTTCTTGATTCAATAAACTAAAGTAGTTGTCTGTTGATACTTGAATGAAGTATATACTTTTGTTTGATTTATATCATAGAGATTGTTGCTGAGTCTGTCATTCGGTAGTTGTGGTTCAGGAGTTCCAAATACATCTCTCTGGTGGTAATAAACATGAACTCTCGTTGTTAGTAAGCAAACCTACTTTGCAGCTATGTGTTCCCAAGCATGAATATATCCCACTTTTGTTTCCCTTTCTCGTAAAAATTTCACTCAGTGGGCATTTCTATTTATGTATCAGATGCATGTTTTTATATGTATATGCATGACAATTGTGTCTCATAGAACCACCCATTCCCTTCCCCCACCCTAAACAAAACCACATACTACGGCATATGCACACAGACTTGCTTCTAATTTAGATAAGTTTTCTCTATGGAAAATATTTTGATATGTCAAATTCCTATATTTTACAGCACCTTTTCCTGCAATTGGTGGTGTTAACGAAGATGTTTTTGCTAGTTTTGTGATGATTATGATTGATGGGACTTGTCTATCGACATTTATATGGTGGATTTGATTCCTCTTTCTTTTTTCCCCATCTTTTGCCTTTTAGAAGAGGACTAATCACAAGAAATATGAGGTCAGCAGTTGATTTGTTTCACCAACGCTTTGGGGTAAGTTACTTGTCAACCTTTCAGAGAATCAATTACTTTTAGAACTGGACCATCCAGTGAGCTTGAGTTTGTGGAATTATAATCTCTCCATGATGCCCTGCAATTATGTGTCCTGTGTAATATGGACATTCTGTGGGACTATCTGATTACAGTTTCGATTTACCAAGAGACTCTATCAAATGAATTTGATTACAAGTTTGATAAGCAAGTGCATGTTGAATATAATGTACCACTAAGCAACGCAGCTCCTCTCTCCACTAGGCGTGGAGTACCTACCTGAAGCATTGCTTAGTCATCTTTATAATATTCATATATTTTGGCAGTGTTTTTTTCCTTATTTGCCTTGCATGAAACTTGTTGACACAGTTACAAGAGCCTCACTCTGTTTCTTTTTTTGGTTGCTCAGATTATATTTTCTCCAGCATTGAGCAGAGAATTTCGTCCCTATAAACCTGACCCAGCTCCGCTTCTGCATATATGTTCTAGTTGGGAAGTCAAACCTAGCGAAGTACTGATGATTGGTGACAGCCTGAAAGATGATGTGAGTTCCATTGCCTCTTATTTTCTCCATCTAAAGGTTAATTCTGTTTTTTTTTTTCAAAGCTTATGGAGTTCTGCGCCGTTTCTTTTCTTATGCAGCATCCACAAACATTTTCTGGAAACAATGCTAAGTTTGTTTTCATTTATTTAGTGTCTTTTTTTAATATACAGAGCAATTATATGGTCTATCTGATTTGTCATGGTTTGTGCATTGTTACTGAGGTTCTGCCGGTAAATATTCCTTGCTCGACAATGTATGAGGTTTTCCTTTCCCTGTTGCCTTTTGGTAAATTCTATTGAGTTTGACTCATAGTGATCATTTTATCGAAGAATGACTCTGGAGGGGCTACACTGAATATTTTGGATCTCTTGTGCATTGTGGATGATCTTAACTTTTTGTCAAAACCTGAGTGATCAGGATATATACCTTGTTTCTACAGGTGATGTGTGGAAAACATGCTGGTGCATTCACTTGTCTGCTAGATCAGACAGGCAGATACGACGCTCCTGAGTTTGATAGCGTGGATCTCAAACCGGATTTCAAGGTGTCGTGCCTGACCGAAGTTTTCCCACTGCTAGAGGCAAAATTTAATCTTGCACCCTGATTTTATTCCCAAAAACCCCTTCCACATTAAAAATGAAAGGGGAAATTCTTCTACATGATTCGGCTATTTTAAGTTCGCTGTACTCTCCAGTAGAATTGTGGTGTCTACGATGAAGAACAGACAGAATTGAAGATACATTTGAGGAACATACATCCCGAGGATTCAAGGATGTAATTGGGGAAAGAATGATATGAAGCTGTTCTTGCATGGGTTTGTTTTGGATATCTCATTCGCAGAAACTTATGAATCAGGATTTATTACATGGGACTGAATAGGCAAGCTTCTATCTCCAGGTGTTGACTTAGAAAGAAAGTTTTGAGTGAACTTACTAGAGATTTGGAGGGTACTTTAGCCACACGAGAAATGACTACATCCGAACTCCTAACAACATTACAAGTAATTGATTATTTGAAAATTTCGGGTGTGAGTTGAAGGTCTTCTCAACCTAATTCTCTAAAAAGACCCCTATTATCTTTCAATTTTGATATACAATGACCTGAGAAAACAAGGAAAAATTAAAAAGTTCAAGCTAATTCTCTGAAAATATCCCTATTAATCTTTCAAGTTTGATATACAATGACCTAAAAAACGAGGAAAAATTAAAAAGTTCAAGCTAATTCTCTGAAAATATCCCTATTAATCTTTCAAGTTTGATATACAATGACCTAAAAAACGAGGAAAAATTAAAAAGTTCAAGCTAATTCTCTGAAAATATCCCTATTAATCTTTCAAGTTTGATATACAATGACCTAAAAAACGAGGAAAAATTAAAAAGTTCAAGCTAATTCTCTAAAAATGCCCCTATTAATGTTTCAAGATTGATATACAATGACCTAAGAAAACAAGGAAAAGTTTAAAAGTTCAAGCTAATTCTCTAAAAATACCCTTGTTAATCTTTCAAGTTTGATATACAATGACCTAAGAAAACAAGGAAAAGTTTAAAGCTAATTCTCTAACAATACCCCTGTTAATCTTTCAAGTTTGATATACAATGACCTAGAAAACAAGGAAAAATTTAAAAGTTCAAGCTAATTCTCTAAAAATACCCTTATTAATCTTTCAAGTTTGATATACAATGACCTAAGAGAACACAAGGAAAAATTTAAAAGTTAAAATAATATCAAAAAAGGACGCCCGCTGTGGGGTTGTGACCCACAACCACAAGGTTAAGAGCCTTGCACTCTACCGAATGAGCTAGATGGGCTTCAATGCTAATAAAATAAGTTCTAAATTAAAGCCAAAATTAGAATAACAATAATATAAAAAAGACAAACAAGTTGAGAACGGGCTTCAATGATAATAAAACAAGTTCTAAATTAAAGCCAAAATTAGAATAACAATAACATAAAAAAGATAAAAAAAAGTTGAAAATGAAAGATAATATGAAAACAATAAAAAATACGCCCACCGTGGGGCTCGAACCCACGACCACAAGGTTAAGAGCCTTGCGCTCTACCAACTGAGCTAGACGGGCTTATCTGATATCATATTATTTAGAATTAATATTATTACTGCAGCAAAATTTCCAATTTTCTATATTTAATCGGAAGAAGTTCGTGCGGCTCCTCCTCCACATCCTTCGCCGCCCAGCCGCCGGCCTGGGCATCATGTATGATAGGGAAAAAATAAATAGAAGTGATTTCGAAAAAAGAAACGGGAGGTTCATCTGCATAGGTTTTATGAAGAATATGGCTATACATGATTATAGCGAACAATCCTGCAATGTCATAAAATTAAAAGAAAATTCATCATTATGATTGTTCTTTCTTTCTTTCTTTTATTTTGACCTGCGGATTGTGGGGAAAATTGTTTAAAAAATTCTAAACCTATTATATTTTTGCCAAATGAGTCATAAAACTTACAAATTGAGTTCTAAATCTTTTTACATTTTACCAATTGAGTTAGTTTAACCAATTTTGGTTAGAATTCATTGACGTGGACAATCGATGCTGCCATAGATAAATTTTATTGATTTTTGTAAATATTTTTGAATTTTTTGAATTTTTTTTATATTTTTATTTCATTTGTTTTCCCTCTTCTTCCACTGTCGATCGCCCAGCCTTCAATGATTGGTGAGAGGCTATGATTAGCAAGGTGTGACCTTACCAGATCCTAGTGAGGGATGACCTCACTTGCCTTGGGTGAGGCTCGCGGTCAATGAGCTCGCCCCTCACTTGCACTTCGGGTGAGGGCAAGCATCAACCTTGATCTCGCCCTCGACCTTGAGCTCGCCCTTGACCTTGAGCTCGGCCATGAGTGAGGGTAGCTTTGCTGGCCTTTAGTGAGACTTGCCTAAGGTCGCCCCTCACCAATCGTAGTCTCTTGCTGGTTGTCGGAGGCTTGGTGATTGGTACATGAAAAAGAGGGGGAAGAAAAAAATTCCAAAAATTATAATCTTTTAAAAAATTAATAAAATTTTCTATTTTTCTACTCAGTGCCCGCCATTTATGTTAGTAAATTTTGGCCAAAATGGACTCTGCTATCTGGGAAGAATTGTTACTACAAAGCTCGCGCGACCCAATCTCTGGGGGCTGACCAAGCAAAAGCCCTCCATCAAGAGCCTGTAATGATACGTGCATCAACGGATTCTTGATCTCTTAGTTACCCCCATATGCCATTGTTTGGTCACCTGCTGTCCAAGATCAAAACCTGCAGTTCTTTCATCATTTTCCTTGAGGAGTCTTTGGCAATCTTAGCCGGGGATGTCTTCCTCTACTGCTAGCCGAGTTCAATTCCGAGTGGGGGATTCGAATACTTTGAATTGGTCCATGTAATTACCGTAGATAAATTCTATAAATACACATGTTGCATTTAGAGTTTAAATTCTTACATGGTATTAGAGCATTGGCAAATGGCACGACAGAAGTGGCATGGCTGCAATTGGGCATCTCTCGATTGAAACTCTTTATCCTTTGGTGCGACAACCTAGGGGCAATGTATCTTATGATGAATCCATTTTTTCATGCTAAAACAAAGCATATCGAGGTAGACTTTCACTTCGTCTGGCATTTAGTGTCACAACGCAAACTTGAGGTTTGCTTCATATCCACACTTGATCAAAATGGTGAATATCTTCACCAAGCCTCTTACAAAGTATAGTATACCGTTATATATATGTATGTGTATATATATATATATATATATATATATATATATATATATTTGTATGTATGTATACAGGCTAGAATTTTATACAGGTTTGAAGAAATTTGGTTTGGGCTCAAGATATGAAGAAATGGGCTTCAAAAGTATTGGGCTTAAAAATTCTAAATAAGACTATTGGGCTTAAGTGGGCCCCACTTGGGCAACCTGGGCCCACCTTGTGGCCACCCACTTTAGGCCTAAGACCCAATGGGCCTTTGCCCAACCCACTTGTGAACTCTAATTTTTGGCCCATTAAATCATTTTCCGATAATTTTCAGGATTACTGATAAATTTGAGAATCAATGAGAAGTTGTCCAATAATTTATTTCAATGTCCTTGAAAGTTCTATACCCGAAATTGAATTCAAATTCACGGTTAAAATTCACCAATCACGACATTAGTGCAACCTCATTCGCAGGTGGCGTTTAGGGTTTTTGCGCGTTTAACTTGTAGTTGATAGCTTTTGAATTCTCGATCGTGCTCCTTCAAATCAGAGTAATCCTCAATTGTTTTGCAATCATGAGGGGTTGATTGCTCACCCTGAGTACAAAGTCAAAAAGAAAATTGGTTTAACGTCGTTTGTAATTAGTATCGAACTATCGGGCAACATTTAGGGGTTTTCGCGCATTTAACCATTGGTTTTAAATCCACAATCGTGCTTCTTCAAATTAGGGTAATCTTTGATTGTCATATAACATATGGGTTGATTGCTCACCCTTAGTACAAAGCAAAAAAGGAAACCGATTTAACGTCGTTCATAGTTAGTATCGAAGTCATGTTAAATCACCTGTAATATGACCTTGTACTCTAGCAAATCAATTTATTTCTATTCGCTAATTAGTATGTAGTTCAGTTCATTCCTACCCCATTCATTATCTTGCTTAGGCCCTCTAGCCTTAATGATCACTGCTCGCCCTCATAGGATCATCGTTACAAGCATCCTCGAACGACACCTCTACTAGCAAAAGTTCCTTTTTGACATGAATTAACTCATAAAGAGATTATCTGCTTTGGCTCATCTCATACTGAGCCCCACAGTTTTACCCTCGTCTGAACACCCTCAAAGTGAAGAAACTTTCTCTAGCTTGTCAATTAATGAGGTCATTCCCACAAGATCACTCATTAACACCTAAACTATGATCCATTAAGTTTTCATCATATCACAATCTGAATTTCACAAGCCATCAATTTACTATTCAACATTCTATTCACTTCAATGACATACCTAGCCCAAGGTTGTTACCTCAACCACTTGAAGATTAATGCAAACCAAACCACTTGAAGATTAATGCAAACCAATGCTTACTTATTGCACGAAAAGTTTTCGGCTACTCCTTTAAGTCTTTACTAATACCTCAAGAAGAAATCATCGACAACGCTATTTCGCCACTTCCATCTAGCATCATGGGATAATTAATTCTTAATCCACTAAGGATAAAAATAAATTTCCTTAATTCACAATCTTAATTGACCCCCGAAACAATCCAACATGAGTAAATTCATCTCTTATTTCTATTTAAGCTTACAACTTCTAAAATCAATTCATATTACACTAAATATCATCAAACAATGTCTCCAAATCTTAAGAGCAAAAACGTTTGCTACAAATTCCGAATCATGCATCGGGTAGTTCAACTTGTGAGGCCTTAATTGTCTCCCAATATAATTCACTCTAGCTTTTTACAAAATCCTAAATTTCCTAGTAACAATTTGTCCACCATAAATCTTATTAAAGATTATTGCCACTTAAGAAATCATTGCTTATGATCAAATGTCTATAGTTCCTCAAATCATCAACACTTATCTAGTTTCCGTCAAATCCAATATGCTCAATTGTCAGCACGTATAAGCAATCACTCTTCCTTATTACATTAAAATACAGTCCAATCCCTCATACGACGTGTTATTGTAAATCTCCCAGCCTCCAAATCCAAACGGTATTGTCAAAATTAGTGTGGTAGTCAGTTTATACTTAAACTTTTGAAAACTACACTTGCACCGATCGATCTGTCCATTCAATTTTATGTCATTCTTTAGCATTTGTGTCAAAGGCATCCGCTCGACCTTCCCAATTTCTATTCGTCTAACTAGTGCATGGCCCTATACTCCAGTTTAGTCATCCTAGAGTTATCGCAACCTTGGTTGCCCATTTCTAACCTCATCTTGCGACCATCTCAACATCTCAGTTCTATTCCATTTTCTATTGATCATTTTAAGTCCCACGACAACCTCTCCTAGTCAGCTCATCTTTTTCCCCACTTGTAGCCACTTCATCGATCGTCCTTATTGCCTCCACTTCCTCAATGAGGCCTTTGTCAATTTGCTTCCAGTTCAACAATATCTCCACCCTCTAAAATTTCCACAACAAACTGTCAAGATACTTTCCCTCTCCATGAAACCTTAACCAGCACTAGCCACCCTCGTGATAGACAACCAGGGTGTTCAATCTCATTTAGAAGTCTTTCCAAATCCAACTCTGACCTAAAGGACTATTTTTGATGTACAAAGATGTGAGCCACTTCAACGACTCCTACTCAGGCTGCTCCTCTCTATCTTTCCACTCCACGCCCCCTTTACTGCTTGACCAAGGCTAACTCTCAATTCTAGAAATTTTCATTTCCCTATTTTGGATCCAAGTCCAAACCTGTCTAAACCTTTTGCACTCCTTGAACGCCATCACACTCCTCAACTCTTCTCTAGACACGCTGGTGCACTCAGGTACAACTTTTTTCATCAACCAACTCTCTCTCTCTCTCTCTTCTTGCCAAGATAGGAAGAATCTACCACATGCAAACCTGATTTTGACCTCACCTACCCCTAAATTACCCTAGAATAGCACTACCCATGAAGAACAAAGCGTTTGGTTTACTTGCCTAGTTTGGTATTGCGGACAAGCACGAAATCGATGGATGGACTTTCGGATGGCGCAACTGGCTTCGATGGCCTCCTCCTACTCTTGGGATGGTTAGAGAGGCTAGCTGGAGCTGTCAGCGAGTCTCCGATGCCGGTTTTTTCTAGAGGCTTGCCTCTGTCACTGCTGGTTAGAGACGAGGAAGGGTGTAGGGTTGTGTTTTGACAAAGGAATCAGAAGAAGGGTGCATGATAGCTTATGACTTAATTTTTCTAATGGCTTATCACCTTTTTTGATTGCCTATTTCAATAGCTTATCGCCTTAATTATAATTAATTAACCTAAACATAATTAATTATAATTAATCAGGATTAATAAAATTAATTAACCTTAACCATGGTTAACTAAACTTAACCACCTATCAACCATAGTTACTTTAATTAACTGTAGAAATTAACTTAACCACTTTGTCAACCATAATTAATTAACTAACTACCTATCAACCATGGTTACTTTAACTAACCATAGTTCAACCATAGTTAATCCTAAATAATCTCTTAATCAAGATTAATTATAATCTAAACTAACCTTAAGCAAGTTTAATGGACTAATCAAGGGATTAGAAAGTAAACTCACCCGGTCACGATTCCGACACGGGCGCAACGGCGCGGCGAAGGTGATGCGTGGCTACCATTGGCATGTCAAGAAGTGGCATAGGCAAAATGGGTCTTGATGGGGTAGTTCTAGTGAGAATGTGGGGGGAGAGAGAGAGAGAGAGAGAGAGAGAGAGAGAGAGAGAGAGAGAGAGAGAGAGAGAGAGAGAGAGAGAGAGAGAGAGAGAGAGAGAGAGAGAGAGAGAGAGAGAGAGAGAGAGAGAGAGAGAGAGAGAGAGAGAGAGAGAGAGAGGTCAAAGATGATTGATGGTTTTTGGGAAATTATTGGACTTGAAGGACAAGTCTTCATATCTCTCTCTTTCCTTCATCTTTTCTCTCTCTCTCCCCTCTTGTCCCTCCAATTTCCACCTCCTCTCTCCTGGAATTTTCTCTCTCATTTGTCTCTCTTTTCCTCTTCTTTCCTTCTTGTTCTCCTTGTTGTCGCCCCTTGAATCGTCGCCCCCTTACCATCACTGCCTTGCCATGATTTGAACCACCATGCGTCCGTCATCTCACCATCTGTCTATGAGCCAACTGAGGCTGCCATTGCCGTTCTCTCTCTCTCTCTCTCTCTCTCTCTCTCTCTCTCTCCTTAAAAATTAAATGCAAGCGTCTAGAAAGGACAATTTTGTAATTTCACAAAGTATAGTATACCGTACTATAGACGTATATGGGCTGAAATTTTATACAAGCTTGAATAAATTTGGTTTGGACTCAAAATGTGGAGAAAATGGCTCAAAAAGCTATTGGGCTTGAAAATGCTAACTAGGCCTAGTAGGCTTAAGTGGGCCCACTTGGGTGGCTTGAGCCCACCTTGTGGCCACCCATTTTGGGCATGAGGGTCAATGGGCCTTTGCCTAGCCCACATCTTGTGAGCTCCAATTTTTGGCCAGTTAAATCATTTTTCAACAATTTTGAGGATTACCGATAAATTTGAGAATCGATGAGGCATTATCCAATAATCTAGTCTCAACATCCTTGTAGGTTCGATACCGAAATTGGATTGAAATTCACAATTAAAATCGACCGTCGCGACTTTAGTATGACTTAACCATCGAGCGGCATATAGGGATTTTCGCATGTGTTGATAGCTTTTCAATCCATGATTTTGCCTTTTCAAATTAGAGCGATCCCTAATTGTCATATAATCATGAGGGATTAATTGCTCACCCTGAGTAGAAAGCCAAAAAGAAAATCGATTTAACGTCATTCGCAGTTAGTATCGAAGTCGTGTGGAATCACTTGCAATCTGACTTAATACCTTTACCGAATCGATTTACTTGCATTCACTAATTAGTCTGCAACAAAGCATGGTATCATTCCTCTTTGATTCATATAGTTGAACAACCTATCACCGATTGAATTCACCGATCGTATGTGTATCGATTCTTAATTGCCTTTCCAAATAGTTATTTAACTCATGAATAGCTAGCTCAGAGTAAACGTAGGTAACAATATATTATAAAATAACAATTTCATATATTTTGAAATTGATCGAAATTAAGGACGTCACAATTAGACTAAAAAAAATCATGACTATTATATTGAAGTATTTGAATTTTTCCTTACTATTGGTGAGACCCTGCATGTAAGTCATTATAGAAATATCTACAAACACACTAAAAAATTTACATGACAAAGTTATGCACATCGAGGCATTATAATCTTCTTCTTTTTTTCATGTACAGTTCATGTATGATATTAAGCTTTCACTAGTATTTAAAATGGATCTAATTTAACACAAAGCTTTGATTCAATTATATTTCATAATTTAAACTTTCATGTTGCAGAATCTAACCATATTTTTATTTTGGAAAACCTTTGAAGAAATTTTTTTGTTTGTTTGTTTCAATCATCCCATTATTTGTATAAGTTCATAAAAGAATAAGTTCATAAAAGACAAGTGATGAGAAAAAGTGTGTTAGCATACACAACAAAAATTAAAGTCTATAAATATGAACTGTGTTAAAAATTTGTTTATGTTAAGATTTATCTAAATTCTACTTCACAATTAACACGCGAGTTTTCTCAACTATGTAGAAAAGAATTACACCTTTTTGGAGATTTCTCTTTGGAACAAAGCTAATTGCTCCAAAAAGTAAAATCTAAAAATGAAAAAGAAAACATAATGCTTTTAATTGGGAAAATTGTCCAAAAAATGATAAATCTAGCATATAATCACTAATTTAGTCCAAAACTTTTCAATTTGCCAAGTTTAGTACTAAACATTTGGTCAATATTTCGATCTACTTTATTTGGGCTAGTTTGATTGAAAATTGCTAATATTGCAACAAATTTTCCATTTTTTAATTTAATTTTTTTGCCTTTTATTTTCTTTCTTTTTTCTTCTTCATTCTTTTTCTTATTCATCTTCTGATCATTGGGGCCTCCATAATGGCTGGCGAGGGCGGTGCCGCTATCCTTGTGGCCTGAAGAGGGCCATTATGCGTTCACCTCTCTACATGCCATTGAAGATATTGTCATTTCTCGTCAATCCTTAGATCTTCAGTAACATTTTGGACCATTGGGTCACCAATCCCACCCTTGATTTTATTTCTAGTCTCAAACACATGGCTCTTGATCTATCTCGACTATTTCGAATAGTAAGTTACTCATCCTCAGTCCCTCTTTCCATGGAACCCTAGGCTTTTCTCTAACTCCGAGATCTGCAGGTTAAATTAGTGCAATGTCCATCCTCTCTTCTAGTGGTCATAAAAGGGGTTTTCTAAGCGAAAGATTCGTGGATTGGAGCCATTTGCTACGGAGAGAGGTGTCAATGAAATTGTCAGAGCATTGGCAACGATAGTGCGTCGACGAACTAGATCTCAACATCTGCCCACCATCAAATTGCTTATCTGCTACCATCAATCTCTGTGTGAAATTTGCCGGTCGTCCACTGAAGTGACGAAACTGGACGACGAAGTTTGTTATAGGCTAAAGTTACGTGAGGAGGAATTTGCAACCGGACAAGATGAACAGTAGTGTGGAAAAGGAAAAAAAAAGCTGTAAAAGGGCATGTTTAGTCATGGTCCACGTTGGAATTGGCCATGCCACGAAAGAGATTAGCACTAACTGAACCGCCCCACCTAAATTGTCAAGAAAGGCTATATTGAAAAGTTTTCAAAAGATTCAATACTGCATTGGCTAAATTAGAAAAATTATGGCCGAATGGGTATCGGCACAAGTTTTAAGTAATCTTCCGTCATTAGTGTCCTTGGATACCCACAATAAACCAGAAACAAAACTGTGACTTTTTAATTATGGTAATTATATCTTACATTGAAATAGAAAAACAAAAACAAAAAGGGAAAGTAAATAAAAATGAGAAACAAAAACTGTCTTTACCATAATTATCCAAGAAGAAAAAAATTCTTCAACTTTTTTATTTTATTGCCGAATTAGCAAATAACTTACTAGAAAATTAAAAAATGCTGAATAGACACTTATTCAATTAACTAAACAAGCATCCTTCTTCCTTCTTAAATATCGAACTCTCTACATGGTCTTTATCACTGCTCTCTCAAACAAAGAAAATGGCAAGGAAAATGTCTGAACCCTCGAAGGAAAAATTATGGCCGAATGGGTATCGGCACAAGTTTTAAGTAATCTTCCGTCATTAGTGTCCTTGGATACCCACAATAAACCAGAAACAAAACTGTGACTTTTTTAATTATGGTAATTATATCTTACATTGAAATAGAAAAACAAAAACAAAAAGGGAAAGTAAATAAAAATGAGAAACAAAAACTGTCTTTACCATAATTATCCAAGAAGAAAAAAAAATTCTTCAACTTTTTTTATTTTATTGCCGAATTAGCAAATAACTTACTAGAAAATTAAAAAATGCTGAATAGACACTTATTCAATTAACTAAACAAGCATCCTTCTTCCTTCTTAAATATCGAACTCTCTACATGGTCTTTATCACTGCTCTCTCAAACAAAGAAAATGGCAAGGAAAATGTCTGAACCCTCGAAGGTTGTTTTGAGGTCCGTATGTGTTCTCATGTTATTAGGTCGCGTGTGTCAAGCTGTCCGGACGGACCTTTTTAAGCATGCCAGGGCTAACGTTACCATCACCAATGGTTTGCCCGGCGGGGTGGCTTTGACCGTCCATTGCCAATCCAAGGAGGACGACCTCGGCGTCCAAGTGATCAACCCCAATTTGAGCTGGTCCTTTACATTCAGACCTAATGCCATTTTCCTCAACACTTTGTTTCACTGTAGCTTCGCATGGCCGAATCAACAACACAGCTTTGATATCTACGATGAAGAGCGAGATCTTAAAGACTGCGGGAGACTTTGCTTATGGAATATTATTCCAGATGGCCCAGCCCGATTTAACTTCAACTCTGGCAAATATGACCTTTTCTATCCGTGGAATTAAAACGCCCATTACGGGAACCTTGACATAATAATAGTCTCTTCCGTGTGGGTACTTCTCTTTTTGCTGAATAAAATTGATGATCTTGAAGATTTTTGATGAGATTGACGTGTATGATTTCGTACGATACCTCTACAAGCATTTGATGATTTCTTTAAGTGGGGTAAGTCGAGGAAGTTTGCCCGTTCTAATTCCTTACTTTTGGTATGACTGGCATCTAACCGAACTAAGTATGTAATCCTAGTCTGAAGGGTGAAAAAAAGTCATCACGCGATCAAGGGCGAAAGGAGAATTATACAGAATTATTAGAAATCAGGCATCCACAATTGCTTTAAGTCATTCGATGTGAAAAACGTGTAATTGGACAATTTTGGAATGAGAAGCACATGAACCGTGAAATTTGAACACGAGTGTAAACATTATACGGGAATTTAAAATTGAATGTGTTCAAATGTTTTAGGTGGTCATATATGACAAAACTGCAAACAAAATTGCATCGTAAAGGCTCAAAGTGCTCGGAAAATCCACATTTTACGACACCTTGCGTGCACGTTATAATCAATCCACACAACAAATGGTATTACCAAGGGATAATGACACAAATAATCCATAAACTTTGACCCAATGCTCAATCTGATTCCTGAAATTTCAATTTGTTCAATATGGTCCCTGATCCCTCAACTTTTGATACATATTCAAACTTGTGACGTCCAAAATATATGAAATGGTTGTTTTATCAATACACTATTAGTTACGTTTATTCAGAATTGATCACTCATGAGTTAACTAACTATTTAGAAAGGTAATTAAGGATCGATATGCATACGACCAGTGAATTCAATCAGGAATGGACTGCTCGACCGTAATAATCAAAGAAGGATGATACCACACTGTCGCAAGCCAATTAGCGAATGGAAATAATTTGATTTAGTAGAGGCATGAGGTTGGATTATGGGTGATTCGCCACAATTTCGATACTAACTACAAACGACATTGAATCAATTTCTTTTTGGTCTTGTACTCAAGGTGACTAATTGATTCCTCATGATTACATGGCAACCAAAGGTCGTCCATGTCGCGACCCCCCTCAGGGGACGGTTGGTGTGGGGAGAGACGGGGTTTAGGGATATTTACTCACGTGACAGTCCTCAGAGGGCAAGTTTTCAAAAACGGCTCGAACATATCATCGATGACAACCAAATCCACCAAGCAATCCATCAATCGCAAGTACGGGCTCTCCCAAGCCCATACCCTGCGCAACAGAGGAAAGTTTCATTTTTATATATCTAAATTGGCTCGCGGTTTGTGCCTAATAGAGACAATCGTCGATTCGGGAAGGGACCGATGATGGGGCGAAGGAATCCCATCCCACCTGATAGAAATAATTACATGGGAAAGCTGACCGCCCGAGACTAGGTCGCGAGGAAGTCATTGCATATGGTAGATTGTCATGGAAAGACAATTCAGTTTAACCCAGTAGTGGGTGGTCGTTTTGAGTTTGTGGGAAATTGAGGAGAACCCTCTGTTCTTCTGATTTCGTCACTTGAGGTAACTCGGTTGTTGGAATCTGGGTGCCAAGGGTATTTGGCATTGGTGGCAGTCACACTGGTAAAAAGGATCAAAGGTGGAGAATATTGCTGTGGTACAAGAGTACATAGATGTGTTTCTTGAGGAATTGCCGGATTGCCCTAGAGAAGGAAATTTAGTTTGTGATTGAGTTGGCCCATCGGACTAAACCAATTTCCAAGGCGCCTTGTAGGATGGCCTTGTCAGAATTGAAAGAACTGAAGGTGTAGATGCACTAGGACAAGCGTCTCTTTTGGGGAGCACCGGTATTGTTTGTAAGGAAAAATGACAGTTCGTGGAGACCGTGCATTGATTACCGACAACTTAATCAAGTGACGATTAAGAACAAGTATCCATTGCCAATGATTGATGATTGTGTTCATTGACACAATCATCAATCATAAGAGACACCTGAGATCAGTACTGTAGACCTTGAGAGAACATGAGCTGTATGCCAAGTTTAGCAAGTGCGAGTTTAATTATCTCGCATGGCATTTTTAGGGCATGTAATTTCAAGTGAAGGGATCGCCGTTGACCCGACTAAGATCGAGGCGATCATGAATTAGCCGAGACCTACGGTAACTGAGATTCGAAGTTTCTTGGCATTGGCGGGATATTACAGATGTTTCATGGAGAAGTTTCTTTGCGATAGCCATGCCATTGATGAGGTTGTTAAAGAAAGATGAGAGGTTTGATTGGATGGACAAGTGCGCGTAGTTTCCAAGAGCTCAAGAGTAAATTGACTACCGCACCTGTTCTGACAATACCGTTTGGTCCTAGTGGGTACGAGATCTACAGTGATGTGTCGTATAAAGGACTAGGCTGCGTGTTAATGCAACATGGCAAGGTGGTTGCATACGCATCCCGACAGTTAAGGCTTCACGAGCTTAACTATCCGACGTATGATTTGGAATCAGCGGTGATCATCTTTTCCTCATGTTCAACAATGATGGATGGAACTTCTTAAGGATTGTGATTACAAGATTTTATATCATCTAGGGAAAGCGAATAAAGTGGCAGATGTGCTCAGTTGAAAGTCAACAATTGCACAAATGAGGGTACGAGAATGGATTCTCTTGGAGGGAGTCGAGGACTCAGATTTTAAATTTGAGGTCGGCTATCTTCCTAGTCTAATGGCCACTCTCAAGGTGGAACCCGAGATGCAAAGTAGGATTAAGAGTGCCAAGCGACAGATCCTGAAATTCTTAAGATCGTGCAGATGGATCAGGCAAAGAGGAAAGCAGACTTTCAAGTGTCCGAGGATGGGACGTTAAGGTTTCGAGGACGATTGTGTGTTCTGAAAGATGTAGAACTTATAGAAGTAGTCTTGTCGGAAACTCATCGTAGTTGAGATTCTCGAGTGAAAGTGGGAACATATTATGATGGATTTTGTGATAGGATTGCCAAGGAGTCAGCGAGGCAATGACTCGATTTGGGTAGTAGTTGACAGATTGATGAAGTCAGCTTACTTCGTTGCGGTAAGAAAAGATTTTACGTTGGATAGGTATGCGGAATTGTACATACGTCAGATTGTATGCATTCATGGAGTTCCAGTGACAATCACATTTGATCGTGATCCTAAGTTTGTGGCAACTTTCTGGAAAAGTTTGTAGTTAACCTTGGGGACGAAACTGCAGTATAGTACGGCGTACCATCCGCAGACGGTCGATCAATCAGAAAGGATTCGAAGAAGTATTCGAAAGCTTTTAGTGCGATAAATGACATTTGGTTTGCACTAATTTTCATGTGGTTGAGGCGAATTCTTGGTTTGGTTATTAAATGGACATGAAAGGAATATTGAAAGAAAAATCAGTGGTTTGTGGAATTCGGATAGCAGTTCGATGGAAATTCAGTGAATCAGATTTCAAGCGTCGATAAGTGACCCCGTGGAAATGAACTCATGGGTTGACGAGCTAGAGAAAGTTTTGCACTTTGAGATGCTCGGACGAGGTTAAAACCGTGAGGTTTGGTATGGGATAGGCCAAAGCGAATAATACCTCGGTGACATGGTGCATATCAAAAATGGACTAGTAGTGGTGCAGTTTGAAGATGCCCATAACGACTGATCCAATGAGGGTGAGGAGTGGTCGTTGGGGCTAGAGTGCCTGAGCAAGGAGCGTAGGCTTCTAGGATGTCGAAAGAGGCAGAAATGAACTGAACTACGCACTATGCAAAAAGAGAGTGCTTGTGGGATAAGATTTTATCGGAATGGTGTAGCCGTAATATGATCAAGTTTGTGGAATTTCAATTTATGGAACGAGGTCAGAGAATTGGGAATTGCTGGTTCAAAATTCGGTTTAGCAATTGTTGAATACAGTTCAGATTATCAGAGACAGACTAAAGACAACTCAGAATCGTCAATGGAGTTATGCATATAAGAATCGTAGGTCGTTGGAGTTTAAGGTAGGCGATCATGTGTCTCTGAAAGTATCGCCGATGAGGGGTACTTCCAGATTTGGCAAGAAAGGAAAGTTAAGTCCGAGGTATATTAGATCTTTTGAAATTTTGGAAAAGATCGGGGTTTTAGCGTACGTCTTGCGTTGCCATCGAAACTTGCTCAAGTACATGATGTTTTCCACGTGTGCATGTTGAGAAAGTATGAACCAAACCCGACTCATGTTTTGAATTTTGAGAAACTGGATGTAGACGACAAGTGTCATACGTGGAGAGGTCGATACAGATAGAGGAGCGGAAAGAGCAAGTACTTCGAAACAAGTCTATGGCCTTGGTTAAGGTGATTTGGCAGCATCACGGAATAGAGAGAGCTGTAAGGGAAAAGTGAGGAAGTGATGAAGCATTAACACCCCCATCTTTTGAGGATTTGTTTGCGATTGCAAATTTCGAGGATAGAATTTTTGTAAGGGGGGAAGAATTGTGACGTCCTGAAATTCGAGCCCTTTGAGGGATGAGTGAACGTGAATTTCGCCAATGCATTGTTAGTTGATTTCGCTCGGACCCAATCATTTCCAAGATACTGACCTTGAGGGGAAAGGCTACTGAGGACAGAACTCATGCGACTAAAGAACTTGACCTGGAGACGACGGGTGATTCCATCCACGGTTATTGAACTCACGAACGGCCCTATGTCGATCCTTGATAATCGTGTACTTTGAAATAAGAATCTATCATTCTCAATTTCATGTTGTCAAGGACGTCCATGTGTCGAGAAGTCTTGAACGTGGTTTGACACGAGTCGATTATGCGTGAATCCTCGAAGCCGCCTGTCAGTCTGAATTATACCAAAATGACATTTGGGCGAAATTGACAAGGCATGAGAATCCAAAATTGGACTTCGAATTTTATGGAACGTCGTCCGGGATGGACTTTTGGACGATACTTCCTTGACAGTCGACAGTGTCGGTTGAGCCGAGTTTTTGGGAAAGGGATTTTGGACCGAGAAACCGAGCCTACGAGGACGTGGGCCGAGCAAGAATAGTGTGGGCCACATGCCCAAGGTGGGATGGCCACTGTGGAAGACCGAGACAAGCAAACGAGCCCGTTGGACCAAACCGAACATTTACCCTTCCAAGCCCATTGTTTAAACTTGAGCCGATTCGAGCCCAACAAATTCCCGAGCCCGTTCCTATTCATTTTCCAGCCCGTTTCCTAGGTCCACCTTTCATTTTCAGCCCAAGGGCACATTGGGAAATGTGCAAGGTGGAAATGACCAAAATGCCCTTAGATATTTTGGAGAAAAGTCAAAAAAGAAGAGAGAGAAGATGATGTCATTTGGTTGGGATTTGAAGCAAGCATTTATGGCATTGATGAGGCCTATCTCCAGCCCTCACTTCACTCTTTCTCTCCTCTTCATCTTCTCCAAAATCGCAGCCCCTCTCTCCTCTTGCTTCCCTTGCCTTCCTGCAATTTCAGTTTGACCTTCCACCGAAAATTGAGTTGTTCATGCCCTTCCCTCTGCATGTTTCCTTTTCTTTCCCCCTCCCCATGTCTCTCTTCTCTCTTTGCCCCTCTACCCATTTCTCATGTCTAACCCCCCCCCACAAAATCTCTCACCCACGGTTTGTCTCACATCTCACCCCTCATCTCACTGCTCAACCATTCGTTGTCGCCGTTCGTTTGTGCACGCTAGACCGCCGCATGCTGCCGTAGCCAAGCCATGCTACTCGTTTGTGAGTCGCATGTCTATTTGCCCAAGCCACCATCACCTCCCTCCCTCTCGGTTGCCCTTGCTAAACTGGAAACCACCCTCCATTGCGAGATCCATTTTTGCCGGCGCCACCCTTGCTGTTCCGGACGTAGCCACGCATCACTCGCATTGCCGTCGTCATGCTCGTGTTGCCGAAATCGCTAATCGATGAGTTAATTTCCTAATACCTCAATTAGGAGGTCAATCTTACATTAGGGGTAGATTAATTAGCCTTAATCTTGGTTAGTGGTAATGGTGGTTAATTATGCTTAAATGTTAGTTAGATGCACTAAAATTGTTTAGTGTAGATTAATTAAGTTTAACTATGTTTAATGCTAATTAATTAGTAGTTGTCGATTAGCATTATTTTACTATAATTATTTATTTATAGAAATAATTAATTTATTGCATGGTAATTGATTAATTTGGTAATAATTAATTATGATTAATTTTGTTGGTAGTATTAATTATGGAGATAACTAATTATGATTATTTTGTGGTCGATAAATTATTTGGTGACAATTTATTATTACAAAAATAATTAATCAAGATAATGAAATTTGTGACAATTAATTATTATGGGAATAATTAATTAGGACTTATCTTGTGGTGATTAATTATTTATGGAAATAATTAATTATGATTAGTTGGTGGTAATTAATTCTCTGTAGTAATAATTCATTATGAATAATTTATGTTTTTGAGGATTAATTATTTATGGAAATAATTACTTGTATTATAAACTGAATTTATACACATTCATTGTGGTTGGAAGCTTGTTGTCTTAGAAATATGAATGTTGGGTTATATGCTTCAAGTTATGTTTTAAAGAGATTGTCGGATAAAGTGAGCAAGTTTGTATGAAACTTGCAATAAACCTATTGTGTGAGCACAAACTAGGGTTACATTTGTTAAGGATGAGAAGTGCAATGAATTTGAGTGGCTGAGATGTTCGCATGATCACCTAATGAAAACCCGTTACCCTTGTCTGATATAGGTGTGCCATTCATGGTTGTGATAATACCCACGTTTGACAACGAGTGTGCCATTTGTGGCCGTGATGAAACCCCTGTGACTGACAACTAGGGAGTTCAATCTCATTTAGAAGTCTTTCCAAATCCAACTCTTGACCTAAAGGACTATTTTTGAAGTACCAAGATGTGAGCCACTTCAACGACTCCTACTCAGGCCACTCCTCTCTATCTTTCCACTCCACGCCCCCTTTGCTGCTTGACCAAGGTTAACTCTCAATTCTGTAAATTTTCATTTCCCTGTTTTAGATCCAAGTCCAATCCCGTCTAAACCTTTTGCACTCCTGAACTCCATCACACTCCTCAACTCTTCTCTAGACGCGCCGGTGCACTCAAGTACAACTTTTTTCATCACCCAACTCCCTCTCTCTCTCTCTCTCTCTCTCTCTCTCTCTCTCTCTCTCTTCGTGCCAAGATAGGAAGAATCTACCACATGCAAACCTAATCTTGACCTCACCTACCCCTAAATTACCCTAGAATAGCACTACCCATGAAGAACAAAGTGGTTGGTTTACTTTCCTAGTCAGGTATTGCAGACAAGCACGAAATTGGCGGATGGACTTTCGGATGGCGCAACTGGCTTCGATGGCCTCTCCTGCTCTTGGGATGGTTGGAGAGGTTAGCTAGAGCTATCGATGAGTCTCCAATGTTGGTTTTCTCTAGAGGGTCGCCTCTGTCACTGCTGGTTAGAGACAAGGAAGGGTGCAGGGTAGTGTTTCGACAAGGGAATCAGAAGAAGGGCCAAACAAGAGTTGTGACTACTAAACATTTAAGGAGAATAAAATAAAAGTGGTAGTTCTTTGCATCTCCACCTAGCATCCATGTGCGGTAAAATTCCTTTGGCAGGCACCCCTTGACCATTTTAACCACACCAAAGAAAGGAAAAAGGGCTGGCTTATATAAGTGGATCTTTCTAGCATGGTCCTTTACTTAAGGAAGTCTTAAAATCATTTCTTTTCATAAGGTTTCAATTTCCTTGAAGCATAAGCTATGACCTTTCATGTTGCATCAAGACACAATCGAGTCCCTGATAAGAAGTATCCCTATACACCATGAATCCACCAAACCCTGAAGGTAGGGTTAGTATTGGTGCTGAGGTTAGCCTTCTCTTAAGCTCTTGAAAACTTTGTTCACACTCATTATTCCATTCCATCTATCCATTGTTCTGCTTTTTCAGGACTTTCCATTCCAGTAAACTTGGATGGTTTCAATTTCAAAAATTACTCCACCAACCCTTAGGTGCAACTCTAGGTTGCTATTGGGCTATCTTTCCATCAAAGCCTTTATATTGGCAAGCATGTAAAATATACTCCATTGGGGGTTCCATCCTACAAGTAGTGGTTTTTGTCCTTGTTGGAGAAGATCTTCCTAATCTTACTACATCTCCTTACGGAGTACTTCGTGTACCACTAATCGACTAATAAGTAACATACTGTACATACGTTTCCAGAATCTAATTTCTCAAGCCATATGATGAGAAAGCTTCGTATATGTTTCTAGTATAGGTAACATATACATGTTACTGAAACATGCAGGTAACTTACAATCGTTACCAACAATCTCACAAGTAACAACTAGTTAGCCGTTTTCAAAGCGAATCAAACAGGTGCACTTAGTGTCTTACATTACGTGCGTTCATCCTATCTCCTTTTATTACTAGCACACCTTATCACTTCAAACAATGATACCATATTGTGACATCCCTAGATGTCCAAATAGATATTGTTACCTAATTGCTGGTCAAATGACTCCTTAGGGGTTCTCGTGATGCCAGGTAGGGTGGGAGAGGTTCAGAGTGGAGTATCGTCTCCCTCCAGGTGATGATTGCAACAAGTTATCAAACTAAATGTGGTTATGGATATTTTATGTCTTGTTTGAGTTACCAATCCACTATTTTCTGAGGAATTACTTTCTGACCTACTGTGTCGATTTTGAGAAGATTCTCAGGCAAGTTGATTTAAAATGATTTCACATAACTTATATTTTGGGGAGCTTTGTCACCTATACGATGATCAATTTATATAGTATAGATTGGTAGACATTTTACTTGCTGAGATTTATTCTCATTTATTGTTGATTATCACTTTTCAGATCAATAGCATTTCTGGGACATGATAGTGATTTTGGGAGGATGGTGGAAGGCAATTAGGTAACAATATCTATTTGAACATCTAGGGATGTCACACCATTCTTCCTGTTGGGTAGAATGGGATATTTTTCTCTTGTCATTGGCCTCTTCCTAGGCTAATAATTATCCGTATAAGATGCAAACCGCGATCCAGATGTGGCTGCTTTTACTATCATGTTTTTTTCAACTAGCTAGGCCTCTTCATACCATTCATCAAAATCATTCCAGTTCAGGGGCACCAATTAACTTTTACTTTTCAGTCTCAAACCACACCTAAATTTCTTGGCTTGGACTACCAGTTTCTCAATCATTCTCAAAGCATGTTTCGAGAGCTTTGTAAACTTAGCCTCCTATTACCCGACCGACAAATTATTCTAACAAAGTTGCAAGAATTCAACCATCTTTGCTCTCGTGTGCATTTGGAAAAGTATTTTCCATTAAACATTTTAACAATGGCACCCACTCTAGGGTCACACCTTTTGAAAAAACCCCTTACTTCAGTAAATTTCCACCGATCACTAGCGTTACCTTGCAATTAGTACTCCACCTGGGTTATCTTTTCTTCCTTCGAGCACTCCACTAGTGTGAAGACTTTCTCTAGTTCCTTGATCCAGAGAATTGCTATCTCAAGATAACCCGTCCCAGTGAACTTGCACGGCTCCAACTCTAGGAACTATTCAACTAACTTAGGCATTGACTGTTCGCCAATCTCATTTCTAGCCAAAGGGATTTCACTAGGCACGACAACAACAACAGCTATAACAGAAACAACTTAAGTCTGAGCTTGCTGCACCCTATCATATCTTTCCAAAGCTTATAATGCAAACAAGACCCGATCTAGCCTAGGATCCCCTAGTGCTTTACCTTTAGCACCTACTTGACCTTGAGCTGCCCTTCTTGGATCAAGATTCTTCATCTTGTAGGATTCTCATAGAACTACTTTCTAATTTCCTCAAAGAATTAAAAATCATGAACAACCTGCTTACAACAAAAAATCCTATGAGCAATCACAAGCATATGAAATAAATGTATTTCCTATCTAAGTATCTAATAACCTATTGCGCCTTATGACTCTAGGTGTTGACCGAGCTTTGATACCAAAATCGACAAGGATGTCACTCCTTGACCCATGAGCTCATGATAACCCCTATTCACTTTGGTCAAATGAATACGACGTCCTAGAATGTGTCGTCGACCATTTTTTTTATCTTTCAGTTTTACGCATGCGGAAGCAATCAAATAAACACCCAACCAATCAACCATAACAGAGATAGTAGAAAGACTAATAATAACAGAAGCAAAATCATTTTTATTTTTCTACTAATTAACCCTAGGAAATTTATATAGAAGCCCTTCAGTCGGGCAACTTAACCATTAGTCATCCAAAGATACTAGGCAGGGTTAATCTACTTCATTCGATCGTTAGGCACATGATCTTACTACCTTCAACGACATGCTCCACCACTATCATATCCATGGTGATAGAGTGTCATAACTATGGACTTGAAAAATGGTTAACAACAACCGGTGATATATATATATATCTTATTGAGTTACAGTCCTAAGTCTTGGTTAGGATATCAACTTGCCTCGTGGTTGCTAAACATGAAACCATATATCGACAACAAATCAATAGCAAAGCGACACTCGCTTTGCCTTAGCTATAAATGTGATCTAACCGGTAAACCCCATAATAAACCCCACAATAAACATTCATTAGTCAATTTGACTTGTAAGCATTCTTACTTTGCCATTGCACATACCCTGCATAGTAGAAATTTATGTGTGCCATAAACAATGCAAACAACATTCTCATCACCACAATAACAAACCCACAGTCGAATCAACTTGTAGGCAACTTTACCTGGCAACAGCCATACCATGCATGGTATAAACTCATGTGTGTCATGATTAGTACAAACAAACTAATGCATAATCAGAACATATAATAATATATTTTCCATGCATCCTAAATTCACACGTGTTTTGATTATTGTGCAAACACAAGGGCCACAACCGAACTCCTGTCGGTGTTTTTGGGCTTAACTAAGCATTGTCCTTCCTCGTTAGGCATGATTATGTCTAGAACCCTTGCTCAATCAACATTCTCAAATGAACATCGATTTGGCCTCAACCGTGACACTGCATTCGGACTCTAGCAGGGCATTCCGATAAATTGGACTTCGTCCCCCAAACTCTCGGTAGGGTGACAGATTACTTATGTGACTACACGAGCACACCACATCAATTAATTTTAATTTATTTCTATGCATTAACCAATGCAAATGTGGTGTGTACTCAACATAATAAACCATTGCATATATTTCATATAAAAATATTGGAAAATATTTGTATGTTATCATATAATTATTGAAAACTTGTTAAATTCTGCATGCATTTTTTTCACATACTGGCCTCATTTAAATTGCAAAACTTGACATATACACCTAGGGTTTTCGCTTTATATGTCCATATAAACCCTTATAAAAATTACTACTCTGGATTTCATATGAGGTAAACATTTTTCAAGGCAAAGCAAGCATAAAGTAGCATGATACATATAGGAAAGCATCATATAACTTAAGCATAATTCATGGAACAAATAGCACTCATCACTTCATGGTAATAGCCTATCAATTATTTCCTGATAAGTTATCGCTTAACTAGCGATAGCCTATCAATAAATTCCAATAGCTTATAAGCCCTTTGGTGATAGCTTATCACTTAATTTTTCTAATGGCTTATCACCTTTTTTGATTGCCTATCGCAATAGCTTATTGCCTTAATTATAATTAATTAACCTAAAACATAATTAATTATAATTAATCATGATTAATAAAATTAATTAACCTTAACCACGGTCAACTAAACTTAACCACCTATCAACCATGGTTACTTTAATTAACTGTAGTAATTAACATAACCACCTGTCAACCATGGTTAATCAACTAACCACCGATCAACCATGGTTACTTTAACTAACCATAGTTCAACCATAGTTAATCCTAAATAATCTCACAATCAAGATTAATTATAATCTAAACTAACCTGTTGACACCTAAAATTTGACCTAACTTGTGGCTATATTTGCAGGCTGACTTGACCCTTAAGCAAAACTAGCATTGCATGATTTTATATCACAAGAATGATACTTTTGGTTGATGTTTTTTATGGGAAATATGTTCAGCCTAATAAGAGACCATGAACCTTGCCCATAATATGAGGAAGGGGATAGATAAATTGCACACGCGAGGATAGAAAATTCGGAAGGAAATCAATTGGATACTAGGGGGTCGCAATTTCCACAAAAAATCTTCTCTCCAATAAATTTTGGAGGAATTCATGGGATAAGACGGACAAAATGGAAAAGGAAAACATTTGAGGAAAGTGTGGGCTATGGAAACTTACAAAAGGAAGCTAATGAGTTGGAAAATAAGAGGGGATCAATCTGATTGGCTATGCAAGGAAGGTGGGAATCCATGTCAGCCATTCTTGTTCTGATGGATATTTGGATTTTGGTAAATAAGGATCCAAATTTCTGATTAAGAATCGAGAGCAAAAAATTAGGTGAACAGGAAGGCAGGAAATTTGACAAGGGAAGGAATCAAGATGCTCGGGTCTAAATATCTTACATGAAACAAGAAAGATTGAGCTAGCCACAAAATCGCGTACCAATTTGCAGAGCATGAATTAAGTCAATGAGAAAAGGAAACTCAGAAATTGCCCATAAAACGAGACGCTTGGGGCCATTATAAAAGGAGGGGAGAAGAGCACGAAGGGGATCATCAATTTTCTCATCACCATACAAAGCTCTCTCATGATTTCACAATGTTGTGGTGCCTTGCACACAACACAACGCAGTCCATTTCTTGAGTCCTCAGTCTTCAGACGAGTCTCCAATAGCGGCTACAAAAGCTTTGCCATCACTGAAGATCTCCATCATTGATCATTGCTGCTGTTCACTGCTGATTTGCTGTTGGTCGCTACTATTTTGCCAACGTTCATTGCCACTCCTGTGCATCATTATTGCTACATTGTTGCTGGTCATTGCCACCACATCCCTTTAGTTGCTTCCTATAATATCGTGCTTCCGGTTTGTGCCAATCTCTCTTAGTTTACTCAAACTAAGAAACCTTGTGATAGGGATAATAGCATTTTTTTAAATGTTCAGGTCCATAATTTTTTTTATGATCATGATCGTTGGACGTTATTTTATTGTTTGCTCAATTGCTTGGTCATATTTTACACATTAATGGTGTAATATTACAATATCCAGCAAAGGTTGTATGCAAAACATTTTTTTAAAATAAGGAGAAAATGTACAAGTTCTCAAACTCATGATTTTTGGTTCGCAGAAGTAAAATGTACTCCCACATTTTACTTGGGTGTCTAATCGACCCAAAACCAATTAGTGACGGCTCCAATAGGTAAGATAAATATCATGGTTGAATTGAATACCAAGTTGCGATTTGTAGGACTTGGGAGAGTCCGTGCTAAGCACTACGTTTAGTAATCCATTAACCTCCTTCGGGAAGGTCGTGACATAACCTTAAGCAAGTTTAATGAATTAATCAAGGGATTAGAAGGTAAACTCACCCGGCAACGATTCCAACGACACAGGCGCGATGGCGACGACGACGGCGAAGGTGACGCATGGCTACCATTGGCACGTCAAGAAATGGCACCGGCAAAATGGGTCTTGATGAGGCAGTTCTAGTGAGAACATTTGGGGGGGGAGAGAGACGAGAGAGAGAACGGCAACGGCAGCCTCGGGTGGCTCATAGACAGATGGTGAGGCAATGGGCGCATGGTGGTTCAAATAGTGGCAAGGCGGTGATGGTAAGGGGGCAACGGTTCAAGGGGAAACAACAAAGAGAACAAGAAGGGAAGAAGAGGAAAAGAGAGACAAATGAGAGAGAAAAGAGAGGAGAGAGGGGGCGGAAATTGGAGGGACAAGAAGGGGGAGAGAGAGAGAGAGAGAAAAGTTGAAGGAAATAGAGAGATATGAAGACTTGTCCTTCAAGTCCAATAATTTCCCAACAACCATCATCATCTTTGACTTCTCTCTCTCTCTCACTCTCTCTCTCTTTGTCCTTAAAAATTAAATGCAGGCATCTAGAAAGGGCAATTTTGTAATTTCACAAAGTATAGTATACCATACTATACATGTATACCGGCTAGAATTTTATACAAGCCTAAATAAATTTGGTTTGGACTCAAATTGTGGAGAAAACGGCTCAAAAAGCTATTGGGCTTGAAAATGCTAAATAGGCCTAGTAGGCTTAAGTGGGCCCACTTGGGCGGCTTGAGCCCACCTTGTGGCCACCCATTTTGGGCATGAGGGCCAATGGGCCTTTGCCTAGCCTGCTTCTTGTGAGCTCCAATTTTTGGCCCGTTAAATCATTTTTCAATAATTTTTACGATTACCAATAAATTTGAGAATCAATGAGGCATTATCCAATAATCTAGTCTCAACATCCTTGTGAGTTCGGTACCCAAAATTGGATTGAAATTTGCAATTAAAATCGACTAGTCGCGACTTTAGTATGACCTAACTATCGGGCATCATTTAGTGATTTTCGCGTGTGTTAATAGCTTTTCAATCCATGATTTTGACTCTTCAAATTAGAGCGATCCCCAATTGTCATATAATCATGAGGGATTAATTGCTCACCCTAAGTAGAAAGCCAAAAAGACAATCGATTTAGCGTCGCTTGCAATTTGTATGGAAGTCATGTGGAATCACCCGCAATCCAACCTAATACCTTTACTGAATCGATTTACTTGCATTCGCTAATTTAGTCTACAACAGCATGGTATCATCCCTCTTTGATTCCTATAGTCGAACAACCTATCCCTGATTGAATTCACTGATCGTATGTGTATCAATTCTTAATTGCATTTCCAAATAGTTATTTAACTCGTGAATAGCTAGCTCAGAGTAAACGTATCTAACAGTATATTGATAAAATAACAATTTTGTATATTCCGAAATGGATTGAAATTTAGGACGTCACAATTAGACTAAAAAAATACCAAGACTATTATATTGAAGTATTTGAATTTTTCCTTACTATTGGCGAGACCTTGCATGTAGTCGTTTTAGAAATATCTACAAACACACTAAAAAATTTACATGACAAAGTTATGCACATCGAGGCATTATAATCTTTTTTTTTTCATGTATAGTTCATGTATGATATTAAACTTTCACTAGTATTTAAAATGGATCTAATTTAACACAAAGCTTTGATTCAATTATATTTCATAATTTAAACTTTCATGTTGCAGAATCTAACCATATTTTTATTTTGGAAAATCTTTGAAGAATTTTTTTGTTTGTTTGTTTCAATCATCCCATTATTTGTATAAGTTCATAAAAGACAAGTGATGAGAAAAAGTGTGTTAGCATACACAACAAAAATGAAAGTCTATAAATATGTACTGTGTTAAAAATTTGTTTATGTTGAGTTTTATCTAAATTCTACTTCGCAATTAACGCACAAGTTTTCTCAACTATGTAGAAAATAATTACACTTTGGAGATTTCTCTTTGGAGCAAAGCTAATTGCTCCAAAAAAGTAAAATCTAAAAATGAAAAAGAAAAAATAATGCTTTTAATTTGGAAAATTGTCCAAAAAATGATAAATCTAGCATATAATCACTAATTTAGTGATTCGTGGATTGGAGCCATTTGCTATGGAGAGAGGTGTCAATGAAATTGTCAGAGCACTGGCATTTGGTCAATTTTTCAATGTACTTTATCTAGGTCAGTTTGATTGAAAATTGATAATATTGCGACAATTTTTCCATTTTTTAATTTTTCCTTTAATTTTATTTCTTTTTTCTTCTTCATTCTTTTTCTTATTCACCTTCTGGTCATTGGGGCCTCCATAATGGCTGGCGAGGGTGGTGCCGCTATCCTTGTGGCCTTAAGAGGGCCATTATGCCTTCACCTCTCTGCATGCTATTGAAGATAGTCATTTCTCGTCAATCCTTAGATCTTCAGTAACATTTCGGACCATTGGCTCGCCAATCCCACCCTTGATTTTATTTCTAGTCTCAACATATGGCTCTTAAATATCGAACTCTCTACATGGTGTTTATCACTGCTCTCTCAAACTAAGAAAATGGCAAGGAAAATGTCTGAACCCTCGAAGGAAAAATTATGGCCGAATGGGTATCGGCACAAGTTTTAAGTAATCTTCCGTCATTAGTGTCCTTGGATACCCACAATAAACCAGAAACAAAACTGTGACTTTTTTAATTATGGTAATTATATCTTACATTGAAATAGAAAAACAAAAACAAAAAGGGAAAGTAAATAAAAATGAGAATCAAAAACTGTCTTTACCATAATTATCCAAGAAGAAAAAAATTCTTCAACTTTTTTATTTTATTGCCGAATTAGCAAATAACTTACTAGAAAATTAAAAAATGCTGAATAGACACTTATTCAATTAACTAAACAAGCATCCTTCTTCCTTCTTAAATATCGAACTCTCTACATGGTCTTTATCACTGCTCTCTCAAACAAAGAAAATGGCAAGGAAAATGTCTGAACCCTCGAAGGTTGTTTTGAGGTCCGTATGTGTTCTCATGTTATTAGGTCGCGTGTGTCAAGCTGTCCGGACGGACCTTTTTAAGCATGCCAGGGCTAACGTTACCATCACCAATGGTTTGCCCGGCGGGGTGGCTTTGACCGTCCATTGCCAATCCAAGGAGGACGACCTCGGCGTCCAAGTGATCAACCCCAATTTGAGCTGGTCCTTTACATTCAGACCTAATGCCATTTTCCTCAACACTTTGTTTCACTGTAGCTTCGCATGGCCGAATCAACAACACAGCTTTGATATCTACGATGAAGAGCGAGATCTTAAAGACTGCGGGAGACTTTGCTTATGGAATATTATTCCAGATGGCCCAGCCCGATTTAACTTCAACTCTGGCAAATATGACCTTTTCTATCCGTGGAATTAAAACGCCCATTACGGGAACCTTGACATAATAATAGTCTCTTCCGTGTGGATGTACTTCTCTTTTTGCTGAATAAAATTGATGATCTTGAAGATTTTTGATGAGATTGACGTGTATGATTTCGTACGATACCTCTACAAGCATTTGATGATTTCTTTAGGTGGGGTAAGTCGAGGAAGTTTGCCCGTTCTAATTCCTTACTTTTGGCATGACTGGCATCTAACCGAACTAAGTATGTAATCCTAGTCTGAAGGGTGAAAAAAAGTCATCACGCGATCAAGCGCGAAAGGAGAATTATACAGAATTATTAGAAATCAGGCATCCACAATTGCTTTAAGTCATTCGATGTGAAAAACGTGTAATTGGACAATTTTGGAATGATAAGCACATGAACCGTGAAATCTGAACACGAGTGTAAACATTATACGGGAATTTAAAATCGAATGTGTTCGAATGTTTAGGTGGTCATATATTGTGACGTCTTGAAATTCGAGCCCTTTGAGGGATGAGTGAACGTGAATTTCACCAATGCATTGTTGGTTGATTTCGCTCGGACCCAATCATTTTCGAGATACTGACCTTGAGGGAAAAGGCTACTGAGGACAAAACTCGTGCGACTAAAGAACTTGACCTGAGAAAACGACTCGATCGTGAGACTTGCGTGAGGACGATCCTGTAGTCATGCAGGGCGGTTTTAGGGACGAATAGAAGTCGATTCGCGGATTGAAATAATGAGACAACGGGTGATTCCGTCTATTGTTATTGAACCCGCGAACGGCCCTATGTTGATCCTTGATAATCATGTACTTTGAAATAAGAATCCATCCTTCGTAATTTCATGTTGTCAAGGACGTCCATGTGTCGAGAAGTCTTGAACGTGGTTTGGCACGAGTCCGTTACGCGTGAATCCTCTAAGCTGCCTGTCAGTTTGAATTATACCAAAATGACATTTGGGCGAAATTGACAAGGCATGAGAATCCAAAATTGGACTTCGAATTTTAGGGAACGTCCTGGATGGACTTTTGGATGATGCTTCCTTGACAGTCGACAGTGTCGGTTAAGCCAAGTTTTTGGGAAAGGGATTTTAGATCGAGAAACCGAGCCTACGAGGACGTGGGCCGAGCAAGAATAGTGTGGGCCACACGCCCAAGGTGGGATGGCCATCGTGGAAGATCAAGACAAGCAAACGAGCTCGTTGGACCAAACCGAGCATTTACCCTTCCGAGCCCATTGTCTAAACCTGAGCCGATTCGAGCCCAACAAATTCCCGAGCCCGTTCCTATTTATTTTCCGGCCCGTTTCCTAGGCCCGCCTTTCACTTTCAGCCCAAGGGCACATTGGGAAATGTGCAAGGTGGAAGTGACCAAAATGCTCTTGGATATTTTGGAAAAAAGTCAAAAAGGAAGAGAGAGAAGATGATGTCATTTGGTTGGGATTTGAAGCAAGCATTTATGGCATTGATGAGGCCTATCTCCAGCCCTCACTTCACTCTCTCTCTCCTCTTCATCTTCTCCAAAATCGTAGCCTCTCTCTCCTCTTGCTTCCCTTGCCTTCCTGCAATTTCAGTCTGACCTTCCACCGAAAATCGAGTTGTTCATGCCCTTCCCATTTGAATGACGTCTCGTGCCACCCACCATTTTGTTTGGAAGAGAATTTCCGTTCAGATAGCATTGACCGATCACCAGAAAGAGCCTCCGGCCGATCTGTACAGCAGCCGGAAGCCGGCTGTTGTCGAACCGTCACTGTAGCGCTTGCTGCTGTTCTATTTCGCCTTTGCTGCTGTTTCCCTCTTGTTTCGACCCAACTGCCGCCCATACCAGCCACTAGCAACTCCCCCTTGACCCCCTGGAACCGTTGTTCGCCGACCCGCCGCTCGTCGGAGCTCCGGCCAAGCCGTTTTGCTCCGATTAGCCCCTGTCCTCCTCCTGCAGTGCTATTTCTTGAAGTTCAGTGGGGAATCCGAGTTGGTTGCTGCTGTGTTGAGCCCGAGACCGCCTTGGAGTGTCGTGGGAGAGGTCCTCGGGTGGCGGGTTCGTCACCGCTGCCGCATCCGTGTTGTTGGCCCGCTTAACGGGTGAGTTTAGCCCTTAATCCATAGTTAGTGCCTAAACCTTCTTAGGGTTAGGTTAATTAGTGTTAATGCTGGTTTAGGAGGGTTAATTAAGTTGCATTAGCCCTAAGATAGGTGGTTAGATAGGTGATTAAGATTAGCTTAGCTTAATCATGCTTAATTATGTTTAATTGTGCTTATTTGTGGATTATGTGATAATTAAGCTTGTTTAGCTTAATTGATTGATTAATTTGTGTTTAATCAATGTTTTGTTTAATTTTTGAATTTAATATATTATTAATTGAATTTCGGAAATTACTGTTCACGGATTACTGTTCACGGCACTGTTCATCCAGAAGTGAAATTGTGCATGATTTCATGTGCCTTGATCATATGAAGTGAATTGGATGTGGCATTGCATAAGCATCCACTTGAATCATGTGATTTTCACAAAAAAAAAAAAGAAAATTGTTTGTTCGAGGGACACCGGAAATAGACCGCTTTTATGAGAAAGGTGGGAGAAATGGTTTGTCCGAGGGACACCGGAAATGGACTGCTTTTGAGAGAAATAATTTGAGGTTTCATATGCAAGCATGTGTGCATTAGCTAATGCTCAAAGATAATAAGTGGGTTGTGATTGTATGCTTGCGTGATCACTAAATTGAAACCGTGGTCTCGGGAGAGTATCCCTTGACGTTCTGTGGGCATGCGGTCTCAGGAGAGTATCCCTTGACGTTCATTAGGCATGCGGTCTTGGGAGAGTATCCTTTGACGTTCGTTGGGTATGCGGTCTTGGGAGAGTATCCCTTGACGTTCGTTGGGCATGCGGTCTCGGGAGAGTATCCCTTGATGTCTTTTGGGCACGGAAGGGTACAGTTGCGCCTCTGCGGAGGAAAGGTGCCGTAGCGCCGTTGCGCCTTGGTTGTAGCCCTGTGGGGTAGTAATAATCGGAACACGTGTGGATGCGAGAGTGCATGAAAAACACGGCATCATTGGTTCCAATTATGCATGGAATGATCACATCATTTATGGCACACACGTACGAATTGATAACGTGCAAGGTGTGGCAATGGCCAGGTGAGATCGCTTGTGATGCGACTCGCATGTGATTGATGAACTGCATCATCTAACGGTCATGTGCATTGCGTGTATTGTGTTGACTTATAACGTGCAGGGTATGGCATACTGGGTAAGGTTGCATACAAACCGACTATTCAATTGTTGGTTGCATTGCTTACATTGAATGAGGTTTAACGTGCAGGGTATGGCATACCGGGTAAGGTTGCATGCGAACCGAATTTTGTTTGTTGGTTGACCCTGTCTGTGGTTTGATTGCTGATTGTTGGTTGTTTGTGGTTGGGTTGAGTGAGGGGTGGTTCTGGAGAGATACCCCAAGTTGAGTTGGTGTACTAACCGGGACTTAGGGGAAGAACTCGCTGAGATTTTATCTCAACCCGTCGTGGTTAAGCATTTTCAGGCCCCTAGAGTGGCGCACCCGCAATGGAGAATCTTGCCCCCAATCGACCAGTGATCGACCTGATGGAGTCAAGTTCGATAGGTCCGAGTGACCGTGGTGCTGAACCCGAGGGTTCATTGTGTACAACTAGATTAGCCTAACCTGGTTCCTTTTTGGTTTGGCTTAGAGGATGGATCGGCCCTTTTTGTGGGGCGTGTATTGAGAAATGATCCTCCGTTGGTTAATCTAGTAAATTGTGTAAATGAGTAGTGATGGTTATCCTTGTTGTTCATCCCTCTATCCCTGATTGATTGATTGATTGTTTGTTGGACTAGGGATGGTTCGTCTTCCGCTTGCGCATAACAAAAGACTAAAATGAATGGTCGTCGACAAGTCCTGGGACGTCGCTTTCAATCGACCAAGAGAAGGGGTTGTTACGTGCTCGGGGTTCGGAGCGTGACATCCCCGTCGGTTTTGGTATCAGAGGGAGGTCGAGACTTGAAGTGATAAGGTGCGTGGGATTTTTGGGATAGTGAGATAGGGATGGCTTTTAATTATGTGCCTGTGATTGCTTTTGTGGCCTTGTGTGGCTTTGTGTGGTGGCAGGTTGCTCATAGTCCAGAGTAATGAGCAATCCTGAGCAAAGAGAGCCCTTAGGCGTAGGGCAACATCTGGTCACACTAGTGCAATAGGTAGCGTGTAGGCAGATCCTAGGTTAGACAGGATCCTACTGGCGCTAGAGACCTTGTTAGGACAGCAAGCTGAGTGCTTCTGTTGTGGTCCTTGTGGTTTTCCCCTAGTGAGATGAGAGGTCTGTGAGAGACCGATACCTAGGCTAGTAGAGTAGTTCCTGAGATTGAAGCCACCGAGGTCAGTGGCGTGGGTGACCCTGAAGCCATAACCCTTTGGATAAGGGATAGTGAGATAACTATTTCAGTGCTGGAGTGTTCAGAGTCAGACATGACAATTTAAGGACTTCAAAATTAAATTATTGGATGTCACCTCGTTGAACCACCTATTTATCTATGCTAAAAAAATTGGGAAATTTGTGTTTCTATGATAAAATGACCAAAATGCCTTTTTCTAGAAGCTTGTATAGGAAGTTTTATTTTTGTTCTTATTTTATTTTTTTCTTTTCTTTCTTTTTCTCCACATTTTTCCCCTCCTTCCTCTGCATGTTTCCTTTTCTTTCCCCCTCCCCATGCCTCTCTTCTCTCTTTGCCCCTCTACCCATTTCTCATGTCTAACCCCCCCCCCCCCACTGAATCTCTCACCCACGGTTTGTCTCTCTCATCTCACCCCTCATCTCACTGCTCAACCATTCGTTGTTGCCGTTCATTTGTGCACGCTAGACCGCCGCATGCCGTCGTAGCCAAGCCATGCTACTCGTTTGTGAGTCGCATGTCTATTTGCCCAAGCCACCATCACCTCCCTCCCTCTTGGTGAATTGGAAACCACCCTCCATCGTGAGATCCATTTTTGCCGGCACCACCCTTGCTGTTCCGGACGTAGCCACGCATCACCCGCACTGCCGCCGTCATGCTCGTGTTGCCGAAATCGCTAATCGATAAGTTAATTTCCTAATACCTCAATTAGGAGGTCAATCTTACATTAGGGGTAGATTAATTAGCCTTAATCTAGGTTAGTGGTAATGGTGGTTAATTATGCTTAAATGTTAGTTAGATGCACTAAAATTGCTTAGTGTAGATTAATTAAGTTTAACTATGTTTAATGCTAATTAATTAGTAGTTGTCGATTAGCATTATTTTACTACAATTATTTATTTATAGAAATAATTAATTTATTGCATGGTAATTGATTAATTTGGTAATAATTAATTATGATTAATTTAGTTGGTAGTATTAATTATGGAGATAATTAATTATGATTATTTTGTGGTCGATAAATTATTTGGTGACAATTTATTATTACGAAAATAATTAATCATGATAATGAAATTTGTGACAGTTAATTATTATGGGAATAATTAATTAGGACTTATCTTGTGGTGATTAATTATTTATGGAAATAATTAATTATGATTATTTTGAGGTAATTAATTATTTAAAGTCATAATTAATTTGATTAGTTGGTGGTAATTAATTCTCTGTAGTAATAATTCATTATGAATAATTTATGTTTTTGAGGATTAATTATTTATGGAAATAATTACTTGTATTATAAATTGAATTTATACACATTCATTGTGGTTGGAAGCTTGTTGTCTTAGAAATATGAATGTTGGGTTATATGCTTCAAGTTATGTTTTAAAGAGATTGTCTGGATAAAGTGAGCAAGTTTGTATGAAACTTGCAATAAACCTATTGTGTGAGCACGAACTAGGGTTACATTTGTTAAGGATGAGAAGTGCAATGAATTTGAGTGGTTGAGATGTTCGCATGATCACCTAATGAAAACCCGTTACCCTTGTCTGATATAGGTGTGCCATTCATGGTTGTGATAATACCCACGTTTGACGATGAGTGTGCCATTTGTGGCCGTGATGAAACCCCTGCTTAGTTGCGGGTGTGCCTTGAATGGCCATGATTAATCCCATGTATGATTACGAACATGCCCTGTGTGGCTGTGATAAAACCCCCGTATGATTGTGGGTGTGCCTTGAGTGGCCGTGATTAGTGCTCTAATGTGTATGATTACGTGGATATGAGGTAAAGCCTTGAGGTGTATTTACACAGGGAGATGGTTAGGTCTTGATGCATATTTACGTGGGACGATGCCTAGTTATACTAGAAGACCGCCAACTTTTGTGTTGGAACACATATGAGTGCATTATGCATGAGGAAATATGAATTGTGTTATGATTACATGAATGCTTAATTGCATTATTTCTAGCATGTGTGAGTTTGCATTGTGCAGGATGTGTGTGCCAATGCATAGTGAGAATGCCTGTCTCATTACATTCGATAGCTATTAGGTACTGTTTATAATTGAGAACCTATGCATGATAGTAATTAAGGCAAAGTGCAAGTTGCTTTGCTATTGATTTGCCATCAATAATAGGATGCACGTTAGGGAACCCCGAGGGGAGAGGACTTCCTAACTAAGGCTTAGGACTTTAACTTACTAAGATTTTTATCTCACCCATTATTGTTTAACCATTTTCAGGTCCATAGTACATAGAGAACCAACAAGTGGTGCGATTCGTGGTCATGTTTGGATGGAGTAGGTTAATATCGGCCCTATTCGTTTTGTTGATCACAATGGGCTAAAGTTTATGGGCAATATTTAACAAATTGAAAGTTCATTGATCAATTTTACATTGGGTCAAAATTCATAGACCATTTGTATCATTTTCCCAATCACCAAAAGATACCTAATTTTTTGATTTGGATTTCATTATTATTGGTGTGAAGATATAGGAAGAAGAACACTAGAAGTGTCACAACTTGTGTAGGGCACTCACTTTAATGCAAAACTTTTGGCTGTATCACTTAAGTGTCAATTTTTTTGAAAAACGATCTTTTCAGTGCCAACTCCAATTTGTTTTGATGGAAATCTAATGTGGCATTTTTTTATTAATATCTTAAACTAATGTAGCTCTTCGAAGGTCTAAATCAACATAACTATCCTAAAATGACATTGTGTAGCAAGTTAAAAAGTGATGACTTCAATGCCAATCATTGTAAAAAATGATCACATCAATGCCAATAATTGGTAAAAAGTGATCATTTCAATGCTAATTTTAATAAAAGAGTAAACACTTTAGTGCCAAAGACTGCCACCTCAAATACAAATTTTAATTATAAAAGCCATGTAATTTCTTTAGCCAAAATTTCTCGCCAAACGCATTTAAATGATCATTTTTCTCTGATTTTGGCACTTGAGGGAGCCGGCAAAAAGTTTTGGTACTAAAATGTGCGTACACAAGTTGTAGCGCTTCTAATGTCCTTCCCGTTACAAATACAATATTCCAGGTTCACCAAAAATATCCTGTAATCACTTAAATTCGCCTAGTTTTGTGAAAGGCCATATCCGGTTTTTGACTAATTGCATGTGTTTCTGCCAAGACGCAAAAGTTGAACTTCCGAGTAATGTGCAGTATTGCCGGTGAGCAAAACGAATACGAAAAGTGATAAAAGAAAGAAAGAGGGGGAGTTGTGGATGAGAGTTCTGGTCTTAGAGATTGAATCATTTCTTACTTTGAACATTGTCGAATCTGCGTCAAATCTCGATGAGCTGAGGGTAGCAAACATAAAAACAAGGTCGTAGTGTCTCTTGTAGCAAGTTCTTTCATCTAAAGTGAGGTTTCCAAGCTTGAATTCTCACTTGAAGTTCCACTAATGGAATCCTAAGTCAATGTTATGCCAAAACTTGCATGTATGGAATTGGGGAAAAAAGTATACTAAAAGTTCTAAAAGTCATGCACGATGCTCACTTTAGTACCAAAGATTTTTTTAGATCACTTAAGTGCTACTTAAAAAAGAAGAAGATCACTTCATGTCCACTTCAATCTCAGTCGTTGGAAATCCAACGTGGCTATATTTTATTAATTTCTTAGTCTTACGTGGCTTGCTGGCATGCCTAGTCGGCATATAACACGTAAGCGACGTCATCTAAAAGTTGTAAATAGCGATAATTTCAATGCTAAATTTTGTTTAAAGTGATCACTTTAGTGGTAGCCATCATTAAAAAGTAATCTCCTCAATGCCAAGCATGCCATGTGGACTAGAGTTTTTAAAAAAATTGCCAAGTCATATTATAATTTTAATTATAAACGCCATGTAATCAATTTAGCTAGAATTTCTCACTGTTAACACTTAAGGGCCTGCATGGTAACGTTTCTAAGAACAGCTGTTTCTGTTCTTTTGTTCCCAAGAGCAGATTTTTTGTTCCCGAGAACAGAAATGCAATGGTAAATTTTTGGTTCCTGAGAACAAATTTGTTCCCCGGAGCAAGTTTGAAGTAGAATTTAGAAAAAAAAAAGTTGCTTCTTGTTCCCGAGAATAACTTTAAGAATCAGTTTTTTTTTTCCTTTCTTTTTTTTCTTTTCTCTTTCTCTTTCATTTTCTTCTGCTTCTTCCTCTTCCTCCTCTCACCCCATTGTCGCCCCATCGCTGCCGCCGACGGGCGGCTAGGCGAGGTTCGGCGAGCTCGCCGACGCCTCCCCAGGCCAGGGCGAGGTCTGGCAAGCTCACCGGAGCCTTGCCGGGTGGGGCAAGCCTTGTCCAAGCGGTGCGAGGTCGGGTGAGCCTCGCCTCACCCAGATCTGGGGAGGCAAGCCTCGCTGGTCGGCGCGAGGCTCAGCCTTGCCAGGCCAAGGCAAGGCCCGGCCTCACACTGTCTAGGCGAGGCTCCGACGAGCTTGCCGGAGCCTCGTCGGTGGTGGCCAACTGAAAGAAGGGGAGAAGATAAAAGAAAAAAGAAAAAGAAAAGAATCAAAAGATTGTAAATTTTTACCAAATGCATTTCTATTCCCAGAGTAAAAATTTTGAACAGTTACCAAATGCCTTCAAATGCTCAAAAATTATTTATGGGAATAGAAACAAAAAAATTCATTTATGAGCAGAATCTGCTCCCAAGAACAGAAATGTTGTCATGCGTTAAAATTTTTTTGGTAATTAAGTGAGTCAGGAAAAAATTTTGGCACTAAAGTGAGTCTTGCATAGAACCTTTGGCAATTCGAGTGTACTTATCCTTAGGGAATTGTATTGCTAAGTTTTGTGGATGAAATTTGAGTTTGGAAGTGGTGGTGCTCTATGACCATGTTCATGCAAATGCGGAGCCACCATCCAAGCTAAGAAGCTGTTGGTAAGGTCTCCCCGTTTAAACCCTTAAGCATGGAGGAAAGTAACTTTGAAGAGGAGCTAATTTTAGGTGCTTTGTGGGCGAGAGATGTGAAGACTCCTCTGGACAAATTTTTTGTGGGCGGTGGATTTGCAGTATTGAAAATTAACGTAAGATACTAGGTTATAAATAGTTAGTAAAGGAGCATTTCAAATTGATTGTTTAGGTTAAGGTATATGGATTATTGCTAAAGTCCAGTTAAAATTAGAGCTTGCGCTTTGCGGTTTGGTAAGTGATTTTCTTGGTTTGAACTTCGATTAATCGCCTCAATAATCATGGTTATCGCATGGCCTAAGGATAGTTTGTTGTGGAATTGTCTGAAGGTGAAAATTTGACTTTTAAAGCTAGTAAAAAATGTACATACATGTGAGATATCAAAATCTGTCCAATTTGATACTTGGTAGATTTTATAAAGTAAAAAAAAAAAAGGTCTACCAAATGTCATATTGATGTGATACCAAATGTCATATTGATGTTGATTCAACGTCAAGTTGGGCATAATGTGTGGAACGGCCGGTCATATTATCACGATTCATTGGATTATAAATGTCACTTCTATTTGAGTTAGATCTAAATAGAGTATTGGGAATGGATTATATGGAAATGAATTGATTGAAAGTATTTTTTCTTAATCGATATCATTTGGATTGACGAAATCTTTGTGATAATTATGATTTATGTCATGTATATTGTTGCCAATACTTAGCCTTAGCCTTTTTCGGATCCTTGAACTGTATCCCTATTAAGGAAGACTAAGACTCAATTTGTAATGTGGAAAATAAATGATCATTAATATTAATCACAAAAATAAATAAAATAAAAATATTTTGCTTATCAAAGAAAATGTTTAGCAGTCTTCAAATGATAAATTTTGGAAAAATATTTATTGTATTATTTATATTTCACAGAGTAAACGGACGCTATGATATTATTAACATATCGAAGGCCTGGCTAGGTGTCTTGCTATCCATCCTTCTAGGCAAGCTTGTCATTTGAGATGATTCATTGGCCAGCGGACAATGACCTACAAAAATCGATGTATCGTATACACAAAATACCTTCGTTCACTCGTACATCCCCATCTCTCATCCATCTCCCGCCTTGAGCCACAGTCCGACCCCCTCAAGCAGCACTTTTTCAACAAGCGGAGACAAATCAGCGCCAAAACCGAGTAACTGAGCTGAATCGGACTCCAGATAAAACGGCTAAAAGAAAAGGAAAAAACAAGGACTACCCTACCCAAACCAAATACAGTCCTCGCCATTTCTGGCGAGCTTCTCGTTGGGGATACGAGCTCTAGCGAACTGGCACTCTGACTCCTAATCATCGTAGTTGGCACGAGCCCTCGTCGAAGGGAGGCCTTTCCTGGCGTGCGGATCCTCAACCTCCGCGGGCGCCTCCATCGGCTTCTCCGCCTTCCCCCTCCTCTTGGCAGAGGTGGAGAGAAACCAACTAAAAAGAACAGAAAAAACAAGAAAGACTACCTTGCCCCCGATCTCTCTCTCTCTAACGCCTCCGCCTCTCTCTCAGTCTCTTGCGGCCACCGAAGAAGATGCGGAGCAAGTGGAGATCTGGTGCCGGAGCAGCATCCGCCTCCACCAAGAGGCAGGGGAAGGCGGAGAAGCAGAAGGAGGCGCCATTGGAGGTGAAGGAGCAGCAGCTCAACAGTGCTGATGAAGCGTGCGCCAGGAACGGCATCCCTTCGATGAGGGCTCATGCCGATGACGATGAAGAGGAGTTGGAGTGCTGGTTCGCTAGGGCTCCTATCTCCCACGTGGAAGCTCGCCAGAAATGGCCAAAACGGTATCTTGTTGCAGGCAAGGTAGTCTGTCTTGTTTTTTTTCTTTTCTTTCGAGTCGTTTTCTCTTGAATCCGATTCGGCTCTGTGACTTATCATTGGGCTTTGGGGCTGATCTGTTTCTGCTTGTTGAGAAGTGTTGCTGCTTGAGGGGTCAGGATGTATGATATGCATCTCTTTTCTTCACATAACACAAAGCAATACGAGGGTTAGCCATCGATACCAACATGAGCCTTGTTGGTTTACCCATCATTCAAGGCCTATCTTTGTTCGAGCAAACTGTGACGAGAGACTTGGCAATTGGCAGCCTTACACGCAACGCAAAGCCATACGAGGGAAGCCATCAACACCAAAATGAACCTAGTTGGTTTGCCCATCATTCAAGGCCTATCTTTGTTTGAGTGAACTGTGACAAGAGAGCAGGCAGGCTAATTTGTTTAAAGTAGGAATATGATGCTTGTTTTGTAAAATGAAAGAGCTTAACAAAAAATTACTTGGGTGGGGCTATCTCAACCCCATGAATGACTAAATCCATCCATTTCTTATTAGACATACATAATCTGCCTTAACGGTTTCCATACTTACACAGTTCCCTATACATTAGCATTTTCCTTTATGATATCTTTTATCAAATTTGAACTTATTGCTAAAAAACTAATCTTTTGTTTATGATTGCTCTTATAACACCTTCTATGTTATAATAAGGATAGCAAAAGATTAATAATAGTAGCAGCAACGTTATTTTTTTTATTTTTGTACTAATTAATCCTAGGAAGTTTATATACAAGCTCTTCAGTCGGGCGACTTTTTCAATATTCATCAAAAGACACTAGGCAAGGTTGATCTACTTCCATGAATCATCAGGCACATGATCCTATTGCCCTCAATGACGTGCTCAATCACTATCAGATCCATGGCGATAGAGATGCCATAACTACGGACCTGAAAAATTGTTAACAACAGTTGAGATATATATATCTCAGTAAGTTACAATTCTAAGCCTTGGTTAGGATATCGACTCACCTCGAGATTCCCAAACATGCAATCACATATCAATAGTAGATCAATAGCAAAGCAATCTCCACTTTGCCTTAAATATAAATGCAATCTGACCGATGAACCCCATAACAAACCCCATAACAAACACTCATCAGTTGATTTGGCTTGCAAGTATTCATATCTAGCCACTGCACATACTTTGCACGTTATAAATTCATATGTGCCATAAATAATGCAAACAACATACTCATCACCACAATAACCAACAAACAGTCAAATTGACTCGTAGGTAACTTTACCTTGCCACAATCATACCCTACATGGTAGAATCTCATATATGTCATAATCAGTGCAAACATGCATATACATAATCATAATACATTATAATATATTTTTCATGCACCTTACATTCACATGTGTTCCGATTATTATGCTCACACAAATGTCACAATTGAACTTCCGCTAGAGTCTTTTGACTTAGCTAGGCATCATTGCGCCTCGTCAGGCATGGCTACATCTAGAACCCTCGCCTAGACGGCATTCTCGAAGGAGCATCAATCTAACCTCAATCGCGACATGGCATTCGAAATCCCATCAGGCATTCTGATAAATCAAACTTCGTTTCCCAAACTCCTGCTAGGGTGACAGGTTACTTATGTGACCACATGAGTACACTATATCAATCAATTTTAATTCATTTCCATGCATTAACCAATGCAAACATGATACATGCTCAACATAATGAACCATTGTACATTTTTCACATAAAAATGCAAGAAAATATTCGTACGTTGTCACATAATTATTGAAAACCCGTCAAATTTTGCATGCCTTACTTTGTTAAAATACTAACCCTATTTAAATTGCAAAACTTGACATATGCACCCGACACCTTGGGGTTTTCTCTTTTTATGTCCATATAAACTGTTATAAAAATTACTACTTTGGGTTTGAAATGAAACAAACATTTTTCAAGGCAAAGCATGCATCAAATAACATGGCACGTACAAGAAAACATCATGTAACTCAAGCATAATTCGCATAACCAACAACACTTATCGTCCCATGACGATAGCCTATCAATTATTTCTCGATAACTTATCACTAAATTAGCAATAGCCTATCAATAAATTATGATAGCTTATCACCCCTTTGGTGATAGTTTATCACTTAATTTTTCCGATAGCTCATTGTCCTTGTGACATAGGTTACACATTTTCCTATTGCCTACCATGATAACTTATCATCTCAATTTTAATTAATTAACCTAAAACATAATTAATTAACATTAATCATGGTTAACTAAACATAACCACTTATCAACCATGATTACTTTAATTAACCATAATTAATTAACCTAACCACCTATGAATCATGATCAATTAACTAACCACCTATCAACCATGGTTACTTTAACTAACCATAGTTCAATCATAGTTAATTCTAACTAACCTCCTAATCAAGATGAATTATAATCTAAGCTAACCCTAAGCAAGTTTAACAGACTAATCAAGAGATTAGAATGTAAACTTACCTAGTGACAATTTCGACGACAAGGCACGACGGCGACAGCAAGGGTGATGCGTGGCTTTCACCGGCACGTCAAGAAGTGTCGCTAGCAAAATAAGTCTTGGCAAGGCAGTTCCGTTTGGGGGGGGAGAGAGAGAGAGAGAGAGAGAAATGCGACAGTGGCCTCGAGCGGCTCATGAACAGATGGCAAGACATTAAGCACATGTTGGTCTGGATGGTGGCAAGGCGGTGATGACAAGGGGGCGACGGTTCAAGAGGTGGCAACAAGGAGAATATGAAGGAAATAAGAGAAAAAGAGAGAAACATGAGAGAGAAAAGGAAGGAGAGAGGGGCTGGCAATTGGAGGGATAGGAGGGGGGGGGGGAGAGAGAGAGAAGATGAAGGAAAGAGAGAGATGAAGATTTGTTCTTCAAGTCCAATAATTTCCCAAAAACCATCATCATCTATATACAAGCTTCTAGAAAGGACAATTTTGTAATTTCACAAAGTATAGTATACCGTTATATATATGTGTGTATACAGGCTAGAATTTTATACAGGTTTGAAGAAATTTGGTTTGGGCTCAAAATATGAAGAATTGGGCTTCAAAAGTATTGGGCTTAAGTGGCCCCACTTGGGCAACCTAAGCCCACCTTGTGGCCACCCACTTTAGGCCTGAGACCCAATGGGCTTAAGCAATCACTCTTCCTCATTACATTAAAATATACTCCAATCCCTTATACCACGCATTACTATAAATCTCCCAGCCTCCAAATCAAAACAACATTGTCAAAATTAGTGCGGTAGTCAGCTTATACTTAAACTTTTGAAAATTACGCTTGCACTAATATGTCCATTCAATTTTATGTCATTCTTTAGCATTTGCGTCAAAGGCATCTGCTTGACCTTCCCAATTTCTATTCATCTAACTAGTGCATGGCCCTATACTCCAGTTTAGTCATCCTAGAGTTATCACAACCTTGGCTGCCCATTTCTAATATCATCTTGCGACCATCTCAACATCTTAGTTCTATTCCATTTTCTATTGATCATTTTAAGTCCCACGACAACCGCTCCTAGTCAGCTCATCCTTTTCCCCACTTGTAGCCACTTCATCGATTGTCCTTATTGCCTCCACTTCCTCAATGAGACCTTTCTCAATTTGCTTCCAGTTCAGCAAAACCTCCACCCTCTAAAATTACCACAACAAACTGTCAAGATACTTTCCCTCTTCATGAAACCTTAACCAGCACTAGCCACCCTCGTGACTGGCAACTAGGGAGTTCAATCTCATTTAGAAGTCTTTCCAAATCCAACTCTGACCTAAAGGACTATTTTTGAAGTAACAAGATGTGAGCCACTTCAACGAGTCCTACTCAGGCTGCTCCTCTCTATCTTTCCACTCCATGCCCCTTTTGCTGCTCGACCAAGGTTAACTCTCAATTCTGTAAATTTTCATTTCCCTGTTTTAGATCCAAGTCCAATCCCGTCTAAACCTTCTGCACTCCCGAACTCCATCACACTCCTCAACTCTTCTCTAGACGCGCCAGTGCACTCAAGTACAACTTTTTTCATCACCCAACTTTTTTCATCACCCAACTCAAGATTTCCACCATAAATCTTATTAAAGATTATTGCCACTTAAGAAATCATTGCTTATGATCAAATGTCTATAGTTCCTCAAATCATCAACACTTATCTAGTTTCCGTCAAATCCAATATGCTCAATTGTCAGCACGTATAAGCAATCACTCTTCCTTATTACATTAAAATACAGTCCAATCCCTCATACGACGTGTTATTGTAAATCTCCCAGCCTCCAAATCCAAACGGTATTGTCAAAATTAGTGTGGTAGTCAGTTTATACTTAAACTTTTGAAAACTACACTTGCACTGATCTGTCCATTCAATTTTATGTCATTCTTTAGCATTTGTGTCAAAGGCATCCGCTCGACCTTCCCAATTTCTATTCGTCTAACTAGTGCATGGCCCTATACTCCAGTTTAGTCATCCTAGAGTTATCGCAACCTTGGTTGCCCATTTCTAACCTCATCTTGCGACCATCTCAACATCTCAGTTCTATTCCATTTTCTATTGATCATTTTAAGTCCCACGACAACCTCTCCTAGTCAGCTCATCTTTTTCCCCACTTGTAGCCACTTCATCGATCGTCCTTATTGCCTCCACTTCCTCAATGAGGCCTTTGTCAATTTGCTTCCAGTTCAACAATATCTCCACCCTCTAAAATTTCCACAACAAACTGTCAAGATACTTTCCCTCTCCATGAAACCTTAACCAGCACTAGCCACCCTCGTGATAGACAACCAGGGTGTTCAATCTCATTTAGAAGTCTTTCCAAATCCAACTCTGACCTAAAGGACTATTTTTGATGTACAAAGATGTGAGCCACTTCAACGACTCCTACTCGAGCTGCTCCTCTCTATCTTTCCACTCCACCCCCTTTCTTGCTTGACCAAGGCTAACTCTCAATTCTAGAAATTTTCATTTCCCTATTTTGGATCCAAGTCCAAACCCGTCTAAACCTTTTGCACTCCTTGAACGCCATCACACTCCTCAACTCTTCTCTAGACACGCTGGTGCACTCAGGTACAACTTTTTTCATCAACCAACTCTCTCTCTCTCTCTCTTCTTGCCAAGATAGGAAGAATCTACCACATGCAAACCTGATTTTGACCTCACCTACCCCTAAATTACCCTAGAATAGCACTACCCATGAAGAACAAAGCGTTTGGTTTACTTGCCTAGTTTGGTATTGCGGACAAGCACGAAATCGATGGATGGACTTTCGGATGGCGCAACTGGCTTCGATGGCCTCCTCCTACTCTTGGGATGGTTAGAGAGGCTAGCTGGAGCTGTCAGCGAGTCTCCGATGCCGGTTTTTTCTAGAGGCTTGCCTCTCTGTCACTGCTGGTTAGAGACGAGGAAGGGTGTAGGGTTGTGTTTTGACAAAGGAATCAAGAAGAAGGGTGCATGATAGCTTATGACTTAATTTTTCTAATGGCTTATCACCTTTTTTGATTGCCTATTTCAATAGCTTATCGCCTTAATTATAATTAATTAACCTAAACATAATTAATTATAATTAATCAGGATTAATAAAATTAATTAACCTTAACCATGGTTAACTAAACTTAACCACCTATCAACCATAGTTACTTTAATTAACTGTAGAAATTAACTTAACCGCCTGTCAACCATAATTAATTAACTAACTACCTATCAACCATGGTTACTTTAACTAACCATAGTTCAACCATAGTTAATCCTAAATAATCTCTTAATCAAGATTAATTATAATCTAAACTAACCTTAAGCAAGTTTAATGGACTAATCAAGGGATTAGAAAGTAAACTCACCCGGTCACGATTCCAGCGACACAGGCGCAACGGCGACGGCGAAGGTGATGCGTGGCTACCATTGGCATGTCAAGAAGTGGCATAGGCAAAATGGGTCTTGATGGGGTAGTTCTAGTGAGAATGTTTGGGGGGGAGAGAGAGAGAGAGAGAGAGAGAGAGAGAGAGAGAGAGAGAGAGAGAGAGAGAGAGAGAGAGAGAGAGAGAGAGAGAGAGAGAGAGAGAGAGAGAGAGAGAGAGAGAGAGGTCAAAGATGATGATGGTTTTTGGGAAATTATTGGACTTGAAGGACAAGTCTTCATATCTCTCTCTTTCCTTCATCTTTTCTCTCTCTCTCCCCTCTTGTCCCTCCAATTTCCACCTCCTCTCTCCTGGAATTTTCTCTCTCATTTGTCTCTCTTTTCCTCTTCTTTCCTTCTTGTTCTCCTTGTTGTCGCCCCTTGAATCGTCGCCCCCTTACCATCACTGCCTTGCCATGATTTGAACCATCATGCGTCCGTCATCTCACCATCTGTCTATGAGCCAACTGAGGCTGCCATTGCCGTTCTCTCTCTCTCTCTCTCTCTCTCTCTCTCTCTCTCTCTCTCTCCTTAAAAATTAAATGCAAGCGTCTAGAAAGGACAATTTTGTAATTTCACAAAGTATAGTATACCGTACTATAGACGTATATGGGCTGAAATTTTATACAAGCTTGAATAAATTTGGTTTGGACTCAAAATGTGGAGAAAATGGCTCAAAAAGCTATTGGGCTTGAAAATGCTAACTAGGCCTAGTAGGCTTAAGTGGGCCCACTTGGGTGGCTTGAGCCCACCTTGTGGCCACCCATTTTGGGCATGAGGGTCAATGGGCCTTTGCCTAGCCCACATCTTGTGAGCTCCAATTTTTGGCCAGTTAAATCATTTTTCAACAATTTTGAGGATTACCGATAAATTTGAGAATCGATGAGGCATTATCCAATAATCTAGTCTCAACATCCTTGTAGGTTCGATACCTGAAATTGGATTGAAATTCACAATTAAAATCGACCAGTCGCGACTTTAGTATGACTTAACCATCGAGCGGCATATAGGGATTTTCGCATGTGTTGATAGCTTTTCAATCCATGATTTTGCCTTTTCAAATTAGAGCGATCCCTAATTGTCATATAATCATGAGGGATTAATTGCTCACCCTGAGTAGAAAGCCAAAAAGAAAATCGATTTAACGTCATTCGCAGTTAGTATCGAAGTCGTGTGGAATCACTTGCAATCTGACTTAATACCTTTACCGAATCGATTTACTTGCATTCACTAATTAGTCTGCAACAGCATGGTATCATTCCTCTTTGATTCATATAGTTGAACAACCTATCACTGATTGAATTCACTGATCGTATGTGTATCGATTCTTAATTGCCTTTCCAAATAGTTATTTAACTCATGAATAGCTAGCTCAGAGTAAACGTAGGTAACAATATATTATAAAATAACAATTTCATATATTTTGAAATTGATCGAAATTAAGGACGTCACAATTAGACTAAAAAAAATCATGACTATTATATTGAAGTATTTGAATTTTTCCTTACTATTGGTGAGACCCTGCATGTAAGTCATTATAGAAATATCTACAAACACACTAAAAAATTTACATGACAAAGTTATGCACATCGAGGCATTATAATCTTCTTCTTTTTTTCATGTACAGTTCATGTATGATATTAAGCTTTCACTAGTATTTAAAATGGATCTAATTTAACACAAAGCTTTGATTCAATTATATTTCATAATTTAAACTTTCATGTTGCAGAATCTAACCATATTTTTATTTTGGAAAACCTTTGAAGAAATTTTTTTGTTTGTTTGTTTCAATCATCCCATTATTTGTATAAGTTCATAAAAGAATAAGTTCATAAAAGACAAGTGATGAGAAAAAGTGTGTTAGCATACACAACAAAAATTAAAGTCTATAAATATGAACTGTGTTAAAAATTTGTTTATGTTAAGATTTATCTAAATTCTACTTCACAATTAACACGCGAGTTTTCTCAACTATGTAGAAAAGAATTACACCTTTTTGGAGATTTCTCTTTGGAACAAAGCTAATTGCTCCAAAAAGTAAAATCTAAAAATGAAAAAGAAAACATAATGCTTTTAATTGGGAAAATTGTCCAAAAAATGATAAATCTAGCATATAATCACTAATTTAGTCCAAAACTTTTCAATTTGCCAAGTTTAGTACTAAACATTTGGTCAATATTTCGATCTACTTTATTTGGGCTAGTTTGATTGAAAATTGCTAATATTGCAACAAATTTTCCATTTTTTAATTTAATTTTTTTGCCTTTTATTTTCTTTCTTTTTTTTCTTCTTCATTCTTTTTCTTATTCATCTTCTGATCATTGGGGCCTCCATAATGGCTGGCGAGGGCGGTGCCGCTATCCTTGTGGCCTGAAGAGGGCCATTATGCGTTCACCTCTCTACATGCCATTGAAGATATTGTCATTTCTCGTCAATCCTTAGATCTTCAGTAACATTTTGGACCATTGGGTCACCAATCCCACCCTTGATTTTATTTCTAGTCTCAAACACATGGCTCTTGATCTATCTCGACTATTTCGAATAGTAAGTTACTCATCCTCAGTCCCTCTTTCCATGGAACCCTAGGCTTTTCTCTAACTCCGAGATCTGCAGGTTAAATTAGTGCAATGTCCATCCTCTCTTCTAGTGGTCATAAAAGGGGTTTTCTAAGCGAAAGATTCGTGGATTGGAGCCATTTGCTACGGAGAGAGGTGTCAATGAAATTGTCAGAGCATTGGCAACGATAGTGCGTCGACGAACTAGATCTCAACATCTGCCCACCATCAAATTGCTTATCTGCTACCATCAATCTCTGTGTGAAATTTGCCGGTCGTCCACTGAAGTGACGAAACTGGACGACGAAGTTTGTTATAGGCTAAAGTTACGTGAGGAGGAATTTGCAACCGGACAAGATGAACAGTAGTGTGGAAAAGGAAAAAAAAAGCTGTAAAAGGGCATGTTTAGTCATGGTCCACGTTGGAATTGGCCATGCCACGAAAGAGATTAGCACTAACTGAACCGCCCCACCTAAATTGTCAAGAAAGGCTATATTGAAAAGTTTTCAAAAGATTCAATACTGCATTGGCTAAATTAGAAAAATTATGGCCGAATGGGTATCGGCACAAGTTTTAAGTAATCTTCCGTCATTAGTGTCCTTGGATACCCACAATAAACCAGAAACAAAACTGTGACTTTTTTAATTATGGTAATTATATCTTACATTGAAATAGAAAAACAAAAACAAAAAGGGAAAGTAAATAAAAATGAGAAACAAAAACTGTCTTTACCATAATTATCCAAGAAGAAAAAAAATTCTTCAACTTTTTTATTTTATTGCCGAATTAGCAAATAACTTACTAGAAAATTAAAAAATGCTGAATAGACACTTATTCAATTAACTAAACAAGCATCCTTCTTCCTTCTTAAATATCGAACTCTCTACATGGTCTTTATCACTGCTCTCTCAAACAAAGAAAATGGCAAGGAAAATGTCTGAACCCTCGAAGGAAAAATTATGGCCGAATGGGTATCGGCACAAGTTTTAAGTAATCTTCCGTCATTAGTGTCCTTGGATACCCACAATAAACCAGAAACAAAACTGTGACTTTTTTAATTATGGTAATTATATCTTACATTGAAATAGAAAAACAAAAACAAAAAGGGAAAGTAAATAAAAATGAGAAACAAAAACTGTCTTTACCATAATTATCCAAGAAGAAAAAAAATTCTTCAACTTTTTTATTTTATTGCCGAATTAGCAAATAACTTACTAGAAAATTAAAAAATGCTGAATAGACACTTATTCAATTAACTAAACAAGCATCCTTCTTCCTTCTTAAATATCGAACTCTCTACATGGTCTTTATCACTGCTCTCTCAAACAAAGAAAATGGCAAGGAAAATGTCTGAACCCTCGAAGGTTGTTTTGAGGTCCGTATGTGTTCTCATGTTATTAGGTCGCGTGTGTCAAGCTGTCCGGACGGACCTTTTTAAGCATGCCAGGGCTAACGTTACCATCACCAATGGTTTGCCCGGCGGGGTGGCTTTGACCGTCCATTGCCAATCCAAGGAGGACGACCTCGGCGTCCAAGTGATCAACCCCAATTTGAGCTGGTCCTTTACATTCAGACCTAATGCCATTTTCCTCAACACTTTGTTTCACTGTAGCTTCGCATGGCCGAATCAACAACACAGCTTTGATATCTACGATGAAGAGCGAGATCTTAAAGACTGCGGGAGACTTTGCTTATGGAATATTATTCCAGATGGCCCAGCCCGATTTAACTTCAACTCTGGCAAATATGACCTTTTCTATCCGTGGAATTAAAACGCCCATTACGGGAACCTTGACATAATAATAGTCTCTTCCGTGTGGATGTACTTCTCTTTTTGCTGAATAAAATTGATGATCTTGAAGATTTTTGATGAGATTGAAGTGTATGATTTCGTACGATACCTCTACAAGCATTTGATGATTTCTTTAGGTGGGGTAAGTCGAGGAAGTTTGCCCGTTCTAATTCCTTACTTTTGGCATGACTGGCATCTAACCGAACCAAGTATGTAATCCTAGTCTGAAGGGTGAAAAAAAGTCATCACGCGATCAAGCGCGAAAGGAGAATTATACAGAATTATTAGAAATCAGGCATCCACAATTGCTTTAAGTCATTCGATGTGAAAAACGTGTAATTGGACAATTTTGGAATGAGAAGCACATGAACCGTGAAATTTGAACACGAGTGTAAACATTATACGGGAATTTAAAATTGAATGTGTTCAAATGTTTTAGGTGGTCATATATGACAAAACTGCAAACAAAATTGCATCGTAAAGGCTCAAAGTGCTCGGAAAATCCACATTTTACGACACCTTGCGTGCACGTTATAATCAATCCACACAACAAATGGTATTACCAAGGGATAATGACACAAATAATCCATAAACTTTGACCCAATGCTCAATCTGATTCCTGAAATTTCAATTTGTTCAATATGGTCCCTGATCCCTCAACTTTTGATACATATTCAAACTTGTGACGTCCAAAATATATGAAATGGTTGTTTTATCAATACACTATTAGTTACGTTTATTCAGAATTGATCACTCATGAGTTAACTAACTATTTAGAAAGGTAATTAAGGATCGATATGCATACGACCAGTGAATTCAATCAGGAATGGACTGCTCGACCGTAATAATCAAAGAAGGATGATACCACACTGTTGCAAGCCAATTAGCGAATGGAAATAATTTGATTTAGTAGAGGCATGAGGTTGGATTATGGGTGATTCACCACAATTTCGATACTAACTACAAACGACATTGAATCAATTTCTTTTTGGTCTTGTACTCAAGGTGACTAATTGATTCCTCATGATTACATGGCAACCAAAGGTCGTCCATGTCGCGACCCCCCCTTGGGGACGGTTGGTGTGGGGAGAGACGGGGTTTAGGGATATTTACTCACGTGACAGTCCTCAGAGGGCAAGTTTTCAAAAACGGCTCGAACATATCATCGATGACAACCAAATCCACCAAGCAATCCATCAATCACAAGTACGGGCTCTCCCAAGCCCATACCCTGCACAACAGAGGAAAGTTTCATTTTTATATATCTAAATTGATTAACAACCTAAGATAAATGTTTAGGAGTCACCACTAGCCTCAATTTGGGGTTCGGCTACAAAGCCCAATCGAGGGTCGGGAGAGGTTTCCTTGATTTTTACATGACCAAAGCTCTAGGGTTCAAAGACTTAGGTTATGCTAATTGTTTCTATCAGCACCCTTTCAGTACCTAATAGTCATCGTGTTGTTACCTAAGGTGTCCATGCATGCCTTTTTACTTTTTCGTGTAATTTAAAAAATGGAAAGGTAATCATGCGTGGATGTCGGTTTTATGCTATTCTAATTCTAACAAATGGAAAAGGAAAGGCAAATAATTTTAATTGAAATTGCAATGCAAAAAGTAAACAACCAAGGAAAGTGATAAATCTAACATGTAATCGTAAAAAGGTACATAGGAAAAGAAAAGAGAGGAAAGGAACCCGCAACTCGTGGGGTGTTTAAACAACGCAATAGAAAATCATAGACATGTGTCAAGTATCAAATGAATAGTACAAGAGAGGCGTTGGAAAGGACATCGACAATCACTATTTTCGGGGTCACCTACATCGCTAACCCTAATTCTAAACTAGTTCTAAATGAATAGTTTACAATGGAAACAAACAATGATTCACACAAAAGCACACGAGACATGGCAAGTGAACAAATAAGAACCATTCAACCAACGAATTAGAAAGGGCCTTGGGGTTGGCCTTTGAAGTAACATTCACAATGTGCCATGACATGTTATCCCCATTCATTATTAGACATGGTTTATGATCATTAAGCATCATAAGTATTTACTTGCAGTGACTAACATCATAACCACTAAAATCGAGTTCTAATGTGTGACCCTAAAATTTCCCACATACATGCATCGGGCTTGCAAATTGACAATCACATGCATTGAACTTGAAGATAAGCATACGACCAGGTCCAAAGGCCTTATTTCCCATTCAATCAAACAATAAGTGTACCGACACCAGTTCACTTCATTCAGCAAACATACTTTCAATGGGCTTTTTATTTTTTTGAGAATTTTTGTGTTTAAATTTCAAGAAAAGACAATCAAAAGTCACGAAGACATCAATGATTAGTTCTGCATGCATCATTTCCTAAAAATCACAGAACGGGCATAAGTCGCAATCAAACAAGACCGAGGATCCAAAACACCTTGAAACAGAGTAAGCAATTGAGCATGACCCATTGAGCAATCAGTTTCAGGAAAATTACAGTACACTCAATGAAGAACATTTTCATGAAGACAACTCCTCAAGATGAGCTACGTGTGAATTTATAAAAATCCAAGAATGCGACAACTGCATCAGAACAAAACAGGGCAGCAATAAATAAATGCAATCTTATGAGGATATGGACATGTTAACCCTGTCAAAACTTCCTAAAATTTTACCACATGATAGTCTGAAGGATGGAAAACAAATTTCGTGAACGGTCCAAGTTCCAGATCACAGCAGAAAAATTTCGAAAAAAAAAATGGAAAAACTGGGGACATGCATATGCTCACAAGTGTATTCCGAATTTCATGATTTTTCAGATTACATGGCAACTTTGTAAAAATTGAAAAGTGGGCCAATTGACATGAAAATGCCTTGACTTTGGTATCACTAAAAGCTTAAATGAATTTCCTAAGACTTTCTAAAAGATGACATTGTCAATTAAAGTCATTCATTCAATCATAGACATTTTCATGAATATGCAAACTAACTAAATTCAGGGCAGCAAGCACATGAACAAATCACATGGTTTAACTCTCCTATATGACAAGGCAAAAGTGTGAGATAAATCATATAGGTCAAGCATCAAACCACAAACAATTTTTATCAAGGGATCGAGGCCTTAATGCAATCACTAAGCATGATATGAAAATGGCAATGACGAGACGTACATTGAACGTATTCATGAGGACAGAATCAAGTTACATGATAATATACAATGACAAGATGAAATGATGGTCGATTAACATAGCACAAATGTCCTTAAGGTGATGTTATAAAATGCAATGACGTTAAAGAGGTCTTTTTGGACAAACAATCACAATGAAATGCAATATGGCACATGAAAGCACATTTGAGCTTATACAGGGTAGACATGAGGTCAGAACGCCTTTTAAGGGATTTCCTCTAATCAATGACATTCAAAAATTACAAGAAAAATATATATCATGACCTAACACTCATATGAACAAATGTCTAGAAGGAATCAACTCAAAAAGAGTTAGGGAAAGATCACAATAAAATCAGAATTCGAGAATATGCAGACCAGTAGAACAGAGGGCGTATTTTAAAGGATTTGACCTAGTTGTGTTCATTGAAAAATTATGAGAAAAAATTATATTATGAAAAACATCTATGTGCACGAAACTAATACATGCAATAAGAAACTCCAGAAACCAGTACATGTGACGGTGATGTTAGGGCCTTTTGTCCTAATGTATTGATCTCAAAGAATTTCAAAAAAATATGTGTTCTAGATTAACATGTTATGAATGCTTTTTGTTGAGGAATCATCTCAAAATTTTGATAGCAAAACTTGGCGAAAAATCACGAAACAGTAAAGGTTGGATCCATTCACGGAACAACAGTAACCAGAACCTATTCACAGAATCCCCACGTGACTTTGAGGAAAGTCTTTAGATATCAAATGAAGGCTGATCAAAGTGATCTATGGCTCATAGGAAAGCTTATCAAGTCTATACCAAAAGTTGAAGAGGCCTCGAACTCATTCGAACAAGTTTTCAAACTCAAAAGAAGAGGTTTCCCGTGTCTATGAATTCGAACTCGATTTCAATAAATCAAGAACAATCACCTAATTAAGCTTAATCACATTACATTCACTCAAGCAAATCAATCCATGAACATCATGAAACATCACAGCAACTTCATCAATCACAGAATCAAACCTAAACTTGAGTTCTAGCCCCGATCGCCTATTGCGATTTATCGAACTCATGATAAGGAAACCTACATTTGATAAATTTTATGTCAAGACCAAGCTAGGATTTGCAAAAGCCAACCATCAGCCACCTAAGGACTTGCTGGAGGGCCTTCTGGTTGCCAAAAATGGAAGGATCGATGCCAGAGGACCTCCGACCAACACCTGAATAGGATTGGGTCTGATTAGACCCGATCTTCACCACTGTGAGAAAACAAGGTCACCGAAGCTTCTCCGGTGACTCTTTGGCTTAACTTTGACCACCTGGACGTTAAGGACACACACGAAAAAAATCAAAAGTGGCTGGGTCGCCAAGAAGCTCCGTCAAATCACCGGTTAAGGAGGAGAAGCTAGTGAACAATTAACCAGCTGCTGCGCTAGTCTTCAAGACAGCGAGGGAAAACCGCCGGGACAGTTTGATTGGAAGGGAATCGAGGGAAGCCACAATGACAGGCGGGACAGGGGAGGAGTGGTAGACTTCGGCCTGGCCCCCCGAAATCACCGGCAAGGGAGGCAAATTGGCGGTGAAGGGAGCAACGGTCGTCCAAGGTGGTTAGGGGCGGTGGAAAGAGAGAAAAAATGGAGGAAAAGAGAGCGAAATTAGAGAGAGATTAGAGAGAATTTGAGTTGTGGAGAGAGAATCTACAGAAAATTATGGCCTCCCCTCTAAATTCTACAGGGAAAAGGGTATACATACCCCTCCCTAATCTCAAATCCTAACAGTTGGATTAATCCGACTGCTAGGGATTAACTCATGTGCCTAACTAACTCCTTTAGGCTTCTAATCATGATTAAAATATTAAATATGTGCTAATTTGAATGACCAAGATTTAATGTGATCAACGACTCACAAATTTTTTGCAATTAAGGACTTAATTAGGGGCAATTTTATAATTTCGCTAAAACTTGGGGACTATATTGCAAATTAAGGAAATCTAAAGACATGGAGGAGTCAGATTTGGGTTGGGCCACCATGTGGTGGCGGTTGCCAGCCGAAACCTTGCCAGAGGATGGCCAAACATGCCTCTTTGTCTATGACTGACTTGACCGGTTGGACCAGTTTGATCATTTCAACCAACTCTTGGGTAGCTCAGCCCAATTTTTTCTTTGGGTTGTGCAAATTAGTGGACTAAATTGAAAAGAAAATTTACCTAATTGGAAAGCAAGTAGTCTAATTTCAAGGGAAAACAATCCAATTTTAAGCAAATTAGGCTAATTAAACAACGGAAATTTAATTTCATGAGTTTTTATTAATCTTATTGTCTAACTGTCATGAAAATTATTGGACTCACACCATTGGTCATAATTCGCAAATTAATAGAAATTGAACACAATTAAAATTGCGAGACACCTATTAATCTAATTGCCCATGCCTAGGAAAAACTTATTGCATACAAATTAACATTCAATTAATGACATGATATTTTCATCAAAATTAAATTGAGGGTTAATGTCAAAATTGAACCTCAGTTCATTAAATTAAGCCTTAGTCATGAATAGATTAATGCGGATTTCTTGAATCGAAGCTTAACAACCCTATTTTCTTAAGGTTTGGTAAGTTAAATCCCTCAAATCGATTAGTTGGCAAGTGAATATGCTAAAATCTATTCCGAATTTGGACTTAACTCATAAAATTGAATAAGATGGAAGTGTTCATTCACAATTCATGATGAATTGATTCGGATCCCTAATTAGGGACAAAAATGTCAATACATATTTCACTTTGCCCAATCTCAAAATTGATTGAATGAGTAAATGGGTAATTGTCTTTAGATCAAATCTCGCAAGAGGAGTTAAGCCTAATTATGATTAGAATGAAAGTAATTTCATTTTTGAATCAGATCTGGATAAATTAGGGTTTTACTGTTCATCACCCTCTCTACTCCTTGAGCGCCCGCACCTTGGAACCGAACTTGGTACGGCCATCGCCGACACCTACTCCGGCGAAAGCTAAGCTTGGGCGAAAGCTTGAACAAAGGCTGCCCATGTTCTTCCTGCTCTGGCTCAGCTTATTGCAGGTAATTTACCTTATCCGGCGCAAATCCCAGGCTGGGTTAAAGGTTGATTTCAACTGGAAGTGGAGCGATTAGCAGCTGGTTACTTGCCGCTGCCTTCTGCTTGGTAAGGCTTCTACACTTACAGCCACTATTGCTATAGGGAATACTAGATTTATTTCACTGCGCTGCTGGGTTCTGCTATGAGTATGAATATGAGTGCTGCTGTTGTTGCGAAATCCCATTTGGGATTGGATGGAGGTCCATCGCAGCCGAAGTAGGGCTCTTACTACTCGATATGCTGATGGGGATGTGAGGAGAGGCAGGAACTTTGGCAAAAATTCTGCTGGTATGGGTACTGATGGCAGAACCGAAACACCCCTCCCTGGTATGGATAGAGCTGGTTCTACTGACCAGAATGCCATACCAGCTAACCAAAGACGGGGATTAGTGCCCCAACGTGATGGAGAATCAACTGCAGCCACCCGCTCTTGGGCAAATATAGCCAAGGCTGCTGTGCAAGGATATTCCCTCTCCTACATTAAGCCATGTACTGATGGAAGTAACGTAGTCCATTGTTTTGAGGAGGATCTCGACGTTGCTGATCCGATCTGGCATAATTGCTTAGTTGGCTACTTTGTTGGGAAGAAACTCCCATTTAAATTAGTTGAGACGGCCCTCAAACACCTTTGGGGCCAACACTTGCTAGAGGTAAAAGCAAATGACCAAGGATTCTATTTTTCCATATTCGACTCGAGTTTAGGCGAAGAGTAATTGAAGGTGGCCCGTTGACAGTGGCGCGTGTGCCATTAATCCTCAAACAATGGCACCCCATGCTTGACTTGAAACAAGGAGACCGTTCCACAATTCCCGTTTGGATCAGGCTAAAGAATCTACCTTATGGATTATGGTCATCCAAGGGGATTAGCAAGGTTGCCAGTGTCGTTGGACGGCCACTCTATGTAGACCAGTGCACTGAGAACTTAAAATTGATATCCTTTGCTAGGGTATGTGTTGAACTAGAAGCCTCTAAACCCAGCTGTGATTCTATTACGGTTTTCTTAAATGGACAACCTCGCATTGTGACTGTTGAATATGAGTGGAAACCTGTAGCTTGCCATATATGTGGTACGTTTGGTCATAGATGCTCATCCCAAGTCCCCGGCCCAGTTGAGTTTGAACCAGTTAATCAAGCCTCTGCTTAGGCTTTACAAGCTACCAAGGAAGGACAAGGTCCCCCTCGCAATGCAGCATATTTACCAACTGGGGGGCTAGACCAACCCCTGTAGAGGAGTGGCAACGTGCTGGTAACAAAAACAACCGCTGGGCTGCAAGCAAGAACAAACATATTGCTAATGTCACCTCAAAAGCTTCCCCTTTCGATTCAGATGATGACCTAGAAGAGGAACCTCCTGCTGCTGTCACCTTGGAAGCTGGTAGTTCTGCTACTGCATGCACAAACCAGCATGGAATGTATGGTTCAATTTCGACGCCTGCTGTCATCGCTGTTAGAGCCACTGCTTCGGATGCTGCCAATACAGGTTGTGTTGCTGCTGCTGCTATGAGAGGTGCAGATACTACCGTAGGAGCTGTTGATGTTGCGGATGCTACTGTCTATGAGTTTACTGCAGGTGTTGCTGATATTGCAGATGCTGCTGCTGCTACTATTGTTATTAGCGCAGATGATGGTGCTGGTGATGGTGCTGCTACTGCTGGATGTGTTGTTGCTGTTACTGTTGGATATATAGAGTCAACTACACCCGGCTGTACTCCTGATGTCGATGCTGCTGCCGTTGCTTTGCCCAACAAGGAAACGCAATCAGCTGCTGTCTATACTACCTCAACTCATGCTGGAACTAAGGCCGGTGGGTCTAGCTGCATTAAGGGCATTTCTTATGAACCTCACATAGTCCCCGCTGATATTAGACCAGCTGTTGAAACTGCTGGTGCTGTTGTTGTTGCTGATGAAATCCCTGTTGCTGTATATTCAAGGCAGGAACAGAGTCCTGCTCGTGCCCATCCTGAAAATGCTTTCCCTAACTTGAAGCTCACTGAGGTGAGAGTTGAGCAAGTGGGGCTCACATCTGTTTCTCCTTCCAGCAAATCTGTGCAGATTAAGAGATCTGGACCTTCTTCGGGGAAAGCTTTAAAGCTAACAGCCGCCAGAAGGCGCTAAAAAAGAAAGTAGTCTGCCTTTACTACCTTTGTACATAATTCCTTATGTCTTTTGGATTTTGGAATGTTCAGGGTCTCATGAATCCCATTAAGCAAGCGGAGGTTAGAAAGTTTGTGCGCCTCAATAATCTATGCTGTATCGGCCTTTTGGAAACCAAAGTTCCTCCTGCTAGATTTCCCACTATCTCTTCTAGTCTACTCCCTGGCTGGACGTGGGTCTCGAACTATGAGGCCTCTCCTAGAGGGCGTATATGGGTTGGATGGAACCCGCTTTTGTTATGTTTTACTACTTTAACTAGTACTGACTATATTATTCATGGTGATGCAAAATTTTTGAGTTTAGGGATTACTTTGTCCTTAATAGTGGTCTATGGGGAACATACATTTGGTGCTTGAAGACCCCTATGGAGTGAACTTATCAGGATGAGCTCTCTTTTGAAGGAAAACCCTTGGATGGTTGCTGGAGACTTCAATGCCATCCGAGATACTACAGACTGCATGGGGAGCCCGGATATCTAGTGCCCCGCTTTTGATGATTTCAAGGATTGCCTTGACCAAGCTGAACTTTTTGACCTCCGTTATGTAGGCTTCCGGTTTACATGGTCCACTTCATCTGGGCCTCAGAGGAAACAACGAAAAATTGACCGAGTACTAGTTAACAACTGCTGGTGCTCCTCTTTCTCCTTTTCTGAAGCAGCCTTCCTGGCCCCGTGCCTTTCTGACCACACTCCTATAGCTGTGAGAATTCTTACACCTGGCTCCCGGCGATCTCCTTTTAAATTCTTTAACCTATGGATGAGTCACCTAGACTTCCTCAAGCTGATATCTCAGTCTTGGGAAGCCCAAGTGTCAGGTTCTCCCATGTACAGGCTCTACGCTAGACTTAAGCTCTTGAAGGGTCGGCTTAAGTGTCTCAACAGAGATGCTTATTTGGATATCTCTATGCAGGCAGCTACAACTAAAAGTGTCCTAGTATCTACAAAAGAGGCTCTTCACCTAGACCCTCAAAATAGCTCGTTGGCGGCTGAGGAACATTCTCAACGCAAGGAATATTATGAACTTCGCTCACTTGAGGAATCCTTCTTCAGACAAAAATCTAGAATTCAATGGCTCAAGGAAGGGGATCATAATACCAAATTCTTCCATCAATCAGTCAACCACCGGCAACTCCGGAATCGCATTATCTCTGTCATGGATAACTCAGGACAAATGGTATCAAAAATGAAGGAAATTCAGAGGATGTTTGTCTCTTACTTCCAAGACCTCCTTGCCCCGGCTGGTATGACTATGAGGCCTTATATACAGGAGATATTTGATGTCATCCACTCCCCTCTTAAGGAAGAATAGAGAACATTTCTCTCTCAACCCTTTCTCCCGTCGGAAATTCGCAATGCTATGTTCTCGATGGCTGGAAATAAGGCCCCTGGACCTGATGGTTATAATCGACTTCTTTAAGAGGAATTGGGACGGGGTTGGCCCTTGATTCGAAGCGGTTATGGATTTCCTTGTTTGGTTCTCTACTCAAGGAAGTCAACAACACTATCATTGCCCTGGTGCCAAAAATCCCCAATGCGACATCAGTGTCAGATTTCCGTCCTATTGCATGCTGTAATACCATTTACAAGTGTATCACCAAGATACTCTCTGCTCGAATTGCCACAGTTCTTCCTTACTTAATCAATCCAGTTCAAACTGCTTTTGTAAAAGGTAGGAGGATAAGTGACAATATCCTCCTTGCCCAAGAACTTTTCAGTGGGTTCCATAATAAGCCTTATATTCCGAAGTGTGCCATCAAGGTGGATTTTCGGAAAGCCTATGATACCCTCGACTGGAACTTTCTAGAGAAGACCCTCCAAGCGTTCAAATTTCCTAACCATCTCACAAAACTTATCACGGCTTGCGTCCGTACCCCAAAATTTTCTATCTCCATAAATAGCGAGCTTCATGACTTTTTCGCTAGTGGACGTGGTATAAGGCAAGGTGACCCTATATCACCATACCTATTCACCTTGATCATGGAAGTTTTTACTGGGATCCTTGACACTCATACTCGGCACCCAGATTTCCGATACCACTGGCGTTGTAAGGCTACACGTCTATCCCACCTTTTCTTTGCAGATGATGTATTCCTCTTCAGCAAAGCAAATCCTGCTTCTATTTCCTGCCTCCAAGACGGGCTTACTTTATTCTCCAACTGGAGTGGATTAGTCCCTAACACTAATAAAAGTGAAGTCTTTATTTCTGGAGGCTCTAAGACCACTAATGAGCAGATTGTACGAGCACTTGGCTTCAATCACGGCTCCCTTCCCGTGCGATACTTGGGTGTACCCATCATCACATCTAGACTAAGCAAAGTAGACTGCAACACCCTAGTATGCCGCCTCACTGCTAGAGTCCAGTCTTGGACCCACCGCTTCCTCTCTTTCACAGGCCGCCTACAACTTATTAAGTCGGTTCTACATGCCATTCAAGCCTACTGGGCCTCCATATTTTGGCTCCCATCGGTGGTAGTGGACAATATAGAGCAAACGTGTAGATAATTCCTATGGAAGGCCCAAGTATGGGTCCGGGAGGTGCAAAGGTATCTTGGGCCGATGTCTGCCTTCCAAGTCAGGAAGGAGGCCTTGGCATAAGAAGGATCAGGGATAGTAATAAGGCAACCATGGCTAAACACATCTGGCTACTATTCACTGACAAAGAGTCTTTATGGTGCAAATGAATTCATGCAACATACCTTAAAAGGAAGAACTTTTGGGATGCCCCCACTCCTACCCTCTGTTCTTGGGCTTGGCGGAAGATCCTTACTCTAAGGGAAGACTTCCTACCCCACCTTAGGTGGAAGATTGGAGATGGTGAATCAATGTCGCTCTGGTTTGATCCATGGCTCCATGTGGGTCCTCTTAGCTCCATCTTCTCGAACAGTTACATCTACCAATCGGATCTCCTTAGGCATGCAAGAGTGAAGGACCTATTTTCCCCAGCAGGAACTCAATTACTCCAACAGTTAGCCTTATGGCAAATACCGATTCCCCACCTCTCAATTGGCCAAGACACCTTCACATGGTTAGAGAACTCCTCCGGAACCTTCTCAACAGCGTCGGCATGGGATACAATTAGATGCAAATGCAACCGGGTACACTGGGCCTCTTTTGTCTGGGATAAGGGGTTGACCCCTAGACATCAATTTCTCTTATGGCTTATTACCAAAAATCGCCTACCCACTCAGAGCCATCTCATGTCCTTTGGCAGAATTCCTAACTCGGTGTGCCCCTTGTGCAACACAATGCCGGACTCAATCAACCATCTCTTTTTTTACTGCAATATTTCTAACGCCCTGGCTAATTATTGGGCCGCCAAGTGTAATCTCCCTTGGAGCAACTCCACTTGGACAGATAATCTTAATTGGGCTATCAATATTTTGTCTGGAAAAGGTTTCCATCGGGAGATAGCACTCTACTCTTTTGGATCTCTTTGCTATATAATATGGAAAACCAGAAATGACATCATTTTCAATGGCCACAATCTATGCATTTCCTCAATGAAGAAATACCTCCATAAAGCGGTCAAAGACAAAGCTTTAGCCTTCAAATTGGCTGAAGACAATCCCAGAAACAAAAGGATACAACGTAGCTGGGGGATAGACCCTCAGATTTTTGGAGTGGAGTCAACCAATACTTAGATCAGGATGGCATAGATTCCCTTAGGTCTTTGAGATCCTATCACGTCTGTATTTTCTTTTGGTGACCGCGGTACCCTGCTAGTGTCTGGTGGTACCGTGGTTTCCCCCCCTTTTTTTCTCTTGATGTACAATTTCCTTGGTTGTCTTTATAAAATCTTACCTTACCAAAAAACAAAATTTCATTTTTGGTCAATTTTAGACCTAAAAATCGAAAAATTTGGAAAACAAGGTTCCTGATCAGTTTTTGCAAAATTCTTGATGCTAAAGTCAAATGGAAACTTAAATGAAATAATCTTTTTATTATTGTATTCTTCAATTTTTTGGTCAAAAGTTTGACAAAAAGTCAAACCCTAATTGATTTTCACTAAGAATTTGATTTTATGATCAAATCTTTGAATATTCCCAAAATTTTCACTTTTAAAGTGAAATTAAACTTAAAAATGACTTTTTGATGCAAAAGGCCAAAATTTGACCCAAAGTTGACTTTTGATCAAATGGTCAAATCAACATTTTGACTTTTTGGGTTTTTGTGTGAAATGAATAGGAAATTTCTTTATAAAACTAAAGTGACAAACAGAATTGAACAACACTTTTTGTTCAAAAAACGGGCCCCGTCGCAATTGAGAACCCTTAATTGAGTTTTTTCTACCTTTGTCAACACATCGACTAAAAACCAAGTCTCAATAGCCCATAATTTGAAGGGGTATAAGCGTAAATTAAAAAGCTATCAACCATGGGTCAAACGTGCAAAAGCTCCTAAATGTCGCCTGATAACTTAGGCCATACAAAAGTCACATTTGGTCGAATTTAATCACGAATTTTAATACGATTTCAAGTATCGAACTTTCAAGGACTTCAAGATTAAATAATTGGATGTTGTTTCATTGAACCACCTATTTTCAGTAAGCTCAAAAAGTTGGGAAATTTATGTTTCAAAGGTAAAATGACCAAAATGCCATTTTCTAGAAGATTGCATAGAAAGTTTTATTTTTTTTTCTTTTTTTCTTTTTTCTTTTCTTTACTTTTTCCCCCACATTTTCCCCCTCCTTCCTCCACACGTTTCCCTTTTCTTTCCCCCTCCCCGTGCCTCTCTCTCTCTCTCTCTCTCTCTCTCTCTCTCTCTCTCTCTCTCTCTCTCTCTCTCTCTCTCTCTCTCTCTCTCTCTCTCTCTCTCTCTCTCTCTCTCTCTCTCTCTCTCTCTCTCTCCCTCCTCACGCTTTCTACCCCTCTACCCATTTCTCACGTCTAAGCCCACCCACTGAATCTCTCACCCACGGTTTCTCTCTCTCATCTCACCGCTCAACCGTCCCTCATTGCCATCCATTCGTGCACGCCGGACCACTGCACACCACCGTAGCCAAGCCGTGCTACCCGTTCGTGAGCCGCACATCCGCCTGCCCACCCAAGCCACCACCACCTCTCCCCCCTCTTGGTTCCCCTCGCCAAACTGGAAACCACCCCCCACCGCGAGACCCATTTTTGCCAATGCCACCCTTGCCTATGCAAATGTAGCGACGTGCCGCCTATGTCGCCGCCATCACGCTCATGTCGCTAGAATCGCTAACTGATGAGTTAATTTCCTAATACCTCAATTAAGAGCTTAATTTTGCATTAGGGGTAGATTACTTAGCCTTAATCTTGGTTAGTGGCTAATAGTGGTTAATTATGGTTAAATGTTAGTTAGATGCACTATTTAGTGTGGATTAATTATAGTTTAACTATGTTTAATGCTAATTAATTAGTTAGTTGTTGCTAATTGATTAGCATTAGAATTAATTAATTATAATTAAATTATTTTTTGGTAATTAATTATTTATAGAAATAATTAATTTATTGTGGTAATTAATTACTTTGGTAATTATTAATTAAGATTAATTTAGTTGGTAGTAATTAATTATGGAGATAATTAATTATGATTATTTTGTGGTATGATAAATTATTTGGTGACAATTAATTATTATAGAAGTAATTAATCATGATAATGTAATTTGTGACAATTAATTATTTATGGGAATAATTAATTATGATTTATCTTGAGGTAATTAATTAATTATGGAAATAATTAATTAGGATTTATCTTGCGGTAATTAATTAATTATGGAAATAATTAATTATGATTAGTTGGTGGTAGTTAATTCTTTGTAGTAATAATTAATTCTGAATAATCTATTTTTGTGAGAATTAATTAGTTATGGAAATAATTATTTATGAGTAATTCCTTCGGTAATAATCAATTATTGTGGAGATAATTAATTGTGATTCGTTCCTTTGGGGTTAATTAATTATTGTAGTGGTAATTAATTGTGATATTTCATTTACTGATAATTTATTATTATAATAATAATCAATTGCATTTGGATATATTAATTATTGATAATTAACCAGTCGGTGAGTGCAATAGGGCGATAAATGGATATCGTAGGTGCCAATTACTTGGATTATATACTGAATTTATACACATTCATTGTGGTTGGAAGCTTGTTGTCTTAGAGATATGAATGTTGGGTTATATGCTTCGATGGTTATGTTTTATGAGAGGTTGTCTGGATAAAGAGAGCAAGTTTTTGTGAAACTTGCAATAAACGTATTGTATGAGTACAAACTATGGTTACATTTGTTAAGGATGAGAAATGGAATGAATTTGAGTAATTGAAGTGTTTGTGTAATCACCTACTGAAAACTTGTTACCTTCGTATGATAAGGGTATGCTATTCGTGGCCGTGAAAATACCCTCGTTCAAGGACATGTGTGCCATTCATAGTTGTGATGAAACCCCGCTTGCTTGCAAGTGTGCCTTGAATGGCCGTGATTAAGCCCCGTATGATTACATGGGCGTGCCTTGCATGACCGTAATAAAGCCCCCATATGATTGAGGGCATGCCTTGAATGGCCATGATGATACCCCTGTCGCAACTTATTTTTTCCATCACGATGGGAAAAGAAATATCTAAATAAGTTTAGGGGTATTATCCAAAGGGTGGGTCCAAGACCCATAATTAGACGTGAGCTCTCCCAATCCCATACCACGTGTGACATTAGGTGTTCATGAAAATTTTAAATGAGGAGTCGCCATTAGCCTATTGGGGTCGGCTAGAAACTAAGCGAGACATAAGAGTGTGCCTCACTTTCTACGCAACCAGAGAATCTAAGGTCGGGGACTCAATTACACTAATTGACTAAGCGAGACATAAGAGTGTGCCTCACTTTGGCATTAAAAGTGTGCAATCAAGGGCAATTGTATTCGAGAATAATTAAAACCCTAAGGTGAAACCGTGAGGGCATGTTCAATTTTAATCACAATCTTAGGTTGATGATTTTCCTACATTTTTTAAGAGAAAATTGTCCAAGAATTATTTTAGAGCTTTTTAGGGAACTCTAAAACAAACTTGGAATTTTTGGGATTTTTGAGAATTTTTTGAATTTTTAATATTTTAATATTTTCGAATTTTTAAAAGAAAAATATAATAATTTTTTTTTTTATTTTTTTTCGAAATTTTTTATAAATTTTCAGGTTTCTTGTTTTTCCATGGATTTTCTGAAATTTCGAATTTTTTATATTTTAAAATGTTTTTAATACTTTTTTTTTCTGAATTTTGGATTTTTTATGATTTTTTTTTATAAAAAAGAAGATAATTCGGACCGGGTCAAAAGACCCAGCCCTACTAAACTAACCCGAACCCTATTGGTCCTAGTTGGTTAAAAGGAAACGGGCTAGTCCTAAACCCACGAGGAAGGCCCCCGAACAATTTTTTTTTTTCTAAAGAAAGCCCAATTTGATTTCTAGTTTTCTTGCCCAGCTAAAAACCCGGCTCGTGACAAATTCGACCCAATTGAAGTGGGCCCGCGACGAAGCCCACCTCCTTGGCCCCTATCTTATTTTCTTGCCTTTTTTTGTTTTTCTTTAATCTTTTTTTATTTTTTTTATTTATAGTCTTCTTCCTCCTGTTCCCCCTTCTGCTTCACGTCTGCATGCTTCCCCCTGCACACCCAATGCTGCAGACGCCCGCTCGAGGACCTGCGACTCCCTTCGCCGAAGCCCGCCTCCACGCACGATGAGCCTGCACCAGCTTTTGGGATTGTCGCCAGATCGCCCGGCATTGGTCATTCGGTCCAACAGACGCCAGCCACTACTGTAACCCCCTCACGGATGAAATGACCAAACAACCGCCCGAGCTCAAAACTCAAGCCCCAACACCCCTACTGGCCGAAAACGACTCTGTAAAAACGCTTCCCCCCACGTTGACTTGATCAAAGAATGAGGCAGTGACGGCCATAAACACAGCAGCGATGTGGACGGATATTCCCAACAAAATTTTCCAAATCTAGTCTAAGCATTATGTCGAACACCTAATGTGCGCTATGTAAAAGAGCGATTGTCGGATCAACTGAACTTGAACTCGAGACCAGACTCTCGACAAAGCAAACCTGAACACAGCAAAGCTTTATGGGGAACCGGTGGGGCCAAAGCTCTCACGAACTGGTTGGCCGCAAGCTCCGACCTAATGCCTCGCAAAAACAAAGTATTCATATAGAAAGAAGAGAAACCAACCTGGTTCGTTTGGAGGCTACGACGGGCAGCGGTTGCTAGGCGGTCCTCCAACAACAACAAAAGACCCTCTCGAGCCCCACTCTCACTCTTAGATCCATTCTCCGTTTTCTGTCTGTTTTCCTCTTTGTTGGACAGTTGCAGGCGCAGGAGCAGAGGCACGGCAGCAGGTCATTGGCCGTGAGTCAGGTGTGGCTGCCGACGGTCTTTTGCCCTCTCCTTCTGCTCTCTCTTGAGCTCTCTCGGCTGAGCCCAAAACCAACCTCTCTCCCCGTTTTTTTTGTTTGGTTCTCGCTCTCCCTGTCTTCCTTTTTTGTTCTTTCCCCCCGTTTCCTTCTCAATCGTCTTTGCCGACCTAACCCCCCTCTTGTCAGACGCTCGCCCTGTTTTCTCTATCCCTCCTACTGCTCTAACCTACCCTGCTTCATCATTTTTTATTCTGCCTCTTGTAGGTGCATGTTTCTGCGTGAGGGAGAAAGAAGGAAGATGGAAAAGATAGATGGGCCAGGCCAAAAAGGAAAAGAAGAAAAATGGGCTAGGTTGAGACAAAGGGAGAAGGGCCAGCCCAGGCACCAAAAAGAGAAGGAAGGGGCTAGCCCAAGGCGAGTCCTAACCCGGCCCGACTACCCCTCTCTCTCTTTTTTAATTTCGATTTTTTTTAATTAATTAATTTTTTGTTATTTTTTATAAATTTAAAAACTAGTGACGCAAATACTCCTAATGTCTATATGCGATGCAATTTTAGTGAAATTTTTTTTGTTAAGGGGTTAGAAATTAATCCCTACTTTTTCAATGTAATTAATAAATGCTTAAACAAATTGTCAAAATTTAGGTGTTAACACCCCCATTCGAGACGGGTGTGCCTTGAGTGACCATGATCAATGCCCTGATGCATATGATTACACAAGGAATAGGTAGAGCCCCGAGGCGCATTAATGCAGGGAGATGGTTAAATCCCAATGCATATTTATACAGGACGATGCCCAGTTATACCAAAAGAGTGCCAACCTTTGGGTTGTGCTATGGCCCTAGGGATCATAATAATCGGAACACCCATGAATGCATTATGCGTGAGGAAATACAAATTGCATTCTAATTACGTGAATGCCTAATTGCATTTTTTTCTTGTACATGTGAGTTTGCATCATGCAGGATGTGTATGCCAAGGCATGGTGAGAATGCATGTGATTGTATTCGATGACCATTTAGGGACTATTTATAATTGATAACCTATGCACCATAATAGTTGAGGCAAAGCGTAAGTTGCTTTGCTATTAATCCATCATCGATAATAGGGTGCACGTTAGGATGCCTCGAGGTGAGGGGACTTCCTAACTAAGGCTTAAGATTTTAACTTGTTGAGATTTTTATATCACCTATTGTTGTTTAATCATTTTCAAGTCCATAGTATATCGATAAGTGGTGTGGTTTATGGTCATGTTTGGATGGAGTATGTTAACACTAGCACTGCTAGTTTTGTTGGTCTGATAAGAAGATGCCCATTGTAAGGACTGGTACATGTAAACTTCCTACAGGCATTGGAAACCCTAGAGAAAGGATCAAGTAGCAAGCTAAGAATCAAGCTGCTGCTACTGCCCCTGTTGCTACTATGCTACCATCATGCCTAATGAAGTCCCATTGGCTAGGAATGGGAATGGCAAACAGCTAATGTATAAGTTGGTTGAACAATTCCTAAAGTTGAAGCCGCCATAGTTCATTGGGCCGGGTGATTTTGAGGCTACAACCCTTTGGATTAAGGAACTAGAGAAAGTCTTCGCACTATTAAAGTTCTTGGAGAAAGACCAGGTAACACCGATTGTGTACCAACTACAAGGTAATGCTAGCACGTGGTAGGAAGCTACTTGAGGAAGGATTTTTCCTGAAGGTACAGCCTTGGTGTGGGGCACCTTCATTGAAGCTTTTTATGGAAAATATTTCTTGGACCGTGCGTGAGAACTAAAGATGGCTGAATTCCAACAACTTCATCAAAACCATCTATCTGTTGATCCATACGAGGTGAAGTTCGCCAAACTATCTAAGTATTTACAGAGGTTGATTGAGGACCCGGTAGACAAACTAAAGAGATTCAGGGATGATTTGAAACCGGAGATTAAGGATCAACCAATGCCCTTGAATTTGAAGCATTATGATGAACTGTGCTATAGAGCACAACTGATTGAAAAGAGTAGCAGAATGAGCAGCCACATCTGGATCGCGGTCTACATTTCATAGGGATAATCATCGGTTTGCGAAGAAGTCGATGACAGGAAGAAAATACCCCATCCCACCCAACAAGAAGAATGATGTTGGGAAACTAGCATACAACTCAAATGGTGAGTGCAGATTTTGTGGGAAGAAACACAGAACAACTCCATGCCCATCCAGGAGTGGAGCATGTTTTGAGTGCAACCAACAAAGCCACAGTACGAGGAATTGTCCCCATTGACAACCAAGGAAGCGACCTCAATAGCCGCAAATAAAACAATTGGCTGGAAATGTCCCATGTTATCCTAAGACGGGAACTTGCTATAGATGTGGTCAGCACTTCTAACAAGTGAGGAATCATCAGTACAAGTGCCACCACAACAAGAAGGACAACTTGTAGAGAACACTCCGCCGAACAACCTCAATTGCTCTTTGGTACAAGGAGTGAGTATTTTGTCACCAGAAAAGAAGCGGAGGATTTGCAGCCATGGTTACAGGTACGGTCTCCTTTCACAACCATGCTGCTTATGCATTAATTGATTTGAGAGCTACACATTCGTTTATAGCTGAGTAGCTTGTTAAGTTAATGGAGTTAAGACAAAAATCGTTAGAAGTGATTCTAGTAATTCTACCTCATTAAAGGATGAGGTGTTGTCTACGGTACGATGTTCAGGTTATAAGATAGTCATTAGTGGTTGAGAGGAAAGTATAGACTTCATAGCCTTAGCAATATATGACTTTGATGTCATTGTTGAAATGGACTAGCTCACCAGGTGACGAGCTACGATGGATTGTTATTGGAAAGTAATCAAGTTTAACCCATTAGGTGAGGTTAGTTATGAGTTCATTGGAAATCAAGAAGGACCCTCAATTCCTTTGATTTTGTCACTTGAGATGATGTGGTTATTGGATGAGGTTTGTCAAGGTTATTTGACAACCGTAATGTTAGGTGAATTGCAAGTGCACAATATCAACAAGTAATAAAGTGATGAGTGAGTATCGTTCCCACGAAGATTGTTTTAATTTTATTTTATCCAATTACTTAACGAAGGTGATCAATCCAAAAATTTAGCTAACCAAATCAAAAAGACGTGTAAAAAGTGAACTAAACTAATTAAAATACTAAAATATAGAAAAAGGTCAAAACTTAAAGAATTAAAAGCTAAGTAAAATTAATTTAAAGCAAATTCAAGATCACAAAGTGTTAGAGCATCCAACTTCACTTAACCATTCATAATTAATTTTCTTAACTTTTCGTGCAACAAATTAATTTCCAATTATGTTGGCGAAATTTCCCTAAGATGAATTAAAAGCCAACCTCGGTCTAATAATCCCTAATTAGGTATGTTAACCCACACTAACCTTAGGTGAATTTAAACTACCTAAAAGCATTAAGTTCTTGTGGAAATTCCCGGATTCAATCTAAGTAGTCCCAACCTAGATCTACTACCGCAGCCACATAAATAACCTAGTGTACCTTGACCTAAATTTAATTTATGGTTCAATATCACTATTGCACATGCACACAATCTCCACCCGGTGTCATGCATACATCAAAACTCATTCAAAAGTTGGCTAGACTTCTAAAAGCGTTAAGATTGTGATAAAGAACGACACAATCAAAACAATTCTATTGCATGAAAGTCTTTGAAAATTAATCAATCATGATTAAGATTCATTGTAGCTCTAACAAAAGAAATTTAGAACATAGTAAAAATTAAACCGACAAGAATTAAAGAAAACATAATACTAAATAAAAACAAATTCACCGAATTGAGAAACAATGAGCTTCAGGTTTGTCTCCTTCTTCTCTCCTTAACAGCACCAACTCTACTAAAATTGAAGAACAAAATCTAACTAAGAAAACTCAAATTTTTCTGCAAAGATGGTGGCTCCCGGACTCTCTTCTTCTGCGGCACAAGAGCAGTTTATATAGCCTCCAAAAATCTGCCCTAGGTCGACTCCTACTAGGATTTGGAAAAGATTCATCCTTGATTTTCTTTGAACTTTATCTTCAATCATGGTCAAATTCTCCAAATATCTTATTTGAGCTGCATTTTTCTTCAAAATGAAATATTCTGAAAGATATTGCAATATTTTGAAAGATCTGAAAATATTTCATACAAAATAAAATTACGTGAGTCGCAATTAAATTCACCCAAAAATTTCTCAAAATTTAGCAAATATCAAGTATAAATAAGCAAGAATACTCTATTAAAAATAGAGTTATCACGTAACTAATACATTAGTCAAGGAACCAAAAATGAAAGACATCAATGTGGTGCAAGACTTTTCCCATGTCATTCCAATGGAGTTAATGGTGCCAATGCAAGAATTGTTGGACAAATGATTTATTCATCCTAGCATGTTGCCGTGGGAGTACTAGTTTCGGTTTGTGAGGAAGAAGGATAGTTTGGGTTTGTGAGGAAGAAGGATGACAATTTCGAGTGCATGGATAAGTGCAAGCGTAGTTTTCAAAAGCTTAAGCATAGCTGACTAACGCACTAGTTTTGACAATGTTGTCTAGTTTTTGAGGTTATGAGATTAACAATAATACATCATATAAGGGATTAATGCAACATAGAAGAGTAATTGCTTACACGTCCCAACAATTGAGACCATTGGATTTAATGGAAACTACATAAGTTTTTGTTTTAATAATTTGAGTTGTGAGCATTTGATCAAAGTGATAATCTCTTAAGTGGCAATATTCTTTGATAAGATTTGTGGTGGACAAGTAATTGCTTCGAAGTTTTGGATGTTGTAAGGAACTAAAGTGAATCATTTTGGGAAAAAATTAAGTTTGGGATTTGAAGAAGTGGATTTTGTCATTGGTGTATTAAGAGTGGATTAACCCAAGGTGCTAGATGAACAAATATTGAAATAGCATTGTCAAGAATTTCTTTTTGGAGAGTTATTAATTAAGAGTTGGTTTGCACTAATCTTCAAGTGGTTGAGGTGACTTTCTTGGGCTAAATATGTAATTGAAAAGAGTAAAATGTGGAAAGACAAATTGAGGGCTAATGAAAGTCAGATGGTGATATGATAGAAACTCAATGGATCATATTTCCAAGCATTGATGAGTGATCCCAAGGAAAAATGACCCCATGGATTGGCAAGTTGGAAAAAGCTTTTGCACTCTAAGATACTCATATGAGGATAAAACCGTGAGACTCAATATAGGACGGGCCAAAGTAGATAATACCTCTATGAGTTAGTCTATATCAGAAATAGACTTTTTCTAGTAAGTGTACAGTTCAACTATACCTGTAATGACTAATCCAATGAAGGCGGAGAGTGGTCGCCGAGGCTAAAAGGCTTGAATAAAAAACAATTCCTAGTAGGGTTCTAGGAGGTCGGAGGGGGCAAGAATGAACTGAACTACACACCAATTAAGAGGATAAGATTTTTATCCTAGTGGTGTCGCAAAAGTGTAGTTAAGCTTGTGGAACTCCAGTTTATTGGAACGAGGTCAGAGATAGGGGGATCACTAGCTCAGAGATAGTTTGATAGTTAATGGATGCGATTAAGACTATTAGAAATAGGCTAAGGACATGCAAAGCCGCTAAAAGTGTGATGCAGATAAGCGACTAAGGTCTTTGGAATGTCAATTAAGGAATCATGTTTTCGTTAAGGTGTATTGCCTATGAGAGGAACATCTCAAGTTGTCAAGAAAGGAAAAACTGAACCCTTTATGTATCAAACCTTTCGAGATTTGGAATGGATAGGGACCTTAGTCTTAAATGGAAAAGAACATAACCATAGACACCATCGACGCTTTGGCCAAGTGGTATAGGGGTTAGAGCATCACAATCCGAATAGGGTTCGAATCCTAGAAGCAGCATCTTGCCTTGTAAATAAATAAACAAATTTTTTGCAACTTTTGTTGTTGTAAAAATGGGCAAATGCTTAGCCTTTTGGAACCACAAATGAATTGGAAGTGATTGGGGTAGCGTTATGGTATGGAAGAAACGACTTAGGAAAGTGCTGATACAATGAGGCATCAATACCCTTATTTGTTCAAAGAGGCACATAATTCTACAAATTTTGAGTACGAAATTTCTTTAAGGAAGGAAAAATTATGACATCTTGAATTTTGACCCATTTTGTGAAATATGAAATAATTATTTTATCAATGGTGCTGTTGTTAGCTAACTATTCGGAAAGACAATTAAGGATCGATACGCATACGACTAGTGAGTTCAATCAAGGATAAACTACTCAACCATAAAGATCAAAGAAGGATAATACAATGTTGTTGCAAGCTAATAAGCAAACGAAAATAAATTGATTCGGTAGAGGTACGAAGTCAAATTGCGAGTGATTCCACACAACTTCAATGCTAACTACGAAAAATATTAAACCGATTTCTTTTCGTTTTGTACTCAAGGTGACTAGTTGATTCATTATGATTACATGACAACCGAGGATTGCCCATGATTTGAAGAGGTACAAATGTGGTTGAAAAACTATCAATTACAGGTCAAATACAGGTCAAATGCGCAAAAACTCCTAAACATCGCCTGATAGTTTAAATTGTACTAAAATTGCATTTGATCAAATTTAACCACGAATATCAATCTAATTTCGGATATCAAACTTTCAAAGACTTCAAGATTAAATTATTGGACATCACCTCATTGAACCACCTATTTATCGGTAAGCTCGAAAATTTGGGAAATTTTTGTTTCAAGAGTAAAATGAGCAAAATGCCCTTTTTTAGAAGTTTGTATAGAAAGTTTTATTTTTATTATATTTTATTTTATTTTTTCCTTTCTTTTCTTTCTTCCCATGTTTTCCCCTCTCCTTCCTCTGCATGTTTCCCTTTTCTTTCCCCCTCCCCATGCCTCTCTTCTATCTCTCTCTTCACGCTTTCTGCCCCTCTACCCATTTCCCACATCTAAACCCACCCACCTAATCTCTCAACCACAGTTTCTCTCTCTCATCTCACCCCTCATCTCATCGCTCAATTGTCCCTCGTCGCCATTTGCTTGTGCATGCTAGACCACCGCATACCGCCATATTCAAGCCATGCTACCCATTTGTGAGCTACGCATTCGCCCACCCAAGCCACCTCTCCCTCCTTCTCGGTTCCCCTTGCCGAACTAGAAACCACCCCCCATTGCGAGACCCATTTTTGCCAGCACCACTCTTGTCGTTCTAGATGTAACCATACATCGCTCGCGCCACCGCCATCATGCCCATGTTGCCAAAATCGCTAACCAGTGAGTTAATTTCCTAATAACTCAATTAGGAAGTTAATCTTGCATTAGGGATAAATTAATTAGCCTTAATCTTGGTTAGTTGCTAATGGTAGTTAATTATGCTAAATGTTAGTTAGATGCACCAATCTTGTTTAGTATGGATTAATTATAGTTTAACTATGTTTAATGCTAATTAATTAGTTAGTTGTTGATTAGTATTATTTTACTATAATTAATTATTTCCCTAAATAATTAATTATAATTAAATTATTTTGTGGTAATTAATTATTTATAGAAATAATTAATTTATTATGTTGTAATTAATTATTTTGGTAATAAGTAACTATGATTAATTTAGTTGGTAGTAATTAATTACAGAGATAATTAATTATGATTATTTTGTGTTATGAAGTAAGAAATATGCTCAATTGAACTCTCCTCCTCCATCAGATTGATAAATTTTAATATATCCTTCAAATTGTCTTTCCAAATATTTCTCAAATTGAGAAAACATGCATAAAAGTCAGATTTTTGCCATAATGGAAACAACCCAGTATATCGCATATAATCATCCACAAAACAAACATAATACTAAAACCTTTGAAATGAGATTATTGGAGACTTTCCCCACAAATCACAATATATCTTTTCAAAAAGCTTAATAGTACTAGATTCGAAAGGCAAAAAAGGAAGTTTAGATGCTCGAACCATTTGAAAACTGCTACATGTAGTAGTAGGTTTATTCCAAGCAATAATAGCAATATCGCCTTTAATTTGCATATGACAAATTGTAGTCAATTGTGGATGTCCTCACCTTCAATGCCAAGTACTTTCATTAGCTTTCCTAAACCGATTTGAAAATAGTGCTTCTTTTGGTGCCTTCAAGGTATATAGATTACCTTCATGATTTCTAACTGTTAGAACATTTCCCATTTTCCCTGTCCTTTATCACAAAACCAATAGCAGAGAACTCAAAACTCAAAGGTTAGTCAGTGGCAAAAAACTCAAAATTCTAAGGATAAGGAGAACATTTTTTAAGTTAATGCTTTTTTAACCCAAATTGATATGAACATCGCCAAGCATGGGAAATTGTCTTTCCAAATATTTCTCAAAATTGATAAAACATGCATAAAAGTTAGATTTTTGCCGTAATGGAGACAACCAAGTATATCGCATAAAACAAACATAAAACTAAAACCTTTGAAATGAGATTATCGGAACCTTTCCCCACAAATCACAATTTATATTTTCAAAAGGCTTAGTAGTATTAGACTTGGAAGGTTAAAAAGGAAGTTTAGATGCTCAGCCCATTTAACAACGACTACATATGGTAGTAAGTTTATTCTAAGTAGTAACAGAAATATTGCCTTAATTTTGCAGATGATGGATTGTCATCGATTGTAAATATCCCAACCTTTGATACCAAGTACTTTCATTAACTTCCCTGAAACAATTCGAAAATAGTATTTCTTTTGGTGCATTCAAGGTATATAGATTACCTTCATGGTTTCCAAATATCATAACATTTCCCGTTTTCCTATCCTTTATCACAAAGAACTCAAAATTTAGAGGATAGTTAGTGGTAGAGAACTCAAAATTCTGAGGAACAAGCAGAATATTTTTTAAGTTAATGCTCTTTTGACCCAAATTAATTTGGGCATCACCAGTATGGGAAATTTTAAGTGAATCACCATTTCCAACCATTACCCTATCTTCCTAGTATATCGTCGTAAGTTAAAAAGAGTACCTTCATTTCCAATCATGTGATTTGAAACTCTAAAATTAGTGAACCATTATGAATCTTAATTATGTCCAATAATAAATGCAGCAAATGCCTTTGGCACATCTAATGGAGGAAAATTGATTAAACTAATTAAAGCAATCTAAAGCAACATGTCCCAACTTATTACATATTTGACATAAAATGACTTTGTTTGTTCCTTTCACAAGCTTCTCGATCTTACTTTGATTGAATTGTGCCTTGTGACCCTGCTAATGCATAAAATTAGCCCAAGAAGTTTTCATTTTTGGACCATCGTGAAAAACCCTCTTCCATGTACAAAAAGATAATTTTTGTTGAAATGTTTGAATTGTTTTCCCTTTTTGTTGTTTTTTGTTAGAGAAACATCTCCAAGTGATTTTGATGATGTCTAAACTATCCTTAGAATAATATTTACTATAATATATGCAGATGTTTGGACCAAAGGACTGCACAATATCCATGGTGTGATCCATTGGAAAGGAGGTCACAAAATTTCCTAATGCAAAAACAATACCAGTGGACCTAAAAGATCAGCTATTGATGATGTTTATGTCAAAGCTATAAAGATCGAGTCTATGGTGCTATAACAACCACGCACATCTAATGATGTTTGTTGAGTCAACAAACTAGTGGTTGTGGTTTTAGATTTGCAAAGAAGCATAATCGAGGTGAAATAGGTAGCCAAGTTGCTAGGTCGCTTGACACGTTTATCTGAGACTTCAACAAGAAGACAGGAATAGTTGTATTTTTAGGTAGCCTATAAATGTTCAAGGAAAAGGATTGTATAGGCAATTACACCTATTGATAGTAGCTTAATGATAGTTTTAACGGCTTTCTACTTCTCCAATTCATTTTCAATGGATAGATTGAAGGTGACTATATAAAGGAAGACCTCAAAAGCCATATATTAGAGTGCACGACATCAAGAGATCAAGAAAGCTTATTTCCTGTTGTTTTTCTTAGCCGTATGCTCTCTATTGTATTGTTTCTTTGAAATCAGTATTGGTCTTATCTAGTAGTTGTGCTAAGAAGCAAGTGTACAATTGTAAGAGTAGTAGCTGAGTCCTAATAATGTTATCTATCATGTAAAGGATAAGTACTAGACATTTGTAACTTTGCAAGCAAATTACTAGTGGAATCCAACCCGTCCTGTGGTTGTTAGTCTGAAGAGTGGACGTAGGTTTATGGATAAAGTCAAACCACTATAATTCTTTGTGTGCTTGTTTTCAGCTATCTACACATATTTGCATGTAACTCCTTCACAGTTTTCAAAACATCACGCGAATCTAATCTTTACTTGATGATTAGCTAATTTTCGCAAAAGGTCATCAAATTATAGAAAATGCCTATTCACCCCCCCCCCTAGGTTCTATTGTTAGCCACTAACACTCTTAAAATTACTTATTTGACCAAAGAAAGCCGTCCCATGTTGAATTACAAGGGAACTTTTATTTGCGAGCATCTTCTCAAAGCTTTTTAGTTGAAAAATCAGATCGGAGAACACTGACATTGAGGCTTCAACATGGATGTTGTGAATGAATCATATTGATCACCTAAGTCATTCAAAACAAAGAGGCCCTTCTTCTTGTCCTCAAGAAGACATCCAATAATAGAAAACTCATTAAAATATTTTTGAAAAGCTACAACATACTCGTCAAGGGATAAAAATTATCTCCATGGCATTTTTGATTTGCAGAAATTAGAAACTTCATGTTCCTCAGATACCTTGGCAAAAATATTTTGTAAAGCTACCACACCTTGGCAAATGTCTTCAAGTCTACTACTTGAGCAAGAACTTCTTTCAAGAGCGTTGCAATGATCCATCCTCATAGGAAGTGATCTGACCTTCTCCATCGTAAAAACTTTGGATTTTTCACTTCCTCTGAGACATTAACTTCTTTTTTGGAATTAGAAGGGGTGACTATTTTCAAACTCAGCATCTAGTACTCGACATCAATGAATCCTACCATATAGGGACTTTCAATTAGTGCAAGCATCTAGGCTCTTCAACAAGAATAGCTTGTTTGTATCAATTTTAGTGATACAAAATCACTAATGTTCAAAGATGAAGGGTATGGACACTTAGTCCGCCATGGTTAAGGATCAATTTCTTTCAAAGAAATTTGCTCTTATACCATGAAAGAACGAAAGTGTTTGATTATTAATCTAAACATACAATAGTTAAGATGGTTTTCATTATATATTACAAATGTTACATTTTGTAAGGAAACAATATAACAATGGAATACAATAAACGAAAATATCATTATATTATAAGAGTTGCCAATCCCTTGATTCTAGTATCTCCAAGAATGGGCTCGTGATTTTGATTGATATTTCCATATTCTTCTTCCTTTATTAATACATCAATACCTTTACAATGCCCTTCTCTGACACTCCACGTTGCTCCCCTGAGCATGTACCCACGTGTTGGAGTGCTCCTTCCAATAGCAGTAAGATGCTGATTCTAGACATTCGGTAGTAGGAATTTTAGGTAGAAAAATTGCTAATGCAGTGCATGATCACGTGGTAGTCGTTTAAAATTGCAGTGTTTCATATGATTGTTTTGAGCTTTGATCGTTAATGTGCATGTTAGTCTCTGATCATTCAAAAGATTGAGATTTTTGCTTTGGTAATTAAGTTTGCATTGAGGGAGGGGTTGGAGAGAGTTTATTCAGATTCTGAGAGTGAGCTGCACTTTTTTTAGCAATCTTCTTTATTTTTGACTATTTTGGTTTTCCGCAAGTCATTGCAGTTCATATTTGTACTAATTATTGTTAGGTCCTAACGCATCCAGAGTACGGGGGGAAGATTCTAGCTAACTATAAGCTTCCTTTCATGTAGTTGAAGGATTTGCAATGACTTAAATTGGACATCGGCTGTGAAATGTTACCGTCCAAGGTATAATCTCACTTTTTTTGTCATTATGTGGCACTCTATTTTTAGCTGGAGTTTAGCAGTTTTGTTGCTAAGATGTGGATGCCCCAAGTGTCAAAATTTGACACAGTGGACACGTAATTATCAAAACTTGTTAAAGGTACACTTAAGATTTGTGGTCAGCAACTTACCGTTACAATTTGAGCATGACGGTGCCGCCACCTACACTCTTTAGAATATTATAAATTGAAAGTTTGACCATTGAGATTTTCATAGACACAAAAGTTGAGTCTATTAGACATATTAATGAAAAAAGTCATGAGCGGTGAAATATCAACTAGGTTTGTCAAGGCTTCTCACACCTATACCCGACGAAGTGATGAATGCGAAAGAATAGAATGGGAGCATAATTTCTGGACCGCTCAAAAAGAATATTTATAGAAAACACTATTCACACATGTCGCAATTCGATATCCTCCTGGAGAGTACGCTATCTACACATGTCGCAATAAGACATTGCCCCATGGAGAGTATGTATGTCTCTTGATACTATGTTTATGTATACATTGAAACTTCAACTAATGAGCATTTGGTAGGCTTATAAATCGAGTCAATTGGACTTCATACGAAAAGTTACGAGCAGTAAAAAAATCAACTATATATGCTCAACATCTTAATGTCACCTTTAGCAAACAAAATTTTCACAATATATTCAAAAGAGTCACTCATTAATACAAACATAATTTGTCAACAATTAAGTTGGCTATCTCACCATCAATCCACTCTAATGAATTAGCGCACAAGTCTTTTATCAATTGCGGTCCTAACTTTAGCATGGCTGACATCACAATGTTGAGCAGACTGGTTGATTCCCCAAGTCTATGTTGTTCGAACAATCCTTCACTGAAAATAGCTTCCAACCCTTCGATGAAATAACTTCTTCTAAAGACTATAACAATATACCAATATTTCAGCAATGTCGTGAATATGATGGTCTACTCATACGTTGCTTCTATAAAATATACTGTTTAGAATAAAATACAATGAAAGTTTAACTAATGACCCATGCACCCCAAAAAAAAAAAAGAACAAGTCAATTGGACATCCGACGGAAATGTTATGAGCGGCAAAAATTTTGTTTGACCATTTTGAATAGATCAATGAAATATTCCCCTCAACCTTTAACAAATAAATACTTTTACAACAAATTTAGAAGACTGGTACATTAATATCAACTAAATCTATAAAAATTTAACTAGGTTTGTCTCACCATTTATCATCCGTAAGAGTTCACGCACTGGTTTCTCAACCTTAAACATCAAATGTTGAGTTGGCGAGTGGATTCCCCGCATATATGCTATTCAAACAACCCTTTGATGAAAATAACTTCTTATGGAGACACTTTAATAAGATGAACTTAATTAATCGCAAAACATTAACATGGTGTTGCAAATACCAAGTGCACAATGAAGAAAGTACTCAAATAACAATGTAACAATATTTGAGCAATGTTTGTATCTGATGGTTAGTCTACCTTGCTTCAGTAATATACACCAATTAGAATATTTTAATTTGAAGGTTTGCTAAAGTTTTCATAGGCGCAAAAATTGAGTCAATTGGATGTTTGACACAAAAGTTATGAGCAGTAAAAAATCAACTCTGTATGTATCACCATCATTAGGGCGCAAAATATTTAAGTTTTGGGATAGCATCTATAAATTTTCCTCTCAGCCTTCAACAAATAAATATTTTTACGATACATTGAGATGATCGCACATGAATACCAATTAAATCTATCAACAATTAACTATATATGTCTCACATCTATCATCCCAAATGAAGTTGAGTTCACAAACAATTGTGGTCTCATTTTGCTGAGATTAGGATGTTGAATTCACGAACAGGTCTTTTATTTGCGGTCTCCTTTGCTCAGATCCCACATATCAAATTTTTATATATCAGAAACTGAAATATTCAACCTCTTAGAAATCATAAAAATGCGCTGTTGTAATCCCGCGTACTTAGACTGGAAATGTTTTTTGGAAAGATGTGCAAATTCTTTTTTGGAAAGATGGATGGCACAAATTTATTAGTAGAGTGCGCAACAATCCAAACAGCAAAAGAAAACAAAAAAAGAAACGTAAAAAAGAAGTCACGTAGTTAAGTTATTTTCACTCCAATATGTATATTGTTCGAACAACTCTTCGATAAAAATAACTTCTTCGGGAGACACTTTTATGAAGATCAACCTAATTAATCATGGAGCATAAACTTATGTTTTTAACTACATATCGAAAGAAAAAAGGAATTGATGTTGGATAAAGTCAAGGATAAATCGACTAACCTTTTGATGTACGACAAGAAAATTATCCAAGAATATAGGTCGATTCACCAGTGAGTAATGGATGAATCTACAACTTCATAATGGTCCGAATATAATTATAAGGAAAATATCATTGCTCCACAACATTAATGCTGATAATCTTCTTAAATTGATGATGGAAACCCTTTATGTGTTTTCTAGATGGAGAGGAGAACATTCATTTCTGTATTTTTGATAGATTTGTTAAGAAGTTATTTTGACTTCCTTTAAAAAATAACCGCTCACATCTCTTCAAATGATGCCTCTCAAACACACCCCATTAAGGCAAACTATACCTCTCCAACACACTCATCATGGGCGAATCACCGAAATATAACAATACATATTCTAAAGAGATGTGCCGATTGGTTGTCTATAAATAACTCCAAATCATGCACTATTCTGTTGGTAAAAAATTTGTTAGAACAACATGAAAAATGACAATAATTGTTGAAAATACATAAAAAAAGAATAGAAAATAAAATGAAAATTTTGAGACATGCAAGAACACCATCCTTAAAGATAATTCTACCCCTTGGAGTACAAGACTCGGTGCGATAAACTCTAGCAGCTATCCTCCCAAGATACAACAGACCGTCTTCTATATTCCGCACTGAACATGAGAAGGAACTGAATGTCTATGTATAACCCAATAACAAAAAGAAAGAAAGATATGTAATGGGAAACGAAAATATTCTTATTTTGATATTCGAAATTCCTTTCTAATTACATTTGGAGTAACAATTGATAAGTAAAAGAAATAGAGAGCAGTTAGGAAACTATCATAAATTAATCAATAATTAAAAAAGAAAACTGTTGTATAGCCATGTTGAAATAAATGAAACGTTATAAAGCCGTTATAAGATCATTAAAAAATCGTTATAAAATGTTATGAAACCATTATAGATTAATGGCAGACAAAAATGGTCACAAATTGATGATAGTAGAAAAATAGCTTTCCAAATTTTCAAAACTATAGAAATATCCAACAATCCCCCACAAATCTCTAAAAGTTTTGAAAATAAATGAAAGAACAATGCTGAGTTATTGGAGTTTAATGCATTGAACTAGTGCTTGTTAGGTTATGAACCAACCCTAGAAAAAATGAAATATAATTCACGAAATCATTGGTGAAGTTTGAAACTTCTATAAATCAAGAATTTTTTTTGTGAATTATAATTTTCACCAATCACATTGCACTCCCACAAACTTTGTTGTTCATCATGGTTTTGCACTAATAGGCCATACACAAGCTCAGTTTATTCATAAGTGCTCTAGATATTATCACCAGTAATCTCATAGGAGTGACCCACTCCACACTTATATAGGTGATTCCATCGAGTGTATCATGTAGCTTAATACACCACCAATAATGGCTATGAAATTTCATTAAGAGGTTAGCTCAACTTCTTTTTCCTTGTAGTTTTGCACTATTCTCAACTTAGGAGGAGCATCAATTTTTAATAGTGCACTAGATCAACAAGTGACATGTTATTACCCATATGAACCTAATTTATGGGATTGTCAATCACATAAGTTGGGTTACCATCACCATTCATTTTCTTCAATTGGCTTGTCCCATTTCCCTTGATGTATAGTCAGAGGATCGACCAAATCCATTTCTAACTTCATATAATCAATGGACATTTTTAAATAGTTGTTTTACCACATCATCCCTCAATTAGATGTGTCCATTTTTACCATTGAAAAATTTTTCATTGCAATGGTTATATATAATATTTAGACACAGGAGGTGTCAATTTATTCCCAAAGGAATATATGCTGAGAGTTTCTCAACTACTCAGCCTCATTTTCAAACATAAGTTCGAGAAGAGTTTTCCCTTTCCTCAAGAACTTGAGAAGTTCTCGAATTATCAATTTTTTCCCTTCTCCTTCCCCTACTAGAGCATAGGAGGATAAAGTATTATGTTCTCAACATACATGCCTAGTAGCATCTGAGTCTACCACCCATCAAATTAGCCATAATATTGGCCTGGAAAATGACCACAATAAATACATCATCAAATCATGTGCTTCAATTAAGTCAAATTTTGGTTGACCAGGATTGTCATTTCCCCCACGATTTCATTTACACCTCCATAAGATGAGCATATATTCATTAGTGGATTTTGTCTCATCAAAATCTAAGATTCAGTTAGCATTACTGTATCCTTCTAATATAATTGGAAATCCATTATGTAAAGTTCCATAGACTTGATGACAGTCAGCCAGTCACCCTTTAAGAAAGAAAATTTCACAAAAAATCGAACTTCTTTAAATTAGGTTAGTTGTTGGCCAGGCGCAAAGAAATAGATGTAAATTCCATCTCCATAGCAATAACTAAAGGAGATTCTCCTCCCCATTGGGATAGCCAATTAAGTCTCGAATTATCATCATGCGTAAATGGACATTCAGCATAAATGGGCAAAGTAATTATTTATACAAGAAACATTACACTCTAACCCATGAATTTCACGGCTATTACAAAATATAAACCTCTTTTCTGTTTTAAACATAAGTTTGAATCTAATAAATTCAAGAATAGACTCACGACGGTTTTGATAAGAAAAATGTTTGGACTAAAACTCTGGTAGACATAAATATAACGCCTACAAAAATATTGTTCATGCAAAATTCAGAGCAGACTTAACTCTTTGAGTCACGTTCAGATGACAAAAACGTGAAATATGGAAAATACATATACAAAAAATATCACAAAAGGCAGGATGCGAAAAGCATCACACAATCGTCAATTATGCTAATAAAGCCAGAAAGGCAATTAATGGCAACCGGAAAGGCAATTAATGGCAATCTAGAGAGATACCAATTTAACAAGCACAAGCTGAGAGAATACAAAGACAACAGATATTCAATTGACTGATGATACACCCCAATATGTGCCATTTTGACCAACAGAGATCGCAAATCAAGTATTCCCTTCTCTTTCTATCAAGCATAATTCCACGTCGCCAAGAAGCCATGAATCCGCCACCATTTTAGTGCTAGAAAAGTTCTATATGTGCTAGAGGTGTCAAAATGGGTCATAAATCCATATTATGACTCAATTTTAGTTAAATGGGTCAAATATGGGTCAAATATGAGTTGAGTGAGTTATTAGGTAGACCCATCATCTCTCCTTCCATCCCCCTCCTCTATGCGTTCTCGACCTCCGTTGCTGATCCTGCCATCACGCCGTCGTCACCATCGCCAATCCTGAGCTTGCCATTGCTGACTGGAGCTCAGCCTGAATCTGGGTAGGCGAGCCGCGACAAATTTTGGGCTGGCGAACCCTAAGCTCGCTGGCCAGAGCTCGGCCTAGATCTGGATAGACGAGCTGTGAGGTCGCCGGCCTTAGCCGAGCTGCGGCTCACTCGAATCTGGGTAGGCGAGCCCCAAACTCACTGGCTGCAACAGAGCTCGCGGCTCGCCAGATCCGGGCAAACCTGAGCTTGACCACTACCAGCGACCTCAACTGAGCCTAGATTGACTAAGCCTCGAGTTTGTTGGCCTTGGTCAAGTTTGGGTTTGCTGGCCTGCGTCTTGGCCAGTGCCGTCGAGCAGCACCAACAGAGGAAAAGGGGGAAGAAGAAGGAAGAAGAAAGAAAAGAGAAAAGAAAGGGAAAATAAAAAGACAAGAAAAATAAATAATAATAAAAATAAATTCAATTTTTTTAAAATAATTAAATAATTGATTTAAAAAAGATTATTTTTCAAAAGCTATTTCAATTTAGAGGTATCCACATCTTTGTTATTTACTAATTTTTTATTATTTAATTTATTTTATAAATTTGATGTGAAATTTTTATTTAAATAATTTATATGTGAAAAGTTTAAAGTGGACTATAATAGTGGGAGTAGATTTTCTTAAATTAAGTTAAATATTACTATGTGTTGGTAATATAGGTCGAGGATGAGTCGGGTCAGGTATGAGTCATTAAATTTACATTGCATAAAAATGGATCAAAACGGGTTAAATGGGTTGATGTGAGAGTCAGATCATTTTCAACCCGACCCACCCATTTGACACCCATAATATGTGCGTGGATAAGAGAGCATTATCACAATTTCGCACATTTATCAAATATACATATTGCCATGAAGCAAATACCAATATATGTTTGAGCATATGCACAAGCAGAGGCCCACAATGCGCTTCCGAGCAAGCATATATATTGACATGCCACCAAATACCAACATGAGCTTATGTCTACATTCACTTGAGCATAGCGGCATGGACATCACCAATCGACTAATGATTGTATACTCTACGGTGTATACCCAAGAATGATGGGACAACCCTGTAAGGACATGAAACTAGTCGAATGGATCTATGATTTCCAAAAACTAGACAGGAGGTAAACAAGAGGAAATAAGCAAATAATTAGTATATACACCTGTAGATTTTTGTTCCAAAGTCAAATAACACCTATTTTCAGAATTTATAGACACAGTGATATGAGGTAAAGAGAGCATAATTTCAGCGGTAAAACACATAAATTCCACGTGACAGCATCCATTGTTTCACTGAAAACAATTACACATAACCTGGTCTAACATGGGCAAGCTTCATAAGATTACGTGGAGGAGGAGCCAAAGAAAATTTGAGTGGCAGATAAAGACGGTTATTAACTGGGCTCATGAATGTACATCTTATTGCAAAAAAATTTTTGTCGAGGAACAGGAAGAATTTAGGACCAATGAAAAATATTTTGAGTAACATAGATAGAAAATCGTTGAGCACCCCAATTTCCAATCCTAGAAGCATGATTACTAGAACAATCATGAACTTGAGAGAGAAAACACCTACAAACGTCCAACTTTCTATTGGGATAACAAACATAGGCATCGAGCCCCAAAATAAAAATAAATATATAAAAGAAAGATTAGCCCCATTTCTTTTCATTTATTTTCTAGTTTTCTTTTTTCTTTTTCCTTTTAATTAGCCACATAGAATAACAATGCTGTTTAAAGATTTTCTAAATCGGTAATTTGAAAATTTGTAAGCATTCTCCATAAGAAGAATAAAACATAAATTAATGAAATATATTTGACTTGATCAAATCAAATTCAAAGAAACTCACGAAAAAAAATTTATCAGAAACTTGTTTACGTGACGTTAAATTTCAAAAATTGGAATGAAAGGATCACAACCAGTGTGTGTGCTCATCGACTTCAAGTGCCATGAACATAGCAAGAAGTCTTGCATTCACTTGAATCTATCATGTATTTTGCACCAAATTTAACCAAGCAGATTTTAAGCTACTGCTATCAATTAGTGAAACCAACAAAAGGAACCATTGTCCTATTTTAGGCTAAGAACCGCGTAAAGCAAACCTTGACAGCAGTTCAAGTCACTTAATTTTCAAACTCAATAAAGATCATCGGCAAAATAAGAGACAATGGTGATGATTCCTCAAGACACCCGAAAAAGAAGAAGAAGCAAATTTACAATTATGCCCTTTAGTCATTAATTCAAAGTTTCCAAAAAATGATTTTACCTTATATTCAATAACCATACCAAAATGATCAAAAGTGTTAGAAACTAGTATTAACACCTAGAGGGGGGTGAATAGGTGTAGTAGAACTTTATGCGCAAGTAATAACAATCGTTTGCAATCTACAAACTGAAATTAAATAGAGAGAGTAGAGAAGATTGCAAACACAGTTTATAGTGGTTCGACTTTAGACAAGCCTATGTCCACTCTCTAGGCGATCAGCCAATAGGCTGGATTTCACTATATAATCAAAGGTGATTACACATTCTTGAGTGTTAGCACTCGGTGATGATAAGTCTCACAGAGTCACTCTTCTTGGTAATTCACTAGGATCACTCAATTACGCACTTTTTCAAACAACTAATGAAGAATTGGATAAGCCTTGGAATATATTTATCATTTCTAGTCTCCTAGGTTTCATCCTATCATTATATACTCTCCAAGCCACACTCAACCGTTGGCTCTTTCCTTGAGAGTTTCGTCTTCCCTTTCCTGGACGGACTTTATAAGGCAAGTCTTTTTGACCGTTGGAGGTAGATTGGATCCCCTTGGATTCTGTTCGCCCATACAATCAGAATCCGGGCTTCCATAAGTGTTCTATTCTTCTTTGGAAGTTGTCCGTTGATTGATCCTGCCAATTAGTTTGATACAACAGAATCAATATAAATAAAGTAAGTGAAATACTTGACCGTTGGTGATCTTATCCTGTAGTTTCATTCTAAGTCTGACTGACTCAAGTTCTGAGTCTGCCTAGATTTTCAGTCTAGTTCGTTCAGACTTAAAATCTCAGTCTGATACGGTCAGACTTAAATCTCAGTTTGAAGTTCCTGCGTCTGCTTCATCCAGACTCAAAAGCATACGTTAGTAGCCTTTGATTTATTTTGTCATCTTCAAAATATCATAAGGGATTTTCCTGACAATCTCCCCCTTTTTTATGATGACAAAACAATCTCTGAATATGCAATTATGCTATTAAATATATTGATAAATAAAAGCATCATAAGCACATAATGCAATCTCCAAAATTGAGCAAAAGAATATATAGAAATAATTGCAGCTCAATATTATGCACTAAATAATATAAATCAATTAGCACATATGCATATACATATTTTCTCCCCCTTTTTGTCATAATCAAAAGGCGATAATAATTAAAAAGGGTGTCACATGGAGAATAAATTCACATAATATCTTTAAAAATGTATTAGGCATGAAACACAAACTTTAAAGATATCATGTTGATATGAACATAAAGATTATTCAATATAGCTCATATATATCAACAAAAATCTGCCAAGGAAAGAAATGGATGATATACTTACCAAATTATGTAGAACACAATTTACCTTTTCTTTCCATAGTAATCAGGATCAAGATCAATTCAAAAAATCTGCCATAATTAATCAATGCTCCCTCTCAATTTGTTGCTTTTTCGAAATGATCACAATTCTCCCCCTTTCTTTTGATATACACTTTCTCCCCCTATCCTCATGACAGTATTTGCGATAATACTTATCGCAACTTGTGCATGTTGAATGGAATGTTGTCCCTTTATTTCCTTTGTAGTAGCAGCATTCACAGCATTCATTTGCTTTTGAAATTTGAGGTAGAAGTTTGTTTTCTTCAATCAAGCTCGCCTCAAATTTAATCTGCACAAACTTAACAAACTTTCTGCACAAATGCATTGTTATAATATTTCACGTAATATATAATGCCCTTTCTTGTGAAATAAATTGAATAACATATATGACAATACAAAAATTTCAATTCAAAGCTATTCAACTTACATATGACACAATAGTGGCTTGCTCAATAATTTCTGAAAATTTTGTGCAATGAATAGAATTTTTGAGCCTTAAAAAAATCTCCAGAATTTCGGATTAAGCTTTCCAACCTCATATGGAAATATATTTTGCCACCTGCAAATCCTTATAAAATAGATAATAATCTTTGCAAAAAATATCACGCACGTACCTTCTTTCAATTTGTGGATCAAACTTGCATGATATAAAATATCTTCTAAGATTATAGCAAGTGAATCCCAAAATACAACAATATCTTTCAAGATTAAAGGGATTTCCCTAAACATAAATTTCAAAAAGATATTATTGATGCAATACGCAAAATGAAAGTAGATATTTTAATCACGTGCCAAATCAAGTAATAAAAATGTGCAATATCTGACAAAAGAATTTTTGCAATATATATATATTACACGTGAGTCATAAAAATCATCCAGAATCATAAAAAATTGTGTATAATTTTGGAAAGTGGGATGACAAAGATGGAATATTTCATTTCCTTACCCAAGGTATATATTTAAAATATACCGTTGATTTAGAAAAGATCATCGTCAATCATCGCTTGAGATATTCTTCTGATTGCTCAATGATTTGCGTAGATTTGCAATCATTCTTCTTTAATAAAATTTCCTGCAGCAACCTCTTTTGCTTTTGGTATCCATGATTTTGGATCATTTTTTCACGTTATAGCACAAATAGGAAATTTTCATAAAAACTCAATGATGCTTTCCTATCTTGAATAATATCTCATAAGACAAATTTTTGCTTTGAAAAAAAATAACAGAATAAAATAGCATAAAATCTGATCAAATAATCATGATTATCTATAAGCAAGATATCAAATCAATCACACGTATCAAATTCCAACTCACAGAACTACCAAAAATATATCACACAATTCTTCCTTCAACATAACCAATTATAGAATATAATTATTATAAAATCTGAATCAATCAAGGCATAAAAATGATATATCGAATATCAAGTATAATGAAAATATTTAAAACGTGCACGCAAAAACAAATTGAGAATTTAAAAATATATATTTCTTACCAAATTCTCTTTCTCATTTACCTGCAATCAAAACACATACTCAAGTTTTCTTTGGTACCCATATTTTCTTGGGTCCATTGAGGTTAGTGGTATAAGCTTTGTCTATCTATTTCTTCTGAATAGGTCTCCAGACTTTAGGATATTTGTTTTCAAAATGTTCTCTTTCTCCACAGTTAGAACATTTGAGATTTTCTCTACCAACAGGTCTTACAAAATTGTTTTTGAAATTATTTATGTAAGCTTGTCGAGTAGGTTTTTGTCTTATTCTTTCCTTGACTTTAGGAAAATCAATCAGGGAATCATTTTCTTTATAAAAACCAAGTCCAGACTTATCATAATAAGGAATTTGAATGGAAAGTATATGCTGTAGGATTTTTGATCCTTTAGAAAATTTTGTGGTAATATTTTTGAAAGAATCATTCTCCTTTTGCAAGGAATCTCAACTTTCCTTTGCTTCCAAAAGTTCCTTTTTAATGGATTCATTCTCATTTAATAGAAACTCTCGATTTTCCTTTATTTCCAAAAATTCCTTTTTGAAAGATTCATTTTCATTTAGTAAAAGATCTCGATTTTCCTTGGTTTCCAAAAATTCATTTTTCAGATCATCAAACTTTCCTTTCAGAGAAGAATTCTATTGACTCAACTTAAAATTTTCCTTTTTCAGTCCAGAGATTCTTTTCAGAGTGAATTTCAGATTTGAACAAAGCTCATTTATATAATCTGAAACTTCAATAGGAATATCTGAATGACTAACCTCAATTTCTCTGTCGGAATCTGAGTCTGATTCTGAATCTGTTCCAGAGTCTGAGTCTGAATGTGCCATTAGACAGATGTTGTCATATTCATCTTCACTATTTTCAACCTCAATGTCACTCCATGTTTCTGCTTTCATGGCCTTCTTATATTTTTCATATTTCCCTTTGTTTTTCTGGAGCTTGGGACAATTTTGTTTTATATGACCCTTCTTTTTGCATTTGAAACAGACAACATCTTTGACATATTCCTCCTCATCCTCATATTTTTAATCTTCCTCAGAATCTGCCTCATCAAAATTAGCATTAGATTTTAAAGCAATTAACTTCTTACCTTCCGGATCTTCGTCATTTATACGTTCTGCTTCATCTGATTGCAAAGTTCCAATAAGTTCATTCACAAATAAAGGCGAAATCCTCAATGTTTCGCGGATGGAAGTTTTGACGTTGTTCCAATCCTTCGATAATCCTCTCAAAAGCTTATTCACTTTCATGGGTCCTGAGATTGATTGTCCTTGATATGT